>BQMI01000432.1:0-2400000 GCA_026005395.1 Asobara japonica
TTTTGGTAGGAAAACCCGTTTATGGGATATTCGTGCGTTTCACGGGCAGAAAAGCACGTTTTACACAGTCCTCACTGTTTTGATGATAACTCAAGAACGGTCGAATGTTAGCGTTTGCCGTATGTTGCATCGTGTTCAGCGCATCGAATTACCCCTATACAGTGAATTTGAAGCGTTTAAGGGAAGTGTACGGTAATGTTTTGACAGAAAATTGCTTTTTCGAAAATCAAGCAATTCGCTGATAACTCGAGAACGGTCGAATGTTAGCGTTTGCCGTATGTTGCATTGCGTTCAGCGCATCGAGTTACCCCTATACACTGAATTTGGAGTGGTTACGGGAAGTGTACGGTAGTGTTTTGGTAGGAAAACCCGTTTATGCGATTTTCGTGCGTTTCACGGGCAGAAAAGCACATTTTACACAGTCCTCACTGTTTTGATGATAACTCAAGAACGGTCGAATGTTAGCGTTTGCCGTATGTTGCATCGTGTTCAGCGCATCGAATTACCCCTATACAGTGAATTTGAAGCGTTTAAGGGAAGTGTACGGTAGTGTTTTGGCAGAAAATTGCTTTTTTCGAAAATTGAGCAATTCGCTGATAACTCGAGAACGGTCGAATGTTAGCGTTTGCCGTATGTTGCATCGTGATCAGCACATCGAATTACTCCTATACAGTGATTTTGAAGCGTTTAAGAGAAGTGTACGGTAGTGTTTTGGCAGAAAATTGCTTTTTTCGAAAATCGAGCAATTCGCCGATAACTCGAGAACGGTCGAATGTTAGCGTTTGCCGTATGTTGCATTGCGTTCAGCGCATCGAATTACCCCTATACACTGAATTTCGAGTGGTTACGGGAAGTGTACGGTAGTGTTTTGGTAGGAAAACCCGTTTATGCGATATTCGTGCGTTTCACGGGCAGAAAAGCACGTTTTACACAGTCCTCACTGTGTTGATGATAACTCAAGAACGGTCGAATGTTAGCGTTTGCCGTATGTTGCATCGTGTTCAGCGCATCGAATTACCCCTATACAGTGAATTTGAAGCGTTTAAGGGAAGTGTACGGTAATGTTTTGACAGAAAATTGCTTTTTTCGAAAATCAAGCAATTCGCTGATAACTCGAGAACGGTCGATGTTAGCGTTTGCCGTATGTTGCATCGTGTTCAGCACATCGAATTACCCCTATACAGTGATTTTGAAGCGTTTAAGGGAAGTGTACGGTAGTGTTTTGGCAGAAAATTGCTTTTTTCGAAAATCGAGCAATTCCCTGTAACTCGAGAACGGTCGAATGTTAGCGTTTGCCGTATGTTGCATTGCGTTCAGCGCATCGAATTACCCCTATACACTGAATTTCGAGTGGTTACGGGAAGTGTACGGTAGTGTTTTGGTAGGAAAACCCGTTTATGCGATATTCGTGCGTTTCACGGGCAGAAAAGCACGTTTTACACAGTCCTCACTGTGTTGATGATAACTCAAGAACGGTCGAATGTTAGCGTTTGCCGTATGTTGCATCGTGTTCAGCGCATCGAATTACCCCTATACAGTGAATTTGAAGCGTTTAAGGGAAGTGTACGGTAATGTTTTGACAGAAAATTGCTTTTTTCGAAAATCAAGCAATTCGCTGATAACTCGAGAACGGTCGAATGTTAGCGTTTGCCGTATGTTGCATTGCGTTCAGCGCATCGAATTACCCCTACAGAGTGAATTTGGAGTGGTTACGGGAAGTGTACGGTAGTGTTTTGGAAGGAAAACCCGTTTATGCGATATTCGTGCGTTTCACGGGCAGAAAAGCACGTTTTACACAGTCCTCACTGTTTTGATGATAACTCGAGAACGGTCGAATGTTAGCGTTTGCCGTATGTTGCAACGTGTTCAGCACATCGAATTACCCCTATACAGTGATTTTGAAGCGTTTAAGGGAAGTGTACGGTAGTGTTTTGGCAGAAAATTGCTTTTTTCGAAAATCGAGCAATTCGCTGATAACTCGAGAACGGTCGAATGTTAGCGTTTGCCGTATGTTGCATTGCGTTCAGCGCATCGAATTACCCCTATACACTGAATTTGGAGTGGTTACGGGAAGTGTACGGTAGTGTTTTGGAAGGAAAACCCGTTTATGCGATATTCGTGCGTTTCACGGGCAGAAAAGCACGTTTTACACAGTCCTCACTGTTTTGATGATAACTCAAGAACGGTCGAATGTTAGCGTTTGCCGTATGTTGCATCGTGTTCAGCGCATCGAATTACCCCTATACAGTGAATTTGAAGCGTTTAAGGGAAGTGTACGGTACTGTTTTGGCAGAAAATTGCTTTTTTCGAAAATTGAGCAATTCGCTGATAACTCGAGAACGGTCGAATGTTAGCGTTTGCCGTATGTTGCATCGTGATCAGCACATCGAATTACCCCTATACAGTGAATTTGAAGCGTTTAAGGGAAGTGTACGGTAGTGTTTTGGCAGAAAATTGCTTTTTTCGAAAATCGAGCAATTCGCCGATAACTCGAGAACGGTCGAATGTTAGCGTTTGCCGTATGTTGCATTGCGTTCAGCGCATCGAATTACCCCTATACACTGAATTTGGAGTGGTTACGGGAAGTGTACGGTAGGTTTTGGTAGGAAAACCCGTTTATGCGATATTCGTGCGTTTCACGGGCAGAAAAGCACGTTTTACACAGTCCTCACTGTTTTGATGATAACTCAAGAACGGTCGAATGTTAGCGTTTGCCGTATGTTGCATCGTGTTCAGCGCATCGAATTACCCCTATACAGTGAATTTGAAGCGTTTAAGGGAAGTGTACGGTAGTGTTTTGGCAGAAAATTGCTTTTTTCGAAAATCGAGCAATTCGCTGATAACTCGAGAACGGTCGAATGTTAGCGTTTGCCGTATGTTGCATCGTGTTCAGCACATCGAATTACCCCTATACAGTGATTTTGAAGCGTTTAAGGGAAGTGTACGGTAGTGTTTTGGCAGAAAATTGCTTTTTTCGAAAATCGAGCAATTCGCTGATAACTCGAGAACGGTCGAATGTTAGCGTTTGCCGTATGTTGCATTGCGTTCAGCGCATCGAATTACCCCTATACACTGAATTTGGAGTGGTTACGGGAAGTGTACGGTAGTGTTTTGGTAGGAAAACCGTTTATGCGATATTCGTGCGTTTCACGGGCAGAAAAGCACGTTTTACACAGTCCTCACTGCTTGATGATAACTCAAGAACGTTCGAATGTTAGCGTTTGCCGTATGTTGCATCGTGTTCAGCGCATCGAATTACCCTATACAGTGAATTTGAAGCGTTTAAGGGAAGTGTACGGTAGTGTTTTGGCAGAAAATTGCTTTTTCGAAAATTGAGCAATTCGCTGATAACTCGAGAACGGTCGAATGTTAGCGTTTGCCGTATGTTGCATCGTGATCAGCACATCGAATTACCCCTATACAGTGAATTTGAAGCGTTTAAGGGAAGTGTACGGTAGTGTTTTGGCAGAAAATTGCTTTTTTCGAAAATCGAGCAATTCGCCGATAACTCGAGAACGGTCGAATGTTAGCGTTTGCCGTATGTTGCATTGCGTTCAGCGCATCCAATTACCCCTATACACTAAATTTGGAGTGGTTACGGGAAGTGTACGGTAGTGTTTTGGTAGGAAAACCCGTTTATGCGATATTCGTGCGTTTCACGGGCAGAAAAGCACGTTTTACACAGTCCTCACTGTTTTGATGATAACTCAAGAACGGTCGAATGTTAGCGTTTGCCGTATTGCATCGTGTTCAGCGCATCGAATTACCCCTATACAGTGAATTTGAAGCGTTTAAGGGAAGTGTACGGTAATGTTTGACAGAAAATTGCTTTTTCGAAAATCAAGCAATTCGCTGATAACTCGAGAACGGTCGAATGTTAGCGTTTGCGTATGTTGCATTGCGTTCAGCGCATCGAATTACCCCTATAGAGTGAATTTGGAGTGGTTACGGGAAGTGTACGGTAGTGTTTTGGAAGGAAAACCCGTTTATGCGATATTCGTGCGTTTCACGGGCAGAAAAGCACGTTTTACACAGTCCTCACTGTTTTGATGATAACTCAAGAACGGTCGAATGTTAGCGTTTGCCGTATGTTGCATCGTGTTCAGCGCATCGAATTACCCCTATACAGTGAATTTGAAGCGTTTAAGGGAAGTGTACGGTACTGTTTTGGCAGAAAATTGCTTTTTTCGAAAATTGAGCAATTCGCTGATAACTCGAGAACGGTCGAATGTTAGCGTTTGCCGTATGTTGCATCGTGATCAGCACATCGAATTACCCCTATACAGTGAATTTGAAGCGTTTAAGGGAAGTGTACGGTAGTGTTTTGGCAGAAAATTGCTTTTTTCGAAAATCGAGCAATTCGCCGATAACTCGAGAACGGTCGAATGTTAGCGTTTGCCGTATGTTGCATTGCGTTCAGCGCATCGAATTACCCCTATACACTGAATTTGGAGTGGTTACGGGAAGTGTACGGTAGTGTTTTGGTAGGAAAACCCGTTTATGCGATATTCGTGCGTTTCACGGGCAGAAAAGCACGTTTTACACAGTCCTCACTGTTTTGATGATAACTCAAGAACGGTCGAATGTTAGCGTTTGCCGTATGTTGCATCGTGTTCAGCGCATCGAATTACCCCTATACAGTGAATTTGAAGCGTTTAAGGGAAGTGTACGGTAGTGTTTGGCAGAAAATTGCTTTTTTCGAAAATCGAGCAATTCGCTGATAACTCGAGAACGGTCGAATGTTAGCGTTTGCCGTATGTTGCATCGTTGTTCAGCACATCGAATTACCCTATACAGTGATTTTGAAGCGTTTAAGGGAAGTGTACGGTACTGTTTTGGCAGAAAATTGCTTTTTTCGAAAATTGAGCAATTCGCTGATAACTCGAGAACGGTCGAATGTTAGCGTTTGCCGTATGTTGCATCGTGATCAGCACATCGAATTACCCCTATACAGTGAATTTGAAGCGTTTAAGGGAAGTGTACGGTAGTGTTTTGGCAGAAAATTGCTTTTTTCGAAAATCGAGCAATTCGCCGATAACTCGAGAACGGTCGAATGTTAGCGTTTGCCGTATGTTGCATTGCGTTCAGCGCATCGAATTACCCCTATACACTGAATTTGGAGTGGTTACGGGAAGTGTACGGTAGTGTTTGGTAGGAAAACCCGTTTATGCGATATTCGTGCGTTTCACGGGCAGAAAAGCACGTTTTACACAGTCCTCACTGTTTGATGATAACTCAAGAACGGTCGAATGTAAGCGTTTGCCGCATGTTGCATCGTGTTCAGCGCATCGAATTACCCCTATACAGTGAATTTGAAGCGTTTAAGGGAAGTGTACGGTAGTGTTTTGGCAGAAAATTGCTTTTTTCGAAAATTGAGCAATTCGCTGATAACTCGAGAACGGTCGAATGTTAGCGTTTGCCGTATGTTGCATCGTGATCAGCACATCGAATTACCCTATACAGTGAATTTGAAGCGTTTAAGGGAAGTGTACGGTAGTGTTTTGGCAGAAAATTGCTTTTTTCGAAAATCGAGCAATTCGCCGATAACTCGAGAACGGTCGAATGTTAGCGTTTGCCGTATGTTGCATTGCGTTCAGCGCATCGAATTACCCCTATACACTAAATTTGGAGTGGTTACGGGTAGTGTACGGTATTGTTTTGGTAGGAAAACCCGTTTATGCGATATTCGTGCGTTTCACGGGCAGAAAAGCACGTTTTACACAGTCCTCACTGTTTTGATGATAACTCAAGAACGGTCGAATGTTAGCGTTTGCCGTATATTGCATCGTGTTCAGCGCATCGAATTACCCCTATACAGTGAATTTGAAGCGTTTAAGGGAAGTGTACGGTAATGTTTTGACAGAAAATTGCTTTTTTCGAAAATCAAGCAATTCGCTGATAACTCGAGAACGGTCGAATGTTAGCGTTTGCCGTATGTTGCATTGCGTTCAGCGCATCGAATTACCCCTATAGAGTGAATTTGGAGTGGTTACGGGAAGTGTACGGTAGTGTTTTGGAAGGAAAACCCGTTTATGCGATATTCGTGCGTTTCACGGGCAGAAAAGCACGTTTTACACAGTCCTCACTGTTTTGATGATAACTCAAGAACGGTCGAATGTTAGCGTTTGCCGTATGTTGCATCGTGATCAGCACATCGAATTACCCCTATACAGTGAATTTGAAGCGTTTAAGGGAAGTGTACGGTACTGTTTTGGCAGAAACCTGCTTTTTTCGAAAATCGAGCAATTCGCCGATAACTCGAGAACGGTCGAATGTTAGCGTTTGCCGTATGTTGCATTGCGTTCAGCGCATCGAATTACTCCTATACACTGAATTTGGAGTGGTTACGGGAAGTGTACGGTAGTGTTTTGGTAGGAAAACCCATTTATGCGATATTCGTGCGTTTCACGGGCAGAAAAGCACGTTTTACACAGTCCTCACTGTTTTGATGATAACTCTAGAACGGTCGAATGTTAGCGTTTGCCGTATGTTGCATCGTGTTCAGCGCATCGAATTACCCCTATACAGTGAATTTGAAGCGTTTAAGGGAAGTGTACGGTAGTGTTTTGGCAGAAAATTGCTTTTTTCGAAAATTGAGCAATTCGCTGATAACTCGAGAACGGTCGAATGTTAGCGTTTGCCGTATGTTGCATCGTGATCAGCACATCGAATTACCCCTATACAGTGAATTTGAAGCGTTTAAGGGAAGTGTACGGTAGTGTTTTGGCAGAAAATTGCTTTTTTCGAAAATCGAGGAATTCGCCGATAACTCGAGAACGGTCGAATGTTAGCGTTTGCCGTATGTTGCATTGCGTTCAGCGCATCGAATTACCCCTATACACTGAATTTGGAGTGGTTACGCGAAGTGTACGGTAGTGTTTTGGTAGGAAAACCCGTTTATGCGATATTCGTGCGTTTCACGGGCAGAAAAGCACGTTTTACACAGTCCTCACTGTTTTGATGATAACTCAAGAACGGTCGAATGTTAGCGTTTGCCGTATGTTGCATCGGGTTCAGCGCATCGAATTACCCCTATACAGTGAATTGGAGTGGTTACGGGAAGTGTACGGTAGTGTTTTGGTAGGAAAACCGTTTATGCGATATTCGTGCGTTTCACGGGCAGAAAAGCACGTTTTACACAGTCCTCACTGTTTTGATGATAACTCAAGAACGGTCGAATGTTAGCGTTTGCCGTATGTTGCATCGTGTTCAGCGCATCGAATTACCCCTATACAGTGAATTTGAAGCGTTTAAGGGAAGTGTACGGTAGTGTTTTGGCAGAAAATTGCTTTTTTCGAAAATCGAGCAATTCGCCGATAACTCGAGAACGGTCGAATGTTAGCGTTTGCCGTATGTTGCATTGCGTTCAGCGCATCGAATTACCCCTATACACTGAATTTGGAGTGGTTACGGGAAGTGTACGGTAGTGTTTGGTAGGAAAACCCGTTTATGCGATATTCGTGCGTTTCACGGGCAGAAAAGCACGTTTTACACAGTCCTCACTGTTTTGATGATAACTCAAGAACGGTCGAATGTTAGCGTTTGCCGTATGTTGCATCGTGTTCAGCGCATCGAATTACCCCTATACAGTGAATTTGAAGCGTTTAAGGGAAGTGTACGGTAGTGTTTTGGCAGAAAATTGCTTTTTTCGAAAATCGAGCAATTCGCTGATAACTCGAGAACGGTCGAATGTTAGCGTTTGCCGTATGTTGCATCGTGTTCAGCACATCGAATTACCCCTATACAGTGATTTTGAAGCGTTTAAGGGAAGTGTACGGTAGTGTTTTGGCAGAAAATTGCTTTTTTCGAAAATCGAGCAATTCGCTGATAACTCGAGAACGGTCGAATGTTAGCGTTTGCCGTATGTTGCATTGCGTTCAGCGCATCGAATTGCCCCTATACACTGAATTTGGAGTGGTTACGGGAAGTGTACGGTAGTGTTTTGGTAGGAAAACCCGTTTTATGCGATATTCGTGCGTTTCACGGGCAGAAAAGCACGTTTTACACAGTCCCTCACTGTTTTGATGATAACTCAAGCACGGTCGAATGTAAGCGTTTGCCGCATGTTGCATCGTGTTCAGCGCATCGAATTACCCCTATACAGTGAATTTGAAGCGTTTAAGGGAAGTGTACGGTAGTGTTTTGGCAGAAAATTGCTTTTTTCGAAAATTGAGCAATTCGCTGATAACTCCGAGAACGGTCGAATGTTAGCGGTTTGCCGTATGTTGCATCGTGATCAGCACATCGAATTACCCCTATACAGTGAATTTGAAGCGTTTAAGGGAAGTGTACGGTAGTGTTTTCGGCAGAAAAATTGCTTTTTTCGAAAATCGAGCAATTCGCCGATAACTCAAGAACGGTCGAATGTTAGCGTTTTGCCGTATATTGCATCGTGTTCAGCGCATCGAATTACCCATATACAGTGAATTTGAAGCGTTTAAGGGAAGTGTACGGTAATGTTTTGACAGAAAATTGCTTTTTTTCGAAAATCAAGCAATTCGCTGATAACTCGAGAACGGTCGAATGTTAGCGTTTGCCGTATGTTGCATTGCGTTCAGCGCATCGAATTACCCCTATAGAGTGAATTTGGAGTGGTTACGGGAAGTGTACGGTAGTGTTTTGGAAAGGAAAACCCGTTTATTGCGATATTCGTGCGTTTCACGGGCAGAAAAAGCACGTTTTACACAGTCCTCACTGTTTTGATGATAACTCAAGAACGGTCGAATGTTAGCGTTTGCCGTATGTTGCATCGTGTTCAGTGCACTCGAATTACCCCTATACAGTGAATTTGAAGCGTTTAAGGGAAGTGTACGGTACTGTTTTGGCAGAAAATTGCTTTTTTCGAAAATTGAGCAATTCGCTGATAACTCGAGAACGGTCGAATGTTAGCGTGTGCCGTATGTTGCATTGCGTTCAGCGCATCGAATTGCCCCTATACACTGAATTTGGGAGTGGTTACGGGAAGTGTACGGTAGTGTTTTTGGTAAGGAAAACCCGTTTATGCGATATTCGTTGCGTTTCACGGGCAGAAAAGCACGTTTTACACAGTCCTCACTGTTTTGATGATAACTCAAGAACGGTCGAATGTAAGCGTTTGCCGCATGTTGCATCGTGTTCAGCGCATCGAATTACCCCTATACAGTGAATTTGAAGCGTTTAAGGAAGTGTACGGTAGTGTTTTGGCAGAAAAATTGCTTTTTTTCGAAAATTGAGCAATTCGCTAGATAATCGAGAACGGTCGAATGTTAGCGTTTGCCGTATGTTGCATCGTGATCAGCACATCGAATACCCCTATACAGTGAATTGAAGCGTTTACGGGAAGTGTACGGTAGTGTTTTGGCAGAAAATTGCTTTTTTCGAAAATCGGAGCAATTCGCCGATAACTCAAGAACGGTCCGAATGTTAGCGTTTGCCGTATATTGCATCGTGTTCAGCCGCATCGAATTACCCTATACAGTGAATTTGAAGCGTTTAAGGGAAGTGTACGGTAATGTTTTGACAGAAAATTGCTTTTTTTCGAAAATCAAGCAATTCGCTGATAACTCGAGAACGTCGAATGTTAGCGTTTGCCGTATGTTGCATTGCGTTCAGCGCATCGAATTACCCCTATAGAGTGAATTTGGAGTGGTTACTGGGAAGTGTACGGTAGTGTTTTGGAAGGAAAACCCGTTTATTGCGATATTCGTGCGTTTTCACGGGCAGAAAAGCACGTTTTACACAGTCCCTCACTGTTTTGATGATAACTCAAGAACGGTCGAATGTTAGCGTTTGCCGTATGTTGCATCGTGTTCAGTGCAATCGAATTACCCCTATACAGTGAATTTGAAGCGTTTAAGGGAAGTGTACGGTACTGTTTTGGCAGAAAATTGCTTTTTTCGAAAATTGAGCAATTCGCTGATAACTCGAGAACGGTCGAATGTTAGCGTTTGCCGTATGTTGCATCGTGATCAGCACATCGAATTACCCCTATACAGTGAATTTGAAGCGTTTAAGGGAAGTATACGGTAGTGTTTTGGCAGAAAATTGCTTTTTTTCGAAAATCGAGCAATTCGCGATAACTGAGAACGGTCGAATGTTAGCGTTTGCCGTATGTTGCATGCGTTCAGCGCATCGAATTACTCCTATACACTGAATTTGGAGTGGTTACGGGAAGTGTACGGTATGTTTTGGTAGGAGAAAACCCGTTTATGCGATATTCGTGCGTTTCACGGGCAGAAAAGACGTTTTACACAGTCCTCACTGTTTGATGATAACTCAAGAACGGTCGAATGTTAGCGTTTGCCGTATGTTGCATCGTGTTCAGCGCATCGAATTACCCCTATACAGTGAATTTGAAGCGTTAAGGGAAGTGTACGGTAGTGTTTTTGGCAGAAAATTGCTTTTTTTCGAAAATTGAGCAATTCGCTGATAATGGAGAACGGTCGAATGTTAGCGTTTGCCGTATGTTGCATCGTGATCAGCACATCGAATTACCCTATACAGTTAATTTGAAGCGTTTAAGGGAAGTGTACGGTAGTGTTTTGGCAGAAAATTGCTTTTTTCGAAAATTGAGCAATTCGCTGATAACTCGAGAACGGTCGAATGTTAGCGTTTGCCGTATGTGCATCGTGTTCAGCACATCGAATTACCCCTATACAGTGATTTTGAAGCGTTTAAGGGAAGTGTACGGTAGTGTTTGGCAGAAAATTGCTTTTTTCGAAAATCGAGCAATTCCCTGTAACTCGAGAACGGTCGAATGTTAGCGTTTGCCGTATGTTGCATTGCGTTCAGCGCATCGAATTACCCCTATACACTGAATTTCGAGTGGTTACGGGAAGTGTACGTAGGTAGTGTTTGGTAGGAAAACCCGTTTATGCGATATTCGTGCGTTTCACGGGCAGAAAAGCACGTTTTACACAGTCCTCACTGTGTTGATGATAACTCAGAACGTCGAATGTTAGCGTTTGCCGTATGTTGCATCGTGTTCAGCGCATCGAATTACCCCTATACAGTGAATTGAAGCGTTTAAGGGAAGTGTACGGTAATGTTTTGCAGAAAAATTGCTTTTTTCGAAAATCAAGCAATTCGCTGATAACTCGAGAACGGTCGAATGTTAGCGTTTGCCGTATGTTGCATTGCGTTCAGCGCATCGAATTAACCCTACAGAGTGAATTTGGAGTGGTTACGGGAAGTGTACGGTAGTGTTTTGGTAGGAAAACCCGTTATGCGATATTCGTGCGTTTCACGGGCAGAAAGCACGTTTTACACAGTCCTCACTGGTTGATGATACTCAAAGAACGGTCGAATGTTAGCGTTTGCCGATGTTGCATCGTGTTCAGCGCATCGAATACCCCTATACAGTGAATTGAAGCGTTTAAGGGAAGTGTACGGTAATGTTTGACAGAAAATTGCTTTTTCGAAAATCAAGCAATTCGCTGATAACTCGAGAACGGTCGAATGTTAGCGTTTGCCGTATGTTGCATTGTGTTCAGCACATCGAATTACCCCTACAGTGAATTTGAAGCGTGGTACGGGAAGTGTACGGTAGTGTTTTGGCAGGAAAATTGCTTTTTTCGAAAAGCACGTTTACACATTCGTTTTGATAACTCGAGAACGGTCGAATGTTAGCGTTTGCCGTATGTTGCATCGTTCAGCGCATCGAATTACCCTATACATGAATTTGAGCGTTAGGAAGTGTACGGTAGTGTTTTGGTAGAAAAATTGCTTTTTTCAGAAAAGCACGCAATTCCCTGATAACTCGAGAACGGTCGAATGTTAGCGTTTGCCGTATGTTGCATCGTTCAGCGCATCGAATTACCCTATACAGTGAATTTGAAGCGTTAGGGAAGTGTACGGTAGTGTTTTGGCAGAAATTGCATTTGCTTTTCGAAAATTACACAGCATTCGCTGATAACTCGAGAACGGTCGAATGTTAGCGTTTGCCGTATGTTGCATCGTGTTCAGCGCATCGAATTACCCCTATACAGTGAATTTGAAGCGTTTAAGGGAAGTGTACGGTAGTGTTTGGCAGAAAATTGCTTTTTTCGAAAATCGAGCAATTCGCTGATAACTCGAGAACGGTCGAATGTTAGCGTTTGCCGTATGTTGCATTGCGTTCAGCGCATCGAATTACCCTACAGAGGAATTTGGAGTGGTTACGGAAGTGTACGGTAGTGTTTTGGTAGGAAAACCGTTTATGCGATATTCGTGCGTTTCACGGGCAGAAAAGCACGTTTTACACAGTCCTCACTGTTTTGATGATAACTCAGAACGGTCGAATGTTAGCGTTTGCCGTATGTTGCATCGTGTTCAGCACATCGAATTACCCCTATACAGTGAATTTGAAGCGTTTAAGGGAAGTGTACGGTAGTGTTTGACAGAAAATTGCTTTTTCGAAATCAAGCAATTCGCTGATAACTCGAGAACGGTCGAATGTTAGCGTTTGCCGTATGTTGCATTGCGTTCAGCGCATCGAATTACCCCTATAGAGTGAATTTGGAGTGGTTACGGGAAGTGTACGGTAGTGTTTTGGAAGGAAAACCCGTTTATGCGATATTCGTGCGTTTCACGGGCAGAAAAGCACGTTTTACACAGTCCTCACTGTTTTGATGATAACTCAAGAACGGTCGAATGTTAGCGTTTGCCGTATGTTGCATCGTGTTCAGCGCATCGAATTACCCCTATACAGTGAATTTGAAGCGTTTAAGGGAAGTGTACGGTAGTGTTTTGGCAGAAAATTGCTTTTTCGAAAATGAGCAATTCGCTGATAACTCGAGAACGGTCGAATGTTAGCGTTTGCCGTATGTTGCATCGTGATCAGCACATCGAATTACCCCTATACAGTGAATTTGAAGCGTTTAAGGGAAGTGTACGGTAGTGTTTTGGCAGAAAATTGCTTTTTTCGAAAATCGAGCAATTCGCCGATAACTCGAGAACGGTCGAATGTTAGCGTTTGCCGTATGTTGCATTGCGTTCAGCGCATCGAATTACCCCTATACACTGAATTTGGAGTGGTTACGGAAGTGTACGGTAGTGTTTGGTAGGAAAACCGTTTATGCGATATTCGTGCGTTTCACGGGCAGAAAAGCACGTTTTACACAGTCCTCACTGTTTTGATGATAACTCAGAACGGTCGAATGTTAGCGTTTGCCGTATGTTGCATCGTGTTCAGCGCATCGAATTACCCTATACAGTGAATTTGAAGCGTTTAAGGGAAGTGTACGGTAGTGTTTGGCAGAAAATTGCTTTTTTCGAAAATTGAGCAATTCGCTGATAACTCGAGAACGGTCGAATGTTAGCGTTTGCCGTATGTTGCATCGTGATCAGCACATCGAATTACCCCTATACAGTGAATTTGAAGCGTTTAAGGGAAGTGTACGGTAGTGTTTTGGCAGAAAATTGCTTTTTTCGAAAATCGAGCAATTCGCCGATAACTCGAGAACGGTCGAATGTTAGCGTTTGCCGTATGTTGCATTGCGTTCAGCGCATCGAATACCCCTATACACTAAATTTGGAGTGGTTACGGGAAGTGTACGGTAGTGTTTTGGTAGGAAAACCCGTTTATGCGATATTCGTGCGTTTCACGGGCAGAAAAGCACGTTTTACACAGTCCTCACTGTTTTGATGATAACTCAAGAACGGTCGAATGTTAGCGTTTGCCGTATATTGCATCGTGTTCAGCGCATCGAATTACCCCTATACAGTGAATTTGAAGCGTTTAAGGGAAGTGTACGGTATGTTTTGCAGAAAATTGCTTTTTTCGAAAATCAAGCAATTCGCTGATAACTCGAGAACGGTCGAATGTTAGCGTTTGCCGTATGTTGCATTGCGTTCAGCGCATCGAATTACCCTATAGAGTGAATTTGGAGTGGTTACGGGAAGTGTACGGTAGTGTTTTGGAAGGAAAACCGTTTATGCGATATTCGTGCGTTTCACGGGCAGAAAAGCACTTTTTACACAGTCCTCACTGTTTGATGATAACTCAAGAACGGTCGAATGTTAGCGTTTGCCGTATGTTGCATCGTGTCAGCGCATCGAATTACCCCTATACAGTGTGAATTTGAAGCGTTTAAGGGAAGTGACGGTACTGTTTTGGCAGAAAATTGCTTTTTTCGAAAATGAGCAATTCGCTGATAACTCGAGAACGGTCGAATGTTAGCGTTTGCCGTATGTTGCATCGTGATCAGCACATCGAATTACCCCTATACAGTGAATTTGAAGCGTTTAAGGAAGTGTACGGTAGTGTTTGGCAGAAAATTGCTTTTTTCGAAAAATCGAGCAATTCGCTGATAACTCGAGAACGGTCGAATGTTAGCGTTTGCCGTAGTTGCATCGTGTTCAGCACATCGAATTACCCCTATACAGTGATTTTGAGCGTTTAAGGGAAGTGTACGGTAGTGTTTTGGCAGAAAATGCTTTTTTCGAAAATTGAGCAATTCGCTGATAACTCGAGAACGGTCGAATGTTAGCGTTTGCCGTATGTTGCATCGTGTCAGCACATCGAATTACCCTATACAGTGAATTTGAAGCGTTTAAGGGAAGTGTACGGTAGTGTTTTGGCAGAAAATTGCTTTTTCGAAAATCGAGCAATTCGCTGATAACTCGAGAACGGTCGAATGTTAGCGTTTGCCGTATGTTGCATGCGTTCAGCGCATCGAATTACCCCTATACAGTGAATTTGGAGGTTACGGGAAGTGTACGGTAGTGTTTTGGAGGAAAACCGTTTATGCGATATTCGTGCGTTTCCGGGCAGAAAGCACGTTTTACACAGTCCTCACTGTTTTGATGTAACTCAAGAACGGTCGAATGTTAGCGTTTGCCGTATGTGCATCGGTTCAGCGCATCGAATTACCCCTATACAGTGAATTTGAAGCGTTTAAGGGAAGTGTACGGTAGTGTTTTGCAGAAAATTGCTTTTTTCGAAAATCGAGCAATTCGCTGATAACTCGAGAACGGTCGAATGTTAGCGTTTGCCGTATGTTGCATCGTGTCAGCACATCGAATTACCCCTATACAGTGAATTTGAAGCGTTTAAGGGAAGTGTACGGTAGTGTTTTGGCAGAAAATTGCTTTTTTCGAAAATCGAGCAATTCGCTGATAACTCGAGAACGGTCGAATGTTAGCGTTTGCCGTATGTTGCATTGCGTTCAGCGCATCGAATTACCCCTATACACTGAATTTGGAGTGGTTACGGGAAGTGTACGGTAGTGTTTTGGTAGGAAAACCCGTTTATGCGATATTCGTGCGTTTCACGGGCAGAAAAGCACGTTTTACACAGTCCTCACTGTTTTGATGATAACTCAAGAACGGTCGAATGTTAGCGTTTTGCCGTATATTGCATCGTGTTCAGCGCATCGAATTACCCCTATACAGTGAATTTGAAGCGTTTAAGGGAAGTGTACGGTAATGTTTTGACAGAAAATTGCTTTTTTCGAAAATCAAGCAATTCGCTGATAACTCGAGAACGGTCGAATGTTAGCGTTTGCCGTATGTTGCATTGCGTTCAGCGCATCGAATTACCCCTATAGAGTGAATTTGGAGTGGTTACGGAAGTGTACGGTAGTGTTTTGGAAGGAAAACCCGTTTATTGCGATATTCGTGCGTTTCACGGGCAGAAAAGCACGTTTTACACAGTCCTCACTGTTTTGATGATAACTCAAGAACGGTCGAATGTTAGCGTTTGCCGTATGTTGCATCGTGTTCAGCGCATCGAATTACCCCTATACAGTGAATTTGAAGCGTTTAAGGAAGTGTACGGTACTGTTTTGGCAGAAAATTGCTTTTTTCGAAAATTGAGCAATTCGCTGATAACTCGAGAACGGTCGAATGTTAGCGTTTGCCGTATGTTGCATCGTGATCAGCACATCGAATTACCCCTATACAGTGAATTTGAAGCGTTTAAGGGAAGTGTACGGTAGTGTTTTGGCAGAAAATTGCTTTTTCGAAAATCGAGCAATTCGCTGATAACTCGAGAACGGTCGAATGTTAGCGTTTGCCGTATGTTGCATCGTGTTCAGCACATCGAATTACCCCTATACAGTGATTTTGAAGCGTTTAAGGGAAGTGTACGGTACTGTTTTGGCAGAAAATTGCTTTTTTTCGAAAATTGAGCAATTCGCTGATAACTCGAGAACGGTCGAATGTTAGCGTTTGCCGTATGTTGCATCGTGATCAGCACATCGAATTACCCCTATACAGTGAATTTGAAGCGTTTAAGGGAAGTGTACGGTAGTGTTTTGGCAGAAAATTGCTTTTTTTCGAAAATCGAGCAATTCGCCGATAACTCGAGAACGGTCGAATGTTAGCGTTTGCCGTATGTTGCATTGCGTTCAGCGCATCGAATTACCCCTATACACTGAATTTGGAGTGGTTACGGGAAGTGTACGGTAGTGTTTTGGTAGGAAAAACCCGTTTATTGCGATATTCGTGCGTTTCACGGGCAGAAAAGCACGTTTACACAGTCCTCACTGTTTTGATGATAACTCAAGAACGGTCGAATGTAAGCGTTTGCCGCATGTTGCATCGTGTTCAGCGCATCGAATTACCCCTATACAGTGAATTTGAAGCGTTTAAGGGAAGTGTACGGTAGTGTTTTGGCAGAAAATTGCTTTTTTCGAAAATTGAGCAATTCGCTGATAACTCGAGAACGGTCGAATGTTAGCGTTTGCCGTATGTTGCATCGTGATCAGCACATCGAATTACCCCTATACAGTGAATTTGAAGCGTTTAAGGGAAGTGTACGGTAGTGTTTTGGCAGAAAATTGCTTTTTTCGAAAATCGAGCAATTCGCCGATAACTCGAGAACGGTCGAATGTTAGCGTTTGCCGTATGTTGCATTGCGTTCAGCGCATCGAATTACCCCTATAGAGTGAATTTGGAGTGGTTACGGGAAGTGTACGGTAGTGTTTTGGAAGGAAAAACCCGTTTATGCGATATTCGTGCGTTTCACGGGCAGAAAAGCACGTTTTACACAGTCCTCACTGTTTTGATGATAACTCAAGAACGGTCGAATGTTAGCGTTTGCCGTATGTTGCATCGTGTTCAGCGCATCGAATTACCCCTATACAGTGAATTTGAAGCGTTTAAGGGAAGTGTACGGTACTGTTTTGGCAGAAAATTGCTTTTTTCGAAAATTGAGCAATTCGCTGATAACTCGAGAACGGTCGAATGTTAGCGTTTGCCGTATGTTGCATCGTGATCAGCACATCGAATTACCCCTATACAGTGAATTTGAAGCGTTTAAGGGAAGTGTACGGTAGTGTTTTGGCAGAAAATTGCTTTTTTTCGAAATCGAGCAATTCGCCGATAACTCGAGAACGGTCGAATGTTAGCGTTTGCCGTATGTTGCATTGCGTTCAGCGCATCGAATTACTCCTATACACTGAATTTGGAGTGGTTACGGGAAGTGTACGGTAGTGTTTTGGTAGGAAAACCCATTTATGCGATATTCGTGCGTTTCACGGGCAGAAAAGCACGTTTTACACAGTCCTCACTGTTTTGATGATAACTCTAGAACGGTCGAATGTTAGCGTTTGCCGTATGTTGCATCGTGTTCAGCGCATCGAATTACCCCTATACAGTGAATTTGAAGCGTTTAAGGGAAGTGTACGGTAGTGTTTTGGCAGAAAATTGCTTTTTTCGAAAATTGAGCAATTCGCTGATAACTCGAGAACGGTCGAATGTTAGCGTTTGCCGTATGTTGCATCGTGATCAGCACATCGAATTACCCCTATACAGTGAATTTGAAGCGTTTTAAGGGAAGTGTACGGTAGTGTTTTGGCAGAAAATTGCTTTTTTCGAAAATCGAGCAATTCGCCGATAACTCGAGAACGGTCGAATGTTAGCGTTTGCCGTATGTTGCATTGCGTTCAGCGCATCGAATTACCCCTATACACTGAATTTGGAGTGGTTACGGGAAGTGTACGGTAGTGTTTTGGTAGGAAAAACCCGTTTATGCGATATTCGTGCGTTTCACGGGCAGAAAAGCACGTTTTTACACAGTCCTCACTGTTTTGATGATAACTCAAGAACGGTCGAATGTTAGCGTTTGCCGTATGTTGCATCGTGTTCAGCGCATCGAATTACCCCTATACAGTGAATTTGAAGCGTTTAAGGGAAGTGTACGGTAGTGTTTTGGCAGAAAATTGCTTTTTTCGAAAATCGAGCAATTCGCTGATAACTCGAGAACGGTCGAATGTTAGCGTTTGCCGTATGTTGCATCGTGTTCAGCACATCGAATTACCCCTATACAGTGATTTTGAAGCGTTTAAGGGAAGTGTACGGTAGTGTTTTGGCAGAAAATTGCTTTTTTCGAAAATCGAGCAATTCGCTGATAACTCGAGAACGGTCGAATGTCAGCGTTTGCCGTATGTTGCATTGCGTTCAGCGCATCGAATTACCCCTATACACTGAATTTGGAGTGGTTACGGGAAGTGTACGGTAGTGTTTTGGTAGGAAAACCCGTTTATGCGATATTCGTGCGTTTCACGGGCAGAAAAGCACGTTTTACACAGTCCTCACTGTTTGATGATAACTCAAGAACGGTCGAATGTAAGCGTTTGCCGCATGTTGCATCGTGTTCAGCGCATCGAATTACCCCTATACAGTGAATTTGAAGCGTTTAAGGGAAGTGTACGGTAGTGTTTTGGCAGAAAATTGCTTTTTTCGAAAATTGAGCAATTCGCTGATAACTCGAGAACGGTCGAATGTTAGCGTTTGCCGTATGTTGCATCGTGATCAGCACATCGAATTACCCCTATACAGTGAATTTGAAGCGTTTAAGGGAAGTGTACGGTAGTGTTTTGGCAGAAAATTGCTTTTTTCGAAAATCGAGCAATTCGCCGATAACTCGAGAACGGTCGAATGTTAGCGTTTGCCGTATGTTGCATTGCGTTCAGCGCATCGAATTACCCCTATACACTAAATTTGGAGTGGTTACGGGAAGTGTACGGTAGTGTTTTGGTAGGAAAACCCGTTTATGCGATATTCGTGCGTTTCACGGGCAGAAAAGCACGTTTTACACAGTCCTCACTGTTTTGATGATAACTCAAGAACGGTCAAATGTTAGCGTTTGCCGTATATTGCATCGTGTTCAGCGCATCGAATTACCCCTATACAGTGAATTTGAAGCGTTTAAGGGAAGTGTACGGTAATGTTTTGACAGAAAATTGCTTTTTTCGAAATCAAGCAATTCGCTGATAACTCGAGAACGGTCGAATGTTAGCGTTTGCCGTATGTTGCATTGCGTTCAGCGCATCGAATTACCCCTATAGAGTGAATTTGGAGTGGTTACGGGAAGTGTACGGTAGTGTTTTGGAAGGAAAACCCGTTTATGCGATATTCGTGCGTTTCACGGGCAGAAAAGCACGTTTTACACAGTCCTCACTGTTTTGATGATAACTCAAGAACGGTCGAATGTTAGCGTTTGCCGTATGTTGCATCGTGTTCAGCGCATCGAATTACCCCTATACAGTGAATTTGAAGCGTTTAAGGGAAGTGTACGGTACTGTTTTGGCAGAAAATTGCTTTTTTCGAAATTGAGCAATTCGCTGATAACTCGAGAACGGTCGAATGTTAGCGTTTGCCGTATGTTGCATCGTGATCAGCACATCGAATTACCCCTATACAGTGAATTTGAAGCGTTTAAGGGAAGTGTACGGTAGTGTTTTGGCAGAAAATTGCTTTTTTCGAAAATCGAGCAATTCGCCGATAACTCGAGAACGGTCGAATGTTAGCGTTTGCCGTATGTTGCATTGCGTTCAGCGCATCGAATTACTCCTATACACTGAATTTGGAGTGGTTACGGGAAGTGTACGGTAGTGTTTTGGTAGGAAAACCCATTTATGCGATATTCGTGCGTTTCACGGGCAGAAAAGCACGTTTTACACAGTCCTCACTGTTTTGATGATAACTCTAGAACGGTCGAATGTTAGCGTTTGCCGTATGTTGCATCGTGTTCAGCGCATCGAATTACCCCTATACAGTGAATTTGAAGCGTTTAAGGGAAGTGTACGGTAGTGTTTTGGCAGAAAATTGCTTTTTTCGAAAATTGAGCAATTCGCTGATAACTCGAGAACGGTCGAATGTTAGCGTTTGCCGTATGTTGCATCGTGATCAGCACATCGAATTACCCCTATACAGTGAATTTGAAGCGTTTAAGGGAAGTGTACGGTAGTGTTTTGGCAGAAAATTGCTTTTTTCGAAAATCGAGCAATTCGCCGATAACTCGTGAACGGTCGAATGTTAGCGTTTGCCGTATGTTGCATTGCGTTCAGCGCATCGAATTACCCCTATACACTAAATTTGGAGTGGTTACGGGAAGTGTACGGTAGTGTTTTGGTAGGAAAACCCGTTTATTGCGATATTCGTGCGTTTCACGGGCAGAAAAGCACGTTTTACACAGTCCTCACTGTTTTGATGATAACTCAAGAACGGTCGAATGTTAGCGTTTGCCGTATGTTGCATCGTGTTCAGCGCATCGAATTACCCCTTTACAGTGAATTTGAAGCGTTTAAGGGAAGTGTACGGTAATGTTTTGACAGAAAATTGCTTTTTTCGAAAATCAAGCAATTCGCTGATAACTCGAGAACGGTCGAATGTTAGCGTTTGCCGTATGTTGCATTGCGTTCAGCGCATCGAATTACCCCTATAGAGTGAATTTGGAGTGGTTACGGGAAGTGTACGGTAGTGTTTTGGAAGGAAAACCCGTTTATGCGATATTCGTGCGTTTCACGGGCAGAAAAGCACGTTTTACACAGTCCTCACTGTTTCGATGATAACTCAAGAACGGTCGAATGTTAGCGTTTTCCGTATGTTGCATCGTGTTCAGCCCATCGAATTACCCCTATACAGTTAATTTGAAGCGTTTAAGGGAAGTGTACGGTAGTGTTTTGGCAGAAAATTGCTTTTTTCGAAAATTGAGCAATTCGCTGATAACTCGAGAACGGTCGAATGTTAGCGTTTGCCGTATGTTGCATCGTGTTCAGCACATCGAATTACCCCTATACAGTGAATTTGAAGCGTTTAAGGGAAGTGTACGGTAGTGTTTTGGCAGAAAATTGCTTTTTTCAAAAATCGAGCAATTCGCTGATAACTCGAGAACGGTCGAATGTTAGCGTTTGCCGTATGTTGCATCGTGTTCAGCACATCGAATTCCCCCTATACAGTTAATTTGAAGCGTTTAAGGGAAGTGTACGGTAGTGTTTTGGCAGAAAATTGCTTTTTTCGAAAATTGAGCAATTCGCTGATAACTCGAGAACGGTCGAATGTTAGCGTTTGCCGTATGTTGCATCGTGTTCTGCACATCGAATTACCCCTATACAGTGAATTTGAAGCCTTTAAGGGAAGTGTACGGTAATGTTTTGACAGAAAATTGCTTTTTTCGAAAATCAAGCAATTCGCTGATAACTCGAGAACGGTCGAATGTTAGCGTTTGCCGTATGTTGCATCGTGTTCAGCACATCGAATTACCCCTATACAGTGATTTTGAAGCGTTTAAGGGAAGTGTACGGTAGTGTTTTGGCAGAAAATTGCTTTTTTCGAAAATCGAGCAATTCGCTGATAACTCGAGAACGGTCGAATGTTAGCGTTTGCCGTATGTTGCATTGCGTTCAGCGCATCGAATTACCCCTATACACTGAATTTGGAGTGGTTACGCGAAGTGTACGGTAGTGTTTTGGTAGGAAAACCCGTTTATGCGATATTCGTGCGTTTCACGGGCAGAAAAGCACGTTTTACACCGTCCTCACTGTTTTGATGATAACTCAAGAACGGTCGAATGTTAGCGTTTGCCGTATGTTGCATCGTGATCAGCACATCGAATTACCCCTATACAGTGAATTTGAAGCGTTTAAGGGAAGTGTACGGTAGTGTTTTGGCAGAAAATTGCTTTTTTCGAAAATCGAGCAATTCGCCGATAACTCGAGAACGGTCGAATGTTAGCGTTTGCCGTATGTTGCATTGCGTTCAGCGCATCGAATTACTCCTATACACTGAATTTGGAGTGGTTACGGGAAGTGTACGGTAGTGTTTTGGTAGGAAAACCCATTTATGCGATATTCGTGCGTTTCACGGGCAGAAAAGCACGTTTTACACAGTCCTCACTGTTTTGATGATAACTCTAGAACGGTCGAATGTTAGCGTTTGCCGTATGTTGCATCGTGTTCAGCGCATCGAATTACCCCTATACAGTGAATTTGAAGCGTTTAAGGGAAGTGTACGGTAGTGTTTTGGCAGAAAATTGCTTTTTTCGAAAATTGAGCAATTCGCTGATAACTCGAGAACGGTCGAATGTTAGCGTTTGCCGTATGTTGCATCGTGATCAGCACATCGAATTACCCCTATACAGTGAATTTGAAGCGTTTAAGGGAAGTGTACGGTAGTGTTTTGGCAGAAAATTGCTTTATTCGAAAATCGAGCAATTCGCCGATAACTCGAGAACGGTCGAATGTTAGCGTTTGCCGTATGTTGCATTGCGTTCAGCGCATCGAATTACCCCTATACACTGAATTTGGAGTGGTTACGGGAAGTGTACGGTAGTGTTTTGGTAGGAAAACCCGTTTATGCGATATTCGTGCGTTTCACGGGCAGAAAAGCACGTTTTACACAGTCCTCACTGTTTTGATGATAACTCAAGAACGGTCGAATGTTAGCGTTTGCCGTATGTTGCATCGTGTTCAGCGCATCGAATTACCCCTATACAGTGAATTTGAAGCGTTTAAGGGAAGTGTACGGTAGTGTTTTGGCAGAAAATTGCTTTTTTCGAAAATCGAGCAATTCGCTGATAACTCGAGAACGGTCGAATGTTAGCGTTTGCCGTATGTTGCATCGTGTTCAGCACATCGAATTACCCCTATACAGTGATTTTGAAGCGTTTAAGGGAAGTGTACGGTAGTGTTTTGGCAGAAAATTGCTTTTTTCGAAAATCGAGCAATTCGCTGATAACTCGAGAACGGTCGAATGTTAGCGTTTGCCGTATGTTGCATTGCGTTCAGCGCATCGAATTACCCCTATACACTGAATTTGGGGTGGTTACGGGAAGTGTACGGTAGTGTTTTGGTAGGAAAACCCGTTTATGCGATATTCGTGCGTTTCACGGGCAGAAAAGCACGTTTTACACAGTCCTCACTGTTTTGATGATAACTCAAGAACGGTCGAATGTAAGCGTTTGCCGCATGTTGCATCGTGTTCAGCGCATCGAATTACCCCTATACAGTGAATTTGAAGCGTTTAAGGGAAGTGTACGGTAGTGTTTTGGCAGAAAATTGCTTTTTTCGAAAATTGAGCAATTCGCTGATAACTCGAGAACGGTCGAATGTTAGCGTTTGCCGTATGTTGCATCGTGATCAGCACATCGAATTACCCCTATACAGTGAATTTGAAGCGTTTAAGGGAAGTGTACGGTAGTGTTTTGGCAGAAAATTGCTTTTTTTCGAAAATCGAGCAATTCGCCGATAACTCGAGAACGGTCGAATGTTAGCGTTTGCCGTATGTTGCATTGCGTTCAGCGCATCGAATTACCCCTATACACTGAATTTGGAGCGGTTACGGGAAGTGTACGGTAGTGTTTTGGTAGGAAAACCCGTTTATGCGATATTCGTGCGTTTCACGGGCAGAAAAGCACGTTTTACACAGTCCTCACTGTTTTGATGATAACTCAAGAACGGTCGAATGTTAGCGTTTGCCGTATGTTGCATCGTGTTCAGCGCATCGAATTACCCCTATACAGTGAATTTGAAGCGTTTAAGGGAAGTGTACGGTAGTGTTTTGGCAGAAAATTGCTTTTTTCGAAAATCGAGCAATTCGCTGATAACTCGAGAACGGTCGAATGTTAGCGTTTGCCGTATGTTGCATCGTGTTCAGCACATCGAATTACCCCTATACAGTGATTTTGAAGCGTTTAAGGGAAGTGTACGGTAGTGTTTTGGCAGAAAATTGCTTTTTTCGAAAATCGAGCAATTCGCTGATAACTCGAGAACGGTCGAATGTTAGCGTTTGCCGTATGTTGCATTGCGTTCAGCGCATCGAATTACCCCTATACACTGAATTTGGAGTGGTTACGGGAAGTGTACGGTAGTGTTTTGGTAGGAAAACCCGTTTATGCGATATTCGTGCGTTTCACGGGCAGAAAAGCACGTTTTACACAGTCCTCACTGTTTTGATGATAACTCAAGAACGGTCGAATGTAAGCGTTTGCCGCATGTTGCATCGTGTTCAGCGCATCGAATTACCCCTATACAGTGAATTTGAAGCGTTTAAGGGAAGTGTACGGTAGTGTTTTGGCAGAAAATTGCTTTTTTCGAAAATTGAGCAATTCGCTGATAACTCGAGAACGGTCGAATGTTAGCGTTTGCCGTATGTTGCATCGTGATCAGCACATCGAATTACCCCTATACAGTGAATTTGAAGCGTTTAAGGGAAGTGTACGGTAGTGTTTTGGCAGAAAATTGCTTTTTTCGAAAATCGAGCAATTCGCCGATAACTCGAGAACGGTCGAATGTTAGCGTTTGCCGTATGTTGCATTGCGTTCAGCGCATCGAATTACCCCTATACACTAAATTTGGAGTGGTTACGGGAAGTGTACGGTAGTGTTTTGGTAGGAAAACCCGTTTATGCGATATTCGTGCGTTTCACGGGCAGAAAAGCACGTTTTACACAGTCCTCACTGTTTTGATGATAACTCAAGAACGGTCAAATGTTAGCGTTTGCCGTATATTGCATCGTGTTCAGCGCATCGAATTACCCCTATACAGTGAATTTGAAGCGTTTAAGGGAAGTGTACGGTAATGTTTTGACAGAAAATTGCTTTTTTCGAAAATCAAGCAATTCGCTGATAACTCGAGAACGGTCGAATGTTAGCGTTTGCCGTATGTTGCATTGCGTTCAGCGCATCGAATTACCCCTATAGAGTGAATTTGGAGTGGTTACGGGAAGTGTACGGTAGTGTTTTGGAAGGAAAACCCGTTTATGCGATATTCGTGCGTTTCACGGGCAGAAAAGCACGTTTTACACAGTCCTCACTGTTTTGATGATAACTCAAGAACGGTCGAATGTTAGCGTTTGCCGTATGTTGCATCGTGTTCAGCGCATCGAATTACCCCTATACAGTGAATTTGAAGCGTTTAAGGGAAGTGTACGGTACTGTTTTGGCAGAAAATTGCTTTTTTCGAAAATTGAGCAATTCGCTGATAACTCGAGAACGGTCGAATGTTAGCGTTTGCCGTATGTTGCATCGTGATCAGCACATCGAATTACCCCTATACAGTGAATTTGAAGCGTTTAAGGGAAGTGTACGGTAGTGTTTTGGCAGAAAATTGCTTTTTTCGAAAATCGAGCAATTCGCCGATAACTCGAGAACGGTCGAATGTTAGCGTTTGCCGTATGTTGCATTGCGTTCAGCGCATCGAATTACTCCTATACACTGAATTTGGAGTGGTTACGGGAAGTGTACGGTAGTGTTTTGGTAGGAAAACCCATTTATGCGATATTCGTGCGTTTCACGGGCAGAAAAGCACGTTTTACACAGTCCTCACTGTTTTGATGATAACTCTAGAACGGTCGAATGTTAGCGTTTGCCGTATGTTGCATCGTGTTCAGCGCATCGAATTACCCCTATACAGTGAATTTGAAGCGTTTAAGGGAAGTGTACGGTAGTGTTTTGGCAGAAAATTGCTTTTTTCGAAAATTGAGCAATTCGCTGATAACTCGAGAACGGTCGAATGTTAGCGTTTGCCGTATGTTGCATCGTGATCAGCACATCGAATTACCCCTATACAGTGAATTTGAAGCGTTTAAGGGAAGTGTACGGTAGTGTTTTTGGCAGAAAATTGCTTTTTTCGAAAATCGAGCAATTCGCCGATAACTCGTGAACGGTCGAATGTTAGCGTTTGCCGTATGTTGCATTGCGTTCAGCGCATCGAATTACCCCTATACACTAAATTTGGAGTGGTTACGGGAAGTGTACGGTAGTGTTTTGGCAGGAAAACCCGTTTATGCGATATTCGTGCGTTTCACGGGCAGAAAAGCACGTTTTACACAGTCCTCACTGTTTTGATGATAACTCAAGAACGGTCGAATGTTAGCGTTTGCCGTATGTTGCATCGTGTTCAGCGCATCGAATTACCCCTTTACAGTGAATTTGAAGCGTTTAAGGGAAGTGTACGGTAATGTTTTGACAGAAAATTGCTTTTTTCGAAAATCAAGCAATTCGCTGATAACTCGAGAACGGTCGAATGTTAGCGTTTGCCGTATGTTGCATTGCGTTCAGCGCATCGAATTACCCCTATAGAGTGAATTTGGAGTGGTTACGGGAAGTGTACGGTAGTGTTTTGGAAGGAAAACCCGTTTATGCGATATTCGTGCGTTTCACGGGCAGAAAAGCACGTTTTACACAGTCCTCACTGTTTCGATGATAACTCAAGAACGGTCGAATGTTAGCGTTTTCCGTATGTTGCATCGTGTTCAGCCCATCGAATTACCCCTATACAGTTAATTTGAAGCGTTTAAGGGAAGTGTACGGTAGTGTTTTGGCAGAAAATTGCTTTTTTCGAAAATTGAGCAATTCGCTGATAACTCGAGAACGGTCGAATGTTAGCGTTTGCCGTATGTTGCATCGTGTTCAGCACATCGAATTACCCCTATACAGTGAATTTGAAGCGTTTAAGGGAAGTGTACGGTAGTGTTTTGGCAGAAAATTGCTTTTTTCAAAAATCGAGCAATTCGCTGATAACTCGAGAACGGTCGAATGTTAGCGTTTGCCGTATGTTGCATCGTGTTCAGCACATCGAATTCCCCCTATACAGTTAATTTGAAGCGTTTAAGGGAAGTGTACGGTAGTGTTTTGGCAGAAAATTGCTTTTTTCGAAAATTGAGCAATTCGCTGATAACTCGAGAACGGTCGAATGTTAGCGTTTGCCGTATGTTGCATCGTGTTCTGCACATCGAATTACCCCTATACAGTGAATTTGAAGCCTTTAAGGGAAGTGTACGGTAATGTTTTGACAGAAAATTGCTTTTTTCGAAAATCAAGCAATTCGCTGATAACTCGAGAACGGTCGAATGTTAGCGTTTGCCGTATGTTGCATCGTGTTCAGCACATCGAATTACCCCTATACAGTGATTTTGAAGCGTTTAAGGGAAGTGTACGGTAGTGTTTTGGCAGAAAATTGCTTTTTTCGAAATCGAGCAATTCGCTGATAACTCGAGAACGGTCGAATGTTAGCGTTTGCCGTATGTTGCATTGCGTTCAGCGCATCGAATTACCCCTATACACTGAATTTGGAGTGGTTACGCGAAGTGTACGGTAGTGTTTTGGTAGGAAAACCCGTTTATGCGATATTCGTGCGTTTCACGGGCAGAAAAGCACGTTTTACACCGTCCTCACTGTTTTGATGATAACTCAAGAACGGTCGAATGTTAGCGTTTGCCGTATGTTGCATCGTGTTCAGCGCATCGAATTACCCCTATACAGTGAATTTGGAGTGGTTACGGGAAGTGTACGGTAGTGTTTTGGTAGGAAAACCCGTTTATGCGATATTCGTGCGTTTCACGGGCAGAAAAGCACGTTTTACACAGTCCTCACTGTTTTGATGATAACTCAAGAACGGTCGAATGTTAGCGTTTGCCGTATGTTGCATCGTGTTCAGCGCATCGAATTACCCCTATACAGTGAATTTGAAGCGTTTAAGGGAAGTGTACGGTAGTGTTTTGGCAGAAAATTGCTTTTTTCGAAAATTGAGCAATTCGCTGATAACTCGAGAACGGTCGAATGTTAGCGTTTGCCGTATGTTGCATCGTGATCAGCACATCGAATTACCCCTATACAGTGATTTTGAAGCGTTTAAGGGAAGTGTACGGTAGTGTTTTGGCAGAAAATTGCTTTTTTCGAAAATCGAGCAATTCGCCGATAACTCGAGAACGGTCGAATGTTAGCGTTTGAGGTATGTTGCATTGCGTTCAGCGCATCGAATTACCCCTATAGAGTGAATTCGGAGTGGTTACGGGAAGTGTACGGTAGTGTTTTGTAAGGAAAACCCGTTTATGCGATATTCGTGCGTTTCACGGGCAGAAAAGCACGTTTTACACAGTCCTCACTGTTTTGATGATAACTCAAGAACGGTCGAATGTTAGCGTTTGCCGTATGTTGCATCGTGTTCAGCACATCGAATTAACCCTATACAGTTAATTTGAAGCGTTTAAGGTAAGTGTACGGTAGTGTTTTGGCAGAAAATTGCTTTTTTTCGAAAATTGAGCAATTCGCTGATAACTCGAGAACGGTCGAATGTTAGCGTTTGCCGTATGTTGCTTCGTGTTCAGCACATCGAATTACCCCTATACAGTGATTTTGAAGCGTTTAAGGGAAGTGTACGGTAGTGTTTTGGCAGAAAATTGCTTTTTTCGAAAATCGAGCAATTCGCTGATAACTCGAGAACGGTCGAATGTTAGCGTTTGCCGTATGTTGCATTGCGTTCAGCGCATCGAATTACCCCTGTACACTGAATTTGGAATGGTTACGGGAAGTGTACGGTAGTGTTTTGGTAGGAAAACCCGTTTATGCGATATTCGTGCGTTTCACGGGCAGAAAAGCACGTTTTACACAGTCCTCACTGTTTTGATGATAACTCAAGAACGGTCGAATGTTAGCGTTTGCCGTATGTTGCATCGTGTTCAGCGCATCGAATTACCCCTATACAGTGAATTTGAAGCGTTTAAGGGAAGTGTACGGTAGTGTTTTGGCAGAAAATTGCTTTTTTCGAAAATTGAGCAATTCGCTGATAACTCGAGAACGGTCGAATGTTAGCGTTTGCCGTATGTTGCATCGTGATCAGCACATCGAATTACCCCTATACAGTTAATTTGAAGCGTTTAAGGGAAGTGTACGGGAATGTTTTGGCAGAAAATTGCTTTTTTCGAAAATTGAGCAATTCGCTGATAACTCGAGAACGGTCGAATGTTAGCGTTTGCCGTATGTTGCATCGTGTTCAGCACATCGAATTACCCCTATAGAGTGAATTTGGAGTGGTTACGGGAAGTGTACGGTAGTGTTTTGGAAGGAAAACCCGTTTATGCGATATTCGTGCGTTTCACGGGCAGAAAAGCACGTTTTACACAGTCCTCACTGTTTTGATGATAACTCAAGAACGGTCGAATGTTAGCGTTTGCCGTATGTTGCATCGTGTTCAGCACATCGAATTACCCCTATACAGTTAATTTGAAGCGTTTAAGGTAAGTGTACGGTAGTGTTTTGGCAGAAAATTGCTTTTTTCGAAAATTGAGCAATTCGCTGATAACTCGAGAACGGTCGAATGTTAGCGTTTGCCGTATGTTGCGTCGTGTTCAGCACATCGAATTACCCCTATACAGTGATTTTGAAGCGTTTAAGGGAAGTGCACGGTAGTGTTTTGGCAGAAAATTGCTTTTTTCAAAAATCGAGCAATTCGCTGATAACTCGAGAACGGTCGAATGTTAGCGTTTGCCGTATGTTGCATCGTGTTCAGCACATCGAATTCCCCCTATACAGTTAATTTGAAGCGTTTAAGGGAAGTGTACGGTAGTGTTTTGGCAGAAAATTGCTTTTTTCGAAAATTGAGCAATTCGCTGATAACTCGAGAACGGTCGAATGTTAGCGTTTGCCGTATGTTGCATCGTGTTCTGCACATCGAATTACCCCTATACAGTGAATTTGAAGCCTTTAAGGGAAGTGTACGGTAATGTTTTGACAGAAAATTTCTTTTTTCGAAAATCAAGCAATTCGCTGATAACTCGAGAACGGTCGAATGTTAGCGTTTGCCGTATGTTGCATCGTGTTCAGCACATCGAATTACCCCTATACAGTGATTTTGAAGCGTTTAAGGGAAGTGTACGGTAGTGTTTTGGCAGAAAATTGCTTTTTTCGAAAATCGAGCAATTCGCTGATAACTCGAGAACGGTCGAATGTTAGCGTTTGCCGTATGTTGCATTGCGTTCAGCGCATCGAATTACCCCTATACACTGAATTTGGAGTGGTTACGCGAAGTGTACGGTAGTGTTTTGGTAGGAAAACCCGTTTATGCGATATTCGTGCGTTTCACGGGCAGAAAAGCACGTTTTACACCGTCCTCACTGTTTTGATGATAACTCAAGAACGGTCGAATGTTAGCGTTTGCCGTATGTTGCATCGTGTTCAGCGCATCGAATTACCCCTATACAGTGAATTTGGAGTGGTTACGGGAAGTGTACGGTAGTGTTTTGGTAGGAAAACCCGTTTATGCGATATTCGTGCGTTTCACGGGCAGAAAAGCACGTTTTACACAGTCCTCACTGTTTTGATGATAACTCAAGAACGGTCGAATGTTAGCGTTTGCCGTATGTTGCATCGTGTTCAGCGCATCGAATTACCCCTATACAGTGAATTTGAAGCGTTTAAGGGAAGTGTACGGTAGTGTTTTGGCAGAAAATTGCTTTTTTCGAAAATTGAGCAATTCGCTGATAACTCGAGAACGGTCGAATGTTAGCGTTTGCCGTATGTTGCATCGTGATCAGCACATCGAATTACCCCTATACAGTGATTTTGAAGCGTTTAAGGGAAGTGTACGGTAGTGTTTTGGCAGAAAATTGCTTTTTTCGAAAATCGAGCAATTCGCCGATAACTCGAGAACGGTCGAATGTTAGCGTTTGAGGTATGTTGCATTGCGTTCAGCGCATCGAATTACCCCTATAGAGTGAATTCGGAGTGGTTACGGGAAGTGTACGGTAGTGTTTTGGAAGGAAAACCCGTTTATGCGATATTCGTGCGTTTCACGGGCAGAAAAGCACGTTTTACACAGTCCTCACTGTTTTGATGATAACTCAAGAACGGTCGAATGTTAGCGTTTGCCGTATGTTGCATCGTGTTCAGCACATCGAATTAACCCTATACAGTTAATTTGAAGCGTTTAAGGTAAGTGTACGGTAGTGTTTTGGCAGAAAATTGCTTTTTTCGAAAATTGAGCAATTCGCTGATAACTCGAGAACGGTCGAATGTTAGCGTTTGCCGTATGTTGCTTCGTGTTCAGCACATCGAATTACCCCTATACAGTGATTTTGAAGCGTTTAAGGGAAGTGTACGGTAGTGTTTTGGCAGAAAATTGCTTTTTTCGAAAATCGAGCAATTCGCTGATAACTCGAGAACGGTCGAATGTTAGCGTTTGCCGTATGTTGCATTGCGTTCAGCGCATCGAATTACCCCTGTACACTGAATTTGGAATGGTTACGGGAAGTGTACGGTAGTGTTTTGGTAGGAAAACCCGTTTATGCGATATTCGTGCGTTTCACGGGCAGAAAAGCACGTTTTACACAGTCCTCACTGTTTTGATGATAACTCAAGAACGGTCGAATGTTAGCGTTTGCCGTATGTTGCATCGTGTTCAGCGCATCGAATTACCCCTATACAGTGAATTTGAAGCGTTTAAGGGAAGTGTACGGTAGTGTTTTGGCAGAAAATTGCTTTTTTCGAAAATTGAGCAATTCGCTGATAACTCGAGAACGGTCGAATGTTAGCGTTTGCCGTATGTTGCATCGTGATCAGCACATCGAATTACCCCTATACAGTTAATTTGAAGCGTTTAAGGGAAGTGTACGGGAATGTTTTGGCAGAAAATTGCTTTTTTCGAAAATTGAGCAATTCGCTGATAACTCGAGAACGGTCGAATGTTAGCGTTTGCCGTATGTTGCATCGTGTTCAGCACATCGAATTACCCCTATAGAGTGAATTTGGAGTGGTTACGGGAAGTGTACGGTAGTGTTTTGGAAGGAAAACCCGTTTATGCGATATTCGTGCGTTTCACGGGCAGAAAAGCACGTTTTACACAGTCCTCACTGTTTTGATGATAACTCAAGAACGGTCGAATGTTAGCGTTTGCCGTATGTTGCATCGTGTTCAGCACATCGAATTACCCCTATACAGTTAATTTGAAGCGTTTAAGGTAAGTGTACGGTAGTGTTTTGGCAGAAAATTGCTTTTTTCGAAAATTGAGCAATTCGCTGATAACTCGAGAACGGTCGAATGTTAGCGTTTGCCGTATGTTGCGTCGTGTTCAGCACATCGAATTACCCCTATACAGTGATTTTGAAGCGTTTAAGGGAAGTGCACGGTAGTGTTTTGGCAGAAAATTGCTTTTTTCGAAAATCAAGCAATTCGCCGATAACTCGAGAACGGTCGAATGTTAGCGTTTGCCGTATGTTGCATCGTGTTCAGCACATCGAATTACCCCTATACAGTGATTTTGAAGCGTTTAAGGGAAGTGTACGGTAGTGTTTTGGCAGAAAATTGCTTTTTTCGAAAATCAAGCAATTCGCCGATAACTCGAGAACGGTCGAATGTTAGCGTTTGCCGTATGTTGCATCGTGTTCAGCACATCGAATTACCCCTATACAGTGATTTTGAAGCGTTTAAGGGAAGTGTACGGTAGTGTTTTGGCAGAAAATTGCTTTTTTCGAAAATCGAGCAATTCGCTGATAACTCGAGAACGGTCGAATGTCAGCGTTTGCCGTATGTTGCATTGCGTTCAGCGCATCGAATTACCCCTATAGAGTGAATTTGGAGTGGTTACGGGAAGTGTACGGTAGTGTTTTGGAAGGAAAACCCGTTTATGCGATATTCGTGCGTTTCACGGGCAGAAAAGCACGTTTTACACAGTCCTCACTGTTTTGATGATAACTCAAGAACGGTCGAATGTTAGCGTTTGCCGTATGTTGCATCGTGTTCAGCGCATCGAATTACCCCTATACAGTGAATTTGAAGCGTTTAAGGGAAGTGTACGGTAGTGTTTTGGCAGAAAATTGCTTTTTTCGAAAATTGAGCAATTCGCTGATAACTCGAGAACGGTCGAATGTTAGCGTTTGCCGTATGTTGCGTCGTGTTCAGCACATCGAATTACCCCTATACAGTGAATTTGAAGCGTTTAAGGGAAGTGTACGGTAGTGTTTTGGCAGAAAATTGCTTTTTTTCGAAAATTGAGCAATTCGCTGATAACTCGAGAACGGTCGAATGTTAGCGTTTGCCGTATGTTGCATCGTGATCAGCACATCGAATTACCCCTATACAGTGATTTTGAAGCGTTTAAGGGAAGTGTACGGTAGTGTTTTGGCAGAAAATTGCTTTTTTCGAAAATCGAGCAATTCGCCGATAACTCGAGAACGGTCGAATGTTAGCGTTTGCCGTATGTTGCATTGCGTTCAGCGCATCGAATTACCCCTATAGAGTGAATTTGGAGTGGTTACGGGAAGTGTACGGTAGTGTTTTGGTAGGAAAACCCGTTTATGCGATATTCGTGCGTTTCACGGGCAGAAAAGCACGTTTTACACAGTCCTCACTGTTTTGATGATAACTCAAGAACGGTCGAATGTTAGCGTTTGCCGTATGTTGCATCGTGTTCAGCGCATCGAATTACCCCTATACAGTGAATTTGAAGCGTTTAAGGGAAGTGTACGGTAATGTTTTGACAGAAAATTGCTTTTTTCGAAAATCAAGCAATTCGCTGATAACTCGAGAACGGTCGAATGTTAGCGTTGGCCGTATGTTGCATTGCGTTCAGCGCATCGAATTACCCCTATAGAGTGAATTTGGAGTGGTTACGGGAAGTGTACGGTAGTGTTTTGGAAGGAAAACCCGTTTATGCGATATTCGTGCGTTTCACGGGCAGAAAAGCACGTTTTACACAGTCCTCACTGTTTTGATGATAACTCGAGAACGGTCGAATGTTAGCGTTTGCCGTATGTTGCATCGTGTTCAGCACATCGAATTACCCCTATACAGTGATTTTGAAGCGTTTAAGGGAAGTGTACGGTAGTGTTTTGGCAGAAAATTGCTTTTTTCGAAAATCGAGCAATTCGCTGATAACTCGAGAACGGTCGAATGTTAGCGTTTGCCGTATGTTGCATTGCGTTCAGCGCATCGAATTACCCCTATAGAGTGAATTTGGAGTGGTTACGGGAAGTGTACGGTAGTGTTTTGGAAGGAAAACCCGTTTATGCGATATTCGTGCGTTTCACGGGCAGAAAAGCACGTTTTACACAGTCCTCACTGTTTTGATGATAACTCAAGAACGGTCGAATGTTAGCGTTTGCCGTATGTTGCATCGTGTTCAGCGCATCGAATTACCCCTATACAGTGAATTTGAAGCGTTTAAGGGAAGTGTACGGTACTGTTTTGGCAGAAAATTGCTTTTTTTCGAAAATTGAGCAATTCGCTGATAACTCGGGAACGGTCGAATGTTAGCGTTTGCCGTATGTTGCATCGTGATCAGCACATCGAATTACCCCTATACAGTGAATTTGAAGCGTTTAAGGGACGTGTACGGTAGTGTTTTGGCAGAAAATTGCTTTTTTCGAAAATCGAGCAATTCGCCGATAACTCGAGAACGGTCGAATGTTAGCGTTTGCCGTATGTTGCATTGCGTTCAGCGCATCGAATTACCCCTATACACTGAATTTGGAGTGGTTACAGGAAGTGTACGGTAGTGTTTTGGTAGGAAAACCCGTTTGTGCGATATTCGTGCGTTTCACGGGCAGAAAAGCACGTTTTACACAGTCCTCACTGTTTTGATGATAACTCAAGAACGGTCGAATGTTAGCGCTTGCCGTATGTTGCATCGTGTTCAGCTCATCGAATTACCCCTATACAGTGAATTTGAAGCGTTTAAGGGAAGTGTACGGTAGTGTTTTGGCAGAAAATTGCTTTTTTCGAAAATTGAGCAATTCGCTGATAACTCGAGAACGGTCGAATGTTAGCGTTTGCCGTATGTTGCATCGTGATCAGCACATCGAATTACCCCTATACAGTTAATTTGAAGCGTTTAAGGGAAGTGTACGGTAGTGTTTTGGCAGAAAATTGCTTTTTTCGAAAATTGAGCAATTCGCTGATAACTCGAGAACGGTCGAATGTTAGCGTTTGCCGTATGTTGCATCGTGTTCACCACATCGAATTACCCCTATACAGTGATTTTGAAGCGTTTAAGGGAAGTGTACGGTAGTGTTTTGGCAGAAAATTGCTTTTTTCGAAAATTGAGCAATTCGCTGATAACTCGAGAACGGTCGAATGTTAGCGTTTGCCGTATGTTGCATCGTGTTCACCACATCGAATTACCCCTATACAGTGATTTTGAAGCGTTTAAGGGAAGTGTACGGTAGTGTTTTGGCAGAAAATTGCTTTTTTCGAAAATCGAGCAATTCGCTGATAACTCGAGAACGGTCGAATGTTAGCGTTTGCCGTATGTTGCATTGCGTTCAGCGCATCGAATTACCCCTATACACTGAATTTGGAGTGGTTACGGGAAGTGTACGGTAGTGTTTTGGTAGGAAAACCCGTTTATGCGATATTCGTGCGTTTCACGGGCAGAAAAGCACGTTTTACACAGTCCTCACTGTTTTGATGATAACTCAAGAACGGTCGAATGTAAGCGTTTGCCGCATGTTGCATCGTGTTCAGCGCATCGAATTACCCCTATACAGTGAATTTGAAGCGTTTAAGGGAAGTGTACGGTAGTGTTTTGGCAGAAAATTGCTTTTTTCGAAAATTGAGCAATTCGCTGATAACTCGAGAACGGTCGAATGTTAGCGTTTGCCGTATGTTGCATCGTGATCAGCACATCGAATTACCCCTATACAGTGAATTTGAAGCGTTTAAGGGAAGTGTACGGTAGTGTTTTGGCAGAAAATTGCTTTTTTCGAAAATCGAGCAATTCGCCGATAACTCGAGAACGGTCGAATGTTAGCGTTTGCCGTATGTTGCATTGCGTTCAGCGCATCGAATTACCCCTATACACTAAATTTGGAGTGGTTACGGGAAGTGTACGGTAGTGTTTTGGTAGGAAAACCCGTTTATGCGATATTCGTGCGTTTCACGGGCAGAAAAGCACGTTTTACACAGTCCTCACTGTTTTGATGATAACTCAAGAACGGTCAAATGTTAGCGTTTGCCGTATATTGCATCGTGTTCAGCGCATCGAATTACCCCTATACAGTGAATTTGAAGCGTTTAAGGGAAGTGTACGGTAATGTTTTGACAGAAAATTGCTTTTTTCGAAAATCAAGCAATTCGCTGATAACTCGAGAACGGTCGAATGTTAGCGTTTGCCGTATGTTGCATTGCGTTCAGCGCATCGAATTACCCCTATAGAGTGAATTTGGAGTGGTTACGGGAAGTGTACGGTAGTGTTTTGGAAGGAAAACCCGTTTATGCGATATTCGTGCGTTTCACGGGCAGAAAAGCACGTTTTACACAGTCCTCACTGTTTTGATGATAACTCAAGAACGGTCGAATGTTAGCGTTTGCCGTATGTTGCATCGTGTTCAGCGCATCGAATTACCCCTATACAGTGAATTTGAAGCGTTTAAGGGAAGTGTACGGTACTGTTTTGGCAGAAAATTGCTTTTTTCGAAAATTGAGCAATTCGCTGATAACTCGAGAACGGTCGAATGTTAGCGTTTGCCGTATGTTGCATCGTGATCAGCACATCGAATTACCCCTATACAGTGAATTTGAAGCGTTTAAGGGAAGTGTACGGTAGTGTTTTGGCAGAAAATTGCTTTTTTCGAAAATCGAGCAATTCGCCGATAACTCGAGAACGGTCGAATGTTAGCGTTTGCCGTATGTTGCATTGCGTTCAGCGCATCGAATTACTCCTATACACTGAATTTGGAGTGGTTACGGGAAGTGTACGGTAGTGTTTTGGTAGGAAAACCCATTTATGCGATATTCGTGCGTTTCACGGGCAGAAAAGCACGTTTTACACAGTCCTCACTGTTTTGATGATAACTCTAGAACGGTCGAATGTTAGCGTTTGCCGTATGTTGCATCGTGTTCAGCGCATCGAATTACCCCTATACAGTGAATTTGAAGCGTTTAAGGGAAGTGTACGGTAGTGTTTTGGCAGAAAATTGCTTTTTTCGAAAATTGAGCAATTCGCTGATAACTCGAGAACGGTCGAATGTTAGCGTTTGCCGTATGTTGCATCGTGATCAGCACATCGAATTACCCCTATACAGTGAATTTGAAGCGTTTAAGGGAAGTGTACGGTAGTGTTTTGGCAGAAAATTGCTTTTTTCGAAAATCGAGCAATTCGCCGATAACTCGTGAACGGTCGAATGTTAGCGTTTGCCGTATGTTGCATTGCGTTCAGCGCATCGAATTACCCCTATACACTAAATTTGGAGTGGTTACGGGAAGTGTACGGTAGTGTTTTGGTAGGAAAACCCGTTTATGCGATATTCGTGCGTTTCACGGGCAGAAAAGCACGTTTTACACAGTCCTCACTGTTTTGATGATAACTCAAGAACGGTCGAATGTTAGCGTTTGCCGTATGTTGCATCGTGTTCAGCGCATCGAATTACCCCTTTACAGTGAATTTGAAGCGTTTAAGGGAAGTGTACGGTAATGTTTTGACAGAAAATTGCTTTTTTCGAAAATCAAGCAATTCGCTGATAACTCGAGAACGGTCGAATGTTAGCGTTTGCCGTATGTTGCATTGCGTTCAGCGCATCGAATTACCCCTATAGAGTGAATTTGGAGTGGTTACGGGAAGTGTACGGTAGTGTTTTGGAAGGAAAACCCGTTTATGCGATATTCGTGCGTTTCACGGGCAGAAAAGCACGTTTTACACAGTCCTCACTGTTTCGATGATAACTCAAGAACGGTCGAATGTTAGCGTTTTCCGTATGTTGCATCGTGTTCAGCCCATCGAATTACCCCTATACAGTTAATTTGAAGCGTTTAAGGGAAGTGTACGGTAGTGTTTTGGCAGAAAATTGCTTTTTTCGAAAATTGAGCAATTCGCTGATAACTCGAGAACGGTCGAATGTTAGCGTTTGCCGTATGTTGCATCGTGTTCAGCACATCGAATTACCCCTATACAGTGAATTTGAAGCGTTTAAGGGAAGTGTACGGTAGTGTTTTGGCAGAAAATTGCTTTTTTCAAAAATCGAGCAATTCGCTGATAACTCGAGAACGGTCGAATGTTAGCGTTTGCCGTATGTTGCATCGTGTTCAGCACATCGAATTCCCCCTATACAGTTAATTTGAAGCGTTTAAGGGAAGTGTACGGTAGTGTTTTGGCAGAAAATTGCTTTTTTCGAAAATTGAGCAATTCGCTGATAACTCGAGAACGGTCGAATGTTAGCGTTTGCCGTATGTTGCATCGTGTTCTGCACATCGAATTACCCCTATACAGTGAATTTGAAGCCTTTAAGGGAAGTGTACGGTAATGTTTTGACAGAAAATTGCTTTTTTCGAAAATCAAGCAATTCGCTGATAACTCGAGAACGGTCGAATGTTAGCGTTTGCCGTATGTTGCATCGTGTTCAGCACATCGAATTACCCCTATACAGTGATTTTGAAGCGTTTAAGGGAAGTGTACGGTAGTGTTTTGGCAGAAAATTGCTTTTTTCGAAAATCGAGCAATTCGCTGATAACTCGAGAACGGTCGAATGTTAGCGTTTGCCGTATGTTGCATTGCGTTCAGCGCATCGAATTACCCCTATACACTGAATTTGGAGTGGTTACGCGAAGTGTACGGTAGTGTTTTGGTAGGAAAACCCGTTTATGCGATATTCGTGCGTTTCACGGGCAGAAAAGCACGTTTTACACCGTCCTCACTGTTTTGATGATAACTCAAGAACGGTCGAATGTTAGCGTTTGCCGTATGTTGCATCGTGTTCAGCGCATCGAATTACCCCTATACAGTGAATTTGGAGTGGTTACGGGAAGTGTACGGTAGTGTTTTGGTAGGAAAACCCGTTTATGCGATATTCGTGCGTTTCACGGGCAGAAAAGCACGTTTTACACAGTCCTCACTGTTTTGATGATAACTCAAGAACGGTCGAATGTTAGCGTTTGCCGTATGTTGCATCGTGTTCAGCGCATCGAATTACCCCTATACAGTGAATTTGAAGCGTTTAAGGGAAGTGTACGGTAGTGTTTTGGCAGAAAATTGCTTTTTTCGAAAATCGAGCAATTCGCTGATAACTCGAGAACGGTCGAATGTTAGCGTTTGCCGTATGTTGCATCGTGTTCAGCACATCGAATTACCCCTATACAGTGATTTTGAAGCGTTTAAGGGAAGTGTACGGTAGTGTTTTGGCAGAAAATTGCTTTTTTCGAAAATCGAGCAATTCGCTGATAACTCGAGAACGGTCGAATGTTAGCGTTTGCCGTATGTTGCATTGCGTTCAGCGCATCGAATTACCCCTATACACTGAATTTGGAGTGGTTACGGGAAGTGTACGGTAGTGTTTTGGTAGGAAAACCCGTTTATGCGATATTCGTGCGTTTCACGGGCAGAAAAGCACGTTTTACACAGTCCTCACTGTTTTGATGATAACTCAAGAACGGTCGAATGTAAGCGTTTGCCGCATGTTGCATCGTGTTCAGCGCATCGAATTACCCCTATACAGTGAATTTGAAGCGTTTAAGGGAAGTGTACGGTAGTGTTTTGGCAGAAAATTGCTTTTTTTCGAAAATTGAGCAATTCGCTGATAACTCGAGAACGGTTGAATGTTAGCGTTTGCCGTATGTTGCATCGTGATCAGCACATCGAATTACCCCTATACAGTGAATTTGAAGCGTTTAAGGGAAGTGTACGGTAGTGTTTTGGCAGAAAATTGCTTTTTTCGAAAATCGAGCAATTCGCCGATAACTCGAGAACGGTCGAATGTTAGCGTTTGCCGTATGTTGCATTGCGTTCAGCGCATCGAATTACCCCTATACACTAAATTTGGAGTGGTTACGGGAAGTGTACGGTAGTGTTTTGGTAGGAAAACCCGTTTATGCGATATTCGTGCGTTTCACGGGCAGAAAAGCACGTTTTACACAGTCCTCACTGTTTTGATGATAACTCAAGAACGTTCAAATGTTAGCGTTTGCCGTATATTGCATCGTGTTCAGCGCATCGAATTACCCCTATACAGTGAATTTGAAGCGTTTAAGGGAAGTGTACGGTAATGTTTTGACAGAAAATTGCTTTTTTCGAAAATCAAGCAATTCGCTGATAACTCGAGAACGGTCGAATGTTAGCGTTTGCCGTATGTTGCATTGCGTTCAGCGCATCGAATTACCCCTATAGAGTGAATTTGGAGTGGTTACGGGAAGTGTACGGTAGTGTTTTGGAAGGAAAACCCGTTTATGCGATATTCGTGCGTTTCACGGGCAGAAAAGCACGTTTTACACAGTCCTCACTGTTTCGATGATAACTCAAGAACGGTCGAATGTTAGCGTTTTCCGTATGTTGCATCGTGTTCAGCCCATCGAATTACCCCTATACAGTTAATTTGAAGCGTTTAAGGGAAGTGTACGGTAGTGTTTTGGCAGAAAATTGCTTTTTTCGAAAATTGAGCAATTCGCTGATAACTCGAGAACGGTCGAATGTTAGCGTTTGCCGTATGTTGCATCGTGTTCAGCACATCGAATTACCCCTATACAGTGAATTTGAAGCGTTTAAGGGAAGTGTACGGTAGTGTTTTGGCAGAAAATTGCTTTTTTCGAAAATCGAGCAATTCGCTGATAACTCGAGAACGGTCGAATGTTAGCGTTTGCCGTATGTTGCATTGCGTTCAGCGCATCGAATTACCCCTATACACTGAATTTGGAGTGGTTACGCGAAGTGTACGGTAGTGTTTTGGTAGGAAAACCCGTTTATGCGATATTCGTGCGTTTCACGGGCAGAAAAGCACGTTTTACACCGTCCTCACTGTTTTGATGATAACTCAAGAACGGTCGAATGTTAGCGTTTGCCGTATGTTGCATCGTGTTCAGCGCATCGAATTACCCCTATACAGTGAATTTGGAGTGGTTACGGGAAGTGTACGGTAGTGTTTTGGTAGGAAAACCCGTTTATGCGATATTCGTGCGTTTCACGGGCAGAAAAGCACGTTTTACACAGTCCTCACTGTTTTGATGATAACTCAAGAACGGTCGAATGTTAGCGTTTGCCGTATGTTGCATCGTGTTCAGCGCATCGAATTACCCCTATACAGTGAATTTGAAGCGTTTAAGGGAAGTGTACGGTAGTGTTTTGGCAGAAAATTGCTTTTTTCGAAAATCGAGCAATTCGCTGATAACTCGAGAACGGTCGAATGTTAGCGTTTGCCGTATGTTGCATCGTGTTCAGCACATCGAATTACCCCTATACAGTGATTTTGAAGCGTTTAAGGGAAGTGTACGGTAGTGTTTTGGCAGAAAATTGCTTTTTTCGAAAATCGAGCAATTCGCTGATAACTCGAGAACGGTCGAATGTTAGCGTTTGCCGTATGTTGCATTGCGTTCAGCGCATCGAATTACCCCTATACACTGAATTTGGAGTGGTTACGGGAAGTGTACGGTAGTGTTTTGGTAGGAAAACCCGTTTATGCGATATTCGTGCGTTTCACGGGCAGAAAAGCACGTTTTACACAGTCCTCACTGTTTTGATGATAACTCAAGAACGGTCGAATGTAAGCGTTTGCCGCATGTTGCATCGTGTTCAGCGCATCGAATTACCCCTATACAGTGAATTTGAAGCGTTTAAGGGAAGTGTACGGTAGTGTTTTGGCAGAAAATTGCTTTTTTCGAAAATTGAGCAATTCGCTGATAACTCGAGAACGGTCGAATGTTAGCGTTTGCCGTATGTTGCATCGTGATCAGCACATCGAATTACCCCTATACAGTGAATTTGAAGCGTTTAAGGGAAGTGTACGGTAGTGTTTTGGCAGAAAATTGCTTTTTTCGAAAATCGAGCAATTCGCCGATAACTCGAGAACGGTCGAATGTTAGCGTTTGCCGTATGTTGCATTGCGTTCAGCGCATCGAATTACCCCTATACACTAAATTTGGAGTGGTTACGGGAAGTGTACGGTAGTGTTTTGGTAGGAAAACCCGTTTATGCGATATTCGTGCGTTTCACGGGCAGAAAAGCACGTTTTACACAGTCCTCACTGTTTTGATGATAACTCAAGAACGTTCAAATGTTAGCGTTTGCCGTATATTGCATCGTGTTCAGCGCATCGAATTACCCCTATACAGTGAATTTGAAGCGTTTAAGGGAAGTGTACGGTAATGTTTTGACAGAAAATTGCTTTTTTCGAAAATCAAGCAATTCGCTGATAACTCGAGAACGGTCGAATGTTAGCGTTTGCCGTATGTTGCATTGCGTTCAGCGCATCGAATTACCCCTATAGAGTGAATTTGGAGTGGTTACGGGAAGTGTACGGTAGTGTTTTGGAAGGAAAACCCGTTTATGCGATATTCGTGCGTTTCACGGGCAGAAAAGCACGTTTTACACAGTCCTCACTGTTTTGATGATAACTCAAGAACGGTCGAATGTTAGCGTTTGCCGTATGTTGCATCGTGTTCAGCGCATCGAATTACCCCTATACAGTGAATTTGAAGCGTTTAAGGGAAGTGTACGGTACTGTTTTGGCAGAAAATTGCTTTTTTCGAAAATTGAGCAATTCGCTGATAACTCGAGAACGGTCGAATGTTAGCGTTTGCCGTATGTTGCATCGTGATCAGCACATCGAATTACCCCTATACAGTGAATTTGAAGCGTCTAAGGGAAGTGTACGGTAGTGTTTTGGCAGAAAATTGCTTTTTTCGAAAATCGAGCAATTCGCCGATAACTCGAGAACGGTCGAATGTTAGCGTTTGCCGTATGTTGCATTGCGTTCAGCGCATCGAATTACTCCTATACACTGAATTTGGAGTGGTTACGGGAAGTGTACGGTAGTGTTTTGGTAGGAAAACCCATTTATGCGATATTCGTGCGTTTCACGGGCAGAAAAGCACGTTTTACACAGTCCTCACTGTTTTGATGATAACTCTAGAACGGTCGAATGTTAGCGTTTGCCGTATGTTGCATCGTGTTCAGCGCATCGAATTACCCCTATACAGTGAATTTGAAGCGTTTAAGGGAAGTGTACGGTAGTGTTTTGGCAGAAAATTGCTTTTTTCGAAAATTGAGCAATTCGCTGATAACTCGAGAACGGTCGAATGTTAGCGTTTGCCGTATGTTGCATCGTGATCAGCACATCGAATTACCCCTATACAGTGAATTTGAAGCGTTTAAGGGAAGTGTACGGTAGTGTTTTGGCAGAAAATTGCTTTTTTCGAAAATCGAGCAATTCGCCGATAACTCGTGAACGGTCGAATGTTAGCGTTTGCCGTATGTTGCATTGCGTTCAGCGCATCGAATTACCCCTATACACTAAATTTGGAGTGGTTACGGGAAGTGTACGGTAGTGTTTTGGTAGGAAAACCCGTTTATGCGATATTCGTGCGTTTCACGGGCAGAAAAGCACGTTTTACACAGTCCTCACTGTTTTGATGATAACTCAAGAACGGTCGAATGTTAGCGTTTGCCGTATGTTGCATCGTGTTCAGCGCATCGAATTACCCCTTTACAGTGAATTTGAAGCGTTTAAGGGAAGTGTACGGTAATGTTTTGACAGAAAATTGCTTTTTTCGAAAATCAAGCAATTCGCTGATAACTCGAGAACGGTCGAATGTTAGCGTTTGCCGTATGTTGCATTGCGTTCAGCGCATCGAATTACCCCTATAGAGTGAATTTGGAGTGGTTACGGGAAGTGTACGGTAGTGTTTTGGAAGGAAAACCCGTTTATGCGATATTCGTGCGTTTCACGGGCAGAAAAGCACGTTTTACACAGTCCTCACTGTTTCGATGATAACTCAAGAACGGTCGAATGTTAGCGTTTTCCGTATGTTGCATCGTGTTCAGCCCATCGAATTACCCCTATACAGTTAATTTGAAGCGTTTAAGGGAAGTGTACGGTAGTGTTTTGGCAGAAAATTGCTTTTTTCGAAAATTGAGCAATTCGCTGATAACTCGAGAACGGTCGAATGTTAGCGTTTGCCGTATGTTGCATCGTGTTCAGCACATCGAATTACCCCTATACAGTGAATTTGAAGCGTTTAAGGGAAGTGTACGGTAGTGTTTTGGCAGAAAATTGCTTTTTTCAAAAATCGAGCAATTCGCTGATAACTCGAGAACGGTCGAATGTTAGCGTTTGCCGTATGTTGCATCGTGTTCAGCACATCGAATTCCCCCTATACAGTTAATTTGAAGCGTTTAAGGGAAGTGTACGGTAGTGTTTTGGCAGAAAATTGCTTTTTTCGAAAATTGAGCAATTCGCTGATAACTCGAGAACGGTCGAATGTTAGCGTTTGCCGTATGTTGCATCGTGTTCTGCACATCGAATTACCCCTATACAGTGAATTTGAAGCCTTTAAGGGAAGTGTACGGTAATGTTTTGACAGAAAATTGCTTTTTTCGAAAATCAAGCAATTCGCTGATAACTCGAGAACGGTCGAATGTTAGCGTTTGCCGTATGTTGCATCGTGTTCAGCACATCGAATTACCCCTATACAGTGATTTTGAAGCGTTTAAGGGAAGTGTACGGTAGTGTTTTGGCAGAAAATTGCTTTTTTCGAAAATCGAGCAATTCGCTGATAACTCGAGAACGGTCGAATGTTAGCGTTTGCCGTATGTTGCATTGCGTTCAGCGCATCGAATTACCCCTATACACTGAATTTGGAGTGGTTACGCGAAGTGTACGGTAGTGTTTTGGTAGGAAAACCCGTTTATGCGATATTCGTGCGTTTCACGGGCAGAAAAGCACGTTTTACACCGTCCTCACTGTTTTGATGATAACTCAAGAACGGTCGAATGTTAGCGTTTGCCGTATGTTGCATCGTGTTCAGCGCATCGAATTACCCCTATACAGTGAATTTGGAGTGGTTACGGGAAGTGTACGGTAGTGTTTTGGTAGGAAAACCCGTTTATGCGATATTCGTGCGTTTCACGGGCAGAAAAGCACGTTTTACACAGTCCTCACTGTTTTGATGATAACTCAAGAACGGTCGAATGTTAGCGTTTGCCGTATGTTGCATCGTGTTCAGCGCATCGAATTACCCCTATACAGTGAATTTGAAGCGTTTAAGGGAAGTGTACGGTAGTGTTTTGGCAGAAAATTGCTTTTTTCGAAAATTGAGCAATTCGCTGATAACTCGAGAACGGTCGAATGTTAGCGTTTGCCGTATGTTGCATCGTGATCAGCACATCGAATTACCCCTATACAGTGATTTTGAAGCGTTTAAGGGAAGTGTACGGTAGTGTTTTGGCAGAAAATTGCTTTTTTCGAAAATCGAGCAATTCGCCGATAACTCGAGAACGGTCGAATGTTAGCGTTTGAGGTATGTTGCATTGCGTTCAGCGCATCGAATTACCCCTATAGAGTGAATTCGGAGTGGTTACGGGAAGTGTACGGTAGTGTTTTGGAAGGAAAACCCGTTTATGCGATATTCGTGCGTTTCACGGGCAGAAAAGCACGTTTTACACAGTCCTCACTGTTTTGATGATAACTCAAGAACGGTCGAATGTTAGCGTTTGCCGTATGTTGCATCGTGTTCAGCACATCGAATTAACCCTATACAGTTAATTTGAAGCGTTTAAGGTAAGTGTACGGTAGTGTTTTGGCAGAAAATTGCTTTTTTCGAAAATTGAGCAATTCGCTGATAACTCGAGAACGGTCGAATGTTAGCGTTTGCCGTATGTTGCGTCGTGTTCAGCACATCGAATTACCCCTATACAGTGATTTTGAAGCGTTTAAGGGAAGTGTACGGTAGTGTTTTGGCAGAAAATTGCTTTTTTCGAAAATCGAGCAATTCGCTGATAACTCGAGAACGGTCGAATGTTAGCGTTTGCCGTATGTTGCATTGCGTTCAGCGCATCGAATTACCCCTGTACACTGAATTTGGAATGGTTACGGGAAGTGTACGGTAGTGTTTTGGTAGGAAAACCCGTTTATGCGATATTCGTGCGTTTCACGGGCAGAAAAGCACGTTTTACACAGTCCTCACTGTTTTGATGATAACTCAAGAACGGTCGAATGTTAGCGTTTGCCGTATGTTGCATCGTGTTCAGCGCATCGAATTACCCCTATACAGTGAATTTGAAGCGTTTAAGGGAAGTGTACGGTAGTGTTTTGGCAGAAAATTGCTTTTTTCGAAAATTGAGCAATTCGCTGATAACTCGAGAACGGTCGAATGTTAGCGTTTGCCGTATGTTGCATCGTGATCAGCACATCGAATTACCCCTATACAGTTAATTTGAAGCGTTTAAGGGAAGTGTACGGGAATGTTTTGGCAGAAAATTGCTTTTTTCGAAAATTGAGCAATTCGCTGATAACTCGAGAACGGTCGAATGTTAGCGTTTGCCGTATGTTGCATCGTGTTCAGCACATCGAATTACCCCTATAGAGTGAATTTGGAGTGGTTACGGGAAGTGTACGGTAGTGTTTTGGAAGGAAAACCCGTTTATGCGATATTCGTGCGTTTCACGGGCAGAAAAGCACGTTTTACACAGTCCTCACTGTTTTGATGATAACTCAAGAACGGTCGAATGTTAGCGTTTGCCGTATGTTGCATCGTGTTCAGCACATCGAATTACCCCTATACAGTTAATTTGAAGCGTTTAAGGTAAGTGTACGGTAGTGTTTTGGCAGAAAATTGCTTTTTTCGAAAATTGAGCAATTCGCTGATAACTCGAGAACGGTCGAATGTTAGCGTTTGCCGTATGTTGCGTCGTGTTCAGCACATCGAATTACCCCTATACAGTGATTTTGAAGCGTTTAAGGGAAGTGCACGGTAGTGTTTTGGCAGAAAATTGCTTTTTTCGAAAATCAAGCAATTCGCCGATAACTCGAGAACGGTCGAATGTTAGCGTTTGCCGTATGTTGCATCGTGTTCAGCACATCGAATTACCCCTATACAGTGATTTTGAAGCGTTTAAGGGAAGTGTACGGTAGTGTTTTGGCAGAAAATTGCTTTTTTCGAAAATCGAGCAATTCGCTGATAACTCGAGAACGGTCGAATGTCAGCGTTTGCCGTATGTTGCATTGCGTTCAGCGCATCGAATTACCCCTATAGAGTGAATTTGGAGTGGTTACGGGAAGTGTACGGTAGTGTTTTGGAAGGAAAACCCGTTTATGCGATATTCGTGCGTTTCACGGGCAGAAAAGCACGTTTTACACAGTCCTCACTGTTTTGATGATAACTCAAGAACGGTCGAATGTTAGCGTTTGCCGTATGTTGCATCGTGTTCAGCGCATCGAATTACCCCTATACAGTGAATTTGAAGCGTTTAAGGGAAGTGTACGGTAGTGTTTTGGCAGAAAATTGCTTTTTTCGAAAATTGAGCAATTCGCTGATAACTCGAGAACGGTCGAATGTTAGCGTTTGCCGTATGTTGCGTCGTGTTCAGCACATCGAATTACCCCTATACAGTGAATTTGAAGCGTTTAAGGGAAGTGTACGGTAGTGTTTTGGCAGAAAATTGCTTTTTTCGAAAATTGAGCAATTCGCTGATAACTCGAGAACGGTCGAATGTTAGCGTTTGCCGTATGTTGCATCGTGATCAGCACATCGAATTACCCCTATACAGTGATTTTGAAGCGTTTAAGGGAAGTGTACGGTAGTGTTTTGGCAGAAAATTGCTTTTTTCGAAAATCGAGCAATTCGCCGATAACTCGAGAACGGTCGAATGTTAGCGTTTGCCGTATGTTGCATTGCGTTCAGCGCATCGAATTACCCCTATAGAGTGAATTTGGAGTGGTTACGGGAAGTGTACGGTAGTGTTTTGGTAGGAAAACCCGTTTATGCGATATTCGTGCGTTTCACGGGCAGAAAAGCACGTTTTACACAGTCCTCACTGTTTTGATGATAACTCAAGAACGGTCGAATGTTAGCGTTTGCCGTATGTTGCATCGTGTTCAGCGCATCGAATTACCCCTATACAGTGAATTTGAAGCGTTTAAGGGAAGTGTACGGTAATGTTTTGACAGAAAATTGCTTTTTTCGAAAATCAAGCAATTCGCTGATAACTCGAGAACGGTCGAATGTTAGCGTTTGCCGTATGTTGCATTGCGTTCAGCGCATCGAATTACCCCTATAGAGTGAATTTGGAGTGGTTACGGGAAGTGTACGGTAGTGTTTTGGAAGGAAAACCCGTTTATGCGATATTCGTGCGTTTCACGGGCAGAAAAGCACGTTTTACACAGTCCTCACTGTTTTGATGATAACTCGAGAACGGTCGAATGTTAGCGTTTGCCGTATGTTGCATCGTGTTCAGCACATTCAATTACCCCTATACAGTGATTTTGAAGCGTTTAAGGGAAGTGTACGGTAGTGTTTTGGCAGAAAATTGCTTTTTTCGAAAATCGAGCAATTCGCTGATAACTCGAGAACGGTCGAATGTTAGCGTTTGCCGTATGTTGCATTGCGTTCAGCGCATCGAATTACCCCTATAGAGTGAATTTGGAGTGGTTACGGGAAGTGTACGGTAGTGTTTTGGAAGGAAAACCCGTTTATGCGATATTCGTGCGTTTCACGGGCAGAAAAGCACGTTTTACACAGTCCTCACTGTTTTGATGATAACTCAAGAACGGTCGAATGTTAGCGTTTGCCGTATGTTGCATCGTGTTCAGCGCATCGAATTACCCCTATACAGTGAATTTGAAGCGTTTAAGGGAAGTGTACGGTACTGTTTTGGCAGAAAATTGCTTTTTTTCGAAAATTGAGCAATTCGCTGATAACTCGGGAACGGTCGAATGTTAGCGTTTGCCGTATGTTGCATCGTGATCAGCACATCGAATTACCCCTATACAGTGAATTTGAAGCGTTTAAGGGAAGTGTACGGTAGTGTTTTGGCAGAAAATTGCTTTTTTCGAAAATCGAGCAATTCGCCGATAACTCGAGAACGGTCGAATGTTAGCGTTTGCCGTATGTTGCATTGCGTTCAGCGCATCGAATTACCCCTATACACTGAATTTGGAGTGGTTACAGGAAGTGTACGGTAGTGTTTTGGTAGGAAAACCCGTTTGTGCGATATTCGTGCGTTTCACGGGCAGAAAAGCACGTTTTACACAGTCCTCACTGTTTTGATGATAACTCAAGAACGGTCGAATGTTAGCGCTTGCCGTATGTTGCATCGTGTTCAGCTCATCGAATTACCCCTATACAGTGAATTTGAAGCGTTTAAGGGAAGTGTACGGTAGTGTTTTGGCAGAAAATTGCTTTTTTCGAAAATTGAGCAATTCGCTGATAACTCGAGAACGGTCGAATGTTAGCGTTTGCCGTATGTTGCATCGTGATCAGCACATCGAATTACCCCTATACAGTTAATTTGAAGCGTTTAAGGGAAGTGTACGGTAGTGTTTTGGCAGAAAATTGCTTTTTTCGAAAATTGAGCAATTCGCTGATAACTCGAGAACGGTCGAATGTTAGCGTTTGCCGTATGTTGCATCGTGTTCACCACATCGAATTACCCCTATACAGTGATTTTGAAGCGTTTAAGGGAAGTGTACGGTAGTGTTTTGGCAGAAAATTGCTTTTTTCGAAAATCGAGCAATTCGCTGATAACTCGAGAACGGTCGAATGTTAGCGTTTGCCGTATGTTGCATTGCGTTCAGCGCATCGAATTACCCCTATACACTGAATTTGGAGTGGTTACGGGAAGTGTACGGTAGTGTTTTGGTAGGAAAACCCGTTTATGCGATATTCGTGCGTTTCACGGGCAGAAAAGCACGTTTTACACAGTCCTCACTGTGTTGATGATAACTCAAGAACGGTCGAATGTTAGCGTTTGCCGTATGTTGCATCGTGTTCAGCGCATCGAATTACCCCTATACAGTGAATTTGAAGCGTTTAAGGGAAGTGTACGGTAATGTTTTGACAGAAAATTGCTTTTTTCGAAAATCAAGCAATTCGCTGATAACTCGAGAACGGTCGAATGTTAGCGTTTGCCGTATGTTGCATTGCGTTCAGCGCATCGAATTACCCCTATACACTGAATTTGGAGTGGTTACGGGAAGTGTACGGTAGTGTTTTGGTAGGAAAACCCGTTTATGCGATATTCGTGCGTTTCACGGGCAGAAAAGCACGTTTTACACAGTCCTCACTGTTTTGATGATAACTCAAGAACGGTCGAATGTTAGCGTTTGCCGTATGTTGCATCGTGTTCAGCGCATCGAATTACCCCTATACAGTGAATTTGAAGCGTTTAAGGGAAGTGTACGGTAATGTTTTGACAGAAAATTGCTTTTTTCGAAAATCAAGCAATTCGCTGATAACTCGAGAACCGTCGAATGTTAGCGTTTGCCGTATGTTGCATTGCGTTCAGCGCATCGAATTACCCCTATAGAGTGAATTTGGAGTGGTTACGGGAAGTGTACGGTAGTGTTTTGGAAGGAAAACCCGTTTATGCGATATTCGTGCGTTTCACGGGCAGAAAAGCACGTTTTACACAGTCCTCACTGTTTTGATGATAACTCGAGAACGGTCGAATGTTAGCGTTTGCCGTATGTTGCATCGTGTTCAGCACATCGAATTACCCCTATACAGTGAATTTGAAGCGTTTAAGGGAAGTGTACGGTAGTGTTTTGGCAGAAAATTGCTTTTTTCGAAAATCGAGCAATTCGCCGATAACTCGAGAACGGTCAAATGTTAGCGTTTGCCGTATGTTGCATTGCGTTCAGCGCATCGAATTACCCCTATACACTGAATTTGGAGTGGTTACGGGAAGTGTACGGTAGTGTTTTGGTAGGAAAACCCGTTTATGCGATATTCGTGCGTTTCACGGGCAGAAAAGCACGTTTTACACAGTCCTCACTGTTTTGATGATAACTCAAGAACGGTCGAATGTTAGCGTTTGCCGTATGATGCATCGTGTTCAGCGCATCGAATTACCCCTATACAGTGAATTTGAAGCGTTTAAGGGAAGTGTACGGTAGTGTTTTGGCAGAAAATTGCTTTTTTCGAAAATTGAGCAATTCGCTGATAACTCGAGAACGGTCGAATGTTAGCGTTTGCCGTATGTTGCATCGTGATCAGCACATCGAATTACCCCTATACAGTTAATTTGAAGCGTTTAAGGGAAGTGTACGGTAGTGTTTTGGCAGAAAATTGCTTTTTTCGAAAATTGAGCAATTCGCTGATAACTCGAGAACGGTCGAATGTTAGCGTTTGCCGTATGTTGCATCGTGTTCACCACATCGAATTACCCCTATACAGTGATTTTGAAGCGTTTAAGGGAAGTGTACGGTAGTGTTTTGGCAGAAAATTGCTTTTTTCGAAAATCGAGCAATTCGCTGATAACTCGAGAACGGTCGAATGTTAGCGTTTGCCGTATGTTGCATTGCGTTCAGCGCATCGAATTACCCCTATAGAGTGAATTTGGAGTGGTTACGGGAAGTGTACGGTAGTGTTTTGGAAGGAAAACCCGTTTATGCGATATTCGTGCGTTTCACGGGCAGAAAAGCACGTTTTACACAGTCCTCACTGTTTTGATGATAACTCAAGAACGGTCGAATGTTAGCGTTAGCCGTATGTTGCATCGTGTTCAGCGCATCGAATTACCCCTATACAGTGAATTTGAAGCGTTTAAGGGAAGTGTACGGTACTGTTTTGGCAGAAAATTGCTTTTTTTCGAAAATTGAGCAATTCGCTGATAACTCGGGAACGGTCGAATGTTAGCGTTTGCCGTATGTTGCATCGTGATCAGCACATCGAATTACCCCTATACAGTGAATTTGAAGCGTTTAAGGGAAGTGTACGGTAGTGTTTTGGCAGAAAATTGCTTTTTTCGAAAATCGAGCAATTCGCCGATAACTCGAGAACGGTCGAATGTTAGCGTTTGCCGTATGTTGCATTGCGTTCAGCGCATCGAATTACCCCTATACACTGAATTTGGAGTGGTTACGGGAAGTGTACGGTAGTGTTTTGGAAGGAAACCCCGTTTATGCGATATTCGTGCGTTTCACGGGCAGAAAAGCACGTTTTACACAGTCCTCACTGTTTTGATGATAACTCGAGAACGGTCGAATGTTAGCGTTTGCCGTATGTTGCATCGTGTTCAGCACATCGAATTACCCCTATACAGTGATTTTGAAGCGTTTAAGGGAAGTGTACGGTAGTGTTTTGGCAGAAAATTGCTTTTTTTCGAAAATCGAGCAATTCGCTGATAACTCGAGAACGGTCGAATGTTAGCGTTTGCCGTATGTTGCATTGCGTTCAGCGCATCGAATTACCCCTATAGAGTGAATTTGGAGTGGTTACGGGAAGTGTACGGTAGTGTTTTGGAAGGAAAACCCGTTTATGCGATATTCGTGCGTTTCACGGGCAGAAAAGCACGTTTTACACAGTCCTCACTGTTTTGATGATAACTCAAGAACGGTCGAATGTTAGCGTTTGCCGTATGTTGCATCGTGTTCAGCGCATCGAATTACCCCTATACAGTGAATTTGAAGCGTTTAAGGGAAGTGTACGGTACTGTTTTGGCAGAAAATTGCTTTTTTTCGAAAATTGAGCAATTCGCTGATAACTCGGGAACGGTCGAATGTTAGCGTTTGCCGTATGTTGCATCGTGATCAGCACATCGAATTACCCCTATACAGTAAATTTGAAGCGTTTAAGGGAAGTGTACGGTAGTGTTTTGGCAGAAAATTGCTTTTTTCGAAAATCGAGCAATTCGCCGATAACTCGAGAACGGTCGAATGTTAGCGTTTGCCGTATGTTGCATTGCGTTCAGCGCATCGAATTACCCCTATACACTGAATTTGGAGTGGTTACGGGAAGTGTACGGTAGTGTTTTGGTAGGAAAACCCGTTTATGCGATATTCGTGCGTTTCACGGGCAGAAAAGCACGTTTTACACAGTCCTCACTGTTTTGATGATAACTCAAGAACGGTCGAATGTTAGCGTTTGCCGTATGTTGCATCGTGTTCAGCGCATCGAATTACCCCTATACAGTGAATTTGAAGCGTTTAAGGGAAGTGTACGGTAGTGTTTTGGCAGAAAATTGCTTTTTTCGAAAATTGAGCAATTCGCTGATAACTCGAGAACGGTCGAATGTTAGCGTTTGCCGTATGTTGCATCGTGTTCAGCACATCGAATTACCCCTATACAGTGATTTTGAAGCGTTTAAGGGAAGTGTACGGTAGTGTTTTGGCAGAAAATTGCTTTTATCGAAAATTGAGCAATTCGCTGATAACTCGAGAACGGTCGAATGTTAGCGTTTGCCGTATGTTGCATCGTGTTCAGCACATCGAATTACCCCTATACAGTGAATTTGAAGCGTTTAAGGGAAGTGTACGGTAGTGTTTTGGCAGAAAATTGCTTTTTTCGAAAATTGAGCAATTCGCTGATAACTCGAGAACGGTCGAATGTTAGCGTTTGCCGTATGTTGCATTGCGTTCAGCGCATCGAATTACCCCTATACACTGAATTTGGAGTGGTTACGGGAAGTGTACGGTAGTGTTTTGGTAGGAAAACCCGTTTATGCGATATTCGTGCGTTTCACGGGCAGAAAAGCACGTTTTACACAGTCCTCACTGTTTTGATGATAACTCAAGAACGGTCGAATGTTAGCGTTTGCCGTATGTTGCATCGTGTTCAGCGCATCGAATTACCCCTATACAGTGAATTTGAAGCGTTTAAGGGAAGTGTACGGTAGTGTTTTGGCAGAAAATTGCTTTTTTCGAAAATTGAGCAATTCGCTGATAACTCGAGAACGGTCCAATGTTAGCGTTTGCCGTATGTTGCATCGTGTTCAGCACATCGAATTACCCCTATACAGTGATTTCGAAGCGTTTAAGGGAAGTGTACGGTAGTGTTTTGGCAGAAAATTGCTTTTATCGAAAATCGAGCAATTCGCTGATAACTCGAGAACGGTCGAATGTTAGCGTTTGCCGTATGTTGCATTGCGTTCAGCGCATCGAATTACCCCTATACACTGAATTTGGAGTGGTTACGGGAAGTGTACGGTAGTGTTTTGGTAGGAAAACCCGTTTATGCGATATTCGTGCGTTTCACGGGCAGAAAAGCACGTTTTACACAGTCCTCACTGTTTTGATGATAACTCAAGAACGGTCGAATGTTAGCGTTTGCCGTATGTTGCATCGTGTTCAGCGCATCGAATTACCCCTATACAGTGAATTTGAAGCGTTTAAGGGAAGTGTACGCTAATGTTTTGACAGAAAATTGCTTTTTTCGAAAATCAAGCAATTCGCTGATAACTCGAGAACGGTCGAATGTTAGCGTTTGCCGTATGTTGCATTGCGTTCAGCGCATCGAATTACCCCTATAGAGTGAATTTGGAGTGGTTACGGGAGGTGTACGGTAGTGTTTTGGTAGGAAAACCCGTTTATGCGATATTCGTGCGTTTCACGGGCAGAAAAGCACGTTTTACACAGTCCTCACTGTTTTGATGATAACTCAAGAACGGTCGAATGTTAGCGTTTGCCGTATGTTGCATCGTGATCAGCACATCGAATTACCCCTATACAGTGAATTTGAAGCGTTTAAGGGAAGTGTACGGTAGTGTTTTGGCAGAAAATTGCTTTTTTCGAAAATCGAGCAATTCGCCGATAACTCGAGAACGGTCGAATGTTAGCGTTTGCCGTATGTTTCATTGCGTTCAGCGCATCGAATTACCCATATACAGTGAATTTGAAGCGTTTAAGGGAAGTGTACGGTAGTGTTTTGGCAGCAAATTGCTTTTTTCGAAAATTGAGCAATTCGCTGATAACTCGAGAACGGTCGAATGTTAGCGTTTGCCGTATGTTGCATCGTGTTCAGCACATCGAATTACCCCTATACAGTGATTTTGAAGCGTTTAAGGGAAGTGTACGGTAGTGTTTTGGCAGAAAATTGCTTTTATCGAAAATCGAGCAATTCGCTGATAACTCGAGAACGGTCGAATGTTAGCGTTTGCCGTATGTTGCATCGTGTTCAGCACATCGAATTACCCCTATACAGTGAATTTGAAGCGTTTAAGGGAAGTGTACGGTAGTGTTTTGGCAGAAAATTGCTTTTTTCGAAAATTGAGCAATTCGCTGATAACTCGAGAACGGTCGAATGTTAGCGTTTGCCGTATGTTGCATTGCGTTCATCGCATCGAATTACCCCTATACACTGAATTTGGAGTGGTTACGGGAAGTGTACGGTAGTGTTTTGGTAGGAAAACCCGTTTATGCGATATTCGTGGGTTTCACGGGCAGAAAAGCACGTTTTACACAGTCCTCACTGTTTTGATGATAACTCAAGAACGGTCGAATGTTAGCGTTTGCCGTATGTTGCATCGTGTTCAGCGCATCGAATTACCCCTATACAGTGAATTTGAAGCGTTTAAGGGAAGTGTACGGTAGTGTTTTGGCAGAAAATTGCTTTTTTCGAAATATGAGCAATTCGCTGATAACTCGAGAACGGTCGAATGTTAGCGTTTGCCGTATGTTGCATCGTGTTCAGCACATCGAATTACCCCTATACAGTGATTTTGAAGCGTTTAAGGGAAGTGTACGGTAGTGTTTTGGCAGAAAATTGCTTTTTTCGAAAATCGAGCAATTCGCTGATAACTCGAGAACGGTCGAATGTTAGCGTTTGCCGTATGTTGCATTGCGTTCAGCGCATCGAATTACCCCTATACACTGAATTTGGAGTGGTTACGGGAAGTGTACGGTAGTGTTTTGGTAGGAAAACCCGTTTATGCGATATTCGTGCGTTTCACGGGCAGAAAAGCACGTTTTACACAGTCCTCACTGTTTTGATGATAACTCAAGAACGGTCGAATGTTAGCGTTTGCCGTATGTTGCATCGTGTTCAGCGCATCGAATTACCCCTATACAGTGAATTTGAAGCGTTTAAGGGAAGTGTACGGTAGTGTTTTGGCAGAAAATTGCTTTTTTCGAAAATTGAGCAATTCGCTGATAACTCGAGAACGGTCGAATGTTAGCGTTTGCCGTATGTTGCATCGTGATCAGCACATCGAATTACCCCTATACAGTGATTTTGAAGCGTTTAAGGGAAGTGTACGGTAGTGTTTTGGCAGAAAATTGCTTTTTTCGAAAATCGAGCAATTCGCCGATAACTCGAGAACGGTCGAATGTTAGCGTTTGCCGTATGTTGCATTGCGTTCAGCGCATCGAATTACCCCTATAGAGTGAATTTGGAGTGGTTACGGGAAGTGTACGGTAGTGTTTTGGTAGGAAAACCCGTTTATGCGATATTCGTGCGTTTCACGGGCAGAAAAGCACGTTTTACACAGTCCTCACTGTTTTGCTGATAACTCAAGAACGGTCGAATGTTAGCGTTTGCCGTATGTTGCATCGTGTTCAGCGCATCGAATTACCCCTATACAGTGAATTTGAAGCGTTTAAGGGAAGTGTACGGTAATGTTTTGACAGAAAATTGCTTTTTTCGAAAATCAAGCAATTCGCTGATAACTCGAGAACGGTCGAATGTTAGCGTTTGCCGTATGTTGCATTGCGTTCAGCGCATCGAATTACCCCTATAGAGTGAATTTGGAGTGGTTACGGGAAGTGTACGGTAGTGTTTTGGAAGGAAAACCCGTTTATGCGATATTCGTGCGTTTCACGGGCAGAAAAGCACGTTTTACACAGTCCTCACTGTTTTGATGATAACTCGAGAACGGTCGAATGTTAGCGTTTGCCGTATGTTGCATCGTGTTCAGCACATCGAATTACCCCTATACAGTGATTTTGAAGCGTTTTAAGGGAAGTGTACGGTAGTGTTTTGGCAGAAAATTGCTTTTTTCGAAAATCGAGCAATTCGCTGATAACTCGAGAACGGTCGAATGTTAGCGTTTGCCGTATGTTGCATTGCGTTCAGCGCATCGAATTACCCCTATAGAGTGAATTTGGAGTGGTTACGGGAAGTGTACGGTAGTGTTTTGGAAGGAAAACCCGTTTATGCGATATTCGTGCGTTTCACGGGCAGAAAAGCACGTTTTACACAGTCCTCACTGTTTTGATGATAACTCAAGAACGGTCGAATGTTAGCGTTTGCCGAATGTTGCATCGTGTTCAGCGCATCGAATTACCCCTATACAGTGAATTTGAAGCGTTTAAGGGAAGTGTACGGTACTGTTTTGGCAGAAAATTGCTTTTTTTCGAAAATTGAGCAATTCGCTGATAACTCGGGAACGGTCGAATGTTAGCGTTTGCCGTATGTTGCATCGTGATCAGCACATCGAATTACCCCTATACAGTGAATTTGAAGCGTTTAAGGGAAGTGTACGGTAGTGTTTTGGCAGAAAATTGCTTTTTTCGAAAATTGAGCAATTCGCCGATAACTCGAGAACGGTCGAATGTTAGCGTTTGCCGTATGTTGCATTGCGTTCAGCGCATCGAATTACCCCTATACACTGAATTTGGAGTGGTTACGGGAAGTGTACGGTAGTGTTTTGGAAGGAAACCCCGTTTATGCGATATTCGTGCGTTTCACGGGCAGAAAAGCACGTTTTACACAGTCCTCACTGTTTTGATGATAACTCGAGAACGGTCGAATGTTAGCGTTTGCCGTATGTTGCATCGTGTTCAGCACATCGAATTACCCCTATACAGTGATTTTGAAGCGTTTAAGGGAAGTGTACGGTAGTGTTTTGGCAGAAAATTGCTTTTTTCGAAAATCGAGCAATTCGCTGATAACTCGAGAACGGTCGAATGTTAGCGTTTGCCGTATGTTGCATTGCGTTCAGCGCATCGAATTACCCCTATAGAGTGAATTTGGAGTGGTTACGGGAAGTGTACGGTAGTGTTTTGGAAGGAAAACCCGTTTATGCGATATTCGTGCGTTTCACGGGCAGAAAAGCACGTTTTACACAGTCCTCACTGTTTTGATGATAACTCAAGAACGGTCGAATGTTAGCGTTTGCCGTATGTTGCATCGTGTTCAGCGCATCGAATTACCCCTATACAGTGAATTTGAAGCGTTTAAGGGAAGTGTACGGTAGTGTTTTGGCAGAAAATTGCTTTTTTCGAAAATTGAGCAATTCGCTGATAACTCGAGAACGGTCGAATGTTAGCGTTTGCCGTATGTTGCATCGTGTTCAGCACATCGAATTACCCCTATACAGTGATTTTGAAGCGTTTAAGGGAAGTGTACGGTAGTGTTTTGGCAGAAAATTGCTTTTATCGAAAATTGAGCAATTCGCTGATAACTCGAGAACGGTCGAATGTTAGCGTTTGCCGTATGTTGCATTGCGTTCAGCGCATCGAATTACCCCTATACACTGAATTTGGAGTGGTTACGGGAAGTGTACGGTAGTGTTTTGGTAGGAAAACCCGTTTATGCGATATTCGTGCGTTTCACGGGCAGAAAAGCACGTTTTACACAGTACTCACTGTTTTGATGATAACTCAAGAACGGTCGAATGTTAGCATTTGCCGTATGTTGCATCGTGTTCAGCGCATCGAATTACCCCTATACAGTGAATTTGAAGCGTTTAAGGGAAGTGTACGGTAATGTTTTGACAGAAAATTGCTTTTTTCGAAAATCAAGCAATTCGCTGATAACTCGAGAACGGTCGAATGTTAGCGTTTGCCGTATGTTGCATTGCGTTCAGCGCATCGAATTACCCCTATAGAGTGAATTTGGAGTGGTTACGGGAAGTGTACGGTAGTGTTTTGGAAGGAAAACCCGTTTATGCGATATTCGTGCGTTTCACGGGCAGAAAAGCACGTTTTACACAGTCCTCACTGTTTTGATGATAACTCAAGAACGGTCGAATGTTAGCGTTTGCCGTATGTTGCATCGTGTTCAGCACATCGAATTACCCCTATACAGTTAATTTGAAGCGTTTAAGGGAAGTGTACGGTAGTGTTTTGGCAGAAAATTGCTTTTTTCGAAAATTGAGCAATTCGCTGATAACTCGAGAACGGTCGAATGTTAGCGTTTGCCGTATGTTGCATCGTGTTCAGCACATCGAATTACCCCTATACAGTGAATTTGAAGCGTTTAAGGGAAGTGTACGGTAGTGTTTTGGCAGAAAATTGCTTCTTTCGAAAATTGAGCAATTCGCTGATAACTCGAGAACGGTCGAATGTTAGCGTTTGCCGTATGTTGCATTGCGTTCAGCGCATCGAATTACCCCTATACACTGAATTTGGAGTGGTTACGGGAAGTGTACGGTAGTGTTTTGGTAGGAAAACCCGTTTATGCGATATTCGTGCGTTTCACGGGCAGAAAAGCACGTTTTACACAGTCCTCACTGTTTTGATGATAACTCAAGAACGGTCGAATGTTAGCGTTTGCCGTATGTTGCATCGTGTTCAGCGCATCGAATTACCCCTATACAGTGAATTTGAAGCGTTTAAGGGAAGTGTACGGTAGTGTTTTGGCAGAAAATTGCTTTTTTCGAAAATTGAGCAATTCGCTGATAACTCGAGAACGGTCCAATGTTAGCGTTTGCCGTATGTTGCATCGTGTTCAGCACATCGAATTACCCCTATACAGTGATTTCGAAGCGTTTAAGGGAAGTGTACGGTAGTGTTTTGGCAGAAAATTGCTTATATCGAAAATCGAGCAATTCGCTGATAACTCGAGAACGGTCGAATGTTAGCGTTTGCCGTATGTTGCATTGCGTTCAGCGCATCGAATTACCCCTATACACTGAATTTGGAGTGGTTACGGGAAGTGTACGGTAGTGTTTTGGTAGGAAAACCCGTTTATGCGATATTCGTGCGTTTCACGGGCAGAAAAGCACGTTTTACACAGTCCTCACTGTTTTGATGATAACTCAAGAACGGTCGAATGTTAGCGTTTGCCGTATGTTGCATCGTGTTCAGCGCATCGAATTACCCCTATACAGTGAATTTGAAGCGTTTAAGGGAAGTGTACGGTAGTGTTTTGGCAGAAAATTGCTTTTTTCGAAAATTGAGCAATTCGCTGATAACTCGAGAACGGTCCAATGTTAGCGTTTGCCGTATGTTGCATCGTGTTCAGCACATCGAATTACCCCTATACAGTGATTTCGAAGCGTTTAAGGGAAGTGTACGGTAGTGTTTTGGCAGAAAATTGCTTTTATCGAAAATCGAGCAATTCGCTGATAACTCGAGAACGGTCGAATGTTAGCGTTTGCCGTATGTTGCATTGCGTTCAGCGCATCGAATTACCCCTATAGAGTGAATTTGGAGTGGTTACGGGAAGTGTACGGTAGTGTTTTGGTAGGAAAACCCGTTTATGCGATATTCGTGCGTTTCACGGGCAGAAAAGCACGTTTTACACAGTCCTCACTGTTTTGATGATAACTCAAGAACGGTCGAATGTTAGCGTTTGCCGTATGTTGCATCGTGTTCAGCGCATCGAATTACCCTCATACAGTGAATTTGAAGCGTTTAAGGGAAGTGTACGCTAATGTTTTGACAGAAAATTGCTTTTTTCGAAAATCAAGCAATTCGCTGATAACTCGAGAACGGTCGAATGTTAGCGTTTGCCGTATGTTGCATTGCGTTCAGCGCATCGAATTACCCCTATAGAGTGAATTTGGAGTGGTTACGGGAGGTGTACGGTAGTGTTTTGGTAGGAAAACCCGTTTATGCGATATTCGTGCGTTTCACGGGCAGAAAAGCACGTTTTACACAGTCCTCACTGTTTTGATGATAACTCAAGAACGGTCGAATGTTAGCGTTTGCCGTATGTTGCATCGTGTTCAGCGCATCGAATTACCCCTATACAGTGAATTTGAAGCGTTTAAGGGAAGTGTACGGTAATGTTTTGACAGAAAATTGCTTTTTTCGAAAATCAAGCAATTCGCTGATAACTCGAGAACGGTCGAATGTTAGCGTTTGCCGTATGTTGCATTGCGTTCAGCGCATCGAATTACCCCTATAGAGTGCATTTGGAGTGGTTACGGGAAGTGTACGGTAGTGTTTTGGAAGGAAAACCCGTTTATGCGATATTCGTGCGTTTCACGGGCAGAAAAGCACGTTTTACACAGTCCTCACTGTTTTGATGATAACTCGAGAACGGTCGAATGTTAGCGTTTGCCGTATGTTGCATCGTGTTCAGCACATCGAATTACCCCTATACAGTGATTTTGAAGCGTTTAAGGGAAGTGTACGGTAGTGTTTTGGCAGAAAATTGCTTTTTTCGAAAATCGAGCAATTCGCTGATAACTCGAGAACGGTCGAATGTTAGCGTTTGCCGTATGTTGCATTGCGTTCAGCGCATCGAATTACCCCTATACACTGAATTTGGAGTGGTTACGGGAAGTGTACGGTAGTGTTTTGGTAGGAAAACCCGTTTATACGATATTCGTGCGTTTCACGGGCAGAAAAGCACGTTTTACACAGTCCTCACTGTTTTGATGATAACTCAAGAACGGTCGAATGTTAGCGTTTGCCGTATGTTGCATCGTGATCAGCACATCGAATTACCCCTATACAGTGAATTTGAAGCGTTTAAGGGAAGTGTACGGTAGTGTTTTGGCAGAAAATTGCTTTTTTCGAAAATCGAGGAATTCGCCGATAACTCGAGAACGGTCGAATGTTAGCGTTTGCCGTATGTTGCATTGCGTTCAGCGCATCGAATTACCCCTATACACTGAATTTGGAGTGGTTACGGGAAGTGTGCGGTAGTGTTTTGGTAGGAAAACCCGTTTATGCGATATTCGTGCGTTTCACGGGCAGAAAAGCACGTTTTACACAGTCCTCACTGTTTTGATGATAACTCAAGAACGGTCGAATGTTAGCGTTTGCCGTATGTTGCATCGTGTTCAGCGCATCGAATTACCCCTATACAGTGAATTTGAAGCGTTTAAGGGAAGTGTACGGTAGTGTTTTGGCAGAAAATTGTTTTTATCGAAAATTGAGCAATTCGCTGATAACTCGAGAACGGTCGAATGTTAGCGTTTGCCGTATGTTGCATCGCGATCAGCACATCGAATTACCCCTATACAGTTAATTTGAAGCGTTTAAGGGGAGTGTACGGTAGTGTTTTGGCAGAAAATTGCTTTTTTCGAAAATTGAGCAATTCGCTGATAACTCGAGAACGGTCGAATGTTAGCGTTTGCCGTATGTTGCATTGCGTTCAGCGCATCGAATTACCCCTATACACTGAATTTGGAGTGGTTACGGGAAGTGTACGGTAGTGTTTTGGTAGGAAAACCCGTTTATGCGATATTCGTGCGTTTCACGGGCAGAAAAGCACGTTTTACACAGTCCTCACTGTTTTGATGATAACTCAAGAACAGTCGAATGTTAGCGTTTGCCGTATGTTGCATCGTGTTCAGCGCATCGAATTACCCCTATACAGTGAATTTGAAGCGTTTAAGGGAAGTGTACGGTAATGTTTTGACAGAAAATTGCTTTTTTCGAAAATCAAGCAATTCGCTGATAACTCGAGAACGGTCGAATGTTAGCGTTTGCCGTATGTTGCATTGCGTTCAGCGCATCGAATTACCCCTATAGAGTGAATTTGGAGTGGTTACGGGAAGTGTACGGTAGTGTTTTGGAAGGAAAACCCGTTTATGCGATATTCGTGCGTTTCACGGGCAGAAAAGCACGTTTTACACAGTCCTCACTGTTTTGATGATAACTCAAGAACGGTCGAATGTTAGCGTTTGCCGTATGTTGCATCGTGTTCAGCACATCGAATTACCCCTATACAGTTAATTTGAAGCGTTTAAGGGAAGTGTACGGTAGTGTTTTGGCAGAAAATTGCTTTTTTCGAAAATTGAGCAATTCGCTGATAACTCGAGAACGGTCGAATGTTAGCGTTTGCCGTATGTTGCATTGCGTTCAGCGCATCGAATTACCCCTATACACTGAATTTGGAGTGGTTACGGGAAGTGTACGGTAGTGTTTTGGTAGGAAAACCCGTTTATGCGATATTCGTGCGTTTCACGGGCAGAAAAGCACGTTTTACACAGTCCTCACTGTTTTGATGATAACTCAAGAACGGTCGAATGTTAGCGTTTGCCGTATGTTGCATCGTGTTCAGCGCATCGAATTACCCCTATACAGTGAATTTGAAGCGTTTAAGGGAAGTGTACGGTAGTGTTTTGGCAGAAAATTGCTTTTTTCGAAAATTGAGCAATTCGCTGATAACTCGAGAACGGTCGAATGTTAGCGTTTGCCGTATGTTGCATCGTGTTCAGCACATCGAATTACCCCTATACAGTGATTTTGAAGCGTTTAAGGGAAGTGTACGGTAGTGTTTTGGCAGAAAATTGCTTTTATCGAAAATCGAGCAATTCGCTGATAACTCGAGAACGGTCGAATGTTAGCGTTTGCCGTATGTTGCATTGCGTTCAGCGCATCGAATTACCCCTATACACTGAATTTGGAGTGGTTACGGGAAGTGTACGGTAGTGTTTTGGTAGGAAAACCCGTTTATGCGATATTCGTGCGTTTCACGGGCAGAAAAGCACGTTTTACACAGTCCTCACTGTTTTGATGATAACTCGAGAACGGTCGAATGTTAGCGTTTGCCGTATGTTGCATCGTGTTCAGCACATCGAATTACCCCTATACAGTGAATTTGAAGCGTTTAAGGGAAGTGTACGGTAATGTTTTGACAGAAAATTGCTTTTTTCGAAAATCAAGCAATTCGCTGATAACTCGAGAACGGTCGAATGTTAGCGTTTGCCGTATGTTGCATTGCGTTCAGCGCATCGAATTACCCCTATAGAGTGCATTTGGAGTGGTTACGGGAAGTGTACGGTAGTGTTTTGGAAGGAAAACCCGTTTATGCGATATTCGTGCGTTTCACGGGCAGAAAAGCACGTTTTACACAGTCCTCACTGTTTTGATGATAACTCAAGAACGGTCGAATGTTAGCGTTTGCCGTATGTTGCATCGTGATCAGCACATCGAATTACCCCTATACAGTGAATTTGAAGCGTTTAAGGGAAGTGTACGGTAGTGTTTTGGCAGAAAATTGCTTTTTTCGAAAATCGAGGAATTCGCCGATAACTCGAGAACGGTCGAATGTTAGCGTTTGCCGTATGTTGCATTGCGTTCAGCGCATCGAATTACCCCTGTACACTGAATTTGGAGTGGTTACGGGAAGTGTGCGGTAGTGTTTTGGTAGGAAAACCCGTTTATGCGATATTCGTGCGTTTCACGGGCAGAAAAGCACGTTTTACACAGTCCTCACTGTTTTGATGATAACTCAAGAACGGTCGAATGTTAGCGTTTGCCGTATGTTGCATCGTGTTCAGCGCATCGAATTACCCCTATACAGTGAATTTGAAGCGTTTAAGGGAAGTGTACGGTAGTGTTTTGGCAGAAAATTGTTTTTATCGAAAATTGAGCAATTCGCTGATAACTCGAGAACGGTCGAATGTTAGCGTTTGCCGTATGTTGCATCGCGATCAGCACATCGAATTACCCCTATACAGTTAATTTGAAGCGTTTAAGGGGAGTGTACGGTAGTGTTTTGGCAGAAAATTGCTTTTTTCGAAAATTGAGCAATTCGCTGATAACTCGAGAACGGTCGAATGTTAGCGTTTGCCGTATGTTGCATTGCGTTCAGCGCATCGAATTACCCCTATACACTGAATTTGGAGTGGTTACGGGAAGTGTACGGTAGTGTTTTGGTAGGAAAACCCGTTTATGCGATATTCGTGCGTTTCACGGGCAGAAAAGCACGTTTTACACAGTCCTCACTGTTCTGATGATAACTCAAGAACGGTCGAATGTTAGCGTTTGCCGTATGTTGCATCGTGTTCAGCACATCGAATTACCCCTATACAGTTAATTTGAAGCGTTTAAGGGAAGTGTACGGTAGTGTTTTGGCAGAAAATTGCTTTTTTCGAAAATTGAGCAATTCGCTGATAACTCGAGAACGGTCGAATGTTAGCGTTTGCCGTATGTTGCATCGTGTTCAGCACATCGAATTACCCCTATACAGTGAATTTGAAGCGTTTAAGGGAAGTGTACGGTAGTGTTTTGGCAGAAAATTGCTTCTTTCGAAAATTGAGCAATTCGCTGATAACTCGAGAACGGTCGAATGTTAGCGTTTGCCGTATGTTGCATTGCGTTCAGCGCATCGAATTACCCCTATACACTGAATTTGGAGTGGTTACGGGAAGTGTACGGTAGTGTTTTGGTAGGAAAACCCGTTTATGCGATATTCGTGCGTTTCACGGGCAGAAAAGCACGTTTTACACAGTCCTCACTGTTTTGATGATAACTCAAGAACGGTCGAATGTTAGCGTTTGCCGTATGTTGCATCGTGTTCAGCGCATCGAATTACCCCTATACAGTGAATTTGAAGCGTTTAAGGGAAGTGTACGGTAGTGTTTTGGCAGAAAATTGCTTTTTTCGAAAATTGAGCAATTCGCTGATAACTCGAGAACGGTCGAATGTTAGCGTTTGCCGTATGTTGCATCGTGTTCAGCACATCGAATTACCCCTATACAGTGATTTTTGAAGCGTTTAAGGGAAGTGTACGGTAGTGTTTTGGCAGAAAATTGCTTTTATCGAAAATCGAGCAATTCGCTGATAACTCGAGAACGGTCGAATGTTAGCGTTTGCCGTATGTTGCATTGCGTTCAGCGCATCGAATTACCCCTATACACTGAATTTGGAGTGGTTACGGGAAGTGTACGGTAGTGTTTTGGTAGGAAAACCCGTTTATGCGATATTCGTGCGTTTCACGGGCAGAAAAGCACGTTTTACACAGTCCTCACTGTTTTGATGATAACTCGAGAACGGTCGAATGTTAGCGTTTGCCGTATGTTGCATCGTGTTCAGCACATCGAATTACCCCTATACAGTGAATTTGAAGCGTTTAAGGGAAGTGTACGGTAATGTTTTGACAGAAAATTGCTTTTTTCGAAAATCAAGCAATTCGCTGATAACTCGAGAACGGTCGAATGTTAGCGTTTGCCGTATGTTGCATTGCGTTCAGCGCATCGAATTACCCCTATAGAGTGCATTTGGAGTGGTTACGGGAAGTGTACGGTAGTGTTTTGGAAGGAAAACCCGTTTATGCGATATTCGTGCGTTTCACGGGCAGAAAAGCACGTTTTACACAGTCCTCACTGTTTTGATGATAACTCAAGAACGGTCGAATGTTAGCGTTTGCCGTATGTTGCATCGTGTTCAGCGCATCGAATTACCCCTATACAGTGAATTTGAAGCGTTTAAGGGAAGTGTACGGTAGTGTTTTGGCAGAAAATTGCTTTTTTCGAAAATTGAGCAATTCGCTGATAACTCGAGAACGGTCGAATGTTAGCGTTTGCCGTATGTTGCATTGCGTTCAGCGCATCGAATTACCCCTATACAGTTAATTTGAAGCGTTTAAGGGGAGTGTACGGTAGTGTTTTGGCAGAAAATTGCTTTTTTCGAAAATTGAGCAATTCGCTGATAACTCGAGAACGGTCGAATGTTAGCGTTTGCCGTATGTTGCATTGCGTTCAGCGCATCGAATTACCCCTATACACTGAATTTGGAGTGGTTACGGGAAGTGTACGGTAGTGTTTTGGTAGGAAAACCCGTTTATGCGATATTCGTGCGTTTCACGGGCAGAAAAGCACGTTTTACACAGTCCTCACTGTTTTGATGATAACTCAAGAACGGTCGAATGTTAGCGTTTGCCGTATGTTGCATCGTGTTCAGCGCATCGAATTACCCCTATACAGTGAATTTGAAGCGTTTAAGGGAAGTGTACGGTAGTGTTTTGGCAGAAAATTGCTTTTTTCGAAAATTGAGCAATTCGCTGATAACTCGAGAACGGTCGAATGTTAGCGTTTGCCGTATGTTGCATCGTGTTCAGCACATCGAATTACCCCTATACAGTGATTTTGAAGCGTTTAAGGGAAGTGTACGGTAGTGTTTTGGCAGAAAATTGCTTTTATCGAAAATCGAGCAATTCGCTGATAACTCGAGAACGGTCGAATGTTAGCGTTTGCCGTATGTTGCATTGCGTTCAGCGCATCGAATTACCCCTATACACTGAATTTGGAGTGGTTACGGGAAGTGTACGGTAGTGTTTTGGTAGGAAAACCCGTTTATTGCGATATTCGTGCGTTTCACGGGCAGAAAAGCACGTTTTACACAGTCCTCACTGTTTTGATGATAACTCGAGAACGGTCGAATGTTAGCGTTTGCCGTATGTTGCATCGTGTTCAGCACATCGAATTACCCCTATACAGTGAATTTGAAGCGTTTAAGGGAAGTGTACGGTAATGTTTTGACAGAAAATTGCTTTTTTCGAAAATCAAGCAATTCGCTGATAACTCGAGAACGGTCGAATGTTAGCGTTTGCCGTATGTTGCATTGCGTTCAGCGCATCGAATTACCCCTATAGAGTGCATTTGGAGTGGTTACGGGAAGTGTACGGTAGTGTTTTGGAAGGAAAACCCGTTTATGCGATATTCGTGCGTTTCACGGGCAGAAAAGCACGTTTTACACAGTCCTCACTGTTTTGATGATAACTCAAGAACGGTCGAATGTTAGCGTTTGCCGTATGTTGCATCGTGTTCAGCGCATCGAATTACCCCTATACAGTGAATTTGAAGCGTTTAAGGGAAGTGTACGGTAATGTTTTGACAGAAAATTGCTTTTTTTCGAAAATCAAGCAATTCGCTGATAACTCGAGAACGGTCGAATGTTAGCGTTTGCCGTATGTTGCATTGCGTTCAGCGCATCGAATTACCCCTATAGAGTGCATTTGGAGTGGTTACGGGAAGTGTACGGTAGTGTTTTGGAAGGAAAACCCGTTTTATGCGATATTCGTGCGTTTCACGGGCAGAAAAGCACGTTTTACACAGTCCTCACTGTTTTGATGATAACTCGAGAACGGTCGAATGTTAGCGTTTGCCGTATGTTGCATCGTGTTCAGCACATCGAATTACCCCTATACAGTGATTTTGAAGCGTTTAAGGGAAGTGTACGGTAGTGTTTTGGCAGAAAATTGCTTTTTTCGAAAATCGAGCAATTCGCTGATAACTCGAGAACGGTCGAATGTTAGCGTTTGCCGTATGTTGCATTGCGTTCAGCGCATCGAATTACCCCTATAGAGTGAATTTGGAGTGGTTACGGGAAGTGTACGGTAGTGTTTTGGAAGGAAAACCCGTTTATGCGATATTCGTGCGTTTCACGGGCAGAAAAGCACGTTTTACACAGTCCTCACTGTTTTGATGATAACTCAAGAACGGTCGAATGTTAGCGTTTGCCGTATGTTGCATCGTGTTCAGCGCATCGAATTACCCCTATACAGTGAATTTGAAGCGTTTAAGGGAAGTGTACGGTACTGTTTTGGCAGAAAATTGCTTTTTTTCGAAAATTGAGCAATTCGCTGATAACTCGGGAACGGTCGAATGTTAGCGTTTGCCGTATGTTGCATCGTGATCAGCACATCGAATTACCCCTATACAGTGAATTTGAAGCGTTTAAGGGAAGTGTACGGTAGTGTTTTGGCAGAAAATTGCTTTTTTCGAAAATCGAGCAATTCGCCGATAACTCGAGAACGGTCGAATGTTAGCGTTTGCCGTATGTTGCATTGCGTTCAGCGCATCGAATTACCCCTATACACTGAATTTGGAGTGGTTACGGGAAGTGTACGGTAGTGTTTTGGTAGGAAAAACCCGTTTATGCGATATTCGTGCGTTTCACGGGCAGAAAAGCACGTTTTACACAGTCCTCACTGTTTTGATGATAACTCAAGAACGGTCGAATGTTAGCGTTTGCCGTATGTTGCATCGTGTTCAGCGCATCGAATTACCCCTATACAGTGAATTTGAAGCGTTTAAGGGAAGTGTACGGTAGTGTTTTGGCAGAAAATTGCTTTTTTCGAAAATTGAGCAATTCGCTGATAACTCGAGAACGGTCGAATGTTAGCGTTTGCCGTATGTTGCATCGTGTTCAGCACATCGAATTACCCCTATACAGTGAATTTGAAGCGTTTAAGGGAAGTGTACGGTAGTGTTTTGGCAGAAAATTGCTTTTTTCGAAAATTGAGCAATTCGCTGATAACTCGAGAACGGTCGAATGTTAGCGTTTGCCGTATGTTGCATTGCGTTCAGCGCATCGAATTACCCCTATACAGTTAATTTGAAGCGTTTAAGAGGAGTGTACGGTAGTGTTTTGGCAGAAAATTGCTTTTTTCGAAATTGAGCAATTCGCTGATAACTCGAGAACGGTCGAATGTTAGCGTTTGCCGTATGTTGCATTGCGTTCAGCGCATCGAATTACCCCTATACACTGAATTTGGAGTGGTTACGGGAAGTGTACGGTAGTGTTTTGGTAGGAAAACCCGTTTATGCGATATTCGTGCGTTTCACGGGCAGAAAAGCACGTTTTACACAGTCCTCACTGTTTTGATGATAACTCAAGAACGGTCGAATGTTAGCGTTTGCCGTATGTTGCATCGTGTTCAGCGCATCGAATTACCCCTATACAGTGAATTTGAAGCGTTTAAGGGAAGTGTACGGTAATGTTTTGACAGAAAATTGCTTTTTTCGAAAATCAAGCAATTCGCTGATAACTCGAGAACGGTCGAATGTTAGCGTTTGCCGTATGTTGCATTGCGTTCAGCGCATCGAATTACCCCTATAGAGTGAATTTGGAGTGGTTACGGGAAGTGTACGGTAGTGTTTTGGAAGGAAAACCCGTTTATGCGATATTCGTGCGTTTCACGGGCAGAAAAGCACGTTTTACACAGTCCTCACTGTTTTGATGATAACTCAAGAACGGTCGAATGTTAGCGTTTGCCGTATGTTGCATCGTGTTCAGCACATCGAATTACCCCTATACAGTTAATTTGAAGCGTTTAAGGGAAGTGTACGGTAGTGTTTTGGCAGAAAATTGCTTTTTTCGAAAATTGAGCAATTCGCTGATAACTCGAGAACGGTCGAATGTTAGCGTTTGCCGTATGTTGCATCGTGTTCAGCACATCGAATTACCCCTATACAGTGAATTTGAAGCGTTTAAGGGAAGTGTACGGTAGTGTTTTGGCAGAAAATTGCTTTTTTCGAAAATTGAGCAATTCGCTGATAACTCGAGAACGGTCGAATGTTAGCGTTTGCCGTATGTTGCATTGCGTTCAGCGCATCGAATTACCCCTATACACTGAATTTGGAGTGGTTACGGGAAGTGTACGGTAGTGTTTTGGTAAGAAAACCCGTTTATGCGATATTCGTGCGTTTCACGGGCAGAAAAGCACGTTTTACACAGTCCTCACTGTTTTGATGATAACTCAAGAACGGTCGAATGTTAGCGTTTGCCGTATGTTGCATCGTGTTCAGCGCATCGAATTACCCCTATACAGTGAATTTGAAGCGTTTAAGGGAAGTGTACGGTAGTGTTTTGGCAGAAAATTGCTTTTTTCGAAAATTGAGCAATTCGCTGATAACTCGAGAACGGTCGAATGTTAGCGTTTGCCGTATGTTGCATCGTGTTCAGCACATCGAATTACCCCTATACAGTGATTTTGAAGCGTTTAAGGGAAGTGTACGGTAGTGTTTTGGCAGAAAATTGCTTTTATCGAAAATCGAGCAATTCGCTGATAACTCGAGAACGGTCGAATGTTAGCGTTTGCCGTATGTTGCATTGCGTTCAGCGCATCGAATTACCCCTATACACTGAATTTGGAGTGGTTACGGAAGTGTACGGTAGTGTTTTGGTAGGAAAACCCGTTTATGCGATATTCGTGCGTTTCACGGGCAGAAAAGCACGTTTTACACAGTCCTCACTGTTTTGATGATAACTCGAGAACGGTCGAATGTTAGCGTTTGCCGTATGTTGCATCGTGTTCAGCACATCGAATTACCCCTATACAGTGAATTTGAAGCGTTTAAGGGAAAGTGTACGGTAATGTTTTGACAGAAAATTGCTTTTTTCGAAAATCAAGCAATTCGCTGATAACTCGAGAACGGTCGAATGTTAGCGTTTGCCGTATGTTGCATTGCGTTCAGCGCATCGAATTACCCCTATAGAGTGCATTTGGAGTGGTTACGGGAAGTGTACGGTAGTGTTTTGGAAGGAAAACCCGTTTATGCGATATTCGTGCGTTTCACGGGCAGAAAAGCACGTTTTACACAGTCCTCACTGTTTGATGATAACTCAAGAACGGTCGAATGTTAGCGTTTGCCGTATGTTGCATCGTGTTCAGCGCATCGAATTACCCCTATACAGTGAATTTGAAGCGTTTAAGGGAAGTGTACGGTAATGTTTTGACAGAAAATTGCTTTTTTCGAAAATCAAGCAATTCGCTGATAACTCGAGAACGGTCGAATGTTAGCGTTTGCCGTATGTTGCATTGCGTTCAGCGCATCGAATTACCCCTATAGAGTGCATTTGGAGTGGTTACGGGAAGTGTACGGTAGTGTTTTGGAAGGAAAACCCGTTTATGCGATATTCGTGCGTTTTCACGGGCAGAAAAGCACGTTTTTACACAGTCCTCACTGTTTTGATGATAACTCGAGAACGGTCGAATGTTAGCGTTTGCCGTATGTTGCATCGTGTTCAGCACATCGAATTACCCCTATACAGTGATTTTGAAGCGTTTAAGGGAAGTGTACGGTAGTGTTTTGGCAGAAAATTGCTTTTTCGAAAATCGAGCAATTCGCTGATAACTCGAGAACGGTCGAATGTTAGCGTTTGCCGTATGTTGCATTGCGTTCAGCGCATCGAATTACCCCTATAGAGTGAATTTGGAGTGGTTACGGGAAGTGTACGGTAGTGTTTTGGAAGGAAAACCCGTTTATGCGATATTCGTGCGTTTCACGGGCAGAAAAGCACGTTTTACACAGTCCTCACTGTTTTGATGATAACTCAAGAACGGTCGAATGTTAGCGTTTGCCGTATGTTGCATCGTGTTCAGCGCATCGAATTACCCCTATACAGTGAATTTGAAGCGTTTAAGGGAAGTGTACGGTACTGTTTTGGCAGAAAATTGCTTTTTTTCGAAAATTGAGCAATTCGCTGATAACTCGGGAACGGTCGAATGTTAGCGTTTGCCGTATGTTGCATCGTGATCAGCACATCGAATTACCCCTATACAGTGAATTTGAAGCGTTTAAGGGAAGTGTACGGTAGTGTTTTGGCAGAAAATTGCTTTTTTCGAAAATCGAGCAATTCGCCGATAACTCGAGAACGGTCGAATGTTAGCGTTTGCCGTATGTTGCATTGCGTTCAGCGCATCGAATTACCCCTATACACTGAATTTGGAGTGGTTACGGGAAGTGTACGGTAGTGTTTTGGAAGGAAAACCCGTTTATGCGATATTCGTGCGTTTCACGGGCAGAAAAGCACGTTTTACACAGTCCTCACTGTTTTGATGATAACTCAAGAACGGTCGAATGTTAGCGTTTGCCGTATGTTGCATCGTGTTCAGCGCATCGAATTACCCCTATACAGTGAATTTGAAGCGTTTAAGGGAAGTGTACGGTACTGTTTTGGCAGAAAATTGCTTTTTTTCGAAAATTGAGCAATTCGCTGATAACTCGGGAACGGTCGAATGTTAGCGTTTGCCGTATGTTGCATTGCGTTCAGCGCATCGAATTACCCCTATACACTGAATTTGGAGTGGTTACGGGAAGTGTACGGTAGTGTTTTGGTAGGAAAACCCGTTTATGCGATATTCGTGCGTTTCACGGGCAGAAAAGCACGTTTTACACAGTCCTCACTGTTTTGATGATAACTCAAGAACGGTCGAATGTTAGCGTTTGCCGTATGTTGCATCGTGTTCAGCGCATCGAATTACCCCTATACAGTGAATTTGAAGCGTTTAAGGGAAGTGTACGGTAGTGTTTTGGCAGAAAATTGCTTTTTTCGAAAATTGAGCAATTCGCTGATAACTCGAGAACGGTCGAATGTTAGCGTTTGCCGTATGTTGCATCGTGTTCAGCACATCGAATTACCCCTATACAGTGAATTTGAAGCGTTTAAGGGAAGTGTACGGTAGTGTTTTGGCAGAAAATTGCTTTTTTTCGAAAAATTGAGCAATTCGCTGATAACTCGAGAACGGTCGAATGTTAGCGTTTGCCGTATGTTGCATTGCGTTCAGCGCATCGAATTACCCCTATACAGTTAATTTGAAGCGTTTAAGAGGAGTGTACGGTAGTGTTTTGGCAGAAAATTGCTTTTTTCGAAAATTGAGCAATTCGCTGATAACTCGAGAACGGTCGAATGTTAGCGTTTGCCGTATGTTGCATTGCGTTCAGCGCATCGAATTACCCCTATACACTGAATTTGGAGTGGTTACGGGAAGTGTACGGTAGTGTTTTGGTAGGAAAAACCCGTTTATGCGATATTCGTGCGTTTCACGGGCAGAAAAGCACGTTTTACACAGTCCTCACTGTTTTGATGATAACTCGAGAACGGTCGAATGTTAGCGTTTGCCGTATGTTGCATCGTGTTCAGCACATCGAATTACCCCTATACAGTGATTTTGAAGCGTTTAAGGGAAGTGTACGGTAGTGTTTTGGCAGAAAATTGCTTTTTTCGAAAATCGAGCAATTCGCTGATAACTCGAGAACGGTCGAATGTTAGCGTTTGCCGTATGTTGCATTGCGTTCAGCGCATCGAATTACCCCTATAGAGTGAATTTGGAGTGGTTACGGGAAGTGTACGGTAGTGTTTTGGAAGGAAAACCCGTTTATTAGCGATATTCGTGCGTTTCACGGGCAGAAAAGCACGTTTTACACAGTCCTCACTGTTTTGATGATAACTCAAGAACGGTCGAATGTTAGCGTTTGCCGTATGTTGCATCGTGTTCAGCGCATCGAATTACCCCTATACAGTGAATTTGAAGCGTTTAAGGGAAGTGTACGGTACTGTTTTGGCAGAAAATTGCTTTTTTTCGAAAATTGAGCAATTCGCTGATAACTCGGGAACGGTCGAATGTTAGCGTTTGCCGTATGTTGCATTGCGTTCAGCGCATCGAATTACCCCTATACACTGAATTTGGAGTGGTTACGGGAAGTGTACGGTAGTGTTTTGGTAGGAAAACCCGTTTATGCGATATTCGTGCGTTTCACGGGCAGAAAAGCACGTTTTACACAGTCCTCACTGTTTTGATGATAACTCAAGAACGGTCGAATGTTAGCGTTTGCCGTATGTTGCATCGTGTTCAGCGCATCGAATTACCCCTATACAGTGAATTTGAAGCGTTTAAGGAAGTGTACGGTAGTGTTTTGGCAGAAAATTGCTTTTTCGAAAATTGAGCAATTCGCTGATAACTCGAGAACGGTCGAATGTTAGCGTTTGCCGTATGTTGCATCGTGTTCAGCACATCGAATTACCCCTATACAGTGAATTTGAAGCGTTTAAGGGAAGTGTACGGTAGTGTTTTGGCAGAAAATTGCTTTTTTCGAAAATTGAGCAATTCGCTGATAACTCGAGAACGGTCGAATGTTAGCGTTTGCCGTATGTTGCATTGCGTTCAGCGCATCGAATTACCCCTATACACTGAATTTGGAGTGGTTACGGAAGTGTACGGTAGTGTTTTGGTAGGAAAACCCGTTTATGCGATATTCGTGCGTTTCACGGGCAGAAAGCACGTTTTACACAGTCCTCACTGTTTTGATGATAACTCGAGAACGGTCGAATGTTAGCGTTTGCCGTATGTTGCATCGTGTTCAGCACATCGAATTACCCCTATACAGTGAATTTGAAGCGTTTAAGGGAAGTGTACGGTAATGTTTGACAGAAAATTGCTTTTTTCGAAAATCAAGCAATTCGCTGATAACTCGAGAACGGTCGAATGTTAGCGTTTGCCGTATGTTGCATTGCGTTCAGCGCATCGAATTACCCCTATAGAGTGCATTTGGAGTGGTTACGGGAAGTGTACGGTAGTGTTTTGGAAGGAAAACCCGTTTATGCGATATTCGTGCGTTTCACGGGCAGAAAAGCACGTTTTACACAGTCCTCACTGTTTTGATGATAACTCAAGAACGGTCGAATGTTAGCGTTTGCCGTATGTTGCATCGTGTTCAGCGCATCGAATTACCCCTATACAGTGAATTTGAAGCGTTTAAGGGAAGTGTACGGTAATGTTTTGACAGAAAATTGCTTTTTTCGAAAATCAAGCAATTCGCTGATAACTCGAGAACGGTCGAATGTTAGCGTTTGCCGTATGTTGCATTGCGTTCAGCGCATCGAATTACCCCTATAGAGTGCATTTGGAGTGGTTACGGGAAGTGTACGGTAGTGTTTTGGAAGGAAAAACCCGTTTTATGCGATATTCGTGCGTTTCACGGGCAGAAAAGCACGTTTTACACAGTCCTCACTGTTTTGATGATAACTCGAGAACGGTCGAATGTTAGCGTTTGCCGTATGTTGCATCGTGTTCAGCACATCGAATTACCCCTATACAGTGATTTTGAAGCGTTTAAGGGAAGTGTACGGTAGTGTTTTGGCAGAAAATTGCTTTTTTCGAAAATCGAGCAATTCGCTGATAACTCGAGAACGGTCGAATGTTAGCGTTTGCCGTATGTTGCATTGCGTTCAGCGCATCGAATTACCCTATAGAGTGAATTTGGAGTGGTTACGGGAAGTGTACGGTAGTGTTTTGGAAGGAAAACCCGTTTATATGCGATATTCGTGCGTTTCACGGGCAGAAAAGCACGTTTTACACAGTCCTCACTGTTTTGATGATAACTCAAGAACGGTCGAATGTTAGCGTTGCCGTATGTTGCATCGTGTTCAGCGCATCGAATTACCCCTATACAGTGAATTTGAAGCGTTTAAGGGAAGTGTACGGTACTGTTTTGGCAGAAAATTGCTTTTTTTTCGAAAATTGAGCAATTCGCTGATAACTCGGGAACGGTCGAATGTTAGCGTTTGCCGTATGTTGCATCGTGATCAGCACATCGAATTACCCCTATACAGTGAATTTGAAGCGTTTAAGGGAAGTGTACGGTAGTGTTTTGGCAGAAATTGCTTTTTTCGAAAAATCGAGCAATTCGCCGATAACTCGAGAACGGTCGAATGATAGCGTTTGCCGTATGTTGCATTGCGTTCAGCGCATCGAATTACCCCTATACACTGAATTTGGAGTGGTTACGGGAAGTGTACGGTAGTGTTTTGGTAGGAAAACCCGTTTTATGCGATATTCGTGCGTTTCACGGGCAGAAAAGCACGTTTTACACAGTCCTCACTGTTTTGATGATAACTCAAGAACGGTCGAATGTTAGCGTTTGCCGTATGTTGCATCGTGTTCAGCGCATCGAATTACCCCTATACAGTGAATTTGAAGCGTTTAAGGGAAGTGTACGGTAGTGTTTTGGCAGAAAATTGCTTTTTTCGAAATTGAGCAATTCGCTGATAACTCGAGAACGGTCGAATGTTAGCGTTTGCCGTATGTTGCATCGTGTTCAGCACATCGAATTACCCCTATACAGTGATTTTGAGCGTTTAAGGGAAGTGTACGGTAGTGTTTTGGCAGAAAATTGCTTTTATCGAAAATCGAGCAATTCGCTGATAACTCGAGAACGGTCGAATGTTAGCGTTTGCCGTATGTTGCATTGCGTTCAGCGCATCGAATTACCCTATACACTGAATTTGGAGTGGTTACGGGAAGTGTACGGTAGTGTTTTGGTAGGAAAACCCGTTTATGCGATATTCGTGCGTTTCACGGGCAGAAAAGCACGTTTTACACAGTCCTCACTGTTTTGATGATAACTCGAGAACGGTCGAATGTTAGCGTTTGCCGTATGTTGCATCGTGTTCAGCGCATCGAATTACCCCTATACAGTGAATTTGAAGCGGTTTAAGGGAAGTGTACGGTAATGTTTTGACAGAAAATTGCTTTTTTCGAAAATCAAGCAATTCGCTGATAACTCGAGAACGGTCGAATGTTAGCGTTTGCCGTATGTTGCATTGCGTTCAGCGCATCGAATTACCCCTATAGAGTGAATTTGGAGTGGTTACGGGAAGTGTACGGTAGTGTTTTGGAAGGAAAACCCGTTTATGCGATATTCGTGCGTTTCACGGGCAGAAAAGCACGTTTTACACAGTCCTCACTGTTTTGATGATAACTCGAGAACGGTCGAATGTTAGCGTTTGCCGTATGTTGCATCGTGTTCAGCACATCGAATTACCCCTATACAGTGATTTTGAAGCGTTTAAGGGAAGTGTACGGTAGTGTTTTGGCAGAAAATTGCTTTTTTCGAAAATCGAGCAATTCGCTGATAACTCGAGAACGGTCGAATGTTAGCGTTTGCCGTATGTTGCATTGCGTTCAGCGCATCGAATTACCCCTATAGAGTGAATTTGGAGTGGTTACGGGAAGTGTACGGTAGTGTTTTGGAAGGAAAACCCGTTTATGCGATATTCGTGCGTTTCACGGGCAGAAAAGCACGTTTTACACAGTCCTCACTGTTTTGATGATAACTCAAGAACGGTCGAATGTTAGCGTTTGCCGTATGTTGCATCGTGTTCAGCGCATCGAATTACCCCTATACAGTGAATTTGAAGCGTTTAAGGGAAGTGTACGGTACTGTTTTGGCAGAAAATTGCTTTTTTTCGAAAAATTGAGCAATTCGCTGATAACTCGGGAACGGTCGAATGTTAGCGTTTGCCGTATGTTGCATCGTGATCAGCACATCGAATTACCCCTATACAGTGAATTTGAAGCGTTTAAGGGAAGTGTACGGTAGTGTTTTGGCAGAAAATTGCTTTTTTCGAAAATCGAGCAATTCGCCGATAACTCGAGAACGGTCGAATGTTAGCGGTTGCCGTATGTTGCATTGCGTTCAGCGCATCGAATTACCCCTATACACTGAATTTGGAGTGGTTACAGGAAGTGTACGGTAGTGTTTTGGTAGGAAAACCCGTTTGTGCGATATTCGTGCGTTTCACGGGCAGAAAAGCACGTTTTACACAGTCCTCACTGTTTTGATGATAACTCAAGAACGGTCGAATGTTAGCGCTTGCCGTATGTTGCATCGTGTTCAGCTCATCGAATTACCCCTATACAGTGAATTTGAAGCGTTTAAGGGAAGTGTACGGTAGTGTTTTGGCAGAAAATTGCTTTTTTCGAAAATTGAGCAATTCGCTGATAACTCGAGAACGGTCGAATGTTAGCGTTTGCCGTATGTTGCATCGTGATCAGCACATCGAATTACCCCTATACAGTTAATTTGAAGCGTTTAAGGGAAGTGTACGGTAGTGTTTTGGCCGAAAATTGCTTTTTTCGAAAATTGAGCAATTCGCTGATAACTCGAGAACGGTCGAATGTTAGCGTTTGCCGTATGTTGCATCGTGTTCACCACATCGAATTACCCCTATACAGTGATTTTGAAGCGTTTAAGGGAAGTGTACGGTAGTGTTTTGGCAGAAAATTGCTTTTTTCGAAAATCGAGCAATTCGCTGATAACTCGAGAACGGTCGAATGTTAGCGTTTGCCGTATGTTGCATTGCGTTCAGCGCATCGAATTACCCCTATACACTGAATTTGGAGTGGTTACGGAAGTGTATACGGTAGTGTTTTGGTAGGAAAACCCGTTTATTGCGATATTCGTGCGTTTCACGGCAGAAAAGCACGTTTTACACAGTCCTCACTGTGTTGATGATAACTCAAGAACGGTCGAATGTTAGCGTTTGCCGTATGTTGCATCGTGTTCAGCGCATCGATTACCCCTATACAGTGAATTTGAAGCGTTTAAGGGAAGTGTACGGTAATGTTTTGACAGAAAATTGCTTTTTTCGAAAATCAAGCAATTCGCTGATAACTCGAGAACGGTCGAATGTTAGCGTTTGCCGTATGTTGCATTGGCGTTCAGCGCATCGAATTACCCCTATACACTGAATTTGGAGTGGTTACCGGGAAGTGTACGGTAGTGTTTTGGTAGGAAAACCCGTTATATGCGATATTCGTGCGTTTCACGGGCAGAAAAGCACGTTTTACACAGTCCTCACTGTTTTGATGATAACTCAAGAACGGTCGAATGTTAGCGTTTGCCGTATGTTGCATCGTGTTCAGCGCATCGAATTACCCCTATACAGTGAATTTGAAGCGTTTAAGGGAAGTGTACGGTAATGTTTTGACAGAAATTGCTTTTTTCGAAAATCAAGCAATTCGCTGATAACTCGAGAACCGTCGAATGTTAGCGTTTGCCGTATGTTGCATTGCGTTCAGCGCATCGAATTACCCTATAGAGTGAATTTGGAGTGGTTACGGGAAGTGTACGGTAGTGTTTGGAAGGAAAACCCGTTTATGCGATATTCGTGCGTTTCACGGGCAGAAAAGCACGTTTTACACAGTCCTCACTGTTTTGATGATAACTCGAGAACGGTCGAATGTTAGCGTTTGCCGTATGTTGCATCGTGTTCAGCACATCGAATTACCCCTATACAGTGAATTTGAAGCGTTTAAGGGAAGTGTACGGTAGTGTTTTGGCAGAAAATTGCTTTTTTCGAAAATCGAGCAATTCGCCGATAACTCGAGAACGGTCGAATGTTAGCGTTTGCCGTATGTTGCATTGCGTTCAGCGCATCGAATTACCCCTATACACTGAATTTGGAGTGGTTACGGGAAGTGTACGGTAGTGTTTTGGTAGGAAAACCCGTTATATGCGATATTCGTGCGTTTCACGGGCAGAAAAGCACGTTTTACACAGTCCTCACTGTTTGATGATAACTCAAGAACGGTCGAATGTTAGCGTTTGCCGTATGATGCATCGTGTTCAGCGCATCGAATTACCCCTATACAGTGAATTTGAAGCGTTTAAGGGAAGTGTACGGTAGTGTTTTGGCAGAAAATTGCTTTTTCGAAAATTGAGCAATTCGCTGATAACTCGAGAACGGTCGAATGTTAGCGTTTGCCGTATGTTGCATCGTGATCAGCACATCGAATTACCCTATACAGTTAATTTGAAGCGTTTAAGGGAAGTGTACGGTAGTGTTTTGGCAGAAAATTGCTTTTTTCGAAAATTGAGCAATTCGCTGATAACTCGAGAACGGTCGAATGTTAGCGTTTGCCGTATGTTGCATCGTGTTCACCACATCGAATTACCCCTATACAGTGATTTTGAAGCGTTTAAGGGAAGTGTACGGTAGTGTTTTGGCAGAAAATTGCTTTTTTTCGAAAATCGAGCAATTCGCTGATAACTCGAGAACGGTCGAATGTTAGCGTTTGCCGTATGTTGCATTGCGTTCAGCGCATCGAATTACCCCTATACACTGAATTTGGAGTGGTTACGGGAAGTGTACGGCAGTGTTTTGGTAGGAAAAACCCGTTTATGCGATATTCGTGCGTTTCACGGGCAGAAAGCACGTTTTACACAGTCCTCACTGTTTGATGATAACTCGAGAACGGTCGAATGTTAGCGTTTGCCGTATGTTGCATCGTGTTCAGCACATCGAATTACCCCTATACAGTGATTTTGAAGCGTTTAAAGGGAAGTGTACGGTAGTGTTTTGGCAGAAAATTGCTTTTTTCGAAAATCGAGCAATTCGCTGATAACTCGAGAACGGTCGAATGTTAGCGTTTGCCGTATGTTGCATTGCGTTCAGCGCATCGAATTACCCCTATAGAGTGAATTTGGAGTGGTTACGGGAAGTGTACGGTAGTGTTTTGGAAGGAAAAACCCGTTTATGCGATATTCGTGCGTTTCACGGGCAGAAAAGCACGTTTTACACAGTCCTCACTGTTTTGATGATAACTCAAGAACGGTCGAATGTTAGCGTTTGCCGTATGTTGCATCGTGTTCAGCGCATCGAATTACCCCTATACAGTGAATTTGAAAGCGTTTAAGGGAAGTGTACGGTACTGTTTTGGCAGAAAATTGCTTTTTTTTCGAAAATTGAGCAATTCGCTGATAACTCGGGAACGGTCGAATGTTAGCGTTTGCCGTATGTTGCATCGTGATCAGCACATCGAATTACCCCTATACAGTGAATTTGAAGCGTTTAAGGGAAGTGTACGGTAGTGTTTTGGCAGAAAATTGCTTTTTTCGAAAATCGAGCAATTCGCCGATAACTCGAGAACGGTCGAATGTTAGCGTTTGCCGTATGTTGCATTGCGTTCAGCGCATCGAATTACCCCTATACACTGAATTTGGAGTGGTTACGGGAAGTGTACGGTAGTGTTTTGGTAGGAAAACCCGTTTATATGCGATATTCGTGCGTTTCACGGGCAGAAAAGCACGTTTTTACACAGTCCTCACTGTTTTGATGATAACTCAAGAACGGTCGAATGTTAGCGTTTGCCGTATGTTGCATCGTGTTCAGCGCATCGAATGACCCATATACAGTGAATTTGAAGCGTTTAAGGGAAGTGTACGGTAGTGTTTTGGCAGAAAATTGCTTTTTCGGAAATTGAGCAATTCGCTGATAACTCGAGAACGGTCGAATGTTAGCGTTTGCCGTATGTTGCATCGTGTTCAGCACATCGAATTACCCCTATACAGTGATTTTGAAGCGTTTAAGGAGTGTACGGTAGTGTTTTGGCAGAAAATTGCTTTTATCGAAAATCGAGCAATTCGCTGATAACTCGAGAACGGTCGAATGTTAGCGTTTGCCGTATGTTGCATTGCGTTCAGCGCATCGAATTACCCCTATACACTGAATTTGGAGTGGTTACGGGAAGTGTACGGTAGTGTTTTGGTAGGAAAACCCGTTTATGCGATATTCGTGCGTTTCACGGGCAGAAAAGCACGTTTTACACAGTCCTCACTGTTTTGATGATAACTCGAGAACGGTCGAATGTTAGCGTTTGCCGTATGTTGCATCGTGTTCAGCGCATCGAATTACCCCTATACAGTGAATTTGAAGCGTTTAAGGGAAGTGTACGGTAATGTTTTGACAGAAAATTGCTTTTTTCGAAAATCAAGCAATTCGCTGATAACTCGAGAACGGTCGAATGTTAGCGTTTGCCGTATGTTGCATTGCGTTCAGCGCATCGAATTACCCCTATAGAGTGAATTTGGAGTGGTTACGGGAAGTGTACGGTAGTGTTTTGGAAGGAAAACCCGTTTATGCGATATTCGTGCGTTTCACGGGCAGAAAAGCACGTTTTACACAGTCCTCACTGTTTTGATGATAACTCGAGAACGGTCGAATGTTAGCGTTTGCCGTATGTTGCATCGTGTTCAGCACATCGAATTACCCCTATACAGTGATTTTGAAGCGTTTAAGGGAAGTGTACGGTAGTGTTTTGGCAGAAAATTGCTTTTTTCGAAAATCGAGCAATTCGCTGATAACTCGAGAACGGTCGAATGTTAGCGTTTGCCGTATGTTGCATTGCGTTCAGCGCATCGAATTACCCCTATAGAGTGAATTTGGAGTGGTTACGGGAAGTGTACGGTAGTGTTTTGGAAGGAAAACCCGTTTATGCGATATTCGTGCGTTTCACGGGCAGAAAAGCACGTTTTACACAGTCCTCACTGTTTTGATGATAACTCAAGAACGGTCGAATGTTAGCGTTTGCCGTATGTTGCATCGTGTTCAGCGCATCGAATTACCCCTATACAGTGAATTTGAAGCGTTTAAGGGAAGTGTACGGTACTGTTTTGGCAGAAAATTGCTTTTTTTCGAAAATTGAGCAATTCGCTGATAACTCGGGAACGGTCGAATGTTAGCGTTTGCCGTATGTTGCATCGTGATCAGCACATCGAATTACCCCTATACAGTGAATTTGAAGCGTTTAAGGGAAGTGTACGGTAGTGTTTTGGCAGAAAATTGCTTTTTTCGAAAATCGAGCAATTCGCCGATAACTCGAGAACGGTCGAATGTTAGCGTTGCCGTATGTTGCATTGCGTTCAGCGCATCGAATTACCCCTATACACTGAATTTGGAGTGGTTACAGGAAGTGTACGGTAGTGTTTTGGTAGGAAAACCCGTTTGTGCGATATTCGTGCGTTTCACGGGCAGAAAAGCACGTTTTACACAGTCCTCACTGTTTTGATGATAACTCAAGAACGGTCGAATGTTAGCGCTTGCCGTATGTTGCATCGTGTTCAGCTCATCGAATTACCCCTATACAGTGAATTTGAAGCGTTTAAGGGAAGTGTACGGTAGTGTTTTGGCAGAAAATTGCTTTTTCGAAAATTGAGCAATTCGCTGATAACTCGAGAACGGTCGAATGTTAGCGTTTGCCGTATGTTGCATCGTGATCAGCACATCGAATTACCCCTATACAGTTAATTTGAAGCGTTTAAGGGAAGTGTACGGTAGTGTTTTGGCAGAAAATTGCTTTTTTCGAAAATTGAGCAATTCGCTGATAACTCGAGAACGGTCGAATGTTAGCGTTTGCCGTATGTTGCATCGTGTTCACCACATCGAATTACCCCTATACAGTGATTTTGAAGCGTTTAAGGGAAGTGTACGGTAGTGTTTTGGCAGAAAATTGCTTTTTTCGAAAATCGAGCAATTCGCTGATAACTCGAGAACGGTCGAATGTTAGCGTTTGCCGTATGTTGCATTGCGTTCAGCGCATCGAATTACCCCTATACACTGAATTTGGAGTGGTTACGGGAAGTGTACGGTAGTGTTTTGGTAGGAAAACCCGTTTATGCGATATTCGTGCGTTTCACGGGCAGAAAAGCACGTTTTACACAGTCCTCACTGTGTTGATGATAACTCAAGAACGGTCGAATGTTAGCGTTTGCCGTATGTTGCATCGTGTTCAGCGCATCGAATTACCCCTATACAGTGAATTTGAAGCGTTTAAGGGAAGTGTACGGTAGTGTTTTGGCAGAAAATTGCTTTTTTCGAAAATTGAGCAATTCGCTGATAACTCGAGAACGGTCGAATGTTAGCGTTTGCCGTATGTTGCATCGTGATCAGCACATCGAATTACCCCTATACAGTTAATTTGAAGCGTTTAAGGGAAGTGTACGGTAGTGTTTTGGCAGAAAATTGCTTTTTTCGAAAATTGAGCAATTCGCTGATAACTCGAGAACGGTCGAATGTTAGCGTTTGCCGTATGTTGCATCGTGTTCACCACATCGAATTACCCCTATACAGTGATTTTGAAGCGTTTAAGGGAAGTGTACGGTAGTGTTTTGGCAGAAAATTGCTTTTTTCGAAAATCGAGCAATTCGCTGATAACTCGAGAACGGTCGAATGTTAGCGTTTGCCGTATGTTGCATTGCGTTCAGCGCATCGAATTACCCCTATACACTGAATTTGGAGTGGTTACGGGAAGTGTACGGTAGTGTTTTGGTAGGAAAACCCGTTTATGCGATATTCGTGCGTTTCACGGGCAGAAAAGCACGTTTTACACAGTCCTCACTGTGTTGATGATAACTCAAGAACGGTCGAATGTTAGCGTTTGCCGTATGTTGCATCGTGTTCAGCGCATCGAATTACCCCTATACAGTGAATTTGAAGCGTTTAAGGGAAGTGTACGGTAATGTTTTGACAGAAAATTGCTTTTTTCGAAAATCAAGCAATTCGCTGATAACTCGAGAACGGTCGAATGTTAGCGTTTGCCGTATGTTGCATTGCGTTCAGCGCATCGAATTACCCCTATACACTGAATTTGGAGTGGTTACGGGAAGTGTACGGTAGTGTTTTGGTAGGAAAACCCGTTTATGCGATATTCGTGCGTTTCACGGGCAGAAAAGCACGTTTTACACAGTCCTCACTGTTTTGATGATAACTCAAGAACGGTCGAATGTTAGCGTTTGCCGTATGTTGCATCGTGTTCAGCGCATCGAATTACCCCTATACAGTGAATTTGAAGCGTTTAAGGGAAGTGTACGGTAATGTTTTGACAGAAAATTGCTTTTTTCGAAAATCAAGCAATTCGCTGATAACTCGAGAACCGTCGAATGTTAGCGTTTGCCGTATGTTGCATTGCGTTCAGCGCATCGAATTACCCCTATAGAGTGAATTTGGAGTGGTTACGGGAAGTGTACGGTAGTGTTTTGGAAGGAAAACCCGTTTATGCGATATTCGTGCGTTTCACGGGCAGAAAAGCACGTTTTACACAGTCCTCACTGTTTTGATGATAACTCGAGAACGGTCGAATGTTAGCGTTTGCCGTATGTTGCATCGTGTTCAGCACATCGAATTACCCCTATACAGTGAATTTGAAGCGTTTAAGGGAAGTGTACGGTAGTGTTTTGGCAGAAAATTGCTTTTTTCGAAAATCGAGCAATTCGCCGATAACTCGAGAACGGTCGAATGTTAGCGTTTGCCGTATGTTGCATTGCGTTCAGCGCATCGAATTACCCCTATACACTGAATTTGGAGTGGTTACGGGAAGTGTACGGTAGTGTTTTGGTAGGAAAACCCGTTTATGCGATATTCGTGCGTTTCACGGGCAGAAAAGCACGTTTTACACAGTCCTCACTGTTTTGATGATAACTCAAGAACGGTCGAATGTTAGCGTTTGCCGTATGATGCATCGTGTTCAGCGCATCGAATTACCCCTATACAGTGAATTTGAAGCGTTTAAGGGAAGTGTACGGTAGTGTTTTGGCAGAAAATTGCTTTTTTCGAAAATTGAGCAATTCGCTGATAACTCGAGAACGGTCGAATGTTAGCGTTTGCCGTATGTTGCATCGTGATCAGCACATCGAATTACCCCTATACAGTTAATTTGAAGCGTTTAAGGGAAGTGTACGGTAGTGTTTTGGCAGAAAATTGCTTTTTTCGAAAATTGAGCAATTCGCTGATAACTCGAGAACGGTCGAATGTTAGCGTTTGCCGTATGTTGCACCGTGTTCACCACATCGAATTACCCCTATACAGTGATTTTGAAGCGTTTAAGGGAAGTGTACGGTAGTGTTTTGGCAGAAAATTGCTTTTTTCGAAAATCGAGCAATTCGCTGATAACTCGAGAACGGTCGAATGTTAGCGTTTGCCGTATGTTGCATTGCGTTCAGCGCATCGAATTACCCCTATAGAGTGAATTTGGAGTGGTTACGGGAAGTGTACGGTAGTGTTTTGGAAGGAAAACCCGTTTATGCGATATTCGTGCGTTTCACGGGCAGAAAAGCACGTTTTACACAGTCCTCACTGTTTTGATGATAACTCAAGAACGGTCGAATGTTAGCGTTTGCCGTATGTTGCATCGTGTTCAGCGCATCGAATTACCCCTATACAGTGAATTTGAAGCGTTTAAGGGAAGTGTACGGTAGTGTTTTGGCAGAAAATTGCTTTTTTCGAAAATTGAGCAATTCGCTGATAACTCGAGAACGGTCCAATGTTAGCGTTTGCCGTATGTTGCATCGTGTTCAGCACATCGAATTACCCCTATACAGTGATTTCGAAGCGTTTAAGGGAAGTGTACGGTAGTGTTTTGGCAGAAAATTGCTTTTATCGAAAATCGAGCAATTCGCTGATAACTCGAGAACGGTCGAATGTTAGCGTTTGCCGTATGTTGCATTGCGTTCAGCGCATCGAATTACCCCTATACACTGAATTTGGAGTGGTTACGGGAAGTGTACGGTAGTGTTTTGGTAGGAAAACCCGTTTATGCGATATTCGTGCGTTTCACGGGCAGAAAAGCACGTTTTACACAGTCCTCACTGTTTTGATGATAACTCAAGAACGGTCGAATGTTAGCGTTTGCCGTATGTTGCATCGTGTTCAGCGCATCGAATTACCCCTATACAGTGAATTTGAAGCGTTTAAGGGAAGTGTACGCTAATGTTTTGACAGAAAATTGCTTTTTTCGAAAATCAAGCAATTCGCTGATAACTCGAGAACGGTCGAATGTTAGCGTTTGCCGTATGTTGCATTGCGTTCAGCGCATCGAATTACCCCTATAGAGTGAATTTGGAGTGGTTACGGGAGGTGTACGGTAGTGTTTTGGTAGGAAAACCCGTTTATGCGATATTCGTGCGTTTCACGGGCAGAAAAGCACGTTTTACACAGTCCTCACTGTTTTGATGATAACTCAAGAACGGTCGAATGTTAGCGTTTGCCGTATGTTGCATCGTGATCAGCACATCGAATTACCCCTATACAGTGAATTTGAAGCGTTTAAGGGAAGTGTACGGTAGTGTTTTGGCAGAAAATTGCTTTTTTCGAAAATCGAGCAATTCGCCGATAACTCGAGAACGGTCGAATGTTAGCGTTTGCCGTATGTTGCATTGCGTTCAGCGCATCGAATTACCCATATACAGTGAATTTGAAGCGTTTAAGGGAAGTGTACGGTAGTGTTTTGGCAGAAAATTGCTTTTTTCGAAAATTGAGCAATTCGCTGATAACTCGAGAACGGTCGAATGTTAGCGTTTGCCGTATGTTGCATCGTGTTCAGCACATCGAATTACCCCTATACAGTGATTTTGAAGCGTTTAAGGGAAGTGTACGGTAGTGTTTTGGCAGAAAATTGCTTTTATCGAAAATCGAGCAATTCGCTGATAACTCGAGAACGGTCGAATGTTAGCGTTTGCCGTATGTTGCATCGTGTTCAGCACATCGAATTACCCCTATACACTGAATTTGGAGTGGTTACGGGAAGTGTACGGTAGTGTTTTGGTAGGAAAACCCGTTTATGCGATATTCGTGCGTTTCACGGGCAGAAAAGCACGTTTTACACAGTCCTCACTGTTTTGATGATAACTCAAGAACGGTCGAATGTTAGCGTTTGCCGTATGTTGCATCGTGTTCAGCGCATCGAATTACCCCTATACAGTGAATTTGAAGCGTTTAAGGGAAGTGTACGGTAATGTTTTGACAGAAAATTGCTTTTTTCGAAAATCAAGCAATTCGCTGATAACTCGAGAACCGTCGAATGTTAGCGTTTGCCGTATGTTGCATTGCGTTCAGCGCATCGAATTACCCCTATAGAGTGAATTTGGAGTGGTTACGGGAAGTGTACGGTAGTGTTTTGGAAGGAAAACCCGTTTATGCGATATTCGTGCGTTTCACGGGCAGAAAAGCACGTTTTACACAGTCCTCACTGTTTTGATGATAACTCGAGAACGGTCGAATGTTAGCGTTTGCCGTATGTTGCATCGTGTTCAGCACATCGAATTACCCCTATACAGTGAATTTGAAGCGTTTAAGGGAAGTGTACGGTAGTGTTTTGGCAGAAAATTGCTTTTTTCGAAAATCGAGCAATTCGCCGATAACTCGAGAACGGTCGAATGTTAGCGTTTGCCGTATGTTGCATTGCGTTCAGCGCATCGAATTACCCCTATACACTGAATTTGGAGTGGTTACGGGAAGTGTACGGTAGTGTTTTGGTAGGAAAACCCGTTTATGCGATATTCGTGCGTTTCACGGGCAGAAAAGCACGTTTTACACAGTCCTCACTGTTTTGATGATAACTCAAGAACGGTCGAATGTTAGCGTTTGCCGTATGATGCATCGTGTTCAGCGCATCGAATTACCCCTATACAGTGAATTTGAAGCGTTTAAGGGAAGTGTACGGTAGTGTTTTGGCAGAAAATTGCTTTTTTCGAAAATTGAGCAATTCGCTGATAACTCGAGAACGGTCGAATGTTAGCGTTTGCCGTATGTTGCATCGTGATCAGCACATCGAATTACCCCTATACAGTTAATTTGAAGCGTTTAAGGGAAGTGTACGGTAGTGTTTTGGCAGAAAATTGCTTTTTTCGAAAATTGAGCAATTCGCTGATAACTCGAGAACGGTCGAATGTTAGCGTTTGCCGTATGTTGCATCGTGTTCACCACATCGAATTACCCCTATACAGTGATTTTGAAGCGTTTAAGGGAAGTGTACGGTAGTGTTTTGGCTGAAAATTGCTTTTTTCGAAAATCGAGCAATTCGCTGATAACTCGAGAACGGTCGAATGTTAGCGTTTGCCGTATGTTGCATTACGTTCAGCGCATCGAATTACCCCTATACACTGAATTTGGAGTGGTTACGGGAAGTGTACGGCAGTGTTTTGGTAGGAAAACCCGTTTATGCGATATTCGTGCGTTTCACGGGCAGAAAAGCACGTTTTACACAGTCCTCACTGTTTTGATGATAACTCGAGAACGGTCGAATGTTAGCGTTTGCCGTATGTTGCATCGTGTTCAGCACATCGAATTACCCCTATACAGTGATTTTGAAGCGTTTAAGGGAAGTGTACGGTAGTGTTTTGGCAGAAAATTGCTTTTTTCGAAAATCGAGCAATTCGCTGATAACTCGAGAACGGTCGAATGTTAGCGTTTGCCGTATGTTGCATTGCGTTCAGCGCATCGAATTACCCCTATAGAGTGAATTTGGAGTGGTTACGGGAAGTGTACGGTAGTGTTTTGGAAGGAAAACCCGTTTATGCGATATTCGTGCGTTTCACGGGCAGAAAAGCACGTTTTACACAGTCCTCACTGTTTTGATGATAACTCAAGAACGGTCGAATGTTAGCGTTTGCCGTATGTTGCATCGTGTTCAGCGCATCGAATTACCCCTATACAGTGAATTTGAAGCGTTTAAGGGAAGTGTACGGTACTGTTTTGGCAGAAAATTGCTTTTTTTCGAAAATTGAGCAATTCGCTGATAACTCGGGAACGGTCGAATGTTAGCGTTTGCCGTATGTTGCATCGTGATCAGCACATCGAATTACCCCTATACAGTAAATTTGAAGCGTTTAAGGGAAGTGTACGGTAGTGTTTTGGCAGAAAATTGCTTTTTTCGAAAATCGAGCAATTCGCCGATAACTCGAGAACGGTCGAATGTTAGCGTTTGCCGTATGTTGCATTGCGTTCAGCGCATCGAATTACCCCTATACACTGAATTTGGAGTGGTTACAGGAAGTGTACGGTAGTGTTTTGGTAGGAAAACCCGTTTATGCGATATTCGTGCGTTTCACGGGCAGAAAAGCACGTTTTACACAGTCCTCACTGTTTTGATGATAACTCAAGAACGGTCGAATGTTAGCGTTTGCCGTATGTTGCATCGTGTTCAGCGCATCGAATTACCCCTATACAGTGAATTTGAAGCGTTTAAGGGAAGTGTACGGTAGTGTTTTGGCAGAAAATTGCTTTTTTCGAAAATTGAGCAATTCGCTGATAACTCGAGAACGGTCGAATGTTAGCGTTTGCCGTATGTTGCATCGTGTTCAGCACATCGAATTACCCCTATACAGTGATTTTGAAGCGTTTAAGGGAAGTGTACGGTAGTGTTTTGGCAGAAAATTGCTTTTATCGAAAATTGAGCAATTCGCTGATAACTCGAGAACGGTCGAATGTTAGCGTTTGCCGTATGTTGCATTGCGTTCAGCGCATCGAATTACCCCTATACACTGAATTTGGAGTGGTTACGGGAAGTGTACGGTAGTGTTTTGGTAGGAAAACCCGTTTATGCGATATTCGTGCGTTTCACGGGCAGAAAAGCACGTTTTACACAGTACTCACTGTTTTGATGATAACTCAAGAACGGTCGAATGTTAGCATTTGCCGTATGTTGCATCGTGTTCAGCGCATCGAATTACCCCTATACAGTGAATTTGAAGCGTTTAAGGGAAGTGTACGGTAATGTTTTGACAGAAAATTGCTTTTTTCGAAAATCAAGCAATTCGCTGATAACTCGAGAACGGTCGAATGTTAGCGTTTGCCGTATGTTGCATTGCGTTCAGCGCATCGAATTACCCCTATAGAGTGAATTTGGAGTGGTTACGGGAAGTGTACGGTAGTGTTTTGGAAGGAAAACCCGTTTATGCGATATTCGTGCGTTTCACGGGCAGAAAAGCACGTTTTACACAGTCCTCACTGTTTTGATGATAACTCAAGAACGGTCGAATGTTAGCGTTTGCCGTATGTTGCATCGTGTTCAGCACATCGAATTACCCCTATACAGTTAATTTGAAGCGTTTAAGGGAAGTGTACGGTAGTGTTTTGGCAGAAAATTGCTTTTTTCGAAAATTGAGCAATTCGCTGATAACTCGAGAACGGTCGAATGTTAGCGTTTGCCGTATGTTGCATCGTGTTCAGCACATCGAATTACCCCTATACAGTGAATTTGAAGCGTTTAAGGGAAGTGTACGGTAGTGTTTTGGCAGAAAATTGCTTTTTTCGAAAATTGAGCAATTCGCTGATAACTCGAGAACGGTCGAATGTTAGCGTTTGCCGTATGTTGCATTGCGTTCAGCGCATCGAATTACCCCTATACACTGAATTTGGAGTGGTTACGGGAAGTGTACGGTAGTGTTTTGGTAGGAAAACCCGTTTATGCGATATTCGTGCGTTTCACGGGCAGAAAAGCACGTTTTACACAGTCCTCACTGTTTTGATGATAACTCAAGAACGGTCGAATGTTAGCGTTTGCCGTATGTTGCATCGTGTTCAGCGCATCGAATTACCCCTATACAGTGAATTTGAAGCGTTTAAAGGAAGTGTACGGTAGTGTTTTGGCAGAAAATTGCTTTTTTCGAAAATTGAGCAATTCGCTGATAACTCGAGAACGGTCCAATGTTAGCGTTTGCCGTATGTTGCATCGTGTTCAGCACATCGAATTACCCCTATACAGTGATTTCGAAGCGTTTAAGGGAAGTGTACGGTAGTGTTTTGGCAGAAAATTGCTTTTATCGAAAATCGAGCAATTCGCTGATAACTCGAGAACGGTCGAATGTTAGCGTTTGCCGTATGTTGCATTGCGTTCAGCGCATCGAATTACCCCTATACACTGAATTTGGAGTGGTTACGGGAAGTGTACGGTAGTGTTTTGGTAGGAAAACCCGTTTATGCGATATTCGTGCGTTTCACGGGCAGAAAAGCACGTTTTACACAGTCCTCACTGTTTTGATGATAACTCAAGAACGGTCGAATGTTAGCGTTTGCCGTATGTTGCATCGTGTTCAGCGCATCGAATTACCCCTATACAGTGAATTTGAAGCGTTTAAGGGAAGTGTACGCTAATGTTTTGACAGAAAATTGCTTTTTTCGAAAATCAAGCAATTCGCTGATAACTCGAGAACGGTCGAATGTTAGCGTTTGCCGTATGTTGCATTGCGTTCAGCGCATCGAATTACCCCTATAGAGTGAATTTGGAGTGGTTACGGGAGGTGTACGGTAGTGTTTTGGTAGGAAAACCCGTTTATGCGATATTCGTGCGTTTCACGGGCAGAAAAGCACGTTTTACACAGTCCTCACTGTTTTGATGATAACTCAAGAACGGTCGAATGTTAGCGTTTGCCGTATGTTGCATCGTGATCAGCACATCGAATTACCCCTATACAGTGAATTTGAAGCGTTTAAGGGAAGTGTACGGTAGTGTTTTGGCAGAAAATTGCTTTTTTCGAAAATCGAGCAATTCGCCGATAACTCGAGAACGGTCGAATGTTAGCGTTTGCCGTATGTTGCATTGCGTTCAGCGCATCGAATTACCCATATACAGTGAATTTGAAGCGTTTAAGGGAAGTGTACGGTAGTGTTTTGGCAGAAAATTGCTTTTTTCGAAAATTGAGCAATTCGCTGATAACTCGAGAACGGTCGAATGTTAGCGTTTGCCGTATGTTGCATCGTGTTCAGCACATCGAATTACCCCTATACAGTGATTTTGAAGCGTTTAAGGGAAGTGTACGGTAGTGTTTTGGCAGAAAATTGCTTTTATCGAAAATCGAGCAATTCGCTGATAACTCAAGAACGGTCGAATGTTAGCGTTTGCCGTATGTTGCATCGTGTTCAGCGCATCGAATTACCCCTATACAGTGAATTTGAAGCGTTTAAGGGAAGTGTACGGTAGTGTTTTGGCAGAAAATTGCTTTTTTCGAAAATTGAGCAATTCGCTGATAACTCGAGAACGGTCGAATGTTAGCGTTTGCCGTATGTTGCATTGCGTTCAGCGCATCGAATTACCCCTATAGAGTGAATTTGGAGTGGTTACGGGAAGTGTACGGTAGTGTTTTGGTAGGAAAACCCGTTTATGCGATATTCGTGCGTTTCACGGGCAGAAAAGCACGTTTTACACAGTCCTCACTGTTTTGATGATAACTCAAGAACGGTCGAATGTTAGCGCTTGCCGTATGTTGCATCGTGTTCAGCTCATCGAATTACCCCTATACAGTGAATTTGAAGCGTTTAAGGGAAGTGTACGGTAGTGTTTTGGCAGAAAATTGCTTTTTTCGAAAATTGAGCAATTCGCTGATAACTCGAGAACGGTCGAATGTTAGCGTTTGCCGTATGTTGCATCGTGATCAGCACATCGAATTACCCCTATACAGTTAATTTGAAGCGTTTAAGGGAAGTGTACGGTAGTGTTTTGGCAGAAAATTGCTTTTTTCGAAAATTGAGCAATTCGCTGATAACTCGAGAACGGTCGAATGTTAGCGTTTGCCGTATGTTGCATTGCGTTCAGCGCATCGAATTACCCCTATAGAGTGAATTTGGAGTGGTTACGGGAAGTGTACGGTAGTGTTTTGGAAGGAAAACCCGTTTATGCGATATTCGTGCGTTTCACGGGCAGAAAAGCACGTTTTACACAGTCCTCACTGTTTTGATGATAACTCAAGAACGGTCGAATGTTAGCGTTTGCCGTATGTTGCATCGTGTTCAGCACATCGAATTACCCCTATACAGTTAATTTGAAGCGTTTAAGGGAAGTGTACGGTAGTGTTTTGGCAGAAAATTGCTTTTTTCGAAAATTGAGCAATTCGCTGATAACTCGAGAACGGTCGAATGTTAGCGTTTGCCGTATGTTGCATCGTGTTCAGCACATCGAATTACCCCTATACAGTGAATTTGAAGCGTTTAAGGGAAGTGTACGGTAGTGTTTTGGCAGAAAATTGCTTTTTTCGAAAATTGAGCAATTCGCTGATAACTCGAGAACGGTCGAATGTTAGCGTTTGCCGTATGTTGCATTGCGTTCAGCGCATCGAATTACCCCTATACACTGAATTTGGAGTGGTTACGGGAAGTGTACGGTAGTGTTTTGGTAGGAAAACCCGTTTATGCGATATTCGTGCGTTTCACGGGCAGAAAAGCACGTTTTACACAGTCCTCACTGTTTTGATGATAACTCAAGAACGGTCGAATGTTAGCGTTTGCCGTATGTTGCATCGTGTTCAGCGCATCGAATTACCCCTATACAGTGAATTTGAAGCGTTTAAAGGAAGTGTACGGTAGTGTTTTGGCAGAAAATTGCTTTTTTCGAAAATTGAGCAATTCGCTGATAACTCGAGAACGGTCCAATGTTAGCGTTTGCCGTATGTTGCATCGTGTTCAGCACATCGAATTACCCCTATACAGTGATTTCGAAGCGTTTAAGGGAAGTGTACGGTAGTGTTTTGGCAGAAAATTGCTTTTATCGAAAATCGAGCAATTCGCTGATAACTCGAGAACGGTCGAATGTTAGCGTTTGCCGTATGTTGCATTGCGTTCAGCGCATCGAATTACCCCTATACACTGAATTTGGAGTGGTTACGGGAAGTGTACGGTAGTGTTTTGGTAGGAAAACCCGTTTATGCGATATTCGTGCGTTTCACGGGCAGAAAAGCACGTTTTACACAGTCCTCACTGTTTTGATGATAACTCAAGAACGGTCGAATGTTAGCGTTTGCCGTATGTTGCATCGTGTTCAGCGCATCGAATTACCCCTATACAGTGAATTTGAAGCGTTTAAGGGAAGTGTACGCTAATGTTTTGACAGAAAATTGCTTTTTTCGAAAATCAAGCAATTCGCTGATAACTCGAGAACGGTCGAATGTTAGCGTTTGCCGTATGTTGCATTGCGTTCAGCGCATCGAATTACCCCTATAGAGTGAATTTGGAGTGGTTACGGGAGGTGTACGGTAGTGTTTTGGTAGGAAAACCCGTTTATGCGATATTCGTGCGTTTCACGGGCAGAAAAGCACGTTTTACACAGTCCTCACTGTTTTGATGATAACTCAAGAACGGTCGAATGTTAGCGTTTGCCGTATGTTGCATCGTGATCAGCACATCGAATTACCCCTATACAGTGAATTTGAAGCGTTTAAGGGAAGTGTACGGTAGTGTTTTGGCAGAAAATTGCTTTTTTCGAAAATCGAGCAATTCGCCGATAACTCGAGAACGGTCGAATGTTAGCGTTTGCCGTATGTTGCATTGCGTTCAGCGCATCGAATTACCCATATACAGTGAATTTGAAGCGTTTAAGGGAAGTGTACGGTAGTGTTTTGGCAGAAAATTGCTTTTTTCGAAAATTGAGCAATTCGCTGATAACTCGAGAACGGTCGAATGTTAGCGTTTGCCGTATGTTGCATCGTGTTCAGCACATCGAATTACCCCTATACAGTGATTTTGAAGCGTTTAAGGGAAGTGTACGGTAGTGTTTTGGCAGAAAATTGCTTTTATCGAAAATCGAGCAATTCGCTGATAACTCAAGAACGGTCGAATGTTAGCGTTTGCCGTATGTTGCATCGTGTTCAGCGCATCGAATTACCCCTATACAGTGAATTTGAAGCGTTTAAGGGAAGTGTACGGTAGTGTTTTGGCAGAAAATTGCTTTTTTCGAAAATTGAGCAATTCGCTGATAACTCGAGAACGGTCGAATGTTAGCGTTTGCCGTATGTTGCATTGCGTTCAGCGCATCGAATTACCCCTATAGAGTGAATTTGGAGTGGTTACGGGAAGTGTACGGTAGTGTTTTGGTAGGAAAACCCGTTTATGCGATATTCGTGCGTTTCACGGGCAGAAAAGCACGTTTTACACAGTCCTCACTGTTTTGATGATAACTCAAGAACGGTCGAATGTTAGCGCTTGCCGTATGTTGCATCGTGTTCAGCTCATCGAATTACCCCTATACAGTGAATTTGAAGCGTTTAAGGGAAGTGTACGGTAGTGTTTTGGCAGAAAATTGCTTTTTTCGAAAATTGAGCAATTCGCTGATAACTCGAGAACGGTCGAATGTTAGCGTTTGCCGTATGTTGCATCGTGATCAGCACATCGAATTACCCCTATACAGTTAATTTGAAGCGTTTAAGGGAAGTGTACGGTAGTGTTTTGGCAGAAAATTGCTTTTTTCGAAAATTGAGCAATTCGCTGATAACTCGAGAACGGTCGAATGTTAGCGTTTGCCGTATGTTGCATCGTGTTCACCACATCGAATTACCCCTATACAGTGATTTTGAAGCGTTTAAGGGAAGTGTACGGTAGTGTTTTGGCAGAAAATTGCTTTTTTCGAAAATCGAGCAATTCGCTGATAACTCGAGAACGGTCGAATGTTAGCGTTTGCCGTATGTTGCATTGCGTTCAGCGCATCGAATTACCCCTATACACTGAATTTGGAGTGGTTACGGGAAGTGTACGGTAGTGTTTTGGTAGGAAAACCCGTTTATGCGATATTCGTGCGTTTCACGGGCAGAAAAGCACGTTTTACACAGTCCTCACTGTGTTGATGATAACTCAAGAACGGTCGAATGTTAGCGTTTGCCGTATGTTGCATCGTGTTCAGCGCATCGAATTACCCCTATACAGTGAATTTGAAGCGTTTAAGGGAAGTGTACGGTAATGTTTTGACAGAAAATTGCTTTTTTCGAAAATCAAGCAATTCGCTGATAACTCGAGAACGGTCGAATGTTAGCGTTTGCCGTATGTTGCATTGCGTTCAGCGCATCGAATTACCCCTATACACTGAATTTGGAGTGGTTACGGGAAGTGTACGGTAGTGTTTTGGTAGGAAAACCCGTTTATGCGATATTCGTGCGTTTCACGGGCAGAAAAGCACGTTTTACACAGTCCTCACTGTTTTGATGATAACTCAAGAACGGTCGAATGTTAGCGTTTGCCGTATGTTGCATCGTGTTCAGCGCATCGAATTACCCCTATACAGTGAATTTGAAGCGTTTAAGGGAAGTGTACGGTAATGTTTTGACAGAAAATTGCTTTTTTCGAAAATCAAGCAATTCGCTGATAACTCGAGAACCGTCGAATGTTAGCGTTTGCCGTATGTTGCATTGCGTTCAGCGCATCGAATTACCCCTATAGAGTGAATTTGGAGTGGTTACGGGAAGTGTACGGTAGTGTTTTGGAAGGAAAACCCGTTTATGCGATATTCGTGCGTTTCACGGGCAGAAAAGCACGTTTTACACAGTCCTCACTGTTTTGATGATAACTCGAGAACGGTCGAATGTTAGCGTTTGCCGTATGTTGCATCGTGTTCAGCACATCGAATTACCCCTATACAGTGAATTTGAAGCGTTTAAGGGAAGTGTACGGTAGTGTTTTGGCAGAAAATTGCTTTTTTCGAAAATCGAGCAATTCGCCGATAACTCGAGAACGGTCGAATGTTAGCGTTTGCCGTATGTTGCATTGCGTTCAGCGCATCGAATTACCCCTATACACTGAATTTGGAGTGGTTACGGGAAGTGTACGGTAGTGTTTTGGTAGGAAAACCCGTTTATGCGATATTCGTGCGTTTCACGGGCAGAAAAGCACGTTTTACACAGTCCTCACTGTTTTGATGATAACTCAAGAACGGTCGAATGTTAGCGTTTGCCGTATGATGCATCGTGTTCAGCGCATCGAATTACCCCTATACAGTGAATTTGAAGCGTTTAAGGGAAGTGTACGGTAGTGTTTTGGCAGAAAATTGCTTTTTTCGAAAATTGAGCAATTCGCTGATAACTCGAGAACGGTCGAATGTTAGCGTTTGCCGTATGTTGCATCGTGATCAGCACATCGAATTACCCCTATACAGTTAATTTGAAGCGTTTAAGGGAAGTGTACGGTAGTGTTTTGGCAGAAAATTGCTTTTTTCGAAAATTGAGCAATTCGCTGATAACTCGAGAACGGTCGAATGTTAGCGTTTGCCGTATGTTGCACCGTGTTCACCACATCGAATTACCCCTATACAGTGATTTTGAAGCGTTTAAGGGAAGTGTACGGTAGTGTTTTGGCAGAAAATTGCTTTTTTCGAAAATCGAGCAATTCGCTGATAACTCGAGAACGGTCGAATGTTAGCGTTTGCCGTATGTTGCATTGCGTTCAGCGCATCGAATTACCCCTATAGAGTGAATTTGGAGTGGTTACGGGAAGTGTACGGTAGTGTTTTGGAAGGAAAACCCGTTTATGCGATATTCGTGCGTTTCACGGGCAGAAAAGCACGTTTTACACAGTCCTCACTGTTTTGATGATAACTCAAGAACGGTCGAATGTTAGCGTTTGCCGTATGTTGCATCGTGTTCAGCGCATCGAATTACCCCTATACAGTGAATTTGAAGCGTTTAAGGGAAGTGTACGGTACTGTTTTGGCAGAAAATTGCTTTTTTTCGAAAATTGAGCAATTCGCTGATAACTCGGGAACGGTCGAATGTTAGCGTTTGCCGTATGTTGCATCGTGATCAGCACATCGAATTACCCCTATACAGTAAATTTGAAGCGTTTAAGGGAAGTGTACGGTAGTGTTTTGGCAGAAAATTGCTTTTTTCGAAAATCGAGCAATTCGCCGATAACTCGAGAACGGTCGAATGTTAGCGTTTGCCGTATGTTGCATTGCGTTCAGCGCATCGAATTACCCCTATACACTGAATTTGGAGTGGTTACAGGAAGTGTACGGTAGTGTTTTGGTAGGAAAACCCGTTTATGCGATATTCGTGCGTTTCACGGGCAGAAAAGCACGTTTTACACAGTCCTCACTGTTTGATGATAACTCAAGAACGGTCGAATGTTAGCGTTTGCCGTATGTTGCATCGTGTTCAGCGCATCGAATTACCCCTATACAGTGAATTTGAAGCGTTTAAGGGAAGTGTACGGTAGTGTTTTGGCAGAAAATTGCTTTTTTCGAAAATTGAGCAATTCGCTGATAACTCGAGAACGGTCGAATGTTAGCGTTTGCCGTATGTTGCATCGTGTTCAGCACATCGAATTACCCCTATACAGTGATTTTGAAGCGTTTAAGGGAAGTGTACGGTAGTGTTTTGGCAGAAAATTGCTTTTATCGAAAATTGAGCAATTCGCTGATAACTCGAGAACGGTCGAATGTTAGCGTTTGCCGTATGTTGCATTGCGTTCAGCGCATCGAATTACCCCTATACACTGAATTTGGAGTGGTTACGGGAAGTGTACGGTAGTGTTTTGGTAGGAAAACCCGTTTATGCGATATTCGTGCGTTTCACGGGCAGAAAAGCACGTTTTACACAGTACTCACTGTTTTGATGATAACTCAAGAACGGTCGAATGTTAGCATTTGCCGTATGTTGCATCGTGTTCAGCGCATCGAATTACCCCTATACAGTGAATTTGAAGCGTTTAAGGGAAGTGTACGGTAATGTTTTGACAGAAAATTGCTTTTTTCGAAAATCAAGCAATTCGCTGATAACTCGAGAACGGTCGAATGTTAGCGTTTGCCGTATGTTGCATTGCGTTCAGCGCATCGAATTACCCCTATAGAGTGAATTTGGAGTGGTTACGGGAAGTGTACGGTAGTGTTTTGGAAGGAAAACCCGTTTATGCGATATTCGTGCGTTTCACGGGCAGAAAAGCACGTTTTACACAGTCCTCACTGTTTTGATGATAACTCAAGAACGGTCGAATGTTAGCGTTTGCCGTATGTTGCATCGTGTTCAGCACATCGAATTACCCCTATACAGTTAATTTGAAGCGTTTAAGGGAAGTGTACGGTAGTGTTTTGGCAGAAAATTGCTTTTTTCGAAAATTGAGCAATTCGCTGATAACTCGAGAACGGTCGAATGTTAGCGTTTGCCGTATGTTGCATCGTGTTCAGCACATCGAATTACCCCTATACAGTGAATTTGAAGCGTTTAAGGGAAGTGTACGGTAGTGTTTTGGCAGAAAATTGCTTTTTTCGAAAATTGAGCAATTCGCTGATAACTCGAGAACGGTCGAATGTTAGCGTTTGCCGTATGTTGCATTGCGTTCAGCGCATCGAATTACCCCTATACACTGAATTTGGAGTGGTTACGGGAAGTGTACGGTAGTGTTTTGGTAGGAAAACCCGTTTATGCGATATTCGTGCGTTTCACGGGCAGAAAAGCACGTTTTACACAGTCCTCACTGTTTTGATGATAACTCAAGAACGGTCGAATGTTAGCGTTTGCCGTATGTTGCATCGTGTTCAGCGCATCGAATTACCCCTATACAGTGAATTTGAAGCGTTTAAGGGAAGTGTACGGTAGTGTTTTGGCAGAAAATTGCTTTTTTCGAAAATTGAGCAATTCGCTGATAACTCGAGAACGGTCCAATGTTAGCGTTTGCCGTATGTTGCATCGTGTTCAGCACATCGAATTACCCCTATACAGTGATTTCGAAGCGTTTAAGGGAAGTGTACGGTAGTGTTTTGGCAGAAAATTGCTTTTATCGAAAATCGAGCAATTCGCTGATAACTCGAGAACGGTCGAATGTTAGCGTTTGCCGTATGTTGCATTGCGTTCAGCGCATCGAATTACCCCTATACACTGAATTTGGAGTGGTTACGGGAAGTGTACGGTAGTGTTTTGGTAGGAAAACCCGTTTATGCGATATTCGTGCGTTTCACGGGCAGAAAAGCACGTTTTACACAGTCCTCACTGTTTTGATGATAACTCAAGAACGGTCGAATGTTAGCGTTTGCCGTATGTTGCATCGTGTTCAGCGCATCGAATTACCCCTATACAGTGAATTTGAAGCGTTTAAGGGAAGTGTACGCTAATGTTTTGACAGAAAATTGCTTTTTTCGAAAATCAAGCAATTCGCTGATAACTCGAGAACGGTCGAATGTTAGCGTTTGCCGTATGTTGCATTGCGTTCAGCGCATCGAATTACCCCTATAGAGTGAATTTGGAGTGGTTACGGGAGGTGTACGGTAGTGTTTTGGTAGGAAAACCCGTTTATGCGATATTCGTGCGTTTCACGGGCAGAAAAGCACGTTTTACACAGTCCTCACTGTTTTGATGATAACTCAAGAACGGTCGAATGTTAGCGTTTGCCGTATGTTGCATCGTGATCAGCACATCGAATTACCCCTATACAGTGAATTTGAAGCGTTTAAGGGAAGTGTACGGTAGTGTTTTGGCAGAAAATTGCTTTTTTCGAAAATCGAGCAATTCGCCGATAACTCGAGAACGGTCGAATGTTAGCGTTTGCCGTATGTTGCATTGCGTTCAGCGCATCGAATTACCCATATACAGTGAATTTGAAGCGTTTAAGGGAAGTGTACGGTAGTGTTTTGGCAGAAAATTGCTTTTTTCGAAAATTGAGCAATTCGCTGATAACTCGAGAACGGTCGAATGTTAGCGTTTGCCGTATGTTGCATCGTGTTCAGCACATCGAATTACCCCTATACAGTGATTTTGAAGCGTTTAAGGGAAGTGTACGGTAGTGTTTTGGCAGAAAATTGCTTTTATCGAAAATCGAGCAATTCGCTGATAACTCGAGAACGGTCGAATGTTAGCGTTTGCCGTATGTTGCATCGTGTTCAGCACATCGAATTACCCCTATACACTGAATTTGGAGTGGTTACGGGAAGTGTACGGTAGTGTTTTGGTAGGAAAACCCGTTTATGCGATATTCGTGCGTTTCACGGGCAGAAAAGCACGTTTTACACAGTCCTCACTGTTTTGATGATAACTCAAGAACGGTCGAATGTTAGCGTTTGCCGTATGTTGCATCGTGTTCAGCGCATCGAATTACCCCTATACAGTGAATTTGAAGCGTTTAAGGGAAGTGTACGGTAATGTTTTGACAGAAAATTGCTTTTTTCGAAAATCAAGCAATTCGCTGATAACTCGAGAACCGTCGAATGTTAGCGTTTGCCGTATGTTGCATTGCGTTCAGCGCATCGAATTACCCCTATAGAGTGAATTTGGAGTGGTTACGGGAAGTGTACGGTAGTGTTTTGGAAGGAAAACCCGTTTATGCGATATTCGTGCGTTTCACGGGCAGAAAAGCACGTTTTACACAGTCCTCACTGTTTTGATGATAACTCGAGAACGGTCGAATGTTAGCGTTTGCCGTATGTTGCATCGTGTTCAGCACATCGAATTACCCCTATACAGTGAATTTGAAGCGTTTAAGGGAAGTGTACGGTAGTGTTTTGGCAGAAAATTGCTTTTTTCGAAAATCGAGCAATTCGCCGATAACTCGAGAACGGTCGAATGTTAGCGTTTGCCGTATGTTGCATTGCGTTCAGCGCATCGAATTACCCCTATACACTGAATTTGGAGTGGTTACGGGAAGTGTACGGTAGTGTTTTGGTAGGAAAACCCGTTTATGCGATATTCGTGCGTTTCACGGGCAGAAAAGCACGTTTTACACAGTCCTCACTGTTTTGATGATAACTCAAGAACGGTCGAATGTTAGCGTTTGCCGTATGATGCATCGTGTTCAGCGCATCGAATTACCCCTATACAGTGAATTTGAAGCGTTTAAGGGAAGTGTACGGTAGTGTTTGGCAGAAAATTGCTTTTTTCGAAAATTGAGCAATTCGCTGATAACTCGAGAACGGTCGAATGTTAGCGTTTGCCGTATGTTGCATCGTGATCAGCACATCGAATTACCCCTATACAGTTAATTTGAAGCGTTTAAGGGAAGTGTACGGTAGTGTTTTGGCAGAAAATTGCTTTTTTCGAAAATTGAGCAATTCGCTGATAACTCGAGAACGGTCGAATGTTAGCGTTTGCCGTATGTTGCATCGTGTTCACCACATCGAATTACCCCTATACAGTGATTTTGAAGCGTTTAAGGGAAGTGTACGGTAGTGTTTTGGCTGAAAATTGCTTTTTTCGAAAATCGAGCAATTCGCTGATAACTCGAGAACGGTCGAATGTTAGCGTTTGCCGTATGTTGCATTGCGTTCAGCGCATCGAATTACCCCTATACACTGAATTTGGAGTGGTTACGGGAAGTGTACGGCAGTGTTTTGGTAGGAAAACCCGTTTATGCGATATTCGTGCGTTTCACGGGCAGAAAAGCACGTTTTACACAGTCCTCACTGTTTTGATGATAACTCGAGAACGGTCGAATGTTAGCGTTTGCCGTATGTTGCATCGTGTTCAGCACATCGAATTACCCCTATACAGTGATTTTGAAGCGTTTAAGGGAAGTGTACGGTAGTGTTTTGGCAGAAAATTGCTTTTTTCGAAAATCGAGCAATTCGCTGATAACTCGAGAACGGTCGAATGTTAGCGTTTGCCGTATGTTGCATTGCGTTCAGCGCATCGAATTACCCCTATAGAGTGAATTTGGAGTGGTTACGGGAAGTGTACGGTAGTGTTTTGGAAGGAAAACCCGTTTATGCGATATTCGTGCGTTTCACGGGCAGAAAAGCACGTTTTACACAGTCCTCACTGTTTTGATGATAACTCAAGAACGGTCGAATGTTAGCGTTTGCCGTATGTTGCATCGTGTTCAGCGCATCGAATTACCCCTATACAGTGAATTTGAAGCGTTTAAGGGAAGTGTACGGTACTGTTTTGGCAGAAAATTGCTTTTTTTCGAAAATTGAGCAATTCGCTGATAACTCGGGAACGGTCGAATGTTAGCGTTTGCCGTATGTTGCATCGTGATCAGCACATCGAATTACCCCTATACAGTAAATTTGAAGCGTTTAAGGGAAGTGTACGGTAGTGTTTTGGCAGAAAATTGCTTTTTTCGAAAATCGAGCAATTCGCCGATAACTCGAGAACGGTCGAATGTTAGCGTTTGCCGTATGTTGCATTGCGTTCAGCGCATCGAATTACCCCTATACACTGAATTTGGAGTGGTTACAGGAAGTGTACGGTAGTGTTTGGTAGGAAAACCCGTTTATGCGATATTCGTGCGTTTCACGGGCAGAAAAGCACGTTTTACACAGTCCTCACTGTTTTGATGATAACTCAAGAACGGTCGAATGTTAGCGTTTGCCGTATGTTGCATCGTGTTCAGCGCATCGAATTACCCCTATACAGTGAATTTGAAGCGTTTAAGGGAAGTGTACGGTAGTGTTTTGGCAGAAAATTGCTTTTTTCGAAAATTGAGCAATTCGCTGATAACTCGAGAACGGTCGAATGTTAGCGTTTGCCGTATGTTGCATCGTGTTCAGCACATCGAATTACCCCTATACAGTGATTTTGAAGCGTTTAAGGGAAGTGTACGGTAGTGTTTTGGCAGAAAATTGCTTTTATCGAAAATTGAGCAATTCGCTGATAACTCGAGAACGGTCGAATGTTAGCGTTTGCCGTATGTTGCATTGCGTTCAGCGCATCGAATTACCCCTATACACTGAATTTGGAGTGGTTACGGGAAGTGTACGGTAGTGTTTTGGTAGGAAAACCCGTTTATGCGATATTCGTGCGTTTCACGGGCAGAAAAGCACGTTTTACACAGTACTCACTGTTTTGATGATAACTCAAGAACGGTCGAATGTTAGCATTTGCCGTATGTTGCATCGTGTTCAGCGCATCGAATTACCCCTATACAGTGAATTTGAAGCGTTTAAGGGAAGTGTACGGTAATGTTTTGACAGAAAATTGCTTTTTTCGAAAATCAAGCAATTCGCTGATAACTCGAGAACGGTCGAATGTTAGCGTTTGCCGTATGTTGCATTGCGTTCAGCGCATCGAATTACCCCTATAGAGTGAATTTGGAGTGGTTACGGGAAGTGTACGGTAGTGTTTTGGAAGGAAAACCCGTTTATGCGATATTCGTGCGTTTCACGGGCAGAAAAGCACGTTTACACAGTCCTCACTGTTTTGATGATAACTCAAGAACGGTCGAATGTTAGCGTTTGCCGTATGTTGCATCGTGTTCAGCACATCGAATTACCCCTATACAGTTAATTTGAAGCGTTTAAGGGAAGTGTACGGTAGTGTTTTGGCAGAAAATTGCTTTTTTCGAAAATTGAGCAATTCGCTGATAACTCGAGAACGGTCGAATGTTAGCGTTTGCCGTATGTTGCATCGTGTTCAGCACATCGAATTACCCCTATACAGTGAATTTGAAGCGTTTAAGGGAAGTGTACGGTAGTGTTTTGGCAGAAAATTGCTTTTTTCGAAAATTGAGCAATTCGCTGATAACTCGAGAACGGTCGAATGTTAGCGTTTGCCGTATGTTGCATTGCGTTCAGCGCATCGAATTACCCCTATACACTGAATTTGGAGTGGTTACGGGAAGTGTACGGTAGTGTTTTGGTAGGAAAACCCGTTTATGCGATATTCGTGCGTTTCACGGGCAGAAAAGCACGTTTTACACAGTCCTCACTGTTTTGATGATAACTCAAGAACGGTCGAATGTTAGCGTTTGCCGTATGTTGCATCGTGTTCAGCGCATCGAATTACCCCTATACAGTGAATTTGAAGCGTTTAAGGGAAGTGTACGGTAGTGTTTTGGCAGAAAATTGCTTTTTTCGAAAATTGAGCAATTCGCTGATAACTCGAGAACGGTCCAATGTTAGCGTTTGCCGTATGTTGCATCGTGTTCAGCACATCGAATTACCCCTATACAGTGATTTCGAAGCGTTTAAGGGAAGTGTACGGTAGTGTTTTGGCAGAAAATTGCTTTTATCGAAAATCGAGCAATTCGCTGATAACTCGAGAACGGTCGAATGTTAGCGTTTGCCGTATGTTGCATTGCGTTCAGCGCATCGAATTACCCCTATACACTGAATTTGGAGTGGTTACGGGAAGTGTACGGTAGTGTTTTGGTAGGAAAACCCGTTTATGCGATATTCGTGCGTTTCACGGGCAGAAAAGCACGTTTTACACAGTCCTCACTGTTTTGATGATAACTCAAGAACGGTCGAATGTTAGCGTTTGCCGTATGTTGCATCGTGTTCAGCGCATCGAATTACCCCTATACAGTGAATTTGAAGCGTTTAAGGGAAGTGTACGCTAATGTTTTGACAGAAAATTGCTTTTTTCGAAAATCAAGCAATTCGCTGATAACTCGAGAACGGTCGAATGTTAGCGTTTGCCGTATGTTGCATTGCGTTCAGCGCATCGAATTACCCCTATAGAGTGAATTTGGAGTGGTTACGGGAGGTGTACGGTAGTGTTTTGGTAGGAAAACCCGTTTATGCGATATTCGTGCGTTTCACGGGCAGAAAAGCACGTTTTACACAGTCCTCACTGTTTTGATGATAACTCAAGAACGGTCGAATGTTAGCGTTTGCCGTATGTTGCATCGTGATCAGCACATCGAATTACCCCTATACAGTGAATTTGAAGCGTTTAAGGGAAGTGTACGGTAGTGTTTTGGCAGAAAATTGCTTTTTTCGAAAATCGAGCAATTCGCCGATAACTCGAGAACGGTCGAATGTTAGCGTTTGCCGTATGTTGCATTGCGTTCAGCGCATCGAATTACCCATATACAGTGAATTTGAAGCGTTTAAGGGAAGTGTACGGTAGTGTTTTGGCAGAAAATTGCTTTTTCGAAAATTGAGCAATTCGCTGATAACTCGAGAACGGTCGAATGTTAGCGTTTGCCGTATGTTGCATCGTGTTCAGCACATCGAATTACCCCTATACAGTGATTTTGAAGCGTTTAAGGGAAGTGTACGGTAGTGTTTTGGCAGAAAATTGCTTTTATCGAAAATCGAGCAATTCGCTGATAACTCAAGAACGGTCGAATGTTAGCGTTTGCCGTATGTTGCATCGTGTTCAGCGCATCGAATTACCCCTATACAGTGAATTTGAAGCGTTTAAGGGAAGTGTACGGTAGTGTTTTGGCAGAAAATTGCTTTTTTCGAAAATTGAGCAATTCGCTGATAACTCGAGAACGGTCGAATGTTAGCGTTTGCCGTATGTTGCATTGCGTTCAGCGCATCGAATTACCCCTATAGAGTGAATTTGGAGTGGTTACGGGAAGTGTACGGTAGTGTTTTGGTAGGAAAACCCGTTTATGCGATATTCGTGCGTTTCACGGGCAGAAAAGCACGTTTTACACAGTCCTCACTGTTTTGATGATAACTCAAGAACGGTCGAATGTTAGCGTTTGCCGTATGTTGCATCGTGTTCAGCGCATCGAATTACCCTCATACAGTGAATTTGAAGCGTTTAAGGGAAGTGTACGCTAATGTTTTGACAGAAAATTGCTTTTTTCGAAAATCAAGCAATTCGCTGATAACTCGAGAACGGTCGAATGTTAGCGTTTGCCGTATGTTGCATTGCGTTCAGCGCATCGAATTACCCCTATAGAGTGAATTTGGAGTGGTTACGGGAGGTGTACGGTAGTGTTTTGGTAGGAAAACCCGTTTATGCGATATTCGTGCGTTTCACGGGCAGAAAAGCACGTTTTACACAGTCCTCACTGTTTTGATGATAACTCAAGAACGGTCGAATGTTAGCGTTTGCCGTATGTTGCATCGTGTTCAGCGCATCGAATTACCCCTATACAGTGAATTTGAAGCGTTTAAGGGAAGTGTACGGTAATGTTTTGACAGAAAATTGCTTTTTTCGAAAATCAAGCAATTCGCTGATAACTCGAGAACGGTCGAATGTTAGCGTTTGCCGTATGTTGCATTGCGTTCAGCGCATCGAATTACCCCTATAGAGTGCATTTGGAGTGGTTACGGGAAGTGTACGGTAGTGTTTTGGAAGGAAAACCCGTTTATGCGATATTCGTGCGTTTCACGGGCAGAAAAGCACGTTTTACACAGTCCTCACTGTTTTGATGATAACTCGAGAACGGTCGAATGTTAGCGTTTGCCGTATGTTGCATCGTGTTCAGCACATCGAATTACCCCTATACAGTGATTTTGAAGCGTTTAAGGGAAGTGTACGGTAGTGTTTTGGCAGAAAATTGCTTTTTTCGAAAATCGAGCAATTCGCTGATAACTCGAGAACGGTCGAATGTTAGCGTTTGCCGTATGTTGCATTGCGTTCAGCGCATCGAATTACCCCTATACACTGAATTTGGAGTGGTTACGGGAAGTGTACGGTAGTTTTTTGGTAGGAAAACCCGTTTATACGATATTCGTGCGTTTCACGGGCAGAAAAGCACGTTTTACACAGTCCTCACTGTTTTGATGATAACTCAAGAACGGTCGAATGTTAGCGTTTGCCGTATGTTGCATCGTGATCAGCACATCGAATTACCCCTATACAGTGAATTTGAAGCGTTTAAGGGAAGTGTACGGTAGTGTTTTGGCAGAAAATTGCTTTTTTCGAAAATCGAGGAATTCGCCGATAACTCGAGAACGGTCGAATGTTAGCGTTTGCCGTATGTTGCATTGCGATCAGCGCATCGAATTACCCCTATACACTGAATTTGGGTGGTTACTATACATGAATTTAGGAAAACCCGTTTATGCGATATTCGTGCGTTTCACGGGCAGAAAAGCACGTTTTACACAGTCCTTACTGTTTTGATGATAACTCAAGAACGGTCGAATGTTAGCGTTTGCCGTATGTTGCATCGTGTTCAGCGCATCGAATTACCCCTATACAGTGAATTTGATGCGTTTAAGGGAAGTGTACGGTAGTGTTTTGGCAGAAAATTGTTTTTATCGAAAATTGAGCAATTCGCTGATAACTCGAGAACGGTCGAATGTTAGCGTTTGCCGTATGTTGCATCGCGATCAGCACATCGAATTACCCCTATACAGTTAATTTGAAGCGTTTAAGGGGAGTGTACGGTAGTGTTTTGGCAGAAAATTGCTTTTTTCGAAAATTGAGCAATTCGCTGATAACTCGAGAACGGTCGAATGTTAGCGTTTGCCGTATGTTGCATTGCGTTCAGCGCATCGAATTACCCCTATACACTGAATTTGGAGTGGTTACGGGAAGTGTACGGTAGTGTTTTGGTAGGAAAACCCGTTTATGCGATATTCGTGCGTTTCACGGGCAGAAAAGCACGTTTTACACAGTCCTCACTGTTTTGATGATAACTCAAGAACAGTCGAATGTTAGCGTTTGCCGTATGTTGCATCGTGTTCAGCGCATCGAATTACCCCTATACAGTGAATTTGATGCGTTTAAGGGAAGTGTACGGTAGTGTTTTGGCAGAAAATTGTTTTTATCGAAAATTGAGCAATTCGCTGATAACTCGAGAACGGTCGAATGTTAGCGTTTGCCGTATGTTGCATCGTGTTCAGCACATCGAATTACCCCTATACAGTTAATTTGAAGCGTTTAAGGGAAGTGTACGGTAGTGTTTTGGCAGAAAATTGCTTTTTTCGAAAATTGAGCAATTCGCTGATAACTCGAGAACGGTCGAATGTTAGCGTTTGCCGTATGTTGCATCGTGTTCAGCACATCGAATTACCCCTATACAGTGATTTTGAAGCGTTTAAGGGAAGTGTACGGTAGTGTTTTGGCAGAAAATTGCTTTTATCGAAAATCGAGCAATTCGCTGATAACTCAAGAACGGTCGAATGTTAGCGTTTGCCGTATGTTGCATCGTGTTCAGCGCATCGAATTACCCCTATACAGTGAATTTGAAGCGTTTAAGGGAAGTGTACGGTAGTGTTTTGGCAGAAAATTGCTTTTTTCGAAAATTGAGCAATTCGCTGATAACTCGAGAACGGTCGAATGTTAGCGTTTGCCGTATGTTGCATTGCGTTCAGCGCATCGAATTACCCCTATAGAGTGAATTTGGAGTGGTTACGGGAAGTGTACGGTAGTGTTTTGGTAGGAAAACCCGTTTATGCGATATTCGTGCGTTTCACGGGCAGAAAAGCACGTTTTACACAGTCCTCACTGTTTTGATGATAACTCAAGAACGGTCGAATGTTAGCGTTTGCCGTATGTTGCATCGTGTTCAGCGCATCGAATTACCCTCATACAGTGAATTTGAAGCGTTTAAGGGAAGTGTACGGTAATGTTTTGACAGAAAATTGCTTTTTTCGAAAATCAAGCAATTCGCTGATAACTCGAGAACGGTCGAATGTTAGCGTTTGCCGTATGTTGCATTGCGTTCAGCGCATCGAATTACCCCTATAGAGTGAATTTGGAGTGGTTACGGGAAGTGTACGGTAGTGTTTTGGAAGGAAAACCCGTTTATGCGATATTCGTGCGTTTCACGGGCAGAAAAGCACGTTTTACACAGTCCTCACTGTTTTGATGATAACTCAAGAACGGTCGAATGTTAGCGTTTGCCGTATGTTGCATCGTGTTCAGCACATCGAATTACCCCTATACAGTTAATTTGAAGCGTTTAAGGGAAGTGTACGGTAGTGTTTTGGCAGAAAATTGCTTTTTTCGAAAATTGAGCAATTCGCTGATAACTCGAGAACGGTCGAATGTTAGCGTTTGCCGTATGTTGCATCGTGTTCAGCACATCGAATTACCCCTATACAGTGATTTTGAAGCGTTTAAGGGAAGTGTACGGTAGTGTTTTGGCAGAAAATTGCTTTTATCGAAAATCGAGCAATTCGCTGATAACTCAAGAACGGTCGAATGTTAGCGTTTGCCGTATGTTGCATCGTGTTCAGCGCATCGAATTACCCCTATACAGTGAATTTGAAGCGTTTAAGGGAAGTGTACGGTAGTGTTTTGGCAGAAAATTGCTTTTTCGAAAATTGAGCAATTCGCTGATAACTCGAGAACGGTCGAATGTTAGCGTTTGCCGTATGTTGCATTGCGTTCAGCGCATCGAATTACCCTATAGAGTGAATTTGGAGTGGTTACGGGAAGTGTACGGTAGTGTTTTGGTAGGAAAACCCGTTTATGCGATATTCGTGCGTTTCACGGGCAGAAAAGCACGTTTTACACAGTCCTCACTGTTTTGATGATAACTCAAGAACGGTCGAATGTTAGCGTTGCCGTATGTTGCATCGTGTTCAGCGCATCGAATTACCCTCATACAGTGAATTTGAAGCGTTTAAGGGAAGTGTACGCTAATGTTTTGACAGAAAATTGCTTTTTTCGAAAATCAAGCAATTCGCTGATAACTCGAGAACGGTCGAATGTTAGCGTTTGCCGTATGTTGCATTGCGTTCAGCGCATCGAATTACCCTATAGAGTGAATTTGGAGTGGTTACGGGAGGTGTACGGTAGTGTTTTGGTAGGAAAACCCGTTTATGCGATATTCGTGCGTTTCACGGGCAGAAAAGCACGTTTTACACAGTCCTCACTGTTTTGATGATAACTCAAGAACGGTCGAATGTTAGCGTTTGCCGTATGTTGCATCGTGTTCAGCGCATCGAATTACCCCTATACAGTGAATTTGAAGCGTTTAAGGGAAGTGTACGGTAATGTTTTGACAGAAAATTGCTTTTTTCGAAAATCAAGCAATTCGCTGATAACTCGAGAACGGTCGAATGTTAGCGTTTGCCGTATGTTGCATTGCGTTCAGCGCATCGAATTACCCCTATAGAGTGCATTTGGAGTGGTTACGGGAAGTGTACGGTAGTGTTTTGGAAGGAAAACCCGTTTATGCGATATTCGTGCGTTTCACGGGCAGAAAAGCACGTTTTACACAGTCCTCACTGTTTTGATGATAACTCGAGAACGGTCGAATGTTAGCGTTTGCCGTATGTTGCATCGTGTTCAGCACATCGAATTACCCCTATACAGTGATTTTGAAGCGTTTAAGGGAAGTGTACGGTAGTGTTTTGGCAGAAAATTGCTTTTTTCGAAAATCGAGCAATTCGCTGATAACTCGAGAACGGTCGAATGTTAGCGTTTGCCGTATGTTGCATTGCGTTCAGCGCATCGAATTACCCTATACACTGAATTTGGGGTGGTTACGGAAGTGTGCGGTAGTGTTTTGGTAGGAAAACCCGTTTATGCGATATTCGTGCGTTTCACGGGCAGAAAAGCACGTTTTACACAGTCCTTACTGTTTTGATGATAACTCAAGAACGGTCGAATGTTAGCGTTTGCCGTATGTTGCATCGTGTTCAGCGCATCGAATTACCCCTATACAGTGAATTTGATGCGTTTAAGGGAAGTGTACGGTAGTGTTTTGGCAGAAAATTGTTTTTATCGAAAATTGAGCAATTCGCTGATAACTCGAGAACGGTCGAATGTTAGCGTTTGCCGTATGTTGCATCGCGATCAGCACATCGAATTACCCCTATACAGTTAATTTGAAGCGTTTAAGGGGAGTGTACGGTAGTGTTTTGGCAGAAAATTGCTTTTTCGAAAATTGAGCAATTCGCTGATAACTCGAGAACGGTCGAATGTTAGCGTTTGCCGTATGTTGCATTGCGTTCAGCGCATCGAATTACCCTATACACTGAATTTGGAGTGGTTACGGGAAGTGTACGGTAGTGTTTTGGTAGGAAAACCCGTTTATGCGATATTCGTGCGTTTCACGGGCAGAAAAGCACGTTTTACACAGTCCTCACTGTTTTGATGATAACTCAAGAACAGTCGAATGTTAGCGTTTGCCGTATGTTGCATCGTGTTCAGCGCATCGAATTACCCCTATACAGTGAATTTGAAGCGTTTAAGGGAAGTGTACGGTAATGTTTTGACAGAAAATTGCTTTTTCGAAAATCAAGCAATTCGCTGATAACTCGAGAACGGTCGAATGTTAGCGTTTGCCGTATGTTGCATTGCGTTCAGCGCATCGAATTACCCCTATAGAGTGAATTTGGAGTGGTTACGGGAAGTGTACGGTAGTGTTTTGAAGGAAAACCCGTTTATGCGATATTCGTGCGTTTCACGGGCAGAAAAGCACGTTTTACACAGTCCTCACTGTTTTGATGATAACTCAAGAACGGTCGAATGTTAGCGTTTGCCGTATGTTGCATCGTGTTCAGCACATCGAATTACCCTATACAGTTAATTTGAAGCGTTTAAGGGAAGTGTACGGTAGTGTTTTGGCAGAAAATTGCTTTTTTCGAAAATTGAGCAATTCGCTGATAACTCGAGAACGGTCGAATGTTAGCGTTTGCCGTATGTTGCATCGTGTTCAGCACATCGAATTACCCCTATACAGTGAATTTGAAGCGTTTAAGGGAAGTGTACGGTAGTGTTTTGGCAGAAAATTGCTTTTTTCGAAAATTGAGCAATTCGCTGATAACTCGAGAACGGTCGAATGTTAGCGTTTGCCGTATGTTGCATTGCGTTCAGCGCATCGAATTACCCGTATACACTGAATTTGGAGTGGTTACGGGAAGTGTACGGTAGTGTTTTGGTAGGAAAACCCGTTTATGCGATATTCGTGCGTTTCACGGGCAGAAAAGCACGTTTTACACAGTCCTCACTGTTTTGATGATAACTCAAGAACGGTCGAATGTTAGCGTTTGCCGTATGTTGCATCGTGTTCAGCGCATCGAATTACCCCTATACAGTGAATTTGAAGCGTTTAAGGGAAGTGTACGGTAGTGTTTGGCAGAAAATTGCTTTTTTCGAAAATTGAGCAATTCGCTGATAACTCGAGAACGGTCGAATGTTAGCGTTTGCCGTATGTTGCATCGTGTTCAGCACATCGAATTACCCCTATACAGTGATTTTGAAGCGTTTAAGGGAAGTGTACGGTAGTGTTTTGGCAGAAAATTGCTTTTATCGAAAATCGAGCAATTCGCTGATAACTCGAGAACGGTCGAATGTTAGCGTTTGCCGTATGTTGCATTGCGTTCAGCGCATCGAATTACCCCTATACACTGAATTTGGAGTGGTTACGGGAAGTGTACGGTAGTGTTTTGGTAGGAAAACCCGTTTATGCGATATTCGTGCGTTTCACGGGCAGAAAAGCACGTTTTACACAGTCCTCACTGTTTTGATGATAACTCGAGAACGGTCGAATGTTAGCGTTTGCCGTATGTTGCATCGTGTTCAGCACATCGAATTACCCCTATACAGTGAATTTGAAGCGTTTAAGGGAAGTGTACGGTAATGTTTTGACAGAAAATTGCTTTTTTCGAAAATCAAGCAATTCGCTGATAACTCGAGAACGGTCGAATGTTAGCGTTTGCCGTATGTTGCATTGCGTTCAGCGCATCGAATTACCCCTATAGAGTGCATTTGGAGTGGTTACGGGAAGTGTACGGTAGTGTTTTGGAAGGAAAACCCGTTTATGCGATATTCGTGCGTTTCACGGGCAGAAAAGCACGTTTTACACAGTCCTCACTGTTTTGATGATAACTCAAGAACGGTCGAATGTTAGCGTTTGCCGTATGTTGCATCGTATTCAGCGCATCGAATTACCCTATACAGTGAATTTGAAGCGTTTAAGGGAAGTGTACGGTAATGTTTGACAGAAAATTGCTTTTTTCGAAAATCAAGCAATTCGCTGATAACTCGAGAACGGTCGAATGTTAGCGTTTGCCGTATGTTGCATTGCGTTCAGCGCATCGAATTACCCCTATAGAGTGCATTTGGAGTGGTTACGGGAAGTGTACGGTAGTGTTTTGGAAGGAAAACCCGTTTATGCGATATTCGTGCGTTTCACGGGCAGAAAAGCACGTTTTACACAGTCCTCACTGTTTTGATGATAACTCAAGAACGGTCGAATGTTAGCGTTTGCCGTATGTTGCATCGTGATCAGCACATCGAATTACCCTATACAGTGAATTTGAAGCGTTTAAGGGAAGTGTACGGTAGTGTTTTGGCAGAAAATTGCTTTTTTCGAAAATTGAGCAATTCGCTGATAACTCGAGAACGGTCGAATGTTAGCGTTTGCCGTATGTTGCATTGCGTTCAGCGCATCGAATTACCCCTATACAGTTAATTTGAAACGTTTAAGGGGAGTGTACGGTAGTGTTTTGGCAGAAAATTGCTTTTTTCGAAAATTGAGCAATTCGCTGATAACTCGAGAACGGTCGAATGTTAGCGTTTGCCGTATGTTGCATTGCGTTCAGCGCATCGAATTACCCCTATACACTGAATTTGGAGTGGTTACGGGAAGTGTACGGTAGTGTTTTGGTAGGAAAACCCGTTTATGCGATATTCGTGCGTTTCACGGGCAGAAAAGCACGTTTTACACAGTCCTCATGTTTTGATGATAACTCAAGAACGGTCGAATGTTAGCGTTTGCCGTATGTTGCATCGTGTTCAGCGCATCGAATTACCCCTATACAGTGAATTTGAAGCGTTTAAGGGAAGTGTACGGTAGTGTTTTGGCAGAAAATTGCTTTTTTCGAAAATTGAGCAATTCGCTGATAACTCGAGAACGGTCGAATGTTAGCGTTTGCCGTATGTTGCATCGTGTTCAGCACATCGAATTACCCCTATACAGTGATTTTGAAGCGTTTAAGGAAGTGTACGGTAGTGTTTTGGCAGAAAATTGCTTTTATCGAAAATCGAGCAATTCGCTGATAACTCGAGAACGGTCGAATGTTAGCGTTTGCCGTATGTTGCATTGCGTTCAGCGCATCGAATTACCCCTATACACTGAATTTGGAGTGGTTACGGGAAGTGTACGGTAGTGTTTTGGTAGGAAAACCCGTTTATGCGATATTCGTGCGTTTCACGGGCAGAAAAGCACGTTTTACACAGTCCTCACTGTTTTGATGATAACTCGAGAACGGTCGAATGTTAGCGTTTGCCGTATGTTGCATCGTGTTCACACATCGAATTACCCCTACACAGTGAATTTGAAGCGTTTAAGGGAAGTGTACGGTAATGTTTTGACAGAAAATTGCTTTTTTCGAAAATCAAGCAATTCGCTGATAACTCGAGAACGGTCGAATGTTAGCGTTTGCCGTATGTTGCATTGCGTTCAGCGCATCGAATTACCCTATAGAGTGCATTTGGAGTGGTTACGGGAAGTGTACGGTAGTGTTTTGGAAGGAAAACCCGTTTATACGATATTCGTGCGTTTCACGGGCAGAAAAGCACGTTTTACACAGTCCTCACTGTTTTGATGATAACTCAGAACGGTCGAATGTTAGCGTTTGCCGTATGTTGCATCGTGTTCAGCGCATCGAATTACCCCTATACAGTGAATTTGAAGCGTTTAAGGGAAGTGTACGGTAATGTTTTGACAGAAAATTGCTTTTTCGAAAATCAAGCAATTCGCTGATAACTCGAGAACGGTCGAATGTTAGCGTTTGCCGTATGTTGCATTGCGTTCAGCGCATCGAATTACCCCTATAGAGTGCATTTGGAGTGGTTACGGGAAGTGTACGGTAGTGTTTTGGAAGGAAAACCCGTTTATGCGATATTCGTGCGTTTCACGGGCAGAAAAGCACGTTTTACACAGTCCTCACTGTTTTGATGATAACTCGAGAACGGTCGAATGTTAGCGTTTGCCGTATGTTGCATCGTGTTCAGCACATCGAATTACCCCTATACAGTGATTTGAAGCGTTTAAGGGAAGTGTACGGTAGTGTTTTGGCAGAAAATTGCTTTTTTTCGAAAATCGAGCAATTCGCTGATAACTCGAGAACGGTCGAATGTTAGCGTTTGCCGTATGTTGCATTGCGTTCAGCGCATCGAATTACCCCTATAGAGTGAATTTGGAGTGGTTTACGGGAAGTGTACGGTAGTGTTTTGGAAGGAAAACCCGTTTATGCGATATTCGTGCGTTTCACGGGCAGAAAAGCACGTTTTACACAGTCCTCACTGTTTTGATGATAACTCAAGAACGGTCGAATGTTAGCGTTTGCCGTATGTTGCATCGTGTTCAGCGCATCGAATTACCCCTATACAGTGAATTTGAAGCGTTTAGGGAAGTGTACGGTACTGTTTTGGCAGAAAATTGCTTTTTTTCGAAAATTGAGCAATTCGCTGATAACTCGAACGGTCGAATGTTAGCGTTTGCCGTATGTTGCATCGTGATCAGCACATCGAATTACCCTATACAGTGAATTTGAAGCGTTTAAGGGAAGTGTACGGTAGTGTTTTGGCAGAAAATTGCTTTTTTCGAAAATCGAGCAATTCGCCGATAACTCGAGAACGGTCGAATGTTAGCGTTTGCCGTATGTTGCATTGCGTTCAGCGCATCGAATTACCCCTATACACTGAATTTGGAGTGGTTACGGGAAGTGTACGGTAGTGTTTTGGTAGGAAAACCCGTTTATGCGATATTCGTGCGTTTCACGGGCAGAAAAGCACGTTTTACACAGTCCTCACTGTTTTGATGATAACTCAAGAACGGTCGAATGTTAGCGTTTGCCGTATGTTGCATCGTGTTCAGCGCATCGAATTACCCCTATACAGTGAATTTGAAGCGTTTAAGGGAAGTGTACGGTAGTGTTTTGGCAGAAAATTGCTTTTTTCGAAAATTGAGCAATTCGCTGATAACTCGAGAACGGTCGAATGTTAGCGTTTGCCGTATGTTGCATCGTGTTCAGCACATCGAATTACCCCTATACAGTGATTTTGAAGCGTTTAAGGGAAGTGTACGGTAGTAGTGTTTTGGCAGAAAATTGCTTTTATCGAAAATTGAGCAATTCGCTGATAACTCGAGAACGGTCGAATGTTAGCGTTTGCCGTATGTTGCATTGCGTTCAGCGCATCGAATTACCCTATAGAGTGAATTTGGAGTGGTTACGGGAAGTGTACGGTAGTGTTTGGAAGGAAAACCCGTTTATGCGATATTCGTGCGTTTCACGGGCAGAAAAGCACGTTTTACACAGTCCATCACTGTTTTGATGATAACTCAAGAACGGTCGAATGTTAGCGTTTGCCGTATGTTGCATCGTGTTCAGCGCATCGAATTACCCCTATACAGTGAATTTGAAGCGTTTAAGGGAAGTGTACGGTAGTGTTTTGGCAGAAAATTGCTTTTTTTCGAAAATTGAGCAATTCGCTGATAACTCGAGAACGGTCGAATGTTAGCGTTTGCCGTATGTTGCATTGCGTTCAGCGCATCGAATTACCCCTATACAGTAATTTGAAGCGTTTAAGGGAGTGTACGGTAGTGTTTTGGCAGAAAATTGCTTTTTTCGAAAATTGAGCAATTCGCTGATAACTCGAGAACGGTCGAATGTTAGCGTTTGCCGTATGTTGCATTGCGTTCAGCGCATCGAATTACCCCTATACACTGAATTTGGAGTGGTTACGGGAAGTGTACGGTAGTGTTTTGGTAGGAAAACCCGTTTATGCGATATTCGTGCGTTTCACGGGCAGAAAAGCACGTTTTTACACAGTCCTCACTGTTTTGATGATAACTCAAGAACGGTCGAATGTTAGCGTTTGCCGTATGTTGCATCGTGTTCAGCGCATCGAATTACCCCTATACAGTGAATTTGAAGCGTTTAAGGGAAGTGTACGCTAGTGTTTTGGCAGAAAATTGCTTTTTTCGAAAATCAAGCAATTCGCTGATAACTCGAGAATGGTCGAATGTTAGCGTTTGCCGTATGTTGCATCGTGTTCAGCGCATCGAATTACCCCTATACAGTGATTTTGAAGCGTTTAGGGAAGTGTACGGTAGTGTTTTGGCAGAAGAAAATTTGCTTTTATCGAAAATCGAGCAATTCGCTGATAACTCGAGAACGGTCGAATGTTAGCGTTTGCCGTATGTTGCATTGCGTTCAGCGCATCGAATTACCCCTATACAGTGAATTTGAGTGGTTTACGGGAAGTGTACGGTAGTGTTTTGGTAGAAAATATGCGATTTCGTGCGTTTCACGGGCAGAAAAGCACGTTTTACACAGTCCTCACTGTTTGATGAACTCGAGAACGGTCGAATGTTAGCGTTTGCCGTATGTTGCATCGTGTTCAGCACATCGAATTACCCCTATACAGTGAATTTGGAAGCGTTTAGGGAAGTGTACGTATGTTTTGACAGAAAATTGCTTTTTTCGAAAATCAAGCAATTCGATGATAACTCGAGAACGGTCGAATGTTAGCGTTTGCCGTATGTTGCATCGTTCAGCGCATCGAATTACCCCTATAGAGTGAATTTGAGTGCGTTTAAGGGAAGTGTACGGTAGTGTTTTGGAAGGAAAATATGCGATATTTTTTCGGGCGAAAAGCATTACACATTCTGTTTTGATGATAACTCAAGAACGGTCGAATGTTAGCGTTTGCCGTATGTTGCATCGTGTTCAGCACATCGAATTACCCCTATACAGTGAATTTGAAGCGTTAAGGGAAGTGTACGGTAGTGTTTTGGACAGAAAATTGCTTTTTTCGAAAATCGAGCAATTCGCTGATAACTCGAGAACGGTCGAATGTTAGCGTTTGCCGTATGTTGCATTGCGTTCAGCGCATCGAATTACCCCTATACAGTGCATTTGGAGTGGTTACGGGAAGTGTACGGTAGTGTTTTGGTAGGAAAACCCGTTTATGCGATATTCGTGCGTTTCACGGGCAGAAAGCACGTTTTACACAGTCCTCACTGTTTTGATGATAACTCAAGAACGGTCGAATGTTAGCGTTTGCCGTATGTTGCATCGTGTTCAGCACATCGAATTACCCCTATACAGTGAATTTTGAAGCGTTTAAGGGAAGTGTACGGTAGTGTTTTGGCAGAAAATTGCTTTTTTCGAAAATGAGCAATTCGCTGATAACTCGAGAACGGTCGAATGTTAGCGTTTGCCGTATGTTGCATTGCGTTCAGCGCATCGAATTACCCCTATAGAGTGAATTTGGAGTGGTTACGGGAAGTGTACGGTAGTGTTTGGTAGGAAAACCGTTTATGCGATATTCGTGCGTTTACGGGCAGAAAAGCACGTTTTACACAGTCCTCACTGTTTTGATGATAACTCAAGAACGGTCGAATGTTAGCGTTTGCCGTATGTTGCATCGTGTTCAGCGCATCGAATTACCCCTATACAGTGAATTTGAAGCGTTTAAGGGAAGTGTACGGTAGTGTTTTGGCAGAAAATTGCTTTTTTCGAAAATTGAGCAATTCGCTGATAACTCGAGAACGGTCGAATGTTAGCGTTTGCCGTATGTTGCATCGTGTTCAGCACATCGAATTACCCTATACAGTGAATTTGAAGCGTTTAAGGGAAGTGTACGGTAGTGTTTTGCAGAAAATTGCTTTTTCGAAAATCGAGCAATTCGCTGATAACTCGAGAACGGTCGAATGTTAGCGTTTGCCGTATGTTGCATTGCGTTCAGCGCATCGAATTACCCCTATACACTGAATTTGGAGTGGTTACGGGAAGTGTACGGTAGTGTTTTGGTAGGAAAACCCGTTTATGCGATATTCGTGCGTTTCACGGGCAGAAAAGCACGTTTTACACAGTCCTCACTGTTTTGATGATAACTCGAGAACGGTCGAATGTTAGCGTTTGCCGTATGTTGCATCGTGTTCAGCACATCGAATTACCCCTATACAGTGAATTTGAAGCGTTTAAGGGAAGTGTACGGTAGTGTTTTGGCAGAAAATTGCTTTTTTTCGAAATCGAGCAATTCGCTGATAACTCGAGAACGGTCGAATGTTAGCGTTTGCCGTATGTTGCATGCGTTCAGCGCATCGAATTACCCCTATACAGTGAATTTGGAGTGGTTACGGGAAGTGTACGGTAGTGTTTGGTAGGAAAAAGTTTATGCGATATTCGTGCGTTTTCACGGCAGAAAACACGTTTACAGTCCTCACGTTTTGATGATAACTCAAGAACGGTCGAATGTTAGCGTTTGCCGTATGTTGCATCGTGTTCAGCGCATCGAATTACCCTATACAGTGAATTTGAGCGTTTAAGGGAAGTGTACGGTAGTGTTTTGGCAGAAAATTGCTTTTTTCGAAAATTGAGCATTCGATGATAACTCGAGAACGGTCGAATGTTAGCGTTTGCCGTATGTTGCATCGTGTTCAGCACATCGAATTACCCCTATACAGTGAATTTGAAGCGTTTAAGGGAAGTGTACGGTAGTGTTTGAAGAAAATTGCTTTTTTTCGAAAATGAGCAATTCGCTGATAACTCGAGAACGGTCGAATGTTAGCGTTTGCCGTATGTTGCATTGCGTTCAGCGCATCGAATTACCCCTATACACTGAATTTGGAGTGGTTACGGGAAGTGTACGGTAGTGTTTTGGTAGGAAAACCCGTTTATGCGATATTCGTGCGTTTCACGGGCAGAAAAGCACGTTTTACACAGTCCTCACTGTTTTGATGATAACTCAAGAACGGTCGAATGTTAGCGTTTGCCGTATGTTGCATCGTGTTCAGCGCATCGAATTACCCCTATACAGTGAATTTGAAGCGTTTAAGGGAAGTGTACGGTATGTTTGCAGAAAATTGCTTTTTTCGAAAATCGAGCAATTCGCTGATAACTCGAGAACGGTCGAATGTTAGCGTTTGCCGTATGTTGCATCGTGTTCAGCACATCGAATTACCCCTATACAGTGAATTTGAAGCGTTTAAGGGAAGTGTACGGTAGTGTTTTGGCAGAAAATTGCTTTTTTCGAAAATTGAGCATTCGCTGATAACTCGAGAACGGTCGAATGTTAGCGTTTGCCGTATGTTGCATTGCGTTCAGCGCATCGAATTACCCCTATACACTGAATTTGAGTGGTTACGGGAAGTGTACGGTAGTGTTTTGGTAGGAAAACCCGTTTATGCGATATTCGTGCGTTTCACGGGCAGAAAAGCACGTTTTACACAGTCCTCATGTTTTGATGATAACTCAAGAACGGTCGAATGTTAGCGTTTGCCGTATGTTGCATCGTGTTCAGCGCATCGAATTACCCCTATACAGTGAATTTGAAGCGTTTAAGGGAAGTGTACGGTAGTGTTTTGGCAGAAAATTGCTTTTTTCGAAAATGAGCAATTCGCTGATAACTCGAGAACGGTCGAATGTTAGCGTTTGCCGTATGTTGCATCGTGTTCAGCACATCGAATTACCCCTATACAGTGAATTTGAAGCGTTTAAGGGAAGTGTACGGTAGTGTTTTGGCAGAAAATTGCTTTTTCGAAAATCGAGCAATTCGTGATAACTCGAGAACGGTCGAATGTTAGCGTTTGCCGTATGTTGCATGCTTCAGCGCATCGAATTACCCCTATACAGTGAATTTGGAGTGGTTACGGGAAGTGTACGGTAGTGTTTTGGTAGGAAAACCGTTTATGCGATATTCGTGCGTTTCACGGGCAGAAAAGCACGTTTTACACAGTCCTCACTTTTTGATGATAACTCGAGAACGGTCGAATGTTAGCGTTTGCCGTATGTTGCATCGTGTTCAGCACATCGAATTACCCCTATACAGTGAATTTGAAGCGTTTAAGGAAGTGTACGGTATGTTTTGCAGAAAATTGCTTTTTTCGAAAATCGAGCAATTCGCTGATAACTCGAGAACGGTCGAATGTTAGCGTTTGCCGTATGTTGCATTGCGTTCAGCGCATCGAATTACCCCTATAGAGTGAATTTGGAGTGGTTACGGGAAGTGTACGGTAGTGTTTTGAAGGAGAAAACCCGTTTATGCGATATTCGTGCGTTTCACGGGCAGAAAAGCACGTTTTACACAGTCCTCACTGTTTTGATGATAACTCAAGAACGGTCGAATGTTAGCGTTTGCCGTATGTTGCATCGTGTTCAGCGCATCGAATTACCCCTATACAGTGAATTTGAAGCGTTTAAGGGAAGTGTACGGTAGTGTTTTGGCAGAAAATTGCTTTTTTTCGAAAATCAAGCAATTCGCTGATAACTCGAGAACGGTCGAATGTTAGCGTTTGCCGTATGTTGCATGCGTTCAGCGCATCGAATTACCCCTATACAGTGAATTTGGAGTGGTTACGGGAAGTGTACGGTAGTGTTTTGGAAGGAAAACCCGTTTATGCGATATTCGTGCGTTTCACGGGCAGAAAAGCACGTTTTACACAGTCCTCACTGTTTGATGATAACTCGAGAACGGTCGAATGTTAGCGTTTGCCGTATGTTGCATCGTGTTCAGCGCATCGAATTACCCCTATACAGTGAATTTTGAAGCGTTTAAGGAAGTGTACGGTAGTGTTTGGCAGAAAATTGCTTTTTTCGAAAATCGAGCAATTCGCTGATAACTCGAGAACGGTCGAATGTTAGCGTTTGCCGTATGTTGCATTGCGTTCAGCGCATCGAATTACCCCTATAGAGTGAATTTGGAGTGGTTACGGGAAGTGTACGGTAGTGTTTTGGAAGGAAAACCCGTTTATGCGTATTCGTGCGTTTCACGGGCAGAAAAGCACGTTTTACACAGTCCTCACTGTTTTGATGATAACTCAAGAACGGTCGAATGTTAGCGTTTGCCGTATGTTGCATCGTGTTCAGCGCATCGAATTACCCCTATACAGTGAATTTGAAGCGTTTAAGGGAAGTGTACGGTAGTGTTTTGGCAGAAAATTGCTTTTTTTCGAAAATGAGCAATTCGCTGATAACTCGGAACGGTCGAATGTTAGCGTTTGCCGTATGTTGCTCGTGTCAGCGCATCGAATTACCCCTATACAGTGAATTTGAAGCGTTTAAGGGAAGTGTACGGTAGTGTTTTGGCAGAAAAATGCTTTTTTCGAAAAATCGAGCAATTCGCCTGATAACTCGAGAACGGTCGAATGTTAGCGTTTGCCGTATGTTGCATCGTTCAGCGCATCGAATTACCCTATACAGTGAATTTGAAGTGGTTAACGGGAAGTGTACGGTGTTTTGGCAGAAAATTGCTATTTTTTCGAAAAGCACGTTACACAGTTCACGCTGATAACTCAGAACGGTCGAATGTTAGCGTTTGCCGTATGTTGCATCGTGTTCAGCGCATCGAATTACCCCTATACAGTGAATTTTGAAGCGTTTAAGGGAAGTGTACGGTAGTGTTTTGGCAGAAAATTGCTTTTTTCGAAAATGAGCAATTCGCTGATAACTCGAGAACGGTCGAATGTTAGCGTTTGCCGTATGTTGCATCGTGTTCAGCGCATCGAATTACCCCTATACAGTGAATTTGAAGCGTTTAAGGGAAGTGTACGGTAGTGTTTTGGCAGAAAATTGCTTTTTTCGAAAATTGAGCAATTCGCTGATAACTCGAGAACGGTCGAATGTTAGCGTTTGCCGTATGTTGCATCGTGTTCAGCGCATCGAATTACCCTATACAGTGAATTTGAAGCGTTTAAGAGGAAGTGTACGGTAGTGTTTTGGCAGAAAATTGCTTTTTCGAAAATGAGCAATTCGCTGATAACTCGAGAACGGTCGAATGTTAGCGTTTGCCGTATGTTGCATCGTTCAGCGCATCGAATTACCCCTATATACACTGATTTGGAGTGGTTACGGGAAGTGTACGGTAGTGTTTTGGTAGGAAAACCCGTTTATGCGATATTCGTGCGTTTCACGGGCAGAAAAGCACGTTTACACAGTCCTCTGTTTTGATGATAACTCAAGAACGGTCGAATGTTAGCGTTTGCCGTATGTTGCATCGTTCAGCGCATCGAATTACCCCTATACAGTGAATTTGAAGCGTTTAGGGAAGTGTACGGTAATGTTTGACAGAAAATTGCTTTTTTCGAAAATCAAGCAATTCGCTGATAACTCGAGAACGGTCGAATGTTAGCGTTTGCCGTATGTTGCATTGCGTTCAGCGCATCGAATTACCCCTATAGAGTGAATTTGAGTGGTTACGGGAAGTGTACGGTAGTGTTTTGGAAGGAAAACCCGTTTATGCGATATTCGTGCGTTTCACGGGCAGAAAAGCACGTTTACACAGTCCTCACTGTTTTGATGATAAACTCAAGAACGGTCGAATGTAGCGTTTGCCGTATGTTGCATCGGTGTTCAGCACATCGAATTACCCCTATACAGTTAATTTGAAGCGTTTAAGGGAAGTGTACGGTAGTGTTTGGCAGAAAATTGCTTTTTTCGAAAATTGAGCAATTCGCTGATAACTCGAGAACGGTCGAATGTTAGCGTTTGCCGTATGTTGCATCGTGTTCAGCACATCGAATTACCCCTATACAGTGAATTTGAAGCGTTTAAGGGAAGTGTACGGTAGTGTTTTGGCAGAAAATTGCTTTTTTCGAAAATGAGCAATTCGCTGATAACTCGAGAACGGTCGAATGTTAGCGTTTGCCGTATGTTGCATTGCGTTCAGCGCATCGAATTACCCCTATACACTGAATTTGGAGTGGTTACGGGAAGTGTACGGTAGTGTTTTGGTAGGAAAACCCGTATGCGATATTCGTGCGTTTCACGGGCAGAAAAGCACGTTTTACACAGTCCTCACTGTTTTGATGATAACTCAAGAACGGTCGAATGTTAGCGTTTGCCGTATGTTGCATCGTGTTCAGCGCATCGAATTACCCCTATACAGTGAATTTGAAGCGTTTAAGGGAAGTGTACGGTAGTGTTTTGGCAGAAAATTGCTTTTTTCGAAAATTGAGCAATTCGCTGATAACTCGAGAACGGTCGAATGTTAGCGTTTGCCGTATGTTGCATCGTGTCAGCACATCGAATTACCCTATACAGTGAATTTGAAGCGTTTAAGGAAGTGTACGGTAGTGTTTTGGCAGAAATTGCTTTTATCGAAAATCGAGCAATTCGCTGATAACTCGAGAACGGTCGAATGTTAGCGTTTGCCGTATGTTGCATTGCGTTCAGCGCATCGAATTACCCCTATACACTGAATTTGGAGTGGTTACGGGAAGTGTACGGTAGTGTTTTGTAGGAAAACCGTTTATGCGATATTCGTGCGTTTCACGGGCAGAAAAGCACGTTTTACACAGCTCACTGTTTTGATGATAACTCGAGAACGGTCGAATGTTAGCGTTTGCCGTATGTTGCATCGTGTTCAGCACATCGAATTACCCCTATACAGTGAATTTGAAGCGTTTAAGGGAAGTGTACGGTAATGTTTTGACAGAAAATTGCTTTTTTCAAAATCAAGCAATTCGCTGATAACTCGAGAACGGTCGAATGTTAGCGTTTGCCGTATGTTGCATGCGTTCAGCGCATCGAATTACCCTATACAGTGAATTTGGAGTGGTTACGGGAAGTGTACGGTAGTAGTGTTTTGAAGGAAACCCGTTTATGCGATATTCGTGCATTTCACGGGCAGAAAAGCACGTTTTACACAGTCCTCACTGTTTTGATGATAACTCAAGAACGGTCGAATGTTAGCGTTTGCCGTATGTTGCATCGTGTCAGCGCATCGAATTACCCCTATACAGTGAATTTGAAGCGTTTAAGGGAAGTGTACGGTATGTTTTGACAGAAAATTGCTTTTTTCGAAAATCAAGCAATTCGCTGATAACTCGAGAACGGTCGAATGTTAGCGTTTGCCGTATGTTGCATTGCGTTCAGCGCATCGAATTACCCTATAGACTGAATTTGGAGTTTTACGGGAAGTGTACGGTAGTGTTTTGGAAGGAAAACCCGTTATGCGATATTCGTGCGTTTCACGGGCAGAAAGCACGTTTACACAGTCCTCACTTTTGATGATAACTCGAGAACGGTCGAATGTTAGCGTTTGCCGTATGTTGCATCGTGTTCAGCACATCGAATTACCCCTATACAGTGAATTTGAAGCGTTTAAGGGAAGTGTACGGTAGTGTTTTGGCAGAAAATTGCTTTTTCGAAAATCGAGCAATTCGCTGATAACTCGAGAACGGTCGAATGTTAGCGTTTGCCGTATGTTGCATGCGTTCAGCGCATCGAATTACCCCTATAGAGTGAATTTGGAGTGGTTACGGGAAGTGTACGGTAGTGTTTTGGAAGGAAAACCCGTTTATGCGATATTCGTGCGTTCACGGCAGAAAGCACGTTTTACACAGTCTCACTGTTTTGATGATAACTCAAGAACGGTCGAATGTTAGCGTTTGCCGTATGTTGCATCGTGTCAGCGCATCGAATTACCCTATACAGTGATTTGAAGCGTTTAAGGGAAGTGTACGGTAGTGTTTTGGCAGAAAATTGCTTTTTCGAAAATTGAGCAATTCGCTGATAACTCGGAACGGTCGAATGTTAGCGTTTGCCGTATGTTTGCATCGTGATCAGCACATCGAATTACCCCTATACAGTGAATTTGAAGCGTTTAAGGGAAGTGTACGGTATGTTTTGGTAGAAAATTGCTTGTTTCGAAAATCGAGCAATTCGCCGATAACTCGAGAACGGTCGAATGTTAGCGTTTGCCGTATGTTGCATTGCGTTCAGCGCATCGAATTACCCCTATACAGTGAATTTGGAGTGGTTTACGGGAAGTGTACGGTAGTGTTTGGTAGGAAAACCCGTTATGCGATATTCGTGCGTTTCACGGGCAGAAAGCACGTTTTACACAGTCCTCACTGTTTTGATGATAACTCAAGAACGGTCGAATGTTAGCGTTTGCCGTATGTTGCATCGTGTTCAGCGCATCGAATTACCCCTATACAGTGAATTTGAAGCGTTTAAGGAAGTGTACGGTAGTGTTTTGCAGAAAATTGATTTTTTTCGAAAATTGAGCAATTCGCTGATAACTCGAGAACGGTCGAATGTTAGCGTTTGCCGTATGTTGCATCGTGTTCAGCACATCGAATTACCCCTATACAGTGAATTTGAAGCGTTTAAGGAAGTGTACGGTAGTGTTTTGGCAGAGAAAATTGCTTTTTTCGAAATTGAGCAATTCGCTGATAACTCGAGAACGGTCGAATGTTAGCGTTTGCCGTATGTTGCATCGTTCAGCACATCGAATTACCCCTATACAGTAATTTTGAAGCGTTTTTAAGGGAAGGTAGTGTTTGGCAGAAAAAATTTTCGAAAATTCGAGCAATCGCTGAGAAATCGTGATTTAATGTGGCGTTTGCGTAGTTGCATTGCGTCAGCGAAATTATTTGGAGTGGTTACGGGAAGTGTACGGTAGTGTTTTGGTAGGAAAACCCGTTTATGCGATATTCGTGCGTTTCACGGGCAGAAAAGCACGTTTTACACAGTACTCACTGTTTTGATGATAACTCAAGAACGGTCGAATGTTAGCATTTGCCGTATGTTGCATCGTGTTCAGCGCATCGAATTACCCCTATACAGTGAATTTGAAGCGTTTAAGGGAAGTGTACGGTAATGTTTTGACAGAAAATTGCTTTTTTCGAAAATCAAGCAATTCGCTGATAACTCGAGAACGGTCGAATGTTAGCGTTTGCCGTATGTTGCATCGTGTTCAGCACATCGAATTACCCCTATACAGTGAATTTGAAGCGTTTAAGGGAAGTGTACGGTAGTGTTTTGGCAGAAAATTGCTTTTTTCGAAAATTGAGCAATTCGCTGATAACTCGAGAACGGTCGAATGTTAGCGTTTGCCGTATGTTGCATTGCGTTCAGCGCATCGAATTACCCCTATACACTGAATTTGGAGTGGTTACGGGAAGTGTACGGTAGTGTTTTGGTAGGAAAACCCGTTTATGCGATATTCGTGCGTTTCACGGGCAGAAAAGCACGTTTTACACAGTCCTCACTGTTTTGATGATAACTCAAGAACGGTCGAATGTTAGCGTTTGCCGTATGTTGCATCGTGTTCAGCGCATCGAATTACCCCTATACAGTGAATTTGAAGCGTTTAAGGGAAGTGTACGGTAGTGTTTTGGCAGAAAATTGCTTTTTTCGAAAATTGAGCAATTCGCTGATAACTCGAGAACGGTCGAATGTTAGCGTTTGCCGTATGTTGCATCGTGTTCAGCACATCGAATTACCCCTATACAGTGATTTTGAAGCGTTTAAGGGAAGTGTACGGTAGTGTTTTGGCAGAAAATTGCTTTTATCGAAAATCGAGCAATTCGCTGATAACTCGAGAACGGTCGAATGTTAGCGTTTGCCGTATGTTGCATTGCGTTCAGCGCATCGAATTACCCCTATACACTGAATTTGGAGTGGTTACGGGAAGTGTACGGTAGTGTTTTGGTAGGAAAACCCGTTTATGCGATATTCGTGCGTTTCACGGGCAGAAAAGCACGTTTTACACAGTCCTCACTGTTTTGATGATAACTCGAGAACGGTCGAATGTTAGCGTTTGCCGTATGTTGCATCGTGTTCAGCACATCGAATTACCCCTATACAGTGAATTTGAAGCGTTTAAGGGAAGTGTACGGTAATGTTTTGACAGAAAATTGCTTTTTTCGAAAATCAAGCAATTCGCTGATAACTCGAGAACGGTCGAATGTTAGCGTTTGCCGTATGTTGCATTGCGTTCAGCGCATCGAATTACCCCTATAGAGTGCATTTGGAGTGGTTACGGGAAGTGTACGGTAGTGTTTTGGAAAAACCCGTTTATGCGATATTCGTGCGTTTCACGGGCAGAAAAGCACGTTTTACACAGTCCTCACTGTTTTGATGATAACTCAAGAACGGTCGAATGTTAGCGTTTGCCGTATGTTGCATCGTGTTCAGCGCATCGAATTACCCCTATACAGTGAATTTGAAGCGTTTAAGGGAAGTGTACGGTAATGTTTTGACAGAAAATTGCTTTTTTCGAAAATCAAGCAATTCGCTGATAACTCGAGAACGGTCGAATGTTAGCGTTTGCCGTATGTTGCATTGCGTTCAGCGCATCGAATTACCCCTATAGAGTGCATTTGGAGTGGTTACGGGAAGTGTACGGTAGTGTTTTGGAAGGAAAACCCGTTTATGCGATATTCGTGCGTTTCACGGGCAGAAAAGCACGTTTTATACAGTCCTCACTGTTTTGATGATAACTCGAGAACGGTCGAATGTTAGCGTTTGCCGTATGTTGCATCGTGTTCAGCACATCGAATTACCCCTATACAGTGATTTTGAAGCGTTTAAGGGAAGTGTACGGTAGTGTTTTGGCAGAAAATTGCTTTTTTCGAAAATCGAGCAATTCGCTGATAACTCGAGAACGGTCGAATGTTAGCGTTTGCCGTATGTTGCATTGCGTTCAGCGCATCGAATTACCCCTATAGAGTGAATTTGGAGTGGTTACGGGAAGTGTACGGTAGTGTTTTGGAAGGAAAACCCGTTTATGCGATATTCGTGCGTTTCACGGGCAGAAAAGCACGTTTTACACAGTCCTCACTGTTTTGATGATAACTCAAGAACGGTCGAATGTTAGCGTTTGCCGTATGTTGCATCGTGTTCAGCGCATCGAATTACCCCTATACAGTGAATTTGAAGCGTTTAAGGGAAGTGTACGGTACTGTTTTGGCAGAAAATTGCTTTTTTTCGAAAATTGAGCAATTCGCTGATAACTCGGGAACGGTCGAATGTTAGCGTTTGCCGTATGTTGCATCGTGATCAGCACATCGAATTACCCCTATACAGTGAATTTGAAGCGTTTAAGGGAAGTGTACGGTAGTGTTTTGGCAGAAAATTGCTTTTTTCGAAAATCGAGCAATTCGCCGATAACTCGAGAACGGTCGAATGTTAGCGTTTGCCGTATGTTGCATTGCGTTCAGCGCATCGAATTACCCCTATACACTGAATTTGGAGTGGTTACGGGAAGTGTACGGTAGTGTTTTGGTAGGAAAACCCGTTTATGCGATATTCGTGCGTTTCACGGGCAGAAAAGCACGTTTTACACAGTCCTCACTGTTTTGATGATAACTCAAGAACGGTCGAATGTTAGCGTTTGCCGTATGTTGCATCGTGTTCAGCGCATCGAATTACCCCTATACAGTGAATTTGAAGCGTTTAAGGGAAGTGTACGGTAGTGTTTTGGCAGAAAATTGCTTTTTTCGAAAATTGAGCAATTCGCTGATAACTCGAGAACGGTCGAATGTTAGCGTTTGCCGTATGTTGCATCGTGTTCAGCACATCGAATTACCCCTATACAGTGAATTTGAAGCGTTTAAGGGAAGTGTACGGTAGTGTTTTGGCAGAAAATTGCTTTTTTCGAAAATTGAGCAATTCGCTGATAACTCGAGAACGGTCGAATGTTAGCGTTTGCCGTATGTTGCATTGCGTTCAGCGCATCGAATTACCCCTATACAGTTAATTTGAAGCGTTTAAGAGGAGTGTACGGTAGTGTTTTGGCAGAAAATTGCTTTTTTCGAAAATTGAGCAATTCGCTGATAACTCGAGAACGGTCGAATGTTAGCGTTTGCCGTATGTTGCATTGCGTTCAGCGCATCGAATTACCCCTATACACTGAATTTGGAGTGGTTACGGGAAGTGTACGGTAGTGTTTTGGTAGGAAAACCCGTTTATGCGATATTCGTGCGTTTCACGGGCAGAAAAGCACGTTTTACACAGTCCTCACTGTTTTGATGATAACTCAAGAACGGTCGAATGTTAGCGTTTGCCGTATGTTGCATCGTGTTCAGCGCATCGAATTACCCCTATACAGTGAATTTGAAGCGTTTAAGGGAAGTGTACGGTAATGTTTTGACAGAAAATTGCTTTTTTCGAAAATCAAGCAATTCGCTGATAACTCGAGAACGGTCGAATGTTAGCGTTTGCCGTATGTTGCATTGCGTTCAGCGCATCGAATTACCCCTATAGAGTGAATTTGGAGTGGTTACGGGAAGTGTACGGTAGTGTTTTGGAAGGAAAACCCGTTTATGCGATATTCGTGCGTTTCACGGGCAGAAAAGCACGTTTTACACAGTCCTCACTGTTTTGATGATAACTCAAGAACGGTCGAATGTTAGCGTTTGCCGTATGTTGCATCGTGTTCAGCACATCGAATTACCCCTATACAGTTAATTTGAAGCGTTTAAGGGAAGTGTACGGTAGTGTTTTGGCAGAAAATTGCTTTTTTCGAAAATTGAGCAATTCGCTGATAACTCGAGAACGGTCGAATGTTAGCGTTTGCCGTATGTTGCATCGTGTTCAGCACATCGAATTACCCCTATACAGTGAATTTGAAGCGTTTAAGGGAAGTGTACGGTAGTGTTTTGGCAGAAAATTGCTTTTTTCGAAAATTGAGCAATTCGCTGATAACTCGAGAACGGTCGAATGTTAGCGTTTGCCGTATGTTGCATTGCGTTCAGCGCATCGAATTACCCCTATACACTGAATTTGGAGTGGTTACGGGAAGTGTACGGTAGTGTTTTGGTAGGAAAACCCGTTTATGCGATATTCGTGCGTTTCACGGGCAGAAAAGCACGTTTTACACAGTCCTCACTGTTTTGATGATAACTCAAGAACGGTCGAATGTTAGCGTTTGCCGTATGTTGCATCGTGTTCAGCGCATCGAATTACCCCTATACAGTGAATTTGAAGCGTTTAAGGGAAGTGTACGGTAGTGTTTTGGCAGAAAATTGCTTTTTTCGAAAATTGAGCAATTCGCTGATAACTCGAGAACGGTCGAATGTTAGCGTTTGCCGTATGTTGCATCGTGTTCAGCACATCGAATTACCCCTATACAGTGATTTTGAAGCGTTTAAGGGAAGTGTACGGTAGTGTTTTGGCAGAAAATTGCTTTTATCGAAAATCGAGCAATTCGCTGATAACTCGAGAACGGTCGAATGTTAGCGTTTGCCGTATGTTGCATTGCGTTCAGCGCATCGAATTACCCCTATACACTGAATTTGGAGTGGTTACGGGAAGTGTACGGTAGTGTTTTGGTAGGAAAACCCGTTTATGCGATATTCGTGCGTTTCACGGGCAGAAAAGCACGTTTTACACAGTCCTCACTGTTTTGATGATAACTCGAGAACGGTCGAATGTTAGCGTTTGCCGTATGTTGCATCGTGTTCAGCACATCGAATTACCCCTATACAGTGAATTTGAAGCGTTTAAGGGAAGTGTACGGTAATGTTTTGACAGAAAATTGCTTTTTTCGAAAATCAAGCAATTCGCTGATAACTCGAGAACGGTCGAATGTTAGCGTTTGCCGTATGTTGCATTGCGTTCAGCGCATCGAATTACCCCTATAGAGTGCATTTGGAGTGGTTACGGGAAGTGTACGGTAGTGTTTTGGAAGGAAAACCCGTTTATGCGATATTCGTGCGTTTCACGGGCAGAAAAGCACGTTTTACACAGTCCTCACTGTTTTGATGATAACTCAAGAACGGTCGAATGTTAGCGTTTGCCGTATGTTGCATCGTGTTCAGCGCATCGAATTACCCCTATACAGTGAATTTGAAGCGTTTAAGGGAAGTGTACGGTAATGTTTTGACAGAAAATTGCTTTTTTCGAAAATCAAGCAATTCGCTGATAACTCGAGAACGGTCGAATGTTAGCGTTTGCCGTATGTTGCATTGCGTTCAGCGCATCGAATTACCCCTATAGAGTGCATTTGGAGTGGTTACGGGAAGTGTACGGTAGTGTTTTGGAAGGAAAACCCGTTTATGCGATATTCGTGCGTTTCACGGGCAGAAAAGCACGTTTTACACAGTCCTCACTGTTTTGATGATAACTCGAGAACGGTCGAATGTTAGCGTTTGCCGTATGTTGCATCGTGTTCAGCACATCGAATTACCCCTATACAGTGATTTTGAAGCGTTTAAGGGAAGTGTACGGTAGGTTTTGGCAGAAAATTGCTTTTTTCGAAAATCGAGCAATTCGCTGATAACTCGAGAACGGTCGAATGTTAGCGTTTGCCGTATGTTGCATTGCGTTCAGCGCATCGAATTACCCCTATAGAGTGAATTTGGAGTGGTTACGGGAAGTGTACGGTAGTGTTTTGGAAGGAAAACCCGTTTATGCGATATTCGTGCGTTTCACGGGCAGAAAAGCACGTTTTACACAGTCCTCACTGTTTTGATGATAACTCAAGAACGGTCGAATGTTAGCGTTTGCCGTATGTTGCATCGTGTTCAGCGCATCGAATTACCCCTATACAGTGAATTTGAAGCGTTTAAGGGAAGTGTACGGTACTGTTTTGGCAGAAAATTGCTTTTTTTCGAAAATTGAGCAATTCGCTGATAACTCGGGAACGGTCGAATGTTAGCGTTTGCCGTATGTTGCATCGTGATCAGCACATCGAATTACCCCTATACAGTGAATTTGAAGCGTTTAAGGGAAGTGTACGGTAGTGTTTTGGCAGAAAATTGCTTTTTTCGAAAATCGAGCAATTCGCCGATAACTCGAGAACGGTCGAATGTTAGCGTTTGCCGTATGTTGCATTGCGTTCAGCGCATCGAATTACCCCTATACACTGAATTTGGAGTGGTTACGGGAAGTGTACGGTAGTGTTTTGGTAGGAAAACCCGTTTATGCGATATTCGTGCGTTTCACGGGCAGAAAAGCACGTTTTACACAGTCCTCACTGTTTTGATGATAACTCAAGAACGGTCGAATGTTAGCGTTTGCCGTATGTTGCATCGTTTTCAGCGCATCGAATTACCCCTATACAGTGAATTTGAAGCGTTTAAGGGAAGTGTACGGTAGTGTTTTGGCAGAAAATTGCTTTTTTCGAAAATTGAGCAATTCGCTGATAACTCGAGAACGGTCGAATGTTAGCGTTTGCCGTATGTTGCATCGTGTTCAGCACATCGAATTACCCCTATACAGTGAATTTGAAGCGTTTAAGGGAAGTGTACGGTAGTGTTTTGGCAGAAAATTGCTTTTTTCGAAAATTGAGCAATTCGCTGATAACTCGAGAACGGTCGAATGTTAGCGTTTGCCGTATGTTGCATCGTGTTCAGCACATCGAATTACCCCTATACAGTGAATTTGAAGCGTTTAAGGGAAGTGTACGGTAGTGTTTTGGCAGAAAATTGCTTTTTTCGAAAATTGAGCAATTCGCTGATAACTCGAGAACGGTCGAATGTTAGCGTTTGCCGTATGTTGCATTGCGTTCAGCCCATCGAATTACCCCTATACAGTTAATTTGAAGCGTTTAAGGGGAGTGTACGGTAGTGTTTTGGCAGAAAATTGCTTTTTTCGAAAATTGAGCAATTCGCTGATAACTCGAGAACGGTCGAATGTTACCGTTTGCCGTATGTTGCATTGCGTTCAGCGCATCGAATTACCCCTATACACTGAATTTGGAGTGGTTACGGGAAGTGTACGGTAGTGTTTTGGTAGGAAAACCCGTTTATGCGATATTCGTGCGTTTCACGGGCAGAAAAGCACGTTTTACACAGTCCTCACTGTTTTGATGATAACTCAAGAACGGTCGAATGTTAGCGTTTGCCGTATGTTGCATCGTGTTCAGCGCATCGAATTACCCCTATACAGTGAATTTGAAGCGTTTAAGGGAAGTGTACGGTAATGTTTTGACAGAAAATTGCTTTTTTCGAAAATCAAGCAATTCGCTGATAACTCGAGAACGGTCGAATGTTAGCGTTTGCCGTATGTTGCATTGCGTTCAGCGCATCGAATTACCCCTATAGAGTGAATTTGGAGTGGTTACGGGAAGTGTACGGTAGTGTTTTGGAAGGAAAACCCGTTTATGCGATATTCGTGCGTTTCACGGGCAGAAAAGCACGTTTTACACAGTCCTCACTGTTTTGATGATAACTCAAGAACGGTCGAATGTTAGCGTTTGCCGTATGTTGCATCGTGTTCAGCACATCGAATTACCCCTATACAGTTAATTTGAAGCGTTTAAGGGAAGTGTACGGTAGTGTTTTGGCAGAAAATTGCTTTTTTCGAAAATTGAGCAATTCGCTGATAACTCGAGAACGGTCGAATGTTAGCGTTTGCCGTATGTTGCATCGTGTTCAGCACATCGAATTACCCCTATACAGTGAATTTGAAGCGTTTAAGGGAAGTGTACGGTAGTGTTTTGGCAGAAAATTGCTTTTTTCGAAAATTGAGCAATTCGCTGATAACTCGAGAACGGTCGAATGTTAGCGTTTGCCGTATGTTGCATTGCGTTCAGCGCATCGAATTACCCCTATACACTGAATTTGGAGTGGTTACGGGAAGTGTACGGTAGTGTTTTGGTAGGAAAACCCGTTTATGCGATATTCGTGCGTTTCACGGGCAGAAAAGCACGTTTTACACAGTCCTCACTGTTTTGATGATAACTCAAGAACGGTCGAATGTTAGCGTTTGCCGTATGTTGCATCGTGTTCAGCGCATCGAATTACCCCTATACAGTGAATTTGAAGCGTTTAAGGGAAGTGTACGGTAGTGTTTTGGCAGAAAATTGCTTTTTTCGAAAATTGAGCAATTCGCTGATAACTCGAGAACGGTCGAATGTTAGCGTTTGCCGTATGTTGCATCGTGTTCAGCACATCGAATTACCCCTATACAGTGATTTTGAAGCGTTTAAGGGAAGTGTACGGTAGTGTTTTGGCAAGAAAATTGCTTTTATCGAAAATCGAGCAATTCGCTGATAACTCGAGAACGGTCGAATGTTAGCGTTTGCCGTATGTTGCATTGCGTTCAGCGCATCGAATTACCCCTATACACTGAATTTGGAGTGGTTACGGGAAGTGTACGGTAGTGTTTTGGTAGGAAAACCCGTTTATGCGATATTCGTGCGTTTCACGGGCAGAAAAGCACGTTTTACACAGTCCTCACTGTTTTGATGATAACTCGAGAACGGTCGAATGTTAGCGTTTGCCGTATGTTGCATCGTGTTCAGCACATCGAATTACCCCTATACAGTGAATTTGAAGCGTTTAAGGGAAGTGTACGGTAATGTTTTGACAGAAAATTGCTTTTTTCGAAAATCAAGCAATTCGCTGATAACTCGAGAACGGTCGAATGTTAGCGTTTGCCGTATGTTGCATTGCGTTCAGCGCATCGAATTACCCCTATAGAGTGCATTTGGAGTGGTTACGGGAAGTGTACGGTAGTGTTTTGGAAGGAAAACCCGTTTATGCGATATTCGTGCGTTTCACGGGCAGAAAAGCACGTTTTACACAGTCCTCACTGTTTTGATGATAACTCAAGAACGGTCGAATGTTAGCGTTTGCCGTATGTTGCATCGTGTTCAGCGCATCGAATTACCCCTATACAGTGAATTTGAAGCGTTTAAGGGAAGTGTACGGTAATGTTTTGACAGAAAATTGCTTTTTTCGAAAATCAAGCAATTCGCTGATAACTCGAGAACGGTCGAATGTTAGCGTTTGCCGTATGTTGCATTGCGTTCAGCGCATCGAATTACCCCTATAGAGTGCATTTGGAGTGGTTACGGGAAGTGTACGGTAGTGTTTTGGAAGGAAAACCCGTTTATGCGATATTCGTGCGTTTCACGGGCAGAAAAGCACGTTTTACACAGTCCTCACTGTTTTGATGATAACTCGAGAACGGTCGAATGTTAGCGTTTGCCGTATGTTGCATCGTGTTCAGCACATCGAATTACCCCTATACAGTGATTTTGAAGCGTTTAAGGGAAGTGTACGGTAGTGTTTTGGCAGAAAATTGCTTTTTTCGAAAATCGAGCAATTCGCTGATAACTCGAGAACGGTCGAATGTTAGCGTTTGCCGTATGTTGCATTGCGTTCAGCGCATCGAATTACCCCTATAGAGTGAATTTGGAGTGGTTACGGGAAGTGTACGGTAGTGTTTTGGAAGGAAAACCCGTTTATGCGATATTCGTGCGTTTCACGGGCAGAAAAGCACGTTTTACACAGTCCTCACTGTTTTGATGATAACTCAAGAACGGTCGAATGTTAGCGTTTGCCGTATGTTGCATCGTGTTCAGCGCATCGAATTACCCCTATACAGTGAATTTGAAGCGTTTAAGGGAAGTGTACGGTACTGTTTTGGCAGAAAATTGCTTTTTTTCGAAAATTGAGCAATTCGCTGATAACTCGGGAACGGTCGAATGTTAGCGTTTGCCGTATGTTGCATCGTGATCAGCACATCGAATTACCCCTATACAGTGAATTTGAAGCGTTTAAGGGAAGTGTACGGTAGTGTTTTGGCAGAAAATTGCTTTTTTCGAAAATCGAGCAATTCGCCGATAACTCGAGAACGGTCGAATGTTAGCGTTTGCCGTATGTTGCATTGCGTTCAGCGCATCGAATTACCCCTATACACTGAATTTGGAGTGGTTACGGGAAGTGTACGGTAGTGTTTTGGTAGGAAAACCCGTTTATGCGATATTCGTGCGTTTCACGGGCAGAAAAGCACGTTTTACACAGTCCTCACTGTTTTGATGATAACTCAAGAACGGTCGAATGTTAGCGTTTGCCGTATGTTGCATCGTGTTCAGCGCATCGAATTACCCCTATACAGTGAATTTGAAGCGTTTAAGGGAAGTGTACGGTAGTGTTTTGGCAGAAAATTGCTTTTTTCGAAAATTGAGCAATTCGCTGATAACTCGAGAACGGTCGAATGTTAGCGTTTGCCGTATGTTGCATCGTGTTCAGCACATCGAATGACCCCTATACAGTGAATTTGAAGCGTTTAAGGGAAGTGTACGGTAGTGTTTTGGCAGAAAATTGCTTTTTTCGAAAATTGAGCAATTCGCTGATAACTCGAGAACGGTCGAATGTTAGCGTTTGCCGTATGTTGCATTGCGTTCAGCGCATCGAATTACCCCTATACACTGAATTTGGAGTGGTTACGGGAAGTGTACGGTAGTGTTTTGGTAGGAAAACCCGTTTATGCGATATTCGTGCGTTTCACGGGCAGAAAAGCACGTTTTACACAGTCCTCACTGTTTTGATGATAACTCAAGAACGGTCGAATGTTAGCGTTTGCCGTATGTTGCATCGTGTTCAGCGCATCGAATTACCCCTATACAGTGAATTTGAAGCGTTTAAGGGAAGTGTACGGTAGTGTTTTGGCAGAAAATTGCTTTTTTCGAAAATTGAGCAATTCGCTGATAACTCGAGAACGGTCCAATGTTAGCGTTTGCCGTATGTTGCATCGTGTTCAGCACATCGAATTACCCCTATACAGTGATTTCGAAGCGTTTAAGGGAAGTGTACGGTAGTGTTTTGGCAGAAAATTGCTTTTATCGAAAATCGAGCAATTCGCTGATAACTCGAGAACGGTCGAATGTTAGCGTTTGCCGTATGTTGCATTGCGTTCAGCGCATCGAATTACCCCTATACACTGAATTTGGAGTGGTTACGGGAAGTGTACGGTAGTGTTTTGGTAGGAAAACCCGTTTATGCGATATTCGTGCGTTTCACGGGCAGAAAAGCACGTTTTACACAGTCCTCACTGTTTTGATGATAACTCAAGAACGGTCGAATGTTAGCGTTTGCCGTATGTTGCATCGTGTTCAGCGCATCGAATTACCCCTATACAGTGAATTTGAAGCGTTTAAGGGAAGTGTACGCTAATGTTTTGACAGAAAATTGCTTTTTTCGAAAATCAAGCAATTCGCTGATAACTCGAGAACGGTCGAATGTTAGCGTTTGCCGTATGTTGCATTGCGTTCAGCGCATCGAATTACCCCTATAGAGTGAATTTGGAGTGGTTACGGGAGGTGTACGGTAGTGTTTTGGTAGGAAAACCCGTTTATGCGATATTCGTGCGTTTCACGGGCAGAAAAGCACGTTTTACACAGTCCTCACTGTTTTGATGATAACTCAAGAACGGTCGAATGTTAGCGTTTGCCGTATGTTGCATCGTGTTCAGCGCATCGAATTACCCCTATACAGTGAATTTGAAGCGTTTAAGGGAAGTGTACGGTAATGTTTTGACAGAAAATTGCTTTTTTCGAAAATCAAGCAATTCGCTGATAACTCGAGAACGGTCGAATGTTAGCGTTTGCCGTATGTTGCATTGCGTTCAGCGCATCGAATTACCCCTATAGAGTGCATTTGGAGTGGTTACGGGAAGTGTACGGTAGTGTTTTGGAAGGAAAACCCGTTTATGCGATATTCGTGCGTTTCACGGGCAGAAAAGCACGTTTTACACAGTCCTCACTGTTTTGATGATAACTCAAGAACGGTCGAATGTTAGCGTTTGCCGTATGTTGCATCGTGTTCAGCGCATCGAATTACCCCTATACAGTGAATTTGAAGCGTTTAAGGGAAGTGTACGGTACTGTTTTGGCAGAAAATTGCTTTTTTCGAAAATTGAGCAATTCGCTGATAACTCGGGAACGGTCGAATGTTAGCGTTTGCCGTATGTTGCATCGTGATCAGCACATCGAATTACCCCTATACAGTGAATTTGAAGCGTTTAAGGGAAGTGTACGGTAGTGTTTTGGCAGAAAATTGCTTTTTTCGAAAATCGAGCAATTCGCCGATAACTCGAGAACGGTCGAATGTTAGCGTTTGCCGTATGTTGCATTGCGTTCAGCGCATCGAATTACCCCTATACACTGAATTTGGAGTGGTTACGGGAAGTGTACGGTAGTGTTTTGGTAGGAAAACCCGTTTATGCGATATTCGTGCGTTTCACGGGCAGAAAAGCACGTTTTAGACAGTCCTCACTGTTTTGATGATAACTCAAGAACGGTCGAATGTTAGCGTTTGCCGTATGTTGCATCGTGTTCAGCGCATCGAATTACCCCTATACAGTGAATTTGAAGCGTTTAAGGGAAGTGTACGGTAGTGTTTTGGCAGAAAATTGCTTTTTTCGAAAATTGAGCAATTCGCTGATAACTCGAGAACGGTCGAATGTTAGCGTTTGCCGTATGTTGCATCGTGTTCAGCACATCGAATTACCCCTATACAGTGATTTTGAAGCGTTTAAGGGAAGTGTACGGTAGTGTTTTGGCAGAAAATTGCTTTTATCGAAAATCGAGCAATTCGCTGATAACTCGAGAACGGTCGAATGTTAGCGTTTGCCGTATGTTGCATTGCGTTCAGCGCATCGAATTACCCCTATACACTGAATTTGGAGTGGTTACGGGAAGTGTACGGTAGTGTTTTGGTAGGAAAACCCGTTTATGCGATATTCGTGCGTTTCACGGGCAGAAAAGCACGTTTTACACAGTCCTCACTGTTTTGATGATAACTCGAGAACGGTCGAATGTTAGCGTTTGCCGTATGTTGCATCGTGTTCAGCACATCGAATTACCCCTATACAGTGAATTTGAAGCGTTTAAGGGAAGTGTACGGTAATGTTTTGACAGAAAATTGCTTTTTTCGAAAATCAAGCAATTCGCTGATAACTCGAGAACGGTCGAATGTTAGCGTTTGCCGTATGTTGCATTGCGTTCAGCGCATCGAATTACCCCTATAGAGTGCATTTGGAGTGGTTACGGGAAGTGTACGGTAGTGTTTTGGAAGGAAAACCCGTTTATGCGATATTCGTGCGTTTCACGGGCAGAAAAGCACGTTTTACACAGTCCTCACTGTTTTGATGATAACTCGAGAACGGTCGAATGTTAGCGTTTGCCGTATGTTGCATCGTGTTCAGCACATCGAATTACCCCTATACAGTGATTTTGAAGCGTTTAAGGGAAGTGTACGGTAGTGTTTTGGCAGAAAATTGCTTTTTTCGAAAATCGAGCAATTCGCTGATAACTCGAGAACGGTCGAATGTTAGCGTTTGCCGTATGTTGCATTGCGTTCAGCGCATCGAATTACCCCTATAGAGTGAATTTGGAGTGGTTACGGGAAGTGTACGGTAGTGTTTTGGAAGGAAAACCCGTTTATGCGATATTCGTGCGTTTCACGGGCAGAAAAGCACGTTTTACACAGTCCTCACTGTTTTGATGATAACTCAAGAACGGTCGAATGTTAGCGTTTGCCGTATGTTGCATCGTGTTCAGCGCATCGAATTACCCCTATACAGTGAATTTGAAGCGTTTAAGGGAAGTGTACGGTACTGTTTTGGCAGAAAATTGCTTTTTTTCGAAAATTGAGCAATTCGCTGATAACTCGGGAACGGTCGAATGTTAGCGTTTGCCGTATGTTGCATCGTGATCAGCACATCGAATTACCCCTATACAGTGAATTTGAAGCGTTTAAGGGAAGTGTACGGTAGTGTTTTGGCAGAAAATTGCTTTTTTCGAAAATCGAGCAATTCGCCGATAACTCGAGAACGGTCGAATGTTAGCGTTTGCCGTATGTTGCATTGCGTTCAGCGCATCGAATTACCCCTATACACTGAATTTGGAGTGGTTACGGGAAGTGTACGGTAGTGTTTTGGTAGGAAAACCCGTTTATGCGATATTCGTGCGTTTCACGGGCAGAAAAGCACGTTTTACACAGTCCTCACTGTTTTGATGATAACTCAAGAACGGTCGAATGTTAGCGTTTGCCGTATGTTGCATCGTGTTCAGCGCATCGAATTACCCCTATACAGTGAATTTGAAGCGTTTAAGGGAAGTGTACGGTAGTGTTTTGGCAGAAAATTGCTTTTTTCGAAAATTGAGCAATTCGCTGATAACTCGAGAACGGTCGAATGTTAGCGTTTGCCGTATGTTGCATCGTGTTCAGCACATCGAATTACCCCTATACAGTGATTTTGAAGCGTTTAAGGGAAGTGTACGGTAGTGTTTTGGCAGAAAATTGCTTTTATCGAAAATTGAGCAATTCGCTGATAACTCGAGAACGGTCGAATGTTAGCGTTTGCCGTATGTTGCATTGCGTTCAGCGCATCGAATTACCCCTATACACTGAATTTGGAGTGGTTACGGGAAGTGTACGGTAGTGTTTTGGTAGGAAAACCCGTTTATGCGATATTCGTGCGTTTCACGGGCAGAAAAGCACGTTTTACACAGTACTCACTGTTTTGATGATAACTCAAGAACGGTCGAATGTTAGCATTTGCCGTATGTTGCATCGTGTTCAGCGCATCGAATTACCCCTATACAGTGAATTTGAAGCGTTTAAGGGAAGTGTACGGTAATGTTTTGACAGAAAATTGCTTTTTTCGAAAATCAAGCAATTCGCTGATAACTCGAGAACGGTCGAATGTTAGCGTTTGCCGTATGTTGCATCGTGTTCAGCACATCGAATTACCCCTATACAGTGAATTTGAAGCGTTTAAGGGAAGTGTACGGTAGTGTTTTGGCAGAAAATTGCTTTTTTCGAAAATTGAGCAATTCGCTGATAACTCGAGAACGGTCGAATGTTAGCGTTTGCCGTATGTTGCATTGCGTTCAGCGCATCGAATTACCCCTATACACTGAATTTGGAGTGGTTACGGGAAGTGTACGGTAGTGTTTTGGTAGGAAAACCCGTTTATGCGATATTCGTGCGTTTCACGGGCAGAAAAGCACGTTTTACACAGTCCTCACTGTTTTGATGATAACTCAAGAACGGTCGAATGTTAGCGTTTGCCGTATGTTGCATCGTGTTCAGCGCATCGAATTACCCCTATACAGTGAATTTGAAGCGTTTAAGGGAAGTGTACGGTAGTGTTTTGGCAGAAAATTGCTTTTTTCGAAAATTGAGCAATTCGCTGATAACTCGAGAACGGTCCAATGTTAGCGTTTGCCGTATGTTGCATCGTGTTCAGCACATCGAATTACCCCTATACAGTGATTTCGAAGCGTTTAAGGGAAGTGTACGGTAGTGTTTTGGCAGAAAATTGCTTTTATCGAAAATCGAGCAATTCGCTGATAACTCGAGAACGGTCGAATGTTAGCGTTTGCCGTATGTTGCATTGCGTTCAGCGCATCGAATTACCCCTATACACTGAATTTGGAGTGGTTACGGGAAGTGTACGGTAGTGTTTGGTAGGAAAACCCGTTTATGCGATATTCGTGCGTTTCACGGGCAGAAAAGCACGTTTTACACAGTCCTCACTGTTTTGATGATAACTCAAGAACGGTCGAATGTTAGCGTTTGCCGTATGTTGCATCGTGTTCAGCGCATCGAATTACCCCTATACAGTGAATTTGAAGCGTTTAAGGGAAGTGTACGGTAGTGTTTTGGCAGAAAATTGTTTTTATCGAAAATTGAGCAATTCGCTGATAACTCGAGAACGGTCGAATGTTAGCGTTTGCCGTATGTTGCATCGCGATCAGCACATCGAATTACCCTATACAGTTAATTTGAAGCGTTTAAGGGAAGTGTACGGTAGTGTTTTGGCAGAAAATTGCTTTTTTCGAAAATTGAGCAATTCGCTGATAACTCGAGAACGGTCGAATGTTAGCGTTTGCCGTATGTTGCATTGCGTTCAGCGCATCGAATTACCCTATACACTGAATTTGGAGTGGTTACGGGAAGTGTACGGTAGTGTTTTGGTAGGAAAACCCGTTTATGCGATATTCGTGCGTTTCACGGGCAGAAAAGCACGTTTTACACAGTCCTCACTGTTTGATGATAACTCAAGAACGGTCGAATGTTAGCGTTTGCCGTATGTTGCATCGTGTTCAGCGCATCGAATTACCCCTATACAGTGAATTTGAAGCGTTTAAGGGAAGTGTACGGTAATGTTTTGACAGAAAATTGCTTTTTTCGAAAATCAAGCAATTCGCTGATAACTCGAGAACGGTCGAATGTTAGCGTTTGCCGTATGTTGCATTGCGTTCAGCGCATCGAATTACCCCTATAGAGTGAATTTGGAGTGGTTACGGGAAGTGTACGGTAGTGTTTTGGAAGGAAAACCCGTTTATGCGATATTCGTGCGTTTCACGGGCAGAAAAGCACGTTTTACACAGTCCTCACTGTTTTGATGATAACTCAAGAACGGTCGAATGTTAGCGTTTGCCGTATGTTGCATCGTGTTCAGCACATCGAATTACCCCTATACAGTTAATTTGAAGCGTTTAAGGGAAGTGTACGGTAGTGTTTTGGCAGAAAATTGCTTTTTTCGAAAATTGAGCAATTCGCTGATAACTCGAGAACGGTCGAATGTTAGCGTTTGCCGTATGTTGCATCGTGTTCAGCACATCGAATTACCCCTATACAGTGAATTTGAAGCGTTTAAGGGAAGTGTACGGTAGTGTTTTGGCAGAAAATTGCTTTTTTCGAAAATTGAGCAATTCGCTGATAACTCGAGAACGGTCGAATGTTAGCGTTTGCCGTATGTTGCATTGCGTTCAGCGCATCGAATTACCCCTATACACTGAATTTGGAGTGGTTACGGGAAGTGTACGGTAGTGTTTTGGTAGGAAAACCCGTTTATGCGATATTCGTGCGTTTCACGGGCAGAAAAGCACGTTTCACACAGTCCTCACTGTTTTGATGATAACTCAAGAACGGTCGAATGTTAGCGTTTGCCGTATGTTGCATCGTGTTCAGCGCATCGAATTACCCCTATACAGTGAATTTGAAGCGTTTAAGGGAAGTGTACGGTAGTGTTTTGGCAGAAAATTGCTTTTTTCGAAAATTGAGCAATTCGCTGATAACTCGAGAACGGTCGAATGTTAGCGTTTGCCGTATGTTGCATCGTGTTCAGCGCATCGAATTACCCCTATACAGTGAATTTGAAGCGTTTAAGGGAAGTGTACGGTAATGTTTTGACAGAAAATTGCTTTTTTCGAAAATCAAGCAATTCGCTGATAACTTGAGAACGGTCGAATGTTAGCGTTTGCCGTATGTTGCATTGCGTTCAGCGCATCGAATTACCCCTATAGAGTGAATTTGGAGTGGTTCCGGGAGGTGTACGGTAGTGTTTTGGTAGGAAAACCCGTTTATGCGATTTTCGCGCGTTTCACGGGCAGAAAAGCACGTTTTACACAGTCCTCACTGTTTTGATGATAACTCAAGAACGGTCGAATGTTAGCGTTTGCCATATGTTGCATCGTGTTCAGCACATCGAATTACCCCTATACAGTGATTTTGAAGCGTTTAAGGGAAGTGTACGGTAGTGTTTTGGCAGAAAATTGCTTTTTTCGAAAATCGAGCAATTCGCTGATAACTCGAGAACGGTCGAATGTTAGCGTTTGCCGTATGTTGCATTGCGTTCAGCGCATCGAATTACCCTATACACTGAATTTGGAGTGGTTACGGGAAGTGTACGGTAGTGTTTTGGTAGGAAAACCCGTTTATGCGATATTCGTGCGTTTCACGGGCAGAAAAGCACGTTTTACACAGTCCTCACTGTTTTGATGATAACTCAAGAACGGTCGAATGTTAGCGTTTGCCGTATGTTGCATCGTGTTCAGCGCATCGAATTACCCCTATACAGTGAATTTGAAGCGTTTAAGGGAAGTGTACGGTAGTGTTTTGGCAGAAAATTGCTTTTTTCGAAAATTGAGCAATTCGCTGATAACTCGAGAACGGTCGAATGTTAGCGTTTGCCGTATGTTGCATCGTGTTCAGCACATCGAATTACCCCTATACAGTGATTTTGAAGCGTTTAAGGGAAGTGTACGGTAGTGTTTTGGCAGAAAATTGCTTTTTTCGAAAATCGAGCAATTTGCTGATAACTCGAGAACGGTCGAATGTTAGCGTTTGCCGTATGTTGCATTGCGTTCAGCGCATCGAATTACCCCTATAGAGTGAATTTGGAGTGGTTACGGGAAGTGTACGGTAGTGTTTTGGCAGAAAATTGCTTTTTTCGAAAATCGAGCAATTCGCCGATAACTCGAGAACGGTCGAATGTTAGCGTTTGCCGTATGTTGCATTGCGTTCAGCGCATCGAATTACCCCTATACACTGAATTTGGAGTGGTTACGGGGAGTGTACGGTAGTGTTTTGGTAGGAAAACCCGTTTATGCGATATTCGTGCGTTTCACGGGCAGAAAAGCACGTTTTACACAGTCCTCACTGTTTTGATGATAACTCAAGAACGGTCGAATGTTAGCGTTTGCCGTATGTTGCATCGTGTTCAGCGCATCGAATTACCCCTATACAGTGAATTTGAAGCGTTCAAGGGAAGTGTACGGTAGTGTTTTGGCAGAAAATTGCTTTTTTCGAAAATTGAGCAATTCGCTGATAACTCGAGAACGGTCGAATGTTAGCGTTTGCCGTATGTTGCATCGTGATCAGCACATCGAATTACCCCTATACAGTGATTTTGAAGCGTTTAAGGGAAGTGTACGGTAGTGTTTTGGCAGAAAATTGCTTTTTTCGAAAATCGAGCAATTCGCTGATAACTCGAGAACGGTCGAATGTTAGCGTTTGCCGTATGTTGCGTCGTGTTCAGCACATCGAATTACCCCTATACAGTGATTTTGAAGCGTTTAAGGGAAGTGTACGGTAGTGTTTTGGCAGAAAATTGCTTTTTTCGAAAATCGAGCAATTCGCTGATAACTCGAGAACGGTCGAATGTTAGCGTTTGCCGTATGTTGCATTGCGTTCAGCGCATCGAATTACCCCTATACACTGAATTTGGAATGGTTACGGGAAGTGTACGGTAGTGTTTTGGTAGGAAAACCCGTTTATGCGATATTCGTGCGTTTCACGGGCAGAAAAGCACGTTTTACACAGTCCTCACGTTTTGATGATAACTCAAGAACGGTCGAATATTAGCGTTTGCCGTATGTTGCATCGTATTCAGCGCATCGAATTACCCCTATACAGTGAATTTGAAGCGTTTAAGGGAAGTGTACGGTACTGTTTTGGCAGAAAATTGCTTTTTTCGAAAATTGAGCAATTCGCTGATAACTCGAGAACGGTCGAATGTTAGCGTTTGCCGTATGTTGCATCGTGATCAGCACATCGAATTACCCCTATACAGTGAATTTGAAGCGTTTAAGGGAAGTGTACGGTAGTGTTTTGGCAGGAAATTGCTTTTTTCGAAAATCGAGCAATTCGCTGATAACTCGAGAACGGTCGAATGTTAGCGTTTGCCGTATGTTGCATTGCGTTCAGCGCATCGAATTACCCCTATACAGTTAATTTGAAGCGTTTAAGGGAAGTGTACGGTAGTGTTTTGGCAGAAAATTGCTTTTTCGAAAATTGAGCAATTCGCTGATAACTCGAGAACGGTCGAATGTTAGCGTTTGCCGTATGTTGCATCGTGTTCAGCGCATCGAATTACCCCTATACAGTGAATTTGAAGCGTTTAAGGGAAGTGTACGGTAGTGTTTTGGCAGAAAATTGCTTTTTTCGAAAATTGAGCAATTCGCTGATAACTCGAGAACGGTCGAATGTTAGCGTTTGCCGTATGTTGCATCGTGATCAGCACATCGAATTACCCCTATACAGTTAATTTGAAGCGTTTAAGGGAAGTGTACGGTAGTGTTTTGGCAGAAAATTGCTTTTTTCGAAAATTGAGCAATTCGCTGATAACTCGAGAACGGTCGAATGTTAGCGTTTGCCGTATGTTGCATCGTGTTCACCACATCGAATTACCCCTATACACTGAATTTGGAGTGGTTACGGGGAGTGTACGGTAGTGTTTTGGCAGAAAATTGCTTTTTTCGAAAATCGAGCAATTCGCTGATAACTCGAGAACGGTCGAATGTTAGCGTTTGCCGTATGTTGCATTGCGTTCAGGGCATCGAATTACCCCTATAGAGTGAATTTGGAGTGGTTACGGGAAGTGTACGGTAGTGTTTTGGCAGAAAATTGCTTTTTTCGAAAATCGAGCAATTCGCCGATAACTCGAGAACGGTCGAATGTTAGCGTTTGCCGTATGTTGCATTGCGTTCAGCGCATCGAATTACCCCTATACACTGAATTTGGAGTGGTTACGGGGAGTGTACGGTAGTGTTTTGGTAGGAAAACCCGTTTATGCGATATTCGTTTTACACAGTCCTCACTGTTTTGATGATAACTCAAGAACGGTCGAATGTTAGCGTTTGCCGTATGTTGCATCGTGTTCAGCGCATCGAATTACCCCTATACAGTGAATTTGAAGCGTTCAAGGGAAGTGTACGGTAGTGTTTTGGCAGAAAATTGCTTTTTTCGAAAATTGAGCAATTCGCTGATAACTCGAGAACGGTCGAATGTTAGCGTTTGCCGTATGTTGCATCGTGTTCAGCGCATCGAATTACCCCTATACAGTGAATTTGAAGCGTTTAAGGGAAGTGTACGGTAATGTTTTGACAGAAAATTGCTTTTTTCGAAAATCAAGCAATTCGCTGATAACTTGAGAACGGTCGAATGTTAGCGTTTGCCGTATGTTGCATTGCGTTCAGCGCATCGAATTACCCCTATAGAGTGAATTTGGAGTGGTTCCGGGAGGTGTACGGTAGTGTTTTGGTAGGAAAACCCGTTTATGCGATTTTCGCGCGTTTCACGGGCAGAAAAGCACGTTTTACACAGTCCTCACTGTTTTGATGATAACTCAAGAACGGTCGAATGTTAGCGTTTGCCATATGTTGCATCGTGTTCAGCACATCGAATTACCCTATACAGTGATTTTGAAGCGTTTAAGGGAAGTGTACGGTAGTGTTTTGGCAGAAAATTGCTTTTTTCGAAAATCGAGCAATTCGCTGATAACTCGAGAACGGTCGAATGTTAGCGTTTGCCGTATGTTGCATTGCGTTCAGCGCATCGAATTACCCCTATACACTGAATTTGGAGTGGTTACGGGAAGTGTACGGTAGTGTTTTGGTAGGAAAACCCGTTTATGCGATATTCGTGCGTTTCACGGGCAGAAAAGCACGTTTTACACAGTCCTCACTGTTTTGATGATAACTCAAGAACGGTCGAATGTTAGCGTTTGCCGTATGTTGCATCGTGTTCAGCGCATCGAATTACCCCTATACAGTGAATTTGAAGCGTTTAAGGGAAGTGTACGGTAGTGTTTTGGCAGAAAATTGCTTTTTTCGAAAATTGAGCAATTCGCTGATAACTCGAGAACGGTCGAATGTTAGCGTTTGCCGTATGTTGCATCGTGTTCAGCACATCGAATTACCCCTATACAGTGATTTTGAAGCGTTTAAGGGAAGTGTCCGGTAGTGTTTTGGCAGAAAATTGCTTTTTCGAAAATCGAGCAATTTGCTGATAACTCGAGAACGGTCGAATGTTAGCGTTTGCCGTATGTTGCATTGCGTTCAGCGCATCGAATTACCCTATACAGTTAATTTGAAGCGTTTAAGGGGAGTGTACGGTAGTGTTTTGGCAGAAAATTGCTTTTTTCGAAAATTGAGCAATTCGCTGATAACTCGAGAACGGTCGAATGTTAGCGTTTGCCGTATGTTGCATCGTGTTCAGCGCATCGAATTACCCCTATACAGTGAATTTGAAGCGTTTAAGGGAAGTGTACGGTAGTGTTTTGGCAGAAAATTGCTTTTTTCGAAAATTGAGCAATTCGCTGATAACTCGAGAACGGTCGAATGTTAGCGTTTGCCGTATGTTGCATCGTGATCAGCACATCGAATTACCCCTATACAGTTAATTTGAAGCGTTTAAGGGAAGTGTACGGTAGTGTTTTGGCAGAAAATTGCTTTTTTCGAAAATTGAGCAATTCGCTGATAACTCGAGAACGGTCGAATGTTAGCGTTTGCCGTATGTTGCATCGTGTTCACCACATCGAATTACCCTATACACTGAATTTGGAGTGGTTACGGGGAGTGTACGGTAGTGTTTTGGCAGAAAATTGCTTTTTTCGAAAATCGAGCAATTCGCTGATAACTCGAGAACGGTCGAATGTTAGCGTTTGCCGTATGTTGCATTGCGTTCAGGGCATCGAATTACCCCTATAGAGTGAATTTGGAGTGGTTACGGGAAGTGTACGGTAGTGTTTTGGCAGAAAATTGCTTTTTTCGAAAATCGAGCAATTCGCCGATAACTCGAGAACGGTCGAATGTTAGCGTTTGCCGTATGTTGCATTGCGTTCAGCGCATCGAATTACCCCTATACACTGAATTTGGAATGGTTACGGGAAGTGTACGGTAGTGTTTTGGTAGGAAAACCCGTTTATGCGATATTCGTGCGTTTCACGGGCAGAAAAGCACGTTTTACACAGTCCTCACTGTTTTGATGATAACTCAAGAACGGTCGAATATTAGCGTTTGCCGTATGTTGCATCGTATTCAGCGCATCGAATTACCCCTATACAGTGAATTTGAAGCGTTTAAGGGAAGTGTACGGTACTGTTTTGGCAGAAAATTGCTTTTTTCGAAAATTGAGCAATTCGCTGATAACTCGAGAACGGTCGAATGTTAGCGTTTGCCGTATGTTGCATCGTGATCAGCACATCGAATTACCCCTATACAGTGAATTTGAAGCGTTTAAGGGAAGTGTACGGTAGTGTTTTGGCAGGAAATTGCTTTTTTCGAAAATCGAGCAATTCGCCGATAACTCGAGAACGGTCGAATGTTAGCGTTTGCCGTATGTTGCATTGCGTTCAGCGCATCGAATTACCCCTATACACTGAATTTGGAGTGGTTACGGGAAGTGTACGGTAGTGTTTTGGTAGGAAAACCCGTTTGTGCGATATTCGTGCGTTTCACGGGCAGAAAAGCACGTTTTACACAGTCCTCACTGTTTTGATGATAACTCAAGAACGGTCGAATGTTAGCGTTTGCCGTATGTTGCATCGTGGTCAGCGCATCGAATTACCCTATACAGTGAATTTGAAGCGTTTAAGGGAAGTGTACGGTAGTGTTTTGGCAGAAAATTGCTTTTTTCGAAAATTGAGCAATTCGCTGATAACTCGAGAACGGTCGAATGTTAGCGTTTGCCGTATGTTGCATCGTGATCAGCACATCGAATTACCCCTATACAGTTAATTTGAAGCGTTTAAGGGAAGTGTACGGTAGTGTTTTGGCAGAAAATTGCTTTTTTCGAAAATTGAGCAATTCGCTGATAACTCGAGAACGGTCGAATGTTAGCGTTTGCCGTATGTTGCATCGTGTTCACCACATCGAATTACCCCTATACAGTGATTTTGAAGCGTTTAAGGGAAGTGTACGGTAGTGTTTTGGCAGAAAATTGCTTTTTCGAAAATCGAGCAATTCGCTGATAACTCGAGAACGGTCGAATGTTAGCGTTTGCCGTATGTTGCATTGCGTTCAGCGCATCGAATTACCCCTATACACTGAATTTGGAGTGGTTACGGGAAGTGTACGGTAGTGTTTTGGTAGGAAAACCCGTTTATGCGATATTCGTGCGTTTCACGGGCAGAAAAGCACGTTTTACACAGTCCTCACTGTGTTGATGATAACTCAAGAACGGTCGAATGTTAGCGTTTGCCGTATGTTGCATCATGTTCAGCGCATCGAATTACCCCTATACAGTGAATTTGAAGCGTTTAAGGGAAGTGTACGGTAATGTTTTGACAGAAAATTGCTTTTTTCGAAAATCAAGCAATTCGCTGATAACTCGAGAACGGTTGAATGTTAGCGTTTGCCGTATGTTGCATTGCGTTCAGCGCATCGAAATACCCTATAGAGTGAATTTGGAGTGGTTACGGCAAGTGTACGGTAGTGTTTTGGAAGGAAAACCCGTTTATGCGATATTCGTGCGTTTCACGGGCAGAAAAGCACGTTTTACACAGTCCTCACTGTTTTGATGATAACTCGAGAACGGTCGAATGTTAGCGTTTGCCGTATGTTGCATCGTGTTCAGCACATCGAATTACCCCTATACAGTGATTTTGAAGCGTTTAAGGGAAGTGTACGGTAGTGTTTTGGCAGAAAATTGCTGTTTTCGAAAATCGAGCAATTCGCTGATAACTCGAGAACGGTCGAATGTTAGCGTTTGCCGTATGTTGCATTGCGTTCAGCGCATCGAATTACCCCTATAGAGTGAATTTGGAGTGGTTACGGGAAGTGTACGGTAGTGTTTTGGCAGAAAATTGCTTTTTTCGAAAATCGAGCAATTCGCCGATAACTCGAGAACGGTCGAATGTTAGCGTTTGCCGTATGTTGCATTGCGTTCAGCGCATCGAATTACCCCTATACACTGAATTTGGAGTGGTTACGGGAAGTGTACGGTAGTGTTTTGGTAGGAAAACCCGTTTATGCGATATTCGTGCGTTTCACGGGCAGAAAAGCACGTTTTACACAGTCCTCACTGTGTTGATGATAACTCAAGAACGGTCGAATGTTAGCGTTTGCCGTATGTTGCATCATGTTCAGCGCATCGAATTACCCCTATACAGTGAATTTGAAGCGTTTAAGGGAAGTGTACGGTAATGTTTTGACAGAAAATTGCTTTTTTCGAAAATCAAGCAATTCGCTGATAACTCGAGAACGGTTGAATGTTAGCGTTTGCCGTATGTTGCATTGCGTTCAGCGCATCGAATTACCCCTATAGAGTGAATTTGGAGTGGTTACGGGAAGTGTACGGTAGTGTTTTGGAAGGAAAACCCGTTTATGCGATATTCGTGCGTTTCACGGGCAGAAAAGCACGTTTTACACAGTCCTCACTGTTTTGATGATAACTCGAGAACGGTCGAATGTTAGCGTTTGCCGTATGTTGCATCGTGTTCAGCACATCGAATTACCCCTATACAGTGATTTTGAAGCGTTTAAGGGAAGTGTACGGTAGTGTTTTGGCAGAAAATTGCTTTTTTCGAAAATCGAGCAATTCGCTGATAACTCGAGAACGGTCGAATGTTAGCGTTTGCCGTATGTTGCATTGCGTTCAGCGCATCGAATTACCCCTATAGAGTGAATTTGGAGTGGTTACGGGAAGTGTACGGTAGTGTTTGGCAGAAAATTGCTTTTTTCGAAAATCGAGCAATTCGCCGATAACTCGAGAACGGTCGAATGTTAGCGTTTGCCGTATGTTGCATTGCGTTCAGCGCATCGAATTACCCCTATACACTGAATTTGGAGTGGTTACGGGAAGTGTACGGTAGTGTTTTGGTAGGAAAACCCGTTTATGCGATATTCGTGCGTTTCACGGGCAGAAAAGCACGTTTTACACAGTCCTCACTGTGTTGATGATAACTCAAGAACGGTCGAATGTTAGCGTTTGCCGTATGTTGCATCGTGTTCAGCGCATCGAATTACCCCTATACAGTGAATTTGAAGCGTTTAAGGGAAGTGTACGGTAATGTTTTGACAGAAAATTGCTTTTTTCGAAAATCAAGCAATTCGCTGATAACTCGAGAACGGTCGAATGTTAGCGTTTGCCGTATGTTGCATTGCGTTCAGCGCATCGAATTACCCCTATAGAGTGAATTTGGAGTGGTTACGGGAAGTGTACGGTAGTGTTTTGGAAGGAAAACCCGTTTATGCGATATTCGTGCGTTTCACGGGCAGAAAAGCACGTTTTACACAGTCCTCACTGTTTTGATGATAACTCGAGAACGGTCGAATGTTAGCGTTTGCCGTATGTTGCATCGTGTTCAGCACATCGAATTACCCCTATACAGTGATTTTGAAGCGTTTAAGGGAAGTGTACGGTAGTAGTTTGGCAGAAAATTGCTTTTTTCGAAAATCGAGCAATTCGCTGATAACTCGAGAACGGTCGAATGTTAGCGTTTGCCGTATGTTGCATTGCGTTCAGCGCATCGAATTACCCCTATACACTGAATTTGGAGTGGTTACGGGAAGTGTACGGTAGTGTTTTGGTAGGAAAACCCGTTTATGCGATATTCGTGCGTTTCACGGGCAGAAAAGCACGTTTTACACAGTCCTCACTGTTTTGATGATAACTCGAGAACGGTCGAATGTTAGCGTTTGCCGTATGTTGCATCGTGATCAGCACATCGAATTACCCCTATACAGTTAATTTGAAGCGTTTAAGGGAAGTGTACGGTAGTGTTTTGGCAGAAAATTGCTTTTTTCGAAAATTGAGCAATTCGCTGATAACTCGAGAACGGTCGAATGTTAGCGTTTGCCGTATGTTGCATCGTGTTCACCACATCGAATTACCCCTATACAGTGATTTTGAAGCGTTTAAGGGAAGTGTACGGTAGTGTTTTGGCAGAAAATTGCTTTTTTCGAAAATCGAGCAATTCGCTGATAACTCGAGAACGGTCGAATGTTAGCGTTTGCCGTATGTTGCATTGCGTTCAGCGCATCGAATTACCCCTATACACTGAATTTGGAGTGGTTACGGGAAGTGTACGGTAGTGTTTTGGTAGGAAAACCCGTTTATGCGATATTCGTGCGTTTCACGGGCAGAAAAGCACGTTTTACACAGTCCTCACTGTGTTGATGATAACTCAAGAACGGTCGAATGTTAGCGTTTGCCGTATGTTGCATCATGTTCAGCGCATCGAATTACCCCTATACAGTGAATTTGAAGCGTTTAAGGGAAGTGTACGGTAATGTTTTGACAGAAAATTGCTTTTTCGAAAATCAAGCAATTCGCTGATAACTCGAGAACGGTTGAATGTTAGCGTTTGCCGTATGTTGCATTGCGTTCAGCGCATCGAAATACCCTATAGAGTGAATTTGGAGTGGTTACGGGAAGTGTACGGTAGTGTTTGGAAGGAAAACCCGTTTATGCGATATTCGTGCGTTTCACGGGCAGAAAAGCACGTTTTACACAGTCCTCACTGTTTTGATGATAACTCGAGAACGGTCGAATGTTAGCGTTTGCCGTATGTTGCATCGTGTTCAGCACATCGAATTACCCCTATACAGTGATTTTGAAACGTTTAAGGGAAGTGTACGGTAGTGTTTTGGCAGAAAATTGCTTTTTTCGAAAATCGAGCAATTCGCTGATAACTCGAGAACGGTCGAATGTTAGCGTTTGCCGTATGTTGCATTGCGTTCAGCGCATCGAATTACCCCTATAGAGTGAATTTGGAGTGGTTACGGGAAGTGTACGGTAGTGTTTTGGCAGAAAATTGCTTTTTTCGAAAATCGAGCAATTCGCCGATAACTCGAGAACGGTCGAATGTTAGCGTTTGCCGTATGTTGCATTGCGTTCAGCGCATCGAATTACCCCTATACACTGAATTTGGAGTGGTTACGGGAAGTGTACGGTAGTGTTTTGGTAGGAAAACCCGTTTATGCGATATTCGTGCGTTTCACGGGCAGAAAAGCACGTTTTACACAGTCCTCACTGTGTTGATGATAACTCAAGAACGGTCGAATGTTAGCGTTTGCCGTATGTTGCATCGTGTTCAGCGCATCGAATTACCCCTATACAGTGAATTTGAAGCGTTTAAGGGAAGTGTACGGTAGTGTTTTGGCAGAAAATTGCTTTTTTCGAAAATTGAGCAATTCGCTGATAACTCGAGAACGGTCGAATGTTAGCGTTTGCCGTATGTTGCATCGTGATCAGCACATCGAATTACCCCTATACAGTTAATTTGAAGCGTTTAAGGGAAGTGTACGGTAGTGTTTTGGCAGAAAATTGCTTTTTTCGAAAATCGAGCAATTCGCTGATAACTCGAGAACGGTCGAATGTTAGCGTTTGCCGTATGTTGCATTGCGTTCAGCGCATCGAATTACCCCTATACACTGAATTTGGAGTGGTTACGGGAAGTGTACGGTAGTGTTTTGGAAGGAAAACCCGTTTATGCGATATTCGTGCGTTTCACGGGCAGAAAAGCACGTTTTACACAGTCCTCACTTTTGATCATAACTCGAGAACGGTCGAATGTTAGCGTTTGCCGTATGTTGCATCGTGTTCAGCACATCGAATTACCCCTATACAGTGATTTTGAAGCGTTTAAGGGAAGTGTACGGTAGTGTTTTGGCAGAAAATTGCTTTTTTCGAAAATCGAGCAATTCGCTGATAACTCGAGAACGGTCGAATGTTAGCGTTTGCCGTATGTTGCATTGCGTTCAGCGCATCGAATTACCCCTATAGAGTGAATTTGGAGTGGTTACGGGAAGTGTACGGTAGTGTTTTGGCAGAAAATTGCTTTTTTCGAAAATCGAGCAATTCGCCGATAACTCGAGAACGGTCGAATGTTAGCGTTTGCCGTATGTTGCATTGCGTTCAGCGCATCGAATTACCCCTATACACTGAATTTGGAGTGGTTACGGGAAGTGTACGGTAGTGTTTTGGTAGGAAAACCGTTTATGCGATATTCGTGCGTTTCACGGGCAGAAAAGCACGTTTTACACAATCCTCACTGTGTTGATGATAACTCAAGAACGGTCGAATGTTAGCGTTTGCCGTATGTTGCATCGTGTTCAGCGCATCGAATTACCCCTATACAGTGAATTTGAAGCGTTTAAGGGAAGTGTACGGTAATGTTTTGACAGAAAATTGCTTTTTTCGAAAATCAAGCAATTCGCTGATAACTCGAGAACGGTCGAATGTTAGCGTTTGCCGTATGTTGCATTGCGTTCAGCGCATCGAATTACCCTATACACTGAATTTGGAGTGGTTACGGGAAGTGTACGGTAGTGTTTTGGTAGGAAAACCCGTTTATGCGATATTCGTGCGTTTCACGGGCAGAAAAGCACGTTTTACACAGTCCTCACTGTTTGATGATAACTCAAGAACGGTCGAATGTTAGCGTTTGCCGTATGTTGCATCGTGTTCAGCGCATCGAATTACCCTATACAGTGAATTTGAAGCGTTTAAGGGAAGTGTACGGTAATGTTTGACAGAAAATTGCTTTTTTCGAAAATCAAGCAATTCGCTGATAACTCGAGAACGGTCGAATGTTAGCGTTTGCCGTATGTTGCATTGCGTTCAGCGCATCGAATTACCCCTATAGAGTGAATTTGGAGTGGTTACGGGAAGTGTACGGTAGTGTTTTGGAAGGAAAACCCGTTTATGCGATATTCGTGCGTTTCACGGGCAGAAAAGCACGTTTTACACAGTCCTCACTGTTTGATGATAACTCGAGAACGGTCGAATGTTAGCGTTTGCCGTATGTTGCATCGTGTTCAGCACATCGAATTACCCCTATACAGTGATTTTGAAGCGTTTAAGGGAAGTGTACGGTAGTGTTTTGGCAGAAAATTGCTTTTTTCGAAAATCGAGCAATTCGCTGATAACTCGAGAACGGTCGAATGTTAGCGTTTGCCGTATGTTGCATTGCGTTCAGCGCATCGAATTACCCCTATACACTGAATTTGGAGTGGTTACGGGAAGTGTACGGTAGTGTTTTGGTAGGAAAACCCGTTTATGCGATATTCGTGCGTTTCACGGGCAGAAAAGCACGTTTTACACAGTCCTCACTGTTTTGATGATAACTCAAGAACGGTCGAATGTTAGCGTTTGCCGTATGTTGCATCGTGTTCAGCGCATCGAATTACCCCTATACAGTGAATTTGAAGCGTTTAAGGGAAGTGTACGGTAGTGTTTTGGCAGAAAATTGCTTTTTTCGAAAATTGAGCAATTCGCTGATAACTCGAGAACGGTCGAATGTTAGCGTTTGCCGTATGTTGCATCGTGTTCAGCACATCGAATTACCCCTATACAGTGATTTTGAAGCGTTTAAGGGAAGTGTACGGTAGTGTTTTGGCAGAAAATTGCTTTTATCGAAAATCGAGCAATTCGCTGATAACTCGAGAACGGTCGAATGTTAGCGTTTGCCGTATGTTGCATTGCGTTCAGCGCATCGAATTACCCCTATACACTGAATTTGGAGTGGTTACGGGAAGTGTACGGTAGTGTTTTGGTAGGAAAACCCGTTTATGCGATATTCGTGCGTTTCACGGGCAGAAAAGCACGTTTTACACAGTCCTCACTGTTTTGATGATAACTCAAGAACGGTCGAATGTTAGCGTTTGCCGTATGTTGCATCGTGTTCAGCGCATCGAATTACCCCTATACAGTGAATTTGAAGCGTTTAAGGGAAGTGTACGGTAATGTTTTGACAGAAAATTGCTTTTTTCGAAAATCAAGCAATTCGCTGATAACTCGAGAACGGTCGAATGTTAGCGTTTGCCGTATGTTGCATTGCGTTCAGCGCATCGAATTACCCCTATAGAGTGAATTTGGAGTGGTTACGGGAAGTGTACGGTAGTGTTTTGGAAGGAAAACCCGTTTATGCGATATTCGTGCGTTTCACGGGCAGAAAAGCACGTTTTACACAGTCCTCACTGTTTTGATGATAACTCAAGAACAGTCGAATGTTAGCGTTTGCCGTATGTTGCATCGTGTTCAGCACACCGAATTACCCTATACAGTTAATTTGAAGCGTTTAAGGGAAGTGTACGGTAGTGTTTTGGCAGAAAATTGCTTTTTTCGAAAATTGAGCAATTCGCTGATAACTCGAGAACGGTCGAATGTTAGCGTTTGCCGTATGTTGCATCGTGTTCAGCACATCGAATTACCCCTATACAGTGAATTGAAGCGTTTAAGGGAAGTGTACGGTAGTGTTTTGGCAGAAAATTGCTTTTTTCGAAAATTGAGCAATTCGCTGATAACTCGAGAACGGTCGAATGTTAGCGTTTGCCGTATGTTGCATTGCGTTCAGCGCATCGAATTACCCTATACACTGAATTTGGAGTGGTTACGGGAAGTGTACGGTAGTGTTTTGGTAGGAAAACCCGTTTATGCGATATTCGTGCGTTTCACGGGCAGAAAAGCACGTTTTACACAGTCCTCACTGTTTTGATGATAACTCAAGAACGGTCGAATGTTAGCGTTTGCCGTATGTTGCATCGTGTTCAGCGCACCGAATTACCCCTATACAGTGAATTTGAAGCGTTTAAGAGAAGTGTACGGTAGTGTTTTGGCAGAAAATTGCTTTTTTCGAAAATTGAGCAATTCGCTGATAACTCGAGAACGGACGAATGTTAGCGTTTGCCGTATGTTGCATCGTGTTCAGCGCATCGAATTACCCTATACAGTGAATTTGAAGCGTTTAAGGGAAGTGTACGGTAGTGTTTGGCAGAAAATTGCTTTTTTCGAAAATCAAGCAATTCGCTGATAACTCGAGAACGGTCGAATGTTAGCGTTTGGCGTATGTTGCATTGGGTTCAGTGCATCGAATTACCCCTATACACTGAATTTGGAGTGGTTACGGGAAGTGTACGGTAGTGTTTTGGAAGGAAAACCCGTTTATGCGATATTCGTGCGTTTCACGGGCAGAAAAGCACGTTTTACACAGTCCTCACTGTTTTGATGATAACTCAAGAACGGTCGAATGTTAGCATTTGCCGTATGTTGCATCGTGTTCAGCACATCGAATTACCCCTATACAGTTAATTTGAAGCGTTTAAGGGAAGTGTACGGTAGTGTTTTGGCAGAAAATTGCTTTTTTCGAAAATCGAGCAATTCGCTGATAACTCGAGAACGGTCGAATGTTAGCGTTTGCCGTATGTTGCATTGCGTTCAGCGCATCGAATTACCCCTATACACTGAATTTGGAGTGGTTACGGGAAGTGTACGGTAGTGTTTTGGTAGGAAAACCCGTTTATGCGATATTCGTGCGTTTCACGGGCAGAAAAGCACGTTTACACAGTCCTCACTGTTTTGATGATAACTCAAGAACGGTCAAATGTTAGCGTTTGCCGTATGTTGCATCGTGTTCAGCGCATCGAATTACCCCTATACAGTGAATTTGAAGCCTTTAAGGGAAGTGTACGGTAATGTTTTGACAGAAAATTGCCTTTTTCGAAAATCAAGCAATTCGCTGATAACTCGAGAACGGTCGAATGTTAGCGTTTGCCGTATGTTGCATTGGGTTCAGCGCATCAAATTACCCCTATACACTGAATTTGGAGTGGTTACGGGAAGTGTACGGTAGTGTTTTGGAAGGAAAACCCGTTTATGCGATATTCGTGCGTTTCACGGGCAGAAAAGCACGTTTTACACAGTCCTCACTGTTTGATGATAACTCAAGAACGGTCGAATGTTAGCATTTGCCGTATGTTGCATCGTGTTCAGCACATCGAATTACCCCTATACAGTTAATTTGAAGCGTTTAAGGGAAGTGTACGGTAGTGTTTTGGCAGAAAATTGCTTTTTTCGAAAATCGAGCAATTCGCTGATAACTCGAGAACGGTCGAATGTTAGCGTTTGCCGTATGTTGCACTGCGTTCAGCGCATCGAATTACCCCTATACACTGAATTTGGAGTGGTTACGGGAAGTGTACGGTAGTGTTTGGTAGGAAAACCCGTTTATGCGATATTCGTGCGTTTCACGGGCAGAAAAGCACGTTTTACACAGTCCTCACTGTTTTGATGATAACTCAAGAACGGTCGAATGTTAGCGTTTGCCGTATGTTGCATCGTGTTCAGCGCATCGAATTACCCCTATACAGTGAATTTGAAGCGTTTAAGGGAAGTGTACGGTAGTGTTTTGGCAGAAAATTGCTTTTTTCGAAAATCGAGCAATTCGCTGATAACTCGAGAACGGACGAATGTTAGCGTTTGCCGTATGTTGCATCGTGTTCAGCGCATCGAATTACCCCTATACACTGAATTTGGAGTGGTTACGGGAAGTGTACGGTAGTGTTTTGGTAGGAAAACCCGTTTATGCGATATTCGTGCGTTTCACGGGCAGAAAAGCACGTTTTACACAGTCCTCACTGTTTTGATGATAACTCAAGAACGGTCAAATGTTAGCGTTTGCCGTATGTTGCATCGTGTTCAGCGCATCGAATTACCCCTATACAGTGAATTTGAAGCCTTTAAGGGAAGTGTACGGTAATGTTTTGACAGAAAATTGCCTTTTTCGAAAATCAAGCAATTCGCTGATAACTCGAGAACGGTCGAATGTTAGCGTTTGCCGTATGTTGCATTGCGTTCAGCGCATCGAATTACCCCTATACACTGAATTTGGAGTGGTTACGGGAAGTGTACGGTAGTGTTTTGGTAGGAAAACCCGTTTATGCGATATTCGTGCGTTTCACGGGCAGAAAAGCACGTTTTACACAGTCCTCACTGTTTTGATGATAACTCAAGAACGGTCGAATGTTAGCGTTTGCCGTATGTTGCATCGTGTTCAGCGCATCGAATTACCCCTATACAGTGAATTTGAAGCGTTTAAGGGAAGTGTACGGTAATGTTTTGACAGAAAATTGCTTTTTTCGAAATCAAGCAATTCGCTGATAACTCGAGAACGGTCGAATGTTAGCGTTTGCCGTATGTTGCATTGCGTTCAGCGCATCGAATTACCCTATAGAGTGAATTTGGAGTGGTTACGGGAAGTGTACGGTAGTGTTTTGGAAGGAAAACCCGTTTATGCGATATTCGTGCGTTTCACGGGCAGAAAAGCACGTTTTACACAGTCCTCACTGTTTTGATGATAACTCAAGAACAGTCGAATGTTAGCGTTTGCCGTATGTTGCATCGTGTTCAGCACACCGAATTACCCCTATACAGTTAATTTGAAGCGTTTAAGGGAAGTGTACGGTAGTGTTTTGGCAGAAAATTGCTTTTTTCGAAAATTGAGCAATTCGCTGATAACTCGAGAACGGTCGAATGTTAGCGTTTGCCGTATGTTGCATCGTGTTCAGCACATCGAATTACCCCTATACAGTGAATTTGAAGCGTTTAAGGGAAGTGTACGGTAGTGTTTTGGCAGAAAATTGCTTTTTTCGAAAATTGAGCAATTCGCTGATAACTCGAGAACGGTCGAATGTTAGCGTTTGCCGTATGTTGCATTGCGTTCAGCGCATCGAATTACCCCTATACACTGAATTTGGAGTGGTTACGGGAAGTGTACGGTAGTGTTTTGGTAGGAAAACCCGTTTATGCGATATTCGTGCGTTTCACGGGCAGAAAAGCACGTTTTACACAGTCCTCACTGTTTTGATGATAACTCAAGAACGGTCGAATGTTAGCGTTTGCCGTATGTTGCATCGTGTTCAGCGCACCGAATTACCCCTATACAGTGAATTTGAAGCGTTTAAGAGAAGTGTACGGTAGTGTTTTGGCAGAAAATTGCTTTTTTCGAAAATTGAGCAATTCGCTGATAACTCGAGAACGGACGAATGTTAGCGTTTGCCGTATGTTGCATCGTGTTCAGCGCATCGAATTACCCCTATACAGTGAATTTGAAGCGTTTAAGGGAAGTGTACGGTAGTGTTTTGGCAGAAAATTGCTTTTTTCGAAAATCAAGCAATTCGCTGATAACTCGAGAACGGTCGAATGTTAGCGTTTGGCGTATGTTGCATTGGGTTCAGTGCATCGAATTACCCCTATACACTGAATTTGGAGTGGTTACGGGAAGTGTACGGTAGTGTTTTGGAAGGAAAACCCGTTTATGCGATATTCGTGCGTTTCACGGGCACAAAAGCACGTTTTACACAGTCCTCACTGTTTGATGATAACTCAAGAACGGTCGAATGTTAGCATTTGCCGTATGTTGCATCGTGTTCAGCACATCGAATTACCCCTATACAGTTAATTTGAAGCGTTTAAGGGAAGTGTACGGTAGTGTTTTGGCAGAAAATTGCTTTTTTCGAAAATCGAGCAATTCGCTGATAACTCGAGAACGGTCGAATGTTAGCGTTTGCCGTATGTTGCATTGCGTTCAGCGCATCGAATTACCCCTATACACTGAATTGGAGTGGTTACGGGAAGTGTACGGTAGTGTTTTGGTAGGAAAACCCGTTTATGCGATATTCGTGCGTTTCACGGGCAGAAAAGCACGTTTTACACAGTCCTCACTGTTTTGATGATAACTCAAGAACGGTCAAATGTTAGCGTTTGCCGTATGTTGCATCGTGTTCAGCGCATCGAATTACCCCTATACAGTGAATTTGAAGCTTTAAGGGAAGTGTACGGTAATGTTTTGACAGAAAATTGCCTTTTTCGAAAATCAAGCAATTCGCTGATAACTCGAGAACGGTCGAATGTTAGCGTTTGCCGTATGTTGCATTGGGTTCAGCGCATCAAATTACCCCTATACACTGAATTTGGAGTGGTTACGGAAGTGTACGGTAGTGTTTTGGAAGGAAAACCCGTTTATGCGATATTCGTGCGTTTCACGGCAGAAAAGCACGTTTTACACAGTCCTCACTGTTTTGATGATAACTCAAGAACGGTCGAATGTTAGCATTTGCCGTATGTTGCATCGTGTTCAGCACATCGAATTACCCCTATACAGTTAATTTGAAGCGTTTAAGGGAAGTGTACGGTAGTGTTTTGCAGAAAATTGCTTTTTTCGAAAATCGAGCAATTCGCTGATAACTCGAGAACGGTCGAATGTTAGCGTTTGCCGTATGTTGCACTGCGTTCAGCGCATCGAATTACCCTATACACTGAATTTGGAGTGGTTACGGGAAGTGTACGGTAGTGTTTTGGTAGGAAAACCCGTTTATGCGATATTCGTGCGTTTCACGGGCAGAAAAGCACGTTTTACACAGTCCTCACTGTTTTGATGATAACTCAAGAACGGTCGAATGTTAGCGTTTGCCGTATGTTGCATCGTGTTCAGCGCATCGAATTACCCCTATACAGTGAATTTGAAGCGTTTAAGAGAAGTGTACGGTAGTGTTTTGGCAGAAAATTGCTTTTTTCGAAAATTGAGCAATTCGCTGATAACTCGAGAACGGCAGAAAACGACTACACAGTCTCTCTGTTTATAATCTCAAGAACGTCGAATGTTAGCGTTTGCCGTATGTTGCATCGTGTTCAGCGCATCGAATTACCTCTATACAGTGAATTTGAAGCGTTTAAGGGAAGTGTACGGTAGTGTTTTGGCAGAAAATTGCTTTTTTCGAAAATCAAGCAATTCGCTGATAACTCGAGAACGGTCGAATGTTAGCGTTTGGCGTATGTTGCATTGCGTTCAGCGCATCGAATTACCCCTATAGAGTGAATTGGAGTGGTTACGGAAGTGTACGGTAGTGTTTTGGAAGGAAAACCCGTTTATGCGATATTCGTGCGTTGCACGGGCAGAAAAGCACGTTTTACACAGTCCTCACTGTTTTGATGATAACTCAAGAACGGTCGAATGTTAGCGTTTGCCGTATGTTGCATCGTGTTCAGCACATCGAATTACCCTATACAGTTAATTTGAAGCGTTTAAGGAAGTGTACAGTAGTGTTTTGGCAGAAAATTGCTTTTTTCGAAATTGAGCAATCCGCTGATAACTCGAGAACGGTCGAATGTTAGCGTTTGCCGTATGTTGCATCGTGTTCAGCACATCGAATTACCCTATACAGTGAATTTGAAGCGTTTAAGGGAAGTGTACGGTAGTGTTTTGGCAGAAAATTGCTTTTTTCGAAAATCGAGCAATTCGCTGATAACTCGAGAACGGTCGAATGTTAGCGTTTGCCGTATGTTGCATTGCGTTCAGCGCATCGAATTACCCCTATACACTGAATTTGGAGTGGTTACGGGAAGTGTACGGTAGTGTTTTGGTAGGAAAACCCTTTTATGCGATATTCGTGCGTTTCACGGGCAGAAAAGCACGTTTTACACAGTCCTCACTGTTTTGATGATAACTCAAGAACGGTCGAATGTTAGCGTTTGCCGTATGTTGCATCGTGTTCAGCGCATCGAATTACCCCTATACAGTGAATTTGAAGCGTTTAAGGGAAGTGTACGTTAATGTTTTGACAGAAAATTGCTTTTTTCGAAAATCAAGCAATTCGCTGATAACTCGAGAACGGTCGAATGTTAGCGTTTGCCGTATGTTGCATTGCGTTCAGCGCATCGAATTACCCCTATACACTGAATTGGAGTGGTTACGGGAAGTGTACGGTAGTGTTTTGGTAGGAAAACCCGTTTATGCGATATTCGTGCGTTTCACGGGCAGAAAAGCACGTTTTAAACAGTCCTCACTGTTTTGATGATAACTCAAGAACGGTCGAATGTTAGCGTTTGCCGTATGTTGCATCGTATTCAGCGCATCGAATTACCCCTATACAGTGAATTTGAAGCGTTTAAGGGAAGTGTACGGTAATGTTTTGACAGAAAAATTGCTTTTTTCGAAAATCAAGCAATTCGCTGATAACTCGAGAACGGTCGAATGTTAGCGTTTGGCGTATGTTGCATTGCGTTCAGCGCATCGAATTACCCCTATAGAGTGAATTTGGAGTGGTTACGGGAAGTGTACGGTAGTGTTTTGGAAGGAAAACCCGTTTATGCGATATTCGTGCGTTTCACGGGCAGAAAAGCACGTTTTACACAGTCCTCACTGTTTTGATGATAACTCAAGAACGGTCGAATGTTAGCATTTGCCGTATGTTGCATCGTGTTCAGCACATCGAATTACCCCTATACAGTTAATTTGAAGCGTTTAAGGGAAGTGTACGGTAGTGTTTTGGCAGAAAATTGCTTTTTTCGAAAATCGAGCAATTCGCTGATAACTCGAGAACGGTCGAATGTTAGCGTTTGCCGTATGTTGCATTGCGTTCAGCGCATCGAATTACCCCTATACACTGAATTTGGAGTGGTTACGGGAAGTGTACGGTAGTGTTTTGGTAGGAAAACCCGTTTATGCGATATTCGTGCGTTTCACGGGCAGAAAAGCACGTTTTACACAGTCCTCACTGTTTTGATGATAACTCAAGAACGGTCAAATGTTAGCGTTTGCCGTATGTTGCATCGTGTTCAGCGCATCGAATTACCCTATACAGTGAATTTGAAGCCTTTAAGGGAAGTGTACGGTAATGTTTTGACAGAAAATTGCCTTTTTCGAAAATCAAGCAATTCGCTGATAACTCGAGAACGGTCGAATGTTAGCGTTTGCCGTATGTTGCATTGGGTTCAGCGCATCAAATTACCCCTATACACTGAATTTGGAGTGGTTACGGGAAGTGTACGGTAGTGTTTTGGAAGGAAAACCCGTTTATGCGATATTCGTGCGTTTCACGGGCAGAAAAGCACGTTTTACACAGTCCTCACTGTTTTGATGATAACTCAAGAACGGTCGAATGTTAGCATTTGCCGTATGTTGCATCGTGTTCAGCACATCGAATTACCCCTATACAGTTAATTTGAAGCGTTTAAGAGAAGTGTACGGTAGTGTTTTGGCAGAAAATTGCTTTTTTCGAAAATCGAGCAATTCGCTGATAACTCGAGAACGGTCGAATGTTAGCGTTTGCCGTATGTTGCACTGCGTTCAGCGCATCGAATTACCCCTATACACTGAATTTGGAGTGGTTACGGGAAGTGTACGGTAGTGTTTTGGTAGGAAAACCCGTTTATGCGATATTCGTGCGTTTCACGGGCAGAAAAGCACGTTTTACACAGTCCTCACTGTTTTGATGATAACTCAAGAACGGTCGAATGTTAGCGTTTGCCGTATGTTGCATCGTGTTCAGCGCATCGAATTACCCCTATACAGTGAATTTGAAGCGTTTAAGAGAAGTGTACGGTAGTGTTTTGGCAGAAAATTGCTTTTTCGAAAATTGAGCAATTCGCTGATAACTCGAGAACGGACGAATGTTAGCGTTTGCCGTATGTTGCATCGTGTTCAGCGCATCGAATTACCTCTATACAGTGAATTTGAAGCGTTTAAGGGAAGTGTACGGTAGTGTTTTGGCAGAAAATTGCTTTTTTCGAAAATCAAGCAATTCGCTGATAACTCGAGAACGGTCGAATGTTAGCGTTTGGCGTATGTTGCATTGCGTTCAGCGCATCGAATTACCCCTATAGAGTGAATTTGGAGTGGTTACGGGAAGTGTACGGTAGTGTTTTGGAAGGAAAACCCGTTTATGCGATATTCGTGCGTTTCACGGGCAGAAAAGCACGTTTTACACAGTCCTCACTGTTTTGATGATAACTCAAGAACGGTCGAATGTTAGCGTTTGCCGTATGTTGCATCGTGTTCAGCACATCGAATTACCCCTATACAGTTAATTTGAAGCGTTTAAGGGAAGTGTACAGTAGTGTTTGGCAGAAAATTGCTTTTTTCGAAAATTGAGCAATCCGCTGATAACTCGAGAACGGTCGAATGTTAGCGTTTGCCGTATGTTGCATCGTGTTCAGCACATCGAATTACCCTATACAGTGAATTTGAAGCGTTTAAGGGAAGTGTACGGTAGTGTTTTGGCAGAAAATTGCTTTTTTCGAAAATCGAGCAATTCGCTGATAACTCGAGAACGGTCGAATGTTAGCGTTTGCCGTATGTTGCATTGCGTTCAGCGCATCGAATTACCCCTATACACTGAATTTGGAGTGGTTACGGGAAGTGTACGGTAGTGTTTTGGTAGGAAAACCCTTTTATGCGATATTCGTGCGTTTCACGGGCAGAAAAGCACGTTTTACACAGTCCTCACTGTTTTGATGATAACTCAAGAACGGTCGAATGTTAGCGTTTGCCGTATGTTGCATCGTGTTCAGCGCATCGAATTACCCCTATACAGTGAATTTGAAGCGTTTAAGGGAAGTGTACGTTAATGTTTTGACAGAAAATTGCTTTTTTCGAAAATTGAGCAATTCGCTGATAACTCGAGAACGGTCGAATGTTAGCGTTTGCCGTATGTTGCATTGCGTTCAGCGCATCGAATTACCCCTATACACTGAATTTGGAGTGGTTACGGGAAGTGTACGGTAGTGTTTTGGTAGGAAAACCCGTTTATGCGATATTCGTGCGTTTCACGGGCAGAAAAGCACGTTTTACACAGTCCTCACTGTTTTGATGATAACTCAAGAACGGTCGAATGTTAGCGTTTGCCGTATGTTGCATCGTGTTCAGCGCATCGAATTACCCCTATACAGTGAATTTGAAGCGTTTAAGGGAAGTGTACGGTAGTGTTTTGGCAGAAAATTGCTTTTTTCGAAAATTGAGCAATTCGCTGATAACTCGAGAACGGTCGAATGTTAGCGTTTGCCGTATGTTGCATCGTGTTCAGCACATCGAATTACCCCTATACAGTGATTTTGAAGCGTTTAAGGGAAGTGTACGGTAGTGTTTTGGCAGAAAATTGCTTTTATCGAAAATCGAGCAATTCGCTGATAACTCGAGAACGGTCGAATGTTAGCGTTTGCCGTATGTTGCATTGCGTTCAGCGCATCGAATTACCCTATACACTGAATTTGGAGTGGTTACGGGAAGTGTACGGTAGTGTTTTGGTAGGAAAACCCGTTTATGCGATATTCGTGCGTTTCACGGGCAGAAAAGCACGTTTTACACAGTCCTCACTGTTTTGATGATAACTCAAGAACGGTCGAATGTTAGCGTTTGCCGTATGTTGCATCGTGTTCAGCGCATCGAATTACCCCTATACAGTGAATTTGAAGCGTTTAAGGGAAGTGTACGATAATGTTTTGACAGAAAATTGCTTGTTTCGAAAATCAAGCAATTCGCTGATAACTTGAGAACGGTCGAATGTTAGCGTTTGCCGTATGTTGCATTGCGTTCAGCGCATCGAATTACCCCTGTAGAGTGAATTTGGAGTGGTTACGGGAGGTGTACGGTAGTGTTTTGGTAGGAAAACCCGTTTATGCGATATTCGCGCGTTTCACGGGCAGAAAAGCACGTTTTACACAGTCCTCACTGTTTTGATGATAACTCAAGAACGGTCGAATGTTAGCGTTTGCCGTATGTTGCATCGTGTTCAGCACATCGAATTACCCCTATACAGTGAATTTGAAGCGTTTAAGGGAAGTGTACGGTAGTGTTTTGGCAGAAAATTGCTTTTTTCGAAAATTGAGCAATTCGCTGATAACTCGAGAACGGTCGAATGTTAGCGTTTGCCGTATGTTGCATTGCGTTCAGCGCATCGAATTACCCCTATACACTGAATTTGGAGTGGTTACGGGAAGTGTACGGTAGTGTTTTGGTAGGAAAACCCGTTTATGCGATATTCGTGCGTTTCACGGGCAGAAAAGCACGTTTTACACAGTCCTCACTGTTTTGATGATAACTCAAAAACGGTCGAATGTTAGCGTTTGCCGTATGTTGCATCGTGTTCAGCGCATCGAATTACCCCTATACAGTGAATTTGAAGCGTTTAAGAGAAGTGTACGGTAGTGTTTTGGCAGAAAATTGCTTTTTTCGAAAATTGAGCAATTCGCTGATAACTCGAGAACGGACGAATGTTAGCGTTTGCCGTATGTTGCATCGTGTTCAGCGCATCGAATTACCCCTATACAGTGAATTTGAAGCGTTTAAGGGTAGTGTACGGTAGTGTTTTGGCAGAAAATTGCTTTTTTCGAAAATCAAGCAATTCGCTGATAACTCGAGAACGGTCGAATGTTAGCGTTTGCCGTATGTTGCATTGCGTTCAGCGCATCGAATTACCCCTATACACTGAATTTGGAGTGGTTACGGGAAGTGTACGGTAGTGTTTTGGTAGGAAAACCCGTTTATGCGATATTCGTGCGTTTCACGGGCAGAAAAGCACGTTTTACACAGTCCTCACTGTTTTGATGATAACTCGAGAACGGTCGAATGTTAGCGTTTGCCGTATGTTGCATCGTGTTCAGCACATCGAATTACCCCTATACAGTGATTTTGAAGCGTTTAAGGGAAGTGTACGGTAGTGTTTTGGCAGAAAATTGCTGTTTTCGAAAATCGAGCAATTCGCTGATAACTCGAGAACGGTCGAATGTTAGCGTTTGCCGTATGTTGCATTGCGTTCAGCGCATCGAATTACCCCTATAGAGTGAATTTGGAGTGGTTACGGGAAGTGTACGGTAGTGTTTTGGCAGAAAATTGCTTTTTCGAAAATCGAGCAATTCGCCGATAACTCGAGAACGGTCGAATGTTAGCGTTTGCCGTATGTTGCATTGCGTTCAGCGCATCGAATTACCCCTATACACTGAATTTGGAGTGGTTACGGGAAGTGTACGGTAGTGTTTTGGTAGGAAAACCCGTTTATGCGATATTCGTGCGTTTCACGGGCAGAAAAGCACGTTTTACACAGTCCTCACTGTGTTGATGATAACTCAAGAACGGTCGAATGTTAGCGTTTGCCGTATGTTGCATCATGTTCAGCGCATCGAATTACCCCTATACAGTGAATTTGAAGCGTTTAAGGGAAGTGTACGGTAATGTTTTGACAGAAAATTGCTTTTTTCGAAAATCAAGCAATTCGCTGATAACTCGAGAACGGTTGAATGTTAGCGTTTGCCGTATGTTGCATTGCGTTCAGCGCATCGAATTACCCCTATAGAGTGAATTTGGAGTGGTTACGGGAAGTGTACGGTAGTGTTTTGGAAGGAAAACCCGTTTATGCGATATTCGTGCGTTTCACGGGCAGAAAAGCACGTTTTACACAGTCCTCACTGTTTTGATGATAACTCGAGAACGGTCGAATGTTAGCGTTTGCCGTATGTTGCATCGTGTTCAGCACATCGAATTACCCTATACAGTGATTTTGAAGCGTTTAAGGGAAGTGTACGGTAGTGTTTTGGCAGAAAATTGCTTTTTCGAAAATCGAGCAATTCGCTGATAACTCGAGAACGGTCGAATGTTAGCGTTTGCCGTATGTTGCATTGCGTTCAGCGCATCGAATTACCCCTATAGAGTGAATTTGGAGTGGTTACGGGAAGTGTACGGTAGTGTTTTGGCAGAAAATTGCTTTTTCGAAAATCGAGCAATTCGCCGATAACTCGAGAACGGTCGAATGTTAGCGTTTGCCGTATGTTGCATTGCGTTCAGCGCATCGAATTACCCCTATACACTGAATTTGGAGTGGTTACGGGAAGTGTACGGTAGTGTTTTGGTAGGAAAACCCGTTTATGCGATATTCGTGCGTTTCACGGGCAGAAAAGCACGTTTTACACAGTCCTCACTGTGTTGATGATAACTCAAGAACGGTCGAATGTTAGCGTTTGCCGTATGTTGCATCGTGTTCAGCGCATCGAATTACCCCTATACAGTGAATTTGAAGCGTTTAAGGGAAGTGTACGGTAATGTTTTGACAGAAAATTGCTTTTTTCGAAAATCAAGCAATTCGCTGATAACTCGAGAACGGTCGAATGTTAGCGTTTGCCGTATGTTGCATTGCGTTCAGCGCATCGAATTACCCCTATAGAGTGAATTTGGAGTGGTTACGGGAAGTGTACGGTAGTGTTTTGGAAGGAAAACCCGTTTATGCGATATTCGTGCGTTTCACGGGCAGAAAAGCACGTTTTACACAGTCCTCACTGTTTTGATGATAACTCGAGAACGGTCGAATGTTAGCGTTTGCCGTATGTTGCATCGTGTTCAGCACATCGAATTACCCCTATACAGTGATTTTGAAGCGTTTAAGGGAAGTGTACGGTAGTAGTTTGGCAGAAAATTGCTTTTTTCGAAAATCGAGCAATTCGCTGATAACTCGAGAACGGTCGAATGTTAGCGTTTGCCGTATGTTGCATTGCGTTCAGCGCATCGAATTACCCCTATACACTGAATTTGGAGTGGTTACGGGAAGTGTACGGTAGTGTTTTGGTAGGAAAACCCGTTTATGCGATATTCGTGCGTTTCACGGGCAGAAAAGCACGTTTTACACAGTCCTCACTGTTTTGATGATAACTCAAGAACGGTCGAATGTTAGCGTTTGCCGTATGTTGCATCGTGTTCAGCGCATCGAATTACCCCTATACAGTGAATTTGAAGCGTTTAAGGGAAGTGTACGGTAGTGTTTTGGCAGAAAATTGTTTTTTTCGAAAATTGAGCAATTCGCTGATAACTCGAGAACGGTCGAATGTTAGCGTTTGCCGTATGTTGCATCGCGATCAGCACATCGAATTACCCCTATACAGTTAATTTGAAGCGTTTAAGGGAAGTGTACGGTAGTGTTTTGGCAGAAAATTGCTTTTTTCGAAAATTGAGCAATTCGCTGATAACTCGAGAACGGTCGAATGTTAGCGTTTGCCGTATGTTGCATTGCGTTCAGCGCATCGAATTACCCCTATACACTGAATTTGGAGTGGTTACGGGAAGTGTACGGTAGTGTTTTGGTAGGAAAACCCGTTTATGCGATATTCGTGCGTTTCACGGGCAGAAAAGCACGTTTTACACAGTCCTCACTGTTTTGATGATAACTCAAGAACGGTCGAATGTTAGCGTTTGCCGTATGTTGCATCATGTTCAGCGCATCGAATTACCCCTATACAGTGAATTTGAAGCGTTTAAGGGAAGTGTACGGTAGTGTTTTGGCAGAAAATTGCTTTTTTCGAAAATTGAGCAATTCGCTGATAACTCGAGAACGGTCGAATGTTAGCGTTTGCCGTATGTTGCATCGTGTTCAGCACATCGAATTACCCCTATACAGTGATTTTGAAGCGTTTAAGGGAAGTGTACGGTAGTGTTTTGGCAGAAAATTGCTTTTATCGAAAATCGAGCAATTCGCTGATAACTCGAGAACGGTCGAATGTTAGCGTTTGCCGTATGTTGCATTGCGTTCAGCGCATCGAATTACCCCTATACACTGAATTTGGAGTGGTTACGGGAAGTGTACGGTAGTGTTTTGGTAGGAAAACCCGTTTATGCGATATTCGTGCGTTTCACGGGCAGAAAAGCACGTTTTACACAGTCCTCACTGTTTTGATGATAACTCGAGAACGGTCGAATGTTAGCGTTTGCCGTATGTTGCATCGTGATCAGCACATCGAATTACCCCTATACAGTTAATTTGAAGCGTTTAAGGGAAGTGTACGGTAGTGTTTTGGCAGAAAATTGCTTTTTTCGAAAATTGAGCAATTCGCTGATAACTCGAGAACGGTCGAATGTTAGCGTTTGCCGTATGTTGCATCGTGTTCACCACATCGAATTACCCCTATACAGTGATTTTGAAGCGTTTAAGGGAAGTGTACGGTAGTGTTTTGGCAGAAAATTGCTTTTTTCGAAAATCGAGCAATTCGCTGATAACTCGAGAACGGTCGAATGTTAGCGTTTGCCGTATGTTGCATTGCGTTCAGCGCATCGAATTACCCCTATACACTGAATTTGGAGTGGTTACGGGAAGTGTACGGTAGTGTTTTGGTAGGAAAACCCGTTTATGCGATATTCGTGCGTTTCACGGGCAGAAAAGCACGTTTTACACAGTCCTCACTGTGTTGATGATAACTCAAGAACGGTCGAATGTTAGCGTTTGCCGTATGTTGCATCATGTTCAGCGCATCGAATTACCCCTATACAGTGAATTTGAAGCGTTTAAGGGAAGTGTACGGTAATGTTTTGACAGAAAATTGCTTTTTTCGAAAATCAAGCAATTCGCTGATAACTCGAGAACGGTTGAATGTTAGCGTTTGCCGTATGTTGCATTGCGTTCAGCGCATCGAAATACCCCTATAGAGTGAATTTGGAGTGGTTACGGGAAGTGTACGGTAGTGTTTTGGAAGGAAAACCCGTTTATGCGATATTCGTGCGTTTCACGGGCAGAAAAGCACGTTTTACACAGTCCTCACTGTTTTGATGATAACTCGAGAACGGTCGAATGTTAGCGTTTGCCGTATGTTGCATCGTGTTCAGCACATCGAATTACCCCTATACAGTGATTTTGAAACGTTTAAGGGAAGTGTACGGTAGTGTTTTGGCAGAAAATTGCTTTTTTCGAAAATCGAGCAATTCGCTGATAACTCGAGAACGGTCGAATGTTAGCGTTTGCCGTATGTTGCATTGCGTTCAGCGCATCGAATTACCCCTATAGAGTGAATTTGGAGTGGTTACGGGAAGTGTACGGTAGTGTTTTGGCAGAAAATTGCTTTTTTCGAAAATCGAGCAATTCGCCGATAACTCGAGAACGGTCGAATGTTAGCGTTTGCCGTATGTTGCATTGCGTTCAGCGCATCGAATTACCCCTATACACTGAATTTGGAGTGGTTACGGGAAGTGTACGGTAGTGTTTTGGTAGGAAAACCCGTTTATGCGATATTCGTGCGTTTCACGGGCAGAAAAGCACGTTTTACACAGTCCTCACTGTGTTGATGATAACTCAAGAACGGTCGAATGTTAGCGTTTGCCGTATGTTGCATCGTGTTCAGCGCATCGAATTACCCCTATACAGTGAATTTGAAGCGTTTAAGGGAAGTGTACGGTAGTGTTTTGGCAGAAAATTGCTTTTTTCGAAAATTGAGCAATTCGCTGATAACTCGAGAACGGTCGAATGTTAGCGTTTGCCGTATGTTGCATCGTGATCAGCACATCGAATTACCCCTATACAGTTAATTTGAAGCGTTTAAGGGAAGTGTACGGTAGTGTTTTGGCAGAAAATTGCTTTTTTCGAAAATCGAGCAATTCGCTGATAACTCGAGAACGGTCGAATGTTAGCGTTTGCCGTATGTTGCATTGCGTTCAGCGCATCGAATTACCCCTATACACTGAATTTGGAGTGGTTACGGGAAGTGTACGGTAGTGTTTTGGAAGGAAAACCCGTTTATGCGATATTCGTGCGTTTCACGGGCAGAAAAGCACGTTTTACACAGTCCTCACTGTTTTGATGATAACTCGAGAACGGTCGAATGTTAGCGTTTGCCGTATGTTGCATCGTGTTCAGCACATCGAATTACCCCTATACAGTGATTTTGAAGCGTTTAAGGGAAGTGTACGGTAGTGTTTTGGCAGAAAATTGCTTTTTTCGAAAATCGAGCAATTCGCTGATAACTCGAGAACGGTCGAATGTTAGCGTTTGCCGTATGTTGCATTGCGTTCAGCGCATCGAATTACCCCTATAGAGTGAATTTGGAGTGGTTACGGGAAGTGTACGGTAGTGTTTTGGCAGAAAATTGCTTTTTCGAAAATCGAGCAATTCGCCGATAACTCGAGAACGGTCGAATGTTAGCGTTTGCCGTATGTTGCATTGCGTTCAGCGCATCGAATTACCCCTATACACTGAATTTGGAGTGGTTACGGGAAGTGTACGGTAGTGTTTTGGTAGGAAAACCCGTTTATGCGATATTCGTGCGTTTCACGGGCAGAAAAGCACGTTTTACACAATCCTCACTGTGTTGATGATAACTCAAGAACGGTCGAATGTTAGCGTTTGCCGTATGTTGCATCGTGTTCAGCGCATCGAATTACCCCTATACAGTGAATTTGAAGCGTTTAAGGGAAGTGTACGGTAATGTTTTGACAGAAAATTGCTTTTTTCGAAAATCAAGCAATTCGCTGATAACTCGAGAACGGTCGAATGTTAGCGTTTGCCGTATGTTGCATTGCGTTCAGCGCATCGAATTACCCCTATACACTGAATTTGGAGTGGTTACGGGAAGTGTACGGTAGTGTTTTGGTAGGAAAACCCGTTTATGCGATATTCGTGCGTTTCACGGGCAGAAAAGCACGTTTTACACAGTCCTCACTGTTTTGATGATAACTCAAGAACGGTCGAATGTTAGCGTTTGCCGTATGTTGCATCGTGTTCAGCGCATCGAATTACCCCTATACAGTGAATTTGAAGCGTTTAAGGGAAGTGTACGGTAATGTTTTGACAGAAAATTGCTTTTTTCGAAAATCAAGCAATTCGCTGATAACTCGAGAACGGTCGAATGTTAGCGTTTGCCGTATGTTGCATTGCGTTCAGCGCATCGAATTACCCCTATACACTGAATTTGGAGTGGTTACGGGAAGTGTACGGTAGTGTTTTGGTAGGAAAACCCGTTTATGCGATATTCGTGCGTTTCACGGGCAGAAAAGCACGTTTTACACAGTCCTCACTGTTTTGATGATAACTCAAGAACGGTCGAATGTTAGCGTTTGCCGTATGTTGCATCGTGTTCAGCGCATCGAATTACCCCTATACAGTGAATTTGAAGCGTTTAAGGGAAGTGTACGGTAGTGTTTTGGCAGAAAATTGCTTTTTTCGAAAATTGAGCAATTCGCTGATAACTCGAGAACGGTCGAATGTTAGCGTTTGCCGTATGTTGCATCGTGTTCAGCACATCGAATTACCCCTATACAGTGATTTTGAAGCGTTTAAGGGAAGTGTACGGTAGTGTTTTGGCAGAAAATTGCTTTTATCGAAAATCGAGCAATTCGCTGATAACTCGAGAACGGTCGAATGTTAGCGTTTGCCGTATGTTGCATTGCGTTCAGCGCATCGAATTACCCCTATACACTGAATTTGGAGTGGTTACGGGAAGTGTACGGTAGTGTTTTGGTAGGAAAACCCGTTTATGCGATATTCGTGCGTTTCACGGGCAGAAAAGCACGTTTTACACAGTCCTCACTGTTTTGATGATAACTCAAGAACGGTCGAATGTTAGCGTTTGCCGTATGTTGCATCGTGTTCAGCGCATCGAATTACCCCTATACAGTGAATTTGAAGCGTTTAAGGGAAGTGTACGGTAATGTTTTGACAGAAAATTGCTTTTTTCGAAAATCAAGCAATTCGCTGATAACTCGAGAACGGTCGAATGTTAGCGTTTGCCGTATGTTGCATTGCGTTCAGCGCATCGAATTACCCCTATAGAGTGAATTTGGAGTGGTTACGGGAAGTGTACGGTAGTGTTTGGAAGGAAAACCCGTTTATGCGATATTCGTGCGTTTCACGGGCAGAAAAGCACGTTTTACACAGTCCTCACTGTTTTGATGATAACTCAAGAACAGTCGAATGTTAGCGTTTGCCGTATGTTGCATCGTGTTCAGCACACCGAATTACCCCTATACAGTTAATTTGAAGCGTTTAAGGGAAGTGTACGGTAGTGTTTTGGCAGAAAATTGCTTTTTTCGAAAATTGAGCAATTCGCTGATAACTCGAGAACGGTCGAATGTTAGCGTTTGCCGTATGTTGCATCGTGTTCAGCACATCGAATTACCCCTATACAGTGAATTTGAAGCGTTTAAGGGAAGTGTACGGTAGTGTTTTGGCAGAAAATTGCTTTTTTCGAAAATTGAGCAATTCGCTGATAACTCGAGAACGGTCGAATGTTAGCGTTTGCCGTATGTTGCATTGCGTTCAGCGCATCGAATTACCCCTATACACTGAATTTGGAGTGGTTACGGGAAGTGTACGGTAGTGTTTTGGTAGGAAAACCCGTTTATGCGATATTCGTGCGTTTCACGGGCAGAAAAGCACGTTTTACACAGTCCTCACTGTTTTGATGATAACTCAAGAACGGTCGAATGTTAGCGTTTGCCGTATGTTGCATCGTGTTCAGCGCACCGAATTACCCTATACAGTGAATTTGAAGCGTTTAAGAGAAGTGTACGGTAGTGTTTTGGCAGAAAATTGCTTTTTTCGAAAATTGAGCAATTCGCTGATAACTCGAGAACGGACGAATGTTAGCGTTTGCCGTATGTTGCATCGTGTTCAGCGCATCGAATTACCCCTATACAGTGAATTTGAAGCGTTTAAGGGAAGTGTACGGTAGTGTTTTGGCAGAAAATTGCTTTTTTCGAAAATCAAGCAATTCGCTGATAACTCGAGAACGGTCGAATGTTAGCGTTTGGCGTATGTTGCATTGGGTTCAGTGCATCGAATTACCCCTATACACTGAATTTGGAGTGGTTACGGGAAGTGTACGGTAGTGTTTTGGAAGGAAAACCCGTTTATGCGATATTCGTGCGTTTCACGGGCAGAAAAGCACGTTTTACACAGTCCTCACTGTTTTGATGATAACTCAAGAACGGTCGAATGTTAGCATTTGCCGTATGTTGCATCGTGTTCAGCACATCGAATTACCCCTATACAGTTAATTTGAAGCGTTTAAGGGAAGTGTACGGTAGTGTTTTGGCAGAAAATTGCTTTTTTCGAAAATCGAGCAATTCGCTGATAACTCGAGAACGGTCGAATGTTAGCGTTTGCCGTATGTTGCATTGCGTTCAGCGCATCGAATTACCCCTATACACTGAATTTGGAGTGGTTACGGGAAGTGTACGGTAGTGTTTTGGTAGGAAAACCCGTTTATGCGATATTCGTGCGTTTCACGGGCAGAAAAGCACGTTTTACACAGTCCTCACTGTTTTGATGATAACTCAAGAACGGTCAAATGTTAGCGTTTGCCGTATGTTGCATCGTGTTCAGCGCATCGAATTACCCCTATACAGTGAATTTGAAGCCTTTAAGGGAAGTGTACGGTAATGTTTTGACAGAAAATTGCCTTTTTCGAAAATCAAGCAATTCGCTGATAACTCGAGAACGGTCGAATGTTAGCGTTTGCCGTATGTTGCACTGCGTTCAGCGCATCGAATTACCCTATACACTGAATTTGGAGTGGTTACGGGAAGTGTACGGTAGTGTTTTGGTAGGAAAACCCGTTTATGCGATATTCGTGCGTTTCACGGGCAGAAAAGCACGTTTTACACAGTCCTCACTGTTTTGATGATAACTCAAGAACGGTCGAATGTTAGCGTTTGCCGTATGTTGCATCGTGTTCAGCGCATCGAATTACCCCTATACAGTGAATTTGAAGCGTTTAAGGGAAGTGTACGGTAGTGTTTTGGCAGAAAATTGCTTTTTTCGAAAATCGAGCAATTCGCTGATAACTCGAGAACGGACGAATGTTAGCGTTTGCCGTAGTATGTTGCATCGTGTTCAGCGCATCGAATTACCCTATACACTGAATTTGGAGTGGTTACGGGAAGTGTACGGTAGTGTTTTGGTAGGAAAACCCGTTTATGCGATATTCGTGCGTTTCACGGGCAGAAAAGCACGTTTTACACAGTCCTCACTGTTTTGATGATAACTCAAGAACGGTCAAATGTTAGCGTTTGCCGTATGTTGCATCGTGTTCAGCGCATCGAATTACCCCTATACAGTGAATTTGAAGCCTTTAAGGGAAGTGTACGGTAATGTTTTGACAGAAAATTGCCTTTTTCGAAAATCAAGCAATTCGCTGATAACTCGAGAACGGTCGAATGTTAGCGTTTGCCGTATGTTGCATTGCGTTCAGCGCATCGAATTACCCCTATACACTGAATTTGGAGTGGTTACGGGAAGTGTACGGTAGTGTTTTGGTAGGAAAACCCGTTTATGCGATATTCGTGCGTTTCACGGGCAGAAAAGCACGTTTTACACAGTCCTCACTGTTTTGATGATAACTCAAGAACGGTCGAATGTTAGCGTTTGCCGTATGTTGCATCGTGTTCAGCGCATCGAATTACCCCTATACAGTGAATTTGAAGCGTTTAAGGGAAGTGTACGGTAATGTTTTGACAGAAAATTGCTTTTTTCGAAAATCAAGCAATTCGCTGATAACTCGAGAACGGTCGAATGTTAGCGTTTGCCGTATGTTGCATTGCGTTCAGCGCATCGAATTACCCCTATAGAGTGAATTTGGAGTGGTTACGGGAAGTGTACGGTAGTGTTTTGGAAGGAAAACCCGTTTATGCGATATTCGTGCGTTTCACGGGCAGAAAAGCACGTTTTACACAGTCCTCACTGTTTTGATGATAACTCAAGAACAGTCGAATGTTAGCGTTTGCCGTATGTTGCATCGTGTTCAGCACACCGAATTACCCCTATACAGTTAATTTGAAGCGTTTAAGGGAAGTGTACGGTAGTGTTTTGGCAGAAAATTGCTTTTTTCGAAAATTGAGCAATTCGCTGATAACTCGAGAACGGTCGAATGTTAGCGTTTGCCGTATGTTGCATCGTGTTCAGCACATCGAATTACCCCTATACAGTGAATTTGAAGCGTTTAAGGGAAGTGTACGGTAGTGTTTTGGCAGAAAATTGCTTTTTTCGAAAATTGAGCAATTCGCTGATAACTCGAGAACGGTCGAATGTTAGCGTTTGCCGTATGTTGCATTGCGTTCAGCGCATCGAATTACCCCTATACACTGAATTTGGAGTGGTTACGGGAAGTGTACGGTAGTGTTTTGGTAGGAAAACCCGTTTATGCGATATTCGTGCGTTTCACGGGCAGAAAAGCACGTTTTACACAGTCCTCACTGTTTTGATGATAACTCAAGAACGGTCGAATGTTAGCGTTTGCCGTATGTTGCATCGTGTTCAGCGCACCGAATTACCCCTATACAGTGAATTTGAAGCGTTTAAGAGAAGTGTACGGTAGTGTTTTGGCAGAAAATTGCTTTTTTCGAAAATTGAGCAATTCGCTGATAACTCGAGAACGGACGAATGTTAGCGTTTGCCGTATGTTGCATCGTGTTCAGCGCATCGAATTACCCCTATACAGTGAATTTGAAGCGTTTAAGGGAAGTGTACGGTAGTGTTTTGGCAGAAAATTGCTTTTTTCGAAAATCAAGCAATTCGCTGATAACTCGAGAACGGTCGAATGTTAGCGTTTGGCGTATGTTGCATTGGGTTCAGTGCATCGAATTACCCCTATACACTGAATTTGGAGTGGTTACGGGAAGTGTACGGTAGTGTTTTGGAAGGAAAACCCGTTTATGCGATATTCGTGCGTTTCACGGGCACTAAAGCACGTTTTACACAGTCCTCACTGTTTTGATGATAACTCAAGAACGGTCGAATGTTAGCATTTGCCGTATGTTGCATCGTGTTCAGCACATCGAATTACCCCTATACAGTTAATTTGAAGCGTTTAAGGGAAGTGTACGGTAGTGTTTTGGCAGAAAATTGCTTTTTTCGAAAATCGAGCAATTCGCTGATAACTCGAGAACGGTCGAATGTTAGCGTTTGCCGTATGTTGCATTGCGTTCAGCGCATCGAATTACCCCTATACACTGAATTTGGAGTGGTTACGGGAAGTGTACGGTAGTGTTTTGGTAGGAAAACCCGTTTATGCGATATTCGTGCGTTTCACGGGCAGAAAAGCACGTTTTACACAGTCCTCACTGTTTTGATGATAACTCAAGAACGGTCAAATGTTAGCGTTTGCCGTATGTTGCATCGTGTTCAGCGCATCGAATTACCCCTATACAGTGAATTTGAAGCCTTTAAGGGAAGTGTACGGTAATGTTTTGACAGAAAATTGCCTTTTTCGAAAATCAAGCAATTCGCTGATAACTCGAGAACGGTCGAATGTTAGCGTTTGCCGTATGTTGCATTGGGTTCAGCGCATCAAATTACCCCTATACACTGAATTTGGAGTGGAGGGTTACGGGAAGTGTACGGTAGTGTTTTGGAAGGAAAACCCGTTTATGCGATATTCGTGCGTTTCACGGGCAGAAAAGCACGTTTTACACAGTCCTCACTGTTTTGATGATAACTCAAGAACGGTCGAATGTTAGCATTTGCCGTATGTTGCATCGTGTTCAGCACATCGAATTACCCCTATACAGTTAATTTGAAGCGTTTAAGGGAAGTGTACGGTAGTGTTTTGGCAGAAAATTGCTTTTTTCGAAAATCGAGCAATTCGCTGATAACTCGAGAACGGTCGAATGTTAGCGTTTGCCGTATGTTGCACTGCGTTCAGCGCATCGAATTACCCCTATACACTGAATTTGGAGTGGTTACGGGAAGTGTACGGTAGTGTTTTGGTAGGAAAACCCGTTTATGCGATATTCGTGCGTTTCACGGGCAGAAAAGCACGTTTTACACAGTCCTCACTGTTTTGATGATAACTCAAGAACGGTCGAATGTTAGCGTTTGCCGTATGTTGCATCGTGTTCAGCGCATCGAATTACCCCTATACAGTGAATTTGAAGCGTTTAAGAGAAGTGTACGGTAGTGTTTTGGCAGAAAATTGCTTTTTTCGAAAATTGAGCAATTCGCTGATAACTCGAGAACGGACGAATGTTAGCGTTTGCCGTATGTTGCATCGTGTTCAGCGCATCGAATTACCTCTATACAGTGAATTTGAAGCGTTTAAGGGAAGTGTACGGTAGTGTTTTGGCAGAAAATTGCTTTTTTCGAAAATCAAGCAATTCGCTGATAACTCGAGAACGGTCGAATGTTAGCGTTTGGCGTATGTTGCATTGCGTTCAGCGCATCGAATTACCCCTATAGAGTGAATTTGGAGTGGTTACGGGAAGTGTACGGTAGTGTTTTGGAAGGAAAACCCGTTTATGCGATATTCGTGCGTTTCACGGGCAGAAAAGCACGTTTTACACAGTCCTCACTGTTTTGATGATAACTCAAGAACGGTCGAATGTTAGCGTTTGCCGTATGTTGCATCGTGTTCAGCACATCGAATTACCCCTATACAGTTAATTTGAAGCGTTTAAGGGAAGTGTACAGTAGTGTTTTGGCAGAAAATTGCTTTTTTCGAAAATTGAGCAATCCGCTGATAACTCGAGAACGGTCGAATGTTAGCGTTTGCCGTATGTTGCATCGTGTTCAGCACATCGAATTACCCCTATACAGTGAATTTGAAGCGTTTAAGGGAAGTGTACGGTAGTGTTTTGGCAGAAAATTGCTTTTTTCGAAAATCGAGCAATTCGCTGATAACTCGAGAACGGTCGAATGTTAGCGTTTGCCGTATGTTGCATTGCGTTCAGCGCATCGAATTACCCCTATACACTGAATTTGGAGTGGTTACGGGAAGTGTACGGTAGTGTTTTGGTAGGAAAACCCTTTTATGCGATATTCGTGCGTTTCACGGGCAGAAAAGCACGTTTTACACAGTCCTCACTGTTTTGATGATAACTCAAGAACGGTCGAATGTTAGCGTTTGCCGTATGTTGCATCGTGTTCAGCGCATCGAATTACCCCTATACAGTGAATTTGAAGCGTTTAAGGGAAGTGTACGTTAATGTTTGACAGAAAATTGCTTTTTTCGAAAATCAAGCAATTCGCTGATAACTCGAGAACGGTCGAATGTTAGCGTTTGCCGTATGTTGCATTGCGTTCAGCGCATCGAATTACCCCTATACACTGAATTTGGAGTGGTTACGGGAAGTGTACGGTAGTGTTTTGGTAGGAAAACCCGTTTATGCGATATTCGTGCGTTTCACGGGCAGAAAAGCACGTTTTAAACAGTCCTCACTGTTTTGATGATAACTCAAGAACGGTCGAATGTTAGCGTTTGCCGTATGTTGCATCGTATTCAGCGCATCGAATTACCCCTATACAGTGAATTTGAAGCGTTTAAGGGAAGTGTACGGTAATGTTTTGACAGAAAATTGCTTTTTTCGAAAATCAAGCAATTCGCTGATAACTCGAGAACGGTCGAATGTTAGCGTTTGGCGTATGTTGCATTGCGTTCAGCGCATCGAATTACCCCTATAGAGTGAATTTGGAGTGGTTACGGGAAGTGTACGGTAGTGTTTTGGAAGGAAAACCCGTTTATGCGATATTCGTGCGTTTCACGGGCAGAAAAGCACGTTTTACACAGTCCTCACTGTTTTGATGATAACTCAAGAACGGTCGAATGTTAGCATTTGCCGTATGTTGCATCGTGTTCAGCACATCGAATTACCCTATACAGTTAATTTGAAGCGTTTAAGGGAAGTGTACGGTAGTGTTTTGGCAGAAAATTGCTTTTTTCGAAAATCGAGCAATTCGCTGATAACTCGAGAACGGTCGAATGTTAGCGTTTGCCGTATGTTGCATTGCGTTCAGCGCATCGAATTACCCCTATACACTGAATTTGGAGTGGTTACGGGAAGTGTACGGTAGTGTTTTGGTAGGAAAACCCGTTTATGCGATATTCGTGCGTTTCACGGGCAGAAAAGCACGTTTTACACAGTCCTCACTGTTTTGATGATAACTCAAGAACGGTCAAATGTTAGCGTTTGCCGTATGTTGCATCGTGTTCAGCGCATCGAATTACCCCTATACAGTGAATTTGAAGCCTTTAAGGGAAGTGTACGGTAATGTTTTGACAGAAAATTGCCTTTTTCGAAAATCAAGCAATTCGCTGATAACTCGAGAACGGTCGAATGTTAGCGTTTGCCGTATGTTGCATTGGGTTCAGCGCATCAAATTACCCCTATACACTGAATTTGGAGTGGTTACGGGAAGTGTACGGTAGTGTTTTGGAAGGAAAACCCGTTTATGCGATATTCGTGCGTTTCACGGGCAGAAAAGCACGTTTTACACAGTCCTCACTGTTTTGATGATAACTCAAGAACGGTCGAATGTTAGCATTTGCCGTATGTTGCATCGTGTTCAGCACATCGAATTACCCTATACAGTTAATTTGAAGCGTTTAAGAGAAGTGTACGGTAGTGTTTGGCAGAAAATTGCTTTTTTCGAAAATCGAGCAATTCGCTGATAACTCGAGAACGGTCGAATGTTAGCGTTTGCCGTATGTTGCACTGCGTTCAGCGCATCGAATTACCCCTATACACTGAATTTGGAGTGGTTACGGGAAGTGTACGGTAGTGTTTTGGTAGGAAAACCCGTTTATGCGATATTCGTGCGTTTCACGGGCAGAAAAGCACGTTTTACACAGTCCTCACTGTTTTGATGATAACTCAAGAACGGTCGAATGTTAGCGTTTGCCGTATGTTGCATCGTGTTCAGCGCATCGAATTACCCCTATACAGTGAATTTGAAGCGTTTAAGAGAAGTGTACGGTAGTGTTTTGGCAGAAAATTGCTTTTTTCGAAAATTGAGCAATTCGCTGATAACTCGAGAACGGACGAATGTTAGCGTTTGCCGTATGTTGCATCGTGTTCAGCGCATCGAATTACCTCTATACAGTGAATTTGAAGCGTTTAAGGGAAGTGTACGGTAGTGTTTTGGCAGAAAATTGCTTTTTTCGAAAATCAAGCAATTCGCTGATAACTCGAGAACGGTCGAATGTTAGCGTTTGGCGTATGTTGCATTGCGTTCAGCGCATCGAATTACCCCTATAGAGTGAATTTGGAGTGGTTACGGGAAGTGTACGGTAGTGTTTTGGAAGGAAAACCCGTTTATGCGATATTCGTGCGTTTCACGGGCAGAAAAGCACGTTTTACACAGTCCTCACTGTTTTGATGATAACTCAAGAACGGTCGAATGTTAGCGTTTGCCGTATGTTGCATCGTGTTCAGCACATCGAATTACCCCTATACAGTTAATTTGAAGCGTTTAAGGGAAGTGTACAGTAGTGTTTTGGCAGAAAATTGCTTTTTTCGAAAATTGAGCAATCCGCTGATAACTCGAGAACGGTCGAATGTTAGCGTTTGCCGTATGTTGCATCGTGTTCAGCACATCGAATTACCCCTATACAGTGAATTTGAAGCGTTTAAGGGAAGTGTACGGTAGTGTTTTGGCAGAAAATTGCTTTTTTCGAAAATCGAGCAATTCGCTGATAACTCGAGAACGGTCGAATGTTAGCGTTTGCCGTATGTTGCATTGCGTTCAGCGCATCGAATTACCCCTATACACTGAATTTGGAGTGGTTACGGGAAGTGTACGGTAGTGTTTTGGTAGGAAAACCCTTTTATGCGATATTCGTGCGTTTCACGGGCAGAAAAGCACGTTTTACACAGTCCTCACTGTTTTGATGATAACTCAAGAACGGTCGAATGTTAGCGTTTGCCGTATGTTGCATCGTGTTCAGCGCATCGAATTACCCCTATACAGTGAATTTGAAGCGTTTAAGGGAAGTGTACGTTAATGTTTTGACAGAAAATTGCTTTTTTCGAAAATTGAGCAATTCGCTGATAACTCGAGAACGGTCGAATGTTAGCGTTTGCCGTATGTTGCATTGCGTTCAGCGCATCGAATTACCCCTATACACTGAATTTGGAGTGGTTACGGGAAGTGTACGGTAGTGTTTTGGTAGGAAAACCCGTTTATGCGATATTCGTGCGTTTCACGGGCAGAAAAGCACGTTTTACACAGTCCTCACTGTTTTGATGATAACTCAAGAACGGTCGAATGTTAGCGTTTGCCGTATGTTGCATCGTGTTCAGCGCATCGAATTACCCCTATACAGTGAATTTGAAGCGTTTAAGGGAAGTGTACGGTAGTGTTTTGGCAGAAAATTGCTTTTTTCGAAAATTGAGCAATTCGCTGATAACTCGAGAACGGTCGAATGTTAGCGTTTGCCGTATGTTGCATCGTGTTCAGCACATCGAATTACCCCTATACAGTGATTTTGAAGCGTTTAAGGGAAGTGTACGGTAGTGTTTTGGCAGAAAATTGCTTTTATCGAAAATCGAGCAATTCGCTGATAACTCGAGAACGGTCGAATGTTAGCGTTTGCCGTATGTTGCATTGCGTTCAGCGCATCGAATTACCCCTATACACTGAATTTGGAGTGGTTACGGGAAGTGTACGGTAGTGTTTTGGTAGGAAAACCCGTTTATGCGATATTCGTGCGTTTCACGGGCAGAAAAGCACGTTTTACACAGTCCTCACTGTTTGATGATAACTCGAGAACGGTCGAATGTTAGCGTTTGCCGTATGTTGCATCGTGTTCAGCGCATCGAATTACCCCTATACAGTGAATTTGAAGCGTTTAAGGGAAGTGTACGGTAATGTTTTGACAGAAAATTGCTTGTTTCGAAAATCAAGCAATTCGCTGATAACTGAGAACGGTCGAATGTTAGCGTTTGCCGTATGTTGCATTGCGTTCAGCGCATCGAATTACCCCTGTAGAGTGAATTTGGAGTGGTTACGGGAGGTGTACGGTAGTGTTTTGGTAGGAAAACCCGTTTATGCGATATTCGCGCGTTTCACGGGCAGAAAAGCACGTTTTACACAGTCCTCACTGTTTTGATGATAACTCAAGAACGGTCGAATGTTAGCGTTTGCCGTATGTTGCATCGTGTTCAGCACATCGAATTACCCCTATACAGTGAATTTGAAGCGTTTAAGGGAAGTGTACGGTAGTGTTTTGGCAGAAAATTGCTTTTTCGAAAATTGAGCAATTCGCTGATAACTCGAGAACGGTCGAATGTTAGCGTTTGCCGTATGTTGCATTGCGTTCAGCGCATCGAATTACCCCTATACACTGAATTTGGAGTGGTTACGGGAAGTGTACGGTAGTGTTTTGGTAGGAAAACCCGTTTATGCGATATTCGTGCGTTTCACGGGCAGAAAAGCACGTTTTACACAGTCCTCACTGTTTTGATGATAACTCAAAAACGGTCGAATGTTAGCGTTTGCCGTATGTTGCATCGTGTTCAGCGCATCGAATTACCCCTATACAGTGAATTTGAAGCGTTTAAGAGAAGTGTACGGTAGTGTTTTGGCAGAAAATTGCTTTTTTCGAAAATTGAGCAATTCGCTGATAACTCGAGAACGGACGAATGTTAGCGTTTGCCGTATGTTGCATCGTGTTCAGCGCATCGAATTACCCCTATACAGTGAATTTGAAGCGTTTAAGGGTAGTGTACGGTAGTGTTTTGGCAGAAAATTGCTTTTTTCGAAAATCAAGCAATTCGCTGATAACTCGAGAACGGTCGAATGTTAGCGTTTGCCGTATGTTGCATTGCGTTCAGCGCATCGAATTACCCCTATAGAGTGAATTTGGAGTGGTTACGGGAAGTGTACGGTAGTGTTTTGGAAGGAAAACCCGTTTATGCGATATTCGTGCGTTTCACGGGCAGAAAAGCACGTTTTACACAGTCCTCACTGTTTTGATGATAACTCAAGAACGGTCGAATGTTAGCGTTTGCCGTATGTTGCATCGTGTTCAGCACACCGAATTACCCCTATACAGTTAATTTGAAGCGTTTAAGGGAAGTGTACGGTAGTGTTTTGGCAGAAAATTGCTTTTTTCGAAAATTGAGCAATTCGCTGATAACTCGAGAACGGTCGAATGTTAGCGTTTGCCGTATGTTGCATCGTATTCACCACATCGAATTACCCCTATACAGTGAATTTGAAGCGTTTAAGGGAAGTGTACGGTAGTGTTTTGGCAGAAAATTGCTTTTTTCGAAAATTGAGCAATTCGCTGATAACTCGAGAACGGTCGAATGTTAGCGTTTGCCGTATGTTGCATTGCGTTCAGCGCATCGAATTACCCCTATACACTGAATTTGGAGTGGTTACGGGAAGTGTACGGTAGTGTTTTGGTAGGAAAACCCGTTTATGCGATATTCGTGCGTTTCACGGGCAGAAAAGCACGTTTTACACAGTCCTCACTGTTTTGATGATAACTCAAGAACGGTCGAATGTTAGCGTTTGCCGTATGTTGCATCGTGTTCAGCGCATCGAATTACCCCTATACAGTGAATTTGAAGCGTTTAAGAGAAGTGTACGGTAGTGTTTTGGCAGAAAATTGCTTTTTTCGAAAATTGAGCAATTCGCTGATAACTCGAGAACGGACGAATGTTAGCGTTTGCCGTATGTTGCATCGTGTTCAGCGCATCGAATTACCCCTAAACAGTGAATTTGAAGCCTTTAAGGGAAGTGTACGGTAATGTTTTGACAGAAAATTGCCTTTTTCGAAAATCAAGCAATTCGCTGATAACTCGAGAACGGTCGAATGTTAGCGTTTGCCGTATGTTGCATTGGGTTCAGCGCATCAAATTACCCCTATACACTGAATTTGGAGTGGTTACGGGAAGTGTACGGTAGTGTTTTGGTAGGAAAACCCGTTTATGCGATATTCGTGCGTTTCACGGGCAGAAAAGCACGTTTTACACAGTCCTCACTGTTTTGATGATAACTCAAGAACGGTCGAATGTTAGCGTTTGCCGTATGTTGCATCGTGTTCAGCGCATCGAATTACCCCTATACAGTGAATTTGAAGCGTTTAAGAGAAGTGTACGGTAGTGTTTTGGCAGAAAATTGCTTTTTTCGAAAATTGAGCAATTCGCTGATAACTCGAGAACGGACGAATGTTAGCGTTTGCCGTATGTTGCATCGTATTCAGCGCATCGAATTACCCCTATACAGTGAATTTGAAGCGTTTAAGGGAAGTGTACGGTAATGTTTTGACAGAAAATTGCTTTTTTCGAAAATCAAGCAATTCGCTGATAACTCGAGAACGGTCGAATGTTAGCGTTTGGCGTATGTTGCATTGCGTTCAGCGCATCGAATTACCCCTATAGAGTGAATTTGGAGTGGTTACGGGAAGTGTACGGTAGTGTTTTGGAAGGAAAACCCGTTTATGCGATATTCGTGCGTTTCACGGGCAGACAAGCACGTTTTACACAGTCCTCACTGTTTTGATGATAACTCGAGAACGGTCGAATGTTAGCGTTTGCCGTATGTTGCATCGTGTTCAGCGCATCGAATTACCCCTATACAGTGAATTTGAAGCGTTTAAGGGAAGTGTACGGTAGTGTTTTGGCAGAAAATTGCTTTTTTCGAAAATTGAGCAATTCGCTGATAACTCGAGAACGGTCGAATGTTAGCGTTTGCCGTATGTTGCATCGTGTTCAGCACATCGAATTACCCCTATACAGTGATTTTGAAGCGTTTAAGGGAAGTGTACGGTAGTGTTTTGGCAGAAAATTGCTTTATCGAAAATTGAGCAATTCGCTGATAACTCGAGAACGGTCGAATGTTAGCGTTTGCCGTATGTTGCATTGCGTTCAGCGCATCGAATTACCCCTATACACTGAATTTGGAGTGGTTACGGGAAGTGTACGGTAGTGTTTGGTAGGAAAACCCGTTTATGCGATATTCGTGCGTTTCACGGGCAGAAAAGCACGTTTTACACAGTCCTCACTTTTTGATGATAACTCAAGAACGGTCGAATGTTAGCGTTTGCCGTATGTTGCATCGTGTTCAGCGCATCGAATTACCCTATACAGTGAATTTGAAGCGTTTAAGGAAGTGTACGGTAATGTTTTGACAGAAAATTGCTTTTTTCGAAAATCAAGCAATTCGCTGATAACTCGAGAACGGTCGAATGTTAGCGTTTGCCGTATGTTGCATTGCGTTCAGCGCATCGAATTACCCCTATAGAGTGAATTTGGAGTGGTTACGGGAAGTGTACGGTAGTGTTTTGGAAGGAAAACCCGTTTATGCGATATTCGTGCGTTTCACGGGCAGAAAAGCACGTTTTACACAGTCCTCACTGTTTTGATGATAACTCAAGAACGGTCGAATGTTAGCGTTTGCCGTATGTTGCATCGTGTTCAGCACATCGAATTACCCCTATACAGTTAATTGAAGCGTTTAAGGGAAGTGTACGGTAGTGTTTTGGCAGAAAATTGCTTTTTTCGAAAATTGAGCAATTCGCTGATAACTCGAGAACGGTCGAATGTTAGCGTTTGCCGTATGTTGCATCGTGTTCAGCACATCGAATTACCCCTATACAGTGAATTTGAAGCGTTTAAGGGAAGTGTACGGTAGTGTTTTGGCAGAAAATTGCTTTTTTCGAAAATTGAGCAATTCGCTGATAACTCGAGAACGGTCGAATGTTAGCGTTTGCCTCATGTTGCATTGCGTTCAGCGCATCGAATTACCCCTATACACTGAATTTGGAGTGGTTACGGGAAGTGTACGGTAGTGTTTTGGTAGGAAAACCCGTTTATGCGATATTCGTGCGTTTCACGGGCAGAAAAGCACGTTTTACACAGTCCTCACTGTTTTGATGATAACTCAAGAACGGTCGAATGTTAGCGTTTGCCGTATGTTGCATCGTGTTCAGCGCATCGAATTACCCCTATACAGTGAATTTGAAGCGTTTAAGGGAAGTGTACGGTAGTGTTTTGGCAGAAAATTGCTTTTTTCGAAAATTGAGCAATTCGCTGATAACTCGAGAACGGTCGAATGTTAGCGTTTGACGTATGTTGCATCGTGTTCAGCACATCGAATTACCCCTATACAGTGATTTTGAAGCGTTTAAGGGAAGTGTACGGTAGTGTTTTGGCAGAAAATTGCTTTTATCAAAAATCGAGCAATTCGCTGATAACTCGAGAACGGTCGAATGTTAGCGTTTGCCGTATGTTGCATTGCGTTCAGCGCATCGAATTACCCCTATACACTGAATTTGGAGTGGTTACGGGAAGTGTACGGTAGTGTTTTGGTAGGAAAACCCGTTTATGCGATATTCGTGCGTTTCACGGGCAGAAAAGCACGTTTTACACAGTCCTCACTGTTTGATGATAACTCAAGAACGGTCGAATGTTAGCGTTTGCCGTATGTTGCATCGTGTTCAGCGCATCGAATTACCCCTATACAGTGAATTTGAAGCGTTTAAGGGAAGTGTACGGTAATGTTTTGACAGAAAATTGCTTTTTTCGAAAATCAAGCAATTCGCTGATAACTTGAGAACGGTCGAATGTTAGCGTTTGCCGTATGTTGCATTGCGTTCAGCGCATCGAATTACCCCTGTAGAGTGAATTTGGAGTGGTTACGGGAGGTGTACGGTAGTGTTTTGGTAGGAAAACCCGTTTATGCGATATTCGCGCGTTTCACGGGCAGAAAAGCACGTTTTACACAGTCCTCACTGTTTTGATGATAACTCAAGAACGGTCGAATGTTAGCGTTTGCCGTATGTTGCATCGTGTTCAGCACATCGAATTACCCCTATACAGTGATTTTGAAGCGTTTAAGGGAAGTGTACGGTAGTGTTTTGGCAGAAAATTGCTTTTTTCGAAAATCGAGCAATTCGCTGATAACTCGAGAACGGTCGAATGTTAGCGTTTGCCGTATGTTGCATTGCGTTCAGCGCATCGAATTACCCCTATACACTGAATTTGTAGTGGTTACGGGAAGTGTACGGTAGTGTTTTGGTAGGAAAACCCGTTTGTGCGATATTCGTGCGTTTCACGGGCAGAAAAGCACGTTTTACACAGTCCTCACTGTTTTGATGATAACTCAAGAACGGTCGAATGTTAGCGTTTGCCGTATGTTGCATCGTGTTCAGCGCATCGAATTACCCCTATACAGTGAATTTGAAGCGTTTAAGGGAAGTGTACGGTAGTGTTTTGGCAGAAAATTGCTTTTTTCGAAAATTGAGCAATTCGCTGATAACTCGAGAACGGTCGAATGTTAGCGTTTGCCGTATGTTGCATCGTGATCAGCACATCGAATTACCCCTATACAGTTAATTTGAAGCGTTTAAGGGAAGTGTACGGTAGGTGTTTTGGCAGAAAATTGCTTTTTTTCGAAAATTGAGCAATTCGCTGATAACTCGAGAACGGTCGAATGTTAGCGTTTGCCGTATGTTGCATCGTGATCAGCACATCGAATTACCCCTATACAGTGATTTTGAAGCGTTTAAGGGAAGTGTACGGTAGTGTTTGGCAGAAAATTGCTTTTTTTCGAAATCGAGCAATTCGCCGATAACTCGAGAAACGGTCGAATGTTAGCGTTTGCCGTATGTTGCATTGCGTTCAGCGCATCGAATTACCCCTATAGAGTGAATTTGGAGTGGTTACGGAAGTGTACTGGTAGTGTTTTGGAAGGAAAACCCGTTTATGCGATATTCGTGCGTTTCACGGGCAGAAAAGCACGTTTTACACAGTCCTCACTGTTTTGATGATAACTCAAGAACGGTCGAATGTTAGCGTTTGCCGTATGTTGCATCGTGTTCAGCACATCGAATTACCCCTATACAGTTAATTGAAGCGCTTAAGGGAAGTGTACGGTACTGTTTTGGCAGAAAATTGCTTTTTTCGAAAATTGAGCAATTCGCTGATAACTCGAGAACGGTCGAATGTTAGCGTTTGCCGTATGTTGCATCGTGATCAGCACATCGAATTACCCCTATACAGTGAATTTGAAGCGTTTAAGGGAAGTGTACGGTAGTGTTTTGGCAGGAAATTGCTTTTTTTCGAAAATCGAGCAATTCGCCGATAACTCGAGAACGGTCGAATGTTAGCGTTTGCCGTATGTTGCATTGCGTTCAGCGCATCGAATTACCCCCTATACACTGAATTTGTAGTGGTTACGGGAAGTGTACGGTAGTGTTTTGGTAGGAAAACCCGTTTGTGCGATATTCGTGCGTTTCACGGGCAGAAAAGCACGTTTTACACAGTCCTCACTGTTTTGATGATAACTCAAGAACGGTCGAATGTTAGCGTTTGCCGTATGTTGCATCGTGTTCAGCGCATCGAATTACCCTATACAGTGAATTTGAAGCGTTTTAAGGGAAGTGTACGGTAGTGTTTGGCAGAAAATTGCTTTTTCGAAAATTGAGCAATTCGCTGATAACTCGAGAACGGTCGAATGTTAGCGTTTGCCGTATGTTGCATCGTGATCAGCACATCGAATTACCCCTATACAGTTAATTTGAAGCGTTTAAGGGAAGTGTACGGTAGTGTTTTGGCAGAAAATTGCTTTTTTCGAAAATTGAGCCAATTCGCTGATAACTCGAGAACGGTCGAATGTTAGCGTTTGCCGTATGTTGCATCGTGTTCACCACATCGAATTACCCCTAACAGTGATTTTGAAGCGTTTAAGGGAAGTGTACGGTAGTGTTTTGGCAGAAAATTGCTTTTTCGAAAATCGAGCAATTCGCTGATAACTCGAGAACGGTCGAATGTTAGCGTTTGCCGTATGTTGCATTGCGTTCAGCGCATCGAATTACCCCTATACACTGAATTTGGAGTGGTTACGGGAAGTGTACGGTAGTGTTTTGGTAGGAAAACCCGTTTATGCGATATTCGTGCGTTTCACGGGCAGAAAAGCACGTTTTACACAGTCCTCACTGTGTTGATGATAACTCAAGAACGGTCGAATGTTAGCGTTTGCCGTATGTTGCATCGTGTTCAGCGCATCGAATTACCCCTATACAGTGAATTTGAAGCGTTTAAGGGAAGTGTACGGTAATGTTTTGACAGAAAATTGCTTTTTTCGAAAATCAAGCAATTCGCTGATAACTTGAGAACGGTCGAATGTTAGCGTTTGCCGTATGTTGCATTGCGTTCAGCGCATCGAATTACCCCTATAGAGTGAATTTGGAGTGGTTACGGAGGTGTACGGTAGTGTTTTGTAGGAAACCGTTTATGCGATATTCGCGCGTTTCACGGGCAGAAAGCACGTTTTACACAGTCCTCACTGTTTTGATGATAACTCAAGAACGGTCGAATGTTAGCGTTTGCCGTATGTTGCATCGTGTTCAGCACATCGAATTACCCCTATACAGTGATTTTGAAGCGTTTAAGGGAAGTGTACGGTAGTGTTTTGGCAGAAAATTGCTTTTTTCGAAAATCGAGCAATTCGCTGATAACTCGAGAACGGTCGAATGTTAGCGTTTGCCGTATGTTGCATTGCGTTCAGCGCATCGAATTACCCCTATACACTGAATTTGGAGTGGTTACGGGAAGTGTACGGTAGTGTTTTGGCAGAAAATTGCTTTTTTCGAAAATCGAGCAATTCGCCGATAACTCGAGAACGGTCGAATGTTAGCGTTTGCCGTATGTTGCATTGCGTTCAGCGCATCGAATTACCCCTATAGAGTGAATTTGGAGTGGTTACGGGAAGTGTACGGTAGTGTTTTGGAAGGAAAACCCGTTTATGCGATATTCGTGCGTTTCACGGGCAGAAAAGCACGTTTTACACAGTCCTCACTGTTTTGATGATAACTCAAGAACGGTCGAATGTTAGCGTTTGCCGTATGTTGCATCGTGTTCAGCACATCGAATTACCCCTATACAGTTAATTTGAAGCGTTTAAGGTAAGTGTACGGTAGTGTTTTGGCAGAAAATTGCTTTTTTCGAAAATTGAGCAATTCGCTGATAACTCGAGAACGGTCGAATGTTAGCGTTTGCCGTATGTTGCGTCGTGTTCAGCACATCGAATTACCCCTATACAGTGATTTTGAAGCGTTTAAGGGAAGTGTACGGTAGTGTTTTGGCAGAAAATTGCTTTTTTCGAAAATCGAGCAATTCGCTGATAACTCGAGAACGGTCGAATGTTAGCGTTTGCCGTATGTTGCATTGCGTTCAGCACATCGAATTACCCCTATACACTGAATTTGGAATGGTTACGGGAAGTGTACGGTAGTGTTTTGGTAGGAAAACCCGTTTATGCGATATTCGTGCGTTTCACGGGCAGAAAAGCACGTTTTACACAGTCCTCACTGTTTTGATGATAACTCAAGAACGGTCGAATATTAGCGTTTGCCGTATGTTGCATCGTGTTCAGCGCATCGAATTACCCCTATACAGTGAATTTGAAGCGTTTAAGGGAAGTGTACGGTACTGTTTTGGCAGAAAATTGCTTTTTTCGAAAATTGAGCAATTCGCTGATAACTCGAGAACGGTCGAATGTTAGCGTTTGCCGTATGTTGCATCGTGATCAGCACATCGAATTACCCCTATACAGTGAATTTGAAGCGTTTAAGGGAAGTGTACGGTAGTGTTTTGGCAGGAAATTGCTTTTTTCGAAAATCGAGCAATTCGCCGATAACTCGAGAACGGTCGAATGTTAGCGTTTGCCGTATGTTGCATTGCGTTCAGCGCATCGAATTACCCCTATACACTGAATTTGGAGTGGTTACGGGAAGTGTACGGTAGTGTTTTGGTAGGAAAACCCGTTTGTGCGATATTCGTGCGTTTCACGGGCAGAAAAGCACGTTTTACACAGTCCTCACTGTTTTGATGATAACTCAAGAACGGTCGAATGTTAGCGTTTGCCGTATGTTGCATCGTGTTCAGCGCATCGAATTACCCCTATACAGTGAATTTGAAGCGTTTTAAGGAAGTGTACGGTAGTGTTTTGGCAGAAAATTGCTTTTTTCGAAAATTGAGCAATTCGCTGATAACTCGAGAACGGTCGAATGTTAGCGTTTGCCGTATGTTGCATCGTGATCAGCACATCGAATTACCCCTATACAGTTAATTTGAAGCGTTTTTAAGGGAAGTGTACGGTAGTGTTTTGGCAGAAAATTGCTTTTTTCGAAAATTGAGCAATTCGCTGATAACTCGAGAACGGTCGAATGTTAGCGTTTGCCGTATGTTGCATCGTGTTCACCACATCGAATTACCCTATACAGTGATTTTGAAGCGTTTAAGGGAAGTGTACGGTAGTGTTTTGGCAGAAAATTGCTTTTTTCGAAAATCGAGCAATTCGCTGATAACTCGAGAACGGTCGAATGTTAGCGTTTGCCGTATGTTGCATTGCGTTCAGCGCATCGAATTACCCCTATACACTGAATTTGGAGTGGTTACGGGAAGTGTACGGTAGAGTTTTGGTAGGAAAACCCGTTTATGCGATATTCGTGCGTTTCACGGGCAGAAAAGCACGTTTTACACAGTCCTCACTGTGTTGATGATAACTCAAGAACGGTCGAATGTTAGCGTTTGCCGTATGTTGCATCGTGTTCAGCGCATCGAATTACCCCTATACAGTGAATTTGAAGCGTTTAAGGGAAGTGTACGGTAATGTTTTGACAGAAAATTGCTTTTTTCGAAAATCAAGCAATTCGCTGATAACTCGAGAACGGTCGAATGTTAGCGTTTGCCGTATGTTGCATTGCGTTCAGCGCATCGAATTACCCCTATACACTGAATTTGGAGTGGTTACGGGAAGTGTACGGTAGTGTTTTGGTAGGAAAACCCGTTTATGCGATATTCGTGCGTTTCACGGGCAGAAAAGCACGTTTTACACAGTCCTCACTGTTTTGATGATAACTCAAGAACGGTCGAATGTTAGCGTTTGCCGTATGTTGCATCATGTTCAGCGCATCGAATTACCCCTATACAGTGAATTTGAAGCGTTTAAGGGAAGTGTACGGTAATGTTTTGACAGAAAATTGCTTTTTTCGAAAATCAAGCAATTCGCTGATAACTCGAGAACGGTTGAATGTTAGCGTTTGCCGTATGTTGCATTGCGTTCAGCGCATCGAATTACCCCTATAGAGTGAATTTGGAGTGGTTACGGGAAGTGTACGGTAGTGTTTTGGAAGGAAAACCCGTTTATGCGATATTCGTGCGTTTCACGGGCAGAAAAGCACGTTTTACACAGTCCTCACTGTTTTGATGATAACTCGAGAACGGTCGAATGTTAGCGTTTGCCGTATGTTGCATCGTGTTCAGCACATCGAATTACCCCTATACAGTGATTTTGAAGCGTTTAAGGAAGTGTACGGTAGTGTTTTGGCAGAAAATTGCTTTTTTCGAAAATCGAGCAATTCGCTGATAACTCGAGAACGGTCGAATGTAGCGTTTGCGTATGTTGCATTGCGTTCAGCGCATCGAATTACCCCTATAGAGTGAATTTGGAGTGGTTACGGGAAGTGTACGGTAGTGTTTGGCAGAAAATTGCTTTTTTTCGAAAATCGAGCAATTCGCCGATAACTCGAGAACGGTCGAATGTTAGCGTTTGCCGTATGTTGCATTGCGTTCAGCGCATCGAATTACCCCTATACACTGAATTTGGAGTGGTTACGGGGAAGTGTACGGTAGTGTTTTGGTAGGAAAACCCGTTTATGCGATATCGTGCGTTTCACGGGCAGAAAAGCACGTTTTACACAGTCCTCACTGTTTTGATGATAACTCAAGAACGGTCGAATGTTAGCGTTTGCCGTATGTTGCATCGTGTTCAGCGCATCGAATTACCTCTATACAGTGAATTTGAAGCGTTTAAGGGAAGTGTACGGTAGTGTTTTGGCAGAAAATTGTTTTTTTCGAAAATTGAGCAATTCGCTGATAACTCGAGAACGGTCGAATGTTAGCGTTTTGCCGTATGTGCATCGCGATCAGCACATCGAATTACCCCTATACAGTTACTTTGAAGCGTTTAAGGGAAGTGTACGGTAGTGTTTTGGCAGAAAATTGCTTTTTTTCGAAATTGAGCAATTCGCTGATAACTCGAGAACGGTCGAATGTTAGCGTTTGCCGTATGTTGCATCGTGATCAGCACATCGAATTACCCCTATACAGTGAATTTGAAGCGTGTAAGGGAAGTGTACGGTAGTGTTTTGGGCAGGAAATTGCTTTTTTTCGAAAATCGAGCAATTCGCCGATAACTCGAGAACGGTCGAATGTTAGCGTTTGCCGTATGTTGCATTGCGTTCAGCGCATCGAATTACCCCTATACACTGAATTTGGAGTGGTTACGGGAAGTGTACGGTAGTGTTTTGGTAGGAAAACCCGTTTGTGCGATATTCGTGCGTTTCACGGGCAGAAAAGCACGTTTTACACAGTCCTCACTGTTTTGATGATAACTCAAGAACGGTCGAATGTTAGCGTTTGCCGTATGTTGCATCGTGTTCAGCGCATCGAATTACCCCTATACAGTGAATTTGAAGCGTTTAAGGGAAGTGTACGGTAGTGTTTTGGCAGAAAATTGCTTTTTTCGAAATTGAGCAATTCGCTGATAACTCGAGAACGGTCGAATGTTAGCGTTTGCCGTATGTTGCATCGTGATCAGCACATCGAATTACCGCTATACAGTTAATTTGAAGCGTTTAAGGGAAGTGTACGGTAGTGTTTTGGCAGAAAATTGCTTTTTTCGAAAATTGAGCAATTCGCTGATAACTCGAGAACGGTCGAATGTTAGCGTTTGCCGTATGTTGCATCGTGATCAGCACATCGAATTACCCCTATACAGTGAATTTGAAGCGTGTAAGGGAAGTGTACGGTAGTGTTTTGGCAGGAAATTGCTTTTTTCGAAAATCGAGCAATTCGCCGATAACTCGAGAACGGTCGAATGTTAGCGTTTGCCGTATGTTGCATTGCGTTCAGCGCATCGAATTACCCCTATACACTGAATTTGGAGTGGTTACGGGAAGTGTACGGTAGTGTTTTGGTAGGAAAACCCGTTTGTGCGATATTCGTGCGTTTCACGGGCAGAAAAGCACGTTTTACACAGTCCTCACTGTTTTGATGATAACTCAAGAACGGTCGAATGTTAGCGTTTGCCGTATGTTGCATCGTGTTCAGCGCATCGAATTACCCCTATACAGTGAATTTGAAGCGTTTAAGGGAAGTGTACGGTAGTGTTTTGGCAGAAAATTGCTTTTTTCGAAAATTGAGCAATTCGCTGATAACTCGAGAACGGTCGAATGTTAGCGTTTGCCGTATGTTGCATCGTGATCAGCACATCGAATTACCGCTATACAGTTAATTTGAAGCGTTTAAGGGAAGTGTACGGTAGTGTTTTGGCAGAAAATTGCTTTTTTCGAAAATTGAGCAATTCGCTGATAACTCGAGAACGGTCGAATGTTAGCGTTTGCCGTATGTTGCATCGTGTTCACCACATCGAATTACCCTATACAGTGATTTTGAAGCGTTTAAGGAAGTGTACGGTAGTGTTTTGGCAGAAAATGCTTTTTTCGAAATCGAGCAATTCGCTGATAACTCGAGAACGGTCGAATGTTAGCGTTTGCCGTATGTTGCATTGCGTTCAGCGCATCAAATTACCCTATACACTGAATTTGGAGTGGTTACGGGAAGTGTACGGTAGTGTTTTGGTAGGAAAACCCGTTTATGCGATATTCGTGCGTTTCACGGGCAGAAAAGCACGTTTTACACAGTCCTCACTGTGTTGATGATAACTCAAGAACGGTCGAATGTTAGCGTTTTGCCGTATGTTGCATCGTGTTCAGCGCATCGAATTACCCCTATACAGTGAATTGAAGCGTTTAAGGGAAGTGTACGGTAATGTTTTTGACCAGAAAATTGCTTTTTCGAAAATCAAGCAATTCGCTGATACCTCGAGAACGGTCGAATGTTAGCGTTTGCCGTATGTTGCATTGCGTTCAGCGCATCGAATTACCCCTATACACTGAATTTGGAGTGGTTACGGGAAGTGTACGGTAGTGTTTTGGTAGGAAAACCCGTTTATGCGATATTCGTGCTGTTCACGGGCAGAAAAGCACGTTTTACACAGTCCTCACTGTTTTGATGATAACTCAAGAACGGTCGAATGTTAGCGTTTGCCGTATGTTGCATCGTGTTCAGCGCATCGAATTACCCCTATACAGTGAATTTGAAGCGTTTAAGGGAAGTGTACGGTAATGTTTTGACAGAAAATTGCTTTTTTCGAAAATCAAGCAATTCGCTGATAACTCGAGAACGGTCGAATGTTAGCGTTTGCTGTATGTTGCATTGCGTTCAGCGCATCGAATTACCCCTATAGAGTGAATTTGGAGTGGTTACGGGAAGTGTACGGTAGTGTTTTGGAAGGAAAACCCGTTTATGCGATATTCGTGCGTTTCACGGGCAGAAAAGCACGTTTTACACAGTCCTCACTGTTTTGATGATAACTCGAGAACGGTCGAATGTTAGCGTTTGCCGTATGTTGCATCGTGTTCAGCACATCGAATTACCCCTATACAGTGATTTTGAAGCGTTTAAGGGAAGTGTACGGTAGTGGTTTGGCAGAAAATTGCTTTTTTCGAAAATCGAGCAATTCGCTGATAACTCGAGAACGGTCGAATGTTAGCGTTTGCCGTATGTTGCATTGCGTTCAGCGCATCGAATTACCCCTATACACTGAATTTGGAGTGGTTACGGGAAGTGTACGGTAGTGTGTTTGTAGGAAAACCCGTTTATGCGATATTCGTGCGTTTCACGGGCAGAAAAGCACGTTTTACACAGTCCTCACTGTTTTGATGATAACTCAAGAACGGTCGAATGTTAGCGTTTGCCGTATGTTGCATCGTGTTCAGCGCATCGAATTACCCCTATACAGTGAATTTGAAGCGTTTAAGGGAAGTGTACGGTAGTGTTTTGGCAGAAAATTGTTTTTTTCGAAAATTGAGCAATTCGCTGATAACTCAAGAACGGTCGAATGTTAGCGTTTGCCGTATGTTGCATCGCGATCAGCACATCGAATTACCCCTATACAGTTAATTTGAAGCGTTTAAGGGAAGTGTACGGTAGTGTTTTGGCAGAAAATTGCTTTTTTCGAAAATTGAGCAATTCGCTGATAACTCGAGAACGGTCGAATGTTAGCGTTTGCCGTATGTTGCATTGCGTTCAGCGCATCGAATTACCCCTATACACTGAATTTGGAGTGGTTACGGGAAGTGTACGGTAGTGTTTTGGTAGGAAAACCCGTTTATGCGATATTCGTGCGTTTCACGGGCAGAAAAGCACGTTTTACACAGTCCTCACTGTTTTGATGATAACTCAAGAACGGTCGAATGTTAGCGTTTGCCGTATGTTGCATCGTGTTCAGCGCATCGAATTACCCCTATACAGTGAATTTGAAGCGTTTAAGGGAAGTGTACGGTAGTGTTTTGGCAGAAAATTGCTTTTTTCGAAAATTGAGCAATTCGCTGATAACTCGAGAACGGTCGAATGTTAGCGTTTGCCGTATGTTGCATCGTGTTCAGCACATCGAATTACCCCTATACAGTGATTTTGAAGCGTTTAAGGGAAGTGTACGGTAGTGTTTTGGCAGAAAATTGCTTTTATCGAAAATCGAGCAATTCGCTGATAACTCGAGAACGGTCGAATGTTAGCGTTTGCCGTATGTTGCATTGCGTTCAGCGCATCGAATTACCCCTATACACTGAATTTGGAGTGGTTACGGGAAGGTACGTAGTGTTTTGGTAGGAAAACCCGTTTATGCGATATTCGTGCGTTTCACGGGCAGAAAAGCACGTTTTACACAGTCCTCACTGTTTTGATGATAACTCAAGAACGGTCGAATGTTAGCGTTTGCCGTATGTTGCATCGTGTTCAGCGCATCGAATTACCCCTATACAGTGAATTTGAAGCGTTTAGGGAAGTGTACGGTAGTGTTTGGCAGAAAATGCTTTTTTCGAAAATCAAGCAATTCGCTGATAACTCGAGAACGGTCGAATGTTAGCGTTTGCCGTATGTTGCATTGGGTTCAGCGCATCGAATTACCCTATACACTGAATTTGAGTGGTTACGGGAAGTGTACGGTAGTGTTTTGGAAGGAAAACCCGTTTATGCGATATTCGTGCGTTTCACGGGCAGAAAAGCACGTTTTACACAGTCCTCACTGTTTTGATGATAACTCAAGAACGGTCGAATGTTAGCGTTTGCCGTATGTTGCATCGTGTTCAGCACATCGAATTACCCCTATACAGTTAATTTGAAGCGTTTAAGGGAAGTGTACGGTAGTGTTTTGGCAGAAAATTGCTTTTTTCGAAAATCGAGCAATTCGCTGATAACTCGAGAACGGTCGAATGTTAGCGTTTGCCGTATGTTGCATTGCGTTCAGCGCATCGAATTACCCCTATACACTGAATTTGGAGTGGTTACGGGAAGTGTACGGTATGTTTTGGAAGGAAAACCGTTTATGCGATATTCGTGCGTTTCACGGGCAGAAAAGCACGTTTTACACAGTCCTCACTGTTTTGATGATAACTCAAGAACGGTCGAATGTTAGCGTTTGCCGTATGTTGCATCGTGTTCAGCGCATCGAATTACCCCTATACAGTGAATTTGAAGCGTTTAAGGGAAGTGTACGGTAGTGTTTTGGCAGAAAATTGTTTTTTTCGAAAATTGAGCAATTCGCTGATAACTCGAGAACGGTCGAATGTTAGCGTTTGCCGTATGTTGCATCGCGATCAGCACATCGAATTACCCCTATACAGTTAATTTGAAGCGTTTAAGGGAAGTGTGTACGGTAGTGTTTTGGCAGAAAATTGCTTTTTTCGAAAATTGAGCAATTCGCTGATAACTCGAGAACGGTCGAATGTGAGCGTTTGCCGTATGTTGCATCAGATCAGCATCGAATTACCCCTATACAGTGAATTTGAAGCGTTTAAGGAAGTGTACGGTAGTGTTTGGCAGGAAATTGCTTTTTTCGAAAATCGAGCAATTCGCCGATAACTCGAGAACGGTCGAATGTTAGCGTTTGCCGTATGTTGCATTGCGTTCAGCGCATCGAATTACCCCTATACACTGAATTTGGAGTGGTTACGGGAAGTGTACGGTAGTGTTTTGGTAGGAAACCGTTTGTGCGATATTCGTGCGTTTCACGGGCAGAAAAGCACGTTTTACACAGTCCTCACTGTTTTGATGATAACTCAAGAACGGTCGAATGTTAGCGTTTGCCGTATGTTGCATCGTGTTCAGCGCATCGAATTACCCCTATACAGTGAATTTGAAGCGTTAAGGGAAGTGTACGGTAGTGTTTTGGCAGAAAATTGCTTTTTTCGAAAATTGAGCAATCGCTGATAACTCGAGAACGGTCGAATGTTAGCGTTTGCCGTATGTTGCATCGTGATCAGCACATCGAATTACCCCTATACAGTTAATTTGAAGCGTTTAAGGGAAGTGTACGGTAGTGTTTTGGCAGAAAATTGCTTTTTTCGAAAATTGAGCAATTCGCTGATAACTCGAGAACGGTCGAATGTTAGCGTTTGCCGTATGTTGCATCGTGTTCACCACATCGAATACCCCTATACAGTGATTTGAAGCGTTTAAGGAAGTGTACGGTAGTGTTTGGCAGAAAATTGCTTTTTTCGAAAATCGAGCAATTCGCTGATAACTCGAGAACGGTCGAATGTTAGCGTTTGCCGTATGTTGCATTGCGTTCAGCGCATCGAATTACCCCTATACACTGAATTTGGAGTGGTTACGGGAAGTGACGGTAGTGTTTTGGTAGGAAAACCCGTTTATGCGATATTCGTGCGTTTCACGGGCAGAAAAGCACGTTTTACACAGTCCTCACTGTGTTGATGATAACTCAAGAACGGTCGAATGTTAGCGTTTGCCGTATGTTGCATCGTGTTCAGCGCATCGAATTACCCCTATACAGTGAATTTGAAGCGTTTAAGGGAAGTGTACGGTAAGTTTTGACAGAAATTGCTTTTTTCGAAAATCAAGCAATTCGCTGATAACTCGAGAACGGTCGAATGTTCGCGTTTGCCGTATGTGCATTGCGTTCAGCGCATCGAATTACCCCTATACACTGAATTGGAGTGGTTACGGGAAGTGTACGGTAGTGTTTTGGTAGGAAAACCCGTTTATGCGATATTCGTGCGTTTCACGGGCAGAAAAGCACGTTTTACACAGTCCTCACTGTTTTGATGATAACTCAAGAACGGTCGAATGTTAGCGTTTGCCGTATGTTGCATCGTGTTCAGCGCATCGAATTACCCTATACAGTGAATTTGAAGCGTTTAAGGGAAGTGTACGGTAATGTTTTGACAGAAAATTGCTTTTTCGAAAATCAAGCAATTCGCTGATAACTCGAGAACGTCGAATGTTAGCGTTTGCCGTATGTTGCATTGCGTTCAGCGCATCGAATTACCCCTATAGAGTGAATTTGGAGTGGTTACGGAAGTGTACGGTAGTGTTTTGGAAGGAAAACCCGTTATGCGATATTCGTGCGTTTCACGGGCAGAAAAGCACGTTTTACACAGTCCTCACTGTTTGATGATAACTCGAGAACGGTCGAATGTTAGCGTTTGCCGTATGTTGCATCGTGTTCAGCACATCGAATTACCCTATACAGGATTTTGAAGCGTTTAAGGGAAGTGTACGGTAGTGGTTTGGCAGAAAATTGCTTTTTTCGAAAATCGAGCAATTCGCTGATAACTCGAGAACGGTCGAATGTTAGCGTTTGCCGTATGTTGCATTGCGTTCAGCGCATCGAATTACCCCTATACACTGAATTTGGAGTGGTTACGGGAAGTGTACGGTAGTGTTTTGGTAGGAAAACCCGTTTATGCGATATCGTGCGTTTCACGGGCAGAAAAGCACGTTTTACACAGTCCTCACTGTTTTGATGATAACTCAAGAACGGTCGAATGTTAGCGTTTGCCGTATGTTGCATCGTGTTCAGCGCATCGAATTACCCCTATACAGTGAATTTGAAGCGTTTAAGGGAAGTGTACGGTAGTGTTTTGGCAGAAAATGTTTTTTTTCGAAAATTGAGCAATTCGCTGATAACTCGAGAACGGTCGAATGTTAGCGTTTGCCGTATGTTGCATCGCGATCAGCACATCGAATTACCCCTATACAGTTAATTTGAAGCGTTTAAGGGAAGTGTACGGTAGTGTTTTGGCAGAAAATTGCTTTTTCGAAAATTGAGCAATTCGCTGATAACTCGAGAACGGTCGAATGTTAGCGTTTGCCGTATGTTGCATTGCGTTCAGCGCATCGAATTACCCTATACACTGAATTTGGAGTGGTTACGGGAAGTGTACGGTAGTGTTTGGTAGGAAAACCGTTTATGCGATATTCGTGCGTTTCACGGGCAGAAAAGCACGTTTTACACAGTCCTCACTGTTTTGATGATAAACTCAAGACCGGTCGAATGTTAGCGTTTGCCGTATGTTGCATCGTGTTCAGCGCATCGAATTACCCCTATACAGTGAATTGAAGCGTTTAAGGGAAGTGTACGGTAGTGTTTTGGCAGAAAATTGCTTTTTTCGAAAATTGAGCAATTCGCTGAACTCGAGAACGGTCGAATGTTAGCGTTTGCCGTATGTTGCATCGTGATCAGCACATCGAATTACCCCTATACAGTGAATTTGAAGCGTTTAAGGGAAGTGTACGGTAGTGTTTTGGCAGGAAATGCTTTTTTCGAAAATCGAGCAATTCGCCGATAACTCGAGAACGGCGAATGTTAGCGTTTGCCGTATGTTGCATTGCGTTCAGCGCATCGAATTACCCCTATACACTGAATTTGGAGTGGTTACGGGAAGTGTACGGTAGTGTTTTGGTAGGAAAACCCGTTTGTGCGATATTCGTGCGTTTCACGGGCAGAAAAGCACGTTTACACAGTCCTCACTGTTTTGATGATAACTCAAGAAACGGTCGAATGTTAGCGTTTGCCGTATGTTGCATCGTGTTCAGCGCATCGAATTACCCCTATACAGTGAATTTGAAGCGTTTAAGGGAAGTGTACGGTAGTGTTTGGCAGAAAATTGCTTTTTTCGAAAATTGAGCAATTCGCTGATAACTCGAGAACGGTCGAATGTAGCGTTTGCCGTATGTTGCATCGTGATCAGCACATCGAATTACCCTATACAGTTAATTTGAAGCTTTAAGGGAAGTGTACGGTAGTGTTTTGGCAGAAAATGCTTTTTTCGAAAATTGAGCAATTCGCTGATAACTCGAGAACGGTCGAATGTTAGCGTTTGCCGTATGTTGCATCGTGTTCACACATCGAATTACCCCTATACAGTGATTTGAAGCGTTTAAGGGAAGTGTACGGTAGTGTTTTGGCAGAAAATTGCTTTTTTCGAAAATCGAGCAATTCGCTGATAACTCGAGAACGGTCGAATGTTAGCGTTTTGCCGTATGTTGCATTGCGTTCAGCGCATCGAATTACCCCTATACACTGAATTTGGAGTGGTTACGGGAAGTGTACGGTAGTGTTTGGTAGGAAAACCGTTTATGCGATATTCGTGCGTTTCACGGGCAGAAAAGCACGTTTTACACAGTCCTCACTGTGTTGATGATAACTCAAGAACGGTCGAATGTTAGCGTTTGCCGTATGTTGCATCGTGTTCAGCGCATCGAATTACCCTATACAGTGAATTTGAAGCGTTTAAGGGAAGTGTACGGTAATGTTTTGACAGAAAATTGCTTTTTTCGAAAATCAAGCAATTCGCTGATAACTCGAGAACGGTCGAATGTTAGCGTTTGCCGTATGTTGCATTGCGTTCAGCGCATCGAATTACCCCTATACACTGAATTTGGAGTGGTTACGGGAAGTGTACGGTAGTGTTTTGGTAGGAAAACCCGTTTATGCGATATTCGTGCGTTTCACGGGCAGAAAAGCACGTTTTACACAGTCCTCACTGTTTTGATGATAACTCAAGAACGGTCGAATGTTAGCGTTTGCCGTATGTTGCATCATGTTCAGCGCATCGAATTACCCCTATACAGTGAATTTGAAGCGTTTAAGGGAAGTGTACGGTAATGTTTTGACAGAAAATTGCTTTTTTCGAAAATCAGCAATTCGCTGATAACTCGAGAACGGTTGAATGTTAGCGTTTGCCGTATGTTGCATTGCGTTCAGCGCATCGAATTACCCCTATAGAGTGAATTTGGAGTGGTTACGGGAAGTGTACGGTAGTGTTTTGGAAGGAAAACCCGTTTATGCGATATTCGTGCGTTTCACGGGCAGAAAAGCACGTTTTACACAGTCCTCACTGTTTTGATGATAACTCGAGAACGGTCGAATGTTAGCGTTTGCCGTATGTTGCATCGTGTTCAGCACATCGAATTACCCCTATACAGTGATTTTGAAGCGTTTAAGGGAAGTGTACGGTAGTGTTTTGGCAGAAAATTGCTTTTTTCGAAAATCGAGCAATTCGCTGATAACTCGAGAACGGTCGAATGTTAGCGTTTGCCGTATGTTGCATTGCGTTCAGCGCATCGAATTACCCCTATAGAGTGAATTTGGAGTGGTTACGGGAAGTGTACGGTAGTGTTTTGGCAGAAAATTGCTTTTTTCGAAAATCGAGCAATTCGCCGATAACTCGAGAACGGTCGAATGTTAGCGTTTGCCGTATGTTGCATTGCGTTCAGCGCATCGAATTACCCCTATACACTGAATTTGGAGTGGTTACGGGAAGTGTACGGTAGTGTTTTGGTAGGAAAACCCGTTTATGCGATATTCGTGCGTTTCACGGGCAGAAAAGCACGTTTTACACAGTCCTCACTGTTTTGATGATAACTCAAGAACGGTCGAATGTTAGCGTTTGCCGTATGTTGCATCGTGTTCAGCGCATCGAATTACCCCTATACAGTGAATTTGAAGCGTTTAAGGGAAGTGTACGGTAGTGTTTTGGCAGAAAATTGTTTTTTTCGAAAATTGAGCAATTCGCTGATAACTCGAGAACGGTCGAATGTTAGCGTTTGCCGTATGTTGCATCGCGATCAGCACATCGAATTACCCCTATACAGTTAATTTGAAGCGTTTAAGGGAAGTGTACGGTAGTGTTTTGGCAGAAAATTGCTTTTTTCGAAAATTGAGCAATTCGCTGATAACTCGAGAACGGTCGAATGTTAGCGTTTGCCGTATGTTGCATCGTGATCAGCACATCGAATTACCCCTATACAGTGAATTTGAAGCGTGTAAGGGAAGTGTACGGTAGTGTTTTGGCAGGAAATTGCTTTTTTCGAAAATCGAGCAATTCGCCGATAACTCGAGAACGGTCGAATGTTAGCGTTTGCCGTATGTTGCATTGCGTTCAGCGCATCGAATTACCCCAATACACTGAATTTGGAGTGGTTACGGGAAGTGTACGGTAGTGTTTTGGTAGGAAAACCCGTTTGTGCGATATTCGTGCGTTTCACGGGCAGAAAAGCACGTTTTACACAGTCCTCACTGTTTTGATGATAACTCAAGAACGGTCGAATGTTAGCGTTTGCCGTATGTTGCATCGTGTTCAGCGCATCGAATTACCCCTATACAGTGAATTTGAAGCGTTTAAGGGAAGTGTACGGTAGTGTTTTGGCAGAAAATTGCTTTTTTCGAAAATTGAGCAATTCGCTGATAACTCGAGAACGGTCGAATGTTAGCGTTTGCCGTATGTTGCATCGTGATCAGCACATCGAATTACCGCTATACAGTTAATTTGAAGCGTTTAAGGGAAGTGTAGGGTAGTGTTTTGGCAGAAAATTGCTTTTTTCGAAAATTGAGCAATTCGCTGATAACTCGAGAACGGTCGAATGTTAGCGTTTGCCGTATGTTGCATCGTGTTCACCACATCGAATTACCCCTATACAGTGATTTTGAAGCGTTTAAGGGAAGTGTACGGTAGTGTTTTGGCAGAAAATTGCTTTTTTCGAAAATCGAGCAATTCGCTGATAACTCGAGAACGGTCGAATGTTAGCGTTTGCCGTATGTTGCATTGCGTTCAGCGCATCGAATTACCCCTATACACTGAATTTGGAGTGGTTACGGGAAGTGTACGGTAGTGTTTTGGTAGGAAAACCCGTTTATGCGATATTCGTGCGTTTCACGGGCAGAAAAGCACGTTTTACACAGTCCTCACTGTGTTGATGATAACTCAAGAACGGTCGAATGTTAGCGTTTGCCGTATGTTGCATCGTGTTCAGCGCATCGAATTACCCCTATACAGTGAATTTGAAGCGTTTATGGGAAGTGTACGGTAATGTTTTGACAGAAAATTGCTTTTTCGAAAATCAGCAATTCGCTGATAACTCGAGAACGGTCGAATGTTAGCGTTTGCCGTATGTTGCATTGCGTTCAGCGCATCGAATTACCCCTATACACTGAATTTGGAGTGGTTACGGGAAGTGTACGGTAGTGTTTTGGTAGGAAAACCCGTTTATGCGATATTCGTGCGTTTCACGGGCAGAAAAGCACGTTTTACACAGTCCTCACTGTTTTGATGATAACTCAAGAACGGTCAAATGTTAGCGTTTGCCGTATGTTGCATCGTGTTCAGCGCATCGAATTACCCCTATACAGTGAATTTGAAGCGTTTAAGGGAAGTGTACGGTAATGTTTTGACAGAAAATTGCTTTTTTCGAAAATCAAGCAATTCGCTGATAACTCGAGAACGGTCGAATGTTAGCGTTTGCTGTATGTTGCATTGCGTTCAGCGCATCGAATTACCCCTATAGAGTGAATTTGGAGTGGTTACGGGAAGTGTACGGTAGTGTTTTGGAAGGAAAACCCGTTTATGCGATATTCGTGCGTTTCACGGGCAGAAAAGCACGTTTTACACAGTCCTCACTGTTTTGATGATAACTCGAGAACGGTCGAATGTTAGCGTTTGCCGTATGTTGCATCGTGTTCAGCACATCGAATTACCCCTATACAGTGATTTTGAAGCGTTTAAGGGAAGTGTACGGTAGTGGTTTGGCAGAAAATTGCTTTTTTCGAAAATCGAGCAATTCGCTGATAACTCGAGAACGGTCGAATGTTAGCGTTTGCCGTATGTTGCATTGCGTTCAGCGCATCGAATTACCCCTACACACTGAATTTGGAGTGGTTACGGGAAGTGTACGGTAGTGTTTTGGTAGGAAAACCCGTTTATGCGATATTCGTGCGTTTCACGGGCAGAAAAGCACGTTTTACACAGTCCTCACTGTTTTGATGATAACTCGAGAACGGTCGAATGTTAGCGTTTGCCGTATGTTGCATCGTGTTCAGCACATCGAATTACCCCTATACAGTGAATTTGAAGCGTTTAAGGGAAGTGTACGGTAGTGTTTTGGCAGAAAATTGCTTTTTTCGAAAATTGAGCAATTCGCTGATAACTCGAGAACGGACGAATGTTAGCGTTTGCCGTATGTTGCATCGTGTTCAGCGCATCGAATTACCCCTATACAGTGAATTTGAAGCGTTTAAGGGAAGTGTACGGTAGTGTTTTGGCAGAAAATTGCTTTTTTCGAAAATCAAGCAATTCGCTGATAACTCGAGAACGGTCGAATGTTAGCGTTTGCCGTATGTTGCATTGGGTTCAGCGCATCGAATTACCCCTATACACTGAATTTGGAGTGGTTACGGGAAGTGTACGGTAGTGTTTTGGAAGGAAAACCCGTTTATGCGATATTCGTGCGTTTCACGGGCAGAAAAGCACGTTTTACACAGTCCTCACTGTTTTGATGATAACTCAAGAACGGTCGTATGTTAGCGTTTGCCGTATGTTGCATCGTGTTCAGCACATCGAATTACCCCTATACAGTTAATTTGAAGCGTTTAAGGGAAGTGTACGGTAGTGTTTTGGCAGAAAATTGCTTTTTTCGAAAATCGAGCAATTCGCTGATAACTCGAGAACGGTCGAATGTTAGCGTTTGCCGTATGTTGCATTGCGTTCAGCGCATCGAATTACCCCTATACACTGAATTTGGAGTGGTTACGGGAAGTGTACGGTACTGTTTTGGAAGGAAAACCCGTTTATGCGATATTCGTGCGTTTCACGGGCAGAAAAGCACGTTTTACACAGTCCTCACTGTTTTGATGATAACTCAAGAACGGTCGAATGTTAGCGTTTGCCGTATGTTGCATCGTGTTCAGCACATCGAATTACCCCTATACAGTTAATTTGAAGCGTTTAAGGGAAGTGTACGGTAGTGTTTTGGCAGAAAATTGCTTTTTTCGAAAATTGAGCAATTCGCTGATAACTCGAGAACAGACGAATGTTAGCGTTTGCCGTATGTTGCATCGTGTTCAGCGCATCGAATTACCCCTATACAGTGAATTTGAAGCGTTTAAGGGAAGTGTACGGTAGTGTTTTGGCAGAAAATTGCTTTTTTCGAAAATCAAGCAATTCGCTGATAACTCGAGAACGGTCGAATGTTAGCGTTTGCCGTATGTTGCATTGAGTTCAGCGCATCGAATTACCCCTATACACTGAATTTGGAGTGGTTACGGGAAGTGTACGGTAGTGTTTTGGAAGGAAAACCCGTTTATGCGATATTCGTGCGTTTCACGGGCAGAAAAGCACGTTTTACACAGTCCTCACTGTTTTGATGATAACTCAAGAACGGTCGAATGTTAGCGTTTGCCGTATGTTGCATCGTGTTCAGCACATCGAATTACCCCTATACAGTTAATTTGAAGCGTTTAAGGGAAGTGTACGGTAGTGTTTTGGCAGAAAATTGCTTTTTTCGAAAATTGAGCAATCCGCTGATAACTCGAGAACGGTCGAATGTTAGCGTTTGCCGTATGTTGCATCGTGTTCAGCACATCGAATTACCCCTATACAGTGAATTTGAAGCGTTTAAGGGAAGTGTACGGTAGTGTTTTGGCAGAAAATTGCTTTTTTCGAAAATCGAGCAATTCGCTGATAACTCGAGAACGGTCGAATGTTAGCGTTTGCCGTATGTTGCATTGCGTTCAGCGCATCGAATTACCCCTATACACTGAATTTGGAGTGGTTACGGGAAGTGTACGGTAGTGTTTTGGTAGGAAAACCCTTTTATGCGATATTCGTGCGTTTCACGGGCAGAAAAGCACGTTTTACACAGTCCTCACTGTTTTGATGATAACTCAAGAACGGTCGAATGTTAGCGTTTGCCGTATGTTGCATCGTGTTCAGCGCATCGAATTACCCCTATACAGTGAATTTGAAGCGTTTAAGGGAAGTGTACGTTAATGTTTTGACAGAAAATTGCTTTTTTCGAAAATCGAGCAATTCGCCGATAACTCGAGAACGGTCGAATGTTAGCGTTTGCCGTATGTTGCATTGCGTTCAGCGCATCGAATTACCCCTATACACTGAATTTGGAGTGGTTACGGGAAGTGTACGGTAGTGTTTTGGTAGGAAAACCCGTTTATGCGATATTCGTGCGTTTCACGGGCAGAAAAGCACGTTTTACACAGTCCTCACTGTTTTGATGATAACTCGAGAACGGTCGAATGTTAGCGTTTGCCGTATGTTGCATCGTGTTCAGCACATCGAATTACCCCTATACAGTGATTTTGAAGCGTTTAAGGGAAGTGTACGGTAGTGGTTTGGCAGAAAATTGCTTTTTTCGAAAATCGAGCAATTCGCTGATAACTCGAGAACGGTCGAATGTTAGCGTTTGCCGTATGTTGCATCGCGATCAGCACATCGAATTACCCCTATACAGTTAATTTGAAGCGTTTAAGGGAAGTGTACGGTAGTGTTTTGGCAGAAAATTGCTTTTTTCGAAAATTGAGCAATTCGCTGATAACTCGAGAACGGTCGAATGTTAGCGTTTGCCGTATGTTGCATTGCGTTCAGCGCATCGAATTACCCCTATACACTGAATTTGGAGTGGTTACGGGAAGTGTACGGTAGTGTTTTGGTAGGAAAACCCGTTTATGCGATATTCGTGCGTTTCACGGGCAGAAAAGCACGTTTTACACAGTCCTCACTGTTTTGATGATAACTCAAGAACGGTCGAATGTTAGCGTTTGCCGTATGTTGCATCGTGTTCAGCGCATCGAATTACCCCTATACAGTGAATTTGAAGCGTTTAAGGGAAGTGTACGGTAGTGTTTTGGCAGAAAATTGCTTTTTCGAAAATTGAGCAATTCGCTGATAACTCGAGAACGGTCGAATGTTAGCGTTTGCCGTATGTTGCATCGTGTTCAGCACATCGAATTACCCCTATACAGTGATTTTGAAGCGTTTAAGGGAAGTGTACGGTAGTGTTTTGGCAGAAAATTGCTTTTATCGAAAATCGAGCAATTCGCTGATAACTCGAGAACGGTCGAATGTTAGCGTTTGCCGTATGTTGCATTGCGTTCAGCGCATCGAATTACCCCTATACACTGAATTTGGAGTGGTTACGGGAAGTGTACGGTAGTGTTTTGGTAGGAAAACCCGTTTATGCGATATTCGTGCGTTTCACGGGCAGAAAAGCACGTTTTACACAGTCCTCACTGTTTTGATGATAACTCAAGAACGGTCGAATGTTAGCGTTTGCCGTATGTTGCATCGTGTTCAGCGCATCGAATTACCCCTATACAGTGAATTTGAAGCGTTTAAGGGAAGTGTACGGTAATGTTTTGACAGAAAATTGCTTTTTTCGAAAATCAAGCAATTCGCTGATAACTCGAGAACGGTCGAATGTTAGCGTTTGCCGTATGTTGCATTGCGTTCAGCGCATCGAATTACCCCTATACACTGAATTTGGAGTGGTTACGGGAAGTGTACGGTAGTGTTTTGGTAGGAAAACCCGTTTATGCTATATTCGTGCGTTTCACGGGCAGAAAAGCACGTTTTACACAGTCCTCACTGTTTTGATGATAACTCAAGAACGGTCGAATGTTAGCGTTTGCCGTATGTTGCATCGTGTTCAGCGCATCGAATTACCCCTATACAGTGAATTTGAAGCGTTTAAGAGAAGTGTACGGTAGTGTTTTGGCAGAAAATTGCTTTTTTCGAAAATTGAGCAATTCGCTGATAACTCGAGAACGGACGAATGTTAGCGTTTGCCGTATGTTGCATCGTGTTCAGCGCATCGAATTACCCCTATACAGTGAATTTGAAGCGTTTAAGGGAAGTGTACGGTAGTGTTTTGGCAGAAAATTGCTTTTTTCGAAAATCAAGCAATTCGCTGATAACTCGAGAACGGTCGAATGTTAGCGTTTGCCGTATGTTGCATTGGGTTCAGCGCATCGAATTACCCCTATACACTGAATTTGGAGTGGTTACGGGAAGTGTACGGTAGTGTTTTGGAAGGAAAACCCGTTTATGCGATATTCGTGCGTTTCACGGGCAGAAAAGCACGTTTTACACAGTCCTCACTGTTTTGATGATAACTCAAGAACGGTCGAATGTTAGCATTTGCCGTATGTTGCATCGTGTTCAGCACATCGAATTACCCCTATACAGTTAATTTGAAGCGTTTAAGGGAAGTGTACGGTAGTGTTTTGGCAGAAAATTGCTTTTTTCGAAAATCGAGCAATTCGCTGATAACTCGAGAACGGTCGAATGTTAGCGTTTGCCGTATGTTGCATTGCGTTCAGCGCATCGAATTACCCCTATACACTGAATTTGGAGTGGTTACGGGAAGTGTACGGTAGTGTTTTGGTAGGAAAACCCGTTTATGCGATATTCGTGCGTTTCACGGGCAGAAAAGCACGTTTTACACAGTCCTCACTGTTTTGATGATAACTCAAGAACGGTCGAATGGTAGCGTTTGCCGTATGTTGCATCGTGTTCAGCGCATCGAATTACCCCTATACAGTGAATTTGAAGCCTTTAAGGGAAGTGTACGGTAATGTTTTGACAGAAAATTGCTTTTTTCGAAAATCAAGCAATTCGCTGATAACTCGAGAACGGTCGAATGTTAGCGTTTGCCGTATGTTGCATTGGGTTCAGCGCATCAAATTACCCCTATACACTGAATTTGGAGTGGTTACGGGAAGTGTACGGTAGTGTTTTGGAAGGAAAACCCGTTTATGCGATATTCGTGCGTTTCACGGGCAGAAAAGCACGTTTTACACAGTCCTCACTGTTTTGATGATAACTCAAGAACGGTCGAATGTTAGCATTTGCCGTATGTTGCATCGTGTTCAGCACATCGAATTACCCCTATACAGTTAATTTGAAGCGTTTAAGGGAAGTGTACGGTAGTGTTTTGGCAGAAAATTGCTTTTTTCGAAAATCGAGCAATTCGCTGATAACTCGAGAACGGTCGAATGTTAGCGTTTGCCGTATGTTGCACTGCGTTCAGCGCATCGAATTACCCCTATACACTGAATTTGGAGTGGTTACGGGAAGTGTACGGTAGTGTTTTGGTAGGAAAACCCGTTTATGCGATATTCGTGCGTTTCACGGGCAGAAAAGCACGTTTTACACAGTCCTCACTGTTTTGATGATAACTCAAGAACGGTCGAATGTTAGCGTTTGCCGTATGTTGCATCGTGTTCAGCGCATCGAATTACCCCTATACAGTGAATTTGAAGCGTTTAAGAGAAGTGTACGGTAGTGTTTTGGCAGAAAATTGCTTTTTTCGAAAATTGAGCAATTCGCTGATAACTCGAGAACGGACGAATGTTAGCGTTTGCCGTATGTTGCATCGTGTTCAGCGCATCGAATTACCCCTATACAGTGAATTTGAAGCGTTTAAGGGAAGTGTACGGTAGTGTTTTGGCAGAAAATTGCTTTTTTCGAAAATCAAGCAATTCGCTGATAACTCGAGAACGGTCGAATGTTAGCGTTTGGCGTATGTTGCATTGCGTTCAGCGCATCGAATTACCCCTATAGAGTGAATTTGGAGTGGTTACGGGAAGTGTACGGTAGTGTTTTGGAAGGAAAACCCGTTTATGCGATATTCGTGCGTTTCACGGGCAGAAAAGCACGTTTTACACAGTCCTCACTGTTTTGATGATAACTCAAGAACGGTCGAATGTTAGCGTTTGCCGTATGTTGCATCGTGTTCAGCACATCGAATTACCCCTATACAGTTAATTTGAAGCGTTTAAGGGAAGTGTACGGTAGTGTTTTGGCAGAAAATTGCTTTTTTCGAAAATTGAGCAATCCGCTGATAACTCGAGAACGGTCGAATGTTAGCGTTTGCCGTATGTTGCATCGTGTTCAGCGCATCGAATTACCCCTATACAGTGAATTTGAAGCGTTTAAGGGAAGTGTACGGTAATGTTTTGACAGAAAATTGCTTTTTTCGAAAATCAAGCAATTCGCTGATAACTCGAGAACGGTCGAATGTTAGCGTTTGCCGTATGTTGCATTGCGTTCAGCGCATCGAATTACCCCTATAGAGTGAATTTGGAGTGGTTACGGGAAGTGTACGGTAGTGTTTTGGAAGGAAAACCCGTTTATGCGATATTCGTGCGTTTCACGGGCAGAAAAGCACGTTTTACACAGTCCTCACTGTTTTGATGATAACTCAAGAACGGTCGAATGTTAGCGTTTGCCGTATGTTGCATCGTGTTCAGCACACCGAATTACCCCTATACAGTTAATTTGAAGCGTTTAAGGGAAGTGTACGGTAGTGTTTTGGCAGAAAATTGCTTTTTTCGAAAATTGAGCAATTCGCTGATAACTCGAGAACGGTCGAATGTTAGCGTTTGCCGTATGTTGCATCGTGTTCAGCACATCGAATTACCCCTATACAGTGAATTTGAAGCGTTTAAGGGAAGTGTACGGTAGTGTTTTGGCAGAAAATTGCTTTTTTCGAAAATTGAGCAATTCGCTGATAACTCGAGAACGGACGAATGTTAGCGTTTGCCGTATGTTGCATCGTGTTCAGCGCATCGAATTACCCCTATACAGTGAATTTGAAGCGTTTAAGGGAAGTGTACGGTAGTGTTTTGGCAGAAAATTGCTTTTTTCGAAAATCAAGCAATTCGCTGATAACTCGAGAACGGTCGAATGTTAGCGTTTGCCGTATGTTGCATTGGGTTCAGCGCATCGAATTACCCCTATACACTGAATTTGGAGTGGTTACGGGAAGTGTACGGTAGTGTTTTGGAAGGAAAACCCGTTTATGCGATATTCGTGCGTTTCACGGGCAGAAAAGCACGTTTTACACAGTCCTCACTGTTTTGATGATAACTCAAGAACGGTCGAATGTTAGCGTTTGCCGTATGTTGCATCGTGTTCAGCACATCGAATTACCCCTATACAGTTAATTTGAAGCGTTTAAGGGAAGTGTACGGTAGTGTTTTGGCAGAAAATTGCTTTTTTCGAAAATCGAGCAATTCGCTGATAACTCGAGAACGGTCGAATGTTAGCGTTTGCCGTATGTTGCATTGCGTTCAGCGCATCGAATTACCCCTATACACTGAATTTGGAGTGGTTACGGGAAGTGTACGGTACTGTTTTGGAAGGAAAACCCGTTTATGCGATATTCGTGCGTTTCACGGGCAGAAAAGCACGTTTTACACAGTCCTCACTGTTTTGATGATAACTCAAGAACGGTCGAATGTTAGCGTTTGCCGTATGTTGCATCGTGTTCAGCGCATCGAATTACCCCTATACAGTGAATTTGAAGCGTTTAAGGGAAGTGTACGGTAGTGTTTTGGCAGAAAATTGTTTTTTTCGAAAATTGAGCAATTCGCTGATAACTCGAGAACGGTCGAATGTTAGCGTTTGCCGTATGTTGCATCGCGATCAGCACATCGAATTACCCCTATACAGTTAATTTGAAGCGTTTAAGGGAAGTGTACGGTAGTGTTTTGGCAGAAAATTGCTTTTTTCGAAAATTGAGCAATTCGCTGATAACTCGAGAACGGTCGAATGTGAGCGTTTGCCGTATGTTGCATCGTGATCAGCACATCGAATTACCCCTATACAGTGAATTTGAAGCGTTTAAGGGAAGTGTACGGTAGTGTTTTGGCAGGAAATTGCTTTTTTCGAAAATCGAGCAATTCGCCGATAACTCGAGAACGGTCGAATGTTAGCGTTTGCCGTATGTTGCATTGCGTTCAGCGCATCGAATTACCCCTATACACTGAATTTGGAGTGGTTACGGGAAGTGTACGGTAGTGTTTTGGTAGGAAAACCCGTTTGTGCGATATTCGTGCGTTTCACGGGCAGAAAAGCACGTTTTACACAGTCCTCACTGTTTTGATGATAACTCAAGAACGGTCGAATGTTAGCGTTTGCCGTATGTTGCATCGTGTTCAGCGCATCGAATTACCCCTATACAGTGAATTTGAAGCGTTTAAGGGAAGTGTACGGTAGTGTTTTGGCAGAAAATTGCTTTTTTCGAAAATTGAGCAATTCGCTGATAACTCGAGAACGGTCGAATGTTAGCGTTTGCCGTATGTTGCATCGTGATCAGCACATCGAATTACCCCTATACAGTTAATTTGAAGCGTTTAAGGGAAGTGTACGGTAGTGTTTTGGCAGAAAATTGCTTTTTTCGAAAATTGAGCAATTCGCTGATAACTCGAGAACGGTCGAATGTTAGCGTTTGCCGTATGTTGCATCGTGTTCACCACATCGAATTACCCCTATACAGTGATTTTGAAGCGTTTAAGGGAAGTGTACGGTAGTGTTTTGGCAGAAAATTGCTTTTTTCGAAAATCGAGCAATTCGCTGATAACTCGAGAACGGTCGAATGTTAGCGTTTGCCGTATGTTGCATTGCGTTCAGCGCATCGAATTACCCCTATACACTGAATTTGGAGTGGTTACGGGAAGTGTACGGTAGTGTTTTGGTAGGAAAACCCGTTTATGCGATATTCGTGCGTTTCACGGGCAGAAAAGCACGTTTTACACAGTCCTCACTGTGTTGATGATAACTCAAGAACGGTCGAATGTTAGCGTTTGCCGTATGTTGCATCGTGTTCAGCGCATCGAATTACCCCTATACAGTGAATTTGAAGCGTTTAAGGGAAGTGTACGGTAATGTTTTGACAGAAAATTGCTTTTTTCGAAAATCAAGCAATTCGCTGATAACTCGAGAACGGTCGAATGTTCGCGTTTGCCGTATGTTGCATTGCGTTCAGCGCATCGAATTACCCCTATACACTGAATTTGGAGTGGTTACGGGAAGTGTACGGTAGTGTTTTGGTAGGAAAACCCGTTTATGCGATATTCGTGCGTTTCACGGGCAGAAAAGCACGTTTTACACAGTCCTCACTGTTTTGATGATAACTCAAGAACGGTCGAATGTTAGCGTTTGCCGTATGTTGCATCGTGTTCAGCGCATCGAATTACCCCTATACAGTGAATTTGAAGCGTTTAAGGGAAGTGTACGGTAATGTTTTGACAGAAAATTGCTTTTTTCGAAAATCAAGCAATTCGCTGATAACTCGAGAACGGTCGAATGTTAGCGTTTGCCGTATGTTGCATTGCGTTCAGCGCATCGAATTACCCCTATAGAGTGAATTTGGAGTGGTTACGGGAAGTGTACGGTAGTGTTTTGGAAGGAAAACCCGTTTATGCGATATTCGTGCGTTTCACGGGCAGAAAAGCACGTTTTACACAGTCCTCACTGTTTTGATGATAACTCGAGAACGGTCGAATGTTAGCGTTTGCCGTATGTTGCATCGTGTTCAGCACATCGAATTACCCCTATACAGTGATTTTGAAGCGTTTAAGGGAAGTGTACGGTAGTGGTTTGGCAGAAAATTGCTTTTTTCGAAAATCGAGCAATTCGCTGATAACTCGAGAACGGTCGAATGTTAGCGTTTGCCGTATGTTGCATCGCGATCAGCACATCGAATTACCCCTATACAGTTAATTTGAAGCGTTTAAGGGAAGTGTACGGTAGTGTTTTGGCAGAAAATTGCTTTTTTCGAAAATTGAGCAATTCGCTGATAACTCGAGAACGGTCGAATGTTAGCGTTTGCCGTATGTTGCATTGCGTTCAGCGCATCGAATTACCCCTATACACTGAATTTGGAGTGGTTACGGGAAGTGTACGGTAGTGTTTTGGTAGGAAAACCCGTTTATGCGATATTCGTGCGTTTCACGGGCAGAAAAGCACGTTTTACACAGTCCTCACTGTTTTGATGATAACTCAAGAACGGTCGAATGTTAGCGTTTGCCGTATGTTGCATCGTGTTCAGCGCATCGAATTACCCCTATACAGTGAATTTGAAGCGTTTAAGGGAAGTGTACGGTAGTGTTTTGGCAGAAAATTGCTTTTTTCGAAAATTGAGCAATTCGCTGATAACTCGAGAACGGTCGAATGTTAGCGTTTGCCGTATGTTGCATCGTGTTCAGCACATCGAATTACCCCTATACAGTGATTTTGAAGCGTTTAAGGGAAGTGTACGGTAGTGTTTTGGCAGAAAATTGCTTTTATCGAAAATCGAGCAATTCGCTGATAACTCGAGAACGGTCGAATGTTAGCGTTTGCCGTATGTTGCATTGCGTTCAGCGCATCGAATTACCCCTATACACTGAATTTGGAGTGGTTACGGGAAGTGTACGGTAGTGTTTTGGTAGGAAAACCCGTTTATGCGATATTCGTGCGTTTCACGGGCAGAAAAGCACGTTTTACACAGTCCTCACTGTTTTGATGATAACTCAAGAACGGTCGAATGTTAGCGTTTGCCGTATGTTGCATCGTGTTCAGCGCATCGAATTACCCCTATACAGTGAATTTGAAGCGTTTAAGGGAAGTGTACGGTAATGTTTTGACAGAAAATTGCTTTTTTCGAAAATCAAGCAATTCGCTGATAACTCGAGAACGGTCGAATGTTAGCGTTTGCCGTATGTTGCATTGCGTTCAGCGCATCGAATTACCCCTATACACTGAATTTGGAGTGGTTACGGAAGTGTACGGTAGTGTTTTGGTAGGAAAACCCGTTTATGCTATATTCGTGCGTTTCACGGGCAGAAAAGCACGTTTTACACAGTCCTCACTGTTTTGATGATAACTCAAGAACGGTCGAATGTTAGCGTTTGCCGTATGTTGCATCGTGTTCAGCGCATCGAATTACCCCTATACAGTGAATTTGAAGCGTTTAAGAGAAGTGTACGGTAGTGTTTTGGCAGAAAATTGCTTTTTTCGAAAATTGAGCAATTCGCTGATAACTCGAGAACGGACGAATGTTAGCGTTTGCCGTATGTTGCATCGTGTTCAGCGCATCGAATTACCCCTATACAGTGAATTTGAAGCGTTTAAGGGAAGTGTACGGTAGTGTTTTGGCAGAAAATTGCTTTTTTCGAAAATCAAGCAATTCGCTGATAACTCGAGAACGGTCGAATGTTAGCGTTTGCCGTATGTTGCATTGGGTTCAGCGCATCGAATTACCCCTATACACTGAATTTGGAGTGGTTACGGGAAGTGTACGGTAGTGTTTTGGAAGGAAAACCCGTTTATGCGATATTCGTGCGTTTCACGGGCAGAAAAGCACGTTTTACACAGTCCTCACTGTTTTGATGATAACTCAAGAACGGTCGAATGTTAGCATTTGCCGTATGTTGCATCGTGTTCAGCACATCGAATTACCCCTATACAGTTAATTTGAAGCGTTTAAGGGAAGTGTACGGTAGTGTTTTGGCAGAAAATTGCTTTTTTCGAAAATCGAGCAATTCGCTGATAACTCGAGAACGGTCGAATGTTAGCGTTTGCCGTATGTTGCATTGCGTTCAGCGCATCGAATTACCCCTATACACTGAATTTGGAGTGGTTACGGGAAGTGTACGGTAGTGTTTTGGTAGGAAAACCCGTTTATGCGATATTCGTGCGTTTCACGGGCAGAAAAGCACGTTTTACACAGTCCTCACTGTTTTGATGATAACTCAAGAACGGTCGAATGGTAGCGTTTGCCGTATGTTGCATCGTGTTCAGCGCATCGAATTACCCCTATACAGTGAATTTGAAGCCTTTAAGGGAAGTGTACGGTAATGTTTTGACAGAAAATTGCTTTTTTCGAAAATCAAGCAATTCGCTGATAACTCGAGAACGGTCGAATGTTAGCGTTTGCCGTATGTTGCATTGGGTTCAGCGCATCAAATTACCCCTATACACTGAATTTGGAGTGGTTACGGGAAGTGTACGGTAGTGTTTTGGAAGGAAAACCCGTTTATGCGATATTCGTGCGTTTCACGGGCAGAAAAGCACGTTTTACACAGTCCTCACTGTTTTGATGATAACTCAAGAACGGTCGAATGTTAGCATTTGCCGTATGTTGCATCGTGTTCAGCACATCGAATTACCCCTATACAGTTAATTTGAAGCGTTTAAGGGAAGTGTACGGTAGTGTTTTGGCAGAAAATTGCTTTTTTCGAAAATCGAGCAATTCGCTGATAACTCGAGAACGGTCGAATGTTAGCGTTTGCCGTATGTTGCACTGCGTTCAGCGCATCGAATTACCCCTATACACTGAATTTGGAGTGGTTACGGAAGTGTACGGTAGTGTTTTGGTAGGAAAACCCGTTTATGCGATATTCGTGCGTTTCACGGGCAGAAAAGCACGTTTTACACAGTCCTCACTGTTTTGATGATAACTCAAGAACGGTCGAATGTTAGCGTTTGCCGTATGTTGCATCGTGTTCAGCGCATCGAATTACCCCTATACAGTGAATTTGAAGCGTTTAAGAGAAGTGTACGGTAGTGTTTTGGCAGAAAATTGCTTTTTTCGAAAATTGAGCAATTCGCTGATAACTCGAGAACGGACGAATGTTAGCGTTTGCCGTATGTTGCATCGTGTTCAGCGCATCGAATTACCCCTATACAGTGAATTTGAAGCGTTTAAGGGAAGTGTACGGTAGTGTTTTGGCAGAAAATTGCTTTTTTCGAAAATCAAGCAATTCGCTGATAACTCGAGAACGGTCGAATGTTAGCGTTTGGCGTATGTTGCATTGCGTTCAGCGCATCGAATTACCCCTATAGAGTGAATTTGGAGTGGTTACGGGAAGTGTACGGTAGTGTTTTGGAAGGAAAACCCGTTTATGCGATATTCGTGCGTTTCACGGGCAGAAAAGCACGTTTTACACAGTCCTCACTGTTTTGATGATAACTCAAGAACGGTCGAATGTTAGCGTTTGCCGTATGTTGCATCGTGTTCAGCACATCGAATTACCCCTATACAGTTAATTTGAAGCGTTTAAGGGAAGTGTACGGTAGTGTTTTGGCAGAAAATTGCTTTTTTCGAAAATTGAGCAATCCGCTGATAACTCGAGAACGGTCGAATGTTAGCGTTTGCCGTATGTTGCATCGTGTTCAGCGCATCGAATTACCCCTATACAGTGAATTTGAAGCGTTTAAGGGAAGTGTACGGTAATGTTTTGACAGAAAATTGCTTTTTTCGAAAATCAAGCAATTCGCTGATAACTCGAGAACGGTCGAATGTTAGCGTTTGCCGTATGTTGCATTGCGTTCAGCGCATCGAATTACCCCTATAGAGTGAATTTGGAGTGGTTACGGGAAGTGTACGGTAGTGTTTTGGAAGGAAAACCCGTTTATGCGATATTCGTGCGTTTCACGGGCAGAAAAGCACGTTTTACACAGTCCTCACTGTTTTGATGATAACTCAAGAACGGTCGAATGTTAGCGTTTGCCGTATGTTGCATCGTGTTCAGCACACCGAATTACCCCTATACAGTTAATTTGAAGCGTTTAAGGGAAGTGTACGGTAGTGTTTTGGCAGAAAATTGCTTTTTTCGAAAATTGAGCAATTCGCTGATAACTCGAGAACGGTCGAATGTTAGCGTTTGCCGTATGTTGCATCGTGTTCAGCACATCGAATTACCCCTATACAGTGAATTTGAAGCGTTTAAGGGAAGTGTACGGTAGTGTTTTGGCAGAAAATTGCTTTTTTCGAAAATTGAGCAATTCGCTGATAACTCGAGAACGGACGAATGTTAGCGTTTGCCGTATGTTGCATCGTGTTCAGCGCATCGAATTACCCCTATACAGTGAATTTGAAGCGTTTAAGGGAAGTGTACGGTAGTGTTTTGCCAGAAAATTGCTTTTTTCGAAAATCAAGCAATTCGCTGATAACTCGAGAACGGTCGAATGTTAGCGTTTGCCGTATGTTGCATTGGGTTCAGCGCATCGAATTACCCCTATACACTGAATTTGGAGTGGTTACGGGAAGTGTACGGTAGTGTTTTGGAAGGAAAACCCGTTTATGCGATATTCGTGCGTTTCACGGGCAGAAAAGCACGTTTTACACAGTCCTCACTGTTTTGATGATAACTCAAGAACGGTCGAATGTTAGCGTTTGCCGTATGTTGCATCGTGTTCAGCACATCGAATTACCCCTATACAGTTAATTTGAAGCGTTTAAGGGAAGTGTACGGTAGTGTTTTGGCAGAAAATTGCTTTTTTCGAAAATCGAGCAATTCGCTGATAACTCGAGAACGGTCGAATGTTAGCGTTTGCCGTATGTTGCATTGCGTTCAGCGCATCGAATTACCCCTATACACTGAATTTGGAGTGGTTACGGGAAGTGTACGGTACTGTTTTGGAAGGAAAACCCGTTTATATGCGATATTCGTGCGTTTCACGGGCAGAAAAGCACGTTTTACACAGTCCTCACTGTTTTGATGATAACTCAAGAACGGTCGAATGTTAGCGTTTGCCGTATGTTGCATCGTGTTCAGCGCATCGAATTACCCCTATACAGTGAATTTGAAGCGTTTAAGGGAAGTGTACGGTAGTGTTTTGGCAGAAAATTGTTTTTTTCGAAAATTGAGCAATTCGCTGATAACTCGAGAACGGTCGAATGTTAGCGTTTGCCGTATGTTGCATCGCGATCAGCACATCGAATTACCCCTATACAGTTAATTTGAAGCGTTTAAGGGAAGTGTACGGTAGTGTTTTGGCAGAAAATTGCTTTTTTCGAAAATTGAGCAATTCGCTGATAACTCGAGAACGGTCGAATGTGAGCGTTTGCCGTATGTTGCATCGTGATCAGCACATCGAATTACCCCTATACAGTGAATTTGAAGCGTTTAAGGAAGTGTACGGTAGTGTTTTGGCAGGAAATTGCTTTTTTCGAAAATCGAGCAATTCGCCGATAACTCGAGAACGGTCGAATGTTAGCGTTTGCCGTATGTTGCATTGCGTTCAGCGCATCGAATTACCCCTATACACTGAATTTGGAGTGGTTACGGGAAGTGTACGGTAGTGTTTTGGTAGGAAAACCCGTTTGTGCGATATTCGTGCGTTTCACGGGCAGAAAAGCACGTTTTACACAGTCCTCACTGTTTTGATGATAACTCAAGAACGGTCGAATGTTAGCGTTTGCCGTATGTTGCATCGTGTTCAGCGCATCGAATTACCCCTATACAGTGAATTTGAAGCGTTTAAGGGAAGTGTACGGTAGTGTTTTGGCAGAAAATTGCTTTTTTCGAAAATTGAGCAATTCGCTGATAACTCGAGAACGGTCGAATGTTAGCGTTTGCCGTATGTTGCATCGTGATCAGCACATCGAATTACCCTATACAGTTAATTTGAAGCGTTTAAGGGAAGTGTACGGTAGTGTTTTGGCAGAAAATTGCTTTTTTCGAAATTGAGCAATTCGCTGATAACTCGAGAACGGTCGAATGTTAGCGTTTGCCGTATGTTGCATCGTGTTCACCACATCGAATTACCCCTATACAGTGATTTTGAAGCGTTTAAGGGAAGTGTACGGTAGTGTTTTGGCAGAAAATTGCTTTTTTCGAAAATCGAGCAATTCGCTGATAACTCGAGAACGGTCGAATGTTAGCGTTTGCCGTATGTTGCATTGCGTTCAGCGCATCGAATTACCCCTATACACTGAATTTGGAGTGGTTACGGGAAGTGTACGGTAGTGTTTTGGTAGGAAAACCCGTTTATGCGATATTCGTGCGTTTCACGGGCAGAAAAGCACGTTTTACACAGTCCTCACTGTGTTGATGATAACTCAAGAACGGTCGAATGTTAGCGTTTGCCGTATGTTGCATCGTGTTCAGCGCATCGAATTACCCCTATACAGTGAATTTGAAGCGTTTAAGGGAAGTGTACGGTAATGTTTTGACAGAAAATTGCTTTTTTCGAAAATCAAGCAATTCGCTGATAACTCGAGAACGGTCGAATGTTCGCGTTTGCCGTATGTTGCATTGCGTTCAGCGCATCGAATTACCCCTATACACTGAATTTGGAGTGGTTACGGGAAGTGTACGGTAGTGTTTTGGTAGGAAAACCCGTTTATGCGATATTCGTGCGTTTCACGGGCAGAAAAGCACGTTTTACACAGTCCTCACTGTTTTGATGATAACTCAAGAACGGTCGAATGTTAGCGTTTGCCGTATGTTGCATTGCGTTCAGCGCATCGAATTACCCCTATAGAGTGAATTTGGAGTGGTTACGGGAAGTGTACGGTAGTGTTTTGGAAGGAAAACCCGTTTATGCGATATTCGTGCGTTTCACGGGCAGAAAAGCACGTTTTACACAGTCCTCACTGTTTTGATGATAACTCAAGACCGGTCGAATGTTAGCGTTTGCCGTATGTTGCATCGTGTTCAGCGCATCGAATTACCCCTATACAGTGAATTTGAAGCGTTTAAGGGAAGTATACGGTAGTGTTTTGGCAGAAAATTGCTTTTTTCGAAAATTGAGCAATTCGCTGATAACTCGAGAACGGTCGAATGTTAGCGTTTGCCGTATGTTGCATCGTGATCAGCACATCGAATTACCCCTATACAGTGAATTTGAAGCGTTTAAGGGAAGTGTACGGTAGTGTTTTGGCAGGAAATTGCTTTTTTCGAAAATCGAGCAATTCGCCGATAACTCGAGAACGGTCGAATGTTAGCGTTTGCCGTATGTTGCATTGCGTTCAGCGCATCGAATTACCCCTATACACTGAATTTGGAGTGGTTACGGGAAGTGTACGGTAGTGTTTTGGTAGGAAAACCCGTTTGTGCGATATTCGTGCGTTTCACGGGCAGAAAAGCACGTTTTACACAGTCCTCACTGTTTTGATGATAACTCAAGAACGGTCGAATGTTAGCGTTTGCCGTATGTTGCATCGTGTTCAGCGCATCGAATTACCCCTATACAGTGAATTTGAAGCGTTTAAGGGAAGTGTACGGTAGTGTTTTGGCAGAAAATTGCTTTTTTTCGAAAATTGAGCAATTCGCTGATAACTCGAGAACGGTCGAATGTTAGCGTTTGCCGTATGTTGCATCGTGATCAGCACATCGAATTACCCCTATACAGTTAATTTGAAGCGTTTAAGGGAAGTGTACGGTAGTGTTTTGGCAGAAAATTGCTTTTTCGAAAATTGAGCACTTACGAATTCGCTGATAACTCGAGAACGGTCGAATGTTAGCGTTTGCCGTATGTTGCATCGTGTTCACCACATCGAATTACCCCTATACAGTGATTTTGAAGCGTTTAAGGGAAGTGTACGGTAGTGTTTTGGCAGAAAATTGCTTTTTTCGAAAATCGAGCAATTCGCTGATAACTCGAGAACGGTCGAATGTTAGCGTTTGCCGTATGTTGCATTGCGTTCAGCGCATCGAATTACCCCTATACACTGAATTTGGAGTGGTTACGGGAAGTGTACGGTAGTGTTTTGGTAGGAAAACCCGTTTATGCGATATTCGTGCGTTTCACGGGCAGAAAAGCACGTTTTACACAGTCCTCACTGTGTTGATGATAACTCAAGAACGGTCGAATGTTAGCGTTTGCCGTATGTTGCATCGTGTTCAGCGCATCGAATTACCCCTATACAGTGAATTTGAAGCGTTTAAGGGAAGTGTACGGTAATGTTTTGACAGAAAATTGCTTTTTTCGAAAATCAAGCAATTCGCTGATAACTCGAGAACGGTCGAATGTTAGCGTTTGCCGTATGTTGCATTGCGTTCAGCGCATCGAATTACCCCTATACACTGAATTTGGAGTGGTTACGGGAAGTGTACGGTAGTGTTTTGGTAGGAAAACCCGTTTATGCGATATTCGTGCGTTTCACGGGCAGAAAAGCACGTTTTACACAGTCCTCACTGTTTTGATGATAACTCAAGAACGGTCGAATGTTAGCGTTTGCCGTATGTTGCATCATGTTCAGCGCATCGAATTACCCCTATACAGTGAATTTGAAGCGTTTAAGGGAAGTGTACGGTAATGTTTTGACAGAAATTGCTTTTTTTCGAAAATCAAGCAATTCGCTGATAACTCGAGAACGGTTGAATGTTAGCGTTTGCCGTATGTTGCATTGCGTTCAGCGCATCGAATTACCCCTATAGAGTGAATTTGGAGTGGTTACGGGAAGTGTAAGGTAGTGTTTGGAAGGAAAACCCGTTTATGCGATATTCGTGCGTTTCACGGGCAGAAAAGCACGTTTTACACAGTCCTCACTGTTTTGATGATAACTCGAGAACGGTCGAATGTTAGCGTTTGCCGTATGTTGCATCGTGTTCAGCACATCGAATTACCCCTATACAGTGATTTTGAAGCGTTAAGGGAGTGTACGGTAGTGTTTTTGGCAGAAAATTGCTTTTTTCGAAAATCGAGCAATTCGCTGATAACTCGAGAACGGTCGAATGTTAGCGTTTGCCGTATGTTGCATTGCGTTCAAGCGCATCGAATTACCCCTATAGAGTGAATTTGGAGTGGTTACGGGAAGTGTACGGTAGTGTTTTGGCAGAAAATTGCTTTTTTCGAAAATCGAGCAATTCGCCGATAACTCGAGAACGGTCGAATGTTAGCGTTTGCCGTATGTTGCATGCGTTCAGCGCATCGAATTACCCCTATACACTGAATTTGGAGTGGTTACGGGAAGTGTACGGTAGTGTTTGTAGGAAAACCCGTTTATGCGATATTCGTGCGTTTCACGGGCAGAAAAGCACGTTTTACACAGTCCTCACTGTTTGATGATAACTCAAGAACGGTCGAATGTTAGCGTTTGCCGTATGTTGCATCGTGTTCAGCGCATCGAATTACCCTATACAGTGAATTTGAAGCGTTTAAGGGAAGTGTACGGTAGTGTTTTGGCAGAAAATTGTTTTTTTCGAAAATTGAGCAATTCGCTGATAACTCGAGAACGGTCGAATGTTAGCGTTTGCCGTATGTTGCATCGCGATCAGCACATCGAATTACCCTATACAGTTAATTTGAAGCGTTTAAGGGAAGTGTACGGTAGTGTTTGGCAGAAAATTGCTTTTTTCGAAATTGAGCAATTCGCTGATAACTCGAGAACGTCGAATGTTAGCGTTTGCCGTATGTTGCATCGTGATCAGCACATCGAATTACCCCTATACAGTGAATTTGAAGCGTGTAAGGGAAGTGACGGTAGTGTTTTGGCAGGAAATTGCTTTTTTCGAAATCGAGCAATTCGCCGATAACTCGGAGAACGGTCGAATGTTAGCGTTTGCCGTATGTTGCATTGCGTTCAGCGCATCGAATTACCCCAATACACTGAATTTGGAGTGGTTACGGGAAGTGTACGGTAGTGTTTTGGTAGGAAAACCCGTTTGTGCGATATTCGTGCGTTTCACGGGCAGAAAAGCACGTTTTACACAGTCCTCACTGTTTTGATGATAACTCAAGAACGGTCGAATGTTAGCGTTTGCCGTAGTTGCATCGTGTTCAGCGCATCGAATTACCCCTATACAGTGAATTTGAAGCGTTTAAGGGAAGTGTACGGTAGTGTTTTGGCAGAAAATTGCTTTTTTCGAAAATTGAGCAATTCTGATAACTCGAGAACGGTCGAATGTTAGCGTTTGCCGTATGTTGCATCGTGATCAGCACATCGAATACCGCTATACAGTTAATTTGAAGCGTTTAAGGGAAGTGTAGGGTAGTGTTTGGCAGAAAATTGCTTTTTCGAAAATTGAGCAATTCGCTGATAACTCAGAACGTCGAATGTTAGCGTTTGCCGTATGTTGCATCGTGTTCACCACATCGAATTACCCCTATACAGGATTTTGAAGCGTTTAAGGGAAGTGTACGGTAGTGTTTGGCAGAAAATTGCTTTTTCGAAAATCGAGCAATTCGCTGATAACTCGAGAACGGTCGAATGTTAGCGTTTGCCGTATGTTGCATTGCGTTCAGCGCATCGAATTACCCCTATACACTGAATTTGGAGTGGTTACGGGAAGTGTACGGTAGTGTTTTGGTAGGAAAACCCGTTTATGCGATATTCGTGCGTTTCACGGGCAGAAAAGCACGTTTTACACAGTCCTCACTGTGTGATGATAACTCAAGAACGGTCGAATGTTAGCGTTTGCCGTATGTTGCATCGTGTTCAGCGCATCGAATACCCCTATACAGTGAATTTGAAGCGTTTAAGGGAAGTGTACGTAATGTTTTGACAGAAAATTGCTTTTTCGAAAATCAAGCAATTCGCTGATAACTCGAGAACGGTCGAATGTTAGCGTTTGCGTATGTTGCATTGCGTTCAGCGCATCGAATTACCCTATACACTGAATTTGGAGTGGTTACGGGAAGTGTACGGTAGTGTTTTGGTAGGAAAACCCGTTTATGCGATATTCGTGCGTTTCACGGGCAGAAAAGCACGTTACACAGTCCTCACTGTTTTGATGATAACTCAAGAACGGTCGAATGTTAGCGTTGCCGTATGTTGCATCGTGTTCAGCGCATCGAATTACCCCTATACAGTGAATTTGAAGCGTTTAGGGAAGTGTACGGTAATGTTTGACAGAAAATTGTTTTTCGAAAATCAAGCAATTCGCTGATACTCGAGAACGGTCGAATGTTAGCGTTTGCCGTATGTTGCATGCGTTCAGCGCATCGAATTACCCCTATAGAGTGAATTGGAATGGTTACGGGAAGTGTACGGTAGTGTTTGGAAGGAAAACCCGTTTATGCGATATTCGTGCGTTTCACGGGCAGAAAAGCACGTTTTACACAGTCCTCACTGTTTTGATGATAACTCAAGAACGGTCGAATGTTAGCGTTTGCCGTATGTTGCATCGTGTTCAGCACACCGAATTACCCCTATACAGTTAATTTGAAGCGTTTAAGGGAAGTGTACGGTAGTGTTTGCAGAAAATGCTTTTTCGAAAATTGAGCAATTCGCTGATAACTCGAGAACGGTCGAATGTTAGCGTTTGCCGTATGTGCATCGTGTTCAGCACATCGAATTACCCCTATACAGTGAATTTGAAGCGTTTAAGGGAAGTGTACGGTAGTGTTTTGCAGAAAATTGCTTTTTTCGAAAATTGAGCAATTCGCTGATAACTCGAGAACGGACGAATGTTAGCGTTTGCCGTATGTTGCATCGTGTTCAGCGCATCGAATTACCCCTATACAGTGAATTTGAAGCGTTTAGGGAAGTGTACGGTAGTGTTTGCAGAAAATTGCTTTTTTCGAAAATCAAGCAATTCGCTGATAACTCGAGAACGGTCGAATGTTAGCGTTTGCCGTATGTTGCATTGGGTTCAGCGCATCGAATTACCCCTATACACTGAATTTGGAGTGGTTACGGGAAGTGTACGGTAGTGTTTTGGAAGGAAAACCCGTTTATGCGATATTCGTGCGTTTCACGGGCAGAAAAGCACGTTTACACAGTCCTCACTGTTTTGATGATAACTCAAGAACGGTCGTATGTTAGCGTTTGCCGTATGTTGCATCGTGTCAGCACATCGAATTACCCCTATACAGTTAATTTGAAGCGTTTAAGGGAAGTGTACGGTAGTGTTTTGGCAGAAAATTGCTTTTTCGAAAATCGAGCAATTCGCTGATAACTCGAGAACGGTCGAATGTTAGCGTTTGCCGTATGTTGCATTGCGTTCAGCGCATCGAATTACCCCTATACACTGAATTTGGAGTGGTTACGGGAAGTGTACGGTACTGTTTTGGAAGGAAAACCCGTTTATGCGATATTCGTGCGTTTCACGGGCAGAAAAGCACGTTTTACCACAGTCCTCACTGTTTTGATGATAACTCAAGAACGGTCGAATGTTAGCGTTTGCCGTATGTTGCATCGTGTTCAGCACATCGAATTACCCCTATACAGTAATTTGAAGCGTTTAAGGGAAGTGTACGGTAGTGTTTTGGCAGAAAATTGCTTTTTTCGAAAATTGAGCAATTCGCTGATAACTCGAGAACAGACGAATGTTAGCGTTTGCCGTATGTTGCATCGTGTTCAGCGCATCGAATTACCCCTATACAGTGAATTTGAAGCGTTTAAGGGAAGTGTACGGTAGTGTTTTGGCAGAAAATTGCTTTTTCGAAAATCAAGCAATTCGCTGATAACTCGAGAACGGTCGAATGTTAGCGTTTGCGTATGTTGCATTGAGTTCAGCGCATCGAATTACCCCTATACACTGAATTTGGAGTGGTTACGGGGAGTGTACGGTAGTGTTTTGGAAGGAAAACCCGTTTATGCGATATTCGTGCGTTTCACGGGCAGAAAAGCACGTTTTACACAGTCCTCACTGTTTGATGATAACTCAAGAACGGTCGAATGTTAGCGTTTGCCGTATGTTGCATCGTGTTCAGCACATCGAATTACCCCTATACAGTTAATTTGAAGCGTTTAAGGGAAGTGTACGGTAGTGTTTTGGCAGAAAATTGCTTTTTTAGAAAATTGAGCAATCCGCTGATAACTCGAGAACGGTCGAATGTTAGCGTTTGCCGTATGTTGCATCGTGTTCAGCACATCGAATTACCCCTATACAGTTGAATTTGAAGCGTTTAAGGGAAGTGTACGGTAGTGTTTTGGCAGAAAATTGCTTTTTCGAAAATCGAGCAATTCGCTGATAACTCGAGAACGGTCGAATTTAGCGTTTGCGTATGTTGCATGCGTTCAGCGCATCGAATTACCCCTATACACTGAATTTGGAGTGGTTACGGGAAGTGTACGGTAGTGTTTTGGTAGGAAAACCCTTTTATGCGATATTCGTGCGTTCACGGGCAGAAAAGCACGTTTTACACAGTCCTCACTGTTTTGATGATAACTCAAGAACGGTCGAATGTTAGCGTTTGCCGTATGTTGCATCGTGTTCAGCGCATCGAATTACCCCTATACAGTGAATTTGAAGCGTTTAAGGGAAGTGTACGTTAATGTTTTGACAGAAAATGTTTTTTCGAAAATCGAGCAATTCGCCGATAACTCGAGAACGGTCGAATTTAGCGTTTGCCGTATGTTGCATTGCGTTCAGCGCATCGAATTACCCCTATACACTGAATTTGGAGTGGTTACGGGAAGTGTACGGTAGTGTTTTGGTAGGAAAACCCGTTTATGCGATATTCGTGCGTTCACGGGCAGAAAAGCACGTTTACACAGTCCTCACTGTTTTGATGATAACTCGAGAACGGTCGAATGTTAGCGTTTGCCGTATGTTGCATCGTGTTCAGCACATCGAATTACCCCTATACAGTGATTTTGAAGCGTTTAAGGGAAGTGTACGGTAGTGGTTTGGCAGAAAATTGCTTTTTCGAAAATCGAGCAATTCGCTGATAACTCGAGAACGGTCGAATGTTAGCGTTTGCCGTATGTTGCATCGCGATCAGCACATCGAATTACCCCTATACAGTTAATTTGAAGCGTTTTAAGGGAAGTGTACGGTAGTGTTTTGGCAGAAAATTGCTTTTTTTCGAAAATTCGAGCAATTCGCTGATAAACTCGAGAACGTTCGAATGTTAGCGTTTGCCGTATGTGCATTGCGTTCAGCGCATCGAATTACCCCTATACACTGAATTTGGAGTGGTTACGGGAAGTGTACGGTAGTGTTTTGGTAGGAAAACCCGTTTATGCGATATTCGTGCGTTTCACGGGCAGAAAAGCACGTTTTACACAGTCCTCACTGTTTTGATGATAACTCAAGAACGGTCGAATTTAGCGTTTGCCGTATGTTGCATCGTGTTCAGCGCATCGAATTACCCCTATACAGTGAATTGAAGCGTTTAAGGGAAGTGTACGGTAGTGTTTTGGCAGAAAATTGCTTTTTTCGAAAATTGAGCAATTCGCTGATAACTCGAGAACGGTCGAATGTTAGCGTTTGCCGTATGTTGCATCGTGTTCAGCACATCGAATTACCCCTATACAGTGATTTTGAAGCGTTTAAGGGAAGTGTACGGTAGTGTTTTGGCAGAAAATTGCTTTTATCGAAAATCGAGCAATTCGCTGATAACTCGAGAACGGTCGAATGTTAGCGTCTGCAGATGTTGCATTGCGTTTCAGCGCATCGAATTACCCCTATACACTGAATTGGATTGGTTACGGAAGTTGTACGGTAGTGTTTTGGTAGGAAAACCCGTTTATGCGATATTCGTGCGTTTCACGGGCAGAAAAGCACGTTTTACACAGTCCTCATGTTTGATGATAACTCAAGAACGGTCGAATGTTAGCGTTTGCCGTATGTTGCATCGTGTTCAGCGCATCGAATTACCCCTATACAGTGAATTTGAAGCGTTTAAGGGAAGTGTACGGTAATTTTGACAGAAAATTGCTTTTTTCGAAAATCAAGCAATTCGCTGATAACTCGAGAACGGTCGAATGTTAGCGTTTGCCGTATGTTGCATTGCGTTCAGCGCATCGAATTACCCCTATACACTGAATTTGGAGTGGTTACGGGAAGTGTACGGTAGTTTTGGTAGGAAAACCCGTTTATGCTATATTCGTGCGTTTCACGGGCAGAAAAGCACGTTTTACACAGTCCTCACTGTTTGATGATAACTCAAGAACGGTCGAATGTTAGCGTTTGCCGTATGTTGCATCGTGTTCAGCGCATCGAATTACCCTATACAGTGAATTTGAAGCGTTTAAGAGAAGTGTACGGTAGTGTTTTGGCAGAAAATTGCTTTTTCGAAAATTGAGCAATTCGCTGATAACTCGAGAACGGACGAATGTTAGCGTTTGCCGTATGTTGCATCGTGTTCAGCGCATCGAATTACCCTATACAGTGAATTTGAAGCGTTTAAGGAAGTGTACGGTAGTGTTTTGGCAGAAAATGCTTTTTTCGAAAATCGAAGCAATTCGCTGATAACTCGAGAACGGTTCGAATGTTAGCGTTTGCCGTATGTGCATTGCGTTCAGCGCATCGAATTACCCCTATACACTGAATTTGGAGTGGTTACGGGAAGTGTACGGTAGTGTTTGGAAGGAAAAACCCGTTTATGCGATATTCGTGCCTTTCACGGGCAGAAAAGCACGTTTTACACAGTCCTCACTGTTTTGATGATAACTCAAGAACGGTCGAATGTTAGCATTTGCCGTATGTTGCATCGTGTTCAGCACATCGAATTACCCCTATACAGTTAATTTGAAGCGTTTAAGGGAAGTGTACGGTAGTGTTTTGGCAGAAAATCTGCTTTTTTCGAAAATCGAGCAATTCGCTGATAACTCGAGAACGGTCGAATGTTAGCGTTTGCCGTATGTGCATTGCGTTCAGCGCATCGAATTACCCCATATACACTGAATTGGAGTGGTTACGGGAAGTGTACGGTAGTGTTTTGGTAGGAAAACCCGTTTATGCGATATTCGTGCGTTTCACGGGCAGAAAAGCATGTTTTACACAGTCCTCACTGTTTTGATGATAACTCAAGGAACGGTCGAATGTTAGCGTTTGCCGTATGTTGCATCGTGTTCAGCGCATCGAATTACCCCTATACAGTGAATTTGAAGCCTTTTAAGGGAAGTGTACGGTAATGTTTTGACAGAAAATTGCTTTTTTCGAAAATCAAGCAATTCGCTGATAACTCGAGAACGGTCGAATGTTAGCGTTGCCGTATGTTGCATTGGGTTCAGCGCATCAAATTACCCCTATACACTGAATTTGGAGTGGTTACGGGAAGTGTACGGTAGTGTTTTGGAAGGAAAACCCGTTTATGCGATATTCGTGCGTTTCACGGGCAGAAAAGCACGTTTTACACAGTCCTCACTGTTTTGATGATAACTCAAGAACGGTCGAATGTTAGCATTTGCCGTATGTTGCATCGTGTTCAGCACATCGAATTACCCCTATACAGTTAATTTGAAGCGTTTAAGGGAAGTGTACGGTAGTGTTTTGGCAGAAAATTGCTTTTTTCGAAAATCGAGCAATTCGCTGATAACTCGAGAACGGTCGAATGTTAGCGTTTGCCGTATGTTGCACTGCGTTCAGCGCATCGAATTACCCCTATACACTGAATTTGGAGTGGTTACGGGAAGTGTACGGTAGTGTTTTGGTAGGAAAACCCGTTTATGCGATATTCGTGCGTTTCACGGGCAGAAAAGCACGTTTTACACAGTCCTCACTGTTTTGATGATAACTCAAGAACGGTCGAATGTTAGCGTTTGCCGTATGTTGCATCGTGTTCAGCGCATCGAATTACCCCTATACAGTGAATTTGAAGCGTTTAAGAGAAGTGTACGGTAGTGTTTTGGCAGAAAATTGCTTTTTTCGAAAATTGAGCAATTCGCTGATAACTCGAGAACGGACGAATGTTAGCGTTTGCCGTATGTTGCATCGTGTTCAGCGCATCGAATTACCCCTATACAGTGAATTTGAAGCGTTTAAGGGAAGTGTACGGTAGTGTTTTGGCAGAAAATTGCTTTTTTCGAAAATCAAGCAATTCGCTGATAACTCGAGAACGGTCGAATGTTAGCGTTTGGCGTATGTTGCATTGCGTTCAGCGCATCGAATTACCCCTATAGAGTGAATTTGGAGTGGTTACGGGAAGTGTACGGTAGTGTTTTGGAAGGAAAACCCGTTTATGCGATATTCGTGCGTTTCACGGGCAGAAAAGCACGTTTTACACAGTCCTCACTGTTTTGATGATAACTCAAGAACGGTCGAATGTTAGCGTTTGCCGTATGTTGCATCGTGTTCAGCACATCGAATTACCCCTATACAGTTAATTTGAAGCGTTTAAGGGAAGTGTACGGTAGTGTTTTGGCAGAAAATTGCTTTTTTCGAAAATTGAGCAATCCGCTGATAACTCGAGAACGGTCGAATGTTAGCGTTTGCCGTATGTTGCATCGTGTTCAGCACATCGAATTACCCCTATACAGTGATTTTGAAGCGTTTAAGGGAAGTGTACGGTAGTGTTTTGGCAGAAAATTGCTTTTTTCGAAAATCAAGCAATTCGCTGATAACTCGAGAACGGTCGAATGTTAGCGTTTGGCGTATGTTGCATTGCGTTCAGCGCATCGAATTACCCCTATAGAGTGAATTTGGAGTGGTTACGGGAAGTGTACGGTAGTGTTTTGGAAGGAAAACCCGTTTATGCGATATTCGTGCGTTTCACGGGCAGAAAAGCACGTTTTACACAGTCCTCACTGTTTTGATGATAACTCAAGAACGGTCGAATGTTAGCGTTTGCCGTATGTTGCATCGTGTTCAGCACATCGAATTACCCCTATACAGTTAATTTGAAGCGTTTAAGGGAAGTGTACGGTAGTGTTTTGGCAGAAAATTGCTTTTTTCGAAAATTGAGCAATCCGCTGATAACTCGAGAACGGTCGAATGTTAGCGTTTGCCGTATGTTGCATCGTGTTCAGCACATCGAATTACCCCTATACAGTGAATTTGAAGCGTTTAAGGGAAGTGTACGGTAATGTTTTGACAGAAAATTGCTTTTTTCGAAAATCAAGCAATTCGCTGATAACTCGAGAACGGTCGAATGTTAGCGTTTGGCGTATGTTGCATTGCGTTCAGCGCATCGAATTACCCCTATAGAGTGAATTTGGAGTGGTTACGGGAAGTGTACGGTAGTGTTTTGGAAGGAAAACCCGTTTATGCGATATTCGTGCGTTTCACGGGCAGACAAGCACGTTTTACACAGTCCTCACTGTTTTGATGATAACTCGAGAACGGTCGAATGTTAGCGTTTGCCGTATGTTGCATCGTGTTCAGCACATCGAATTACCCCTATACAGTGATTTTGAAGCGTTTAAGGGAAGTGTACGGTAGTGTTTTGGCAGAAAATTGCTTTTTTTCGAAAATCGAGCAATTCGCTGATAACTCGAGATCGGTCGAATGTTAGCGTTTGCCGTATGTTGCATTGCGTTCAGCGCATCGAATTACCCCTATACACTGAATTTGGAGTGGTTACGGGAAGTGTACGGTAGTGTTTTGGTAGGAAAACCCGTTTATGCGATATTCGTGCGTTTCACGGGCAGAAAAGCACGTTTTACACAGTCCTCACTGTTTTGATGATAACTCGAGAACGGTCGAATGTTACCGTTTGCCGTATGTTGCATCGTGATCAGCACATCGAATTACCCCTATACAGTGAATTTGAAGCGTTTAAGGGAAGTGTACGGTAGTGTTTTGGCAGAAAATTGCTTTTTTCGAAAATCGAGCAATTCGCCGATAACTCGAGAACGGTCGAATGTTAGCGTTTGCCGTATGTTGCATTGCGTTCAGCGCATCGAATTACCCCTATAGAGTGAATGTGGAGTGGTTACGGGAAGTGTACGGTAGTGTTTTGGTAGGAAAACCCGTTTATGCGATATTCGTGCGTTTCACGGGCAGAAAAGCACGTTTTACACAGTCCTCACTGTTTTGATGATAACTCAAGAACGGTCGAATGTTAGCGTTTGCCGTATGTTGCATCGTGTTCAGCGCATCGAATTACCCCTATACAGTGAATTTGAAGCCTTTAAGGGAAGTGTACGGTAATGTTTTGACAGAAAATTGCTTTTTTCGAAAATCAAGCAATTCGCTGATAACTCGAGAACGGTCGAATGTTAGCGTTTGCCGTATGTTGTATTGGGTTCAGCGCATCGAACTACCCCTATACACTGAATTTGGAGTGGTTACGGGAAGTGTACGGTAGTGTTTTGGAAGGAAAACCCGTTTATGCGATATTCGTGCGTTTCACGGGCAGAAAAGCACGTTTTACACAGTCCTCACTGTTTTGATGATAACTCAAGAACGGTCGAATGTTAGCGTTTGCCGTATGTTGCATCGTGTTCAGCACATCGAATTACCCCTATACAGTGAATTTGAAGCGTTTAAGGGAAGTGTACGGTAGTGTTTTGGCAGAAAATTGCTTTTTTCGAAAATCAAGCAATTCGCTGATAACTCGAGAACGGTCGAATGTTAGCGTTTGCCGTATGTTGCATTGGGTTCAGCGCATCGAATTACCCCTATACACTGAATTTGGAGTGGTTACGGGAAGTGTACGGTAGTGTTTTGGAAGGAAAACCCGTTTATGCGATATTCGTGCGTTTCACGGGCAGAAAAGCACGTTTTACACAGTCCTCACTGTTTTGATGATAACTCAAGAACGGTCGAATGTTAGCGTTTGCCGTATGTTGCATCGTGTTCAGCACATCGAATTACCCCTATACAGTTAATTTGAAGCGTTTAAGGGAAGTGTACGGTAGTGTTTTGGCAGAAAATTGCTTTTTTCGAAAATTGAGCAATCCGCTGATAACTCGAGAACGGTCGAATGTTAGCGTTTGCCGTATGTTGCATCGTGTTCAGCACATCGAATTACCCCTATACAGTGAATTTGAAGCGTTTAAGGGAAGTGTACGGTAGTGTTTTGGCAGAAAATTGCTTTTTTCGAAAATCGAGCAATTCGCTGATAACTCGAGAACGGTCGAATGTTAGCGTTTGCCGTATGTTGCATTGCGTTCAGCGCATCGAATTACCCCTATACACTGAATTTGGAGTGGTTACGGGAAGTGTACGGTAGTGTTTTGGTAGGAAAACCCTTTTATGCGATATTCGTGCGTTTCACGGGCAGAAAAGCACGTTTTACACAGTCCTCACTGTTTTGATGATAACTCAAGAACGGTCGAATGTTAGCGTTTGCCGTATGTTGCATCGTGTTCAGCGCATCGAATTACCCCTATACAGTGAATTTGAAGCGTTTAAGGGAAGTGTACGTTAATGTTTTGACAGAAAATTGCTTTTTTCGAAAATCAAGCAATTCGCTGATAACTCGAGAACGGTCGAATGTTAGCGTTTGCCGTATGTTGCATTGCGTTCAGCGCATCGAATTACCCCTATACACTGAATGTGGAGTGGTTACGGGAAGTGTACGGTAGTGTTTTGGTAGGAAAACCCGTTTATGCGATATTCGTGCGTTTCACGGGCAGAAAAGCACGTTTTACACAGTCCTCACTGTTTTGATGATAACTCAAGAACGGTCGAATGTTAGCGTTTGCCGTATGTTGCATCGTGTTCAGCGCATCGAATTACCCCTATACAGTGAATTTGAAGCCTTTAAGGGAAGTGTACGGTAATGTTTTGACAGAAAATTGCTTTTTTCGAAAATCAAGCAATTCGCTGATAACTCGAGAACGGTCGAATGTTAGCGTTTGCCGTATGTTGCATTGGGTTCAGCGCATCGAATTACCCCTATACACTGAATTTGGAGTGGTTACGGGAAGTGTACGGTAGTGTTTTGGAAGGAAAACCCGTTTATGCGATATTCGTGCGTTTCACGGGCAGAAAAGCACGTTTTACACAGTCCTCACTGTTTTGATGATAACTCAAGAACGGTCGAATGTTAGCGTTTGCCGTATGTTGCATCGTGTTCAGCACATCGAATTACCCCTATACAGTTAATTTGAAGCGTTTAAGGGGAGTGTACGGTAGTGTTTTGGCAGAAAATTGCTTTTTTCGAAAATCGAGCAATTCGCTGATAACTCGAGAACGGTCGAATGTTAGCGTTTGCCGTATGTTGCATCGTGTTCAGCACATCGAATTACCCCTATACAGTGAATTTGAAGCGTTTAAGGGAAGTGTACGGTAGTGTTTTGGCAGAAAATTGCTTTTTTCGAAAATCGAGCAATTCGCTGATAACTCGAGAACGGTCGAATGTTAGCGTTTGCCGTATGTTGCATTGCGTTCAGCGCATCGAATTACCCCTATACACTGAATTTGGAGTGGTTACGGGAAGTGTACGGTAGTGTTTTGGTAGGAAAACCCGTTTATGCGATATTCGTGCGTTTCACGGGCAGAAAAGCACGTTTTACACAGTCCTCACTGTTTTGATGATAACTCAAGAACGGTCGAATGTTAGCGTTTGCCGTATGTTGCATCGTGTTCAGCGCATCGAATTACCCCTATACAGTGAATTTGAAGCGTTTAAGAGAAGTGTACGGTAGTGTTTTGGCAGAAAATTGCTTTTTTCGAAAATTGAGCAATTCGCTGATAACTCGAGAACGGACGAATGTTAGCGTTTGCCGTATGTTGCATCGTGTTCAGCGCATCGAATTACCCCTATACAGTGAATTTGAAGCGTTTAAGGGAAGTGTACGGTAGTGTTTTGGCAGAAAATTGCTTTTTTCGAAAATCAAGCAATTCGCTGATAACTCGAGAACGGTCGAATGTTAGCGTTTGCCGTATGTTGCATTGGGTTCAGCGCATCGAATTACCCCTATACACTGAATTTGGAGTGGTTACGGGAAGTGTACGGTAGTGTTTTGGAAGGAAAACCCGTTTATGCGATATTCGTGCGTTTCACGGGCAGAAAAGCACGTTTTACACAGTCCTCACTGTTTTGATGATAACTCAAGAACGGTCGAATGTTAGCGTTTGCCGTATGTTGCATCGTGTTCAGCACATCGAATTACCCCTATACAGTTAATTTGAAGCGTTTAAGGGAAGTGTACGGTAGTGTTTTGGCAGAAAATTGCTTTTTTCGAAATTGAGCAATCCGCTGATAACTCGAGAACGGTCGAATGTTAGCGTTTGCCGTATGTTGCATCGTGTTCAGCACATCGAATTACCCCTATACAGTGAATTTGAAGCGTTTAAGGGAAGTGTACGGTAGTGTTTTGGCAGAAAATTGCTTTTTTCGAAAATCGAGCAATTCGCTGATAACTCGAGAACGGTCGAATGTTAGCGTTTGCCGTATGTTGCATTGCGTTCAGCGCATCGAATTACCCCTATACACTGAATTTGGAGTGGTTACGGGAAGTGTACGGTAGTGTTTTGGTAGGAAAACCCTTTTATGCGATATTCGTGCGTTTCACGGGCAGAAAAGCACGTTTTACACAGTCCTCACTGTTTTGATGATAACTCAAGAACGGTCGAATGTTAGCGTTTGCCGTATGTTGCATCGTGTTCAGCGCATCGAATTACCCCTATACAGTGAATTTGAAGCGTTTAAGGGAAGTGTACGTTAATGTTTTGACAGAAAATTGCTTTTTTCGAAAATCAAGCAATTCGCTGATAACTCGAGAACGGTCGAATGTTAGCGTTTGCCGTATGTTGCATTGCGTTCAGCGCATCGAATTACCCCTATACACTGAATTTGGAGTGGTTACGGGAAGTGTACGGTAGTGTTTTGGTAGGAAACCCCGTTTATGCGATATTCGTGCGTTTCACGGGCAGAAAAGCACGTTTTACACAGTGCTCACTGTTTTGATGATAACTCAAGAACGGTCGAATGTTAGCGTTTGCCGTATGTTGCATCGTATTCAGCGCATCGAATTACCCCTATACAGTGAATTTGAAGCGTTTAAGGGAAGTGTACGGTAATGTTTTGACAGAAAATTGCTTTTTTCGAAAATCAAGCAATTCGCTGATAACTCGAGAACGGTCGAATGTTAGCGTTTGGCGTATGTTGCATTGCGTTCAGCGCATCGAATTACCCCTATAGAGTGAATTTGGAGTGGTTACGGGAAGTGTACGGTAGTGTTTTGGAAGGAAAACCCGTTTATGCGATATTCGTGCGTTTCACGGGCAGACAAGCACGTTTTACACAGTCCTCACTGTTTTGATGATAACTCGAGAACGGTCGAATGTTAGCGTTTGCCGTATGTTGCATCGTGTTCAGCACATCGAATTACCCCTATACAGTGATTTTGAAGCGTTTAAGGGAAGTGTACGGTAGTGTTTTGGCAGAAAATTGCTTTTTTTCGAAAATCGAGCAATTCGCTGATAACTCGAGAACGGTCGAATGTTAGCGTTTGCCGTATGTTGCATTGCGTTCAGCGCATCGAATTACCCCTATACACTGAATTTGGAGTGGTTACGGGAAGTGTACGGTAGTGTTTTGGTAGGAAAACCCGTTTATGCGATATTCGTGCGTTTCACGGGCAGAAAAGCACGTTTTACACAGTCCTCACTGTTTTGATGATAACTCGAGAACGGTCGAATGTTACCGTTTGCCGTATGTTGCATCGTGATCAGCACATCGAATTACCCCTATACAGTGAATTTGAAGCGTTTAAGGGAAGTGTACGGTAGTGTTTTGGCAGAAAATTGCTTTTTTCGAAAATCGAGCAATTCGCCGATAACTCGAGAACGGTCGAATGTTAGCGTTTGCCGTATGTTGCATTGCGTTCAGCGCATCGAATTACCCCTATAGAGTGAATGTGGAGTGGTTACGGGAAGTGTACGGTAGTGTTTTGGTAGGAAAACCCGTTTATGCGATATTCGTGCGTTTCACGGGCAGAAAAGCACGTTTTACACAGTCCTCACTGTTTTGATGATAACTCAAGAACGGTCGAATGTTAGCGTTTGCCGTATGTTGCATCGTGTTCAGCGCATCGAATTACCCCTATACAGTGAATTTGAAGCGTTTAAGAGAAGTGTACGGTAGTGTTTTGGCAGAAAATTGCTTTTTTCGAAAATTGAGCAATTCGCTGATAACTCGAGAACGGTCGAATGTTAGCGTTTGCCGTATGTTGCATTGGGTTCAGCGCATCGAATTACCCCTATACACTGAATTTGGAGTGGTTACGGGAAGTGTACGGTAGTGTTTTGGAAGGAAAACCCGTTTATGCGATATTCGTGCGTTTCACGGGCAGAAAAGCACGTTTTACACAGTCCTCACTGTTTTGATGATAACTCAAGAACGGTCGAATGTTAGCATTTGCCGTATGTTGCATCGTGTTCAGCACATCGAATTACCCCTATACAGTTAATTTGAAGCGTTTAAGGGAAGTGTACGGTAGTGTTTTGGCAGAAAATTGCTTTTTTCGAAAATCGAGCAATTCGCTGATAACTCGAGAACGGTCGAATGTTAGCGTTTGCCGTATGTTGCATTGCGTTCAGCGCATCGAATTACCCCTATACACTGAATTTGGAGTGGTTACGGGAAGTGTACGGTAGTGTTTTGGTAGGAAAACCCGTTTATGCGATATTCGTGCGTTTCACGGGCAGAAAAGCACGTTTTACACAGTCCTCACTGTTTTGATGATAACTCAAGAACGGTCGAATGTTAGCGTTTGCCGTATGTTGCATCGTGTTCAGCGCATCGAATTACCCCTATACAGTGAATTTGAAGCCTTTAAGGGAAGTGTACGGTAATGTTTTGACAGAAAATTGCTTTTTTCGAAAATCAAGCAATTCGCTGATAACTCGAGAACGGACGAATGTTAGCGTTTGCCGTATGTTGCATCGTGTTCAGCGCATCGAATTACCCCTATACAGTGAATTTGAAGCGTTTAAGGGAAGTGTACGGTAGTGTTTTGGCAGAAAATTGCTTTTTTCGAAAATCAAGCAATTCGCTGATAACTCGAGAACGGTCGAATGTTAGCGTTTGCCGTATGTTGCATTGGGTTCAGCGCATCGAATTACCCCTATACACTGAATTTGGAGTGGTTACGGGAAGTGTACGGTAGTGTTTTGGAAGGAAAACCCGTTTATGCGATATTCGTGCGTTTCACGGGCAGAAAAGCACGTTTTACACAGTCCTCACTGTTTTGATGATAACTCAAGAACGGTCGAATGTTAGCATTTGCCGTATGTTGCATCGTGTTCAGCACATCGAATTACCCCTATACAGTTAATTTGAAGCGTTTAAGGGAAGTGTACGGTAGTGTTTTGGCAGAAAATTGCTTTTTTCGAAAATCGAGCAATTCGCTGATAACTCGAGAACGGTCGAATGTTAGCGTTTGCCGTATGTTGCACTGCGTTCAGCGCATCGAATTACCCCTATACACTGAATTTGGAGTGGTTACGGGAAGTGTACGGTAGTGTTTTGGTAGGAAAACCCGTTTATGCGATATTCGTGCGTTTCACGGGCAGAAAAGCACGTTTTACACAGTCCTCACTGTTTTGATGATAACTCAAGAACGGTCGAATGTTAGCGTTTGCCGTATGTTGCATTGCGTTCAGCGCATCGAATTACCCCTATAGAGTGAATGTGGAGTGGTTACGGGAAGTGTACGGTAGTGTTTTGGTAGGAAAACCCGTTTATGCGATATTTGTGCGTTTCACGGGCAGAAAAGCACGTTTTACACAGTCCTCACTGTTTTGATGATAACTCAAGAACGGTCGAATGTTAGCGTTTGCCGTATGTTGCATCGTGTTCAGCGCATCGAATTACCCCTATACAGTGAATTTGAAGCCTTTAAGGGAAGTGTACGGTAATGTTTTGACAGAAAATTGCTTTTTTCGAAAATCAAGCAATTCGCTGATAACTCGAGAACGGTCGAATGTTAGCGTTTGCCGTATGTTGCATTGCGTTCAGCGCATCGAATTACCCCTATAGAGTGAATTGGGAGTGGTTACGGGAAGTGTACGGTACTGTTTTGGAAGGAAAACCCGTTTATGCGATATTCGTGCGTTTCACGGGCAGAAAAGCACGTTTTACACAGTCCTCACTGTTTTGATGATAACTCAAGAACGGTCGAATGTTAGCGTTTGCCGTATGTTGCATCGTGTTCAGCACATCGAATTACCCCTATACAGTTAATTTGAAGCGTTTAAGGGAAGTGTACGGTATGTTTTGGCAGAAAATTGCTTTTTTCGAAAATTGAGCAATTCGCTGATAACTCGAGAACGGTCGAATGTTAGCGTTTGCCGTATGTTGCATCGTGTTCAGCACATCGAATTACCCCTATACAGTGAATTTGAATCGTTTAAGGGAAGTGTACGGTAGTGTTTTGGCAGAAAATTGCTTTTTTCGAAAATCGAGCAATTCGCTGATAACTCGAGAACGGTCGAATGTTAGCGTTTGCCGTATGTTGCATTGCGTTCAGCGCATCGAATTACCCCTATACACTGAATTTGGAGTGGTTACGGGAAGTGTACGGTAGTGTTTTGGTAGGAAAACCCGTTTATGCGATATTCGTGCGTTTCACGGGCAGAAAAGCACGTTTTACACAGTCCTCACTGTTTTGATGATAACTCAAGAACGGTCGAATGTTAGCGTTTGCCGTATGTTGCATCGTGTTCAGCGCATCGAATTACCCCTATACAGTGAATTTGAAGCGTTTAAGAGAAGTGTACGGTAGTGTTTTGGCAGAAAATTGCTTTTTTCGAAAATTGAGCAATTCGCTGATAACTCGAGAACGGACGAATGTTAGCGTTTGCCGTATGTTGCATCGTGTTCAGCGCATCGAATTACCCCTATACAGTGAATTTGAAGCGTTTAAGGGAAGTGTACGGTAGTGTTTTGGCAGAAAATTGCTTTTTTCGAAAATCAAGCAATTCGCTGATAACTCGAGAACGGTCGAATGTTAGCGTTTGCCGTATGTTGCATTGGGTTCAGCGCATCGAATTACCCCTATACACTGAATTTGGAGTGGTTACGGGAAGTGTACGGTAGTGTTTTGGAAGGAAAACCCGTTTATGCGATATTCGTGCGTTTCACGGGCAGAAAAGCACGTTTTACACAGTCCTCACTGTTTTGATGATAACTCAAGAACGGTCGAATGTTAGCATTTGCCGTATGTTGCATCGTGTTCAGCACATCGAATTACCCCTATACAGTTAATTTGAAGCGTTTAAGGGAAGTGTACGGTAGTGTTTTGGCAGAAAATTGCTTTTTTCGAAAATCGAGCAATTCGCTGATAACTCGAGAACGGTCGAATGTTAGCGTTTGCCGTATGTTGCATTGCGTTCAGCGCATCGAATTACCCCTATACACTGAATTTGGAGTGGTTACGGGAAGTGTACGGTAGTGTTTTGGAAGGAAAACCCGTTTATGCGATATTCGTGCGTTTCACGGGCAGAAAAGCACGTTTTACACAGTCCTCACTGTTTTGATGATAACTCAAGAACGGTCGAATGTTAGCATTTGCCGTATGTTGCATCGTGTTCAGCACATCGAATTACCCCTATACAGTTAATTTGAAGCGTTTAAGGGAAGTGTACGGTAGTGTTTTGGCAGAAAATTGCTTTTTTCGAAAATCGAGCAATTCGCTGATAACTCGAGAACGGTCGAATGTTAGCGTTTGCCGTATGTTGCATTGCGTTCAGCGCATCGAATTACCCCTATACACTGAATTTGGAGTGGTTACGGGAAGTGTACGGTAGTGTTTTGGTAGGAAAACCCGTTTATGCGATATTCGTGCGTTTCACGGGCAGAAAAGCACGTTTTACACAGTCCTCACTGTTTTGATGATAACTCAAGAACGGTCGAATGTTAGCGTTTGCCGTATGTTGCATCGTGTTCAGCGCATCGAATTACCCCTATACAGTGAATTTGAAGCCTTTAAGGGAAGTGTAAGGTAATGTTTTGACAGAAAATTGCTTTTTTCGAAAATCAAGCAATTCGCTGATAACTCGAGAACGGACGAATGTTAGCGTTTGCCGTATGTTGCATCGTGTTCAGCGCGTCGAATTACCCCTATACAGTGAATTTGAAGCGTTTAAGGGAAGTGTACGGTAGTGTTTTGGCAGAAAATTGCTTTTTTCGAAAATCGAGCAATTCGCTGATAACTCGAGAACGGTCGAATGTTAGCGTTTGCCGTATGTTGCACTGCGTTCAGCGCATCGAATTACCCCTATACACTGAATTTGGAGTGGTTACGGGAAGTGTACGGTAGTGTTTTGGTAGGAAAACCCGTTTATGCGATATTCGTGCGTTTCACGGGCAGAAAAGCACGTTTTACACAGTCCTCACTGTTTTGATGATAACTCAAGAACGGTCGAATGTTAGCGTTTGCCGTATGTTGCATCGTGTTCAGCGCATCGAATTACCCCTATACAGTGAATTTGAAGCGTTTAAGAGAAGTGTACGGTAGTGTTTTGGCAGAAAATTGCTTTTTTCGAAAATTGAGCAATTCGCTGATAACTCGAGAACGGACGAATGTTAGCGTTTGCCGTATGTTGCATCGTGTTCAGCGCATCGAATTACCCCTATACAGTGAATTTGAAGCGTTTAAGGGAAGTGTACGGTAATGTTTTTGACAGAAAATTGCTTTTTTCGAAAATCAAGCAATTCGCTGATAACTCGAGAACGGTCGAATGTTAGCGTTTGCCGTATGTTGCATTGCGTTCAGCGCATCGAATTACCCCTATAGAGTGAATGTGGAGTGGTTACGGGAAGTGTACGGTAGTGTTTTGGTAGGAAAACTCGTTTATGCGATATTCGTGCGTTTCACGGGCAGAAAAGCACGTTTTACACAGTCCTCACTGTTTTGATGATAACTCAAGAACGGTCGAATGTTAGCGTTTGCCGTATGTTGCATCGTGTTCAGCGCATCGAATTACCCCTATACAGTGAATTTGAAGCCTTTAAGGGAAGTGTACGGTAATGTTTTGACAGAAAATTGCTTTTTTCGAAATCAAGCAATTCGCTGATAACTCGAGAACGGTCGAATGTTAGCGTTTGCCGTATGTTGCATTGCGTTCAGCGCATCGAATTACCCCTATAGAGTGAATTTGGAGTGGTTACGGGAAGTGTACGGTACTGTTTTGGAAGGAAAACCCGTTTATGCGATATTCGTGCGTTTCACGGGCAGAAAAGCACGTTTTACACAGTCCTCACTGTTTTGATGATAACTCAAGAACGGTCGAATGTTAGCGTTTGCCGTATGTTGCATCGTGTTCAGCACATCGAATTACCCCTATACAGTTAATTTGAAGCGTTTAAGGGAAGTGTACGGTAGTGTTTTGGCAGAAAATTGCTTTTTTCGAAAATTGAGCAATTCGCTGATAACTCGAGAACGGTCGAATGTTAGCGTTTGCCGTATGTTGCATCGTGTTCAGCACATCGAATTACCCCTATACAGTGAATTTGAATCGTTTAAGGGAAGTGTACGGTAGTGTTTTGGCAGAAAATTGCTTTTTTCGAAAATCGAGCAATTCGCTGATAACTCGAGAACGGTCGAATGTTAGCGTTTGCCGTATGTTGCATTGCGTTCAGCGCATCGAATTACCCCTATACACTGAATTTGGAGTGGTTACGGGAAGTGTACGGTAGTGTTTTGGTAGGAAAACCCGTTTATGCGATATTCGTGCGTTTCACGGGCAGAAAAGCACGTTTTACACAGTCCTCACTGTTTTGATGATAACTCAAGAACGGTCGAATGTTAGCGTTTGCCGTATGTTGCATCGTGTTCAGCGCATCGAATTACCCCTATACAGTGAATTTGAAGCCTTTAAGGGAAGTGTACGGTAATGTTTTGACAGAAAATTGCTTTTTTCGAAATCAAGCAATTCGCTGATAACTCGAGAACGGTCGAATGTTAGCGTTTGCCGTATGTTGCATTGGGTTCAGCGCATCGAATTACCCCTATACACTGAATTTGGAGTGGTTACGGGAAGTGTACGGTAGTGTTTTGGAAGGAAAACCCGTTTATGCGATATTCGTGCGTTTCACGGGCAGAAAAGCACGTTTTACACAGTCCTCACTGTTTTGATGATAACTCAAGAACGGTCGAATGTTAGCGTTTGCCGTATGTTGCATCGTGTTCAGCGCATCGAATTACCCCTATACAGTGAATTTGAAGCGTTTAAGGGAAGTGTGTACGGTACTGTTTTGGCAGAAAATTGCTTTTTCGAAAATTGAGCAATTCGCTGATAACTCGAGAACGGTCGAATGTTAGCGTTTGCCGTATGTTGCATCGTGATCAGCACATCGAATTACCCCTATACAGTGAATTTGAAGCGTTTAAGGGAAGTGTACGGTAGTGTTTTGGCAGAAAATTGCTTTTTTCGAAAATCGAGCAATTCGCCGATAACTCGAGAACGGTCGAATGTTAGCGTTTGCCGTATGTTGCATTGCGTTCAGCGCATCGAATTACCCCTATACACTGAATTTGGAGTGGTTACGGGAAGTGTACGGTAGTGTTTTGGTAGGAAAACCCGTTTATGCGATATTCGTGCGTTTCACGGGCAGAAAAGCACGTTTTACACAGTCCTCACTGTTTTGATGATAACTCAAGAACGGTCGAATGTTCGCGTTTGCCGTATGTTGCATCGTGTTCAGCGCATCAAATTACCCCTATACAGTGAATTGAAGCGTTTAAGGGAAGTGTACGGTAGTGTTTTGGCAGAAAATTGCTTTTTTTCGAAAATTGAGCAATTCGCTGATAACTCGAGAACGGTCGAATGTTAGCGTTTGCCGTATGTTGCATCGTGATCAGCACATCGAATTACCCCTATACAGTGAATTGAAGCGTTTAAGGGAAGTATACGGTAGTGTTTTGGAGAAAAATTGCTTTTTTCGAAAATCGAGCAATTCGCCGATAACTCGAGAACGGTCGAATGTTAGCGTTTGCCGTATGTTGCATTGCGTTCAGCGCATCGAATTACCCCTATACACTAAATTTGGAGTGGTTACGGGAAGTGTACGGTAGTGTTTTGGTAGGAAAACCCGTTTATGCGATATTCGTGCGTTTCACGGGCAGAAAAGCACGTTTTACACAGTCCTCACTGTTTTGATGATAACTCAAGAACGGTCGAATGTTAGCGTTTGCCGTATGTTGCATCGTGTTCAGCGCATCGAATTACCCCTTTACAGTGAATTTGAAGCGTTTAAGGGAAGTGTACGGTAATGTTTTGACAGAAAATTGCTTTTTTCGAAAATCAAGCAATTCGCTGATAACTCGAGAACGGTCGAATGTTAGCGTTTGCCGTATGTTGCATTGCGTTCAGCGCATCGAATTACCCCTATAGAGTGAATTTGGAGTGGTTACGGGAAGTGTACGGTAGTGTTTTGGAAGGAAAACCCGTTTATGCGATATTCGTGCGTTTCACGGGCAGAAAAGCACGTTTTACACAGTCCTCACTGTTTCGATGATAACTCAAGAACGGTCGAATGTTAGCGTTTGCCGTATGTTGCATCGTGTTCAGCCCATCGAATTACCCCTATACAGTTAATTTGAAGCGTTTAAGGGAAGTGTACGGTAGTGTTTTGGCAGAAAATTGCTTTTTTCAAAAATCGAGCAATTCGCTGATAACTCGAGAACGGTCGAATGTTAGCGTTTGCCGTATGTTGCATCGTGTTCAGCACATCGAATTACCCCTATACAGTTAATTTGAAGCGTTTAAGGGAAGTGTACGGTAGTGTTTTGGCAGAAAATTGCTTTTTTCGAAAATTGAGCAATTCGCTGATAACTCGAGAACGGTCGAATGTTAGCGTTTGCCGTATGTTGCATCGTGTTCAGCACATCGAATTACCCCTATACAGTGAATTTGAAGCCTTTAAGCGAAGTGTACGGTAGTGTTTTGGCAGAAAATTGCTTTTTTCGAAAATCGAGCAATTCGCTGATAACTCGAGAACGGTCGAATGTTAGCGTTTGCCGTATGTTGCATTGCGTTCAGCGCATCGAATTACCCCTATACACTGAATTTGGAGTGGTTACGGGAAGTGTACGGTAGTGTTTTGGTAGGAAAACCCGTTTATGCGATATTCGTGCGTTTCACGGGCAGAAAAGCACGTTTTACACAGTCCTCACTGTTTTGATGATAACTCAAGAACGGTCGAATGTTAGCGTTTGCCGTATGTTGCATCGTGTTCAGCGCATCGAATTACCCCTATACAGTGAATTTGAAGCGTTTACGGGAAGTGTACGGTAATGTTTTGACAGAAAATTGCTTTTTCGAAAATCAAGCAATTCGCTGATAACTCGAGAACGGTCGAATGTTAGCGTTTGCCGTATGTTGCATTGCGTTCAGCGCATTGAATTACCCCTATACACTGAATTTGGAGTGGTTACGGGAAGTGTACGGTAGTGTTTTGGTAGGAAAACCCGTTTATGCGATATTCGTGCGTTTCACGGGCAGAAAAGCACGTTTTACACAGTCCTCACTGTTTTGATGATAACTCAAGAACGGTCGAATGTTAGTGTCTGCCGTATGTTGCATCGTGTTCAGCGCATCGAATTACCCCTATACAGTGAATTTGAAGCGTTTAAGGGAAGTGTACGGTAGTGTTTTGGCAGAAAATTGCTTTTTTCGAAAATTGAGCAATTCGCTGATAACTCGAGAACGGTCGAATGTTAGCGTTTGCCGTATGTTGCATCGTGATCAGCACATCGAATTACCCCTATACAGTGATTTTGAAGCGTTTAAGGGAAGTGTACGGTAGTGTTTTGGCAGAAAATTGCTTTTTTCGAAAATCGAGCAATTCGCCGATAACTCGAGAACGGTCGAATGTTAGCGTTTGCCGTATGTTGCATTGCGTTCAGCGCATCGAATTACCCCTATAGAGTGAATTTGGAGTGGTTACGGGAAGTGTACGGTAGTGTTTTGGAAGGAAAACTCGTTTATGCGATATTCGTGCGTTTCACGGGCAGAAAAGCACGTTTTACACAGTCCTCACTGTTTTGATGATAACTCAAGAACGGTCGAATGTTAGCGTTTGCCGTATGTTGCATCGTGTTCAGCACATCGAATTACCCCTATACAGTTAATTTGAAGCGTTTAAGGTAAGTGTACGGTAGTGTTTTGGCAGAAAATTGCTTTTTTCGAAAATTGAGCAATTCGCTGATAACTCGAGAACGGTCGAATGTTAGCGTTTGCCGTATGTTGCGTCGTGTTCAGCACATCGAATTACCCCTATACAGTGATTTTGAAGCGTTTAAGGGAAGTGTACGGTAGTGTTTTGGCAGAAAATTGCTTTTTTCGAAAATCGAGCAATTCGCTGATAACTCGAGAACGGTCGAATGTTAGCGTTTGCCGTATGTTGCATTGCGTTCAGCGCATCGAATTACCCCTATACACTGAATTTGGAATGGTTACGGGAAGTGTACGGTAGTGTTTTGGTAGGAAAACCCGTTTATGCGATATTCGTGCGTTTCACGGGCAGAAAAGCACGTTTTACACAGTCCTCACTGTTTTGATGATAACTCAAGAACGGTCGAATGTTAGCGTTTGCCGTATGTTGCATCGTGTTCAGCGCATCGAATTACCCCTATACAGTGAATTTGAAGCGTTTAAGGGAAGTGTACGGTACTGTTTTGGCAGAAAATTGCTTTTTTCGAAAATTGAGCAATTCGCTGATAACTCGAGAACGGTCGAATGTTAGCGTTTGCCGTATGTTGCGTCGTGTTCAGCACATCGAATTACCCCTATACAGTGATTTTGAAGCGTTTAAGGGAAGTGTACGGTAGTGTTTTGGCAGAAAATTGCTTTTTTCGAAAATCGAGCAATTCGCTGATAACTCGAGAACGGTCGAATGTTAGTGTTTGCCGTATGTTGCATTGCGTTCAGCGCATCGAATTACCCCTATACACTGAATTTGGAATGGTTACGGGAAGTGTACGGTAGTGTTTTGGTAGGAAAACCCGTTTATGCGATATTCGTGCGTTTCACGGGCAGAAAAGCACGTTTTACACAGTCCTCACTGTTTTGATGATAACTCAAGAACGGTCGAATGTTAGCGTTTGCCGTATGTTGCATCGTGTTCAGCGCATCGAATTACCCCTATACAGTGAATTTGAAGCGTTTAAGGGAAGTGTACGGTAGTGTTTTGGCAGAAAATTGCTTTTTTCGAAAATTGAGCAATTCGCTGATAACTCGAGAACGGTCGAATGTTAGCGTTTGCCGTATGTTGCATCGTGATCAGCACATCGAATTACCCCTATACAGTTAATTTGAAGCGTTTAAGGGAAGTGTACGGTAGTGTTTTGGCAGAAAATTGCTTTTTTCGAAAATTGAGCAATTCGCTGATAACTCGAGAACGGTCGAATGTTAGCGTTTGCCGTATGTTGCATCGTGTTCAGCACATCGAATTACCCCTATACAGTAATTTTGAAGCGTTTAAGGGAAGTGTACGGTAGTGTTTTGGCAGAAAATTGCTTTTTTCGAAAATCGAGCAATTCGCTGATAACTCGAGAACGGTCGAATGTTAGCGTTTGCCGTATGTTGCATTGCGTTCAGCGCATCGAATTACCCCTATACACTGAATTTGGAATGGTTACGGGAAGTGTACGGTAGTGTTTTGGTAGGAAAACCCGTTTATGCGATATTCGTGCGTTTCACGGGCAGAAAAGCACGTTTTACACAGTCCTCACTGTTTTGATGATAACTCAAGAACGGTCGAATGTTAGCGTTTGCCGTATGTTGCATCGTGTTCAGCGCATCGAATTACCCCTATACAGTGAATTTGAAGCGTTTAAGGGAAGTGTACGGTACTGTTTTGGCAGAAAATTGCTTTTTTCGAAAATTGAGCAATTCGCTGATAACTCGAGAACGGTCGAATGTTAGCGTTTGCCGTATGTTGCGTCGTGTTCAGCACATCGAATTACCCCTATACAGTGATTTTGAAGCGTTTAAGGGAAGTGTACGGTAGTGTTTTGGCAGAAAATTGCTTTTTTCGAAAATCGAGCAATTCGCTGATAACTCGAGAACGGTCGAATGTTAGTGTTTGCCGTATGTTGCATTGCGTTCAGCGCATCGAATTACCCCTATACACTGAATTTGGAATGGTTACGGGAAGTGTACGGTAGTGTTTTGGTAGGAAAACCCGTTTATGCGATATTCGTGCGTTTCACGGGCAGAAAAGCACGTTTTACACAGTCCTCACTGTTTTGATGATAACTCAAGAACGGTCGAATGTTAGCGTTTGCCGTATGTTGCATCGTGTTCAGCGCATCGAATTACCCCTATACAGTGAATTTGAAGCGTTTAAGGGAAGTGTACGGTAGTGTTTTGGCAGAAAATTGCTTTTTTCGAAAATTGAGCAATTCGCTGATAACTCGAGAACGGTCGAATGTTAGCGTTTGCCGTATGTTGCATCGTGATCAGCACATCGAATTACCCCTATACAGTTAATTTGAAGCGTTTAAGGGAAGTGTACGGTAGTGTTTTGGCAGAAAATTGCTTTTTTCGAAAATTGAGCAATTCGCTGATAACTCGAGAACGGTCGAATGTTAGCGTTTGCCGTATGTTGCATCGTGTTCAGCACATCGAATTACCCCTATACAGTGATTTTGAAGCGTTTAAGGGAAGTGTACGGTAGTGTTTTGGCAGAAAATTGCTTTTTTCGAAAATCGAGCAATTCGCTGATAACTCGAGAACGGTCGAATGTTAGCGTTTGCCGTATGTTGCATTGCGTTCAGCGCATCGAATTACCCCTATACACTGAATTTGGAGTGGTTACGGGAAGTGTACGGTAGTGTTTTGGTAGGAAAACCCGTTTATGCGATATTCGTGCGTTTCACGGGCAGAAAAGCACGTTTTACACAGTCCTCACTGTTTTGATGATAACTCAAGAACGGTCGAATGTTAGCGTTTGCCGTATGTTGCATCGTGTTCAGCACATCGAATTACCCCTATACAGTTAATTTGAAGCGTTTAAGGTAAGTGTACGGTAGTGTTTTGGCAGAAAATTGCTTTTTTCGAAAATTGAGCAATTCGCTGATAACTCGAGAACGGTCGAATGTTAGCGTTTGCCGTATGTTGCGTCGTGTTCAGCACATCGAATTACCCCTATACAGTGATTTTGAAGCGTTTAAGGGAAGTGTACGGTAGTGTTTTGGCAGAAAATTGCTTTTTTCGAAAATCGAGCAATTCGCTGATAACTCGAGAACGGTCGAATGTTAGCGTTTGCCGTATGTTGCATTGCGTTCAGCGCATCGAATTACCCCTATACACTGAATTTGGAGTGGTTACGGGAAGTGTACGGTAGTGTTTTGGTAGGAAAACCCGTTTATGCGATATTCGTGCGTTTCACGGGCAGAAAAGCACGTTTTACACAGTCCTCACTGTTTTGATGATAACTCAAGAACGGTCGAATGTTAGCGTTTGCCGTATGTTGCATCGTGTTCAGCGCATCGAATTACCCCTATACAGTGAATTTGAAGCGTTTAAGGGAAGTGTACGGTAGTGTTTTGGCAGAAAATTGCTTTTTTCGAAAATTGAGCAATTCGCTGATAACTCGAGAACGGTCGAATGTTAGCGTTTGCCGTATGTTGCATCGTGATCAGCACATCGAATTACCCCTATACAGTGAATTTGAAGCGTTTAAGGGAAGTGTACGGTAGTGTTTTGGGAGGAAAACCCGTTTATGCGATATTCGTGCGTTTCACGGGCAGAAAAGCACGTTTTACACAGTCCTCACTGCTTTGATGATAACTCAAGAACGGTCGAATGTTAGCGTTTGCCGTATGTTGCATCGTGTTCAGCGCATCGAATTACCCCTATACAGTGAATTTGAAGCGTTTACGGGAAGTGTACGGTAATGTTTTGACAGAAAATTGCTTTTTCGAAAATCAAGCAATTCGCTGATAACTCGAGAACGGTCGAATGTTAGCGTTTGCCGTATGTTGCATTGCGTTCAGCGCATCGAATTACCCCTATACACTGAATTTGGAGTGGTTACGGGAAGTGTACGGTAGTGTTTTGGTAGGAAAACCCGTTTATGCGATATTCGTGCGTTTCACGGGCAGAAAAGCACGTTTTACACAGTCCTCACTGTTTTGATGATAACTCAAGAACGGTCGAATGTTAGCGTTTGCCGTATGTTGCATCGTGTTCAGCGCATCGAATTACCCCTATACAGTGAATTTGAAGCGTTTAAGGGAAGTGTACGGTAGTGTTTTGGCAGAAAATTGCTTTTTTCGAAAATTGAGCAATTCGCTGATAACTCGAGAACGGTCGAATGTTAGCGTTTGCCGTATGTTGCATCGTGATCAGCACATCGAATTACCCCTATACAGTGATTTTGAAGCGTTTAAGGGAAGTGTACGGTAGTGTTTTGGCAGAAAATTGCTTTTTTCGAAAATCGAGCAATTCGCCGATAACTCGAGAACGGTCGAATGTTAGCGTTTGCCGTATGTTGCATTGCGTTCAGCGCATCGAATTACCCCTATAGAGTGAATTTGGAGTGGTTACGGGAAGTGTACGGTAGTGTTTTGGAAGGAAAACCCGTTTATGCGATATTCGTGCGTTTCACGGGCAGAAAAGCACGTTTTACACAGTCCTCGTTGTTTTGATGATAACTCAAGAACGGTCGAATGTTAGCGTTTGCCGTATGTTGCATCGTGTTCAGCACATCGAATTACCCCTATACAGTTAATTTGAAGCGTTTGAGGTAAGTGTACGGTAGTGTTTTGGCAGAAAATTGCTTTTTTCGAAAATTGAGCAATTCGCTGATAACTCGAGAACGGTCGAATGTTAGCGTTTGCCGTATGTTGCGTCGTGTTCAGCACATCGAATTACCCCTATACAGTGATTTTGAAGCGTTTAAGGGAAGTGTACGGTAGTGTTTTGGCAGAAAATTGCTTTTTTCGAAAATCGAGCAATTCGCTGATAACTCGAGAACGGTCGAATGTTAGTGTTTGCCGTATGTTGCATTGCGTTCAGCGCATCGAATTACCCCTATACACTGAATTTGGAATGGTTACGGGAAGTGTACGGTAGTGTTTTGGTAGGAAAACCCGTTTATGCGATATTCGTGCGTTTCACGGGCAGAAAAGCACGTTTTACACAGTCCTCACTGTTTTGATGATAACTCAAGAACGGTCGAATGTTAGCGTTTGCCGTATGTTGCATCGTGTTCAGCGCATCGAATTACCCCTATACAGTGAATTTGAAGCGTTTAAGGGAAGTGTACGGTAGTGTTTTGGCAGAAAATTGCTTTTTTCGAAAATTGAGCAGTTCGCTGATAACTCGAGAACGGTCGAATGTTAGCGTTTGCCGTATGTTGCATCGTGATCAGCACATCGAATTACCCCTATACAGTTAATTTGAAGCGTTTAAGGGAAGTGTACGGTAGTGTTTTGGCAGAAAATTGCTTTTTTCGAAAATTGAGCAATTCGCTGATAACTCGAGAACGGTCGAATGTTAGCGTTTGCCGTATGTTGCATCGTGTTCAGCACATCGAATTACCCCTATACAGTGAATTTGAATCGTTTAAGGGAAGTGTACGGTAGTGTTTTGGCAGAAAATTGCTTTTTTCGAAAATCGAGCAATTCGCTGATAACTCGAGAACGGTCGAATGTTAGCGTTTGCCGTATGTTGCATTGCGTTCAGCGCATCGAATTACCCCTATACACTGAATTTGGAGTGGTTACGGGAAGTGTACGGTAGTGTTTTGGTAGGAAAACCCGTTTATGCGATATTCGTTGCGTTTCACGGGCAGAAAAGCACGTTTTACACAGTCCTCACTGTTTTGATGATAACTCAAGAACGGTCGAATGTTAGCGTTTGCCGTATGTTGCATCGTGTTCAGCGCATCGAATTACCCTATACAGTGAATTTGAAGCGTTTAAGGGAAGTGTACGGTAGTGTTTTGGCAGAAAATTGCTTTTTTTCGAAAATTGAGCAATTCGCTGATAACTCGAGAACGGTCGAATGTTAGCGTTTGCCGTATGTTGCATCGTGTTCAGCACATCGAATTACCCCTATACAGTTAATTTGAAGCGTTTAAGGGAAGTGTACGGTAGTGTTTTGGCAGAAAATTGCTTTTTTCGAAAATCGAGCAATTCGCTGATAACTCGAGAACGGTCGAATGTTAGCGTTTGCCGTATGTTGCATTGCGTTCAGCGCATCGAATTACCCCTATACACTGAATTTGGAGTGGTTACGGGAAGTGTACGGTAGTGTTTTGGTAGGAAAACCCGTTTATGCGATATTCGTGCGTTTCACGGGCAGAAAAGCACGTTTTACACAGTCCTCACTGTTTTGATGATAACTCAAGAACGGTCGAATGTTAGCGTTTGCCGTATGTTGCATCGTGTTCAGCGCATCGAATTACCCCTATACAGTGAATTTGAAGCGTTTAAGGGAAGTGTACGGTAGTGTTTTGGCAGAAAATTGCTTTTTTCAAAAATCCAGCAATTCGCTGATAACTCGAGAACGGTCGAATGTTAGCGTTTGCCGTATGTTGCATCGTGTTCAGCACATCGAATTACCCCTATGCAGTTAATTTGAAGCGTTTAAGGGAAGTGTACGGTAGTGTTTTGGCAGAAAATTGTTTTTTTCGAAAATTGAGCAATTCGCTGATAACTCGAGAACGGTCGAATGTTAGCGTTTGCCGTATGTTGCATCGTGTTCAGCACATCGAATTACCCCTATACAGTGAATTTGAAGCGTTTAAGGGAAGTGTACGGTAGTGTTTTGGCAGAAAATTGCTTTTTTCGAAAATCGAGCAATTCGCTGATAACTCAAGAACGGTCGAATGTTAGCGTTTGCCGTATGTTGCATTGCGTTCAGCGCATCGAATTACCCCTATACACTGAATTTGGAGTGGTTACGGGAAGTGTAACGGTAGTGTTTTGGTAGGAAAACCCGTTTATGCGATATTCGTGCGTTTCACGGCAGAAAAGCACGTTTTACACAGTCCTCACTGTTTTGATGATAACTCAAGAACGGTCGAATGTTAGCGTTTGCCGTATGTTGCATCGTGTTCAGCGCATCGAATTACCCCTATACAGTGAATTTGAAGCGTTTAAGGAAGTGTACGGTAATGTTTTGACAGAAAATTGCTTTTTTCGAAAATCAAGCAATTCGCTGATAACTCGAGAACGGTCGAATGTTAGCGTTTGCCGTATGTTGCATTGCGTTCAGCGCATCGAATTACCCCTATACACTGAATTTGGAGTGGTTACGGGAAGTGTACGGTAGTGTTTTGGTAGGAAAACCCGTTTATGCGATATTCGTGCGTTTCACGGGCAGAAAAGCACGTTTTACACAGTCCTCACTGTTTCGATGATAACTCAAGAACGGTCGAATGTTAGCGTTTGCCGTATGTTGCATCGTATTCAGCGCATCGAATTACCCCTATACAGTGAATTTGAAGCGTTTAAGGGAAGTGTACGGTAATGTTTTGACAGAAAATTGCTTTTTTCGAAAATCAAGCAATTCGCTGATAACTCGAGAACGGTCGAATGTTAGCGTTTGGCGTATGTTGCATTGCGTTCAGCGCATCGAATTACCCCTATAGAGTGAATTTGGAGTGGTTACGGGAAGTGTACGGTAGTGTTTTGGAAGGAAAACCCGTTTATGCGATATTCGTGCGTTTCACGGGCAGAAAAGCACGTTTTACACAGTCCTCACTGTTTTGATGATAACTCGAGAACGGTCGAATGTTAGCGTTTGCCGTAAGTTGCATCGTGTTCAGCACATCGAATTACCCCTATTACAGTGATTTGAAGCGTTTAAGGGAAGTGTACGGTAGTGTTTTGGCAGAAAATTGCTTTTTTCGAAAATCGAGCAATTCGCTGATAACTCGAGAACGGTCGAATGTTAGCGTTTGCCGTATGTTGCACTGCGTTCAGCGCATCGAATTACCCCTATACACTGAATTTGGAGTGGTTACGGGAAGTGTACGGTAGTGTTTTGGTAGGAAAACCCGTTTATGCGATATTCGTGCGTTTCACGGGCAGAAAAGCACGTTTTACACAGTCCTCACTGTTTTGATGATAACTCAAGAACGGTCGAATGTTAGCGTTTGCCGTATGTTGCATCGTGTTCAGCGCATCGAATTACCCCTATACAGTGAATTTGAAGCGTTTAAGAGAAGTGTACGGTAGTGTTTTGGCAGAAAATTGCTTTTTTCGAAAATGAGCAATTCGCTGATAACTCGAGAACGGACGAATGTTAGCGTTTGCCGTATGTTGCATCGTGTTCAGCGCATCGAATTACCCCTATACAGCGAATTTGAAGCGTTTAAGGGAAGTGTACGGTAATGTTTTGACAGAAAATTGCTTTTTTCGAAAATCAAGCAATTCGCTGATAACTCGAGAACGGTCGAATGTTAGCGTTTGCCGTATGTTGCATTGGGTTCAGCGCATCGAATTACCCCTATACACTGAATTTGGAGTGGTTACGGGAAGTGTACGGTAGTGTTTTGGAAGGAAAACCCGTTTATGCGATATTCGTGCGTTTCACGGGCAGAAAAGCACGTTTACACAGTCCTCACTGTTTTGATGATAACTCAAGAACGGTCGAATGTTAGCGTTTGCCGTATGTTGCATCGTGTTCAGCACATCGAATTACCCCTATACAGTAATTTGAAGCGTTTAAGGGAAGTGTACGGTAGTGTTTTGCAGAAAATGCTTTTTCGAAAATCGAGCAATTCGCTGATAAATCGAGAACGGTCGAATGTTAGCGTTTGCCGTATGTTGCATTGCGTTCAGCGCATCGAATTACCCCTATACACTGAATTTGGAGTGGTTACGGGAAGTGTACGGTAGTGTTTTGGTAGGAAAACCCGTTTATGCGATATTCGTGCGTTTCACGGGCAGAAAAGCACGTTTTACACAGTCCTCACTGTTTTGATGATAACTCAAGAACGGTCGAATGTTAGCGTTTGCCGTATGTTGCATCGTGTTCAGCGCATCGAATTACCCCTATACAGTGAATTTGAAGCGTTTGAGAGAAGTGTACGGTAGTGTTTTGGCAGAAAATTGCTTTTTTCGAAAATGAGCAATTCGCTGATAACTCGAGAACGGACGAATGTTAGCGTTTGCCGTATGTTGCATCGTGTTCAGCGCATCGAATTACACCTATACAGTGAATTTGAAGCGTTTAAGGGAAGTGTACGGTAATGTTTTGACAGAAAATTGCTTTTTTCGAAAATCAAGCAATTCGCTGATAACTCGAGAACGGTCGAATGTTAGCGTTTGCCGTATGTTGCATTGCGTTCAGCGCATCGAATTACCCCTATAGAGTGAATTTGGAGTGGTTAGGAAGTGTACGGTACTGTTTTGGAAGGAAAACCCGTTACGCATTCGTGCGTTTCACGGGCAGAAAAGCACGTTTTACACAGTCCTCACTGTTTTGATGATAACTGAAGAACGGTCGAATGTTAGCGTTTACCGTATGTTGCATCGTGTTCAGCACATCGAATTACCCCTATACAGTTAATTTGAAGCGTTTAAGGGAAGTGTACGGTAGTGTTTTGGCAGAAAATTGCTTTTTTCGAAAATTGAGCAATTCGCTGATAACTCGAGAACGGTCGAATGTTAGCGTTTGCCGTATGTTGCATCGTGTTCAGCACATCGAATTACCCCTATACAGTGATTTGAAGCGTTTAAGGGAAGTGTACGGTAGTTTTGGCAGAAAATTGCTTTTTTCGAAAATCGAGCCATTCGCTGATAACTCGAGAACGGTCGAATGTTAGCGTTTGCCGTGGGTTGCATTGCGTTCAGCGCATCGAATTACCCCTATACACTGAATTTGGAGTGGTTACGGGAAGTGTACGGTAGTGTTTTGGTAGGAAAACCCGTTTACGCGATATTCGTGCGTTTCACGGGCAGAAAAGCACGTTTTACACAGTCCTCACTGTTTTGATGATAACTCAAGAACGGTCGAATGTTAGGTTTGCCGTATGTTGCATCGTGTTCAGCGCATCGAATTACCCCTATACAGTGAATTTGAAGCGTTTAAGGGAAGTGTACGGTAATGTTTTGACAGAAAATTGCTTTTTTCGAAAATCAAGCAATTCGCTGATAACTCGAGAACGGTCGAATGTTAGCGTTTGCCGTATGTTCCATTGCGTTCAGCGCATCGAATTACCCCTATAGAGTGAATTTGGAGTGGTTACGGGAAGTGTACGGTAGTGTTTTGGAAGGAAAACCCGTTTATGCGATATTCGTGCGTTTCACGGGCAGAAAAGCACGTTTTACACAGTCCTCACTGTTTTGATGATAACTCGAGAACGGTCGAATGTTAGCGTTTGCCGTATGTTGCATCGTGTTCTGCACATCGAATTACCCCTATACAGTGATTTGAAGCGTTTAAGGGAAGTGTACGGTAGTGTTTTGGCAGAAAATTCTTTTTTCGAAAATCGAGCAATTCGCTGATAACTCGAGAACGGTCGAATGTTAGCGTTTGCTGTATGTTGCATTGCGTTCAGCGCATCGAATTACCCCTATACACTGAATTTGGAGTGGTTACGGGAAGTGTACGGTAGTGTTTTGGTAGGAAAACCCGTTTATGCGATATTCGTGCGTTTCACGGGCAGAAAAGCACGTTTTACACAGTCCTCACTGTTTTGATGATAACTCAAGAACGGTCGAATGTTAGCGTTTGCCGTATATTGCATCGTGTTCAGCGCATCGAATTACCCCTATACAGTGAATTTGAAGCGTTTAAGGGAAGTGTACGGTAATGTTTTGACAGAAAATTGCTTTTTCGAAAATCAAGCAATTCGCTGATAACTCGAGAACGGTCGAATGTTAGCGTTTGCCGTATGTTGCATTGCGTTCAGCGCATCGAATTACCCCTATACACTGAATTTGGAGTGGTTACGGGAGGTGTACGGTAGTGTTTTGGTAGGAAAACCCGTTTATGCGATATTCGTGCGTTTCACGGGCAGAAAAGCACGTTTTACACAGTCCTCACTGTTTTGATGATAACTCAAGAACGGGCGAATGTTAGCGTTTGCCGTATGTTGCATCGTGTTCAGCGCATCGAATTACCCCTATACAGTGAATTTGAAGCGTTTAAGGGAAGTGTACGGTAATGTTTTGACAGAAAATTGCTTTTTTCGAAAATCAAGCAATTCGCTGATAACTCGAGAACGGTCGAATGTTAGCGTTTGCCGTATGTTGCATTGCGTTCAGCGCATCGAATTACCCCTATAGAGTGAATTTGGAGTGGTTACGGGAAGTGTACGGTAGTGTTTTGGAAGGAAAACCCGTTTATGCGATATTCGTGCGTTTCACGGGCAGAAAAGCACGTTTTACACAGTCCTCACTGTTTTGATGATAACTCGAGAACGGTCGAATGTTAGCGTTTGCCGTAAGTTGCATCGTGTTCAGCACATCGAATTACCCCTATACAGTGATTTTGAAGCGTTTAAGGGAAGTGTACGGTAGTGTTTTGGCAGAAAATTGCTTTTTTCGAAAATCGAGCAATTCGCTGATAACTCGAGAACGGTCGAATGTTAGCGTTTGCCGTATGTTGCACTGCGTTCAGCGCATCGAATTACCCCTATACAGTGAATTTGAAGCGTTTGAGAGAAGTGTACGGTAGTGTTTTGGCAGAAAATTGCTTTTTTCGAAAATTGAGCAATTCGCTGATAACTCGAGAACGGACGAATGTTAGCGTTTGCCGTATGTTGCATCGTGTTCAGCGCATCGAATTACACCTATACAGTGAATTTGAAGCGTTTAAGGGAAGTGTACGGTAATGTTTTGACAGAAAATTGCTTTTTTCGAAAATCAAGCAATTCGCTGATAACTCGAGAACGGTCGAATGTTAGCGTTTGCCGTATGTTGCATTGCGTTCAGCGCATCGAATTACCCCTATAGAGTGAATTTGGAGTGGTTACGGGAAGTGTACGGTACTGTTTTGGAAGGAAAACCGTTTATGCGATATTCGTGCGTTTCACGGGCAGAAAAGCACGTTTACACAGTCCTCACTGTTTTGATGAACTCAAGAACGGTCGAATGTTAGCGTTTACCGTATGTTGCATCGTGTTCAGCACATCGAATTACCCTATACAGTTAATTTGAAGCGTTTAAGGGAAGTGTACGGTAGTGTTTTGGCAGAAAATTGCTTTTTCGAAAATGAGCAATTCGCTGATAACTCGAGAACGGTCGAATGTTAGCGTTTGCCGTATGTTGCATCGTGTTCAGCACATCGAATTACCCTATACAGTGATTTTGAAGCGTTTAAGGGAAGTGTACGGTAGTGTTTTGGCAGAAAATTGCTTTTTCGAAAATCGAGCCATTCGCTGATAACTCGAGAACGGTCGAATGTTAGCGTTTGCCGTGGGTTGCATTGCGTTCAGCGCATCGAATTACCCCTATACACTGAATTTGGAGTGGTTACGGGAAGTGTACGGTAGTGTTTTGGTAGGAAAACCCGTTTACGCGATATTCGTGCGTTTCACGGGCAGAAAAGCACGTTTTACACAGTCCTCACTGTTTTGATGATAACTCAAGAACGGTCGAATGTTAGCGTTTGCCGTATGTTGCATCGTGTTCAGCGCATCGAATTACCCCTATACAGTGAATTTGAAGCGTTTAAGGGAAGTGTACGGTAATGTTTTGACAGAAAATTGCTTTTTTCGAAAATCAAGCAATTCGCTGATAACTCGAGAACGGTCGAATGTTAGCGTTTGCCGTATGCATTGCGTTCAGCGCATCGAATTACCCCTATAGAGTGAATTTGGAGTGGTTACGGGAAGTGTACGGTAGTGTTTTGGAAGGAAAACCCGTTTATGCGATATTCGTGCGTTTCACGGGCAGAAAAGCACGTTTTACACAGTCCTCACTGTTTTGATGATAACTCGAGAACGGTCGAATGTTAGCGTTTGCCGTATGTTGCATCGTGTTCGCACTTCGAATTACCCCTATACAGTGATTTGAAGCGTTTAAGGGAAGTGTACGGTAGTGTTTTGGCAGAAAATTCTTTTTTCGAAAATCGAGCAATTCGCTGATAACTCGAGAACGGTCGAATGTTAGCGTTTGCCGTATGTTGCATTGCGTTCAGCGCATCGAATTACCCCTATACACTGAATTTGGAGTGGTTACGGGAAGTGTACGGTAGTGTTTTGGTAGGAAAACCCGTTTATGCGATATTCGTGCGTTTCACGGGCAGAAAAGCACGTTTTACACAGTCCTCACTGTTTTGATGATAACTCAAGAACGGTCGAATGTTAGCGTTTGCCGTATGTTGCATCGTGTTCAGCGCATCGAATTACCCCTATACAGTGAATTTGAAGCGTTTAAGGGAAGTGTACGGTAATGTTTTGACAGAAAATTTTTTCGAAAATCAAGCAATTCGCTGATAACTCGAGAACGGTCGAATGTTAGCGTTTGCCGTATGTTGCATTGCGTTCAGCGCATCGAATTACCCCTATAGAGTGAATTTGGAGTGGTTACGGGAAGTGTACGGTAGTGTTTTGGTAGGAAAACCCGTTTATGCGATATTCGTGCGTTTCACGGGCAGAAAAGCACGTTTTACACAGTCCTCACTGTTTTGATGATAACTCAAGAACGGTCGAATGTTAGCGTTTGCCGTATGTTCCATTGCGTTCAGCGCATCGAATTACCCCTATAGAGTGAATTTGAGTGGTTACGGGAAGTGTACGGTAGTGTTTTGGAAGGAAAACCGTTTATGCGATATTTTTCACGGGCAGAAAAGCACGTTTTACACAGTCCTCATTGATGATAACTCGAGAACGGTCGAATGTTAGCGTTTGCCGTATGTTGCATCGTGCTGCACATCGAATTACCCCTATACAGTGATTTGAAGCGTTTAAGGGAAGTGTACGGTAGTGTTTTGGCAGAAAATTTCTTTTTTCGAAAACGAGCAATTCGCTGATAACTCGAGAACGGTCGAATGTTAGCGTTTGCCGTATGTTGCATTGCGTTCAGCGCATCGAATTACCCCTATACACTGAATTTGGAGTGGTTACGGGAAGTGTACGGTAGTGTTTTGGTAGGAAAACCCGTTTATGCGATATTCGTGCGTTTCACGGGCAGAAAAGCACGTTTTACACAGTCCTCACTGTTTTGATGATAACTCAAGAACGGTCGAATGTTAGCGTTTGCCGTATGTTGCATCGTGTTCAGCGCATCGAATTACCCCTATACAGTGAATTTGAAGCGTTTAAGGGAAGTGTACGGTAAGTTTTGACAGAAAATTGCTTTTTTCGAAAATCGAGCAATTCGCTGATAACTCGAGAACGGTCGAATGTTAGCGATTGCCGTATGTTGCATTGCGTTCAGCGCATCGAATTACCCCTATACACTGAATTTGGAGTGGTTACGGGAGGTGTACGGTAGTGTTTTGGTAGGAAAACCCGTTTATGCGATATTCGTGCGTTTCACGGGCAGAAAAGCACGTTTTACACAGTCCTCACTGTTTTGATGATAACTCAAGAACGGCGAATGTTAGCGTTTGCCGTATGTTGCATCGTGTTCAGCGCATCGAATTACCCCTATACAGTGAATTTGAAGCGTTTAAGGGAAGTGTACGGTAATGTTTTGACAGAAAATTGCTTTTTTCGAAAATCAAGCAATTCGCTGATAACTCGAGAACGGTCGAATGTTAGCGTTTGCCGTATGTTGCATTGCGTTCAGCGCATCGAATTACCCCTATAGAGTGAATTTGGAGTGGTTACGGGAAGTGTACGGTAGTGTTTGGAAGGAAAACCCGTTTATGCGATATTCGTGCGTTTCACGGGCAGAAAAGCACGTTTTACACAGTCCTCACTGTTTTGATGATAACTCGAGAACGGTCGAATGTTAGCGTTTGCCGTATGTTGCATCGTGTTCAGCACATCGAATTACCCCTATACAGTGATTTGAAGCGTTTAAGGGAAGTGTACGGTAGTGTTTTGCAGAAAATTGCTTTTTTCGAAAATCGAGCAATTCGCTGATAACTCGAGAACGGTCGAATGTTAGCGTTTGCCGTATGTTGCATTGCGTTCAGCGCATCGAATTACCCTATACACTGAATTTGGAGTGGTTACGGGAAGTGTACGGTAGTGTTTGGTAGGAAAACCCGTTTATGCGATATTCGTGCGTTTCACGGGCAGAAAAGCACGTTTTACACAGTCCTCACTGTTTTGATGATAACTCAAGAACGGTCGAATGTTAGCGTTTGCCGTATGTTGCATCGTGTTCAGCGCATCGAATTACCCCTATACAGTGAATTTGAAGCGTTTAAGGGAAGTGTACGGTAGTGTTTTGGCAGAAAATTGCTTTTTTCGAAAATGAGCAATTCGCTGATAACTCGAGAACGGTCGAATGTTAGCGTTTCCGTATGTTGCATCTGATCAGCACATCGAATTACCCTATACAGTGATTTGAAGCGTTTAGGGAAGTGTACGGTAGTGTTTTGGCAGAAAATTGCTTTTTTCAAAAATCGAGCAATTCGCCGATAACTCAAGAACGGTCGAATGTTAGCGTTTGCCGTATGTTGCATTGTTCAGCGCATCGAATTACCCCTATACAGTGAATTTGAAGCGTTAGGGAAGTGTACGGTAGTGTTTTGGCAGAAAATTGCTTTTTTCGAAAAGCAGTTACACAGTCCTCTTGATGATAACTCGAGAACGGTCGAATGTTAGCGTTTGCCGTATGTTGCATCGTGTTCAGCGCATCGAATTACCCCTATACAGTGAATTTGAAGCGTTTAAGGGAAGTGTACGGTAGTGTTTTGGCAGAAAATTGCTTTTTTCGAAAATGAGCAATTCGCTGATAACTCGAGAACGGTCGAATGTTAGCGTTTGCCGTATGTTGCATGCGTTCAGCACATCGAATTACCCCTATACAGTTAATTTGAGCGGTTAGGGAAGTGTACGGTAGTGTTTGGCAAAAGAATTGCTTTTCGAAAAGAGCAAGTTCGATGATAACTCGAGAACGGTCGAATGTTAGCGTTTGCCGTATGTTGCATCGTGTTCAGCGCATCGAATTACCCCTATACAGTGAATTTGAAGCGTTTAAGGGAAGTGTACGGTAATGTTTTGGCAGAAAATTGCTTTTTTCGAAAATCAAGCAATTCGCTGATAACTCGAGAACGGTCGAATGTTAGCGTTTGCCGTATGTTGCATGCGTTCAGCGCATCGAATTACCCCTATACAGAATTTGAGCGGTTACGGGAAGTGTACGGTAGTGTTTGGAAAACCGTTTATGCGATATTCGTGCGTTTTCGAAAAGCACGTTACACAGTTCGTTTGATAACTCAAGAACGGTCGAATGTTAGCGTTTGCCGTATGTTGCATCGTGTTCAGCGCATCGAATTACCCTATACAGTGAATTTGAAGCGTTTAAGGGAAGTGTACGGTAGTGTTTTGCAGAAAATTGCTTTTTTCGAAAATGAGCAATTCGCTGATAACTCGAGAACGGTCGAATGTTAGCGTTTGCCGTATGTTGCATTGCGTTCAGCGCATCGAATTACCCCTATACACTGAATTTGGAGTGGTTACGGGAAGTGTACGGTAGTGTGTTTGGTAGGAAAACCGTTTATGCGATATTCGTGCGTTTCACGGGCAGAAAAGCACGTTTTACACAGTCCTCACTGTTTTGATGATACTCAAGAACGGTCGAATGTTAGCGTTTGCCGTATGTTGCATCGTGTTCAGCGCATCGAATTACCCCTATACAGTGAATTTGAAGCGTTTAAGGGAAGTGTACGGTAGTGTTTGGCAGAAAATTGCTTTTTTCGAAAATTGAGCAATTCGCTGATAACTCGAGAACGGTCGAATGTTAGCGTTTGCCGTATGTTGCATCGCGTTCAGCACATCGAATTACCCCTATACACTGAATTTGAGCGTTTAGGGAAGTGTACGGTAGTGTTTGGCAGGAAAATTGCGTTTATCGAAAACGAGCAATTCGCTGATAACTCGAGAACGGTCGAATGTTAGCGTTTGCCGTATGTTGCATCGTTCAGCGCATCGAATTACCCCTATACAGTGAATTTGAGGTTTAAGGGAAGTGTACGGTAGTGTTTTGGCAGAAAATTGCTTTTTTCGAAAAGCACGTTACACAGTTCGCTGATAACTCAAGAACGGTCGAATGTTAGCGTTTGCCGTATGTTGCATCGTGTTCAGCATCGAATTACCCCTATACAGTGAATTTGAAGCGTTTAAGGGAAGTGTACGGTAGTGTTTTGGCAGAAAATTGCTTTTTCGAAAATCGAGCAATTCGCTGATAACTCGAGAACGGTCGAATGTTAGCGTTTGCCGTATGTTGCATCGTTCAGCACATCGAATTACCCCTATACAGTAATTTGAAGCGTTTAAGGGAAGTGTACGGTAGTGTTTTGGCAGAAAATTGTTTTTTCGAAAATCGAGCAATTCGCTGATAACTCGAGAACGGTCGAATGTTAGCGTTTGCCGTATGTTGCATGCGTTCAGCGCATCGAATTACCCCTATACACTGAATTTGAGTGGTTACGGGAAGTGTACGGTAGTGTTTTGGTAGGAAAATATGCGATATTCGTGCGTTTCGGGCAGAAAGCATTACACATTCACGTTTTGATGATAACTCAAGAACGGTCGAATGTTAGCGTTTGCCGTATGTTGCATCGTGTTCAGCACATCGAATTACCCCTATACAGTAATTTGAAGCGTTTAAGGGAAGTGTACGGTAGTGTTTGGCAGAAAATTGCTTTTTTCAAAAATCAGCAATTCGCTGATAACTCGAGAACGGTCGAATGTTAGCGTTTGCCGTATGTTGCATTGTTCAGCACATCGAATTACCCCTATACAGTGAATTTAAGCGTTTAGGGAAGTGTACGGTAGTTTTGGCAGAAAATGCTTTTTTCGAAAATCGACAATTGCTGATAACTCAAGAACGGTCGAATGTTAGCGTTTGCCGTATGTTGCATGCGTTCAGCGCATCGAATTACCCCTATACAGTGAATTTGAAGTTTACGGGAAGTGTACGGTAGTGTTTTGGTAGGAAAATTTATGCGATATTCGTTTCACGGGCAGAAAATACACAGTCCTCACTTGATGATAACTCGAGAACGGTCGAATGTTAGCGTTTGCCGTATGTTGCATCGTGTTCAGCGCATCGAATTACCCCTATACAGTGAATTTGAAGCGTTTAAGGGAAGTGTACGGTAATGTTTTGACAGAAAATTGCTTTTTCGAAAATCAAGCAATTCGCTGATAACTCGAGAACGGTCGAATGTTAGCGTTTGCCGTATGTTGCATTGCGTTCAGCGCATCGAATTACCCTATACACTGAATTTGGAGTGGTTACGGGAAGTGTACGGTAGTGTTTTGGTAGGAAAACCCGTTTATGCGATATTCGTGCGTTTCACGGGCAGAAAAGCACGTTTTACACAGTCCTCACTGTTTTGATGATAACTCAAGAACGGTCGAATGTTAGCGTTTGCCGTATGTTGCATCGTGTTCAGCGCATCGAATTACCCCTATACAGTGAATTTGAAGCGTTTAAGGGAAGTGTACGGTAATGTTTTGACAGAAAATTGCTTTTTTCGAAAATCAAGCAATTCGCTGATAACTCGAGAACGGTCGAATGTTAGCGTTTGCCGTATGTTGCATTGCGTTCAGCGCATCGAATTACCCCTATACACTGAATTTGGAGTGGTTACGGGAAGTGTACGGTAGTGTTTTGGTAGGAAAACCCGTTTATGCGATATTCGTGCGTTTCACGGGCAGAAAAGCACGTTTTACACAGTCCTCACTGTTTTGATGATAACTCAAGAACGGTCGAATGTTAGCGTTTGCCGTATGTTGCATCGTGTTCAGCACATCGAATTACCCTATACAGTAATTTGAAGCGTTTAAGGGAAGTGTACGGTAGTGTTTTGACAGAAAATTGTTTTTTCGAAAATGAGCAATTCGCTGATAACTCGAGAACGGTCGAATGTTAGCGTTTGCCGTATGTTGCATCGTGTTCAGCACATCGAATTACCCCTATACAGTGAATTTGAAGCGTTTAAGGGAAGTGTACGGTAGTGTTTTGGCAGAAAATGATTTTTTGAAAACGAGCAATTCGCTGATAACTCAAGAACGGTCGAATGTTAGCGTTTGCCGTATGTTGCATGCGTTCAGCGCATCGAATTACCCCTATACACTGAATTTGGAGTGGTTACGGGAAGTGTACGGTAGTGTTTGGTAGGAAAATATGCGATATTCGTGCGTTTCACGGGCGAAAAGCACGTTTTACACAGTCCTCACGTTTGATGATAACTCAAGAACGGTCGAATGTTAGCGTTTGCCGTATGTTGCATCGTGTTCAGCGCATCGAATTACCCCTATACAGTGAATTTGAAGCGTTTAAGGGAAGTGTACGGTATGTTTGGACAGAAAATTGCTTTTTCGAAAATCAAGCAATTCGCTGATAACTCGAGAACGGTCGAATGTTAGCGTTTGCCGTATGTTGCATTGCGTTCAGCGCATCGAATTACCCCTATACACTGAATTTGGAGTGGTTACGGGAAGTGTACGGTAGTTTTGGTAGGAAAACCCGTTTATGCGATATTCGTGCGTTTCACGGGCAGAAAAGCACGTTTTACACAGTCCTCACTGTTTGATGATAACTCAAGAACGGTCGAATGTTAGCGTTTGCCGTATGTTGCATCGTGTTCAGCGCATCGAATTACCCCTATACAGTGAATTTGAAGCGTTTAAGGGAAGTGTACGGTAATGTTTTGACAGAAAATTGCTTTTTCGAAAATCAAGCAATTCGCTGATAACTCGAGAACGGTCGAATGTTAGCGTTTGCCGTATGTTGCATTGCGTTCAGCGCATCGAATTACCCCTATAGAGTGAATTTGGAGTGGTTACGGGAAGTGTACGGTAGTGTTTGGTAGGAAAACCCGTTTATGCGATATTCGTGCGTTTCACGGGCAGAAAAGCACGTTTTACACAGTCCTCACTGTTTGATGATAACTCAAGAACGGTCGAATGTTAGCGTTTGCCGTATGTTGCATCGTGTTCAGCGCATCGAATTACCCCTATACAGTGAATTTGAAGCGTTTAAGGGAAGTGTACGGTATGTTTTGCAGAAAATTGCTTTTTTCGAAAATCGAGCAATTCGCTGATAACTCGAGAACGGTCGAATGTTAGCGTTTGCCGTATGTTGCATTGCGTTCAGCGCATCGAATTACCCCTATACAGTGAATTTGGAGTGGTTACGGGAAGTGTACGGTAGTGTTTTGGAAGGAAAACCCGTTTATGCGATATTCGTGCGTTTCACGGGCAGAAAAGCACGTTTTACACAGTCCTCACTGTTTGATGATAACTCAAGAACGGTCGAATGTTAGCGTTTGCCGTATGTTGCATCGTGTTCAGCGCATCGAATTACCCCTATACAGTGATTTGAAGCGTTTAAGGGAAGTGTACGGTAGTTTTGCAGAAAATTGTTTTTTCGAAAATCGAGCAATTCGCTGATAACTCGAGAACGGTCGAATGTTAGCGTTTGCCGTATGTTGCATTCGTGTTCAGCACATCGAATTACCCCTATACAGTAATTTGAAGGTTTAGGGAAGTGTACGGTAGTGTTTTGGTAGGAAAATGTTTTTTCGAAAATTGAGCAATTCGATGATAACTCGAGAACGGTCGAATGTTAGCGTTTGCCGTATGTTGCATCGTGTTCAGCACATCGAATTACCCCTATACAGTGAATTTGAAGCGTTTAAGGGAAGTGTACGGTAGTGTTTTGGCAGAAAATTGCTTTTTTCGAAAACAGCAATTCGCTGATAACTCGAGAACGGTCGAATGTTAGCGTTTGCCGTATGTTGCATGCGTTCAGCGCATCGAATTACCCCTATACGAATTTGAAGTGGTTACGGGAAGTGTACGGTAGTGTTTTGGAGGAAAACCCGTTTATGCGATTCGTTTTCACGGGCAGAAAAGCACGTTTTACACAGTTCACTGTTTGATAACTCAAGAACGGTCGAATGTTAGCGTTTGCCGTATGTTGCATCGTGTTCAGCACATCGAATTACCCCTATACAGTGAATTTGAAGCGTTTAAGGGAAGTGTACGGTAGTTTTGCAGAAAATTGCTTTTTTCGAAAATCGAGCAATTCGCTGATAACTCAAGAACGGTCGAATGTTAGCGTTTGCCGTATGTTGCATTGCGTTCAGCGCATCGAATTACCCCTATACACTGAATTTGGAGTGGTTACGGGAAGTGTACGGTAGTGTTTGGTAGGAAAACCCGTTTATGCGATATTCGTGCGTTTCACGGGCAGAAAAGCACGTTTTACACAGTCCCACTGTTTGATGATAACTCAAGAACGGTCGAATGTTAGCGTTTGCCGTATGTTGCATCGTGTTCAGCGCATCGAATTACCCCTATACAGTGAATTTGAAGCGTTTAAGGAAGTGTACGGTAGTGTTTTGGCAGAAAATTGCTTTTTTCGAAAATCGAGCAATTCGCTGATAACTCGAGAACGGTCGAATGTTAGCGTTTGCCGTATGTTGCATTGCGTTCAGCGCATCGAATTACCCCTATACACTGAATTTGGAGTGGTTACGGGAAGTGTACGGTAGTGTTTTGGTAGGAAAACCCGTTTATGCGATATTCGTGCGTTTCACGGGCAGAAAAGCACGTTTTACACAGTCCTCACTGTTTTGATGATAACTCAAGAACGGTCGAATGTTAGCGTTTGCCGTATGTTGCATCGTGTTCAGCACATCGAATTACCCTATACAGTTAATTTGAAGCGTTTAAGGGAAGTGTACGGTATGTTTTGCAGAAAATTGCTTTTTTCGAAAATCGAGCAATTCGCTGATAACTCGAGAACGGTCGAATGTTAGCGTTTGCCGTATGTTGCATGCGTTCAGCGCATCGAATTACCCCTATACACTGAATTTGAGGTTAGGGAAGTGTACGGTAGTGTTTTGGCAGAAAATATGCTTTTTTCGAAAAAAGCAATTCGCTGATAACTCAAGAACGGTCGAATGTTAGCGTTTGCCGTATGTTGCATCGTTCAGCGCATCGAATTACCCCTATACAGTGAATTTGAAGTTAAGGGAAGTGTACGGTAAGTGTTTTGAGAAAATATGCTTTTTTCGAAAAGCAGTTCAAGTTCACTGTTGATGATAACTCGAGAACGGTCGAATGTTAGCGTTTGCCGTATGTTGCATCGTGTTCAGCGCATCGAATTACCCCTATACAGTGAATTTGAAGCGTTTAAGGGAAGTGTACGGTAGTGTTTGGCAGAAAATTGCTTTTTTCGAAAATCAAGCAATTCGCTGATAACTCGAGAACGGTCGAATGTTAGCGTTTGCCGTATGTTGCATTGCGTCAGCGCATCGAATTACCCCTATACACTGAATTTGGAGTGGTTACGGAAGTGTACGGTAGTGTTTTGGTAGGAAAACCCGTTTATGCGATATTCGTGCGTTTCACGGGCAGAAAAGCACGTTTTACACAGTCCTCACTGTTTTGATGATAACTCAAGAACGGTCGAATGTTAGCGTTTGCCGTATGTTGCATCGTGTTCAGCGCATCGAATTACCCCTATACAGTGAATTTGAAGCGTTAAGGGAAGTGTACGGTAGTGTTTTGGCAGAAAATTGCTTTTTTCGAAAATGAGCAATTCGCTGATAACTCGAGAACGGTCGAATGTTAGCGTTTGCCGTATGTTGCATCGTGTTCAGCGCATCGAATTACCCCTATACACTGAATTTGAAGAGTTTAGGGAAGTGTACGGTATGTTTTGACAGAAAATTGCTTTTTTCGAAAATCAAGCACTCGCTGATAACTCGAGAACGGTCGAATGTTAGCGTTTGCCGTATGTTGCATCGTGTTCAGCGCATCGAATTACCCCTATACAGTGAATTTGAAGCGTTAAGGAAGTGTACGGTAGTGTTTGTAGGAAAATTGCTTTTTCCGAAAAATTTAACAGTCCTCACGCTGATAACTCAAGAACGGTCGAATGTTAGCGTTTGCCGTATGTTGCATCGTGTTCAGCGCATCGAATTACCCCTATACAGTGAATTTGAAGCGTTTAAGGGAAGTGTACGGTAATGTTTTGACAGAAAATTGCTTTTTTCGAAAATCAAGCAATTCGCTGATAACTCGAGAACGGTCGAATGTTAGCGTTTGCCGTATGTTGCATTGCGTTCAGCGCATCGAATTACCCCTATAGAGTGAATTGGAGTGGTTACGGGAAGTGTACGGTATGTTTGGAAGGAAAACCCGTTTATGCGATATTCGTGCGTTTCGGGCAGAAAAGCACGTTTTACACAGTCCTCACTGTTTTGATGATAACTCAAGAACGGTCGAATGTTAGCGTTTGCCGTATGTTGCATCGTGTTCAGCGCATCGAATTACCCCTATACAGTGAATTTGAAGCTTTAAGGGAAGTGTACGGTAGTGTTTTGCAGAAAATTGCTTTTTTCGAAAATGAGCAATTCGCTGATAACTCGAGAACGGTCGAATGTTAGCGTTTGCCGTATGTTGCATCGTGTTCAGCACATCGAATTACCCCTATACAGTGAATTTGAGTTTAAGGGAAGTGTACGGTAGTGTTTGGCAGAAAATATGCTTTTTTCGAAAACGAGCATTCGATGATAACTCAAGAACGGTCGAATGTTAGCGTTTGCCGTATGTTGCATTGCGTTCAGCGCATCGAATTACCCTATACAGAATTTGAGTGGTTAGGGAAGTGTACGGTAGTGTTTTGGCAGGAAAATTATGCGATATTTGCGTTTCAGAAAAGCAGTTTTACAAGTTCGTTTGATGATAACTCGAGAACGGTCGAATGTTAGCGTTTGCCGTATGTTGCATCGTGTTCAGCGCATCGAATTACCCCTATACAGTGAATTTGAAGTTTAAGGGAAGTGTACGGTAGTGTTTTGACAGAAAATTGCTTTTTTCGAAAATCAAGCAATTCGCTGATAACTCGAGAACGGTCGAATGTTAGCGTTTGCCGTATGTTGCATTGCGTTCAGCGCATCGAATTACCCCTATACACTGAATTTGGAGTGGTTACGGGAAGTGTACGGTAGTGTTTTGGTAGGAAAACCCGTTTATGCGATATTCGTGCGTTTCACGGGCAGAAAAGCACGTTTTACACAGTCCTCACTGTTTGATGATAACTCAAGAACGGTCGAATGTTAGCGTTTGCCGTATGTTGCATCGTGTTCAGCGCATCGAATTACCCCTATACAGTGAATTTGAAGCCTTTAAGGGAAGTGTACGGTAATGTTTTGACAGAAAATTGCTTTTTTCGAAAATCAAGCAATTCGCTGATAACTCGAGAACGGTCGAATGTTAGCGTTTGCCGTATGTTGCATTCGTGTTCAGCACATCGAATTACCCCTATACAGTTAATTTGAGCGTTACGGGAAGTGTACGGTAGTGTTTTGGTAGGAAAACCCGTTTATGCGATATTCGTGCGTTTCACGGGCAGAAAAGCACGTTTTACACAGTCCTCACTGTTTTGATGATAACTCGAGAACGGTCGAATGTTAGCGTTTGCCGTATGTTGCATCGTGTTCAGCGCATCGAATTACCCCTATACAGTGAATTTGAAGCGTTTAAGGGAAGTGTACGGTAGTGTTTTGTAGGAAACCGTTTATGCGATATTCGTGCGTTCACGGGCAGAAAAGCACGTTTACACAGTCCTCACTGTTTGATGATAACTCAAGAACGGTCGAATGTTAGCGTTTGCCGTATGTTGCATCGTGTTCAGCGCATCGAATTACCCCTATACAGTGAATTTGAAGCGTTTACGGAAGTGTACGGTAGTGTTTGTGACAGAAAATTGCTTTTTCGAAAATCAAGCAATTCGCTGATAACTCGAGAACGGTCGAATGTTAGCGTTTGCCGTATGTTGCATTGCGTTCAGCGCATCGAATTACCCCTATACTGAATTTGGAGTGGTTACGGGAAGTGTACGGTAGTGTTTGGTAGGAAAACCCGTTTATGCGATATTCGTGCGTTTCACGGGCAGAAAAGCACGTTTTACACAGTCCTCACTGTTTGATGATAACTCAAGAACGGTCGAATGTTAGCGTTTGCCGTATGTTGCATCGTGTTCAGCGCATCGAATTACCCCTATACAGTGAATTTGAAGCGTTTAAGGAAGTGTACGGTAGTGTTTGGCAGAAAATTGCTTTTTCGAAAATCGAGCAATTCGCGATAACTCGAGAACGGTCGAATGTTAGCGTTTGCCGTATGTTGCATTGCGTTCAGCGCATCGAATTACCCCTATACAGTGAATTTGGAGTGGTTACGGGAAGTGTACGGTAGTGTTTGGTAGGAAAACCCGTTTATGCGATATTCGTGCGTTTCACGGGCAGAAAAGCACGTTTTACACAGTCCTCACTGTTTTGATGATAACTCAAGAACGGTCGAATGTTAGCGTTTGCCGTATGTTGCATCGTGTTCAGCATCGAATTACCCCTATACAGTAATTGAAGCGTTTAAGGAAGTGTACGGTATGTTTTGGCAGAAAATTGCTTTTTTCGAAAATGAGCAATTCGCTGATAACTCGAGAACGGTCGAATGTTAGCGTTTGCCGTATGTTGCGTCGTGTTCAGCATCGAATTACCCCTATACAGTAATTTGGAGTTTAAGGGAAGTGTACGGTAGTGTTTTGGAAGAAAATTGCTTTTTCGAAAAGAGCAATTCGCTGATAACTCGAGAACGGTCGAATGTTAGCGTTTGCCGTATGTTGCATCGTGTCAGCACATCGAATTACCCCTATACAGTGATTTGAAGCGTTTAAGGGAAGTGTACGGTAGTGTTTTGGCAGAAAATTGCTTTTTTCGAAAATCGAGCAATTCGCTGATAACTCGAGAACGGTCGAATGTTAGCGTTTGCCGTATGTTGCATTGCGTCAGCGCATCGAATTACCCCTATACACTGAATTTGAGTGGTTACGGGAAGTGTACGGTAGTGTTTTGGTAGGAAAACCGTTTATGCGATATTCGTGCGTTTCACGGGCAGAAAAGCACGTTTTACACAGTCTCACTGTGTTGATGATAACTCAAGAACGGTCGAATGTTAGCGTTTGCCGTATGTTGCATCGTGTTCAGCGCATCGAATTACCCCTATACAGTGAATTGAAGCGTTTAAGGGAAGTGTACGGTAATGTTTTGACAGAAAATTGCTTTTTTCGAAAATCAAGCAATTCGCTGATAACTCGAGAACGGTCGAATGTTACCGTTTGCCGTATGTTGCATTGCGTTCAGCGCATCGAATTACCCCTATACACTGAATTTGGAGTGGTTACGGAAGTGTACGGTAGTGTTTTGGTAGGAAAACCCGTTTATGCGATATTCGTGCGTTTCACGGGCAGAAAAGCACGTTTTACACAGTCCTCACTGTTTGATGATAACTCAAGAACGGTCGAATGTTAGCGTTTGCCGTATGTTGCATCGTGTTCAGCGCATCGAATTACCCCTATACAGTGAATTTGAAGCTTTAAGGGAAGTGTACGGTAATGTTTTGACAGAAAATTGCTTTTTTCGAAAATCAAGCAATTCGCTGATAACTCGAGAACGGTCGAATGTTAGCGTTTGCCGTATGTTGCATCGTTCAGCGCATCGAATTACCCCTATACAGTGAATTTGAAGCGTTAGGGAAGTGTACGGTAGTGTTTTGGCAGAAAATTGCTTTTCGAAAATCAAGCAATTCGCTGATAACTCGAGAACGGTCGAATGTTAGCGTTTGCCGTATGTTGCATCGTGATCAGCACATCGAATTACCCCTATACAGTGAATTTGAAGCGTTTAAGGGAAGTGTACGGTAGTGTTTGGTAGAAAACCGTTTATGCGATATTCGTGCGTTTCAGAAAAGTACACAGTCCTCACTGTTGATGATAACTCAAGAACGGTCGAATGTTAGCGTTTGCCGTATGTTGCATCGTGTTCAGCGCATCGAATTACCCCTATACAGTGAATTTGAAGCGTTTAGGGAAGTGTACGGTATGTTGTGACAGAAAATTGCTTTTTCGAAAATCAAGCAATTCGCTGATAACTCGAGAACGGTCGAATGTTAGCGTTGCCGTATGTTGCATGCGTTCAGCGCATCGAATTACCCCTATACACTGAATTTGAGTGGTTACGGAAGTGTACGGTAGTGTTTGGTAGGAAAACCCGTTTATGCGATATTCGTGCGTTTCACGGGCAGAAAAGCACGTTTTACACAGTCTCACTGTTTTGATGATAACTCAAGAACGGTCGAATGTTAGCGTTTGCCGTATGTTGCGTCGTGTTCAGCGCATCGAATTACCCTATACAGTGAATTTGAAGCGTTTAGGGAAGTGTACGGTAGTGTTTTGGCAGAAAATTGCTTTTTTCGAAAATGAGCAATTCGCTGATAACTCGAGAACGGTCGAATGTTAGCGTTTGCCGTATGTTGCATCGTGATCAGCACATCGAATTACCCCTATACAGTGATTTGAGCGTTTAGGGAAGTGTACGGTAGTGTTTTGGCAGAAAATTGCTTTTTCGAAAATCGAGCAATTGCCGATAACTCGAGAACGGTCGAATGTTAGCGTTTGCCGTATGTTGCATTGCGTTCAGCGCATCGAATTACCCTATAGAGTGAATTTGGAGTGGTTACGGGAAGTGTACGGTAGTGTTTTGGCAGGAAAAGTTTATGCGATATTCGTGCGTTTCACGGGCGAAAAGCACGTTTTACAATCCTCACGCTGATAACTCAAGAACGGTCGAATGTTAGCGTTTGCCGTATGTTGCATCGTGTTCAGCACATCGAATTACCCTATACAGTTAATTTGAAGCGTTTAAGGTAAGTGTACGGTAGTGTTTTGGCAGAAAATTGCTTTTTTCGAAAATGAGCAATTCGCTGATAACTCGAGAACGGTCGAATGTTAGCGTTGCCGTATGTTGCGTCGTGTTCAGCACATCGAATTACCCTATACAGTGATTTGAAGCGTTTAAGGGAAGTGTACGGTAGTGTTTTGGCAGAAAATTGCTTTTTCGAAAATCGAGCAATTCGCTGATAACTCGAGAACGGTCGAATGTTAGTGTTTGCCGTATGTTGCATTGCGTTCAGCGCATCGAATTACCCCTATACACTGAATTTGGATGGTTACGGGAAGTGTACGGTAGTGTTTTGGTAGGAAAACCCGTTTATGCGATATTCGTGCGTTTCACGGCAGAAAAGCACGTTTTACACAGTCCTCACTGTTTTGATGATAACTCAAGAACGGTCGAATGTTAGCGTTTGCCGTATGTTGCATCGTGTTCAGCGCATCGAATTACCCTATACAGTGAATTTGAAGCGTTTAAGGGAAGTGTACGGTAGTGTTTTGGCAGAAAATTGCTTTTTTCGAAAATGAGCAATTCGCTGATAACTCGAGAACGGTCGAATGTTAGCGTTTGCCGTATGTTGCATCGTGATCAGCACATCGAATTACCCTATACAGTGAATTTGAAGCGTTTAAGGGAAGTGTACGGTAGTGTTTTGGCAGGAAAATATGCTTTTTTCGAAAATCGAGCAATCGCGATAACTCGAGAACGGTCGAATGTTAGCGTTTGCCGTATGTTGCATTGCGTTCAGCGCATCGAATTACCCCTATACACTGAATTGAGTTACGGGAAGTGTACGGTAGTGTTTTGTGGAAAACCCGTTTGTGCGATATTCGTGCGTTTCACGGGCAGAAAAGCACGTTTTACACAGTCCTCATTTTGATGATAACTCAAGAACGGTCGAATGTTAGCGTTTGCCGTATGTTGCATCGTGTTCAGCGCATCGAATTACCCCTATACAGTGAATTTGAAGCGTTTAAGGGAAGTGTACGGTAGTGTTTTGGCAGAAAATTGCTTTTTTCGAAAATTGAGCAATTCGCTGATAACTCGAGAACGGTCGAATGTTAGCGTTTGCCGTATGTTGCATCGTGATCAGCACATCGAATTACCCTATACAGTTAATTTGAAGCGTTTAAGGGAAGTGTACGGTAGTGTTTTGGCAGAAAATTGCTTTTTTCGAAAAATTGAGCAATTCGCTGATAACTCGAGAACGGTCGAATGTTAGCGTTTGCCGTATGTTGCATCGTGTTCAGCACATCGAATTACCCTATACAGTGATTTGAAGCGTTTAAGGGAAGTGTACGGTAGTGTTTGGCAGAAAATTGCTTTTTCGAAAATCGAGCAATTCGCTGATAACTCGAGAACGGTCGAATGTTAGCGTTTGCCGTATGTTGCATGCGTTCAGCGCATCGAATTACCCCTATACACTGAATTTGGAGTGGTTACGGGAAGTGTACGGTAGTGTTTTGGTAGGAAAACCCGTTTATGCGATATTCGTGCGTTTCACGGGCAGAAAAGCACGTTTTACACAGTCCTCACTGTGTTGATGATAACTCAAGAACGGTCGAATGTTAGCGTTTGCCGTATGTTGCATCGTGTTCAGCGCATCGAATTACCCTATACAGTGAATTTGAAGCGTTTAAGGGAAGTGTACGGTAATGTTTTGACAGAAAATTGCTTTTTTCGAAAATCAAGCAATTCGCTGATAACTCGAGAACGGTCGAATGTTAGCGTTTGCCGTATGTTGCATTGCGTTCAGCGCATCGAATTACCCCTATACACTGAATTTGGAGTGGTTACGGGAAGTGTACGGTAGTGTTTTGGTAGGAAAACCCGTTTATGCGATATTCGTGCGTTTCACGGGCAGAAAAGCACGTTTTACACAGTCCTCACTGTTGATGATAACTCAAGAACGGTCGAATGTTAGCGTTTGCCGTATGTTGCATCGTGTTCAGCGCATCGAATTACCCTATACAGTGAATTTGAAGCGTTTAAGGGAAGTGTACGGTAATGTTTTGACAGAAAATTGCTTTTTCGAAAATCAAGCAATTCGCTGATAACTCGAGAACGGTCGAATGTTAGCGTTTGCCGTATGTTGCATTGCGTTCAGCGCATCGAATTACCCCTATAGAGTGAATTTGGAGTGGTTACGGGAAGTGTACGGTAGTGTTTTGGAGGAAAACCCGTTTATGCGATATTCGTGCGTTTCACGGGCAGAAAAGCACGTTTTACACAGTCCTCACTGTTTTGATGATAACTCGAGAACGGTCGAATGTTAGCGTTTGCCGTATGTTGCATCGTGTTCAGCACATCGAATTACCCTATACAGTGATTTGAAGCGTTTAAGAGAAGTGTACGGTAGTGTTTTGGCAGAAAATTGCTTTTTTCGAAAATCGAGCAATTCGCTGATAACTCGAGAACGGTCGAATGTTAGCGTTTGCCGTATGTTGCATTGCGTTCAGCGCATCGAATTACCCTATACACTGAATTTGGAGTGGTTACGGGAAGTGTACGGTAGTGTTTTGGTAGGAAAACCCGTTTATGCGATATTCGTGCGTTTCACGGGCAGAAAAGCACGTTTTACACAGTCTCACTGTTTGATGATAACTCAAGAACGGTCGAATGTTAGCGTTGCCGTATGCATCGTGTTCAGCGCATCGAATTACCCCTATACAGTGAATTTGAAGCGTTTAAGGAAGTGTACGGTAATGTTTTGACAGAAAATTGCTTTTTTCGAAAATCAAGCAATTCGCTGATAACTCGAGAACGGTCGAATGTTAGCGTTTGCCGTATGTTGCATTGCGTTCAGCGCATCGAATTACCCCTATACACTGAATTTGGAGTGGTTACGGGAAGTGTACGGTAGTGTTTGGTAGGAAAACCCGTTTATGCGATATTCGTGCGTTTCACGGGCAGAAAAGCACGTTTTACACAGTCCTCACTGTTTGATGATAACTCAAGAACGGCGAAGTTAGCGTTTGCCGTATGTTGCATCGTGTTCAGCGCATCGAATTACCCTATACAGTGAATTTGAAGCGTTTAAGGGAAGTGTACGGTAATGTTTTGACAGAAAATTGCTTTTTTCGAAAATCAAGCAATTCGCTGATAACTCGAGAACGGTCGAATGTTAGCGTTTGCCGTATGTTGCATGCGTTCAGCGCATCGAATTACCCCTATACTGAATTTGGAGTGGTTACGGGAAGTGTACGGTAGTGTTTTGGAAGGAAAACCCGTTTATGCGATATTCGTGCGTTTCACGGGCAGAAAAGCACGTTTTACACAGTCCTCACTGTTTTGATGATAACTCAAGAACGGTCGAATGTTAGCGTTTGCCGTATGTTGCATCGTGTTCAGCGCATCGAATTACCCCTATACAGTGAATTTGAAGCGTTTAAGGGAAGTGTACGGTAGTGTTTTGGCAGAAAATTGCTTTTTTCAAAAATCAGCAATTCGCTGATAACTCGAGAACGGTCGAATGTTAGCGTTTGCCGTATGTTGCATCGTGTCAGCACATCGAATTACCCCTATACAGTAATTTGAAGCGTTAAGAAGTGTACGGTAATGTTTGACAGAAAATTGCTTTTTCGAAAATCAAGCAATTCGCTGATAACTCGAGAACGGTCGAATGTTAGCGTTTGCCGTATGTTGCATTGCGTTCAGCGCATCGAATTACCCTATACACTGAATTTGGAGTGGTTACGGGAAGTGTACGGTAGTGTTTTGGTAGGAAAACCCGTTTATGCGATATTCGTGCGTTTCACGGGCAGAAAAGACGTTTTACACAGTCCTCATGTGTGATGATAACTCAAGAACGGTCGAATGTTAGCGTTTGCCGTATATTGCATCGTGTTCAGCGCATCGAATTACCCTATACAGTGAATTTGAAGCGTTTAAGGAAGTGTACGGTAATGTTTTGACAGAAAATTGCTTTTTCGAAAATCAAGCAATTCGCTGATAACTCGAGAACGGTCGAATGTTAGCGTTTGCCGTATGTTGCATTGCGTTCAGCGCATCGAATTACCCCTATACACTGAATTTGGAGTGGTTACGGGAAGTGTACGGTAGTGTTTTGGTAGGAAAACCGTTTATGCGATATTCGTGCGTTTCACGGGCAGAAAAGCACGTTTTACACAGTCCTCACTGTTTGATGATAACTCAAGAACGGTCGAATGTTAGCGTTTGCCGTATGTTGCATCGTGTTCAGCGCATCGAATTACCCTATACAGTGAATTTGAAGCGTTTAAGGAAGTGTACGGTAATGTTTGACAGAAAATTGCTTTTTCGAAAATCAAGCAATTCGCTGATAACTCGAGAACGGTCGAATGTTAGCGTTTGCCGTATGTTGCATGCGTTCAGCGCATCGAATTACCCCTATAGAGTGAATTTGGAGTGGTTACGGGAAGTGTACGGTAGTGTTTGGAAGGAAAACCCGTTTATGCGATATTCGTGCGTTTCACGGGCAGAAAAGCACGTTTTACACAGTCCTCACTGTTTGATGATAACTCGAGAACGGTCGAATGTTAGCGTTTGCCGTATGTTGCATCGTGTTCAGCACATCGAATTACCCCTATACAGTGCTTTTGAAGCGTTTAAGGAAGTGTACGGTAGTGTTTTGGCAGAAAATTGCTTTTTTCGAAAATCGAGCAATTCGCTGATAAACTCGAGAACGGTCGAATGTTAGCGTTTGCCGTATGTTGCATTGCGTTCAGCGCATCGAATTACCCATATACACTGAATTTGGAGTGGTTACGGGAAGTGTACGGTAGTGTTTTGGTAGGAAAACCCGTTTATGCGATATTCGTGCGTTTCACGGGCAGAAAAGCGCGTTTTACACAGTCCTCACTGTTTTGATGATAACTCAAGAACGGTCGAATGTTAGCGTTTGCCGTATGTTGCATCGTGTTCAGCGCATCGAATTACCCCTATACAGTGAATTTGAAGCGTTTAAGGGAAGTGTACGGTAGTGTTTTGGCAGAAAATTGCTTTTTCGAAAATGAGCAATTCGCTGATAACTCGAGAACGGTCGAATGTTAGCGTTTCCGTATGTTGCATCGTGATCAGCACATCGAATTACCCTATACAGTGATTTGAAGCGTTTAAGGGAAGTGTACGGTAGTGTTTTGGCAGGAAAATTGCTTTTTTCAAAAATCGAGCAATTCGCCGATAACTCGAGAACGGTCGAATGTTAGCGTTTGCCGTATGTTGCATGCGTTCAGCGCATCGAATTACCCTATACAGTGAATTTGAGGTTACGGGAAGTGTACGGTAGTGTTTGGAAGGAACCCGTTTATGCGATATTCGTGCGTTTCCGAAAAGCACGTTTTACACAGTCCTCACTTTTGATGATAACTCGAGAACGGTCGAATGTTAGCGTTTGCCGTATGTTGCATCGTGTTCAGCGCATCGAATTACCCCTATACAGTGAATTTGAAGCGTTTAAGGGAAGTGTACGGTCGTGTTTGGCAGAAAAATTGCTTTTTCGAAAAATTGAGCAATTCGCTGATAACTCGAGAACGGTCGAATGTTAGCGTTTGCCGTATGTTGCATCGTGATCAGCACATCGAATTACCCCTATACAGTTAATTTGAAGCGGTTAAGGGAAGTGTACGATAGTTTTGGCAGAAAATTGCTTTTTCGAAAATTGAGCAATTCGTGATAACTCGAGAACGGTCGAATGTTAGCGTTTGCCGTATGTTGCATCGTGTTCAGCACATCGAATTACCCCTATACAGTGATTTGAAGCGTTTAAGGGAAGTGTACGGTAGAGTTTTGGCAGAAAATTGCTTTTTTCGAAAATCGAGCAATTCGCTGATAACTCGAGAACGGTCGAATGTTAGCGTTTGCCGTATGTTGCATGCGTTCAGCGCATCGAATTACCCCTATACACTGAATTTGGAGTGGTTACGGGAAGTGTACGTAGTGTTTTGGTAGGAAAACCGTTTATACGATATTCGTGCGTTTCACGGGCAGAAAAGCACTTTACACAGTCCTCACTGTGTTGATGATAACTCAAGAACGGTCGAATGTTAGCGTTTGCCGTATGTTGCATCGTGTTCAGCGCATCGAATTACCCCTATACAGTGAATTGAAGCGTTTAAGGGAAGTGTACGGTAATGTTTTGACAGAAAATTGCTTTTTCGAAAATCAAGCAATTCGCTGATAACTCGAGAACGGTCGAATGTTAGCGTTTGCCGTATGTTGCATTGCGTTCAGCGCATCGAATTACCCCTATACACTGAATTTGGAGTGGTACGGGAAGTGTACGGTAGTGTTTTGGTAGGAAAACCCGTTTATGCGATATTCGTGCGTTTCACGGGCAGAAAAGCACGTTTACAGAGTCTCACTGTTTGATGATAACTCAAGAACGGTCGAATGTTAGCGTTTGCCGTATGTTGCATCGTGTTCAGCGCATCGAATTACCCCTATACAGTGAATTTGAAGCGTTTAAGGGAAGTGTACGGTAGTTTGCAGAAAATTGCTTTTTTCGAAAATCGAGCAATTCGCTGATAACTCAAGAACGGTCGAATGTTAGCGTTTGCCGTATGTTGCATTGCGTTCAGCGCATCGAATTACCCCTATACACTGAATTGGAGTGGTTACGGGAAGTGTACGGTAGTGTTTTGGTAGGAAACCCGTTTATGCGATATTCGTGCGTTTCACGGGCAGAAAAGCACGTTTTACACAGTCCTCACTGTTTGATGATAACTCAAGAACGGTCGAATGTTAGCGTTTGCCGTATGTTGCATCGTGTTCAGCGCATCGAATTACCCTATACAGTGAATTTGAAGCGTTAAGGGAAGTGTACGGTAATGTTTGACAGAAAATTGCTTTTTCGAAAATCAAGCAATTCGCTGATAACTCGAGAACGGTCGAATGTTAGCGTTTGCCGTATGTTGCATTGCGTTCAGCGCATCGAATTACCCCTATACACTGAATTTGGAGTGGTTACGGAAGTGTACGGTAGTGTTTTGTAGGAAAACCCGTTTATGCGATATTCGTGCGTTTCACGGGCAGAAAAGCACGTTTTACACAGTCCTCACTGTTTGATGATAACTCAAGAACGGTCGAATGTTAGCGTTTGCCGTATGTTGCATCGTAATCAGCGCATCGAATTACCCCTATACAGTAAATTTGAAGCGTTTAAGGGAAGTGTACGGTAATGTTTTGACAGAAAATTGCTTTTTTCGAAAATCAAGCAATCGCTGATAACTCGAGAACGGTCGAATGTTAGCGTTTGCGTATGTTGCATGCGTTCAGCGCATCGAATTACCCCTATAGAGTGAATTTGGAGTGGTTACGGGAAGTGTACGGTAGTGTTTTGGAAGGAAAACCCGTTTATGCGATATTCGTGCGTTTCACGGGCAGAAAAGCACGTTTACACAGTCCTCACTGTTTGATGATAACTCGAGAACGGTCGAATGTTAGCGTTTGCCGTATGTTGCATCGTGTTCAGCACATCGAATTACCCCTATACTGATTTGAAGCGTTTAAGGGAAGTGTACGGTAGTGTTTTGGCAGAAAATGCTTTTTCGAAAATCGAGCAATTCGCTGATAACTCGAGAACGGTCGAATGTTAGCGTTTGCCGTATGTTGCATTGCGTTCAGCGCATCGAATTACCCCTATACACTGAATTTGGAGTGGTTACGGGAAGTGTACGGTAGTGTTTTGGTAGGAAAACCCGTTTATGCGATATTCGTGCGTTTCACGGGCAGAAAAGCACGTTTTACACAGTCTCATGTTTTGATGATAACTCAAGAACGGTCGAATGTTAGCGTTTGCCGTATGTTGCATCGTGTTCAGCGCATCGAATTACCCCTATACAGTGAATTTGAAGCGTTTAAGGGAAGTGTACGGTAGTGTTTTGGCAGAAAATTGCTTTTTTCAAAAATCCAGCAATTCGCTGATAACTCGAGAACGGTCGAATGTTAGCGTTTGCCGTATGTTGCATCGTGTTCAGCACATCGAATTACCCCTATACAGTTAATTTGAAGCGTTTAAGGGAAGTGTACGGTAATGTTTTGACAGAAAATTGCTTTTTTCGAAAATCAAGCAATTCGCTGATAACTCGAGAACGGTCGAATGTTAGCGTTTGCCGTATGTTGCATTGCGTTCAGCGCATCGAATTACCCCTATAGAGTGAATTTGGAGTGGTTACGGGAAGTGTACGGTAGTGTTTTGGAAGGAAAACCCGTTTATGCGATATTCGTGCGTTTCACGGGCAGAAAAGCACGTTTTACACAGTCCTCACTGTTTTGATGATAACTCAAGAACGGTCGAATGTTAGCGTTTGCCGTATGTTGCATCGTGTTCAGCACATCGAATTACCCCTATACAGTTAATTTGAAGCGTTTAAGGGAAGTGTACGGTAGTGTTTTGGCAGAAAATTGTTTTTTTCGAAAATTGAGCAATTCGCTGATAACTCGAGAACGGTCGAATGTTAGCGTTTGCCGTATGTTGCATCGTGTTCAGCACATCGAATTACCCCTATACAGTGAATTTGAAGCGTTTAAGGGAAGTGTACGGTAGTGTTTTGGCAGAAAATTGCTTTTTTCGAAAATCGAGCAATTCGCTGATAACTCAAGAACGGTCGAATGTTAGCGTTTGCCGTATGTTGCATTGCGTTCAGCGCATCGAATTACCCCTATACACTGAATTTGGAGTGGTTACGGGAAGTGTACGGTAGTGTTTTGGTAGGAAAACCCGTTTATGCGATATTCGTGCGTTTCACGGGCAGAAAAGCACGTTTTACACAGTCCTCACTGTTTTGATGATAACTCAAGAACGGTCGAATGTTAGCGTTTGCCGTATGTTGCATCGTGTTCAGCGCATCGAATTACCCCTATACAGTGAATTTGAAGCGTTTAAGGGAAGTGTACGGTAATGTTTTGACAGAAAATTGCTTTTTTTCGAAAATCAAGCAATTCGCTGATAACTCGAGAACGGTCGAATGTTAGCGTTTGCCGTATGTTGCATTGCGTTCAGCGCATCGAATTACCCCTATACACTGAATTTGGAGTGGTTACGGGAAGTGTACGGTAGTGTTTTGGTAGGAAAACCCGTTTATGCGATATTCGTGCGTTTCACGGGCAGAAAAGCACGTTTTACACAGTCCTCACTGTTTCGATGATAACTCAAGAACGGTCGAATGTTAGCGTTTGCCGTATGTTGCATCGTATTCAGCGCATCGAATTACCCCTATACAGTGAATTTGAAGCGTTTAAGGGAAGTGTACGGTAATGTTTTGACAGAAAATTGCTTTTTTCGAAAATCAAGCAATTCGCTGATAACTCGAGAACGGTCGAATGTTAGCGTTTGGCGTATGTTGCATTGCGTTCAGCGCATCGAATTACCCCTATAGAGTGAATTTGGAGTGGTTACGGGAAGTGTACGGTAGTGTTTTGGAAGGAAAACCCGTTTATGCGATATTCGTGCGTTTCACGGGCAGAAAAGCACGTTTTACACAGTCCTCACTGTTTTGATGATAACTCGAGAACGGTCGAATGTTAGCGTTTGCCGTATGTTGCATCGTGTTCAGCACATCGAATTACCCCTATACAGTGATTTTGAAGCGTTTAAGGGAAGTGTACGGTAGTGTTTTGGCAGAAAATTGCTTTTTTCGAAAATCGAGCAATTCGCTGATAACTCGAGAACGGTCGAATGTTAGCGTTTGCCGTATGTTGCATTGCGTTCAGCGCATCGAATTACCCCTATACACTGAATTTGGAGTGGTTACGGGAAGTGTACGGTAGTGTTTTGGTAGGAAAACCCGTTTATGCGATATTCGTGCGTTTCACGGGCAGAAAAGCACGTTTTACACAGTCCTCACTGTTTTGATGATAACTCAAGAACGGTCGAATGTTAGCGTTTTCCGTATGTTGCATCGTGTTCAGCGCATCGAATTACCCCTATACAGTGAATTTGAAGCGTTTAAGGGAAGTGTACGGTAGTGTTTTGGCAGAAAATTGCTTTTTTCAAAAATCCAGCAATTCGCTGATAACTCGAGAACGGTCGAATGTTAGCGTTTGCCGTATGTTGCATCGTGTTCAGCACATCGAATTACCCCTATACAGTTAATTTGAAGCGTTTAAGGGAAGTGTACGGTAGTGTTTTGGCAGAAAATTGTTTTTTTCGAAAATTGAGCAATTCGCTGATAACTCGAGAACGGTCGAATGTTAGCGTTTGCCGTATGTTGCATCGTGTTCAGCACATCGAATTACCCCTATACAGTGAATTTGAAGCGTTTAAGGGAAGTGTACGGTAGTGTTTTGGCAGAAAATTGCTTTTTTCGAAAATCGAGCAATTCGCTGATAACTCAAGAACGGTCGAATGTTAGCGTTTGCCGTATGTTGCATTGCGTTCAGCGCATCGAATTACCCCTATACACTGAATTTGGAGTGGTTACGGGAAGTGTACGGTAGTGTTTTGGTAGGAAAACCCGTTTATGCGATATTCGTGCGTTTCACGGGCAGAAAAGCACGTTTTACACAGTCCTCACTGTTTTGATGATAACTCAAGAACGGTCGAATGTTAGCGTTTGCCGTATGTTGCATCGTGTTCAGCGCATCGAATTACCCCTATACAGTGAATTTGAAGCGTTTAAGGGAAGTGTACGGTAATGTTTTGACAGAAAATTGCTTTTTTCGAAAATCAAGCAATTCGCTGATAACTCGAGAACGGTCGAATGTTAGCGTTTGCCGTATGTTGCATTGCGTTCAGCGCATCGAATTACCCCTATACACTGAATTTGGAGTGGTTACGGGAAGTGTACGGTAGTGTTTTGGTAGGAAAACCCGTTTATGCGATATTCGTGCGTTTCACGGGCAGAAAAGCACGTTTTACACAGTCCTCACTGTTTCGATGATAACTCAAGAACGGTCGAATGTTAGCGTTTGCCGTATGTTGCATCGTATTCAGCGCATCGAATTACCCCTATACAGTGAATTTGAAGCGTTTAAGGGAAGTGTACGGTAATGTTTTGACAGAAAATTGCTTTTTTCGAAAATCAAGCAATTCGCTGATAACTCGAGAACGGTCGAATGTTAGCGTTTGGCGTATGTTGCATTGCGTTCAGCGCATCGAATTACCCCTATAGAGTGAATTTGGAGTGGTTACGGGAAGTGTACGGTAGTGTTTTGGAAGGAAAACCCGTTTATGCGATATTCGTGCGTTTCACGGGCAGAAAAGCACGTTTTACACAGTCCTCACTGTTTTGATGATAACTCGAGAACGGTCGAATGTTAGCGTTTGCCGTATGTTGCATCGTGTTCAGCACATCGAATTACCCCTATACAGTGATTTTGAAGCGTTTAAGGAAGTGTACGGTAGTGTTTTGGCAGAAAATTGCTTTTTTCGAAAATCGAGCAATTCGCTGATAACTCGAGAACGGTCGAATGTTAGCGTTTGCCGTATGTTGCATTGCGTTCAGCGCATCGAATTACCCCTATACACTGAATTTGGAGTGGTTACGGGAAGTGTACGGTAGTGTTTTGGTAGGAAAACCCGTTTATGCGATATTCGTGCGTTTCACGGGCAGAAAAGCACGTTTTACACAGTCCTCACTGTTTTGATGATAACTCAAGAACGGTCGAATGTTAGCGTTTTCCGTATGTTGCATCGTGTTCAGCGCATCGAATTACCCCTATACAGTGAATTTGAAGCGTTTAAGGGAAGTGTACGGTAGTGTTTTGGCAGAAAATTGCTTTTTTCAAAAATCCAGCAATTCGCTGATAACTCGAGAACGGTCGAATGTTAGCGTTTGCCGTATGTTGCATCGTGTTCAGCACATCGAATTACCCCTATACAGTTAATTTGAAGCGTTTAAGGGAAGTGTACGGTAGTGTTTTGGCAGAAAATTGTTTTTTTCGAAAATTGAGCAATTCGCTGATAACTCGAGAACGGTCGAATGTTAGCGTTTGCCGTATGTTGCATCGTGTTCAGCACATCGAATTACCCCTATACAGTGAATTTGAAGCGTTTAAGGGAAGTGTACGGTAGTGTTTTGGCAGAAAATTGCTTTTTTCGAAAATCGAGCAATTCGCTGATAACTCAAGAACGGTCGAATGTTAGCGTTTGCCGTATGTTGCATTGCGTTCAGCGCATCGAATTACCCCTATACACTGAATTTGGAGTGGTTACGGGAAGTGTACGGTAGTGTTTTGGTAGGAAAACCCGTTTATGCGATATTCGTGCGTTTCACGGGCAGAAAAGCACGTTTTACACAGTCCTCACTGTTTTGATGATAACTCAAGAACGGTCGAATGGTAGCGTTTGCCGTATGTTGCATCGTGTTCAGCGCATCGAATTACCCCTATACAGTGAATTTGAAGCGTTTAAGGGAAGTGTACGGTAATGTTTTGACAGAAAATTGCTTTTTTCGAAAATCAAGCAATTCGCTGATAACTCGAGAACGGTCGAATGTTAGCGTTTGGCGTATGTTGCATTGCGTTCAGCGCATCGAATTACCCCTATAGAGTGAATTTGGAGTGGTTACGGGAAGTGTACGGTAGTGTTTTGGAAGGAAAACCCGTTTATGCGATATTCGTGCGTTTCACGGGCAGAAAAGCACGTTTTACACAGTCCTCACTGTTTTGATGATAACTCGAGAACGGTCGAATGTTAGCGTTTGCCGTATGTTGCATCGTGTTCAGCACATCGAATTACCCCTATACAGTGATTTTGAAGCGTTTAAGGGAAGTGTACGGTAGTGTTTTGGCAGAAAATTGCTTTTTTCGAAAATCGAGCAATGCGCTGATAACTCGAGAACGGTCGAATGTTAGCGTTTGCCGTATGTTGCATTGCGTTCAGCGCATCGAATTACCCCTATACACTGAATTTGGAGTGGTTACGGGAAGTGTACGGTAGTGTTTTGGTAGGAAAACCCGTTTATGCGATATTCGTGCGTTTCACGGGCAGAAAAGCACGTTTTACACAGTCCTCACTGTTTTGATGATAACTCAAGAACGGTCGAATGTTAGCATTTGCCGTATGTTGCATCGTGTTCAGCACATCGAATTACCCCTATACAGTTAATTTGAAGCCTTTAAGGGAAGTGTACGGTAGTGTTTTGGCAGAAAATTGCTTTTTTCGAAAATCGAGCAATTCGCTGATAACTCGAGAACGGTCGAATGTTAGCGTTTGCCGTATGTTGCATTGCGTTCAGCGCATCGAATTACCCCTATACACTGAATTTGGAGTGGTTACGGGAAGTGTACGGTAGTGTTTTGGTAGGAAAACCCGTTTATGCGATATTCGTGCGTTTCACGGGCAGAAAAGCACGTTTTACACAGTCCTCACTGTTTTGATGATAACTCAAGAACGGTCGAATGTTAGCATTTGCCGTATGTTGCATCGTGTTCAGCACATCGAATTACCCCTATACAGTTAATTTGAAGCGTTTAAGGGAAGTGTACGGTAATGTTTTGGCAGAAAATTGCTTTTTTCGAAAATCGAGCAATTCGCTGATAACTCGAGAACGGTCGAATGTTAGCGTTTGCCGTATGTTGCACTGCGTTCAGCGCATCGAATTACCCCTATACACTGAATTTGGAGTGGTTACGGGAAGTGTACGGTAGTGTTTTGGTAGGAAAACCCGTTTATGCGATATTCGTGCGTTTCACGGGCAGAAAAGCACGTTTTACACAGTCCTCACTGTTTTGATGATAACTCAAGAACGGTCGAATGTTAGCGTTTGCCGTATGTTGCATCGTGTTCAGCGCATCGAATTACCCCTATACAGTGAATTTGAAGCGTTTAAGAGAAGTGTACGGTAGTGTTTTGGCAGAAAATTGCTTTTTTCGAAAATTGAGCAATTCGCTGATAACTCGAGAACGGACGAATGTTAGCGTTTGCCGTATGTTGCATCGTGTTCAGCGCATCGAATTACCCCTATACAGTGAATTTGAAGCGTTTAAGGGAAGTGTACGGTAATGTTTTGACAGAAAATTGCTTTTTTCGAAATCAAGCAATTCGCTGATAACTCGAGAACGGTCGAATGTTAGCGTTTGCCGTATGTTGCATTGCGTTCAGCGCATCGAATTACCCCTATAGAGTGAATGTGGAGTGGTTACGGGAAGTGTACGGTAGTGTTTTGGTAGGAAAACCCGTTTATGCGATATTCGTGCGTTTCACGGGCAGAAAAGCACGTTTTACACAGTCCTCACTGTTTTGATGATAACTCAAGAACGGTCGAATGTTAGCGTTTGCCGTATGTTGCATCGTGTTCAGCGCATCGAATTACCCCTATACAGTGAATTTGAAGCCTTTAAGGGAAGTGTACGGTAATGTTTTGACAGAAAATTGCTTTTTTCGAAAATCAAGCAATTCGCTGATAACTCGAGAACGGTCGAATGTTAGCGTTTGGCGTATGTTGCATTGCGTTCAGCGCATCGAATTACCCCTATAGAGTGAATTTGGAGTGGTTACGGGAAGTGTACGGTAGTGTTTTGGAAGGAAAACCCGTTTATGCGATATTCGTGCGTTTCACGGGCAGAAAAGCACGTTTTACACAGTCCTCACTGTTTTGATGATAACTCGAGAACGGTCGAATGTTAGCGTTTGCCGTATGTTGCATCGTGTTCAGCACATCGAATTACCCCTATACAGTGATTTTGAAGCGTTTAAGGAAGTGTACGGTAGTGTTTTGGCAGAAAATTGCTTTTTTCGAAAATCGAGCAATTCGCTGATAACTCGAGAACGGTCGAATGTTAGCGTTTGCCGTATGTTGCATTGCGTTCAGCGCATCGAATTACCCCTATACACTGAATTTGGAGTGGTTACGGGAAGTGTACGGTAGTGTTTTGGTAGGAAAACCCGTTTATGCGATATTCGTGCGTTTCACGGGCAGAAAAGCACGTTTTACACAGTCCTCACTGTTTTGATGATAACTCAAGAACGGTCGAATGTTAGCATTTGCCGTATGTTGCATCGTGTTCAGCACATCGAATTACCCCTATACAGTTAATTTGAAGCCTTTAAGGGAAGTGTACGGTAGTGTTTTGGCAGAAAATTGCTTTTTTCGAAAATCGAGCAATTCGCTGATAACTCGAGAACGGTCGAATGTTAGCGTTTGCCGTATGTTGCATTGCGTTCAGCGCATCGAATTACCCCTATACACTGAATTTGGAGTGGTTACGGGAAGTGTACGGTAGTGTTTTGGTAGGAAAACCCGTTTATGCGATATTCGTGCGTTTCACGGGCAGAAAAGCACGTTTTACACAGTCCTCACTGTTTTGATGATAACTCAAGAACGGTCGAATGTTAGCGTTTGCCGTATGTTGCATCGTGTTCAGCGCATCGAATTACCCCTATACAGTGAATTTGAAGCCTTTAAGGGAAGTGTACGGTAATGTTTTGACAGAAAATTGCTTTTTTCGAAAATCAAGCAATTCGCTGATAACTCGAGAACGGACGAATGTTAGCGTTTGCCGTATGTTGCATCGTGTTCAGCGCATCGAATTACCCCTATACAGTGAATTTGAAGCGTTTAAGGGAAGTGTACGGTAGTGTTTTGGCAGAAAATTGCTTTTTTCGAAAATCAAGCAATTCGCTGATAACTCGAGAACGGTCGAATGTTAGCGTTTGCCGTATGTTGCATTGGGTTCAGCGCATCGAATTACCCCTATACACTGAATTTGGAGTGGTTACGGGAAGTGTACGGTAGTGTTTTGGAAGGAAAACCCGTTTATGCGATATTCGTGCGTTTCACGGGCAGAAAAGCACGTTTTACACAGTCCTCACTGTTTTGATGATAACTCAAGAACGGTCGAATGTTAGCATTTGCCGTATGTTGCATCGTGTTCAGCACATCGAATTACCCCTATACAGTTAATTTGAAGCGTTTAAGGGAAGTGTACGGTAATGTTTTGGCAGAAAATTGCTTTTTTCGAAAATCGAGCAATTCGCTGATAACTCGAGAACGGTCGAATGTTAGCGTTTGCCGTATGTTGCACTGCGTTCAGCGCATCGAATTACCCCTATACACTGAATTTGGAGTGGTTACGGGAAGTGTACGGTAGTGTTTTGGTAGGAAAACCCGTTTATGCGATATTCGTGCGTTTCACGGGCAGAAAAGCACGTTTTACACAGTCCTCACTGTTTTGATGATAACTCAAGAACGGTCGAATGTTAGCGTTTGCCGTATGTTGCATCGTGTTCAGCGCATCGAATTACCCCTATACAGTGAATTTGAAGCGTTTAAGAGAAGTGTACGGTAGTGTTTTGGCAGAAAATTGCTTTTTTCGAAAATTGAGCAATTCGCTGATAACTCGAGAACGGACGAATGTTAGCGTTTGCCGTATGTTGCATCGTGTTCAGCGCATCGAATTACCCCTATACAGTGAATTTGAAGCGTTTAAGGAAGTGTACGGTAATGTTTTGACAGAAAATTGCTTTTTTCGAAAATCAAGCAATTCGCTGATAACTCGAGAACGGTCGAATGTTAGCGTTTGCCGTATGTTGCATTGCGTTCAGCGCATCGAATTACCCCTATAGAGTGAATGTGGAGTGGTTACGGGAAGTGTACGGTAGTGTTTTGGTAGGAAAACCCGTTTATGCGATATTCGTGCGTTTCACGGGCAGAAAAGCACGTTTTACACAGTCCTCACTGTTTTGATGATAACTCAAGAACGGTCGAATGTTAGCGTTTGCCGTATGTTGCATCGTGTTCAGCGCATCGAATTACCCCTATACAGTGAATTTGAAGCCTTTAAGGGAAGTGTACGGTAATGTTTTGACAGAAAATTGCTTTTTTCGAAAATCAAGCAATTCGCTGATAACTCGAGAACGGTCGAATGTTAGCGTTTGCCGTATGTTGCATTGCGTTCAGCGCATCGAATTACCCTTATAGAGTGAATTTGGAGTGGTTGCGGGAAGTGTACGGTACTGTTTTGGAAGGAAAACCCGTTTATGCGATATTCGTGCGTTTCACGGGCAGAAAAGCACGTTTTACACAGTCCTGACTGTTTTGATGATAACTCAAGAACGGTCGAATGTTAGCGTTTGCCGTATGTTGCATCGTGTTCAGCACATCGAATTACCCCTATACAGTTAATTTGAAGCGTTTAAGGGAAGTGTACGGTAGTGTTTTGGCAGAAAATTGCTTTTTTCGAAAATCGAGCAATTCGCTGATAACTCGAGAACGGTCGAATGTTAGCGTTTGCCGTATGTTGCATTGCGTTCAGCGCATCGAATTACCCCTATACACTGAATTTGGAGTGGTTACGGGAAGTGTACGGTAGTGTTTTGGTAGGAAAACCCGTTTATGCGATATTCGTGCGTTTCACGGGCAGAAAAGCACGTTTTACACAGTCCTCACTGTTTTGATGATAACTCAAGAACGGTCGAATGTTAGCGTTTGCCGTATGTTGCATCGTGTTCAGCGCATCGAATTACCCCTATACAGTGAATTTGAAGCCTTTAAGGGAAGTGTACGGTAATGTTTTGACAGAAAATTGCTTTTTTCGAAAATCAAGCAATTCGCTGATAACTCGAGAACGGTCGAATGTTAGCGTTTGCCCTATGTTGCATTGGGTTCAGCGCATCGAATTACCCCTATACACTGAATTTGGAGTGGTTACGGGAAGTGTACGGTAGTGTTTTGGAAGGAAACCCGTTTATGCGATATTCGTGCGTTTCACGGGCAGAAAAGCACGTTTTACACAGTCCTCACTGCTTTGATGATAACTCAAGAACGGTCGAATGTTAGCGTTTGCCGTATGTTGCATCGTGTTCAGCGCATCGAATTACCCCTATACAGTGAATTTGAAGCGTTTAAGAGAAGTGTACGGTAGTGTTTTGGCAGAAAATTGCTTTTTTCGAAAATTGAGCAATTCGCTGATAACTCGAGAACGGACGAATGTTAGCGTTTGCCGTATGTTGCATCGTGTTCAGCGCATCGAATTACCCCTATACAGTGAATTTGAAGCGTTCAAGGGAAGTGTACGGTAGTGTTTTGGAAGGAAAACCCGTTTATGCGATATTCGTGCGTTTCACGGGCAGAAAAGCACGTTTTACACAGTCCTCACTGTTTTGATGATAACTCAAGAACGGTCGAATGTTAGCATTTGCCGTTTGTTGCATCGTGTTCAGCACATCGAATTACCCCTATACAGTTAATTTGAAGCGTTTAAGGGAAGTGTACGGTAGTGTTTTGGCAGAAAATTGCTTTTTTCGAAAATCGAGCAATTCGCTGATAACTCGAGAACGGTCGAATGTTAGCGTTTGCGTATGTTGCACTGCGTTCAGCGCATCGAATTACCCCTATACACTGAATTTGGAGTGGTTACGGGAAGTGTACGGTAGTGTTTTGGTAGGAAAACCCGTTTATGCGATATTCGTGCGTTTCACGGGCAGAAAAGCACGTTTTACACAGTCCTCACTGTTTTGATGATAACTCAAGAACGGTCGAATGTTAGCGTTTGCCGTATGTTGCATCGTGTTCAGCGCATCGAATTACCCCTATACAGTGAATTTGAAGCGTTTAAGAGAAGTGTACGGTAGTGTTTTGGCAGAAAATTGCTTTTTTCGAAAATTGAGCAATTCGCTGATAACTCGAGAACGGACGAATGTTAGCGTTTGCCGTATGTTGCATCGTGTTCAGCGCATCGAATTACCCCTATACAGTGAATTTGAAGCGTTTAAGGGAAGTGTACGGTAATGTTTTGACAGAAAATTGCTTTTTTTCGAAAATCAAGCAATTCGCTGATAACTCGAGAACGGTCGAATGTTAGCGTTTGCCGTATGTTGCATTGGGTTCAGCGCATCGAATTACCCCTATACACTGAATTTGGAGTGGTTACGGGAAGTGTACGGTAGTGTTTTGGAAGGAAAACCCGTTTATGCGATATTCGTGCGTTTCACGGGCAGAAAAGCACGTTTTACACAGTCCTCACTGTTTTGATGATAACTCAAGAACGGTCGAATGTTAGCGTTTGCCGTATGTTGCATCGTGTTCAGCACATCGAATTACCCCTATACAGTTAATTTGAAGCGTTTAAGGGAAGTGTACGGTAGTGTTTTGGCAGAAAATGGCTTTTTTCGAAAATCGAGCAATTCGCTGATAACTCGAGAACGGTCGAATGTTAGCGTTTGCCGTATGTTGCATTGCGTTCAGCGCATCGAATTACCCCTATACACTGAATTTGGAGTGGTTACGGGAAGTGTACGGTAGTGTTTTGGTAGGAAAACCCGTTTATGTGCGATATTCGTGCGTTTCACGGGCAGAAAAGCACGTTTTACACAGTCCTCACTGTTTTGATGATAACTCAAGAACGGTCGAATGTTAGCGTTTGCCGTATGTTGCATCGTGTTCAGCGCATCGAATTACCCCTATACAGTGAATTTGAAGCGTTTGAGAGAAGTGTACGGTAGTGTTTTGGCAGAAAATTGCTTTTTTCGAAAATTGAGCAATTCGCTGATAACTCGAGAACGGACGAATGTTAGCGTTTGCCGTATGTTGCATCGTGTTCAGCGCATCGAATTACACCTATACAGTGAATTTGAAGCGTTTAAGGGAAGTGTACGGTAATGTTTTGACAGAAAATTGCTTTTTTCGAAAATCAAGCAATTCGCTGATAACTCGAGAACGGTCGAATGTTAGCGTTTGCCGTATGTTGCATTGCGTTCAGCGCATCGAATTACCCCTATAGAGTGAATTTGGAGTGGTTACGGGAAGTGTACGGTACTGTTTTGGAAGGAAAACCCGTTTATGCGATATTCGTGCGTTTCACGGGCAGAAAAGCACGTTTTACACAGTCCTCACTGTTTTGATGATAACTCAAGAACGGTCGAATGTTAGCGTTTGCCGTATGTTGCATCGTGTTCAGCACATCGAATTACCCCTATACAGTTAATTTGAAGCGTTTAAGGGAAGTGTACGGTAGTGTTTTGGCAGAAAATTGCTTTTTTCGAAAATTGAGCAATTCGCTGATAACTCGAGAACGGTCGAATGTTAGCGTTTGCCGTATGTTGCATCGTGTTCAGCACATCGAATTACCCCTATACAGTGATTTTGAAGCGTTTAAGGGAAGTGTACGGTAGTGTTTTGGCAGAAAATTGCTTTTTTCGAAAATCGAGCAATTCGCTGATAACTCGAGAACGGTCGAATGTTAGCGTTTGCCGTATGTTGCATCGTGTTCAGCGCATCGAATTACCCCTATACAGTGAATTTGAAGCGTTTAAGGGAAGTGTACGGTAATGTTTTGACAGAAAATTGCTTTTTTCGAAAATCAAGCAATTCGCTGATAACTCGAGAACGGTCGAATGTTAACGTTTGCCGTATGTTCCATTGCGTTCAGCGCATCGAATTACCCCTATAGAGTGAATTTGGAGTGGTTACGGGAAGTGTACGGTAGTGTTTTTGGAAGGAAAACCCGTTTATGCGATATTCGTGCGTTTCACGGGCAGAAAAGCACGTTTTACACAGTCCTCACTGTTTTGATGATAACTCGAGAACGGTCGAATGTTAGCGTTTGCCGTATGTTGCATGGTGTTCTGCACTTCGAATTACCCCTATACAGTGATTTTGAAGCGTTTAAGGGAAGTGTACGGTAGTGTTTTGGCAGAAAATTTCTTTTTTCGAAAATCGAGCAATTCGCTGATAACTCGAGAACGGTCGAATGTTAGCGTTTGCCGTATGTTGCATTGCGTTCAGCGCATCGAATTACCCCTATACACTGAATTTGGAGTGGTTACGGGAAGTGTACGGTAGTGTTTTGGTAGGAAAACCCGTTTATGCGATATTCGTGCGTTTCACGGGCAGAAAAGCACGTTTTACACAGTCCTCACTGTTTTGATGATAACTCAAGAACGGTCGAATGTTAGCGTTTGCCGTATGTTGCATCGTGTTCAGCGCATCGAATTACCCCTATACAGTGAATTTGAAGCGTTTAAGGGAAGTGTACGGTAATGTTTTGACAGAAAATTGCTTTTTTCGAAAATCAAGCAATTCGCTGATAACTCGAGAACGGTCGAATGTTAGCGTTTGCCGTATGTTGCATTGCGTTCAGCGCATCGAATGTACCCTATAGAGTGAATTTGGAGTGGTTACGGGAAGTGTACGGTAGTGTTTTGGAAGGGAAACCCGTTTATGCGATATTCGTGCGTTTCAACGGGCAGAAAAGCACGTTTTACACAGTCCTCACTGTTTTGATGATAACTCGAGAACGGTACCGAATGTTAGCGTTTGCCGTATGTTGCATCGTGTTCTGCACATCGAATTACCCCTATACAGTGATTTTGAAGCGTTTAAGGGAAGTGTACGGTAGTGTTTTGGCAGAAAATTGCTTTTTTCGAAAATCGAGCAATTCGCTGATAAATGGAGAACGGTCGAATGTTAGCGTTTGCCGTATGTTGCATTGCGTTCAGCGCATCGAATTACCCCTATACAAGGAATTTGGAGTGATTACGGGAAGTGTACGGTAGTGTTTTGGTAGGAAAACCCGTTTATGCGATATTCGTGCGTTTCACGGGCAGAAAAGCACGTTTTACACAGTCCTCACTGTTTTGATGATAACTCAAGAACGGTCGAATGTTAGCGTTTGCCGTATGTTGCATCGTGTTCAGCACATCGAATTACCCCTATACAGTTAATTTGAAGCGTTTAAGGGAAGTGTACGGTAGTGTTTTGGCAGAAAATTGCTTTTTTTCGAAAATCGAGCAATTCGCTGATAACTCGAGAACGGTCGAATGTTAGCGTTTGCCGTATGTTGCATTGCGTTCACGCATCGAATTACCCCTATACACTGAATTTGGAGTGGTTACGGAAGTGTACGGTAGTGTTTTGGTAGGAAAACCCGTTTATGCGATATTCGTGCGTTTCACGGGCAGAAAAGCACGTTTTACACAGTCCTCACTGTTTTGATGATAACTCAAGAACGGTCGAATGTTAGCGTTTGCCGTATGTTGCATCGTGTTCAGCGCATCGAATTACCCCTATACAGTGAATTTGAAGCGTTTGAGAGAAGTGTACGGTAGTGTTTTGGCAGAAAATTGCTTTTTTCGAAAATTGAGCAATTCGCTGATAACTCGAGAACGGACGAATGTTAGCGTTTGCCGTATGTTGCATCGTGTTCAGCGCATCGAATTACCCCTATACAGTGAATTTAAAGCGTTTAAGGGAAGTGTACGGTAATGTTTTGACAGAAAATTGCTTTTTTCGAAAATCAAGCAATTCGCTGATAACTCGAGAACGGTCGAATGTTAGCGTTTGCCGTATGTTGCATTGCGTTCAGCGCATCGAATTACCCCTATAGAGTGAATTTGGAGTGGTTACGGGAAGTGTACGGTACTGTTTTGGAGGGAAAACCCGTTTATGCGATATTCGTGCGTTTCACGGGCAGAAAAGCACGTTTTACACAGTCCTCACTGTTTTGATGATAACTCAAGAACGGTCGAATGTTAGCGTTTGCCGTATGTTGCATCGTGTTCAGCACATCGAATTACCCCTATACAGTGAATTTGAAGCGTTTAAGGGAAGTGTACGGTAGTGTTTTGGCAGAAAATTGCTTGTTTCGAAATTGAGCAATTCGCTGATAACTCGAGAACGGTCGAATGTTAGCGTTTGCCGTATGTTGCATCGTGTTCAGCACATCGAATTACCCCTGTACAGTGATTTTGAAGCGTTTAAGGGAAGTGTACGGTAGTGTTTTGGCAGAAAATTGCTTTTATCGAAAATCGAGCAATTCGCTGATAACTCGAGAACGGTCGAATGTTAGCGTTTGCCGTATGTTGCATTGTGTTCAGCGCATCGAATTACCCCTATACACTGAATTTGGAGTGGTTACGGGAAGTGTACGGTAGTGTTTTGGTAGGAAAACCCGTTTATGCGATATTCGTGCGTTTCACGGGCAGAAAAGCACGTTTTACACAGTCCTCACTGTTTTGATGATAACTCAAGAACGGTCGAATGTTAGCGTTTGCCGTATGTTCCATTGTGTTCAGCGCATCGAATTACCCCTATAGAGTGAATTTGGAGTGGTTACGGGAAGTGTACGGTAGTGTTTTGGAAGGAAAACCCGTTTATGCGATATTCGTGCGTTTCACGGGCAGAAAAGCACGTTTTACACAGTCCTCACTGTTTTGATGATAACTCGAGAACGGTCGAATGTTAGCGTTTGCCGTATGTTGCATCGTGTTCAGCACATCGAATTACCCCTATACAGTGAATTTGAAGCCTTTAAGGGAAGTGTACGGTAGTGTTTTGGCAGAAAATTGCTTTTTTCGAAAATCGAGCAATTCGCTGATAACTCGAGAACGGTCGAATGTTAGCGTTTGCCGTATGTTGCATTGCGTTCAGCGCATCGAATTACCCCTATACACTGAATTTGGAGTGGTTACGGGAAGTGTACGGTAGTGTTTTGGTAGGAAAACCCGTTTATGCGATATTCGTGCGTTTCACGGGCAGAAAAGCACGTTTTACACAGTCCTCACTGTTTTGATGATAACTCAAGAACGGTCGAATGTTAGCGTTTGCCGTATGTTGCATCGTGTTCAGCGCATCGAATTACCCCTATACAGTGAATTTGAAGCGTTTACGGGAAGTGTACGGTAATGTTTTGACAGAAAATTGCTTTTTCGAAAATCAAGCAATTCGCTGATAACTCGAGAACGGTCGAATGTTAGCGTTTGCCGTATGTTGCATTGCGTTCAGCGCATCGAATTACCCCTATACACTGAATTTGGAGTGGTTACGGGAAGTGTACGGTAGTGTTTTGGTAGGAAAACCCGTTTATGCGATATTCGTGCGTTTCACGGGCAGAAAAGCACGTTTTACACAGTCCTCACTGTTTTGATGATAACTCAAGAACGGTCGAATGTTAGCGTTTGCCGTATGTTGCATTCGTGTTCGGCGCATCGAATTACCCCTCTATACAGTGAATTTGAAGCGTTTAAGGGAAGTGTACGGTAGTGTTTTGGCAGAAAATTGCTTTTTTTCGAAAATTGAGCAATTCGCTGATAACTCGAGAACGGTCGAATGTTAGCGTTTGCCGTATGTTGCATCGTGATCAGCACATCGAATTACCCCTATACAGTGATTTTGAAGCGTTTAAGGGAAGTGTACGGTAGTGTTTTGGCAGAAAAATTGCTTTTTTCGAAAATCGAGCAATTCGCCGATAACTCGAGAACGGTCGAATGTTAGCATTTGCCGTATGCTGCATTGCGTTCAGCGCATCGAATTACCCCTATAGAGTGAATTTGGAGTGGTTACGGGAAGTGTACGGTAGTGTTTTGGAAGGAAAACCCGTTTTATGCGATATTCGTGCGTTTCACGGGCAGTAAAGCACGTTTTACACAGTCCTCACTGTTTTGATGATAACTCAAGAACGGTCGAATGTTAGCGTTTGCCGTATGTTGCATCGTGTTCAGCACATCGAATTACCCCTATACAGTTAATTTGAAGCGTTTAAGGTAAGTGTACGGTAGTGTTTTGGCAGAAAATTGCTTTTTTCGAAAATTGAGCAATTCGCTGATAACTCGAGAACGGTCGAATGTTAGCGTTTGCCGTATGTTGCGTCGTGTTCAGCACATCGAATTACCCCTATACAGTGATTTTGAAGCGTTTAAGGGAAGTGTACGGTAGTGTTTTGGCAGAAAATTGCTTTTTTTCGAAAATCGAGCAATTCGCTGATAACTCGAGAACGGTCGAATGTTAGCGTTTGCCGTATGTTTGCATTGCGTTCAGCGCATCGAATTACCCCTATACACTGAATTTGGAATGGTTACGGGAAGTGTACGGTAGTGTTTTGGTAGGAAAACCCGTTTATGCGATATTCGTGCGTTTCACGGGCAGAAAGCACGTTTTACACAGTCCTCACTGTTTTGATGATAACTCAAGAACGGTCGAATGTTAGCGTTTGCCGTATGTTGCATCGTGTTCAGCGCATCGAATTACCCCTATACAGTGAATTTGAAGCGTTTACGGAATGTGTACGGTAATGTTTTGACAGAAAATTGCTTTTTCGAAAATCAAGCAATTCGCTGATAACTCGAGAACGGTCGAATGTTAGCGTTTGCCGTATGTTGCATTGCGTTCAGCGCATCGAATTACCCCTATACAGTGAATTGAAGCGTTTTACGGGAAGTGTACGGTAATGTTTTGACAGAAATTGCTTTTTCGAAAATCAAGCAATTCGCTGATAACTCGAGAACGGTCGAATGTTAGCGTTTGCCGTATGTTGCATTGCGTTCAGCGCATCGAATTACCCCTATACACTGAATTTGGAGTGGTTACGGGAAGTGTACGGTAGTGTTTTGGTAGGAAAACCCGTTTATGCGATATTCGTGCGTTTCACGGGCAGAAAGCACGTTTTTACACAGTCCTCACTGTTTTGATGATAACTCAAGAACGGTCGAATGTTAGCATTTGCCGTATGTTGCATCGTGTTCAGCGCATCGAATTACCCCTATACAGTGAATTTGAAGCGTTTAAGGGAAGTGTACGGTTAGTGTTTTGGCAGAAATTGCTTTTTTCGAAAATTGAGCAATTCGCTGATAACTCGAGAACGGTCGAATGTTAGCGTTTGCCGTATGTTGCATCGTGATCAGCACATCGAATTACCCCTATACAGTGATTTTGAAGCGTTTAAGGGAAGTGTACGGTAGTGTTTTTGGCAGAAAATTGCTTTTTTCGAAAATCGAGCAATTCGCCGATAACTCGAGAACGGTCGAATGTTAGCGTTTGCCGTATGTTGCATTGCGTTCAGCGCATCGAATTACCCCTATAGAGTGAATTTGGAGTGGTTACGGGAAGTGTACGGTAGTGTTTTGGAAGGAAAACCCGTTTATGCGATATTCGTGCGTTTCACGGGCAGAAAAGCACGTTTTTACACAGTTCCTCACTGTTTTGATGATAACTCAAGAACGGTCGAATGTTAGCGTTTGCCGTATGTTGCATCGTGTTCAGCACATCGAATTACCCCTATACAGTTAATTTGAAGCGTTTAAGGTAAGTGTACGGTAGTGTTTTGGCAGAAAATTGCTTTTTTCGAAAATTGAGCAATTCGCTGATAACTCGAGAACGGTCGAATGTTAGCGTTTGCCGTATGTTGCGTCGTGTTCAGCACATCGAATTACCCCTATACAGTGATTTTGAAGCGTTTAAGGGAAGTGTACGGTAGTGTTTTGGCAGAAAATTGCTTTTTTTCGAAAATCGAGCAATTCGCTGATAACTCGAGAACGGTCGAATGTTAGTGTTTGCCGTATGTTGCATGCGTTCAGCGCATCGAATTACCCCTTATACACTGAATTTGGAATGGTTACGGGAAGTGTACGGTAGTGTTTTTGGTAGGAAAACCCGTTTATGCGATATTCGTGCGTTTCACGGGCAGAAAAGCACGTTTTACACAGTCCTCACTGTTTTGATGATAACTCAAGAACGGTCGAATGTTAGCGTCTGCCGTATGTTGCATCGTGTTTCAGCGCATCGAATTACCCCTATACAGTGAATTTGAAGCGTTTAAGGGAAGTGTACGGTAGTGTTTTGGCAGAAAATTGCTTTTTTCGAAAATTGAGCAATTCGCTGATAACTCGAGAACGGTCGAATGTTAGCGTTTTGCCGTATGTTGCATCGTGATCAGCACATCGAATTACCCCCTATACAGTGAATTTGAAGCGTTTAAGTGTACGGTAGTGTTTTGGCAGGAAATTGCTTTTTTCGAAAATCGAGCAATTCGCCGATAACTCGAGAACGGTCGAATGTTAGCGTTTTGCCGTATGTTGCATTGCGTTCAGCGCATCGAATTTACCCCTATACATGAATTTGGAGTGGTTACGGGAAGTGTACGGTAGTGTTTTGGTAGGAAAACGCGTTTGTGCGATATTCGTGCGTTTCACGGGCAGAAAAGCACGTTTTACACAGTCCTCACTGTTTTGATGATAACTCAAGAACGGTCGAATGTTAGCGTTTGCCGTATGTTGCATCGTGTTCAGCGCATCGAATTACCCCTATACAGTGAATTTGAAGCGTTTAAGGGAAGTGTACGGTAGTGTTTTGGCAGAAAATTGCTTTTTTCGAAAATTGAGCAATTCGCTGATAACTCGAGAACGGTCGAATGTTAGCGTTTGCCGTATGTTGCATCGTGATCAGCACATCGAATTACCCCTATACAGTTAATTTGAAGCGTTTAAGGGAAGTGTACGGTAGTGTTTTGGCAGAAAATTGCTTTTTTCGAAAATTGAGCAATTCGCTGATAACTCGAGAACGGTCGAATGTTAGCGTTTGCCGTATGTTGCATCGTGTGTCAGCACATCGAATTACCCCTATACAGGATTTTGAAGCGTTTCAGGGAAGTGTACGGTAGTGTTTTGGCAGAAAATTGCTTTTTTTCGAAAATCGAGTAATTCGCTGATAACTCGAGAACGGTCGAATGTTAGCGTTTGCCGTATGTTGCATTGCGTTCAGCGCATCGAATTACCCCTATACACTGAATTTGGAGTGGTTACGGAAGTGTACGGTAGTGTTTTGTAGGAAAACCCGTTTATGCGATATTCGTGCGTTTCACGGGCAGAAAAGCACGTTTTACACAGTCCTCACTGTGTTGATGATAACTCAAGAACGGTCGAATGTTAGCGTTTGCCGTATGTTGCATCGTGTTCAGCGCATCGAATTACCCCTATACAGTGAATTTGAAGCGTTTAAGGGAAGTGTACGGTAATGTTTTGACAGAAAATTGCTTTTTTCGAAAATCAAGCAATTCGCTGATAACTCGAGAACGGTCGAATGTTAGCGTTTGCCGTATGTTGCATTGCGTTCAGCGCATCGAATTACCCCTATACACTGAATTTGGAGTGGTTACGGGAAGTGTACGGTAGTGTTTGGAAGGAAAACCCGTTTATGCGATATTCGTGCGTTTCACGGGCAGAAAAGCACGTTTTACACAGTCCTCACTGTTTTGATGATAACTCGAGAACGGTCGAATGTTAGCGTTTGCCGTATGTTGCATCGTGTTCAGCACATCGAATTACCCCTATACAGTGATTTTGAAGCGTTTAAGAGAAGTGTACGGTAGTGTTTTGGCAGAAAATTGCTTTTTTCGAAAATCGAGCAATTCGCTGATAACTCGAGAACGGTCGAATGTTAGCGTTTGCCGTATGTTGCATTGCGTTCAGCGCATCGAATTACCCCTATACACGGAATTGGAGTGATTACGGGAAGTGTACGGTAGTGTTTTGGTAGGAAAAGCCGTTGATGCGATATTCGTGCGTTTCACGGGCAGAAAAGCACGTTTTACACAGTCCTCACTGTTTTGATGATAACTCAAGAACGGTCGAATGTTAGCGTTTGCCGTATGTTGCATCGTGTTCAGCACATCGAATTACCCCTATACAGTTAATTTGAAGCGTTTTAAGGGAAGTGTACGGTAGTGTTTTGGCAGAAAATTGCTTTTTTCGAAAATCGAGCAATTCGCTGATAACTCGAGAACGGTCGAATGTTAGCGTTTGCCGTATGTTGCATTGCGTTCAGCGCATCGAATACCCCTATACACTGAATTTGGAGTGGTTACGGGAAGTGTACGGTAGTGTTTTGGTAGGAAAACCCGTTTATGCGATATTCGTGCGTTTCACGGGCAGAAAAGCACGTTTTACACAGTCCTCACTGTTTTGATGATAACTCAAGAACGGTCGAATGTTAGCGTTTGCCGTATGTTGCATCGTGTTCAGCACATCGAATTACCCTATACAGTGAATTTGAAGCGTTTTAAGGGAAGTGTACGGTAGTGTTTTGGCAGAAAATTGCTTTTTTCGAAAATTGAGCAATTCGCTGATAACTCGAGAACGGTCGAATGTTAGCGTTTGCCGTATGTTGCATCGGGTTCAGCACATCGAATTACCCCTGTACAGTGATTTTGAAGCGTTTAAGGGAAGTGTACGGTAGTGTTTTGGCAGAAAATTGCTTTTATCGAAAATCGAGCAATTCGCTGATAACTCGAGAACGGTCGAATGTTAGCGTTTTGCCGTATGTTGCATTGTGTTCAGCGCATCGAATTACCCCCTATACACTGAATTTGGAGTGGTTACGGGAAGTGTACGGTAGTGTTTTGGTAGGAAAACCCGTTTATGCGATATTCGTGCGTTTCACGGGCAGAAAAGCACGTTTACACAGTCCTCACTGTTTTGATGATAACTCAAGAAACGGTCGAATGTTAGCGTTTGCCGTATGTTCCATTGCGTTCAGCGCATCGAATTACCCCTATAGAGTGAATTTGGAGTGGTTACGGGAAGTGTACGGTAGTGTTTTGGAAGGAAACCCGTTTATGCGATATTCGTGCGTTTCACGGGCAGAAAAGCACGTTTTACACAGTCCTCACTGTTTTGATGATAACTCGAGAACGTCGAATGTTAGCGTTTGCCGTATGTTGCATCGTGTTCTGCACATCGAATTACCCCTATACAGTGATTTTGAAGCGTTTAAGGGAAGTGTACGGTAGTGTTTTGGCAGAAAATTTCTTTTTTTTCGAAAATCGAGCAATTCGCTGATAACTCGAGAACGGTCGAATTGTTAGCGTTTGCCGTATGTTGCATTGCGTTCAGCGCATCGAATACCCCCTATACACTGAATTTGGAGTGGTTACGGGAAGTGATACGGTAGTGTTTTGGTAGGAAAACCCGTTTATGCGATATTCGTGCGTTTCACGGGCAGAAAAGCACGTTTACACAGTCCTCACTGTTTTGATGATAACTCAAGAACGGGTCGAATGTTAGCGTTTTGCCGTATGTTGCATCGTGTTCAGCGCATCGAATTACCCCTATACAGTGAATTTGAAGCGTTTAAGGGAAGTGTACGGTAATGTTTTGACAGAAAATTGCTTTTTTCCGAAAATCAAGCAATTCGCTGATAACTCGAGAACGGTCGAATGTTAGCGTTTGCCGTATGTTGCATTGCGTTCAGCGCATCGAATTACCCCTATAGAGTGAATTTGGAGTGGTTACGGGAAGTGTACGGTAGTGTTTTGGAAGGGAAACCGTTTATGCGATATTCGTGCGTTTCACGGGCAGAAAAGCACGTTTTACACAGTCCTCACTGTTTTGATGATAACTCTGAGAACGGTCGAATGTTAGCGTTTGCCGTATGTTGCATCGTGTTCAGCACATCGAATTACCCCTATACAGTGAATTTGAAGCCTTTAAGGAAGTGTACGGTAGTGTTTTGGCAGAAAATTGCTTTTTTCGAAAATCGAGCAATTCGCTGATAACTCGAGAACGGTCGAATGTTAGCGTTTGCCGTATGTTGCATTGCGTTCAGCGCATCGAATTACCCCTATACACTGAATTTGGAGTGGTTACGGGAAGTGTACGGTAGTGGTTTGGTAGGAAACCCGTTTATGCGATATTCGTGCGTTTCACGGCAGAAAAGCACGTTTTACACCAGTCCCTCACTGTTTTGATGATAACTCAAGAACGGTCGAATGTTAGCGTTTGCCGTATGTTGCATCGTGTTCAGCGCATCGAATTACCCCTATACAGTGAATTTTGAAGCGTTTACGGGAAGTGTACGGTAATGTTTTGACAGAAAATTGCTTTTTCGAAAATCAAGCAATTCGCTGATAACTCGAGAACGGTCGAATGTTAGCGTTTGCCGTATGTTGCGTCGTGTTCAGCACATCGAATTACCCCATATACAGTGATTTTGAAGCGTTTAAGGGAAGGTGTACGGTAGTGTTTTGGCAGAAAATTGCTTTTTTTCGAAAATCGAGCAATTCGCTGATAACTCGAGAACGGTCGAATGTTAGCGTTTGCCGTATGTTGCATTGCGTTCAGCGCATCGAATTACCCCTATACACTGAATTTGGAATGGTTACGGGAAGTGTACGGTAGTGTTTTGGTAGGAAACCCGTTTATGCGATATTCGTGCGTTTCACGGGCAGAAAAGCACGTTTTACACAGTCCCCTCACTGTTTTGATGATAACTCAAGAACGGTCGAATGTTAGCATTTGCCGTATATTGCATCGTGTTCAGCGCATCGAATTACCCTATACAGTGAATTTGAAGCGTTTAAGGGAAGTGTACGGTACTGTTTTGGCAGAAAATTGCTTTTTTCGAAAATTGAGCAATTCGCTGATAACTCGAGAACGGTCGAATGTTAGCGTTTGCCGTATGTTGCGTCGTGTCAGCACATCGAATTACCCCTATACAGTGATTTGAAGCGTTTAAGGAAGTGTACGGTAGTGTTTTGGCAGAAAATTGCTTTTTTCGAAATCGAGCAATTCGCTGATAACTCGAGAACGGTCGAATGTTAGTGTTTTGCGGTATGTTGCATTGCGTTCAGCGCATCGAATTGCCCCTATACACTGAATTTGGAATGGTTACGGGAAGTGTACGGTAGTGTTTTGTAGGAAAACCCGTTTATGCGATATTCGTGCGTTTCACGGGCAGAAAAGCACGTTTTTACACAGTCCTCACTGTTTTGATGATAACTCAAGAACGGTCGAATGTTAGCGTTTGCCGTATGTTGCATCGTGTTCAGCGCATCGAATTACCCCTTATACAGTGAATTTGAAGCGTTTAAGGGAAGTGTACGGTAGTGTTTTGCAGAAAATTGTTTTTTTCGAAAATTGAGCAATTCGCTGATAACTCGAGAACGGTCGAATGTTAGCGTTTGCCGTATGTTGCATCGTGATCAGCACATCGAATTACCCCTATACAGTGAATTTGAAGCGTTTAAGGGAAGTGTACGGTAGTGTTTTGGTAGGAAAACCCGTTTATGCGATATTCGTGCGTTTCACGGGCAGAAAAGCACGTTTTACACAGTCCTCACTGTTTTGATGATAACTCAAGAACGGTCGAATGTTAGCGTTTGCCGTTATGTGCATCGTGTTCAGCGCATCGAATTACCCCTATACAGTGAATTTGAAGCGTTTTACGGGAAGTGTACGGTAATGTTTTGACAGAAAATTGCTTTTTCGAAAATCAAGCAATTCGCTGATAACTCGAGAACGGTCGAATGTTAGCGTTTGCCGTATGTTGCATTGCGTTCAGCGCATCGAATTACCCCTATACACTGAATTTGGAGTGGTTACGGGAAGTGTACGGTAGTGTTTTGGTAGGAAAACCCGTTTATGCGATATTCGTGCGTTTCACGGGCAGAAAAGCACGTTTTTACACAGTCCTCACTGTTTTGATGATAACTCAAGAACGGTCGAATGTTAGCGTTTGCCGTATGTTGCATCGTGTTCAGCGCATCGAATTACCCCTATACAGTGAATTTGAAGCGTTTTAAGGGAAGTGTACGGTAGTGTTTTTGCAGAAAATTGCTTTTTTCGAAAATTGAGCAATTCGCTGATAACTCGAGAACGGTCGAATGTTAGCGTTTGCCGTATGTTGCATCGTGATCAGCACATCGAATTACCCCTATACAGTGATTTTGAAGCGTTTAAGGGAAGTGTACGGTAGTGTTTGGCAGAAAATTGCTTTTTTCGAAAATCGAGCAATTCGCTGATAACTCGAGAACGGTCGAATGTTAGTGTTTGCCGTATGTTGCATTGCGTTCAGCGCATCGAATTACCCCTATACACTGAATTTGGAATGGTTTACGGGAAGTGTACGGTAGTGTTTTGGTAGGAAAACCCGTTTTATGCGATATTCGTGCGTTTCACGGGCAGAAAAGCACGTTTTACACAGTCCTCACTGTTTTGATGATAACTCAAGAACGGTCGAATGTTAGCGTTTGCCGTATGTTGCATCATGTTCAGCGCATCGAATTACCCCCTATACAGTGAATTTGAAGCGTTTAAGGGAAGTGTACGGTAGTGTTTTGGCAGAAAATTGCTTTTTTCGAAAATTGAGCAATTCGCTGATAACTCGAGAACGGTCGAATGTTAGCGTTTGCCGTATGTTGCATCGTGATCAGCACATCGAATTACCCCTATACAGTGAATTTGAAGCGTTTAAGGGAAGTGTACGGTAGTGTTTTGGCAGGAAATTGCTTTTTTTCGAAAATCGAGCAATTCGCCGATAACTCGAGAACGGTCGAATGTTAGCGTTTGCCGTATGTTGCATTGCGTTCAGCGCATCGAATTACCCCTATACACTGAATTTGGAGTGGTTACGGGAAGTGTACGGTAGTGTTTTGGTAGGAAAAACCCGTTTGTGCGATATTCGTGCGTTCACGGGCAGAAACGCACGTTTTACACAGTCCTCACTGTTTTGATGATAACTCAAGTAACGGTCGAATGTTAGCGTTTGCCGTATGTTGCATCATGTTCAGCGCATCGAATTACCCCTATACAGTGAATTTGAAGCGTTTAAGGGAAGTGTACGGTAGTGTTTTGGCAGAAAATTGCTTTTTTCGAAATTGAGCAATTCGCTGATAACTCGAGAACGGTCGAATGTTAGCGTTTGCCGTATGTTGCATCGTGATCAGCACATCGAATTACCCCTATACAGTGAATTTGAAGCGTTTAAGGGAAGTGTACGGTAGTGTTTGGCAGGAAATTGCTTTTTTTCGAAAATCGAGCAATTCGCCGATAACTCGAGAACGGTCGAATGTTAGCGTTTGCCGTATGTTGCATTGCGTTCAGCGCATCGAATTACCCCTATACACTGAATTTGGAGTGGTTAACGGGAAGTGTACGGTAGTGTTTTGGTAGGAAAACCCGTTTGTGCGATATTCGTGCGTTTCACGGGCAGAAAAGCACGTTTTACACAGTCCTCACTGTTTTGATGATAACTCAAGAACGGTCGAATGTTAGCGTTTGCGTATGTTGCATCGTGTTCAGCGCATCGAATTACCCCTATACAGTGAATTTGAAGCGTTTAAGGGAAGTGTACGGTAGTGTTTTGGCAGGAAAATTGCTTTTTTCGAAAATCGAGCAATTCGCCGATAACTCGAGAACGGTCGAATGTTAGCGTTTGCCGTATGTTGCATTGCGTTCAGCGCATCGAATTACCCCTATACACTGAATTTGGAGTGGTTACGGGAAGTGTACGGTAGTGTTTTGGTAGGAAAACCCGTTTAGTGCGATATTCGTGCGTTTCACGGGCAGAAAAGCACGTTTTACACAGTCCTCACTGTTTTGATGATAACTCAAGAACGGTCGAATGTTAGCGTTTGCCGTATGTTGCATCGTGTTCAGCGCATCGAATTACCCCTATACAGTGAATTTGAAGCGTTTAAGGGAAGTGTACGGTAGTGTTTTGGCAGAAATTGCTTTTTTTCGAAAATTGAGCAATTCGCTGATAACTCGAGAACGGTCGAATGTTAGCGTTTGCCGTATGTTGCATCGTGATCAGCACATCGAATTACCTCTATACAGTTAATTTGAAGCGTTTAAGGGAAGTGTACGGTAGTGTTTTGGCAGAAAATTGCTTTTTTCGAAAATTGAGCAATTCGCTGATAACTCGAGAACGGTCGAATGTAGCGTTTGCCGTATGTTGCATCGTGTTCAGCACATCGAATTACCCCTATACAGTGATTTTGAAGCGTCTAAGGGAAGTGTACGGTAGTGTTTTGGCAGAAAATTGCTTTTTTTCGAAAATCGAGCAATTCGCTGATAACTCGAGAACGGTCGAAATGTTAGCGTTTGCCGTATGTTGCATTGCGTTCAGCGCATCGAATTACCCCTATACACTGAATTTGGAGTGGTTACGGGAAGTGTACGGTAGTGTTTTGGTAGGAAAACCCGTTTATTGCGATATTCGTGCGTTTCACGGGCAGAAAAGCACGTTTTACACAGTCCTCACTGTGTTGATGATAACTCAAGAACGGTCGAATGTTAGCGTTTTGCCGTATGTTGCATCGTGTTCAGCGCATCGAATTACCCCTATACAGTGAATTTGAAGCGTTTAAGGGAAGTGTACGGTAATGTTTTTGACAGAAAATTGCTTTTTTTCGAAAATCAAGCAATTCGCTGATAACTCGAGAACGGTCGAATGTTAGCGTTTGCCGTATGTTGCATTGCGTTCAGCGCATCGAATTACCCCTATACACTGAATTTGAGTGGTTACGGGAAGTGTACGGTAGTGTTTTGGTAGGGAAACCCGTTTATGCGATATTCGTGCGTTTCACGGGCAGAAAAGCACGTTTTACACAGTCCTCACTGTTTTGATGATAACTCAAGAACGGTCGAATGTTAGCGTTTGCCGTATGTTGTATCGTGTTCAGCGCATCGAATTACCCCTATACAGTGAATTTGAAGCGTTTAAGGGAAGTGTACGGTAATGTTTTTGACAGAAAATTGCTTTTTTCGAAAATCAAGCAATTCGCTGATAACTCGAGAACGGTCGAATGTTAGCGTTTGCCGTATGTTGCATTGCGTTCAGCGCATCGAATTACCCCTATAGAGTGAATTTGGAGTGGTTACGGGAAGTGTACGGTAGTGTTTTGGAAGGAAAACCCGTTTATGCGATATTCGTGCGTTTCACGGGCAGAAAAGCACGTTTTACACAGTCCTCACTGTTTTGATGATACTCGAGAACGGTCGAATGTTAGCGTTTGCCGTATGTTGCATCGTGTTCAGCACATCGAATTACCCCTATACAGTGATTTTGAAGCGTTTTAAGAGAAGTGTACGGTAGTGTTTTGGCAGAAAATTGCTTTTTTCGAAAATCGAGCAATTCGCTGATAACTCGAGAACGGTCGAATGTTAGCGTTTGCCGTATGTTGCATTGCGTTCAGCGCATCGAATTACCCCTATACACTGAATTTGGAGTGGTTACGGGAAGTGTACGGTAGTGTTTTGTAGAAAAACCCGTTTATGCGATATTCGTGCGTTTCACGGGCAGAAAAGCACGTTTTACACAGTCCTCACTGTGTTGATGATAACTCAAGAACGGTCGAATGTTAGCGTTTGCCGTATGTTGCATCGTGTTCAGCGCATCGAATTACCCCTATACAGTGAATTTGAAGCGTTTAAAGGAAGTGTACGGTAATGTTTTGACAGAAATTGCTTTTTTCGAAAATCAAGCAATTCGCTGATAACTCGAGAACGGTCGAATGTTAGCGTTTGCCGTATGTTGCATTGCGTTCAGCGCATCGAATTACCCCTGTACACTGAATTTGGAGTGGTTACGGGAGGTGTACGGTAGTGTTTTGGTAGGAAAACCGTTTATGCGATATTCGTGCGTTTCACGGGCAGAAAAGCACGTTTTTACACAGTCCTCACTGTTTTGATGATAACTCAAGAACGGTCGAATGTTAGCGTTTGCCGTATGTTGCATCGTGTTCAGCGCATCGAATTACCCCTATACAGTGAATTTGAAGCGTTTAAGGGAAGTGTACGGTAATGTTTTGACAGAAAATTGCTTTTTTCGAAAATCGAGCAATTCGCTGATAACTCGAGAACGGTCGAATGTTAGCGTTTGCCGTATGTTGCATTGCGTTCAGCGCATCGAATTACCCATATACACTGAATTTGGAGTGGTTACGGGAAGTGTACGGTAGTGTTTTGGTAGGAAAACCCGTTTATGCGATATTCGTGCGTTTCACGGGCAGAAAAGCACGTTTTACACAGTCCTCACTGTTTTGATGATAACTCAAGAACGGTCGAATGTTAGCGTTTGCCGTATGTTGCATCGTGTTCAGCGCATCGAATTACCCCTATACAGTGAATTTGAAGCGTTTAAGGAAGTGTACGGTAGTGTTTTGCCAGAAAATTGCTTTTTTTCGAAAATTGAGCAATTCGCTGATAACTCGAGAACGTCGAATGTTAGCGTTTTCCGTATGTTGCATCGTGATCAGCACATCGAATTACCCCTATACAGTGATTTTGAAGCGTTTAAGGGAAGTGTACGGTAGTGTTTTGGCAGAAAATTGCTTTTTTCAAAATCGAGCAATTCGCCGATAACTCGAGAACGGTCGAATGTTAGCGTTTGCCGTATGTTGCATTGCGTTCAGCGCATCAAATTACCCCTATAGAGTGAATTTGGAGTGGTTACGGGAAGTGTACGGTAGTGTTTTGGAAGGAAAACCCGTTTATGCGATATTCGTGCGTTTCACGGGCAGAAAAGCACGTTTTACACAGTCCTCACTGTTTTGATGATACTCAAGAACGGTCGAATGTTAGCGTTTGCCGTATGTTGCCATCGTGTTCAGCACATCGAATTACCCCTATACAGTTAATTTGAAGCGTTTAAGGTAAGTGTACGGTAGTGTTTTGGCAGAAAATTGCTTTTTTCGAAAATTGAGCAATTCGCTGATAACTCGAGAACGGTCGAATGTTAGCGTTTGCCGTATGTTGCGTCGTGTTCAGCACATCGAATTACCCCTATACAGTGATTTTGAAGCGTTTAAGGGAAGTGTACGGTAGTGTTTTGGCAGAAAATTGCTTTTTTCGAAAATCGAGCAATTCGCTGATAACTCGAGAACGGTCGAATGTTAGCGTTTGCCGTATGTTGCATTGCGTTCAGCGCATCGAATTACTCCTATACACTGAATTTGGAATGGTTACGGGAAGTGTACGGTAGTGTTTTGTAGGAAAACCCGTTTATGCGATATTCGTGCGTTTCACGGGCAGAAAAGCACGTTTTACACAGTCCTCACTGTTTTGATGATAACTCAGAACGGTCGAATGTTAGCGTTTGCCGTATGTTGCATCGTGTTCAGCGCATCGAAATTACCCCTATACAGTGAATTTGAAGCGTTTAAGGGAAGTGTACGGTACTGTTTTGGCAGAAAATTGCTTTTTTTTTTCGAAATTGAGCAATTCGCTGATAACTCGAGAACGGTCGAATGTTAGCGTTTGCCGTATGTTGCATCGTGATCAGCACATCGAATTACCCCTATACAGTGAATTTGAAGCGTTTAAGGGAAGTGTACGGTAGTGTTTTGGCAGGAAATTGCTTTTTTCGAAAATCGAGCAATTCGCCGATAACTCGAGAACGGTCGAATGTTAGCGTTTGCCGTATGTTGCATTGCGTTCAGCGCATCGAATTACCCCTATACACTGAATTTGGAGTGGTTACGGGAAGTGTACGGTAGTGTTTTGGTAGGAAAACCCGTTTGTGCGATATTCGTGCGTTTCACGGCAGAAAAGCACGTTTTACACAGTCCTCACTGTTTTGATGATAACTCAAGAACGGTCGAATGTTAGCGTTTGCCGTATGTTGCATCGTGTTCAGCGCATCGAATTACCCCTATACAGTGAATTTGAAGCGTTTAAGGGAAGTGTACGGTAGTCTTTTGGCAGAAAATTGCTTTTTTCGAAAATTGAGCAATTCGCTGATAACTCGAGAACGGTCGAATGTTAGCGTTTGCCGTATGTTGCATCGTGATCAGCACATCGAATTACCCCTATACAGTTAATTTGAAGCGGTTAAGGGAAGTGTACGGTAGTGTTTTGGCAGAAAATTGCTTTTTTCGAAAATTGAGCAATTCGCTGATAACTCGAGAACGGTGGAATGTTAGCGTTTGCCGTATGTTGCATCGTGTTCAGCACATCGAATTACCCCTATACAGTGATTTTGAAGCGTTTAAGGGAAGTGTACGGTAGAGTTTTGGCAGAAAATTGCTTTTTTCGAAAATCGAGCAATTCGCTGATAACTCGAGAACGGTCGAATGTTAGCGTTTGCCGTATGTTGCATTGCGTTCAGCGCATCGAATTACCCCTATACACTGAATTTGGAGTGGTTACGGGAAGTGTACGGTAGTGTTTTGGTAGGAAAACCCGTTTATGCGATATTCGTGCGTTTCACGGGCAGAAAAGCACGTTTTACACAGTCCTCACTGTTTTGATGATAACTCAAGAACGGTCGAATGTTAGCGTTTGCCGTATGTTGCATCGTGTTCAGCGCATCGAATTACCCCTATACAGTGAATTTGAAGCGTTTAAGGGAAGTGTACGGTAGTGTTTTTGGCAGAAAATTGCTTTTTTCGAAAATTGAGCATTCGCTGATAACTCGAGAACGGTCGAAATGTTAGCGTTTGCCGTATGTTGCATTGCGTTCAGCGCATCGAATTACCCCTATACACTGAATTTGGAGTGGTTACGGGAAGTGTACGGTAGTGTTTTGGTAGGAAAACCCGTTTATGCGATATTCGTGCGTTTTCACGGGCAGAAATGCACGTTTTACACAGTCCTCACTGTTTTGATGATAGCTCAAGAACGGTCGAATGTTAGCGTTTGCCGTATGTTGCATCGTGTTCAGCGCATCGAATTACCCCTATACAGTGAATTTGAAGCGTTTAAGGGAAGTGTACGGTAGTGTTTTGGCAGAAAATTGCTTTTTTCGAAAATTGAGCAATTCGCTGATAACTCGAGAACGGTCGAATGTTAGCGTTTGCCGTATGTTGCATCGTGTTCAGCACATCGAATTACCCCTATACAGTGAGTTTGAAGCGTTTAAGGGAAGTGTACGGTAGTGTTTTGGCAGAAAATGCTTTTATCGAAAATCGAGCAATTCGCTGATAACTCGAGAACGGTCGAATGTTAGCGTTTGCCGTATGTTGCATTGCGTTCAGCGCATCGAATTACCCCTATACACTGAATTTGGAGTGGTTACGGGAACTGTACGGTAGTGTTTTGGTAGGAAAACCCGTTTATGCGATATTCGTGCGTTTCACGGCAGAAAAGCACGTTTTACACAGTCCTCACTGTTTTGATGATAACTCAAGAACGGTCGAATGTTAGCGTTTGCCGTATGTTGCATCGTGTTCAGCGCATCGAATTACCCCTATACAGTGAATTTGAAGCGTTTAAGGGAAGTGTACGGTAGTGTTTTGGCAGAAAATTGCTTTTTTCGAAAATTGAGCAATTCGCTGATAACTCCGAGAACGGTCGAATGTTAGCGTTTGCCGTATGTTGCATCGTGTTCAGCACATCGAATTACCCCTATACAGTTAATTTGAAGCGTTTAAGGGAAGTGTACGGTAGTGTTTTGGCAGAAAATTGCTTTTTTCGAAAATCGAGCAATTCGCTGATAACTCGAGAACGGTTCGAATGTTAGCGTTTGCCGTATGTTGCATTGCGTTCAGCGCATCGAATTACCCCTATACACTGAATTTGGAGTGGTTACGGGAAGTGTACGGTAGTGTTTTGGTAGGAAACCCGTTTATGCGATATTCGTGCGTTTCACGGGCAGAAAAGCACGTTTTACACAGTCCTCACTGTTTTGATGATAACTCAAGAACGGTCGAATGTTAGCGTTTTGCCGTATGTTGCATCGTGTTCAGCGCATCGAATTACCCTATACAGTGAATTTGAAGCGTTTAAGGGAAGTGTACGGTAGTGTTTGGCAGAAAATTGCTTTTTTTCAAAAATCCAGCAATTCGCTGATAACTCGAGAACGGTCGAATGTTAGCGTTTGCCGTATGTTGCATCGTGTTCAGCACATCGAATTACCCCTATACAGTTAATTTGAAGCGTTTAAGGGAAGTGTACGGTAGTGTTTTGGCAGAAAATTGTTTTTTTCGAAAATTGAGCAATTCGCTGATAACTCGAGAACGGTCGAATGTTAGCGTTTGCCGTATGTTGCATCGTGTTCAGCACATCGAATTACCCCTATACAGTGAATTTGAAGCGTTTAAGGAAGTGTACGGTAGTGTTTTGGCAGAAAATTGCTTTTTTTCGAAAATCGAGCAATTCGCTGATAACTCAAGAACGGTCGAATGTTAGCGTTTGCCGTATGTTGCATCGTGTTCAGCGCAATCGAATTACCCTATACAGTGAATTTGAAGCGTTTAAGGGAAGTGTACGGTAATGTTTTGACAGAAAATTGCTTTTTTCGAAAATCAAGCAATTCGCTGATAACTCGAGAACGGTCGAATGTTAGCGTTTGCCGTATGTTGCATTGCGTTCAGCGCATCGAATTACCCCTATACACTGAATTTGGAGTGGTTACGGAAGTGTACGGTAGTGTTTTGGTAGGAAAACCCGTTTATGCGATATTCGTGCGTTTCACGGGCAGAAAAGCACGTTTTACACAGTCCTCACTGTTTTGATGATAACTCAAGAACGGTCGAATGTTAGCGTTTGCCGTATGTTGCATCGTGTTCGGCGCATCGAATTACCCCTATACAGTGAATTTGAAGCGTTTAAGGGAAGGTGTACGGTAGTGTTTTGGCAGAAATTGCTTTTTTCGAAAATTGAGCAATTCGCTGATAACTCGAGAACGGTCGAATGTTAGCGTTTGCCGTATGTTGTATCGTGATCAGCACATCGAATTACCCCTATACAGTGATTTTGAAGCGTTTTAAGGGAAGTGTACGGTAGGTGTTTTGGCAAGAAAATTGCTTTTTTCGAAAATCGAGCAATTCGCCGATAACTCGAGAACGGTCGAATGTTAGCGTTTGCCGTATGTTGCATTGCGTTCAGCGCATCGAATTACCCCTATAGAGTGAATTTGGAGTGGTTACGGGAAGTGTACGGTAGTGTTTTGGAAGGAAACCCGTTTATGCGATATTCGTGCGTTTCACGGGCAGAAAAGCACGTTTTACACAGTCCTCACTGTTTTGATGATAACTCAAGAACGGTCGAATGTTAGCGTTTTGCCGTATGTTGCATCGTGTTCAGCACATCGAATTACCCCTATACAGTAATTTGAAGCGTGTAAGGTAAGTGTACGGTAGTGTTTTGGCAGAAAATTGCTTTTTTCGAAAATTGAGCAATTCGCTGATAACTCGAGAACGGTCGAATGTAGCGTTTGCCGTATGTTGCGTCGTGTTCAGCACATCGAATTACCCCTATACAGTGATTTTGAAGCGTTTAAGGGAAGTGTACGGTAGTGTTTTGGCAGAAAATTGCTTTTTTCGAAAATCGAGCAATTCGCTGATAACTCGAGAACGGTCGAATGTTAGCGTTTGCCGTATGTTGCATTGCGTTCAGCGCATCGAATTACCCCTATACACTGAATTTGGAATGGTTACGGGAAGTGTACGGTAGTGTTTTGGTAGGAAAACCGTTTATGCGATATTCGTGCGTTTCACGGGCAGAAAAGCACGTTTTACACAGTCCTCACTGTTTTGATGATAACTCAAGAACGGTCGAATGTTAGCGTTTGCCGTATGTTGCATCGTGTTCAGCGCATCGAATTACCCCTATACAGTGAATTTGAAGCGTTTAAGGGAAGTGTACGGTACTGTTTTGGCAGAAAATTGCTTTTTTCGAAAATTGAGCAATTCGCTGATAACTCGAGAACGGTCGAATGTTAGCGTTTGCCGTATGTTGCGTCGTGTTCAGCACATCGAATTACCCCTATACAGTGATTTTGAAGCGTTTAAGGGAAGTGTACGGTAGTGTTTTGGCAGAAAATTGCTTTTTTCGAAAATCGAGCAATTCGCTGATAACTCGAGAACGGTCGAATGTTAGTGTTTGCGGTATGTTGCATTGCGTTCAGCGCATCGAATTACCCCTATACACTGAATTTGGAATGGTTACGGGAAGTGTACGGTAGTGTTTTGGTAGGAAAACCCGTTTATGCGATATTCGTGCGTTTCACGGGCAGAAAAGCACGTTTTACACAGTCCTCACTGTTTTGATGATAACTCAAGAACGGTCGAATGTTAGCGTTTGCCGTATGTTGCATCGTGTTCAGCGCATCGAATTACCCCTATACAGTGAATTTGAAGCGTTTAAGGGAAGTGTACGGTAGTGTTTTGGCAGAAAATTGCTTTTTTCGAAAATTGAGCAATTCGCTGATAACTCGAGAACGGTCGAATGTTAGCGTTTGCCGTATGTTGCATCGTGATCAGCACATCGAATTACCCCTATACAGTGAATTCGAAGCGTTTAAGGGAAGTGTACGGTAGTGTTTTGGTAGGAAAACCCGTTTATGCGATATTCGTGCGTTTCACGGGCAGAAAAGCACGTTTTACACAGTCCTCACTGTTTTGATGATAACTCAAGAACGGTCGAATGTTAGCGTTTGCCGTATGTTGCATCGTGTTCAGCGCATCGAATTACCCCTATACAGTGAATTTGAAGCGTTTACGGGAAGTGTACGGTAATGTTTTGACAGAAAATTGCTTTTTCGAAAATCAAGCAATTCGCTGATAACTCGAGAACGGTCGAATGTTAGCGTTTGCCGTATGTTGCATTGCGTTCAGCGCATCGAATTACCCCTATACACTGAATTTGGAGTGGTTACGGGAAGTGTACGGTAGTGTTTTGGTAGGAAAACCCGTTTATGCGATATTCGTGCGTTTCACGGGCAGAAAAGCACGTTTTACACAGTCCTCACTGTTTTGATGATAACTCAAGAACGGTCGAATGTTAGCGTTTGCCGTATGTTGCATCGTGTTCAGCGCATCGAATTACCCCTATACAGTGAATTTGAAGCGTTTAAGGGAAGTGTACGGTAGTGTTTTGGCAGAAAATTGCTTTTTTCGAAAATTGAGCAATTCGCTGATAACTCGAGAACGGTCGAATGTTAGCGTTTGCCGTATGTTGCATCGTGATCAGCACATCGAATTACCCCTATACAGTGATTTTGAAGCGTTTAAGGGAAGTGTACGGTAGTGTTTTGGCAGAAAATTGCTTTTTCGAAAATCGAGCAATTCGCCGATAACTCGAGAACGGTCGAATGTTAGCGTTTGCCGTATGTTGCATTGCGTTCAGCGCATCGAATTACCCCTATAGAGTGAATTTGGAGTGGTTACGGGAAGTGTACGGTAGTGTTTTGGAAGGAAAACCCGTTTATGCCATATTCGTGCGTTTCACGGGCAGAAAAGCACGTTTTACACAGTCCTCACTGTTTTGATGATAACTCAAGAACGGTCGAATGTTAGCGTTTGCCGTATGTTGCATCGTGTTCAGCACATCGAATTACCCCTATACAGTTAATTTGAAGCGTTTAAGGTAAGTGTACGGTAGTGTTTTGGCAGAAAATTGCTTTTTTCGAAAATTGAGCAATTCGCTGATAACTCGAGAACGGTCGAATGTTAGCGTTTGCCGTATGTTGCGTCGTGTTCAGCACATCGAATTACCCCTATACAGTGATTTTGAAGCGTTTAAGGAAGTGTACGGTAGTGTTTTGGCAGAAAATTGCTTTTTTCGAAAATCGAGCAATTCGCTGATAACTCGAGAACGGTCGAATGTTAGTGTTTGCCGTATGTTGCATTGCGTTCAGCGCATCGAATTACCCCTATACACTGAATTTGGAATGGTTACGGGAAGTGTACGGTAGTGTTTTGGTAGGAAAACCCGTTTATGCGATATTCGTGCGTTTCACGGGCAGAAAAGCACGTTTTACACAGTCCTCACTGTTTTGATGATAACTCAAGAACGGTCGAATGTTAGCGTTTGCCGTATGTTGCATCGTGTTCAGCGCATCGAATTACCCCTATACAGTGAATTTGAAGCGTTTAAGGGAAGTGTACGGTAGTGTTTTGGCAGAAAATTGCTTTTTTCGAAAATTGAGCAATTCGCTGATAACTCGAGAACGGTCGAATGTTAGCGTTTGCCGTATGTTGCATCGTGATCAGCACATCGAATTACCCCTATACAGTGAATTTGAAGCGTTTAAGGAAGTGTACGGTAGTGTTTTGGCAGGAAATTGCTTTTTTTTCGAAAATCGAGCAATTCGCCGATAACTCGAGAACGGTCGAATGTTAGCGTTTGCCGTATGTTGCATTGCGTTCAGCGCATCGAATTACCCCTATACACTGAATTTGGAGTGGTTACGGGAAGTGTACGGTAGTGTTTTGGTAGGAAAACCCGTTTGTGCGATATTCGTGCGTTTCACGGGCAGAAAAGCACGTTTTACACAGTCCTCACTGTTTTGATGATAACTCAAGAACGGTCGAATGTTAGCGTTTGCCGTATGTTGCATCGTGTTCAGCGCATCGAATTACCCCTATACAGTGAATTTGAAGCGTTTAAGGGAAGTGTACGGTAGTGTTTTGGCAGAAAATTGCTTTTTTTCGAAAATTGAGCAATTCGCTGATAACTCGAGAACGGTCGAATGTTAGCGTTTGCCGTATGTTGCATCGTGATCAGCACATCGAATTACCCCTATACAGTTAATTTGAAGCGTTTAAGGGAAGTGTACGGTAGTGTTTTGGCAGAAAATTGCTTTTTTCGAAAATTGAGCAATTCGCTGATAACTCGAGAACGGTCGAATGTTAGCGTTTGCCGTATGTTGCATCGTGTTCAGCACATCGAATTACCCCTATACGGTGATTTTGAAGCGTTTAAGGGAAGTGTACGGTAGTGTTTTGGCAGAAAATTGCTTTTTTCGAAAATCGAGCAATTCGCTGATAACTCGAGAACGGTCGAATGTTAGCGTTTGCCGTATGTTGCATTGCGTTCAGCGCATCGAATTACCCCTATACACTGAATTTGGAGTGGTTACGGGAAGTGTACGGTAGTGTTTTGGTAGGAAAACCCGTTTATGCGATATTCGTGCGTTTCACGGGCAGAAAAGCACGTTTTACACAGTCCTCACTGTGTTGATGATAACTCAAGAACGGTCGAATGTTAGCGTTTGCCGTATGTTGCATCGTGTTCAGCGCATCGAATTACCCCTATACAGTGAATTTGAAGCGTTTAAGGGAAGTGTACGGTAATGTTTTGACAGAAAATTGCTTTTTTCGAAAATCAAGCAATTCGCTGATAACTCGAGAACGGTCGAATGTTAGCGTTTGCCGTATGTTGCATTGCGTTCAGCGCATCGAATTACCCCTATACACTGAATTTGGAGTGGTTACGGGAAGTGTACGGTAGTGTTTTGGAAGGAAAACCCGTTTATGCGATATTCGTGCGTTTCACGGGCAGAAAAGCACGTTTTACACAGTCCTCACTGTTTTGATGATAACTCGAGAACGGTCGAATGTTAGCGTTTGCCGTATGTTGCATCGTGTTCAGCACATCGAATTACCCCTATACAGTGATTTTGAAGCGTTTAAGAGAAGTGTACGGCAGTGTTTTGGCAGAAAATTGCTTTTTTCGAAAATCGAGCAATTCGCTGATAACTCGAGAACGGTCGAATGTTAGCGTTTGCCGTATGTTGCATTGCGTTCAGCGCATCGAATTACCCCTATACACTGAATTTGGAGTGGTTACGGGAAGTGTACGGTAGTGTTTTGGTAGAAAAACCCGTTTATGCGATATTCGTGCGTTTCACGGGCAGAAAAGCACGTTTTACACAGTCCTCACTGTGTTGATGATAACTCAAGAACGGTCGAATGTTAGCGTTTGCCGTATGTTGCATTGCGTTCAGCGCATCGAATTACCCCTATACACTGAATTTGGAGTGGTTACGGGAGGTGTACGGTAGTGTTTTGGTAGGAAAACCCGTTTATGCGATATTCGTGCGTTTCACGGGCAGAAAAGCACGTTTTACACAGTCCTCACTGTTTTGATGATAACTCAAGAACGGTCGAATGTTAGCGTTTGCCGTATGTTGCATCGTGTTCAGCGCATCGAATTACCCCTATACAGTGAATTTGAAGCGTTTAAGGTAAGTGTACGGTAGTGTTTTGGCAGAAAATTGCTTTTTCGAAATTGAGCAATTCGCTGATAACTCGAGAACGGTCGAATGTTAGCGTTTGCCGTATGTTGCGTCGTGTTCAGCACATCGAATTACCCCTATACAGTGATTTTGAAGCGTTTAAGGGAAGTGTACGGTAGTGTTTTGGCAGAAAATTGCTTTTTTCGAAAATCGAACAATTCGCTGATAACTCGAGAACGGTCGAATGTTAGCGTTTGCCGTATGTTGCATTGCGTTCAGCGCATCGAATTACTCCTATACACTGAATTTGGAATGGTTACGGGAAGTGTACGGTAGTGTTTTGGTAGGAAAACCCGTTTATGCGATATTCGTGCGTTTCACGGGCAGAAAAGCACGTTTTACACAGTCCTCACTGTTTTGATGATAACTCAAGAACGGTCGAATGTTAGCGTTTGCCGTATGTTGCATCGTGTTCAGCGCATCGAATTACCCCTATACAGTGAATTTGAAGCGTTTAAGGGAAGTGTACGGTACTGTTTTGGCAGAAAATTGCTTTTTTCGAAAATTGAGCAATTCGCTGATAACTCGAGAACGGTCGAATGTTAGCGTTTGCCGTATGTTGCATCGTGATCAGCACATCGAATTACCCCTTTACAGTGAATTTGAAGCGTTTAAGGGAAGTGTACGGTAGTGTTTTGGCAGGAAATTGCTTTTTTCGAAAATCGAGCAATTCGCCGATAACTCGAGAACGGTCGAATGTTAGCGTTTGCCGTATGTTGCATTGCGTTCAGCGCATCGAATTACCCCTATACACTGAATTTGGAGTGGTTACGGGAAGTGTACGGTAGTGTTTTGGTAGGAAAACCCGTTTGTGCGATATTCGTGCGTTTCACGGGCAGAAAAGCACGTTTTACACAGTCCTCACTGTTTTGATGATAACTCAAGAACGGTCGAATGTTAGCGTTTGCCGTATGTTGCATCGTGTTCAGCGCATCGAATTACCCCTATACAGTGAATTTGAAGCGTTTAAGGGAAGTGTACGGTAGTGTTTTGGCAGAAAATTGCTTTTTTCGAAAATTGAGCAATTCGCTGATAACTCGAGAACGGTCGAATGTTAGCATTTGCCGTATGTTGCATCGTGATCAGCACATCGAATTACCCCTATACAGTTAATTTGAAGCGGTTAAGGGAAGTGTACGGTAGTGTTTTGGCAGAAAATTGCTTTTTTCGAAAATTGAGCAATTCGCTGATAACTCGAGAACGGTCGAATGTTAGCGTTTGCCGTATGTTGCATCGTGTTCAGCACATCGAATTACCCCTATACAGTGATTTTGAAGCGTTTAAGGGAAGTGTACGGTAGAGTTTTGGCAGAAAATTGCTTTTTTCGAAAATCGAGCAATTCGCTGATAACTCGAGAACGGTCGAATGTTAGCGTTTGCCGTATGTTGCATTGCGTTCAGCGCATCGAATTACCCCTATACACTGAATTTGGAGTGGTTACGGGAAGTGTACGGTAGTGTTTTGGTAGGAAAACCCGTTTATGCGATATTCGTGCGTTTCACGGGCAGAAAAGCACGTTTTACACAGTCCTCACTGTGTTGATGATAACTCAAGAACGGTCGAATGTTAGCGTTTGCCGTATGTTGCATCGTGTTCAGCGCATCGAATTACCCCTATACAGTGAATTTGAAGCGTTTAAGGGAAGTGTACGGTAATGTTTTGACAGAAAATTGCTTTTTTCGAAAATCAAGCAATTCGCTGATAACTCGAGAACGGTCGAATGTTAGCGTTTGCCGTATGTTGCATTGCGTTCAGCGCATCGAATTACCCCTATACACTGAATTTGGAGTGGTTACGGGAAGTGTACGGTAGTGTTTTGGTAGGAAAACCCGTTTATGCGATATTCGTGCGTTTCACGGGCAGAAAAGCACGTTTTACACAGTCCTCACTGTTTTGATGATAACTCAAGAACGGTCGAATGTTAGCGTTTGCCGTATGTTGCATCGTGTTCAGCGCATCGAATTACCCCGATACAGTGAATTTTAAGCGTTTAAGGGAAGTGTACGGTAGTGTTTTGGCAGAAAATTGCTTTTTTCGAAAATTGAGCAATTCGCTGATAACTCGAGAACGGTTGAATGTTAGCGTTTGCCGTATGTTGCATCGTGATCAGCACATCGAATTACCCCTATACAGTTAATTTGAAGCGGTTAAGGGAAGTGTACGGTAGTGTTTTGGCAGAAAATTGCTTTTTTCGAAAATTGAGCAATTCGCTGATAACTCGAGAACGGTCGAATGTTAGCGTTTGCCGTATGTTGCATCGTGTTCAGCACATCGAATTACCCCTATACAGTGATTTTGAAGCGTTTAAGAGAAGTGTACGGCAGTGTTTTGGCAGAAAATTGCTTTTTTCGAAAATCGAGCAATTCGCTGATAACTCGAGAACGGTCGAATGTTAGCGTTTGCCGTATGTTGCATTGCGTTCAGCGCATCGAATTACCCCTATACACTGAATTTGGAGTGGTTACGGGAAGTGTACGGTAGTGTTTTGGTAGAAAAACCCGTTTATGCGATATTCGTGCGTTTCACGGGCAGAAAAGCACGTTTTACACAGTCCTCACTGTGTTGATGATAACTCAAGAACGGTCGAATGTTAGCGTTTGCCGTATGTTGCATTGCGTTCAGCGCATCGAATTACCCCTATACACTGAATTTGGAGTGGTTACGGGAGGTGTACGGTAGTGTTTTGGTAGGAAAACCCGTTTATGCGATATTCGTGCGTTTCACGGGCAGAAAAGCACGTTTTACACAGTCCTCACTGTTTTGATGATAACTCAAGAACGGTCGAATGTTAGCGTTTGCCGTATGTTGCATCGTGTTCAGCGCATCGAATTACCCCTATACAGTGAATTTGAAGCGTTTAAGGTAAGTGTACGGTAGTGTTTTGGCAGAAAATTGCTTTTTTCGAAAATTGAGCAATTCGCTGATAACTCGAGAACGGTCGAATGTTAGCGTTTGCCGTATGTTGCGTCGTGTTCAGCACATCGAATTACCCCTATACAGTGATTTTGAAGCGTTTAAGGGAAGTGTACGGTAGTGTTTTGGCAGAAAATTGCTTTTTTCGAAAATCGAGCAATTCGCTGATAACTCGAGAACGGTCGAATGTTAGCGTTTGCCGTATGTTGCATTGCGTTCAGCGCATCGAATTACTCCTATACACTGAATTTGGAATGGTTACGGGAAGTGTACGGTAGTGTTTTGGTAGGAAAACCCGTTTATGCGATATTCGTGCGTTTCACGGGCAGAAAAGCACGTTTTACACAGTCCTCACTGTTTTGATGATAACTCAAGAACGGTCGAATGTTAGCGTTTGCCGTATGTTGCATCGTGTTCAGCGCATCGAATTACCCCTATACAGTGAATTTGAAGCGTTTAAGGGAAGTGTACGGTACTGTTTTGGCAGAAAATTGCTTTTTTCGAAAATTGAGCAATTCGCTGATAACTCGAGAACGGTCGAATGTTAGCGTTTGCCGTATGTTGCATCGTGATCAGCACATCGAATTACCCCTATACAGTGAATTTGAAGCGTTTAAGGGAAGTGTACGGTAGTGTTTTGGCAGGAAATTGCTTTTTTCGAAAATCGAGCAATTCGCCGATAACTCGAGAACGGTCGAATGTTAGCGTTTGCCGTATGTTGCATTGCGTTCAGCGCATCGAATTACCCCTATACACTGAATTTGGAGTGGTTACGGGAAGTGTACGGTAGTGTTTTGGTAGGAAAACCCGTTTGTGCGATATTCGTGCGTTTCACGGGCAGAAAAGCACGTTTTACACAGTCCTCACTGTTTTGATGATAACTCAAGAACGGTCGAATGTTAGCGTTTGCCGTATGTTGCATCGTGTTCAGCGCATCGAATTACCCCTATACAGTGAATTTGAAGCGTTTAAGGAAGTGTACGGTAGTGTTTTGGCAGAAAATTGCTTTTTTCGAAAATTGAGCAATTCGCTGATAACTCGAGAACGGTCGAATGTTAGCATTTGCCGTATGTTGCATCGTGATCAGCACATCGAATTACCCCTATACAGTTAATTTGAAGCGGTTAAGGGAAGTGTACGGTAGTGTTTTGGCAGAAAATTGCTTTTTTTCGAAAATTGAGCAATTCGCTGATAACTCGAGAACGGTCGAATGTTAGCGTTTGCCGTATGTTGCATCGTGTTCAGCACATCGAATTACCCCTATACAGTGATTTTGAAGCGTTTAAGGGAAGTGTACGGTAGAGTTTTGGCAGAAAATTGCTTTTTTCGAAAATCGAGCAATTCGCTGATAACTCGAGAACGGTCGAATGTTAGCGTTTGCCGTATGTTGCATTGCGTTCAGCGCATCGAATTACCCCTATACACTGAATTTGGAGTGGTTACGGGAAGTGTACGGTAGTGTTTGGTAGGAAAAACCCGTTTATGCGATATTCGTGCGTTTCACGGGCAGAAAAGCACGTTTTACACAGTCCTCACTGTGTTGATGATAACTCAAGAACGGTCGAATGTTAGCGTTTGCCGTATGTTGCATCGTGTTCAGCGCATCGAATTACCCCTATACAGTGAATTTGAAGCGTTTAAGGGAAGTGTACGGTAATGTTTTGACAGAAAATTGCTTTTTTCGAAAATCAAGCAATTCGCTGATAACTCGAGAACGGTCGAATGTTAGCGTTTGCCGTATGTTGCATTGCGTTCAGCGCATCGAATTACCCCTATACACTGAATTTGGAGTGGTTACGGGAAGTGTACGGTAGTGTTTTGGTAGGAAAACCCGTTTATGCGATATTCGTGCGTTTCACGGGCAGAAAAGCACGTTTTACACAGTCCTCACTGTTTTGATGATAACTCAAGAACGGTCGAATGTTAGCGTTTGCCGTATGTTGCATCGTGTTCAGCGCATCGAATTACCCCGATACAGTGAATTTTAAGCGTTTAAGGGAAGTGTACGGTAGTGTTTTGGCAGAAAATTGCTTTTTTCGAAAATTGAGCAATTCGCTGATAACTCGAGAACGGTTGAATGTTAGCGTTTGCCGTATGTTGCATCGTGATCAGCACATCGAATTACCCCTATACAGTTAATTTGAAGCGGTTAAGGGAAGTGTACGGTAGTGTTTTGGCAGAAAATTGCTTTTTTCGAAAATTGAGCAATTCGCTGATAACTCGAGAACGGTCGAATGTTAGCGTTTGCCGTATGTTGCATCGTGTTCAGCACATCGAATTACCCCTATACAGTGATTTTGAAGCGTTTAAGGGAAGTGTACGGTAGAGTTTTGGCAGAAAATTGCTTTTTTCGAAAATCGAGCAATTCGCTGATAACTCGAGAACGGTCGAATGTTAGCGTTTGCCGTATGTTGCATTGCGTTCAGCGCATCGAATTACCCCTATACACTGAATTTGGAGTGGTTACGGGAAGTGTACGGTAGTGTTTTGGTAGGAAAACCCGTTTATGCGATATTCGTGCGTTTCACGGGCAGAAAAGCACGTTTTACACAGTCCTCACTGTGTTGATGATAACTCAACAACGGTCGAATGTTAGCGTTTGCCGTATGTTGCATCGTGTTCAGCGCATCGAATTACCCCTATACAGTGAATTTGAAGCGTTTAAGGGAAGTGTACGGTAATGTTTTGACAGAAAATTGCTTTTTTCGAAAATCAAGCAATTCGCTGATAACTCGAGAACGGTCGAATGTTAGCGTTTGCCGTATGTTGCATTGCGTTCAGCGCATCGAATTACCCCTATACACTGAATTTGGAGTGGTTACGGGAAGTGTACGGTAGTGTTTTGGTAGGAAAACCCGTTTATTGCGATATTCGTGCGTTTCACGGGCAGAAAAGCACGTTTTACACAGTCCTCACTGTTTTGATGATAACTCAAGAACGGTCGAATGTTAGCGTTGCCGTATGTTGCATCGTGTTCAGCGCATCGAATTACCCCTATACAGTGAATTTGAAGCGTTTAAGGGAAGTGTACGGTAGTGTTTTGGCAGAAAATTGCTTTTTTCGAAAATTGAGCAATTCGCTGATAACTCGAGGAACGGTCGAATGTTAGCGTTTGCCGTATGTTGCATTGCGTTCAGCGCATCGAATTACCCCTATACACTGAATTTGGAGTGGTTACGGGAAGTGTACGGTAGTGTTTTGGTAGGAAAACCGTTTATGCGATATTCGTGCGTTTCACGGGCAGAAAAGCACGTTTTACACAGTCCTCACTGTTTTGATGATAGCTCAAGAACGGTCGAATGTTAGCGTTTGCCGTATGTTGCATCGTGTTCAGCGCATCGAATTACCCCTATACAGTGAATTTGAAGCGTTTAAGGGAAGTGTACGGTAGTGTTTTGGCAGAAAATTGCTTTTTTCGAAAATTGAGCAATTCGCTGATAACTCGAGAACGGTCGAATGTTAGCGTTTGCCGTATGTTGCATCGTGTTCAGCACATCGAATTACCCCTATACAGTGATTTTGAAGCGTTTAAGGGAAGTGTACGGTAGTGTTTTGGCAGAAAATTGCTTTTATCGAAAATCGAGCAATTCGCTGATAACTCGAGAACGGTCGAATGTTAGCGTTTGCCGTATGTTGCATTGCGTTCAGCGCATCGAATTACCCCTATACACTGAATTTGGAGTGGTTACGGGAAGTGTACGGTAGTGTTTTGGTAGGAAAACCCGTTTATGCGATATTCGTGCGTTTCACGGGCAGAAAAGCACGTTTTACACAGTCCTCACTGTTTTGATGATAACTCAAGAACGGTCGAATGTTAGCGTTTGCCGTATGTTGCATCGTGTTCAGCGCATCGAATTACCCCTATACAGTGAATTTGAAGCGTTTAAGGGAAGTGTACGGTAGTGTTTTGGCAGAAAATTGCTTTTTTCGAACATTGAGCAATTCGCTGATAACTCGAGAACGGTCGAATGTTAGCGTTTGCCGTATGTTGCATCGTGTTCAGCACATCGAATTACCCCTATACAGTTAATTTGAAGCGTTTAAGGGAAGTGTACGGTAGTGTTTTGGCAGAAAATTGCTTTTTTCGAAAATCGAGCAATTCGCTGATAACTCGAGAACGGTCGAATGTTAGCGTTTGCCGTATGTTGCATCGTGTTCAGCACATCGAATTACCCCTATACAGTTAATTTGAAGCGTTTAAGGGAAGTGTACGGTAGTGTTTTGGCAGAAAATTGTTTTTTTCGACAATTGAGCAATTCGCTGATAACTCGAGAACGGTCGAATGTTAGCGTTTGCCGTATGTTGCATCGTGTTCAGCACATCGAATTACCCCTATACAGTGAATTTGAAGCGTTTAAGGGAAGTGTACGGTAGTGTTTTGGCAGAAAATTGCTTTTTTCGAAAATCGAGCAATTCGCTGATAACTCAAGAACGGTCGAATGTTAGCGTTTGCCGTACGTTGCATTGCGTTCAGCGCATCGAATTACCCCTATACACTGAATTTGGAGTGGTTACGGGAAGTGTACGGTAGTGTTTTGGTAGGAAAACCCGTTTATGCGATATTCGTGCGTTTCACGGGCAGAAAAGCACGTTTTACACAGTCCTCACTGTTTTGATGATAACTCAAGAACGGTCGAATGTTAGCGTTTGCCGTATGTTGCATCGTGTTCAGCGCATCGAATTACCCCTATACAGTGAATTTGAAGCGTTTAAGGGAAGTGTACGGTAGTGTTTTGGCAGAAAATTGCTTTTTTCGAAAATTGAGCAATTCGCTGATAACTCGAGAACGGTCGAATGTTAGCGTTTGCCGTATGTTGCATCGTGATCAGCACATCGAATTACCCCTATACAGTGATTTTGAAGCGTTTAAGGGAAGTGTACGGTAGTGTTTTGGCAGAAAATTGCTTTTTTCGAAAATCGAGCAATTCGCCGATAACTCGAGAACGGTCGAATGTTAGCGTTTGCCGTATGTTGCATTGCGTTCAGCGCATCGAATTACCCCTATAGAGTGAATTTGGAGTGGTTACGGGAAGTGTACGGTAGTGTTTTGGAAGGAAAACCCGTTTATGCGATATTCGTGCGTTTCACGGGCAGAAAAGCACGTTTTACACAGTCCTCACTGTTTTGATGATAACTCAAGAACGGTCGAATGTTAGCGTTTGCCGTATGTTGCATCGTGTTCAGCACATCGAATTACCCCTATACAGTTAATTTGAAGCGTTTAAGGTAAGTGTATACGGTAGTGTTTTGGCAGAAAATTGCTTTTTTCGAAAATTGAGCAATTCGCTGATAACTCGAGAACGGTCGAATGTTAGCGTTTGCCGTATGTTGCGTCGTGTTCAGCACATCGAATTACCCCTATACAGTGATTTTGAAGCGTTTAAGGGAAGTGTACGGTAGTGTTTTGGCAGAAAATTGCTTTTTTCGAAAATCGAGCAATTCGCTGATAACTCGAGAACGGTCGAATGTTAGTGTTTGCCGTATGTTGCATTGCGTTCAGCGCATCGAATTTCCCCTATACACTGAATTTGGAATGGTTACGGGAAGTGTACGGTAGTGTTTTGGTAGGAAAACCCGTTTATGCGATATTCGTGCGTTTCACGGGCAGAAAAGCACGTTTTACACAGTCCTCACTGTTTTGATGATAACTCAAGAACGGTCGAATGTTAGCGTTTGGCGTATGTTGCATCGTGTTCAGCGCATCGAATTACCCCTATACAGTGAATTTGAAGCGTTTAAGGGAAGTGTACGGTAGTGTTTTGGCAGAAAAATTGCTTTTTTCGAAAATTGAGCAATTCGCTGATAACTCGAGAACGGTCGAATGTTAGCGTTTGCCGTATGTTGCATCGTGATCAGCACATCGAATTACCCCTATACAGTGAATTTGAAGCGTTTAAGGGAAGTGTACGGTAGTGTTTTGGCAGGAAATTGCTTTTTTCGAAAATCGAGCAATTCGCCGATAACTCGAGAACGGTCGAATGTTAGCGTTTGCCGTATGTTGCATTGCGTTCAGCGCATCGAATTACCCCTATACACTGAATTTGGAGTGGTTACGGGAAGTGTACGGTAGTGTTTTGGTAGGAAAACCCGTTTGTGCGATATTCGTGCGTTTCACGGGCAGAAAAGCACGTTTTACACAGTCCTCACTGTTTTGATGATAACTCAAGAACGGTCGAATGTTAGCGTTTGCCGTATGTTGCATCGTGTCAGCGCATCGAATTACCCCTATACAGTGAATTTGAAGCGTTTAAGGGAAGTGTACGGTAGTGTTTGGCAGAAAATTGCTTTTTCGAAAATTGAGCAATTCGCTGATAACTCGAGAACGGTCGAATGTTAGCGTTTGCCGTATGTTGCATCGTGATCAGCACATCGAATTACCCCTATACAGTTAATTTGAAGCGGTTAAGGGAAGTGTACGGTAGTGTTTTGGCAGAAAATTGCCTTTTTTCGAAAATTGAGCAATTCGCTGATAACTCGAGAACGGTCGAATGTTAGCGTTTGCCGTATGTTGCATCGTGTTCAGCACATCGAATTACCCCTATACAGTGATTTTGAAGCGTTTAAGGGAAGTGTACGGTAGAGTTTTGGCAGAAAATTGCTTTTTTCGAAAATCGAGCATTCGCTGATAACTCGAGAACGGTCGAATGTTAGCGTTTGCCGTATGTTGCATTGCGTTCAGCGCATCGAATTACCCCTATACACTGAATTTGGAGTGGTTACGGGAAGTGTACGGTAGTGTTTTGGTAGGAAAACCCGTTTATGCGATATTCGTGCGTTTTCACGGGCAGAAAAGCACGTTTTTACACAGTCCTCACTGTGTTGATGATAACTCAAGAACGGTCGAATGTTAGCGTTTGCCGTATGTTGCATCGTGTTCAGCGCATCGAATTACCCCTATACAGTGAATTTTGAAGCGTTTTAAGGGAAGTGTACGGTAATGTTTTGACAGAAAATTGCTTTTTTCGAAAATCAAGCAATTCGCTGATAACTCGAGAACGGTCGAATGTTAGCGTTTGCCGTATGTTGCATCGTGATCAGCACATCGAATTACCCCTATACAGTGAATTTGAAGCGTTTAAGGGAAGTGTACGGTAGTGTTTTGGTAGGAAAACCCGTTTATGCGATATTCGTGCGTTTCACGGGCAGAAAAGCACGTTTTACACAGTCCTCACTGTTTTGATGATAACTCAAGAACGGTCGAATGTTAGCGTTTGCCGTATGTTGCATCGTGTTCAGCGCATCGAATACCCCTATACAGTGAATTTGAAGCGTTTACGGGAAGTGTACGGTAATGTTTTGACAGAAAATTGCTTTTTCGAAAATCAAGCAATTCGCTGATAACTCGAGAACGGTCGAATGTTAGCGTTTGCCGTATGTTGCATTGCGTTCAGCGCATCGAATTACCCCTATACACTGAATTTGGAGTGGTTACGGGAAGTGTACGGTAGTGTTTTGGTAGGAAAACCCGTTTATGCGATATTCGTGCGTTTCACGGGCAGAAAAGCACGTTTTACACAGTCCTCACTGTTTTGATGATAACGCAAGAACGGTCGAATGTTAGCGTTTGCCGTATGTTGCATCGTGTTCAGCGCATCGAATTACCCCTATACAGTGAATTTGAAGCGTTTAAGGGAAGTGTACGGTAGTGTTTTGGCAGAAAATTGCTTTTGTCGAAAATTGAGCAATTCGCTGATAACTCGAGAACGGTCGAATGTTAGCGTTTTGCCGTATGTTGCATCGTGATCAGCACAATCGAATTACCCCTATACAGTGATTTTGAAGCGTTTAAGGGAAGTGTACGGTAGTGTTTTGGCAGAAAATTGCTTTTTTCGAAAATCGAGCAATTCGCCGATAACTCGAGAACGGTCGAATGTTAGCGTTTGCCGTATGTTGCATTGCGTTCAGCGCATCGAATTACCCCTATAGAGTGAATTTGGAGTGGTTACGGGAAGTGTACGGTAGTGTTTTGGAAGGAAAACCCGCTTATGCGATATTCGTGCGTTTCACGGGCAGAAAAGCACGTTTTTACACAGTCCTCACTGTTTTGATGATACTCAAGAACGGTCGAATGTTAGCGTTTGCCGTATGTTGCATCGTGTTCAGCACATCGAATTACCCCTATACAGTTAATTTGAAGCGTTTAAGGTAAGTGTACGGTAGTGTTTTGGCAGAAATTGCTTTTTTCGAAAATTGAGCAATTCGCTGATAACTCGAGAACGGTCGAATGTTAGCGTTTGCCGTATGTTGCGTCGTGTTCAGCACATCGAATTACCCCTATACAGTGATTTTGAAGCGTTTAAGGGGAAGTGTACGGTAGTGTTTTGGCAGAAAATTGCTTTTTTCGAAAATCGAGCAATTCGCTGATAACTCGAGAACGGTCGAATGTTAGTGTTTGCCGTATGTTGCATTGCGTTCAGCGCATCGAATTACCCCTATACACTGAATTTGGAGTGGTTACGGGAAGTGTACGGTAGTGTTTTGGTAGGAAAACCCGTTTATGCGATATTCGTGCGTTTCACGGGCAGAAAGCACGTTTTACACAGTCCTCACTGTGTTGATGATAACTCAAGAACGGTCGAATGTTAGCGTTTGCCGTATGTTGCATCGTGTTCAGCGCATCGAATTACCCCTATACAGTGAATTTGAAGCGTTTAAGGGAAGTGTACGGTTAATGTTTTGACAGAAAATTGCTTTTTTCGAAAATCAAGCAATTCGCTGATAACTCGAGAACGGTCGAATGTTAGCGTTTGCCGTATGTTGCATTGCGTTCAGCGCATCGAATTACCCCTATACACTGAATTTGGAGTGGTTACGGGAAGTGTACGGTAGTGTTTTGGAAGGAAAACCCGTTTATGCGATATTCGTGCGTTTCACGGGCAGAAAAGCACGTTTTACACAGTCCTCACTGTTTTGATGATAACTCGAGAACGGTCGAATGTTAGCGTTTGCCGTATGTTGCATCGTGTTCAGCACATCGAATTACCCCTATACAGTGATTTTGAAGCGTTTAAGAGAAGTGTACGGCAGTGTTTTGGCAGAAAATTGCTTTTTTTCGAAAATCGAGCAATTCGCTGATAACTCGAGAACGGTCGAATGTTAGCGTTTGCCGTATGTTGCATTGCGTTCAGCGCATCGAATTACCCCCTATACACTGAATTTGGAGTGGTTACGGGAAGTGTACGGTAGTGTTTTGGTAGAAAAAACCCGTTTATGCGATATTCGTGCGTTTCACGGGCAGAAAAGCACGTTTTACACAGTCCTCACTGTGTTGAATGATAACTCAAGAACGGTCGAATGTTAGCGTTTGCCGTATGTTGCATCGTGTTCAGCGCATCGAATTACCCCTATACAGTGAATTTGAAGCGTTTAAAGGAAGTGTACGGTAATGTTTTGACAGAAAATTGCTTTTTTTTCGAAAATCAAGCAATTCGCCTGATAACTCGAGAACGGTCGAATGTTAGCGTTTGCCGTATGTTGCATTGCGTTCAGCGCATCGAATTACCCCTATACACTGAATTTGGAGTGGTTACGGGAGGTGTACGGTAGTGTTTTGGTAGGAAAACCCGTTTATGCGATATTCGTGCGTTTCACGGGCAGAAAAGCACGTTTTACACAGTCCTCACTGTTTGATGATAACTCAAGAACGGTCGAATGTTAGCGTTTGCCGTATGTTGCATCGTGTTCAGCGCATCGAATTACCCCTATACAGTGAATTTGAAGCGTTTAAGGGAAGTGTACGGTAATGTTTTGACAGAAAATTGCTTTTTTCGAAAATCAAGCAATTCGCTGATAACTCGAGAACGGTCGAATGTTAGCGTTTGCCGTATGTTGCATTGCGTTCAGCGCATCGAATTACCCCTATAGAGTGAATTTGGAGTGGTTACGGGAAGTGTACGGTAGTGTTTTGGAAGGAAAACCCGTTTATGCGATATTCGTGCGTTTCACGGGCAGAAAAGCACGTTTTACACAGTCCTCACTGTTTTGATGATAACTCGAGAACGGTCGAATGTTAGCGTTTGCCGTATGTTGCATCGTGTTCAGCACATCGAATTACCCCTATACAGTGATTTTGAAGCGTTTAAGGGAAGTGTACGGTAGTGTTTTGGCAGAAAATTGCTTTTTTTCGAAAATCGAGCAATTCGCTGATAACTCGAGAACGGTCGAATGTTAGCGTTTGCCGTATGTTGCATTGCGTTCAGCGCATCGAATTACCCATATACACTGAATTTGGAGTGGTTACGGGAAGTGTACGGTAGTGTTTTGGTAGGAAAACCCGTTTATGCGATATTCGTGCGTTTCACGGGCAGAAAAGCACGTTTTACACAGTCCTCACTGTTTTGATGATAACTCAAGAACGGTCGAATGTTAGCGTTTGCCGTATGTTGCATCGTGTTCAGCGCATCGAATTACCCCTATACAGTGAATTTGAAGCGTTTAAGGGAAGTGTACGGTACTGTTTTGGCAGAAAATTGCTTTTTTCGAAAATTGAGCAATTCGCTGATAACTCGAGAACGGTCGAATGTTAGCGTTTGCCGTAATGTTGCATCGTGATCAGCACATCGAATTACCCCCTATACAGTGAATTTGAAGCGTTTAAGGGAAGTGTACGGTAGTGTTTTGGCAGGAAATTGCTTTTTTCGAAAATCGAGCAATTCGCCGATAACTCGAGAACGGTCGAATGTTAGCGTTTGCCGTATGTTGCATTGCGTTCAGCGCATCGAATTACCTCTATACACTGAATTTGGAGTGGTTACGGGAAGTGTACGGTAGTGTTTTGGTAGGAAAACCCGTTTGTGCGATATTCGTGCGTTTCACGGGCAGAAAAGCACGTTTTACACAGTCCTCACTGTTTTGATGATAACTCAAGAACGGTCGAATGTTAGCGTTTGCCGTATGTTGCATCGTGTTCAGCGCATCGAATTACCCCTATACAGTGAATTTGAAGCGTTTAAGGGAAGTGTACGGTAGTGTTTTGGCAGAAAATTGCTTTTTTCGAAAATTGAGCAATTCGCTGATAACTCGAGAACGGTCGAATGTTAGCGTTTGCCGTATGTTGCATCGTGATCAGCACATCGAATTACCCCTATACAGTAAATTTGAAGCGGTTAAGGGAAGTGTACGGTAGTGTTTTGGCAGAAAATTGCTTTTTTCGAAAATTGAGCAATTCGCTGATAACTCGAGAACGGTCGAATGTTAGCGTTTGCCGTATGTTGCATCGTGTTCAGCACATCGAATTACCCCTATACAGTGATTTTGAAGCGTTTAAGGGAAGTGTACGGTAGAGTTTTGGCAGAAAATTGCTTTTTTCGAAAATCGAGCAATTCGCTGATAACTCGAGAACGGTCGAATGTTAGCGTTTGCCGTATGTTGCATTGCGTTCAGCGCATCGAATTACCCTATACACTGAATTTGGAGTGGTTACGGGAAGTGTACGGTAGTGTTTTGGTAGGAAAACCCGTTTATGCGATATTCGTGCGTTTCACGGGCAGAAAAGCACGTTTTACACAGTCCTCACTGTGTTGATGATACTCAAGAACGGTCGAATATTAGCGTTTGCCGTATGTTTGCATCGTGTTCAGCGCATCGAATTACCCCTATACAGTGAATTTGAAGCGTTTAAGGGAAGTGTACGGTAATGTTTTGACAGAAAAATTGCTTTTTTCGAAAATCAAGCAATTCGCTGATAACTCGAGAACGGTCGAATGTTAGCGTTTGCCGTATGTTGCATTGCGTTCAGCGCATCGAATTACCCTATACACTGAATTTGGAGTGGTTACGGGAAGTGTACGGTAGTGTTTTGGTAGGAAAACCCGTTTATGCGATATTCGTGCGTTTCACGGGCAGAAAAGCACGTTTTACACAGTCCTCACTGTTTTGATGATAACTCAAGAAACGGTCGAATGTTAGCGTTTGCCGTATGTTGCATCGTGTTCAGCGCATCGAATTACCCCTATACAGTGAATTTGAAGCGTTTAAGGGAAGTGTACGGTAGTGTTTTGGCAGAAAATTGCTTTTTTCGAAAATGAGCAATTCGCTGATAACTCGAGAACGGTCGAATGTTAGCGTTTGCCGTATGTTGCATTGCGTTCAGCGCATCGAATTACCCTATACACTGAATTTGGAGTGGTTACGGAAGTGTACGGTAGTGTTTTGGTAGGAAAAACCCGTTTATGCGATATTCGTGCGTTTCACGGGCAGAAAAGCACGTTTTACACAGTCCTCACTGTTTTGATGATAGCTCAAGAACGGTCGAATGTTAGCGTTTGCCGTATGTTGCATCGTGTTCAGCGCATCGAATTACCCCTATACAGTGAATTTGAAGCGTTTAAGGGAAGTGTTACGGTAGTGTTTTGGCAGAAAATTGCTTTTTTCGAAAATTGAGCAATTCGCTGATAACTCGAGAACGGTCGAATGTTAGCGTTTGCCGTATGTTGCATCGTGTTCAGCACATCGAATTACCCCTATACAGTGATTTGAAGCGTTTAAGGGAAGTGTACGGTAGTGTTTTTGGCAGAAAATTGCTTTTATCGAAAATCGAGCAATTCGCTGATAACTCGAGAACGGTCGAATGTTAGCGTTTGCCGTATGTTGCATTGCGTTCAGCGCATCGAATTACCCCTATACACTGAATTTGGAGTGGTTACGGGAAGTGTACGGTAGTGTTTTGGTAGGAAAACCCGTTTATGCGATATTCGTGCGTTTCACGGGCAGAAAAGCACGTTTTACACAGTCCTCACTGTTTTGATGATAACTCCAAGAACGGTCGAATGTTAGCGTTTGCCGTATGTTGCATCGTGTTTTCAGCGCAATTCGAATTACCCCTATACAGTGAATTTGAAGCGTTTAAGGTAAGTGTACGGTAGTGTTTTGGCAGAAAATTGCTTTTTTTCGAAAATTGAGCATTCGCTGATAACTCGAGAACGGTCGAATGTTAGCGTTTGCCGTATGTTGCATCGTGATCAGCACATCGAATTACCCCTATACAGTAAATTTGAAGCGGTTAAGGGAAGTGTACGGTAGTGTTTTGGCAGAAAATTGCTTTTTTCGAAAATTGAGCAATTCGCTGATAACTCCGAGAACGGTCGAATGTTAGCGTTTGCCGTATGTTGCATCGTGTTCAGCACATCGAATTACCCTATACAGTGATTTTGAAGCGTTTAAGGGAAGTGTACGGTAGAGTTTTGGCAGAAAATTGCGTTTTTCGAAATCGAGCAATTCGCTGATAACTCGAGAACGGTCGAATGTTAGCGTTTGCCGTATGTTGCATTGCGTTCAGCGCATCGAATTACCCCTATACACTGAATTTGGAGTGGTTACGGGAAGTGTACGGTAGTGTTTTGGTAGGAAAACCCGTTTATGCGATATTCGTGCGTTTTCACGGGCAGAAAAGCACGTTTTACACAGTCCTCACTGTGTTGATGATAACTCAAGAACGGTCGAATGTTAGCGTTTGCCGTATGTTGCATCGTGTTCAGCGCATCGAATTACCCCTATACAGTGAATTTGAAGCGTTTAAGGGAAGTGTACGGTAATGTTTTGACAGAAAATTGCTTTTTTTCGAAAATCAAGCAATTCGCTGATAACTCGAGAACGGTCGAATGTTAGCGTTTGCCGTATGTTGCATTGCGTTCAGCGCATCGAATACCCCTATACACTGAATTTGGAGTGGTTACGGGAAGTGTACGGTAGTGTTTTGGTAGGAAAACCCGTTTTATGCGATATTCGTGCGTTTCACGGGCAGAAAAGCACGTTTTACACAGTCCTCACTGTTTTGATGATAACTCAAGAACGGTCGAATGTTAGCGTTTGCCGTATGTTGCATCGTGTTCAGCGCATCGAATTACCCCTATACAGTGAATTTGAAGCGTTTAAGGGAAGTGTACGGTAGTGTTTTGGCAGAAAATTGCTTTTTTCGAAAATTGAGCAATTCGCTGATAACTCGAGAACGGTCGAATGTTAGCGTTTGCCGTATGTTGCATTGCGTTCAGCGCATCGAATTACCCCTATACACTGAATTTGGAGTGGTTACGGGAAGTGTACGGTAGTGTTTTGGTAGGAAAACCCGTTTATGCGATATTCGTGCGTTTCACGGGCAGAAAAGCACGTTTTACACAGTCCTCACTGTTTTGATGATAGCTCAAGAACGTCGAATGTTAGCGTTTGCCGTATGTTGCATCGTGTTCAGCGCATCGAATTACCCCTATACAGTGAATTTGAAGCGTTTAAGGGAAGTGTACGGTAGTGTTTTGGCAGAAAATTGCTTTTTTCGAAAATTGAGAAATTCGCTGATAACTCGAGAACGGTCGAATGTTAGCGTTTGCCGTATGTTGCATCGTGTTCAGCACATCGAATTACCCCTATACAGTGATTTTGAAGCGTTTAAGGGAAGTGTACGGTAGTGTTTTGGCAGAAAATTGCTTTTATCGAAAATCGAGCAATTCGCTGATAACTCGAGAACGGTCGAATGTTAGCGTTTGCCGTATGTTGCATTGCGTTCAGCGCATCGAATTACCCCTATACACTGAATTTGGAGTGGTTACGGGAAGTGTACGGTAGTGTTTTGGTAGGAAAACCCGTTTATGCGATATTCGTGCGTTTCACGGGCAGAAAAGCACGTTTTACACAGTCCTCACTGTTTTGATGATAACTCAAGAACGGTCGAATGTTAGCGTTTGCCGTATGTTGCATCGTGTTCAGCGCATCGAATTACCCCTATACAGTGAATTTGAAGCGTTTAAGGGAAGTGTACGGTAGTGTTTTGGCAGAAAATTGCTTTTTTCGAAAATTGAGCAATTCGCTGATAACTCGAGAACGGTCGAATGTTAGCGTTTGCCGTATGTTGCATCGTGTTCAGCACATCGAATTACCCCTATACAGTTAATTTGAAGCGTTTAAGGGAAGTGTACGGTAGTGTTTTGGCAGAAAAATTGCTTTTTTCGAAAATCGAGCAATTCGCTGATAACTCGAGAACGGTCGAATGTTAGCGTTTGCCGTATGTTGCATTGCGTTCAGCGCATCGAATTACCCCTATACACTGAATTTGGAGTGGTTACGGGAAGTGTACGGTAGTGTTTTGGTAGGAAAACCCGTTTATGCGATATTCGTGCGTTTCACGGGCAGAAAAGCACGTTTTACACAGTCCTCACTGTTTTGATGATAACTCAAGAACGGTCGAATGTTAGCGTTTGCCGTATGTTGCATCGTGTTCAGCGCATCGAATTACCCCTATACAGTGAATTTGAAGCGTTTAAGGGAAGTGTACGGTAGTGTTTTGGCAGAAAATTGCTTTTTTCAAAAATCCAGCAATTCGCTGATAACTCGAGAACGGTCGAATGTTAGCGTTTGCCGTATGTTGCATCGTGTTCAGCACATCGAATTACCCCTATACAGTTAATTTGAAGCGTTTAAGGGAAGTGTACGGTAGTGTTTTGGCAGAAAATTGTTTTTTTCGAAAATTGAGCAATTCGCTGATAACTCGAGAACGGTCGAATGTTAGCGTTTGCCGTATGTTGCATCGTGTTCAGCACATCGAATTACCCCTATACAGTGAATTTGAAGCGTTTAAGGGAAGTGTACGGTAGTGTTTTGGCAGAAAATTGCTTTTTTCGAAAATCGAGCAATTCGCTGATAACTCAAGAACGGTCGAATGTTAGCGTTTGCCGTATGTTGCATTGCGTTCAGCGCATCGAATTACCCCTATACACTGAATTTGGAGTGGTTACGGGAAGTGTACGGTAGTGTTTTGGTAGGAAAACCCGTTTATGCGATATTCGTGCGTTTCACGGGCAGAAAAGCACGTTTTACACAGTCCTCACTGTTTTGATGATAACCCAAGAACGGTCGAATGTTAGCGTTTGCCGTATGTTGCATCGTGTTCAGCGCATCGAATTACCCCTATACAGTGAATTTGAAGCGTTTAAGGTAAGTGTACGGTAGTGTTTTGGCAGAAAATTGCTTTTTTCGAAAATTGAGCAATTCGCTGATAACTCGAGAACGGTCGAATGTTAGCGTTTGCCGTATGTTGCGTCGTGTTCAGCACATCGAATTACCCCTATACAGTGATTTTGAAGCGTTTAAGGGAAGTGTACGGTAGTGTTTTGGCAGAAAATTGCTTTTTTCGAAAATCGAGCAATTCGCTGATAACTCGAGAACGGTCGAATGTTAGCGTTTGCCGTATGTTGCATTGCGTTCAGCGCATCGAATTACTCCTATACACTGAATTTGGAATGGTTACGGGAAGTGTACGGTAGTGTTTTGGTAGGAAAACCCGTTTATTGCGATATTCGTGCGTTTCACGGGCAGAAAAGCACGTTTTACACAGTCCTCACTGTTTTGATGATAACTCAAGAACGGTCGAATGTTAGCGTTTGCCGTATGTTGCGTCGTGTTCAGCGCATCGAATTACCCCTATACAGTGAATTTGAAGCGTTTAAGGGAAGTGTACGGTAGTGTTTTGGCAGAAAATTGCTTTTTTCGAAAATTGAGCAATTCGCTGATAACTCGAGAACGGTCGAATGTTAGCGTTTGCCGTATGTTGCATCGTGATCAGCACATCGAATTACCCCTATACAGTCAATTTGAAGCGGTTAAGGGAAGTGTACGGTAGTGTTTTGGCAGAAAATTGCTTTTTTCGAAAATTGAGCAATTCGCTGATAACTCGAGAACGGTCGAATGTAGCGTTTGCCGTATGTTGCATCGTGTTCAGCACATCGAATTACCCCTATACAGTGATTTTGAAGCGTTTAAGGAAGTGTACGGTAGAGTTTTGGCAGAAAATTGCTTTTTTCGAAAATCGAGCAATTCGCTGATAACTCGAGAACGGTCGAATGTTAGCGTTTGCCGTATGTTGCATTGCGTTCAGCGCATCGAATTACCCCTATACACTGAATTTGGAGTGGTTACGGGAAGTGTACGGTAGTGTTTTGGTAGGAAAACCCGTTTATGCGATATTCGTGCGTTTCACGGGCAGAAAAGCACGTTTTACACAGTCCTCACTGTTTTGATGATAGCTCAAGAACGGTCGAATGTTAGCGTTTGCCGTATGTTGCATCGTGTTCAGCGCATCGAATTACCCCTATACAGTGAATTGAAGCGTTTAAGGGAAGTGTACGGTAGTGTTTTGGCAGAAAATTGCTTTTTTCAAAATTGAGCAATTCGCTGATAACTCGAGAACGGTCGAATGTTAGCGTTTGCCGTATGTTGCATCGTGTTCAGCACATCGAATTACCCCTATAGAGTGATTTTGAAGCGTTTAAGGGAAGTGTACGGTAGTGTTTTGGCAGAAAATTGCTTTTATCGAAAATCGAGCAATTCGCTGATAACTCGAGAACGGTCGAATGTTAGCGTTTGCCGTATGTTGCATTGCGTTCAGCGCATCGAATTACCCCTATACACTGAATTTGGAGTGGTTACGGGAAGTGTACGGTAGTGTTTTGGTAGGAAAACCCGTTTATGCGATATTCGTGCGTTTCACGGGCAGAAAAGCACGTTTTACACAGTCCTCACTGTTTTGATGATAACTCAAGAACGGTCGAATGTTAGCGTTTGCCGTATGTTGCATCGTGTTCAGCGCATCGAATTACCCCTATACAGTGAATTTGAAGCGTTTAAGGGAAGTGTACGGTAGTGTTTTGGCAGAAAAATTGCTTTTTTCGAAAATTGAGCAATTCGCTGATAACTCGAGAACGGTCGAATGTTAGCGTTTGCCGTATGTTGCATCGTGTTCAGCACATCGAATTACCCCTATACAGTTAATTTGAAGCGTTTAAGGGAAGTGTACGGTAGTGTTTTGGCAGAAAATTGCTTTTTTCGAAAATCGAGCAATTCGCTGATAACTCGAGAACGGTCGAATGTTAGCGTTTGCCGTATGTTGCATTGCGTTCAGCGCATCGAATTACCCCTATACACTGAATTTGGAGTGGTTACGGGAAGTGTACGGTAGTGTTTTGGTAGGAAAACCCGTTTATGCGATGTTCGTGCGTTTCACGGGCAGAAAAAGCACGTTTTACACAGTCCTCACTGTTTTGATGATAACTCAAGAACGGTCGAATGTTAGCGTTTGCCGTATGTTGCATCGTGTTCAGCGCATCGAATTACCCCTATACAGTGAATTTGAGGCGTTTAAGGGAAGTGTACGGTAGTGTTTTGGCAGAAAATTGCTTTTTTCAAAAATCCAGCAATTCGCTGATAACTCGAGAACGGTCGAATGTTAGCGTTTGCCGTATGTTGCATCGTGTTCAGCACATCGAATTACCCCTATACAGTTAATTTGAAGCGTTTAAGGGAAGTGTACGGTAGTGTTTTGGCAGAAAATTGTTTTTTTTCGAAAATTGAGCAATTCGCTGATAACTCGAGAACGGTCGAATGTTAGCGTTTGCCGTATGTTGCATTGCGTTCAGCGCATCGAATTACCCTATACACTGAATTTGGAGTGGTTACGGGAAGTGTACGGTAGTGTTTTGGTAGGAAAACCCGTTTATGCGATATTCGTGCGTTTCACGGGCAGAAAAGCACGTTTTACACAGTCCTCACTGTTTTGATGATAACTCAAGAACGGTCGAATGTTAGCGTTTGCCGTATGTTGCATCGTGTTCAGCGCATCGAATTACCCCTATACAGTGAATTTGAAGCGTTTAAGGGAAGTGTACGGTAATGTTTTGACAGAAAATTGCTTTTTTCGAAAATCAAGCAATTCGCTGATAACTCGAGAACGGTCGAATGTTAGCGTTTGCCGTATGTTGCATTGCGTTCAGCGCATCGAATTACCCCTATACACTGAATTTGGAGTGGTTACGGGAAGTGTACGGTAGTGTTTTGGTAGGAAAACCCGTTTATGCGATATTCGTGCGTTTCACGGGCAGAAAAGCACGTTTTACACAGTCCTCACTGTTTTGATGATAACTCAAGAACGGTCGAATGTTAGCGTTTGCCGTATGTTGCATCGTAATCAGCGCATCGAATTACCCCTATACAGTGAATTTGAAGCGTTTAAGGGAAGTGTACGGTAATGTTTTGACAGAAAATTGCTTTTTTTCGAAAATCAAGCAATTCGCTGATAACTCGAGAACGGTCGAATGTTAGCGTTTGGCGTATGTTGCATTGCGTTCAGCGCATCGAATTACCCCTATAGAGTGAATTTGGAGTGGTTACGGGAAGTGTACGGTAGTGTTTTGGAAGGAAAACCCGTTTATGCGATATTCGTGCGTTTCACGGGCAGAAAAGCACGTTTTACACAGTCCTCACTGTTTTGATGATAACTCGAGAACGGTCGAATGTTAGCGTTTGCCGTATGTTGCATCGTGTTCAGCACATCGAATTACCCCTATACAGTGATTTTGAAGCGTTTAAGGGAAGTGTACGGTAGTGTTTTGGCAGAAAATTGCTTTTTTTCGAAAATCGAGCAATTCGCTGATAACTCGAGAACGGTCGAATGTTAGCGTTTGCCGTATGTTGCATTGCGTTCAGCGCATCGAATTACCCCTATACACTGAATTTGGAGTGGTTACGGGAAGTGTACGGTAGTGTTTTGGTAGGAAAACCCGTTTTATGCGATATTCGTGCGTTTCACGGGCAGAAAAGCACGTTTTACACAGTCCTCACTGTATTGATGATAACTCAAGAACGGTCGAATGTTAGCGTTTGCCGTATGTTGCATCGTGTTCAGCGCATCGAATTACCCCTATACAGTGAATTTGAAGCGTTTAAGGGAAGTGTACGGTAGTGTTTTGGCAGAAAATTGCTTTTTTCAAAAATTCCAGCAATTCGCTGATAACTCGAGAACGGTCGAATGTTAGCGTTTGCCGTATGTTGCATCGTGTTCAGCACATCGAATTACCCCTATACAGTTAATTTGAAGCGTTTAAGGGAAGTGTACGGTAATGTTTTGACAGAAAATTGCTTTTTTCGAAAATCAAGCAATTCGCTGATAACTCGAGAACGGTCGAATGTTAGCGTTTGCCGTATGTTGCATTGCGTTCAGCGCATCGAATTACCCCTATAGAGTGAATTTGGAGTGGTTACGGGAAGTGTACGGTAGTGTTTTGGAAGGAAAACCCGTTTTATGCGATATTCGTGCGTTTCACGGGCAGAAAAGCACGTTTACACAGTCCTCACTGTTTTGATGATAACTCAAGAACGGTCGAATGTTAGCGTTTGCCGTATGTTGCATCGTGTTCAGCACATCGAATTACCCCTATACAGTTAATTTGAAGCGTTTAAGGGAAGTGTACGGTAGTGTTTTGGCAGAAAATTGTTTTTTTTCGAAAATTGAGCAATTCGCTGATAACTCGAGAACGGTCGAATGTTAGCGTTTTGCCGTATGTGCATCGTGTTCAGCACATCGAATTACCCCTATACAGTGAATTTGAAGCGTTTAAGGGAAGTGTACGGTAGTGTTTTGGCAGAAAATTGCTTTTTTCGAAAATCGAGCAATTCGCTGATAACTCAAGAACGGTCGAATGTTAGCGTTTGCCGTATGTTGCATTGCGTTCAGCGCATCGAATTACCCTATACACTGAATTTGGAGTGGTTACGGGAAGTGTACGGTAGTGTTTTGGTAGGAAAACCCGTTTATGCGATATTCGTGCGTTTCACGGGCAGAAAAGCACGTTTTACACAGTCCTCACTGTTTTGATGATAACTCAAGAACGGTCGAATGTTAGCGTTTGCCGTATGTTGCATCGTGTTCAGCGCATCGAATTACCCCTATACAGTGAATTTGAAGCGTTTAAGGGAAGTGTACGGTAATGTTTTGACAGAAAATTGCTTTTTTCGAAAATCAAGCAATTCGCTGATAACTCGAGAACGGTCGAATGTTAGCGTTTGCCGTATGTTGCATTGCGTTCAGCGCATCGAATTACCCCTATACACTGAATTTGGAGTGGTTACGGAAGTGTACGGTAGTGTTTTGGTAGGAAACCCGTTTATGCGATATTCGTGCGTTTCACGGGCAGAAAAGCACGTTTTACACAGTCCCTCACTGTTTCGATGATAACTCAAGAACGGTCGAATGTTAGCGTTTGCCGTATGTTGCATCGTATTCAGCGCATCGAATTACCCCTATACAGTGAATTTGAAGCGTTTAAGGGAAGTGTACGGTAATGTTTTGACAGAAAATTGCTTTTTTCGAAATCAAGCAATTCGCTGATAACTCGAGAACGGTCGAATGTTAGCGTTTGGCGTATGTTGCATTGCGTTCAGCGCATCGAATTACCCCTATAGAGTGAATTTGGAGTGGTTACGGGAAGTGTACGGTAGTGTTTTGGTAGGAAAACCCGTTTATGCGATATTCGTGCGTTTCACGGGCAGAAAAGCACGTTTTACACAGTCCTCACTGTTTTGATGATAACTCAAGAACGGTCGAATGTTAGCGTTTGCCGTATGTTGCATCGTGTTCAGCGCATCGAATTACCCCTATACAGTGAATTTGAAGCGTTTAAGGGAAGTGTACGGTAGTGTTTTGGCAGAAAATTGCTTTTTTCAAAAATCCAGCAATTCGCTGATAACTCTAGAACGGGTCGAATGTTAGCGTTTGCCGTATGTTGCATCGTGTTCAGCACATCGAATTACCCCTATACAGTTAATTTGAAGCGTTTTAAGGGAAGTGTACGGTAATGTTTTGACAGAAAATTGCTTTTTTTCGAAAATCAAGCAATTCGCTGATAACTCGAGAACGGTCGAATGTTAGCGTTTGCCGTATGTTGCATTGCGTTCAGCGCATCGAATTACCCCTATAGAGTGAATTTGGAGTGGTTACGGGAAGTGTACGGTAGTGTTTTGGAAGGAAAACCTGTTTATGCGATATTCGTGCGTTTCACGGGCAGAAAAGCACGTTTTACACAGTCCTCACTGTTTTGATGATAACTCGAGAACGGTCGAATGTTAGCGTTTTGCCGTATGTTGCATCGTGTTCTGCACATCGAATTACCCCTATACAGTGATTTTGAAGCGTTAAGGGAAGTGTACGGTAGTGTTTTGGCAGAAAATTGCTTTTTTCGAAAATCGAGCAATTCGCTGATAACTCGAGAACGGTCGAATGTTAGCGTTTGCCGTATGTTGCATTGCGTTCAGCGCATCGAATTACCCCTATACACTGAATTTGGAGTGGTTACGGGAAGTGTACGGTAGTGTTTTGGTAGGAAAACCCGTTTATGCGATATTCGTGCGTTTCACGGGCAGAAAAGCACGTTTTACACAGTCCTCACTGTTTTGATGATAACTCAAGAACGGTCGAATGTTAGCGTTTGCCGTATGTTGCATCGTGTTCAGCGCATCGAATTACCCCTATACAGTGAATTTGAAGCGTTTAAGGGAAGTGTACGGTAATGTTTTGACAGAAAATTGCTTTTTCGAAAATCAAGCAATTCGCTGATAACTCGAGAACGGTCGACTGTTAGCGTTTGCCGTATGTTGCATTGCGTTCAGCGCATCGAATTACCCCTACAGAGTGAATTTGGAGTGGTTACGGGAAGTGTACGGTAGTGTTTTGGAAGGAAAACCTGTTTATGCGATATTCGTGCGTTTCACGGGCAGAAAAGCACGTTTTACACAGTCCTCACTGTTTTGATGATAACTCGAGAACGGTCGAATGTTAGCGTTTGCCGTATGTTGCATCGTGTTCTGCACATCGAATTACCCCTATACAGTGATTTGAAGCGTTTAAGGGAAGTGTACGGTAGTGTTTTGGCAGAAAATTGCTTTTTTTCGAAAATCGAGCAATTCGCTGATAACTCGAGAACGGTCGAATGTTAGCGTTTGCCGTATGTTGCATTGCGTTCAGCGCATCGAATTACCCCTATACACTGAATTTGGAGTGGTTACGGGAAGTGTACGGTAGTGTTTTGGTAGGAAAACCCGTTTATGCGATATTCGTGCGTTTCACGGGCAGAAAAGCACGTTTTACACAGTCCTCACTGTTTTGATGATAACTCAAGAACGGTCGAATGTTAGCGTTTGCCGTATGTTGCATCGTGTTCAGCGCATCGAATTACCCCTATACAGTGAATTTGAAGCGTTTAAGGGAAGTGTACGGTAGTGTTTTGGCAGAAAATTGCTTTTTTCAAAAATCCAGCAATTCGCTGATAACTCGAGAACGGTCGAATGTTAGCGTTTGCCGTATGTTGCATCGTGTTCAGCATATCGAATTACCCCTATACAGTTAATTTGAAGCGTTTAAGGGAAGTGTACGGTAATGTTTTGACAGAAAATTGCTTTTTTCGAAAATCAAGCAATTCGCTGATAACTCGAGAACGGTCGAATGTTAGCGTTTGCCGTATGTTGCATTGCGTTCAGCGCATCGAATTACCCCTATAGAGTGAATTTGGAGTGGTTACGGGAAGTGTACGGTAGTGTTTTGGAAGGAAAACCCGTTTATGCGATATTCGTGCGTTTCACGGGCAGAAAAGCACGTTTTTACACAGTCCTCACTGTTTTGATGATAACTCAAGAACGGTCGAATGTTAGCGTTTGCCGTATGTTGCATCGTGTTCAGCACATCGAATTACCCCTATACAGTTAATTTGAAGCGTTTAAGGGAAGTGTACGGTAGTGTTTGGCAGAAAATTGCTTTTTTTCGAAAATTGAGCAATTCGCTGATAACTCGAGAACGGTCGAATGTTAGCGTTTGCCGTATGTTGCATCGTGTTCAGCACATCGAATTACCCCTATACAGTGAATTTGAAGCCTTTAAGGGAAGTGTACGGTAATGTTTTGACAGAAAATTGCTTTTTTCGAAAATCAAGCAATTCGCTGATAACTCGAGAACGGTCGAATGTTAGCGTTTGCCGTATGTTGCATTGCGTTCAGCGCATCGAATTACCCCTATAGAGTGAATTTGGAGTGGTTACGGGAAGTGTACGGTAGTGTTTTGGAAGGAAAACCCGTTTATGCGATATTCGTGCGTTTCACGGGCAGAAAAGCACGTTTTACACAGTCCTCACTGTTTTGATGATAACTCAAGAACGGTCGAATGTTAGCGTTTGCCGTATGTTGCATCGTGTTCAGCACATCGAATTACCCCTATACAGTTAATTTGAAGCGTTTAAGGGAAGTGTACGGTAGTGTTTTGGCAGAAAATTGCTTTTTTCGAAAATTGAGCAATTCGCTGATAACTCGAGAACGGTCGAATGTTAGCGTTTGCCGTATGTTGCATCGTGTTCAGCACATCGAATTACCCCTATACAGTGAATTTGAAGCCTTTAAGGGAAGTGTACGGTAATGTTTTGACAGAAAATTGCTTTTTTCGAAAATCAAGCAATTCGCTGATAACTCGAGAACGGTCGAATGTTAGCGTTTGCCGTATGTTGCATTGGGTTCAGCGCATCGAATTACCCCCGTAGAGTGAATTTGGAGTGGTTACGGGAAGTGTACGGTAGTGTTTTGGAAGGAAAACCCGTTTATGCGATATTCGAGCGTTTCACGGGAGAAAAGCACGTTTTACACAGTCCTCACTGTTTGATGATAACTCAAGAACGGTCGAATGTTAGCGTTTGCCGTATGTTGCATCGTGTTCAGCACATCGAATTACCCCTATACAGTTAATTTGAAGCGTTAAGGGAAGTGTACGGTAGGGTTTTGGCAGAAAATTGCTTTTTTCGAAAATCGAGCAATTCGCTGATAACTCGAGAACGGTCGAATGTTAGCGTTTGCCGTATGTTGCATTGCGTTCAGCGCATCGAATTACCCCTATACACTGAATTTGGAGTGGTTACGGAAGTGTACGGTAGTGTTTTGGTAGGAAAACCCGTTTTATGCGATATTCGTGCGTTTCACGGGCAGAAAAGCACGTTTTACACAGTCCTCACTGTTTGATGATAACTCAAGAACGGTCGAATGTTAGCGTTTGCCGTATGTTGCATCGTGTTCAGCGCATCGAATTACCCCTATACAGTGAATTTGAAGCGTTTAAGGGAAGTGTACGGTAGTGTTTTGGCAGAAAATTGCTTTTTTTCAAAAATCCAGCAATTCGCTGATAACTCGAGAACGGTCGAATGTTAGCGTTTGCCGTATGTTGCATCGTGTTCAGCACATCGAATTACCCCTATACAGTTAATTTGAAGCGTTTAAGGGAAGTGTACGGTAATGTTTTGACAGAAAATTGCTTTTTTCGAAAATCAAGCAATTCGCTGATAACTCGAGAACGGTCGAATGTTAGCGTTTGCCGTATGTTGCATTGCGTTCAGCGCATCGAATTACCCCTATAGAGTGAATTTGGAGTGGTTACGGGAAGTGTACGGTAGTGTTTTGGAAGGAAAACCCGTTTATGCGATATTCGTGCGTTTCACGGGCAGAAAAGCACGTTTTACACAGTCCTCACTGTTTTGATGATAACTCAAGAACGGTCGAATGTTAGCGTTTGCCGTATGTTGCATCGTGTTCAGCACATCGAATTACCCCTATACAGTTAATTTGAAGCGTTTAAGGGAAGTGTACGGTAGTGTTTTGGCAGAAAATTGCTTTTTTCGAAAATTGAGCAATTCGCTGATACTCGAGAACGGTCGAATGTTAGCGTTTGCCGTATGTTTGCATCGTGTTCAGCACATCGAATTACCCCTATACAGTGAATTTGAAGCCTTTAAGGGAAGTGTACGGTAATGTTTTGACAGAAAATTGCTTTTTTTCGAAAATCAAGCAATTCGCTGATAACTCGAGAACGGTCGAATGTTAGCGTTTGCCGTATGTTGCATTGCGTTCAGCGCATCGAATTACCCCTATAGAGTGAATTTGGAGTGGTTACGGGAAGTGTACGGTAGTGTTTTGGAAGGAAAACCCGTTTTATGCGATATTCGTGCGTTTCACGGGCAGAAAAGCACGTTTTACACAGTCCTCACTGTTTTGATGATAACTCAAGAACGGTCGAATGTTAGCGTTTGCCGTATGTTGCATCGTGTTCAGCACATCGAATTACCCCTATACAGTTAATTTGAAGCGTTTAAGGGAAGTGTACGGTAGTGTTTTGGCAGAAAATTGCTTTTTTCGAAAATTGAGCAATTCGCTGATAACTCGAGAACGGTCGAATGTTCACGTTTGCCGTATGTTGCATCGTGTTCAGCACATCGAATTACCCCTATACAGTGAATTTGAAGCCTTTAAGGGAAGTGTACGGTAATGTTTTGACAGAAAATTGCTTTTTTCGAAAATCAAGCAATTCGCTGATAACTCGAGAACGGTCGAATGTTAGCGTTTGCCGTATGTTGCATTGGGTTCAGCGCATCGAATTACCCCCGTAGAGTGAATTTGGAGTGGTTACGGGAAGTGTACGGTAGTGTTTTGGAAGGAAAACCCGTTTATGCGATATTCGAGCGTTTCACGGGAGAAAAGCACGTTTTACACAGTCCTCACTGTTTTGATGATAACTCAAGAACGGTCGAATGTTAGCGTTTGCCGTATGTTGCATCGTGTTCAGCACATCGAATTACCCCTATACAGTTAATTTGAAGCGTTTAAGGGAAGTGTACGGTAGGGTTTTGGCAGAAAATTGCTTTTTTCGAAAATCGAGCAATTCGCTGATAACTCGAGAAACGGTCGAATGTTAGCGTTTGCCGTATGTTGCATCGTGTTCAGCACATCGAATTACCCCTATACAGTGATTTTGAAGCGTTTAAGGGAAGTGTACGGTAGTGTTTTGGCAGAAAATTGCTTTTTTCGAAAATCGAGCAATTCGCTGATAACTCGAGAACGGTCGAATGTTAGCGTTTGCCGTATGTTGCATTGCGTTCAGCGCATCGAATTACCCCTATACACTGAATTTGGAGTGGTTACGGGAAGTGTACGGTAGTGTTTTGGTAGGAAAACCCGTTTATGCGATATTCGTGCGTTTCACGGGCAGAAAAGCACGTTTTACACAGTCCTCACTGTTTTGATGATAACTCAAGAACGGTCGAATGTTAGCGTTTGCCGTATGTTGCATCGTGTTCAGCGCATCGAATTACCCCTATACAGTGAATTTGAAGCGTTTAAGGGAAGTGTACGGTAATGTTTTGACAGAAAATTGCTTTTTTTCGAAAATCAAGCAATTCGCTGATAACTCGAGAACGGTCGACTGTTAGCGTTTGCCGTATGTTGCATTGCGTTCAGCGCATCGAATTACCCCTATAGAGTGAATTTGGAGTGGTTACGGGAAGTGTACGGTAGTGTTTTGGAAGGAAAACCTGTTTATGCGATATTCGTGCGTTTCACGGGCAGAAAAGCACGTTTTACACAGTCCTCACTGTTTTGATGATAACTCGAGAACGGTCGCATGTTAGCGTTTGTCGTATGTTGCATCGTGTTCTGCACATCGAATTACCCCTATACAGTGATTTTGAAGCGTTTAAGGGAAGTGTACGGTAGTGTTTTGGCAGAAAATTGCTTTTTTCGAAAATCGAGCAATTCGCTGATAACTGGAGAACGGTCGAATGTTAGCGTTTGCCGTATGTTGCATTGCGTTCAGCGCATCGAATTACCCCTATACACTGAATTTGGAGTGATTACGGGAAGTGTACGGTAGTGTTTTGGTAGGAAAACCCGTTGATGCGATATTCGTGCGTTTCACGGGCAGAAAAGCACGTTTTACACAGTCCTCACTGTTTTGATGATAACTCAAGAACGGTCGAATGTTAGCGTTTGCCGTATGTTGCATCGTGTTCAGCGCATCGAATTACCCCTATACAGTGAATTTGAAGCGTTTAAGGGAAGTGTACGGTAGTGTTTTGGCAGAAAATTGCTTTTTTCGAAAATTGAGCAATTCGCTGATAACTCGAGAACGGTCGAATGTTAGCATTTGCCGTATGTTGCATCGTGATCAGCACATCGACTTACCCCTATACAGTGAATTTGAAGCGTTTAAGGGAAGTGTACGGTAGTGTTTTGGCAGAAAATTGCTTTTTTCGAAAATCGAGCAATTCGCCGATAACTCGAGAACGGTCGAATGTTAGCGTTTGCCGTATGTTGCATTGCGTTCAGCGCATCGAATTACCCCTATACACTAAATTTGGAGTGGTTTACGGGAAGTGTACGGTAGTGTTTTGGTAGGAAAACCCGTTTATGCGATATTCGTGCGTTTTCACGGGCAGAAAAGCACGTTTTACACAGTCCTCACTGTTTTGATGATAACTCAAGAACGGTCGAATGTTAGCGTTGCCGTATGTTGCATCGTGTTCAGCGCATCGAATTACCCCTATACAGTGAATTTGAAGCGTTTAAGGGAAGTGTACGGTAATGTTTTGACAGAAAATTGCTTTTTTCGAAAATCAAGCAATTCGCTGATAACTCGAGAACGGTCGAATGTTAGCGTTTGCCGTATGTTGCATTGCGTTCAGCGCATCGAATTACCCCTATAGAGTGAATTTGGAGTGGTTACGGGAAGTGTATGGTAGTGTTTTGGAAGGAAAACCCGTTTATTGCGATATTCGTGCGTTTCACGGGCAGAAAAGCACGTTTTACACAGTCCTCACTGTTTCGATGATAACTCAAGAACGGTCGAATGTTAGCGTTTGCCGTATGTTGCATCGTGTTCAGCACATCGAATTACCCCTATACAGTTAATTTGAAGCTTTTAAGGGAAGTGTACGGTAGTGTTTTGGCAGAAAAATTGCTTTTTTCGAAAATTGAGCAATTCGCTGATAACTCGAGAACGGTCGAATGTTAGCGTTTGCCGTATGTTGCATCGTGTTCAGCACATCGAATTACCCCTATACAGTGAATTTGAAGCCTTTAAGGGAAGTGTACGGTAATGTTTTGACAGACAATTGCTTTTTTCGAAAATAAGCAATTCGCTGATAACTCGAGAACGGTCGAATGTTAGCGTTTGCCGTATGTTGCATTGGGTTCAGCGCATCGAATTACCCCCATAGAGTGAATTTGGAGTGGTTACGGGAAGTGTACGGTATTGTTTTGGAAGGAAAAACCCGTTTATGCGATATTCGTGCGTTTCACGGGCAGAAAAGCACGTTTTACACAGTCCTCACTGTTTTGATGATAACTCAAGAACGGTCGAATGTTAGCGTTTGCCGTATGTTGCATCGTGTTCAGCACATCGAATTACCCCTATACAGTTAATTTGAAGCTTTTAAGGGAAGTGTACGGTAGTGTTTTGGCAGAAAATGGCTTTTTTCGAAAATTGAGCAATTCGCTGATAAACTCGAGAACGGTCGAATGTTAGCGTTTGCCGTATGTTGCATCGTGTTCAGCACATCGAATTACCCCTATACAGTGAATTTGAAGCCTTTAAGGGAAGTGTACGGTAATGTTTTGACAGACAATTGCTTTTTTCGAAAATTAAGCAATTCGCTGATAACTCGAGAACGGTCGAATGTTAGCGTTTGCCGTATGTTGCATCGTGTTCAGCACATCGAATTACCCCTATACAGTTAATTTGAAGCTTTTAAGGGAAGTGTACGGTAGTGTTTTGGCAGAAAATTGCTTTTTTCGAAAATTGAGCAATTCGCTGATAACTCGAGAACGGTCGAATGTTAGCGTTTGCCGTATGTTGCATCGTGATCAGCACATCGAATTACCCCTATACAGTGAATTTGAAGCGTTTAAGGGAAGTGTACGGTAGTGTTTTGGCAGAAAATTGCTTTTTTTCGAAAATCGAGCAATTCGCCGATAACTCGAGAACGGTCGAATGTTAGCGTTTGCCGTATGTTGCATTGCGTTCAGCGCATCGAATTACCCCTATACACTGAATTTGGAGTGATTACGGGAAGTGTACGGTAGTGTTTTGGTAGGAAAACCCGTTGATGCGATATTCGTGCGTTTCACGGGCAGAAAAGCACGTTTTACACAGTCCTCACTGTTTTGATGATAACTCAAGAACGGTCGAATGTTAGCGTTTGCCGTATGTTGCATCGTGTTCAGCGCATCGAATTACCCCTATACAGTGAATTTGAAGCGTTTAAGGAAGTGTACGGTAGTGTTTTGGCAGAAAATTGCTTTTTTCGAAAATTGAGCAATTCGCTGATAACTCGAGAACGGTCGAATGTTAGCGTTTGCCGTATGTTGCATCGTGATCAGCACATCGAATTACCCCTATACAGTGAATTTGAAGCGTTTAAGGGAAGTGTACGGTAGTGTTTTGGCAGAAAATTGCTTTTTTCGAAAATCGAGCAATTCGCCGATAACTCGAGAACGGTCGAATGTTAGCGTTTGCCGTATGTTGCATCGTGATCAGCACATCGAATTACCCCTATACAGTGAATTTGAAGCGTTTAAGGGAAGTGTACGGTAGTGTTTTGGCAGAAAATTGCTTTTTTTTCGAAAATTGAGCAATTCGCTGATAACTCGAGAACGGACGAATGTTAGCGTTTGCCGTATGTTGCATCGTGTTCAGCACATCGAATTACCCCTATACAGTTAATTTGAAGCGTTTAAGGAAGTGTACGGTAGTGTTTTGGCAGAAAATTGCTTTTTTCGAAAATTGAGCAATTCGCTGATAACTCGAGAACGGTCGAATGTTAGCGTTTGCCGTATGTTGCATCGTGTTCAGCACATCGAATTACCCCTATACAGTGAATTTGAAGCCTTTAAGGCAAGTGTACGGTAATGTTTTGACAGAAAATTGCTTTTTCGAAAATCAAGCAATTCGCTGATAACTCGAGAACGGTCGAATGTTAGCGTTTGCCGTATGTTGCATTGCGTTCAGCGCATCGAATTATCCCTATAGAGTGAATTTGGAGTGGTTACGGGAAGTGTACGGTAGTGTTTTGGAAGGAAAACCCGTTTATGCGATATTCGTGCGTTTCACGGGCAGAAAAGCACGTTTTACACAGTCCTCACTGTTTTGATGATAACTCAAGAACGGTCGAATGTTAGCGTTTGCCGTATGTTGCATCGTGTTCAGCGCATCGAATTACCCCTTTACAGTGAATTTGAAGCGTTTAAGGGAAGTGGACGGTAATGTTTTGGCAGAAAATTGCTTTTTTCGAAAATCGAGCAATTCGCTGATAACTCGAGAACGGTCGAATGTTAGCGTTTGCCGTATGTTGCATTGCGTTCAGCGCATCGAATTACCCCTATACACTGAATTTGGAGTGGTTACGGGAAGTGTACGGTAGTGTTTTGGTAGGAAAACCCGTTTATGCGATATTCGTGCGTTTCACGGGCAGAAAAGCACGTTTTACACAGTCCTCACTGTTTTGATAATAACTCAAGAACGGTCGAATGTTAGCGTTTGCCGTATGTTGCATCGTGTTCAGCGCATCGAATTACCCCTATACAGTGAATTTGAAGCGTTTAAGGGAAGTGTACGGTAATGTTTTGACAGAAAATTGCTTTTTTTCGAAAATCAAGCAATTCGCTGATAACTCGAGAACGGTCGAATGTTAGCGTTTGCCGTATGTTGCATTGCGTTCAGCGCATCAAATTACCCCTATACAGTGAATTTGAAGCGTTTAAGGGAAGTGTACGGTAGTGTTTTGTCAGAAAATTGCTTTTTTCGAAAATTGAGCAATTCGCCGATAACTCGAGAACGGTCGAATGTTAGCGTTTGCCGTATGTTGCATTGCGTTCAGCGCATCGAATTACCCCTATGCGCTAAATTTGGAGTGGTTACGGGAAGTGTACGGTAGTGTTTTGGTAGGAAAACCCGTTTATGCGATATTCGTGCGTTTCACGGGCAGAAAAGCACGTTTTACACAGTCCTCACTGTTTTGATGATAACTCAAGAACGGTCGAATGTTAGCGTTTGCCGTATGTTGCATCGTGTTCAGCGCATCGAATTACCCCTTTACAGTGAATTTGAAGCGTTTAAGGGAAGTGTACGGTAATGTTTTGACAGAAATTGCTTTTTTTCGAAAATCAAGCAATTCGCTGATAACTCGAGAACGGTCGAATGTTAGCGTTTGCCGTATGTTGCATTGCGTTCAGCGCATCGAATTACTCCTATAGAGTGAATTTGGAGTGGTTACGGGAAGTGTACGGTAGTGGTTTTGGAAGGAAAACCCGTTTATGCGATATTCGTGCGTTTCACGGGCAGAAAAGCACGTTTTACACAGTCCTCACTGTTTCGATGATAACTCAAGAACGGTCGAATGTTAGCGTTTGCCGTATGTTGCATCGCGTTCAGCACATCGAATTACCCCTATACAGTTAATTTGAAGCGTTTAAGGGAAGTGTACGGTAGTGTTTTGGCAGAAAATTGCTTTTTTCGAAAATTGAGCAATTCGCTGATAACTCGAGAACGGTCGGATGTTAGCGTTTGCCGTATGTTGCATCGTGTTCAGCACATCGAATTACCCCTATACAGTGAATTTGAAGCCTTTAAGGGAAGTGTACGGTAATGTTTTTGACAGAAAATTGCTTTTTTTCGAAAATTAAGCAATTCGCTGATAACTCGAGAACGGTCGAATGTTAGCGTTTGCCGTATGTTGCATTGGGTTCAGCGCATCGAATTACCCCCATAGAGTGAATTTGGAGTGGTTACGGGAAGTGTACGGTAGTGTTTTGGAAGGAAAACCCGTTTATGCGATATTCGTGCGTTTCACGGGCAGAAAAGCACGTTTTACACAGTCCTCACTGTTTTGATGATAACTCAAGAACGGTCGAATGTTAGCGTTTGCCGTATGTTGCATCGTGTTCAGCACATCGAATTACCCCTATACAGTTAATTTGAAGCGTTTAAGGGAAGTGTACGGTAGTGTTTTGGCAGAAAATTGCTTTTTTCGAAAATCGAGCAATTCGCTGATAACTCGAGAACGGTCGAATGTTAGCGTTTGCCGTATGTTGCATTGCGTTCAGCGCATCGAATTACCCCTATACACTGAATTTGGAGTGGTTACGGGAAGTGTACGGTAGTGTTTTGGTAGGAAAACCCGTTTATGCGATATTCGTGCGTTTCACGGGCAGAAAAGCACGTTTTTACACAGTCCTCACTGTTTTGATGATAACTCAAGAACGGTCGAATGTTAGCGTTTGCCGTATGTTGCATCGTGTTCAGCACATCGAATTACCCCTATACAGTTAATTTGAAGCGTTTAAGGGAAGTGTACGGTAGTGTTTTGGCAGAAAATTGCTTTTTTCGAAAATCGAGCAATTCGCTGATAACTCGAGAACGGTCGAATGTTAGCGTTTGCCGTATGTTGCATTGCGTTCAGCGCATCGAATTACCCCTATACAGTGATTTTGAAGCGTTTAAGGGAAGTGTACGGTAGTGTTTTGCAGAAAATTGCTTTTTTTCGAAAAATCGAGCAATTCGCTGATAACTCGAGAACGGTCGAATGTTAGCGTTTGCCGTATGTTGCATTGCGTTCAGCGCATCGAATTACCCCTACAGAGTGAATTTGGAGTGGTTACGGGAAGTGTACGGTAGTGTTTTGCAAGGAAAACCCGTTTATGCGATATTCGTGCGTTTCACGGGCAGAAAAGCACGTTTTACACAGTCCTCACTGTTTTGATGATAACTCGAGAACGGTCGAATGTTAGCGTTTGCCGTATGTTGCATCGTGTTCTGCACATCGAATTACCCCTATACAGTGATTTTGAAGCGTTTAAGGGAAGTGTACGGTAGTGTTTTGGCAGAAAATTGCTTTTTTCGAAAATTGAGCAATTCGCTGATAACTCGAGAACGGTCGAATGTTAGCGTTTGCCGTATGTTGCATCGTGATCAGCACATCGAATTACCCCTATACAGTGAATTTGAAGCGTTTTAAGGGAAGTGTACGGTAGTGTTTTGGCAGAAAATTGCTTTTTTCGAAAATCGAGCAATTCGCCGATAACTCGAGAACGGTCGAATGTTAGCGTTTGCCGTATGTTGCATTGCGTTCAGCGCATCGAATTACCCCTATACACTAAATTTGGAGTGGTTACGGGAAGTGTACGGTAGTGTTTTGGTAGGAAAACCCGTTTATTGCGATATTCGTGCGTTTCACGGGCAGAAAAGCACGTTTTACACAGTCCTCACTGTTTTGATGATAACTCAAGAACGGTCGAATGTTAGAGTTTGCCGTATGTTGCATCGTGTTCAGCGCATCGAATTACCCCTTTACAGTGAATTTGAAGCGTTTTAAGGGAAGTGTACGGTAATGTTTTGACAGAAAATTGCTTTTTTCGAAATCAAGCAATTCGCTGATAACTCGAGAACGGTCGAATGTTAGCGTTTGCCGTATGTTGCATTGCGTTCAGCGCATCGAATTACCCCTATACAGTGAATTTGGAGTGGTTACGGGAAGTGTACGGTAGTGTTTTGAAAGGAAAACCCGTTTATTATGCGATATTCGTGCGTTTCACGGGCAGAAAAGCACGTTTTACACAGTTATCACTGTTTCCATGATAACTCAAGAACGGTCGAATGTTAGCGTTTGCCGTATGTTGCATCGTGTTCAGCACATCGAATTACCCTATACAGTTAATTTGAAGCGTTTAAGGAAGTGTACGGTAGTGTTTTTGGCAGAAAATTGCTTTTTTCGAAAATTGAGCAATTCGCTGATAACTCGAGAAACGGTCGAATGTTAGCGTTTGCCGTATGTTGCATCGTGTTCAGCACATCGAATTACCCCTATACAGTGAATTTGAAGCCTTTAAGGGAAGTGTACGGTAATGTTTTGACAGAAAATTGCTTTTTTTCGAAAATCAAGCAATTCGCTGATAACTCGAGAACGGTCGAATGTTAGCGTTTGCCGTATGTTGCATTGGTTCAAGCGCATCGAATTACCCCCATAGAGTGAATTTGGAGTGGTTACGGGAAGTGTACGGTAGTGTTTTGGAAGGAAAACCCGTTTTATGCGATATTCGTGCGTTTCACGGGCAGAAAAGCACGTTTTACACAGTCCTCACTGTTTTGATGATAACTCAAGAACGGTCGAATGTTAGCGTTTGCCGTATGTTGCATCGTGTTCAGCACATCGAATTACCCTATACAGTTAATTTGAAGCGTTTAAGGGAAGTGTACGGTAGTGTTTTGGCAGAAAATTGCTTTTTTCGAAAATCGAGCAATTCGCTGATAACTCGAGAACGGTCGAATGTTAGCGTTTGCCGTATGTTGCATTGCGTTCAGCGCATCGAATTACCCCTATACACTGAATTTGGAGTGGTTACGGGAAGTGTACGGTAGTGTTTTGGTAGGAAAACCCGTTTATGCGATATTCGTGCGTTTCACGGGCAGAAAAAGCACGTTTTACACAGTCCTCACTGTTTTGATGATAACTCAAGAACGGTCGAATGTTAGCGTTTGCCGTATGTTGCATCGTGTTCAGCACATCGAATTACCCCTATACAGTTAATTTGAAGCGTTTAAGGGAAGTGTACGGTAGTGTTTTGGCAGAAAATTGCTTTTTTCGAAAATTGAGCAATTCGCTGATAACTCGAGAACGGTCGAATGTTAGCGTTTGCCGTATGTTGCATCGTGTTCAGCACATCGAATTACCCCTATACAGTGATTTTGAAGCGTTTAAGGGAAGTGTACGGTAGTGTTTTGGCAGAAAATTGCTTTTTTCGAAAATCGAGCAATTCGCTGATAACTCGAGAACGGTCGAATGTTAGCGTTTGCCGTATGTTGCATTGCGTTCAGCGCATCGAATTACCCCTATACACTGAATTTGGAGTGGTTACGGGAAGTGTACGGTAGTGTTTTGGTAGGAAAACCCGTTTATGCGATATTCGTGCGTTTCACGGGCAGAAAAGCACGTTTTTACACAGTCCTCACTGTTTTGATGATAACTCGAGAACGGTCGAATGTTAGCGTTTGCCGTATGTTGCATCGTGTTCAGGCGCATCGAATTACCCCTATACAGTGAATTTGAAGCGTTTAAGGGAAGTGTACGGTAGTGTTTTGGCAGAAAATTGCTTTTTTCGAAAATTGAGCAATTCGCTGATAACTCGAGAACGGTCGAATGTTAGCGTTTGCCGTACGTTGCATCGTGATCAGCACATCGAATTACCCCCTATACAGTGAATTTGAAGCGTTTAAGGGAAGTGTACGGTAGTGTTTTGGCAGAAAATTGCTTTTTTCGAAAATCGAGCAATTCGCCGATAACTCGAGAACGGTCGAATGTTAGCGTTTGCCGTATGTTGCATTGCGTTTCAGCGCATCGAATTACCCCTATACACTAAATTTGGAGTGGTTACGGGAAGTGTACGGTAGTGTTTTGGTAGGAAAACCCGTTTATTGCGATATTCGTGCGTTTCACGGGCAGAAAAGCACGTTTTACACAGTCCTCACTGTTTTGATGATAACTCAAGAACGGTCGAATGTTAGCATTTGCCGTATGTTGCATCGTGTTCAGCGCATCGAATTACCCCTTTACAGTGAATTTGAAGCGTTTAAGGGAAGTGTACGGTAATGTTTTGACAGAAAATTGCTTTTTTCGAAAATTGAGCAATTCGCTGATAACTCGAGAACGGTCGAATGTTAGCGTTTGCCGTGTGTTGCATCGTGTTCAGCACATCGAATTACCCCTATACAGTGAATTTGAAGCGTTTAAGGGAAGTGTACGGTAGTGTTTTGGCAGAAAATTGCTTTTTTCAAAAATCGAGCAATTCGCTGATAACTCGAGAACGGTCGAATGTTAGCGTTTGCCGTATGTTGCATCGTGTTCAGCACATCGAATTACCCCTATACAGTTAATTTGAAGCGTTTAAGGGAAGTGTACGGTAGTGTTTTGGCAGAAAATTGCTTTTTTCGAAAATTGAGCAATTCGCTGATAACTCGAGAACGGTCGAATGTTAGCGTTTGCCGTATGTTGCATCGTGTTCAGCACATCGAATTACCCCTATACAGTGAATTTGAAGCCTTTAAGGGAAGTGTACGGTAATGTTTGACAGAAAATTGCTTTTTTCGAAAATCAAGCAATTCGCTGATAACTCGAGAACGGTCGAATGTTAGCGTTTGCCGTATGTTGCATTGGGTTCAGCGCATCGAATTACCCCCACAGAGTGAATTTGGAGTGATTACGGAAGTGTTACGGTGGTGTTTTGGAAGGAAAACCCGTTTATGCGATATTCGTGCGTTTCACGGGCAGAAAAGCACGTTTTACACAGTCCTCACTGTTTTGATGATAACTCAAGAACGGTCGAATGTTAGCGTTTGCCGTATGTTGCATCGTGTTCAGCACATCGAATTACCCCTATACAGTTAATTTGAAGCGTTTAAGGGAAGTGTACGGTAGTGTTTTGGCAGAAAATTGCTTTTTTCGAAAATCGAGCAATTCGCTGATAACTCGAGAACGGTCGAATGTTAGCGTTTGCCGTATGTTGCATTGCGTTCAGCGCATCGAATTACCCCTATACACTGAATTTGGAGTGGTTACGGGAAGTGTACGGTAATGTTTTGGTAGGAAAACCCGTTTATGCGATATTCGTGCGTTTCACGGGCAGAAAAGCACGTTTTACACAGTCCTCACTGTTTTGATGATAACTCAAGAACGGTCGAATGTTAGCGTTTGCCGTATGTTGCATCGTGTTCAGCGCATCGAATTACCCCTATACAGTGAATTTGAAGCGTTTAAGGGAAGTGTACGGTAATGTTTTGACAGAAAATTGCTTTTTTCGAAAATCAAGCAATTCGCTGATAACTCGAGAACGGTCGAATGTTAGCGTTTGCCGTATGTTGCATTGCGTTCAGCGCATCGAATTACCCCTATAGAGTGAATTTGGAGTGGTTACGGGAAGTGTACGGTAGTGTTTTGGAAGGAAAACCTGTTTATGCGATATTCGTGCGTTTCACGGGCAGAAAAGCACGTTTTACACAGTCCTCACTGTTTTGATGATAACTCAAGAACGGTCGAATGTTAGCGTTTGCCGTATGTTGCATCGTGTTCAGCACATCGAATTACCCTATACAGTGAATTTGAAGCCTTTTAAGGGAAGTGTACGGTAATGTTTTGACAGAAAATTGCTTTTTTCGAAAATCAAGCAATTCGCTGATAACTCGAGAACGGTCGAATGTTAGCGTTTGCCGTATGTTGCATTGGGTTCAGCGCATCGAATTACCCCCATAGAGTGAATTTGGAGTGGTTACGGGAAGTGTACGGTAGTGTTTTGGAAGGAAAACCCGTTTATGCGATATTCGTGCGTTTCACGGGCAGAAAAGCACGTTTTACACAGTCCTCACTGTTTTGATGATAACTTAAGAACGGTCGAATGTTAGCGTTTGCCGTATGTTGCATCGTGTTCAGCACATCGAATTACCCCTATACAGTTAATTTGAAGCGTTTAAGGGAAGTGTACGGTAGTGTTTTGGCAGAAAATTGCTTTTTTCGAAAATCGAGCAATTCGCTGATAACTCGAGAACGGTCGAATGTTAGCGTTTGCCGTATGTTGCATTGCGTTCAGCGCATCGAATTACCCCTATACACTGAATTTGGAGTGGTTACGGGAAGTGTACGGTAGTGTTTTGGTAGGAAAACCCGTTTATGCGATATTCGTGCGTTTCACGGGCAGAAAAGCACGTTTTACACAGTCCTCACTGTTTTGATGATAACTCAAGAACGGTCGAATGTTAGCGTTTGCCGTATATTGCATCGTGTTCAGCGCATCGAATTACCCCTATACAGTGAATTTGAAGCGTTTAAGAGAAGTGTACGGTAGTGTTTTGGCAGAAAATTGCTTTTTTCGAAAATTGAGCAATTCGCTGATAACTCGAGAACGGACGAATGTTAGCGTTTGCCGTATGTTGCATCGTCTTCAGCGCATCGAATTACCCCTATACAGTGAATTTGAAGCGTTTAAGGGAAGTGTACGGTAATGTTTTGACAGAAAATTGCTTTTTTCGAAAATCAAGCAATTCGCTGATAACTCGAGAACGGTCGAATGTTAGCGTTTGCCGTATGTTGCATTGCGTTCAGCGCATCGAATTACCCCTATACACTGAATTTGGAGTGGTTACGGGAAGTGTACGGTAGTGTTTTGGTAGGAAAACCCGTTTATGCGATATTCGTGCGTTTCACGGGCAGAAAAGCACGTTTTACACAGTCCTCACTGTTTTGATGATAACTCAAGAACGGTCGAATGTTAGCGTTTGCCGTATGTTGCATCGTGTTCAGCACATCGAATTACCCCTATACAGTTAATTTGAAGCGTTTAAGGGAAGTGTACGGTAGTGTTTTGGCAGAAAATTGCTTTTTTCGAAAATCGAGCAATTCGCTGATAACTCGAGAACGGTCGAATGTTAGCATTTGCCGTATGTTGCATTGCGTTCAGCGCATCGAATTACCCCTATACAGTGATTTTGAAGCGTTTAAGGGAAGTGTACGGTAGTGTTTTGGCAGAAAATTGTTTTTTTCGAAAATCGAGCAATTCGCTGATAACTCGAGAACGGTCGAATGTTAGCGTTTGCCGTATGTTGCATTGCGTTCAGCGCATCGAATTACCCCTATAGAGTGAATTTGGAGTGGTTACGGGAAGTGTACGGTAGTGTTTTGGAAGGAAAACCCGTTTATGCGATATTCGTGCGTTTCACGGGCAGAAAAGCACGTTTTACACAGTCCTCACTGTTTCGATGATAACTCAAGAACGGTCGAATGTTAGCGTTTGCCGTATGTTGCATCGTGTTCAGCACATCGAATTACCCCTATACAGTTAATTTGAAGCGTTTAAGGGAAGTGTACGGTAGTGTTTTGGCAGAAAATTGCTTTTTTCGAAAATTGAGCAATTCGCTGATAACTCGAGAACGGTCGAATGTTAGCGTTTGCCGTATGTTGCATCGTGTTCAGCACATCGAATTACCCCTATACAGTGAATTTGAAGCCTTTAAGGGAAGTGTACGGTAATGTTTAGACAGAAAATTGCTTTTTTCGAAAATCAAGCAATTCGCTGATAACTCGAGAACGGTCGAATGTTAGCGTTTGCCGTATGTTGCATTGGGTTCAGCGCATCGAATTACACCCACAGAGTGAATTTGGAGTGGTTACGGGAAGTGTACGGTAGTGTTTTGGAAGGAAAACCCGTTTATGCGATATTCGTGCGTTTCACGGGCAGAAAAGCACGTTTTACACAGTCCTCACTGTTTTGATGATAACTCAAGAACGGTCGAATGTTAGCGTTTGCCGTATGTTGCATCGTGTTCAGCACATCGAATTACCCCTATACAGTTAATTTGAAGCGTTTAAGGGAAGTGTACGGTAGTGTTTTGGCAGAAAATTGCTTTTTTCGAAAATCGAGCAATTCGCTGATAACTCGAGAACGGTCGAATGTTAGCGTTTGCCGTATGTTGCATTGCGTTCAGCGCATCGAATTACCCCTATACACTGAATTTGGAGTGGTTACGGGAAGTGTACGGTAGTGTTTTGGTAGGAAAACCCGTTTATGCGATATTCGTGCGTTTCACGGGCAGAAAAGCACGTTTTACACAGTCCTCACTGTTTTGATGATAACTCAAGAACGGTCGAATGTTAGCGTTTGCCGTATATTGCATCGTGTTCAGCGTATCGAATTACCCCTATACAGTGAATTTGAAGCGTTTAAGAGAAGTGTACGGTAGTGTTTTGGCAGAAAATTGCTTTTTTCGAAAATTGAGCAATTCGCTGATAACTCGAGAACGGTCGAATGTTAGCGTTTGCCGTATGTTGCATCGTGTTCAGCACATCGAATTACCCCTATACAGTGAATTTGAAGCCTTTAAGGGAAGTGTACGGTAATGTTTAGACAGAAAATTGCTTTTTTCGAAAATCAAGCAATTCGCTGATAACTCGAGAACGGTCGAATGTTAGCGTTTGCCGTATGTTGCATTGCGTTCAGCGCATCGAATTACCCCTATAGAGTGAATTTGGAGTGGTTACGGGAAGTGTACGGTAGTGTTTTGGAAGGAAAACCCGTTTATGCGATATTCGTGCGTTTCACGGGCAGAAAAGCACGTTTTACACAGTCCTCACTGTTTTGATGATAACTCAAGAACGGTCGAATGTTAGCATTTGCCGTATGTTGCATCGTGTTCAGCGCATCGAATTACCCCTTTACAGTGAATTTGAAGCGTTTAAGGGAAGTGTACGGTAATGTTTTGACAGAAAATTGCTTTTTTCGAAAATTGAGCAATTCGCTGATAACTCGAGAACGGTCGAATGTTAGCGTTTGCCGTGTGTTGCATCGTGTTCAGCACATCGAATTACCCCTATACAGTGAATTTGAAGCGTTTAAGGGAAGTGTACGGTAGTGTTTTGGCAGAAAATTGCTTTTTTCAAAAATCGAGCAATTCGCTGATAACTCGAGAACGGTCGAATGTTAGCGTTTGCCGTATGTTGCATCGTGTTCAGCACATCGAATTACCCCTATACAGTTAATTTGAAGCGTTTAAGGGAAGTGTACGGTAGTGTTTTGGCAGAAAATTGCTTTTTTCGAAAATTGAGCAATTCGCTGATAACTCGAGAACGGTCGAATGTTAGCGTTTGCCGTATGTTGCATCGTGTTCAGCACATCGAATTACCCCTATACAGTGAATTTGAAGCCTTTAAGGGAAGTGTACGGTAATGTTTTGACAGAAAATTGCTTTTTTTCGAAAATCAAGCAATTCGCTGATAACTCGAGAACGGTCGAATGTTAGCGTTTGCCGTATGTTGCATTGGGTTCAGCGCATCGAATTACCCCCACAGAGTGAATTGGAGTGATTACGGGAAGTGTACGGTGGTGTTTTGGAAGGAAAACCCGTTTATGCGATATTCGTGCGTTTCACGGGCAGAAAAGCACGTTTTACACAGTCCTCACTGTTTTGATGATAACTCAAGAACGGTCGAATGTTAGCGTTTGCCGTATGTTGCATCGTGTTCAGCACATCGAATTACCCCTATACAGTTAATTTGAAGCGTTTAAGGGAAGTGTACGGTAGTGTTTTGGCAGAAAATTGCTTTTTTCGAAAATCGAGCAATTCGCTGATAACTCGAGAACGGTCGAATGTTAGCGTTTGCCGTATGTTGCATTGCGTTCAGCGCATCGAATTACCCCTATACACTGAATTTGGAGTGGTTACGGGAAGTGTACGGTAATGTTTTGGTAGGAAAACCCGTTTATGCGATATTCCGTGCGTTTTCACGGGCAGAAAAGCACGTTTTACACAGTCCTCACTGTTTTGATGATAACTCAAGAACGGTCGAATGTTAGCGTTTGCCGTATGTTGCATCGTGTTCAGCGCATCGAATTACCCCTATACAGTGAATTTGAAGCGTTTAAGGGAAGTGTACGGTAATGTTTTGACAGAGAATTGCTTTTTTCGAAAATCAAGCAATTCGCTGATAACTCGAGAACGGTCGAATGTTAGCGTTTGCCGTATGTTGCATTGCGTTCAGCGCATCGAATTACCCCTATAGAGTGAATTTGGAGTGGTTACGGGAAGTGTACGGTAGTGTTTTGGAAGGAAAACCTGTTTATGCGATATTCGTGCGTTTCACGGGCAGAAAAGCACGTTTTTACACAGTCCTCACTGTTTTGATGATAACTCAAGAACGGTCGAATGTTAGCGTTTGCCGTATGTTGCATCGTGTTCAGCACATCGAATTACCCCTATACAGTGAATTTGAAGCCTTTAAGGGAAGTGTACGGTAATGTTTTGACAGAAAATTGCTTTTTTCGAAAATCAAGCAATTCGCTGATAACTCGAGAACGGTCGAATGTTAGCGTTTGCCGTATGTTGCATTGGGTTCAGCGCATCGAATTACCCCCATAGAGTGAATTTGGAGTGGTTACGGGAAGTGTACGGTAGTGTTTTGGAAGGAAAACCCGTTTATGCGATATTCGTGCGTTTCACGGGCAGAAAAGCACGTTTTACACAGTCCTCACTGTTTTGATGATAACTTAAGAACGGTCGAATGTTAGCGTTTGCCGTATGTTGCATCGTGTTCAGCACATCGAATTACCCCTATACAGTTAATTTGAAGCGTTTAAGGGAAGTGTACGGTAGTGTTTTGGCAGAAAATTGCTTTTTTCGAAAATCGAGCAATTCGCTGATAACTCGAGAACGGTCGAATGTTAGCGTTTGCCGTATGTTGCATCGTGTTCAGCACATCGAATTACCCCTATACAGTGAATTTGAAGCCTTTAAGGGAAGTGTACGGTAATGTTTTGACAGAAAATTGCTTTTTTCGAAAATCAAGCAATTCGCTGATAACTCGAGAACGGTCGAATGTTAGCGTTTGCCGTATGTTGCATTGGGTTCAGCGCATCGAATTACCCCCATAGAGTGAATTTGGAGTGGTTACGGGAAGTGTACGGTAGTGTTTTGGAAGGAAAACCCGTTTATGCGATATTCGTGCGTTTCACGGGCAGAAAAGCACGTTTTACACAGTCCTCACTGTTTTGATGATAACTTAAGAACGGTCGAATGTTAGCGTTTGCCGTATGTTGCATCGTGTTCAGCACATCGAATTACCCCTATACAGTTAATTTGAAGCGTTTAAGGGAAGTGTACGGTAGTGTTTTGGCAGAAAATTGTTTTTTTCGAAAATCGAGCAATTCGCTGATAACTCGAGAACGGTCGAATGTTAGCGTTTGCCGTATGTTGCATTGCGTTCAGCGCATCGAATTACCCCTATAGAGTGAATTTGGAGTGGTTACGGGAAGTGTACGGTAGTGTTTTGGAAGGAAAACCCGTTTATGCGATATTCGTGCGTTTCACGGGCAGAAAAGCACGTTTTACACAGTCCTCACTGTTTCGATGATAACTCAAGAACGGTCGAATGTTAGCGTTTGCCGTATGTTGCATCGTGTTCAGCACATCGAATTACCCCTATACAGTTAATTTGAAGCGTTTAAGGGAAGTGTACGGTAGTGTTTTGGCAGAAAATTGCTTTTTTCGAAAATTGAGCAATTCGCTGATAACTCGAGAACGGTCGAATGTTAGCGTTTGCCGTATGTTGCATCGTGTTCAGCACATCGAATTACCCCTATACAGTGAATTTGAAGCCTTTAAGGGAAGTGTACGGTAATGTTTAGACAGAAAATTGCTTTTTTCGAAAATCAAGCAATTCGCTGATAACTCCGAGAACGGTCGAATGTTAGCGTTTGCCGTATGTTGCATTGGGTTCAGCGCATCGAATTACACCCACAGAGTGAATTTGGAGTGGTTACGGGAAGTGTACGGTAGTGTTTTGGAAGGAAAACCCGTTTATGCGATATTCGTGCGTTTCACGGGCAGAAAAGCACGTTTTACACAGTCCTCACTGTTTTGATGATAACTCAAGAACGGTCGAATGTTAGCGTTTGCCGTATGTTGCATCGTGTTCAGCACATCGAATTACCCCTATACAGTTAATTTGAAGCGTTTAAGGGAAGTGTACGGTAGTGTTTTGGCAGAAAATTGCTTTTTTCGAAAATCGAGCAATTCGCTGATAACTCGAGAACGGTCGAATGTTAGCGTTTGCCGTATGTTGCATTGCGTTCAGCGCATCGAATTACCCCTATACACTGAATTTGGAGTGGTTACGGAAGTGTACGGTAGTGTTTGGTAGGAAAACCCGTTTATGCGATATTCGTGCGTTTCACGGGCAGAAAAGCACGTTTTACACAGTCCTCACTGTTTTGATGATAACTCAAGAACGGTCGAATGTTAGCGTTTGCCGTATATTGCATCGTGTTCAGCGTATCGAATTACCCCTATACAGTGAATTTGAAGCGTTTAAGAGAAGTGTACGGTAGTGTTTTGGCAGAAAATTGCTTTTTTCGAAAATTGAGCAATTCGCTGATAACTCGAGAACGGTCGAATGTTAGCGTTTGCCGTATGTTGCATCGTGTTCAGCACATCGAATTACCCCTATACAGTGAATTTGAAGCCTTTAAGGGAAGTGTACGGTAATGTTTAGACAGAAAATTGCTTTTTTCGAAAATCAAGCAATTCGCTGATAACTCGAGAACGGTCGAATGTTAGCGTTTGCCGTATGTTGCATTGGGTTCAGCGCATCGAATTACACCCACAGAGTGAATTTGGAGTGGTTACGGGAAGTGTACGGTAGTGTTTTGGAAGGAAAACCCGTTTATGCGATATTCGTGCGTTTCACGGGCAGAAAAGCACGTTTTACACAGTCCTCACTGTTTTGATGATAACTCAAGAACGGTCGAATGTTAGCGTTTGCCGTATGTTGCATCGTATTCAGCGCATCGAATTACCCCTTTACAGTGAATTTGAAGCGTTTAAGGGAAGTGTACGGTAATGTTTTGACAGAAAATTGCTTTTTTCGAAAATTGAGCAATTCGCTGATAACTCGAGAACGGTCGAATGTTAGCGTTTGCCGTATGTTGCATCGTGTTCAGCACATCGAATTACCCCTATACAGTTAATTTGAAGCGTTTAAGGGAAGTGTACGGTAGTGTTTTGGCAGAAAATTGCTTTTTTCGAAAATCGAGCAATTCGCTGATAACTCGAGAACGGTCGAATGTTAGCGTTTGCCGTATGTTGCATTGCGTTCAGCGCATCGAATTACCCCTATAGAGTGAATTTGGAGTGGTTACGGGAAGTGTACGGTAGTGTTTTGGAAGGAAAACCCGTTTATGCGATATTCGTGCGTTTCACGGGCAGAAAAGCACGTTTTACACAGTCCTCACTGTTTTGATGATAACTCAAGAACGGTCGAATGTTAGCGTTTGCCGTATGTTGCATCGTGTTCAGCACATCGAATTACCCCTATACAGTTAATTTGAAGCGTTTAAGGGAAGTGTACGGTAGTGTTTTGGCAGAAAATTGCTTTTTTCGAAAATCGAGCAATTCGCTGATAACTCGAGAACGGTCGAATGTTAGCGTTTGCCGTATGTTGCATTGCGTTCAGCGCATCGAATTACCCCTATACACTGAATTTGGAGTGGTTACGGGAAGTGTACGGTAATGTTTTTGGTAGGAAAACCGTTTATGCGATATTCGTGCGTTTCACGGGCAGAAAAGCACGTTTTACACAGTCCTCACTGTTTTGATGATAACTCAAGAACGGTCGAATGTTAGCGTTTGCCGTATGTTGCATCGTGTTCAGCGCATCGAATTACCCCTATACAGTGAATTTGAAGCGTTTAAGGGAAGTGTACGGTAATGTTTTGACAGAAAATTGCTTTTTTCGAAAATCAAGCAATTCGCTGATAACTCGAGAACGGTCGAATGTTAGCGTTTGCCGTATGTTGCATTGCGTTCAGCGCATCGAATTACCCCTATAGAGTGAATTTGGAGTGGTTACGGGAAGTGTACGGTAGTGTTTTGGAAGGAAAACCTGTTTATGCGATATTCGTGCGTTTCACGGGCAGAAAAGCACGTTTTACACAGTCCTCACTGTTTTGATGATAACTCAAGAACGGTCGAATGTTAGCGTTTGCCGTATGTTGCATCGTGTTCAGCACATCGAATTACCCCTATACAGTGAATTTGAAGCCTTTAAGGGAAGTGTACGGTAATGTTTTGACAGAAAATTGCTTTTTTCGAAAATCAAGCAATTCGCTGATAACTCGAGAACGGTCGAATGTTAGCGTTTGCCGTATGTTGCATTGGGTTCAGCGCATCGAATTACCCCCATAGAGTGAATTTGGAGTGGTTACGGGAAGTGTACGGTAGTGTTTTGGAAGGAAAACCCGTTTATGCGATATTCGTGCGTTTCACGGGCAGAAAAGCACGTTTTACACAGTCCTCACTGTTTTGATGATAACTTAAGAACGGTCGAATGTTAGCGTTTGCCGTATGTTGCATCGTGTTCAGCACATCGAATTACCCCTATACAGTTAATTTGAAGCGTTTAAGGGAAGTGTACGGTAGTGTTTTGGCAGAAAATTGCTTTTTTCGAAAATCGAGCAATTCGCTGATAACTCGAGAACGGTCGAATGTTAGCGTTTGCCGTATGTTGCATTGCGTTCAGCGCATCGAATTACCCCTATACACTGAATTTGGAGTGGTTACGGGAAGTGTACGGTAGTGTTTTGGTAGGAAAACCCGTTTATGCGATATTCGTGCGTTTCACGGGCAGAAAAGCACGTTTTACACAGTCCTCACTGTTTTGATGATAACTCAAGAACGGTCGAATGTTAGCGTTTGCCGTATATTGCATCGTGTTCAGCGCATCGAATTACCCCTATACAGTGAATTTGAAGCGTTTAAGAGAAGTGTACGGTAGTGTTTTGGCAGAAAATTGCTTTTTTCGAAAATTGAGCAATTCGCTGATAACTCGAGAACGGACGAATGTTAGCGTTTGCCGTATGTTGCATCGTGTTCAGCGCATCGAATTACCCCTATACAGTGAATTTGAAGCGTTTAAGGGAAGTGTACGGTAATGTTTTGACAGAAAATTGCTTTTTTCGAAAATCAAGCAATTCGCTGATAACTCGAGAACGGTCGAATGTTAGCGTTTGCCGTATGTTGCATTGCGTTCAGCGCATCGAATTACCCCTATACACTGAATTTGGAGTGGTTACGGGAAGTGTACGGTAGTGTTTTGGTAGGAAAAACCCGTTTATGCGATATTCGTTGCGTTTCACGGGCAGAAAAGCACGTTTTACACAGTCCTCACTGTTTTGATGATAACTCAAGAACGGTCGAATGTTAGCGTTTGCCGTATGTTGCATCGTGTTCAGCACATCGAATTACCCTATACAGTTAATTTGAAGCGTTTAAGGGAAGTGTACGGTAGTGTTTTTGGCAGAAAATTGCTTTTTTCGAAAATCGAGCAATTCGCTGATAACTCGAGAACGGTCGAATGTTAGCGTTTGCCGTATGTTGCATTGCGTTCAGCGCATCGAATTACCCCTATACAGTGATTTGAAGCGTTTAAGGGAAGTGTACGGTAGTGTTTTGGCAGAAAATTGCTTTTTTCGAAAATCGAGCAATTCGCTGATAACTCGAGAACGGTCGAATGTTAGCGTTTGCCGTATGTTGCATTGCGTTCAGCGCATCGAATTACCCCTATAGAGTGAATTTGGAGTGGTTACGGGAAGTGTACGGTAGTGTTTTGGAAGGAAAACCCGTTTATGCGATATTCGTGCGTTTCACGGGCAGAAAAGCACGTTTTACACAGTCCTCACTGTTTCGATGATAACTCAAGAACGGTCGAATGTTAGCGTTTGCCGTATGTTGCATCGTGTTCAGCACATCGAATTACCCCTATACAGTTAATTTGAAGCGTTTAAGGGAAGTGTACGGCAGTGTTTTGGCAGAAAATTGCTTTTTTCGAAAATTGAGCAATTCGCTGATAACTCGAGAACGGTCGAATGTTAGCGTTTGCCGTATGTTGCATCGTGTTCAGCACATCGAATTACCCCTATACAGTGAATTTGAAGCCTTTAAGGGAAGTGTACGGTAATGTTTAGACAGAAAATTGCTTTTTTCGAAAATCAAGCAATTCGCTGATAACTCGAGAACGGTCGAATGTTAGCGTTTGCCGTATGTTGCATTGGGTTCAGCGCATCGAATTACACCCACAGAGTGAATTTGGAGTGGTTACGGGAAGTGTACGGTAGTGTTTTGGAAGGAAAACCCGTTTATGCGATATTCGTGCGTTTCACGGGCAGAAAAGCACGTTTTACACAGTCCTCACTGTTTTGATGATAACTCAAGAACGGTCGAATGTTAGCGTTTGCCGTATGTTGCATCGTGTTCAGCACATCGAATTACCCCTATACAGTTAATTTGAAGCGTTTAAGGGAAGTGTACGGTAGTGTTTTGGCAGAAAATTGCTTTTTTCGAAAATCGAGCAATTCGCTGATAACTCGAGAACGGTCGAATGTTAGCGTTTGCCGTATGTTGCATTGCGTTCAGCGCATCGAATTACCCCTATACACTGAATTTGGAGTGGTTACGGGAAGTGTACGGTAGTGTTTTGGTAGGAAAACCCGTTTATGCGATATTCGTGCGTTTCACGGGCAGAAAAGCACGTTTTACACAGTCCTCACTGTTTTGATGATAACTCAAGAACGGTCGAATGTTAGCGTTTGCCGTATATTGCATCGTGTTCAGCGTATCGAATTACCCCTATACAGTGAATTTGAAGCGTTTAAGAGAAGTGTACGGTAGTGTTTTGGCAGAAAATTGCTTTTTTCGAAAATTGAGCAATTCGCTGATAACTCGAGAACGGTCGAATGTTAGCGTTTGCCGTATATTGCATCGTGTTCAGCGCATCGAATTACCCCTATACAGTGAATTTGAAGCGTTTAAGAGAAGTGTACGGTAATGTTTTGACAGAAAATTGCTTTTTTCGAAAATCAAGCAATTCGCTGATAACTCGAGAACGGTCGAATGTTAGCGTTTGCCGTATGTTGCATTGCGTTCAGCGCATCGAATTACCCCTATAGAGTGAATTTGGAGTGGTTACGGGAAGTGTACGGTAGTGTTTTGGAAGGAAAACCCGTTTATGCGATATTCGTGCGTTTCACGGGCAGAAAAGCACGTTTTACACAGTCCTCACTGTTTCGATGATAACTCAAGAACGGTCGAATGTTAGCGTTTGCCGTATGTTGCATCGTGTTCAGCACATCGAATTACCCCTATACAGTTAATTTGAAGCGTTTAAGGGAAGTGTACGGTAGTGTTTTGGCAGAAAATTGCTTTTTTCGAAAATTGAGCAATTCGCTGATAACTCGAGAACGGTCGAATGTTAGCGTTTGCCGTATGTTGCATCGTGTTCAGCACATCGAATTACCCCTATAGAGTGAATTTGGAGTGGTTACGGGAAGTGTACGGTAGTGTTTTGGAAGGAAAACCCGTTTATGCGATATTCGTGCGTTTCACGGGCAGAAAAGCACGTTTTACACAGTCCTCACTGTTTCGATGATAACTCAAGAACGGTCGAATGTTAGCGTTTGCCGTATGTTGCATCGTGTTCAGCACATCGAATTACCCCTATACAGTTAATTTGAAGCGTTTAAGGGAAGTGTACGGTAGTGTTTTGGCAGAAAATTGCTTTTTTCGAAAATCGAGCAATTCGCTGATAACTCGAGAACGGTCGAATGTTAGCGTTTGCCGTATGTTGCATTGCGTTCAGCGCATCGAATTACCCCTATACACTGAATTTGGAGTGGTTACGGGAAGTGTACGGTAGTGTTTTGGTAGGAAAACCCGTTTATGCGATATTCGTGCGTTTCACGGGCAGAAAAGCACGTTTTACACAGTCCTCACTGTTTTGATGATAACTCGAGAACGGTCGAATGTTAGCGTTTGCCGTATGTTGCATTGCGTTCAGCGCATCGAATTACCCCTATACACTAAATTTGGAGTGGTTACGGGAAGTGTACGGTAGTGTTTTGGTAGGAAAACCCGTTTATGCGATATTCGTGCGTTTCACGGGCAGAAAAGCACGTTTTACACAGTCCTCACTGTTTTGATGATAACTCAAGAACGGTCGAATGTTAGCATTTGCCGTATGTTGCATCGTGTTCAGCGCATCGAATTACCCCTTTACAGTGAATTTGAAGCGTTTAAGGGAAGTGTACGGTAATGTTTTGACAGAAAATTGCTTTTTTCGAAAATTGAGCAATTCGCTGATAACTCGAGAACGGTCGAATGTTAGCGTTTGCCGTGTGTTGCATCGTGTTCAGCACATCGAATTACCCCTATACAGTGAATTTGAAGCGTTTAAGGGAAGTGTACGGTAGTGTTTTGGCAGAAAATTGCTTTTTTCAAAAATCGAGCAATTCGCTGATAACTCGAGAACGGTCGAATGTTAGCGTTTGCCGTATGTTGCATCGTGTTCAGCACATCGAATTACCCCTATACAGTTAATTTGAAGCGTTTAAGGGAAAGTGTACGGTAGTGTTTTGGCAGAAAATTGCTTTTTTTCGAAAATTGAGCAATTCGCTGATAACTCGAGAACGGTCGAATGTTAGCGTTTGCCGTATGTTGCATCGTGTTCAGCACATCGAATTACCCCTATACAGTGAACTTGAAGCCTTTAAGGGAAGTGTACGGTAATGTTTTGACAGAAAATTGCTTTTTTCGAAAATCAAGCAATTCGCTGATAACTCGAGAACGGTCGAATGTTAGCGTTTGCCGTATGTTGCATTGGGTTCAGCGCATCGAATTACCCCCACAGAGTGAATTTGGAGTGATTACGGGAAGTGTACGGTGGTGTTTTGGAAGGAAAACCCGTTTATGCGATATTCGTGCGTTTCACGGGCAGAAAAGCACGTTTTACACAGTCCTCACTGTTTTGATGATAACTCAAGAACGGTCGAATGTTAGCGTTTGCCGTATGTTGCATCGTGTTCAGCACATCGAATTACCCCTATACAGTTAATTTGAAGCGTTTAAGGGAAGTGTACGGTAGTGTTTTGGCAGAAAATTGCTTTTTTTCGAAAATCGAGCAATTCGCTGATAACTCGAGAACGGTCGAATGTTAGCGTTTGCCGTATGTTGCATTGCGTTCAGCGCATCGAATTACCCCTATACACTGAATTGGAGTGGTTACGGGAAGTGTACGGTAGTGTTTTTGGTAGGAAACCCGTTTATGCGATATTCGTGCGTTTCACGGGCAGAAAAGCACGTTTTACACAGTCCTCACTGTTTTGATGATAACTCAAGAACGGTCGAATGTTAGCGTTTGCCGTATGTTGCATCGTGTTCAGCGCATCGAATTACCCCTATACAGTGAATTTGAAGCGTTTAAGGGAAGTGTACGGTAGTGTTTTGACAGAAAATTGCTTTTTTCGAAAATCAAGCAATTCGCTGATAACTCGAGAACGGTCGAATGTTAGCGTTTGCCGTATGTTGCATTGCGTTCAGCGCATCGAATTACACCCACAGAGTGAATTTGGAGTGGTTACGGGAAGTGTACGGTAGTGTTTTGGAAGGAAAACCCGTTTATGCGATATTCGTGCGTTTCACGGGCAGAAAAGCACGTTTTACACAGTCCTCACTGTTTTGATGATAACTCAAGAACGGTCGAATGTTAGCGTTTGCCGTATGTTGCATCGTGTTCAGCACATCGAATTACCCCTATACAGTTAATTTGAAGCGTTTAAGGGAAGTGTACGGTAGTGTTTTGGCAGAAAATTGCTTTTTTCGAAAATCGAGCAATTCGCTGATAACTCGAGAACGGTCGAATGTTAGCGTTTGCCGTATGTTGCATTGCGTTCAGCGCATCGAATTACCCCTATACACTGAATTTGGAGTGGTTACGGGAAGTGTACGGTAGTGTTTTGGTAGGAAAACCCGTTTATGCGATATTCGTGCGTTTCACGGGCAGAAAAGCACGTTTTACACAGTCCTCACTGTTTTGATGATAACTCAAGAACGGTCGAATGTTAGCGTTTGCCGTATATTGCATCGTGTTCAGCGCATCGAATTACCCCTATACAGTGAATTTGAAGCGTTTAAGAGAAGTGTACGGTAGTGTTTTGGCAGAAAATTGCTTTTTTCGAAAATTGAGCAATTCGCTGATAACTCGAGAACGGTCGAATGTTAGCGTTTGCCGTATATTGCATCGTGTTCAGCGCATCGAATTACCCCTATACAGTGAATTTGAAGCGTTTAAGAGAAGTGTACGGTAATGTTTTGACAGAAAATTGCTTTTTTCGAAAATCAAGCAATTCGCTGATAACTCGAGAACGGTCGAATGTTAGCGTTTGCCGTATGTTGCATTGCGTTCAGCGCATCGAATTACCCCTATAGAGTGAATTTGGAGTGGTTACGGGAAGTGTACGGTAGTGTTTTGGAAGGAAAACCCGTTTATGCGATATTCGTGCGTTTCACGGGCAGAAAAGCACGTTTTACACAGTCCTCACTGTTTCGATGATAACTCAAGAACGGTCGAATGTTAGCGTTTGCCGTATGTTGCATCGTGTTCAGCACATCGAATTACCCCTATACAGTTAATTTGAAGCGTTTAAGGGAAGTGTACGGTAGTGTTTTGGCAGAAAATTGCTTTTTCGAAAATTGAGCAATTCGCTGATAACTCGAGAACGGTCGAATGTTAGCGTTTGCCGTATGTTGCATCGTGTTCAGCACATCGAATTACCCCTATAGAGTGAATTTGGAGTGGTTACGGGAAGTGTACGGTAGTGTTTTGGAAGGAAAACCCGTTTATGCGATATTCGTGCGTTTCACGGCAGAAAAGCACGTTTTACACAGTCCTCACTGTTTTGATGATAACTCGAGAACGGTCGAATGTTAGCGTTTGCCGTATGTTGCATTGCGTTCAGCGCATCGAATTACCCCTATACACTAAATTTGGAGTGGTTACGGGAAGTGTACGGTAGTGTTTTGGTAGGAAAACCCGTTTATGCGATATTCGTGCGTTTCACGGGCAGAAAAGCACGTTTTACACAGTCCTCACTGTTTTGATGATAACTCAAGAACGGTCGAATGTTAGCATTTGCCGTATGTTGCATCGTGTTTCAGCGCATCGAATTACCCCTTTACAGTGAATTTGAAGCGTTTAAGGGAAGTGTACGGTAATGTTTTGACAGAAAATTGCTTTTTTTCGAAAATTGAGCAATTCGCTGATAACTCGAGAACGGTCGAAGGTTAGCGTTTGCCGTGTGTTGCATCGTGTTCAGCACATCGAATTACCCCTATACAGTGAATTTGAAGCGTTTAAGGGAAGTGTACGGTAGTGTTTGGCAGAAAATTGCTTTTTTTCAAAAATCGAGCAATTCGCTGATAACTCGAGAACGGTCGAATGTTAGCGTTTGCCGTATGTTGCATCGTGTTCAGCACATCGAATTACCCCTATACAGTTAATTTGAAGCGTTTAAGGGAAGTGTACGGTAGTGTTTTGGCAGAAAATTGCTTTTTTCGAAAATTGAGCAATTCGCTGATAACTCGAGAACGGTCGAATGTTAGCGTTTGCCGTATGTTGCATCGTGTTCAGCACATCGAATTACACCCACAGAGTGAATTTGGAGTGGTTACGGGAAGTGTACGGTAGTGTTTTGGAAGGAAAACCCGTTTATTGCGATATTCGTGCGTTTCACGGGCAGAAAAGCACGTTTTACACAGTCCTCACTGTTTCGATGATAACTCAAGAACGGTCGAATGTTAGCGTTTGCCGTATGTTGCATCGTGTTCAGCACATCGAATTACCCCTATACAGTTAATTTGAAGCGTTTAAGGGAAGTGTACGGTAGTGTTTTGGCAGAAAATTGCTTTTTTCGAAATCGAGCAATTCGCTGATAACTCGAGAACGGTCGAATGTTAGCGTTTGCCGTATGTTGCATTGCGTTCAGCGCATCGAATTACCCCTATACACTGAATTTGGAGTGGTTACGGGAAGTGTACGGTAGTGTTTTGGTAGGAAAACCCGTTTATGCGATATTCGTGCGTTTCACGGGCAGAAAAGCACGTTTTACACAGTCCTCACTGTTTTGATGATAACTCGAGAACGGTCGAATGTTAGCGTTTGCCGTATGTTGCATTGCGTTCAGCGCATCGAATTACCCCTATACACTAAATTTGGAGTGGTTACGGGAAGTGTACGGTAGTGTTTTGGTAGGAAAACCCGTTTATGCGATATTCGTGCGTTTCACGGGCAGAAAAGCACGTTTTACACAGTCCTCACTGTTTTGATGATAACTCAAGAACGGTCGAATGTTAGCATTTGCCGTATGTTGCATCGTGTTCAGCGCATCGAATTACCCCTTTACAGTGAATTTGAAGCGTTTAAGGGAAGTGTACGGTAATGTTTTGACAGAAAATTGCTTTTTTTCGAAAATTGAGCAATTCGCTGATAACTCGAGAACGGTCGAAGGTTAGCGTTTGCCGTGTGTTGCATCGTGTTCAGCACATCGAATTACCCCTATAGAGTGAATTTGGAGTGGTTACGGGAAGTGTACGGTAGTGTTTTGGAAGGAAAACCTGTTTATGCGATATTCGTGCGTTTCACGGGCAGAAAAGCACGTTTTACACAGTCCTCACTGTTTTGATGATAACTCGAGAACGGTCGAATGTTAGCGTTTGCCGTATGTTGCATCGTGTTCTGCACATCGAATTACCCCTATACAGCTAATTTGAAGCGTTTAAGGGAAGTGTACGGTAGTGTTTTGGCAGAAAATTGCTTTTTTTCGAAAATTGAGCAATTCGCTGATAACTCGAGAACGGTCGAATGTTAGCGTTTGCCGTATGTTGCATCGTGTTCAGCACATCGAATTACCCCTATACAGTGAATTTGAAGCCTTTAAGGGAAGTGTACGGTAATGTTTTGACAGAAAATTGCTTTTTTCGAAAATCAAGCAATTCGCTGATAACTCGAGAACGGTCGAATGTTAGCGTTTGCCGTATGTTGCATTGGGTTCAGCGCATCGAATTACCCCCATAGAGTGAATTTGGAGTGGTTACGGGAAGTGTACGGTAGTGTTTTGGAAGGAAAACCCGTTTATGCGATATTCGTGCGTTTCACGGGCAGAAAAGCACGTTTTACACAGTCCCTCACTGTTTTGATGATAACTTAAGAACGGTCGAATGTTAGCGTTTGCCGTATGTTGCATCGTGTTCAGCACATCGAATTACCCCTATACAGTTAATTTGAAGCGTTTAAGGGAAGTGTACGGTAGTGTTTTGGCAGAAAATTGCTTTTTTCGAAAATCGAGCAATTCGCTGATAACTCGAGAACGGTCGAATGTTAGCGTTTGCCGTATGTTGCATTGCGTTCAGCGCATCGAATTACCCCTATACACTGAATTTGGAGTGGTTACGGGAAGTGTACGGTAGTGTTTTGGTAGGAAAACCCGTTTATGCGATATTCGTGCGTTTCACGGGCAGAAAAGCACGTTTTACACAGTCCTCACTGTTTTGATGATAACTCAAGAACGGTCGAATGTTAGCGTTTGCCGTATATTGCATCGTGTTCAGCGCATCGAATTACCCCTATACAGTGAATTTGAAGCGTTTAAGAGAAGTGTACGGTAGTGTTTTGGCAGAAAATTGCTTTTTTCGAAAATTGAGCAATTCGCTGATAACTCGAGAACGGACGAATGTTAGCGTTTGCCGTATGTTGCATCGTGTTCAGCGCATCGAATTACCCCTATACAGTGAATTTGAAGCGTTTAAGGGAAGTGTACGGTAATGTTTTGACAGAAAATTGCTTTTTTCGAAAATCAAGCAATTCGCTGATAACTCGAGAACGGTCGAATGTTAGCGTTTGCCGTATGTTGCATTGCGTTCAGCGCATCGAATTACCCCTATACACTGAATTTGGAGTGGTTACGGGAAGTGTACGGTAGTGTTTTGGTAGGAAAACCCGTTTATGCGATATTCGTGCGTTTCACGGGCAGAAAAGCACGTTTTTACACAGTCCTCACTGTTTTGATGATAACTCAAGAACGGTCGAATGTTAGCGTTTGCCGTATGTTGCATCGTGTTCAGCACATCGAATTACCCCTATACAGTTAATTTGAAGCGTTTAAGGGAAGTGTACGGTAGTGTTTTGGCAGAAAATTGCTTTTTTCGAAAATCGAGCAATTCGCTGATAACTCGAGAACGGTCGAATGTTAGCGTTTGCCGTATGTTGCATTGCGTTCAGCGCATCGAATTACCCCTATACAGTGATTTTGAAGCGTTTAAGGGAAGTGTACGGTAGTGTTTTGGCAGAAAATTGCTTTTTTCGAAAATCGAGCAATTCGCTGATAACTCGAGAACGGTCGAATGTTAGCGTTTGCCGTATGTTGCATTGCGTTCAGCGCATCGAATTACCCTTATAGAGTGAATTTGGAGTGGTTACGGGAAGTGTACGGTAGTGTTTTGGAAGGAAAACCCGTTTATGCGATATTCGTGCGTTTCACGGGCAGAAAAGCACGTTTTACACAGTCCTCACTGTTTTGATGATAACTCAAGAACGGTCGAATGTTAGCGTTTGCCGTATGTTGCATCGTGTTCAGCGCATCGAATTACCCCTTTACAGTGAATTTGAAGCGTTTAAGGGAAGTGTACGGTAATGTTTTGACAGAAAATTGCTTTTTTCGAAAATTGAGCAATTCGCTGATAACTCGAGAACGGTCGAATGTTAGCGTTTGCCGTATGTTGCATCGTGTTCAGCACATCGAATTACCCCTATACAGTTAATTTGAAGCGTTTAAGGGAAGTGTACGGTAGTGTTTTGGCAGAAAATTGCTTTTTTCGAAAATCGAGCAATTCGCTGATAACTCGAGAACGGTCGAATGTTAGCGTTTGCCGTATGTTGCATTGCGTTCAGCGCATCGAATTACCCCTATACACTGAATTTGGAGTGGTTACGGGAAGTGTACGGTAGTGTTTTGGTAGGAAAACCCGTTTATGCGATATTCGTGCGTTTCACGGGCAGAAAAGCACGTTTTACACAGTCCTCACTGTTTTGATGATAACTCAAGAACGGTCGAATGTTAGCGTTTGCCGTATATTGCATCGTGTTCAGCGTATCGAATTACCCCTATACAGTGAATTTGAAGCGTTTAAGAGAAGTGTACGGTAGTGTTTTGGCAGAAAATTGCTTTTTTCGAAAATTGAGCAATTCGCTGATAACTCGAGAACGGTCGAATGTTAGCGTTTGCCGTATGTTGCATCGTGTTCAGCACATCGAATTACCCCTATACAGTGAATTTGAAGCCTTTAAGGGAAGTGTACGGTAATGTTTAGACAGAAAATTGCTTTTTTTCGAAAATCAAGCAATTCGCTGATAACTCGAGAACGGTCGAATGTTAGCGTTTGCCGTATGTTGCATTGGGTTCAGCGCATCGAATTACACCCACAGAGTGAATTTGGAGTGGTTACGGGAAGTGTACGGTAGTGTTTTGGAAGGAAAACCCGTTTTATGCGATATTCGTGCGTTTCACGGGCAGAAAAGCACGTTTTACACAGTCCTCACTGTTTTGATGATACTCAAGAACGGTCGAATGTTAGCGTTTGCCGTATGTTGCATCGTGTTCAGCACATCGAATTACCCCTATACAGTTAATTTGAAGCGTTTAAGGGAAGTGTACGGTAGTGTTTTGGCAGAAAATTGCTTTTTTTCGAAAATCGAGCAATTCGCTGATAACTCGAGAACGGTCGAATGTTAGCGTTTGCCGTATGTTGCATTGCGTTCAGCGCATCGAATTACCCCTATACACTGAATTTGGAGTGGTTACGGGAAGTGTACGGTAGTGTTTTGTAGGAAAACCCGTTTATGCGATATTCGTGCGTTTCACGGGCAGAAAAGCACGTTTTACACAGTCCTCACTGTTTTGATGATAACTCAAGAACGGTCGAATGTTAGCGTTTTGCCGTATGTTGCATCGTGTTCAGCGCATCGAATTACCCCTATACAGTGAATTTGAAGCGTTTAAGGGAAGTGTACGGTAATGTTTTGACAGAAAATTGCTTTTTTCGAAAATCAAGCAATTCGCTGATAACTCGAGAACGGTCGAATGTTAGCGTTTGCCGTATGTTGCATTGCGTTCAGCGCATCGAATTACCCCTATAGAGTGAATTTGGAGTGGTTACGGGAAGTGTACGGTAGTGTTTTGGAAGGAAAACCTGTTTATGCGATATTCGTGCGTTTCACGGGCAGAAAAGCACGTTTTACACAGTCCTCACTGTTTTGATGATAACTCGAGAACGGTCGAATGTTAGCGTTTGCCGTATGTTGCATCGTGTTCTGCACATCGAATTACCCCTATACAGCTAATTTGAAGCGTTTAAGGGAAGTGTACGGTAGTGTTTTGGCAGAAAAATTGCTTTTTTCGAAAATTGAGCAATTCGCTGATAACTCGAGAACGGTCGAATGTTAGCGTTTGCCGTATGTTGCATCGTGTTCAGCACATCGAATTACCCCTATACAGTGAATTTGAAGCCTTTAAGGGAAGTGTACGGTAATGTTTTGACAGAAAATTGCTTTTTTCGAAAATCAAGCAATTCGCTGATAACTCGAGAACGGTCGAATGTTAGCGTTTGCCGTATGTTGCATTGGGTTCAGCGCATCGAATTACCCCCATAGAGTGAATTTGGAGTGGTTACGGGAAGTGTACGGTAGTGTTTTGGAAGGAAAACCCGTTTATGCGATATTCGTGCGTTTCACGGGCAGAAAAGCACGTTTTACACAGTCCTCACTGTTTTGATGATAACTTAAGAACGGTCGAATGTTAGCGTTTGCCGTATGTTGCATCGTGTTCAGCACATCGAATTACCCCTATACAGTTAATTTGAAGCGTTTAAGGAAGTGTACGGTAGTGTTTTGGCAGAAAATTGCTTTTTTTCGAAAATCGAGCAATTCGCTGATAACTCGAGAACGGTCGAATGTTAGCGTTTGCCGTATGTTGCATTGCGTTCAGCGCATCGAATTACCCCTATACACTGAATTTGGAGTGGTTACGGGAAGTGTACGGTAGTGTTTTGGTAGGAAAACCCGTTTTATGCGATATTCGTGCGTTTTCACGGGCAGAAAAGCACGTTTTACACAGTCCTCACTGTTTTGATGATAACTCAAGAACGGTCGAATGTTAGCGGTTTGCCGTATATTGCATCGTGTTCAGCGCATCGAATTACCCCTATACAGTGAATTTGAAGCGTTTAAGAGAAGTGTACGGTAGTGTTTTGGCAGAAAATTGCTTTTTTCGAAAATTGAGCAATTCGCTCATAACTCGAGAACGGACGAATGTTAGCGTTTGCCGTATGTTGCATCGTGTTCAGCGCATCGAATTACCCCTATACAGTGAATTTGAAGCGTTTAAGGGAAGTGTACGGTAATGTTTTGACAGAAAAATTGCTTTTTTTCGAAAATCAAGCAATTCGCTGATAACTCGAGAACGGTCGAATGTTAGCGTTTGCCGTATGTTGCATTGCGTTCAGCGCATCGAATTACCCCTATACACTGAATTTGGAGTGGTTACGGGAAGTGTACGGTAGTGTTTTGGTAGGAAAACCCGTTTATGCGATATTCGTGCGTTTCACGGGCAGAAAAGCACGTTTTACACAGTCCTCACTGTTTTGATGATAACTCAAGAACGGTCGAATGTTAGCGTTTGCCGTATGTTGCATCGTGTTCAGCACATCGAATTACCCCTATACAGTTAATTTGAAGCGTTTAAGGGAAGTGTACGGTAGTGTTTTGGCAGAAAATTGCTTTTTTTCGAAAATCGAGCAATTCGCTGATAACTCGAGAACGGTCGAATGTTAGCGTTTGCCGTATGTTGCATTGCGTTCAGCGCATCGAATTACCCCTATACAGTGATTTTGAAGCGTTTAAGGGAAGTGTACGGTAGTGTTTTGGCAGAAAATTGCTTTTTTTCGAAAATCGAGCAATTCGCTGATAACTCGAGAACGGTCGAATGTTAGCGTTTGCCGTATGTTGCATTGCGTTCAGCGCATCGAATTACCCCTATAGAGTTAATTTGAAGCGTTTAAGGGAAGTGTACGGTAGTGTTTTGGCAGAAAATTGCTTTTTTCGAAATCGAGCAATTCGCTGATAACTCGAGAACGGTCGAATGTTAGCGTTTGCCGTATGTTGCATTGCGTTCAGCGCATCGAATTACCCCTATACACTGAATTTGGAGTGGTTACGGGAAGTGTACGGTAGTGTTTTGGAAGGAAAACCCGTTTATGCGATATTCGTGCGTTTCACGGCAGAAAAGCACGTTTTACACAGTCCTCACTGTTTTGATGATAACTCAAGAACGGTCGAATGTTAGCGTTTGCCGTATGTTGCATCGTGTTCAGCACATCGAATTACCCCTATACAGTTAATTTGAAGCGTTTAAGGGAAGTGTACGGTAGTGTTTTGGCAGAAAATTGCTTTTTTCGAAAATCGAGCAATTCGCTGATAACTCGAGAACGGTCGAATGTTAGCGTTTGCCGTATGTTGCATTGCGTTCAGCGCATCGAATTACCCCTATACACTGAATTTGGAGTGGTTACGGGAAGTGTACGGTAGTGTTTTTGGTAGGAAAACCCGTTTATGCGATATTCGTGCGTTTCACGGGCAGAAAAGCACGTTTTTACACAGTCCTCACTGTTTTGATGATAACTCAAGAACGGTCGAATGTTAGCGTTTGCCGTATGTTGCATCGTGTTCAGCGCATCGAATTACCCCTATACAGTGAATTTGAAGCGTTTAAGGGAAGTGTACGGTAATGTTTTGACAGAAAATTGCTTTTTTTCGAAAATCAAGCAATTCGCTGATAACTCGAGAACGGTCGAATGTTAGCGTTTGCCGTATGTTGCATTGCGTTCAGCGCATCGAATTACCCCTATAGAGTGAATTTGGAGTGGTTACGGGAAGTGTACGGTAGTGTTTTGGAAGGAAAACCTGTTTATGCGATATTCGTGCGTTTCACGGGCAGAAAGCACGTTTTACACAGTCCTCACTGTTTTGATGATAACTCGAGAACGGTCGAATGTTAGCGTTTGCCGTATGTTGCATCGTGTTCTGCACATCGAATTACCCTATACAGCTAATTTGAAGCGTTTAAGGAAGTGTACGGTAGTGTTTTGGCAGAAAATTGCTTTTTTCGAAAATTGAGCAATTCGCTGATAACTCGAGAACGGTCGAATGTTAGCGTTTGCCGTATGTTGCATCGTGTTCAGCACATCGAATTACCCCTATACAGTGAATTTGAAGCCTTTAAGGGAAGTGTACGGTAATGTTTTGACAGAAAATTGCTTTTTTCGAAAATCAAGCAATTCGCTGATAACTCGAGAACGGTCGAATGTTAGCGTTTGCCGTATGTTGCATTGGGTTCAGCGCATCGAATTACCCCCATAGAGTGAATTTGGAGTGGTTACGGGAAGTGTACGGTAGTGTTTTGGAAGGAAAACCCGTTTATGCGATATTCGTGCGTTTCACGGGCAGAAAAGCACGTTTTACACAGTCCTCACTGTTTTGATGATAACTTAGAACGGTCGAATGTTAGCGTTTGCCGTATGTTGCATCGTGTTCAGCACATCGAATTACCCCTATACAGTTAATTTGAAGCGTTTAAGGGAAGTGTACGGTAGTGTTTTGGCAGAAAATTGCTTTTTTCGAAAATCGAGCAATTCGCTGATAACTCGAGAACGGTCGAATGTTAGCGTTTGCCGTATGTTGCATTGCGTTCAGCGCATCGAATTACCCCTATACACTGAATTTGGAGTGGTTACGGAAGTGTACGGTAGTGTTTTGGTAGGAAAACCCGTTTATGCGATATTCGTGCGTTTCACGGGCAGAAAAGCACGTTTTACACAGTCCTCACTGTTTTGATGATAACTCAAGAACGGTCGAATGTTAGCGTTTGCCGTATATTGCATCGTGTTCAGCGCATCGAATTACCCCTATACAGTGAATTTGAAGCGTTTAAGAGAAGTGTACGGTAGTGTTTTGGCAGAAAATTGCTTTTTTCGAAATTGAGCAATTCGCTGATAACTCGAGAACGGACGAATGTTAGCGTTTGCCGTATGTTGCATCGTGTTCAGCGCATCGAATTACCCCTATACAGTGAATTTGAAGCGTTTAAGGGAAGTGTACGGTAATGTTTTGACAGAAAATTGCTTTTTTTCGAAAATCAAGCAATTCGCTGATAACTCGAGAACGGTCGAATGTTAGCGTTTGCCGTATGTTGCATTGCGTTCAGCGCATCGAATTACCCCTATACACTGAATTTGGAGTGGTTACGGGAAGTGTACGGTAGTGTTTTGGTAGGAAAACCCGTTTATGCGATATTCGTGCGTTTCACGGGCAGAAAAGCACGTTTTACACAGTCCTCACTGTTTTGATGATAACTCAAGAACGGTTCGAATGTTAGCGTTTGCCGTATGTTGCATCGTGTTCAGCACATCGAATTACCCCTATACAGTTAATTTGAAGCGTTTAAGGGAAGTGTACGGTAGTGTTTGGCAGAAAAATTGCTTTTTTTCGAAAATCGAGCAATTCGCTGATAACTCGAGAACGGTCGAATGTTAGCGTTTGCCGTATGTTGCATTGCGTTCAGCGCATCGAATTACCCCTATACAGTGATTTTGAAGCGTTTAAGGGAAGTGTACGGTAGTGTTTTGGCAGAAAATTGCTTTTTTCGAAAATCGAGCAATTCGCTGATAACTCGAGAACGGTCGAATGTTAGCGTTTGCCGTATGTTGCATTGCGTTCAGCGCATCGAATTACCCCTATAGGAGTTAATTTGAAGCGTTTAAGGGAAGTGTACGGTAGTGTTTTGGCAGAAAATTGCTTTTTTCGAAAATCGAGCAATTCGCTGATAACTCGAGAACGGTCGAATGTTAGCGTTTTGCCGTATGTTGCATTGCGTTCAGCGCATCGAATTACCCCTATACACTGAATTTGGAGTGGTTACGGGAAGTGTACGGTAGTGTTTTGGAAGGAAAACCCGTTTATGCGATATTCGTGCGTTTCACGGGCAGAAAAGCACGTTTTACACAGTCCTCACTGTTTTGATGATAACTCAAGAACGGTCGAATGTTAGCGTTTGCCGTATGTTGCATCGTGTTCAGCACATCGAATTACCCCTATACAGTTAATTTGAAGCGTTTTAAGGGAAGTGTACGGTAGTGTTTTGGCAGAAAATTGCTTTTTTCGAAAATCGAGCAATTCGCTGATAACTCGAGAACGGTCGAATGTTAGCGTTTGCCGTATGTTGCATTGCGTTCAGCGCATCGAATTACCCCTATACACTGAATTTGGAGTGGTTACGGGAAGTGTACGGTAGTGTTTTGGTAGGAAAACCCGTTTATGCGATATTCGTGCGTTTCACGGGCAGAAAAGCACGTTTTACACAGTCCTCACTGTTTTGATGATAACTCAAGAACGGTCGAATGTTAGCGTTTGCCGTATGTTGCATCGTGTTCAGCGCATCGAATTACCCCTATACAGTGAATTTGAAGCGTTTAAGGGAAGTGTACGGTAATGTTTTGACAGAAAATTGCTTTTTTCGAAAATCAAGCAATTCGCTGATAACTCGAGAACGGTCGAATGTTAGCGTTTGCCGTATGTTGCATTGCGTTCAGCGCATCGAATTACCCCTATAGAGTGAATTTGGAGTGGTTACGGGAAGTGTACGGTAGTGTTTTGGAAGGAAAACCTGTTTATGCGATATTCGTGCGTTTCACGGGCAGAAAAGCACGTTTTACACAGTCCTCACTGTTTTGATGATAACTCGAGAACGGTCGAATGTTAGCGTTTGCCGTATGTTGCATCGTGTTCTGCACATCGAATTACCCCTATACAGCTAATTTGAAGCGTTTAAGGGAAGTGTACGGTAGTGTTTTGGCAGAAAATTGCTTTTTTTCGAAAATTGAGCAATTCGCTGATAACTCGAGAACGGTCGAATGTTAGCGTTTGCCGTATGTTGCATCGTGTTCAGCACATCGAATTACCCCTATACAGTGAATTTGAAGCCTTAAGGGAAGTGTACGGTAATGTTTTGACAGAAAATTGCTTTTTTTCGAAAATCAAGCAATTCGCTGATAACTCGAGAACGGTCGAATGTTAGCGTTTGCCGTATGTTGCATTGGGTTCAGCGCATCGAATTACCCCCATAGAGTGAATTTGGAGTGGTTACGGGAAGTGTACGGTAGTGTTTTGGAAGGAAAACCCGTTTATGCGATATTCGTGCGTTTCACGGGCAGAAAAGCACGTTTTACACAGTCCTCACTGTTTTGATGATAACTTAAGAACGGTCGAATGTTAGCGTTTGCCGTATGTTGCATCGTGTTCAGCACATCGAATTACCCCTATACAGTTAATTTGAAGCGTTTAAGGGAAGTGTACGGTAGTGTTTTGGCAGAAAATTGCTTTTTTCGAAAATCGAGCAATTCGCTGATAACTCGAGAACGGTCGAATGTTAGCGTTTGCCGTATGTTGCATTGCGTTCAGCGCATCGAATTACCCCTATACACTGAATTTGGAGTGGTTACGGGAAGTGTACGGTAGTGTTTTGGTAGGAAAACCCGTTTATGCGATATTCGTGCGTTTCACGGGCAGAAAAGCACGTTTTACACAGTCCTCACTGTTTTGATGATAACTCAAGAACGGTCGAATGTTAGCGTTTGCCGTATATTGCATCGTGTTCAGCGCATCGAATTACCCCTATACAGTGAATTTGAAGCGTTTAAGAGAAGTGTACGGTAGTGTTTTGGCAGAAAATTGCTTTTTTCGAAAATTGAGCAATTCGCTGATAACTCGAGAACGGACGAATGTTAGCGTTTGCCGTATGTTGCATCGTGTTCAGCGCATCGAATTACCCCTATACAGTGAATTTGAAGCGTTTAAGGGAAGTGTACGGTAATGTTTTGACAGAAAATTGCTTTTTTCGAAAATCAAGCAATTCGCTGATAACTCGAGAACGGTCGAATGTTAGCGTTTGCCGTATGTTGCATTGCGTTCAGCGCATCGAATTACCCCTATACACTGAATTTGGAGTGGTTACGGGAAGTGTACGGTAGTGTTTTGGTAGGAAAACCCGTTTTATGGCGATATTCGTGCGTTTCACGGGCAGAAAAGCACGTTTTACACAGTCCTCACTGTTTTGATGATAACTCAAGAACGGTCGAATGTTAGCGTTTGCCGTATGTTGCATCGTGTTCAGCACATCGAATTACCCCTATACAGTTAATTTGAAGCGTTTAAGGGAAGTGTACGGTAGTGTTTTGGCAGAAAATTGCTTTTTTTCGAAAATCGAGCAATTCGCTGATAACTCGAGAACGGTCGAATGTTAGCGTTTGCCGTATGTTGCATTGCGTTCAGCGCATCGAATTACCCCTATACAGTGATTTTGAAGCGTTTAAGGGAAGTGTACGGTAGTGTTTTGGCAGAAAATTGCTTTTTTCGAAAATCGAGCAATTCGCTGATAACTCGAGAACGGTCGAATGTTAGCGTTTGCCGTATGTTGCATTGCGTTCAGCGCATCGAATTACCCCTATAGAGTGAATTTGGAGTGGTTACGGGAAGTGTACGGTAGTGTTTTGGAAGGAAAACCCGTTTATGCGATATTCGTGCGTTTCACGGGCAGAAAAGCACGTTTTACACAGTCCTCACTGTTTTGATGATAACTCAAGAACGGTCGAATGTTAGCGTTTGCCGTATGTTGCATCGTGTTCAGCGCATCGAATTACCCCTTTACAGTGAATTTGAAGCGTTTAAGGGAAGTGTACGGTAATGTTTTGACAGAAAATTGCTTTTTTCGAAAATTGAGCAATTCGCTGATAACTCGAGAACGGTCGAATGTTAGCGTTTGCCGTATGTTGCATCGTGTTCAGCACATCGAATTACCCCTATACAGTTAATTTGAAGCGTTTAAGGGAAGTGTACGGTAGTGTTTTGGCAGAAAATTGCTTTTTTCGAAAATCGAGCAATTCGCTGATAACTCGAGAACGGTCGAATGTTAGCGTTTGCCGTATGTTGCATTGCGTTCAGCGCATCGAATTACCCCTATAGAGTGAATTTGGAGTGGTTACGGGAAGTGTACGGTAGTGTTTTGGAAGGAAAACCCGTTTATGCGATATTCGTGCGTTTCACGGGCAGAAAAGCACGTTTTACACAGTCCTCACTGTTTCGATGATAACTCAAGAACGGTCGAATGTTAGCGTTTGCCGTATGTTGCATCGTGTTCAGCACATCGAATTACCCCTATACAGTTAATTTGAAGCGTTTAAGGGAAGTGTACGGTAGTGTTTTGGCAGAAAATTGCTTTTTTCGAAAATTGAGCAATTCGCTGATAACTCGAGAACGGTCGAATGTTAGCGTTTGCCGTATGTTGCATCGTGTTCAGCACATCGAATTACCCCTATACAGTGAATTTGAAGCCTTTAAGGGAAGTGTACGGTAATGTTTAGACAGAAAATTGCTTTTTTCGAAAATCAAGCAATTCGCTGATAACTCGAGAACGGTCGAATGTTAGCGTTTGCCGTATGTTGCATTGGGTTGAGCGCATCGAATTACACCCACAGAGTGAATTTGGAGTGGTTACGGGAAGTGTACGGTAGTGTTTTGGAAGGAAAACCCGTTTATGCGATATTCGTGCGTTTCACGGGCAGAAAAGCACGTTTTACACAGTCCTCACTGTTTTGATGATAACTCAAGAACGGTCGAATGTTAGCGTTTGCCGTATGTTGCATCGTGTTCAGCACATCGAATTACCCCTATACAGTTAATTTGAAGCGTTTAAGGGAAGTGTACGGTAGTGTTTTGGCAGAAAATTGCTTTTTTCGAAAATCGAGCAATTCACTGATAACTCGAGAACGGTCGAATGTTAGCGTTTGCCGTATGTTGCATTGCGTTCAGCGCATCGAATTACCCCTATACACTGAATTTGGAGTGGTTACGGGAAGTGTACGGTAGTGTTTTGGTAGGAAAACCCGTTTATGCGATATTCGTGCGTTTCACGGGCAGAAAAGCACGTTTTACACAGTCCTCACTGTTTTGATGATAACTCAAGAACGGTCGAATGTTAGCGTTTGCCGTATATTGCATCGTGTTCAGCGTATCGAATTACCCCTATACAGTGAATTTGAAGCGTTTAAGAGAAGTGTACGGTAGTGTTTTGGCAGAAAATTGCTTTTTTCGAAAATTGAGCAATTCGCTGATAACTCGAGAACGGTCGAATGTTAGCGTTTGCCGTATGTTGCATCGTGTTCAGCACATCGAATTACCCCTATACAGTGAATTTGAAGCCTTTAAGGGAAGTGTACGGTAATGTTTAGACAGAAAATTGCTTTTTTCGAAAATCAAGCAATTCGCTGATAACTCGAGAACGGTCGAATGTTAGCGTTTGCCGTATGTTGCATTGGGTTCAGCGCATCGAATTACACCCACAGAGTGAATTTGGAGTGGTTACGGGAAGTGTACGGTAGTGTTTTGGAAGGAAAACCCGTTTATGCGATATTCGTGCGTTTCACGGGCAGAAAAGCACGTTTTACACAGTCCTCACTGTTTTGATGATAACTCAAGAACGGTCGAATGTTAGCGTTTGCCGTATGTTGCATCGTGTTCAGCACATCGAATTACCCCTATACAGTTAATTTGAAGCGTTTAAGGGAAGTGTACGGTAGTGTTTTGGCAGAAAATTGCTTTTTTCGAAAATCGAGCAATTCGCTGATAACTCGAGAACGGTCGAATGTTAGCGTTTGCCGTATGTTGCATTGCGTTCAGCGCATCGAATTACCCCTATACACTGAATTTGGAGTGGTTACGGGAAGTGTACGGTAGTGTTTTGGTAGGAAAACCCGTTTATGCGATATTCGTGCGTTTCACGGGCAGAAAAGCACGTTTTACACAGTCCTCACTGTTTTGATGATAACTCAAGAACGGTCGAATGTTAGCGTTTGCCGTATATTGCATCGTGTTCAGCGCATCGAATTACCCCTATACAGTGAATTTGAAGCGTTTAAGAGAAGTGTACGGTAGTGTTTTGGCAGAAAATTGCTTTTTTCGAAAATTGAGCAATTCGCTGATAACTCGAGAACGGTCGAATGTTAGCGTTTGCCGTATATTGCATCGTGTTCAGCGCATCGAATTACCCCTATACAGTGAATTTGAAGCGTTTAAGAGAAGTGTACGGTAATGTTTTGACAGAAAATTGCTTTTTTCGAAAATCAAGCAATTCGCTGATAACTCGAGAACGGTCGAATGTTAGCGTTTGCCGTATGTTGCATTGCGTTCAGCGCATCGAATTACCCCTATAGAATGAATTTGGAGTGGTTACGGGAAGTGTACGGTAGTGTTTTGGAAGGAAAACCCGTTTATGCGATATTCGTGCGTTTCACGGGCAGAAAAGCACGTTTTACACAGTCCTCACTGTTTCGATGATAACTCAAGAACGGTCGAATGTTAGCGTTTGCCGTATGTTGCATCGTGTTCAGCACATCGAATTACCCCTATACAGTTAATTTGAAGCGTTTAAGGGAAGTGTACGGTAGTGTTTTGGCAGAAAATTGCTTTTTTCGAAAATTGAGCAATTCGCTGATAACTCGAGAACGGTCGAATGTTAGCGTTTGCCGTATGTTGCATCGTGTTCAGCACATCGAATTACCCCTATAGAGTGAATTTGGAGTGGTTACGGGAAGTGTACGGTAGTGTTTTGGAAGGAAAACCCGTTTTATGCGATATTCGTGCGTTTCACGGGCAGAAAAGCACGTTTTACACAGTCCTCACTGTTTCGATGATAACTCAAGAACGGTCGAATGTTAGCGTTTGCCGTATGTTGCATCGTGTTCAGCACATCGAATTACCCCTATACAGTTAATTTGAAGCGTTTAAGGGAAGTGTACGGTAGTGTTTTGGCAGAAAATTGCTTTTTTCGAAAATTGAGCAATTCGCTGATAACTCGAGAACGGTCGAATGTTAGCGTTTGCCGTATGTTGCATCGTGTTCAGCACATCGAATTACCCCTATACAGTGAATTTGAAGCGTTTAAGGGAAGTGTACGGTAGTGTTTTGGCAGAAAATTGCTTTTTTCAAAAATCGAGCAATTCGCTGATAACTCGAGAACGGTCGAATGTTAGCGTTTGCCGTATGTTGCATCGTGTTCAGCACATCGAATTACCCCTATACAGTTAATTTGAAGCGTTTAAGGGAAGTGTACGGTAGTGTTTTGGCAGAAAATTGCTTTTTTCGAAAATTGAGCAATTCGCTGATAACTCGAGAACGGTCGAATGTTAGCGTTTGCTGTATGTTGCATCGTGTTCAGCACATCGAATTACCCCTATACAGTGAATTTGAAGCCTTTAAGGGAAGTGTACGGTAGTGTTTTGGCAGAAAATTGCTTTTTTTCGAAAATCGAGCAATTCGCTGATAACTCGAGAACGGTCGAATGTTAGCGTTTGCCGTATCTTGCATTGCGTTCAGCGCATCGAATTATCCCTATACACTGAATTTGGAGTGGTTACGGGAAGTGTACGGTAGTGTTTTGGTAGGAAAACCCGTTTATGCGATATTCGTGCGTTTCACGGGCAGAAAAGCACGTTTTACACAGTCCTCACTGTTTTGATGATAACTCAAGAACGGTCGAATGTTAGCGTTTGCCGTATATTGCATCGTGTTCAGCGCATCGAATTACCCCTATACAGTGAATTTGAAGCGTTTAAGAGAAGTGTACGGTAGTGTTTTGGCAGAAAATTGCTTTTTTCGAAAATTGAGCAATTCGCTGATAACTCGAGAACGGACGAATGTTAGCGTTTGCCGTATGTTGCATCGTGTTCAGCGCATCGAATTACCCCTATACAGTGAATTTCAAGCGTTTAAGGGAAGTGTACGGTAATGTTTTGACAGAAAATTGCTTTTTTCGAAAATCAAGCAATTCGCTGATAACTCGAGAACGGTCGAATGTTAGCGTTTGCCGTATGTTGCATTGCGTTCAGCGCATCGAATTACCCCTGTAGAGTGAATTTGGAGTGGTTACGGGAAGTGTACGGTAGTGTTTTGGAAGGAAAACCCGTTTATGCGATATTCGTGCGTTTCACGGGCAGAAAAGCACGTTTTACACAGTCCTCACTGTTTCGATGATAACTCAAGAACGGTCGAATGTTAGCGTTTGCCGTATGTTGCATCGTGTTCAGCACATCGAATTACCCCTATACAGTTAATTTGAAGCGTTTAAGGGAAGTGTACGGTAGTGTTTTGGCAGAAAATTGCTTTTTTCGAAAATTGAGCAATTCGCTGATAACTCGAGAACGGTCGAATGTTAGCGTTTGCCGTATGTTGCATCGTGTTCAGCACTTCGAATTACCCCTATACAGTTAATTTGAAGCGTTTAAGGGAAGTGTACGGTAGTGTTTTGGCAGAAAATTGCTTTTTTTCGAAAATTGAGCAATTCGCTGATAACTCGAGAACGGTCGAATGTTAGCGTTTGCCGTATGTTGCATCGTGTTCAGCACATCGAATTACCCCTATACAGTGAATTTGAAGCCTTTAAGGGAAGTGTACGGTAGTGTTTTGGCAGAAAATTGCTTTTTTTCGAAAATCGAGCAATTCGCTGATAACTCGAGAACGGTCGAATGTTAGCGTTTGCCGTATCTTGCATTGCGTTCAGCGCATCGAATTACCCCTATACACTGAATTTGGAGTGGTTACGGGAAGTGTACGGTAGTGTTTTGGTAGGAAAACCCGTTTATGCGATATTCGTGCGTTTCACGGGCAGAAAAGCACGTTTTACACAGTCCTCACTGTTTTGATGATAACTCAAGAACGGTCGAATGTTAGCGTTTGCCGTATATTGCATCGTGTTCAGCGCATCGAATTACCCCTATACAGTGAATTTGAAGCGTTTAAGAGAAGTGTACGGTAGTGTTTTGGCAGAAAATTGCTTTTTTCGAAAATTGAGCAATTCGCTGATAACTCGAGAACGGACGAATGTTAGCGTTTGCCGTATGTTCCATTGCGTTCAGCGCATCGAATTACCCCTATAGAGTGAATTTGGAGTGGTTACGGGAAGTGTACGGTAGTGTTTTGGAAGGAAAACCCGTTTATGCGATATTCGTGCGTTTCACGGGCAGAAAAGCACGTTTTACACAGTCCTCACTGTTTCGATGATAACTCAAGAACGGTCGAATGTTAGCGTTTGCCGTATGTTGCATCGTGTTCAGCACATCGAATTACCCCTATACAGTTAATTTGAAGCGTTTAAGGGAAGTGTACGGTAGTGTTTTGGCAGAAAATTGCTTTTTTCGAAAATTGAGCAATTCGCTGATAACTCGAGAACGGTCGAATGTTAGCGTTTGCCGTATGTTGCATCGTGTTCAGCACATCGAATTACCCCTATACAGTGAATTTGAAGCGTTTAAGGGAAGTGTACGCTAGTGTTTTGGCAGAAAATTGCTTTTTTCAAAAATCGAGCAATTCGCTGATAACTCGAGAACGGTCGAATGTTAGCGTTTGCCGTATGTTGCATCGTGTTCAGCACATCGAATTACCCCTATACAGTTAATCTGAAGCGTTTAAGGGAAGTGTACGGTAGTGTTTTGGCAGAAAATTGCTTTTTTCGAAAATTGAGCAATTCGCTGATAACTCGAGAACGGTCGAATGTTAGCGTTTGCCGTATGTTGCATCGTGTTCAGCACATCGAATTACCCCTATACAGTGAATTTGAAGCCTTTAAGGGAAGTGTACGGTAGTGTTTTGGCAGAAAATTGCTTTTTTCGAAAATCGAGCAATTCGCTGATAACTCGAGAACGGTCGAATGTTAGCGTTTGCCGTATCTTGCATTGCGTTCAGCGCATCGAATTACCCCTATACACTGAATTTGGAGTGGTTACGGGAAGTGTACGGTAGTGTTTTGGTAGGAAAACCCGTTTATGCGATATTCGTGCGTTTCACGGGCAGAAAAGCACGTTTTACACAGTCCTCACTGTTTTGATGATAACTCAAGAACGGTCGAATGTTAGCGTTTGCCGTATATTGCATCGTGTTCAGCGCATCGAATTACCCCTATACAGTGAATTTGAAGCGTTTAAGAGAAGTGTACGGTAGTGTTTTGGCAGAAAATTGCTTTTTTCGAAAATTGAGCAATTCGCTGATAACTCGAGAACGGACGAATGTTAGCGTTTGCCGTATGTTGCATCGTGTTCAGCGCATCGAATTACCCCTATACAGTGAATTTGAAGCGTTTAAGGGAAGTGTACGGTAATGTTTTGACAGAAAATTGCTTTTTTCGAAAATCAAGCAATTCGCTGATAACTCGAGAACGGTCGAATGTTAGCGTTTGCCGTATGTTGCATTGCGTTCAGCGCATCGAATTACCCCTATAGAGTGAATTTGGAGTGGTTACGGGAAGTGTACGGTAGTGTTTTGGAAGGAAAACCCGTTTATGCGATATTCGTGCGTTTCACGGGCAGAAAAGCACGTTTTACACAGTCCTCACTGTTTTGATGATAACTCAAGAACGGTCGAATGTTAGCGTTTGCCGTATGTTGCATCGTGTTCAGCGCATCGAATTACCCCTATACAGTGAATTTGAAGCGTTTAAGGGAAGTGTACGGTAATGTTTTGACAGAAAATCGCTTTCTCGAAAATCAAGCAATTCGCTGATAACTCGAGAGCGGTCGAATGTTAGCGTTTGCCGTATGTTGCATTGCGTTCAGCGCATCGAATTACACCTATAGAGTGAATTTGGAGTGGTTACGGGAAGTGTACGGTAGTGTTTTGGAAGGAAAACCCGTTTATGCGATATTCGTGCGTTTCACGGGCAGAAAAGCACGTTTTACACAGTCCTCACTCTTTTGATGATAACTCGAGAACGGTCGAATGTTAGCGTTTGCCGTATGTTGCATCGTATTCAGCACATCGAATTACCCCTATACAGTGATTTTGAAGCGTTTAAGGGAAGTGTACGGTAGTGTTTTGGCAGAAAATTGCTTTTTTCGAAAATCGAGCAATTCGCTGATAACTCCAGAACGGTCGAATGTTAGCGTTTGCCGTATGTTGCATCGTGTTCAGCACATCGAATTACCCCTATACAGTGATTTTGAAGCGTTTAAGGGAAGTGTACGGTAGTGTTTTGGCAGAAAATTGCTTTTATCGAAAATCGAGCAATTCGCTGATAACTCGAGAACGGTCGAATGTTAGCGTTTGCCGTATGTTGCATTGCGTTCAGCGCATCGAATTACCCCTATACACTGAATTTGGAGTGGTTACGGGAAGTGTACGGTAGTGTTTTGGTAGGAAAACCCGTTTATGCGATATTCGTGCGTTTCACGGGCAGAAAAGCACGTTTTACACAGTCCTCACTGTTTTGATGATAACTCAAGAACGGTCGAATGTTAGCGTTTGCCGTATGTTGCATCGTGTTCAGCGCATCGAATTACCCCTATACAGTGAATTTGAAGCGTTTAAGGGAAGTGTACGGTAATATTTTGACAGAAAATTGCTTTTTTCGAAAATCAAGCAATTCGCTGATAACTCGAGAACGGTCGAATGTTAGCGTTTGCCGTATGTTGCATTGCGTTCGGCGCATCGAATTACCCCTATAGAGTGAATTTGGAGTGGTTACGGGAAGTGTACGGTAGTGTTTTGGAAGGAAAACCCGTTTATGCGATATTCGTGCGTTTCACGGGCAGAAAAGCACGTTTTACACAGTCCTCACTGTTTTGATGATAACTCAAGAACGCTCGAATGTTAGCGTTTGCCGTATGTTGCATCGTGTTCAGCACATCGAATTACCCCTATACAGTTAGCTTGAAGCGTTTAAGGGAAGTGTACGGTAGTGTTTTGGCAGAAAATTGCTTTTTTCGAAAATTGAGCAATTCGCTGATAACTCGAGAACGGTCGAATGTTAGCGTTTGCCGTATGTTGCATCGTGTTCAGCACATCGAATTACCCCTATACAGTGAATTTGAAGCGTTTAAGGGAAGTGTACGGTAGTGTTTTGGCAGAAAATTGCTTTTTTCGAAAATCGAGCAATTCGCTGATAACTCGAGAACGGTCGAATGTTAGCGTTTGCCGTATGTTGCATTGCGTTCAGCGCATCGAATTACCCCTATACACTGAATTTGGAGTGGTTACGGGAAGTGTACGGTAGTGTTTTGGTAGGAAAACCCGTTTATGCGATATTCGTGCGTTTCACGGGCAGAAAAGCACGTTTTACACAGTCCTCACTGTTTTGATGATAACTCAAGAACGGTCGAATGTTAGCGTTTGCCGTATGTTGCATCGTGTTCAGCGCATCGAATTACCCCTATACAGTGAATTTGAAGCGTTTAAGAGAAGTGTACGGTAGTGTTTTGGCAGAAAATTGCTTTTTTCGAAAATTGAGCAATTCGCTGATAACTCGAGAACGGACGAATGTTAGCGTTTGCCGTATGTTGCATCGTGTTCAGCGCATCGAATTACCCCTATACAGTGAATTTGAAGCGTTTAAGGGAAGTGTACGGTAATGTTTTGACAGAAAATCGCTTTTTCGAAAATCAAGCAATTCGCTGATAACTCGAGAACGGTCGAATGTTAGCGTTTGCCGTATGTTGCATTGCGTTCAGCGCATCGAATTACCCCTATAGAGTGAATTTGGAGTGGTTACGGGAAGTGTACGGTAGTGTTTTGGAAGGAAAACCCGTTTATGCGATATTCGTGCGTTTCACGGGCAGAAAAGCACGTTTTACACAGTCCTCACTGTTTTGATGATAACTCAAGAACGGTCGAATGTTAGCATTTGCCGTATGTTGCATCGTGTTCAGCGCATCGAATTACCCCTATACAGTGAATTTGAAGCGTTTAAGAGAAGTGTACGGTAGTGTTTTGGCAGAAAATTGCTTTTTTCGAAAATTGAGCAATTCGCTGATAACTCGAGAACGGACGAATGTTAGCGTTTGCCGTATGTTGCATCGTGTTCAGCGCATCGAATTACCCCTATACAGAGAATTTGAAGCGTTTAAGGGAAGTGTACGGTAATGTTTTGACAGAAAATTGCTTTTTTTCGAAAATCAAGCAATTCGCTGATAACTCGAGAACGGTCGAATGTTAGCGTTTGCCGTATGTTGCATTGCGTTCAGCGCATCGAATTACCCCTATAGAGTGAATTTGGAGTGGTTACGGGAAGTGTACGGTAGTGTTTTGGAAGGAAAACCCGTTTATGCGATATTCGTGCGTTTCACGGGCAGAAAAGCACGTTTTACACAGTCCTCACTGTTTCGGTGATAACTCAAGAACGGTCGAATGTTAGCGTTTGCCGTATGTTGCATCGTGTTCAGCACATCGAATTACCCCTATACAGTTAATTTGAAGCGTTTAAGGGAAGTGTACGGTAGTGTTTTGGCAGAAAATTGCTTTTTTCGAAAATTGAGCAATTCGCTGATAACTCGAGAACGGTCGAATGTTAGCGTTTGCCGTATGTTGCATCGTGTTCAGCACATCGAATTACCCCTATACAGTGAATTTGAAGCGTTTAAGGGAAGTGTACGGTAGTGTTTTGGCAGAAAATTGCTTTTTTCAAAAATCGAGCAATTCGCTGATAACTCGAGAACGGTCGAATGTTAGCGTTTGCCGTATGTTGCATCGTGTTCAGCACATCGAATTACCCCTATACAGTTAATTTGAAGCGTTTAAGGGAAGTGTACGGTAGTGTTTTGGCAGAAAATTGCTTTTTTTCGAAAATTGAGCAATTCGCTGATAACTCGAGAACGGTCGAATGTTAGCGTTTGCCGTATGTTGCATCGTGTTCAGCACATCGAATTACCCCTATACAGTGAATTTGAAGCCTTTAAGGGAAGTGTACGGTAGTGTTTTGGCAGAAAATTGCTTTTTTCGAAAATCGAGCAATTCGCTGATAACTCGAGAACGGTCGAATGTTAGCGTTTGCCGTATGTTGCATTGCGTTCAGCGCATCGAATTACCCCTATACACTGAATTTGGAGTGGTTACGGGAAGTGTACGGTAGTGTTTTGGTAGGAAAACCCGTTTATGCGATATTCGTGCGTTTCACGGGCAGAAAAGCACGTTTTACACAGTCCTCACTGTTTTGATGATAACTCAAGAACGGTCGAATGTTAGCGTTTGCCGTATATTGCATCGTGTTCAGCGCATCGAATTACCCCTATACAGTGAATTTGAAGCGTTTAAGAGAAGTGTACGGTAGTGTTTTGGCAGAAAATTGCTTTTTTCGAAAATTGAGCAATTCGCTGATAACTCGAGAACGGACGAATGTTAGCGTTTGCCGTATGTTGCATCGTGTTCAGCGCATCGAATTACCCCTATACAGTGAATTTGAAGCGTTTAAGGGAAGTGTACGGTAGTGTTTTGGCAGAAAATTGCTTTTTTCAAAAATCGAGCAATTCGCTGATAACTCGAGAACGGTCGAATGTTAGCGTTTGCCGTATGTTGCATCGTGTTCAGCACATCGAATTACCCCTATACAGTTAATTTGAAGCGTTTAAGGGAAGTGTACGGTAGTGTTTTGGCAGAAAATTGCTTTTTTCGAAAATTGAGCAATTCGCTGATAACTCGAGAACGGTCGAATGTTAGCGTTTGCCGTATGTTGCATCGTGTTCAGCACATCGAATTACCCCTATACAGTTAATTTGAAGCGTTTAAGGGAAGTGTACGGTAGTGTTTTGGCAGAAAATTGCTTTTTTCGAAAATTGAGCAATTCGCTGATAACTCGAGAACGGTCGAATGTTAGCGTTTGCCGTATGTTGCATCGTGTTCAGCACATCGAATTACCCCTATACAGTGAATTTGAAGCCTTTAAGGGAAGTGTACGGTAGTGTTTTGGCAGAAAATTGCTTTTTTCAAAAATCGAGCAATTCGCTGATAACTCGAGAACGGTCGAATGTTAGCGTTTGCCGTATGTTGCATCGTGTTCAGCACATCGAATTACCCCTATACAGTTAATTTGAAGCGTTTAAGGGAAGTGTACGGTAGTGTTTTGGCAGAAAATTGCTTTTTTCGAAAATTGAGCAATTCGCTGATAACTCGAGAACGGTCGAATGTTAGCGTTTGCTGTATGTTGCATCGTGTTCAGCACATCGAATTACCCCTATACAGTGAATTTGAAGCCTTTAAGGGAAGTGTACGGTAGTGTTTTGGCAGAAAATTGCTTTTTTCGAAAATCGAGCAATTCGCTGATAACTCGAGAACGGTCGAATGTTAGCGTTTGCCGTATCTTGCATTGCGTTCAGCGCATCGAATTATCCCTATACACTGAATTTGGAGTGGTTACGGGAAGTGTACGGTAGTGTTTTGGTAGGAAAACCCGTTTATGCGATATTCGTGCGTTTCACGGGCAGAAAAGCACGTTTTACACAGTCCTCACTGTTTTGATGATAACTCAAGAACGGTCGAATGTTAGCGTTTGCCGTATATTGCATCGTGTTCAGCGCATCGAATTACCCCTATACAGTGAATTTGAAGCGTTTAAGAGAAGTGTACGGTAGTGTTTTGGCAGAAAATTGCTTTTTTCGAAAATTGAGCAATTCGCTGATAACTCGAGAACGGACGAATGTTAGCGTTTGCCGTATGTTGCATCGTGTTCAGCGCATCGAATTACCCCTATACAGTGAATTTCAAGCGTTTAAGGGAAGTGTACGGTAATGTTTTGACAGAAAATTGCTTTTTTCGAAAATCAAGCAATTCGCTGATAACTCGAGAACGGTCGAATGTTAGCGTTTGCCGTATGTTGCATTGCGTTCAGCGCATCGAATTACCCCTGTAGAGTGAATTTGGAGTGGTTACGGGAAGTGTACGGTAGTGTTTTGGAAGGAAAACCCGTTTATGCGATATTCGTGCGTTTCACGGGCAGAAAAGCACGTTTTACACAGTCCTCACTGTTTCGATGATAACTCAAGAACGGTCGAATGTTAGCGTTTGCCGTATGTTGCATCGTGTTCAGCACATCGAATTACCCCTATACAGTTAATTTGAAGCGTTTAAGGGAAGTGTACGGTAGTGTTTTGGCAGAAAATTGCTTTTTTCGAAAATTGAGCAATTCGCTGATAACTCGAGAACGGTCGAATGTTAGCGTTTGCCGTATGTTGCATCGTGTTCAGCACATCGAATTACCCCTATACAGTGAATTTGAAGCGTTTAAGGGAAGTGTACGGTAGTGTTTTGGCAGAAAATTGCTTTTTTCAAAAATCGAGCAATTCGCTGATAACTCGAGAACGGTCGAATGTTAGCGTTTGCCGTATGTTGCATCGTGTTCAGCACATCGAATTACCCCTATACAGTTAATTTGAAGCGTTTAAGGGAAGTGTACGGTAGTGTTTTGGCAGAAAATTGCTTTTTTCGAAAATTGAGCAATTCGCTGATAACTCGAGAACGGTCGAATGTTAGCGTTTGCTGTATGTTGCATCGTGTTCAGCACATCGAATTACCCCTATACAGTGAATTTGAAGCCTTTAAGGGAAGTGTACGGTAGTGTTTTGGCAGAAAATTGCTTTTTTCGAAAATCGAGCAATTCGCTGATAACTCGAGAACGGTCGAATGTTAGCGTTTGCCGTATCTTGCATTGCGTTCAGCGCATCGAATTATCCCTATACACTGAATTTGGAGTGGTTACGGGAAGTGTACGGTAGTGTTTTGGTAGGAAAACCCGGTTATGCGATATTCGTGCGTTTCACGGGCAGAAAAGCACGTTTTACACAGTCCTCACTGTTTTGATGATAACTCAAGAACGGTCGAATGTTAGCGTTTGCCGTATATTGCATCGTGTTCAGCGCATCGAATTACCCCTATACAGTGAATTTGAAGCGTTTAAGAGAAGTGTACGGTAGTGTTTTGGCAGAAAATTGCTTTTTTCGAAAATTGAGCAATTCGCTGATAACTCGAGAACGGACGAATGTTAGCGTTTGCCGTATGTTGCATCGTGTTCAGCGCATCGAATTACCCCTATACAGTGAATTTCAAGCGTTTAAGGGAAGTGTACGGTAATGTTTTGACAGAAAATTGCTTTTTTCGAAAATCAAGCAATTCGCTGATAACTCGAGAACGGTCGAATGTTAGCGTTTGCCGTATGTTGCATTGCGTTCAGCGCATCGAATTACCCCTGTAGAGTGAATTTGGAGTGGTTACGGGAAGTGTACGGTAGTGTTTTGGAAGGAAAACCCGTTTATGCGATATTCGTGCGTTTCACGGGCAGAAAAGCACGTTTTACACAGTCCTCACTGTTTCGATGATAACTCAAGAACGGTCGAATGTTAGCGTTTGCCGTATGTTGCATCGTGTTCAGCACATCGAATTACCCCTATACAGTTAATTTGAAGCGTTTAAGGGAAGTGTACGGTAGTGTTTTGGCAGAAAATTGCTTTTTTCGAAAATTGAGCAATTCGCTGATAACTCGAGAACGGTCGAATGTTAGCGTTTGCCGTATGTTGCATCGTGTTCAGCACATCGAATTACCCCTATACAGTGAATTTGAAGCGTTTAAGGGAAGTGTACGGTAGTGTTTTGGCAGAAAATTGCTTTTTTCAAAAATCGAGAAATTCGCTGATAACTCGAGAACGGTCGAATGTTAGCGTTTGCCGTATGTTGCATCGTGTTCAGCACATCGAATTACCCCTATACAGTTAATTTGAAGCGTTTAAGGGAAGTGTACGGTAGTGTTTTGGCAGAAAATTGCTTTTTTCGAAAATTGAGCAATTCGCTGATAACTCGAGAACGGTCGAATGTTAGCGTTTGCCGTATGTTGCATCGTGTTCAGCACATCGAATTACCCCTATACAGTGAATTTGAAGCCTTTAAGGGAAGTGTACGGTAGTGTTTTGGCAGAAAATTGCTTTTTTTCGAAAATCGAGCAATTCGCTGATAACTCGAGAACGGTCGAATGTTAGCGTTTGCCGTATCTTGCATTGCGTTCAGCGCATCGAATTACCCCTATACACTGAATTTGGAGTGGTTACGGGAAGTGTACGGTAGTGTTTTGGTAGGAAAACCCGTTTATGCGATATTCGTGCGTTTCACGGGCAGAAAAGCACGTTTTACACAGTCCTCACTGTTTTGATGATAACTCAAGAACGGTCGAATGTTAGCGTTTGCCGTATATTGCATCGTGTTCAGCGCATCGAATTACCCCTATACAGTGAATTTGAAGCGTTTAAGAGAAGTGTACGGTAGTGTTTTGGCAGAAAATTGCTTTTTTCGAAAATTGAGCAATTCGCTGATAACTCGAGAACGGACGAATGTTAGCGTTTGCCGTATGTTGCATTGCGTTCAGCGCATCGAATTACCCCTATAGAGTGAATTTGGAGTGGTTACGGGAAGTGTACGGTAGTGTTTTGGAAGGAAAACCCGTTTATGCGATATTCGTGCGTTTCACGGGCAGAAAAGCACGTTTTACACAGTCCTCACTGTTTCGATGATAACTCAAGAACGGTCGAATGTTAGCGTTTGCCGTATGTTGCATCGTGTTCAGCACATCGAATTACCCCTATACAGTTAATTTGAAGCGTTTAAGGGAAGTGTACGGTAGTGTTTTGGCAGAAAATTGCTTTTTTCGAAAATTGAGCAATTCGCTGATAACTCGAGAACGGTCGAATGTTAGCGTTTGCCGTATGTTGCATCGTGTTCAGCACATCGAATTACCCCTATACAGTGAATTTGAAGCGTTTAAGGGAAGTGTACGGTAGTGTTTTGGCAGAAAATTGCTTTTTTTCAAAAATCGAGCAATTCGCTGATAACTCGAGAACGGTCGAATGTTAGCGTTTGCCGTATGTTGCATCGTGTTCAGCACATCGAATTACCCCTATACAGTTAATTTGAAGCGTTTAAGGGAAGTGTACGGTAGTGTTTTGGCAGAAAATTGCTTTTTTCGAAAATTGAGCAATTCGCTGATAACTCGAGAACGGTCGAATGTTAGCGTTTGCCGTATGTTGCATCGTGTTCAGCACATCGAATTACCCCTATACAGTGAATTTGAAGCCTTTAAGGGAAGTGTACGGTAGTGTTTTGGCAGAAAATTGCTTTTTTCGAAAATCGAGCAATTCGCTGATAACTCGAGAACGGTCGAATGTTAGCGTTTGCCGTATCTTGCATTGCGTTCAGCGCATCGAATTACCCCTATACACTGAATTTGGAGTGGTTACGGGAAGTGTACGGTAGTGTTTTGGTAGGAAAACCCGTTTATGCGATATTCGTGCGTTTCACGGGCAGAAAAGCACGTTTTACACAGTCCTCACTGTTTTGATGATAACTCAAGAACGGTCGAATGTTAGCGTTTGCCGTATATTGCATCGTGTTCAGCGCATCGAATTACCCCTATACAGTGAATTTGAAGCGTTTAAGAGAAGTGTACGGTAGTGTTTTGGCAGAAAATTGCTTTTTTCGAAAATTGAGCAATTCGCTGATAACTCGAGAACGGACGAATGTTAGCGTTTGCCGTATGTTGCATCGTGTTCAGCGCATCGAATTACCCCTATACAGTGAATTTGAAGCGTTTAAGGGAAGTGTACGGTAATGTTTTGACAGAAAATTGCTTTTTTCGAAAATCAAGCAATTCGCTGATAACTCGAGAACGGTCGAATGTTAGCGTTTGCCGTATGTTGCATTGCGTTCAGCGCATCGAATTACCCCTATAGAGTGAATTTGGAGTGGTTACGGGAAGTGTACGGTAGTGTTTTGGAAGGAAAACCCGTTTATGCGATATTCGTGCGTTTCACGGGCAGAAAAGCACGTTTTACACAGTCCTCACTGTGTTGATGATAACTCAAGAACGGTCGCATGTTAGCGTTTGCCGTATGTTGCATCGTGTTCAGCGCATCGAATTACCCCTATACAGTGAATTTGAAGCGTTTAAGGGAAGTGTACGGTAATGTTTTGACAGAAAATCGCTTTCTCGAAAATCAAGCAATTCGCTGATAACTCGAGAGCGGTCGAATGTTAGCGTTTGCCGTATGTTGCATTGCGTTCAGCGCATCGAATTACACCTATAGAGTGAATTTGGAGTGGTTACGGGAAGTGTACGGTAGTGTTTTGGAAGGAAAACCCGTTTATGCGATATTCGTGCGTTTCACGGGCAGAAAAGCACGTTTTACACAGTCCTCACTCTTTTGATGATAACTCGAGAACGGTCGAATGTAAGCGTTTGCCGTATGTTGCATCGTATTCAGCACATCGAATTACCCCTATACAGTGATTTTGAAGCGTTTAAGGGAAGTGTACGGTAGTGTTTTGGCAGAAAATTGCTTTTTTCGAAAATCGAGCAATTCGCTGATAACTCCAGAACGGTCGAATGTTAGCGTTTGCCGTATGTTGCATCGTGTTCAGCACATCGAATTACCCCTATACAGTGATTTTGAAGCGTTTAAGGGAAGTGTACGGTAGTGTTTTGGCAGAAAATTGCTTTTATCCAAAATCGAGCAATTCGCTGATAACTCGAGAACGGTCGAATGTTAGCGTTTGCCGTATGTTGCATTGCGTTCAGCGCATCGAATTACCCCTATACACTGAATTTGGAGTGGTTACGGGAAGTGTACGGTAGTGTTTTGGTAGGAAAACCCGTTTATGCGATATTCGTGCGTTTCACGGGCAGAAAAGCACGTTTTACACAGTCCTCACTGTTTTGATGATAACTCAAGAACGGTCGAATGTTAGCGTTTGCCGTATGTTGCATCGTGTTCAGCGCATCGAATTACCCCTATACAGTGAATTTGAAGCGTTTAAGGGAAGTGTACGGTAATATTTTGACAGAAAATTGCTTTTTTTCGAAAATCAAGCAATTCGCTGATAACTCGAGAACGGTCGAATGTTAGCGTTTGCCGTATGTTGCATTGCGTTCGGCGCATCGAATTACCCCTATAGAGTGAATTTGGAGTGGTTACGGGAAGTGTACGGTAGTGTTTTGGAAGGAAAACCCGTTTATGCGATATTCGTGCGTTTCACGGGCAGAAAAGCACGTTTTACACAGTCCTCACTGTTTTGATGATAACTCAAGAACGCTCGAATGTTAGCGTTTGCCGTATGTTGCATCGTGTTCAGCACATCGAATTACCCCTATACAGTTAGCTTGAAGCGTTTAAGGGAAGTGTACGGTAGTGTTTTGGCAGAAAAATTGCTTTTTTCGAAAATTGAGCAATTCGCTGATAACTCGAGAACGGTCGAATGTTAGCGTTTGCCGTATGTTGCATCGTGTTCAGCACATCGAATTACCCCTATACAGTGAATTTGAAGCGTTTAAGGGAAGTGTACGGTAGTGTTTTGGCAGAAAATTGCTTTTTTCGAAAATCGAGCAATTCGCTGATAACTCGAGAACGGTCGAATGTTAGCGTTTGCCGTATGTTGCATTGCGTTCAGCGCATCGAATTACCCCTATACACTGAATTTGGAGTGGTTACGGGAAGTGTACGGTAGTGTTTTGGTAGGAAAACCCGTTTATGCGATATTCGTGCGTTTCACGGGCAGAAAAGCAGGTTTTACACAGTCCTCACTGTTTTGATGATAACTCAAGAACGGTCGAATGTTAGCGTTTGCCGTATGTTGCATCGTGTTCAGCGCATCGAATTACCCCTATACAGTGAATTTGAAGCGTTTACGGAAGTGTACGGTAGTGTTTTGGCAGAAAATTGCTTTTTTCAAAATCGAGCAATTCGCTGATAACTCGAGAACGGTCGAATGTTAGCGTTTGCCGTATGTTGCATCGTGTTCAGCACATCGAATTACCCCTATACAGTTAATTTGAAGCGTTTAAGGGAAGTGTACGGTAGTGTTTTGGCAGAAAATTGCTTTTTTCGAAAATTGAGCAATTCGCTGATAACTCGAGAACGGTCGAATGTTAGCGTTTGCCGTATGTTGCATCGTGTTCAGCACATCGAATTACCCCTATACAGTGAATTTGAAGCCTTTAAGGAAGTGTACGGTAGTGTTTTGGCAGAAAATTGCTTTTTTCGAAAATCGAGCAATTCGCTGATAACTCGAGAACGGTCGAATGTTAGCGTTTGCCGTATGTTGCATTGCGCTCAGCGCATCGAATTACCCTATACACTGAATTTGGAGTGGTTACGGGAAGTGTACGGTAGTGTTTTGGTAGGAAAACCCGTTTATGCGATATTCGTGCGTTTCACGGGCAGAAAAGCACGTTTTACACAGTCCTCACTGTTTTGATGATAACTCAAGAACGGTCGAATGTTAGCGTTTGCCGTATATTGCATCGTGTTCAGCGCATCGAATTACCCCGATACAGTGAATTTGAAGCGTTTAAGAGAAGTGTACGGTAGTGTTTTGGCAGAAAATTGCTTTTTTCGAAAATTGAGCAATTCGCTGATAACTCGAGAACGGACGAATGTTAGCGTTTGCCGTATGTTGCATCGTGTTCAGCGCATCGAATTACCCCTATACAGTGAATTTGAAGCGTTTAAGGGAAGTGTACGGTAATGTTTTGACAGAAATTGCTTTTTTTCGAAAATCAAGCAATTCGCTGATAACTCGAGAACGGTCGAATGTTAGCGTTTGCCGTATGTTGCATTGCGTTCAGCGCATCGAATTACCCCTATAGAGTGAATTTGGAGTGGTTACGGGAAGTGTACGGTAGTGTTTTGGAAGGAAAACCCGTTTATGCGATATTCGTTGCGTTTCACGGGCAGAAAAGCACGTTTTACACCAGTCCTCACTGTTTTGATGATAACTCAAGAACGGTCGAATGTTAGCGTTTGCCGTATGTTGCATCGTGTTCAGCGCATCGAATTACCCCTATACAGTGAATTTGAAGCGTTTAAGGGAAGTGTACGGTAATGTTTTGACAGAAAATCGCTTTCTCGAAATCAAGCAATTCGCTGATAACTCGAGAGCGGTCGAATGTTAGCGTTTGCCGTATGTTGCATTGCGTTCAGCGCATCGAATTACACCTATAGAGTGAATTTGGAGTGGTTACGGGAAGTGTACGGTAGTGTTTTGGAAGGAAAACCCGTTTATGCGATATTCGTGCGTTTCACGGGCAGAAAAGCACGTTTTACACAGTCCTCACTCTTTTGATGATAACTCGAGAACGGTCGAATGTTAGCGTTTGCCGTATGTTGCATCGTATTCAGCACATCGAATTACCCCTATACAGTGATTTTGAAGCGTTTAAGGGAAGTGTACGGTAGTGTTTTGGCAGAAAATTGCTTTTTTCGAAAATCGAGCAATTCGCTGATAACTCCAGAACGGTCGAATGTTAGCGTTTGCCGTATGTTGCATCGTGTTCAGCACATCGAATTACCCCTATACAGTGATTTTGAAGCGTTTAAGGGAAGTGTACGGTAGTGTTTTGGCAGAAAATTGCTTTTATCGAAAATCGAGCAATTCGCTGATAACTCGAGAACGGTCGAATGTTAGCGTTTGCCGTATGTTGCATTGCGTTCAGCGCATCGAATTACCCCTATACACTGAATTTGGAGTGGTTACGGGAAGTGTACGGTAGTGTTTTGGTAGGAAAACCCGTTTATGCGATATTCGTGCGTTTCACGGGCAGAAAAGCACGTTTTACACAGTCCTCACTGTTTGATGATAACTCAAGAACGGTCGAATGTTAGCGTTTGCCGTATGTTGCATCGTGTTCAGCGCATCGAATTACCCCTATACAGTGAATTTGAAGCGTTTAAGGGAAGTGTACGGTAATATTTTGACAGAAAATTGCTTTTTTTCGAAAATCAAGCAATTCGCTGATAACTCGAGAACGGTCGAATGTTAGCGTTTGCCGTATGTTGCATTGCGTTCGGCGCATCGAATTACCCCTATAGAGTGAATTTGGAGTGGTTACGGGAAGTGTACGGTAGTGTTTTGGAAGGAAAACCGTTTATGCGATATTCGTGCGTTTTCACGGGCAGAAAAGCACGTTTTACACAGTCCTCACTGTTTTGATGATAACTCAAGAACGCTCGAATGTTAGCGTTTGCCGTATGTTGCATCGTGTTCAGCACATCGAATTACCCCTATACAGTTAGCTTGAAGCGTTTAAGGGAAGTGTACGGTAGTGTTTTGGCAGAAAATTGCTTTTTTCGAAAATTGAGCAATTCGCTGATAACTCGAGAACGGTCGAATGTTAGCGTTTGCCGTATGTTGCATCGTGTTCAGCACATCGAATTACCCCTATACAGTGAATTTGAAGCGTTTAAGGGAAGTGTACGGTAGTGTTTTGGCAGAAAATTGCTTTTTCGAAAATCGAGCAATTCGCTGATAACTCGAGAACGGTCGAATGTTAGCGTTTGCCGTATGTTTGCATTGCGTTCAGCGCATCGAATTACCCCTATACACTGAATTTGGAGTGGTTACGGGAAGTGTACGGAAGTGTTTTGGTAGGAAAACCCGTTTATGCGATATTCGTGCGTTTCACGGGCAGAAAAGCACGTTTTACACAGTCCTCACTGTTTTGATGATAACTCAAGAACGGTCGAATGTTAGCGTTTGCCGTATATTGCATCGTGTTCAGCGCATCGAATTACCCCGCGATACAGTGAATTTGAAGCGTTTAAGAGAAGGTGTACGGTAGTGTTTGGCAGAAAATTGCTTTTTTTCGAAAATTGAGCAATTCGCTGATAACTCGAGAACGGACGAATGTTAGCGTTTGCCGTATGTTGCATCGTGTTCACGCGCATCGAATTACCCCTATACAGTGAATTTGAAGCGTTTAAGGGAAGTGTACGGTAATGTTTTGACAGAAAATTGCTTTTTTCGAAAATCAAGCAATTCGCTGATAACTTGAGAACGGTCGAATGTTAGCGTTTGCGTATGTTGCATTGCGTTCAGCGCATCGAATTACCCCTATAGAGTGAATTTGGAGTGGTTACGGGAAGTGTACGGTAGTGTTTTGGAAGGAAAACCCGTTTATGCGATATTCGTGCGTTTCACGGGCAGAAAGCACGTTTTACACAGTCCTCACTGTTTTGATGATAACTCAAGAACGGTCGAATGTTAGCGTTTGCCGTATGTTGCATCGTGTTCAGCGCATCGAATTACCCCTATACAGTGAATTTGAAGCGTTTAAGGGAAGTGTACTGTAATGTTTTGACAGAAAATCGCTTTTTCGAAAATCAAGCAATTCGCTGATAACTCGAGAACGGTCGAATGTTAGCGTTTGCCGTATGTTGCATTGCGTTCAGCGCATCGAATTACCCCTATAGAGTGAATTTGGAGTGGTTACGGGAAGTGTACGGTAGTGTTTTGGAAGGAAACCCGTTTATGCGATATTCGTGCGTTTCACGGGCAGAAAAGCACGTTTTACACAGTCCTCACTCTTTTGATGATAACTCGAGAACGGTCGAATGTTAGCGTTTGCCGTATGTTGCATCGTATTCAGCACATCGAATTACCCCTATACAGTGATTTTGAAGCGTTTAAGGGAAGTGTACGGTAGTGTTTTGGCAGAAAATTGCTTTTTTCGAAAATCGAGCAATTCGCTGATAACTCCAGAACGGTCGAATGTTAGCGTTTGCCGTATGTTGCATCGTGTTCAGCACATCGAATTACCCCTATACAGTGATTTTGAAGCGTTTAAGGGAAGTGTACGGTAGTGTTTTGGCAGAAAATTGCTTTTATCGAAAATCGAGCAATTCGCTGATAACTCGAGAACGGTCGAATGTTAGCGTTTGCCGTATGTTGCATTGCGTTCAGCGCATCGAATTACCCCTATACACTGAATTTGGAGTGGTTACGGGAAGTGTACGGTAGTGTTTTGGTAGGAAAACCCGTTTATGCGATATTCGTGCGTTTCACGGGCAGAAAAGCACGTTTTACACAGTCCTCACTGTTTTGATGATAACTCAAGAACGGTCGAATGTTAGCGTTTGCCGTATGTTGCATCGTGTTCAGCGCATCGAATTACCCCTATACAGTGAATTTGAAGCGTTTAAGGGAAGTGTACGGTAATGTTTTGACAGAAAATTGCTTTTTTCGAAAATCAAGCAATTCGCTGATAACTCGAGAACGGTCGAATGTTAGCGTTTGCCGTATGTTGCATTGCGTTCAGCGCATCGAATTACCCCTATAGAGTGAATTTGGAGTGGTTACGGGAAGTGTACGGTAGTGTTTTGGAAGGAAAACCCGTTTATGCGATATTCGTGCGTTTCACGGGCAGAAAAGCACGTTTTACACAGTCCTCACTGTTTTGATGATAACTCAAGAACGGTCGAATGTTAGCGTTTGCCGTATGTTGCATCGTGTTCAGCACATCGAATTACCCCTATACAGTTAATTTGAAGTGTTTAAGGGAAGTGTACGGTAGTGTTTTGGCAGAAAATTGCTTTTTTCGAAAATCGAGCAATTCGCTGATAACTCGAGAACGGTCGAATGTTAGCGTTTGCCGTATGTTGCACTGCGTTCAGCGCATCGAATTACCCCTATACACTGAATTTGGAGTGGTTACGGGAAGTGTACGGTAGTGTTTTGGTAGGAAAACCCGTTTATGCGATATTCGTGCGTTTCACGGGCAGAAAAGCACGTTTTACACAGTCCTCACTGTTTTGATGATAACTCAAGAACGGTCGAATGTTAGCGTTTGCCGTATGTTGCATTGCGTTCAGCGCATCGAATTACCCCTATACACTGAATTTGGAGTGGTTACGGGAAGTGTACGGTAGTGTTTTGGTAGGAAAACCCGTTTATGCGATATTCGTGCGTTTCACGGGCAGAAAAGCACGTTTTACACAGTCCTCAATGTTTTGATGATAACTCAAGAACGGTCGAATGTTAGCGTTTGCCGTATGTTGCATCGTGTTCAGCGCATCGAATTACCCCTATACAGTGAATTTGAAGCGTTTAAGGGAAGTGTACGGTAATGTTTTGACAGAAAATTGCTTTTTTCGAAAATCAAGCAATTCGCTGATAACTCGAGAACGGTCGAATGTTAGCGTTTGCCGTATGTTGCATTGCGTTCAGCGCATCGAATTACCCCTATAGAGTGAATTTGGAGTGGTTACGGGAAGTGTACGGTAGTGTTTTGGAAGGAAAACCCGTTTATGCGATATTCGTGCGTTTCACGGGCAGAAAAGCACGTTTTACACAGTCCTCACTGTTTTGATGATAACTCAAGAACGGTCGAATGTTAGCGTTTGCCGTACGTTGCATCGTGTTCAGCACATCGAATTACCCCTATACAGTTAATTTGAAGCGTTTAAGGGAAGTGTACGGTAGTGTTTTGGCAGAAAATTGCTTTTTTCGAAAATTGAGCAATTCGCTGATAACTCGAGAACGGTCGAATGTTAGCGTTTGCCGTATGTTGCATCGTGTTCAGCACATCGAATTACCCCTATACAGTGAATTTGAAGCGTTTAAGGGAAGTGTACGGTAGTGTTTTGGCAGAAAATTGCTTTTTTCGAAAATCGAGCAATTCGCTGATAACTCGAGAACGGTCGAATGTTAGCGTTTGCCGTATGTTGCATTGCGTTCAGCGCATCGAATTACCCCTATACACTGAATTTGGAGTGGTTACGGGAAGTGTACGGTAGGGTTTTGGTAGGAAAACCCGTTTATGCGATATTCGTGCGTTTCACGGGCAGAAAAGCACGTTTTACACAGTCCTCACTGTTTTGATGATAACTCAAGAACGGTCGAATGTTAGCGTTTGCCGTATGTTGCATCGTGTTCAGCGCATCGAATTACCCCTATACAGTGAATTTGAAGCCTTTAAGGGAAGTGTACGGTAATGTTTTGACAGAAAATTGCTTTTTTCGAAAATCAAGCAATTTGCTGATAACTCGAGAACGGTCGAATGTTAGCGTTTGCCGTATGTTGCATTGGGTTCAGCGCATCGAATTACCCCTATACACTGAATTTGGAGTGGTTACGGGAAGTGTACGGTAGTGTTTTGGTAGGAAAACCCGTTTATGCGATATTCGTGCGTTTCACGGGCAGAAAAGCACGTTTTACACAGTCCTCACTGTTTTGATGATAACTCAAGAACGGTCGAATGTTAGCGTTTGCCGTATGTTGCATTGCGTTCAGCGCATCGAATTACCCCTGTACACTGAATTTGGAGTGGTTACGGGAAGTGTACGGTAGTGTTTTGGTAGGAAAACCCGTTTATGCGATATTCGTGCGTTTCACGGGCAGAAAAGCACGTTTTACACAGTCCTCACTGTTTTGATGATAACTCAAGAACGGTCGAATGTTAGCGTTTGCCGTATGTTGCATCGTGTTCAGCGCATCGAATTACCCCTATACAGTGAATTTGAAGCGTTTAAGGGAAGTGTACGGTAATGTTTTGACAGAAAATTGCTTTTTTCGAAAATCAAGCAATTCGCTGATAACTCGAGAACGGTCAAATGTTAGCGTTTGCCGTATGTTGCATTGCGTTCAGCGCATCGAATTACCCCTATAGAGTGAATTTGGAGTGGTTACGGGAAGTGTACGGTAGTGTTTTGGAAGGAAAACCCGTTTATGCGATATTCGTGCGTTTCACGGGCAGAAAAGCACGTTTTACACAGTCCTCACTGTTTTGATGATAACTCAAGAACGTTCGAATGTTAGCGTTTGCCGTATGTTGCATCGTGTTCAGCACATCGAATTACCCCTATACAGTTAATTTGAAGCGTTTAAGGGAAGTGTACGGTAGTGTTTTGGCAGAAAATTGCTTTTTTCGAAAATTGAGCAATTCGCTGATAACTCGAGAACGGTCGAATGTTAGCGTTTGCCGTATGTTGCATCGTGTTCAGCACATCGAATTACCCCTATACAGTGAATTTGAAGCGTTTAAGGGAAGTGTACGGTAGTGTTTTGGCAGAAAATTGCTTTTTTCGAAAATCGAGCAATTCGCTGATAACTCGAGAACGGTCGAATGTTAGCGTTTGCCGTATGTTGCATTGCGTTCAGCGCATCGAATTACCCCTATACACTGAATTTGGAGTGGTTACGGGAAGTGTACGGTAGTGTTTTGGTAGGAAAACCCGTTTATGCGATATTCGTGCGTTTCACGGGCAGAAAAGCACGTTTTACACAGTCCTCACTGTTTTGATGATAACTCAAGAACGGTCGAATGTTAGCGTTTGCCGTATGTTGCATCGTGTTCAGCGCATCGAATTACCCCTATACAGTGAATTTGAAGCCTTTAAGGGAAGTGTACGGTAATGTTTTGACAGAAAATTGTTTTTTTCGAAAATCAAGCAATTCGCTGATAACTCGAGAACGGTCGAATGTTAGCGTTTGCCGTATGTTGCATTGGGTTCAGCGCATCGAATTACCCCTATACACTGAATTTGGAGTGGTTACGGGAAGTGTACGGTAGTGTTTTGGTAGGAAAACCCGTTTATGCGATATTCGTGCGTTTCACGGGCAGAAAAGCACGTTTTACACAGTCCTCACTGTTTTGATGATAACTCAAGAACGGTCGAATGTTAGCGTTTGCCGTATGTTGCATTGCGTTCAGCGCATCGAATTACCCCTATACACTGAATTTGGAGTGGTTACGGGAAGTGTACGGTAGTGTTTTGGTAGGAAAACCCGTTTATGCGATATTCGTGCGTTTCACGGGCAGAAAAGCACGTTTTACACAGTCCTCACTGTTTTGATGATAACTCAAGAACGGTCGAATGTTAGCGTTTGCCGTATGTTGCATCGTGTTCAGCGCATCGAATTACCCCTATACAGTGAATTTGAAGCGTTTAAGGGACGTGTACGGTAATGTTTTGACAGAAAATTGCTTTTTTCGAAAATCAAGCAATTCGCTGATAACTCGAGAACGGTCGAATGTTAGCGTTTGCCGTATGTTGCATTGCGTTCAGCGCATCGAATTACCCCTATAGAGTGAATTTGGAGTGGTTACGGGAAGTGTACGGTAGTGTTTTGGAAGGAAAACCCGTTTATGCGATATTCGTGCGTTTCACGGGCAGAAAAGCACGTTTTACACAGTCCTCACTGTTTTGATGATAACTCAAGAACGGTCGAATGTTAGCGTTTGCCGTATGTTGCATCGTGTTCAGCACATCGAATTACCCCTATACAGTTAATTTGAAGCGTTTAAGGGAAGTGTACGGTAGTGTTTTGGCAGAAAATTGCTTTTTTCGAAAATTGAGCAATTCGCTGATAACTCGAGAACGGTCGAATGTTAGCGTTTGCCGTATGTTGCATCGTGTTCAGCACATCGAATTACCCCTATACAGTGAATTTGAAGCGTTTAAGGGAAGTGTACGGTAGTGTTTTGGCAGAAAATTGCTTTTTTCGAAAATCGAGCAATTCGCTGATAACTCGAGAACGGTCGAATGTTAGCGTTTGCCGTATGTTGCATTGCGTTCAGCGCATCGAATTACCCCTATACACTGAATTTGGAGTGGTTACGGGAAGTGTACGGTAGTGTTTTGGTAGGAAAACCCGTTTATGCGATATTCGTGCGTTTCACGGGCAGAAAAGCACGTTTTACACAGTCCTCACTGTTTTGATGATAACTCAAGAACGGTCGAATGTTAGCGTTTGCCGTATGTTGCATCGTGTTCAGCGCATCGAATTACCCCTATACAGTGAATTTGAAGCGTTTAAGGGACGTGTACGGTAATGTTTTGACAGAAAATTGCTTTTTTCGAAAATCAAGCAATTCGCTGATAACTCGAGAACGGTCGAATGTTAGCGTTTGCCGTATGTTGCATTGCGTTCAGCGCATCGAATTACCCCTATAGAGTGAATTTGGAGTGGTTACGGGAAGTGTACGGTAGTGTTTTGGAAGGAAAACCCGTTTATGCGATATTCGTGCGTTTCACGGGCAGAAAAGCACGTTTTACACAGTCCTCACTGTTTTGATGATAACTCAAGAACGGTCGAATGTTAGCGTTTGCCGTATGTTGCATCGTGTTCAGCACATCGAATTACCCCTATACAGTTAATTTGAAGCGTTTAAGGGAAGTGTACGGTAGTGTTTTGGCAGAAAATTGCTTTTTTCGAAAATTGAGCAATTCGCTGATAACTCGAGAACGGTCGAATGTTAGCGTTTGCCGTATGTTGCATCGTGTTCAGCACATCGAATTACCCCTATACAGTGAATTTGAAGCGTTTAAGGGAAGTGTACGGTAGTGTTTTGGCAGAAAATTGCTTTTTTCGAAAATCGAGCAATTCGCTGATAACTCGAGAACGGTCGAATGTTAGCGTTTGCCGTATGTTGCATTGCGTTCAGCGCATCGAATTACCCCTATACACTGAATTTGGAGTGGTTACGGGAAGTGTACGGTAGTGTTTTGGTAGGAAAACCCGTTTATGCGATATTCGTGCGTTTCACGGGCAGAAAAGCACGTTTTACACAGTCCTCACTGTTTTGATGATAACTCAAGAACGGTCGAATGTTAGCGTTTGCCGTATGTTGCATCGTGTTCAGCGCATCGAATTACCCCTATACAGTGAATTTGAAGCCTTTAAGGGAAGTGTACGGTAATGTTTTGACAGAAAATTGCTTTTTTCGAAAATCAAGCAATTCGCTGATAACTCGAGAACGGTCGAATGTTAGCGTTTGCCGTATGTTGCATTGGGTTCAGCGCATCGAATTACCCCTATACACTGAATTTGGAGTGGTTACGGGAAGTGTACGGTAGTGTTTTGGTAGGAAAACCCGTTTATGCGATATTCGTGCGTTTCACGGGCAGAAAAGCACGTTTTACACAGTCCTCACTGTTTTGATGATAACTCAAGAACGGTCGAATGTTAGCGTTTGCCGTATGTTGCATTGCGTTCAGCGCATCGAATTACCCTGTACACTGAATTTGGAGTGGTTACGGGAAGTCTTTCGTACGGTAGTGTTTTGGTAGGAAAACCCGTTTATGCGATATTCGTGCGTTTCACGGGCAGAAAAGCACGTTTTACACAGTCCTCACTGTTTTGATGATAACTCAAGAACGGTCGAATGTTAGCGTTTGCCGTATGTTGCATCGTGTTCAGCGCATCGAATTACCCCTATACAGTGAATTTGAAGCGTTTAAGGGAAGTGTACGGTAATGTTTTGACAGAAAATTGCTTTTTTCGAAAATCAAGCAATTCGCTGATAACTCGAGAACGGTCAAATGTTAGCGTTTGCCGTATGTTGCATTGCGTTCAGCGCATCGAATTACCCCTATAGAGTGAATTTGGAGTGGTTACGGGAAGTGTACGGTAGTGTTTTGGAAGGAAAACCCGTTTATGCGATATTCGTGCGTTTCACGGGCAGAAAAGCACGTTTTACACAGTCCTCACTGTTTTGATGATAACTCAAGAACGTTCGAATGTTAGCGTTTGCCGTGTGTTGCATCGTGTTCAGCACATCGAATTACCCCTATACAGTTAATTTGAAGCGTTTAAGGGAAGTGTACGGTAGTGTTTTGGCAGAAAATTGCTTTTTCGAAAATTGAGCAATTCGCTGATAACTCGAGAACGGTCGAATGTTAGCGTTTGCCGTATGTTGCATCGTGTTCAGCACATCGAATTACCCTATACAGTGAATTTGAAGCGTTTAAGGGAAGTGTACGGTAATGTTTTGACAGAAAATTGCTTTTTTCGAAAATCAAGCAATTCGCTGATAACTCGAGAACGGTCGAATGTTAGCGTTTGCCGTATGTTGCATTGCGTTCAGCGCATCGAATTACCCCTATAGAGTGAATTTGGAGTGGTTACGGGAAGTGTACGGTAGTGTTTTGGAAGGAAAACCCGTTTATGCGATATTCGTGCGTTTCACGGGCAGAAAAGCACGTTTTACACAGTCCTCACTGTTTTGATGATAACTCAAGAACGGTCGAATGTTAGCGTTTGCCGTATGTTGCATCGTGTTCAGCACATCGAATTACCCCTATACAGTTAATTTGAAGCGTTTAAGGGAAGTGTACGGTAGTGTTTTGGCAGAAAATTGCTTTTTTCGAAAATCGAGCAATTCGCTGATAACTCGAGAACGGTCGAATGTTAGCGTTTGCCGTATGTTGCACTGCGTTCAGCGCATCGAATTACCCCTATACACTGAATTTGGAGTGGTTACGGGAAGTGTACGGTAGTGTTTTGGTAGGAAAACCCGTTTATGCGATATTCGTGCGTTTCACGGGCAGAAAAGCACGTTTTACACAGTCCTCACTGTTTTGATGATAACTCAAGAACGGTCGAATGTTAGCGTTTGCCGTATGTTGCATCGTGTTCAGCGCATCGAATTACCCCTATACAGTGAATTTGAAGCGTTTAAGAGAAGTGTACGGTAGTGTTTTGGCAGAAAATTGCTTTTTTCGAAAATTGAGCAATTCGCTGATAACTCGAGAACGGACGAATGTTAGCGTTTGCCGTATGCTGCATCGTGTTCAGCGCATCGAATTACCCCTATACAGAGAATTTGAAGCGTTTAAGGGAAGTGTACGTTAATGTTTTGACAGAAAATTGCTTTTTTCGAAAATCAAGCAATTCGCTGATAACTCGAGAACGGTCGAATGTTAGCGTTTGCCGTATGTTGCATTGCGTTCAGCGCATCGAATTACCCCTATAGAGTGAATGTGGAGTGGTTACGGGAAGTGTACGGTAGTGTTTTGGTAGGAAAACCCGTTTATGCGATATTCGTGCGTTTCACGGGCAGAAAAGCACGTTTTACACAGTCCTCACTGTTTTGATGATAGCTCAAGAACGGTCGAATGTTAGCGTTTGCCGTATGTTGCATCGTGTTCAGCGCATCGAATTACCCCTATACAGTGAATTTGAAGCCTTTAAGGGAAGTGTACGGTAATGTTTTGGCAGAAAATTGCTTTTTTCGAAAATCGAGCAATTCGCTGATAACTCGAGAACGGTCGAATGTTAGCGTTTGCCGTATGTTGCATCGTGTTCAGCACATCGAATTACCCCTATACAGTTAATTTGAAGTGTTCAAGGGAAGTGTACGGTAGTGTTTTGGCAGAAAATTGCTTTTTTCGAAAATTGAGCAATTCGCTGATAACTCGAGAACGGTCGAATGTTAGCGTTTGCCGTATGTTGCATCGTGTTCAGCACATCGAATTACCCCTATACAGTGAATTTGAAGCGTTTAAGGGAAGTGTACGGTAGTGTTTTGGCAGAAAATTGCTTTTTTCGAAAATCGAGCAATTCGCTGATAACTCGAGAACGGTCGAATGTTAGCGTTTGCCGTATGTTGCATTGCGTTCAGCGCATCGAATTACCCCTATACACTGAATTTGGAGTGGTTACGGGAAGTGTACGGTAGTGTTTTGGTAGGAAAACCCGTTTATGCGATATTCGTGCGTTTCACGGGCAGAAAAGCACGTTTTACACAGTCCTCACTGTTTTGATGATAACTCAAGAACGGTCGAATGTTAGCGTTTGCCGTATGTTGCATTGCGTTCAGCGCATCGAATTACCCCTATACACTGAATTTGGAGTGGTTACGGGAAGTGTACGGTAGTGTTTTGGTAGGAAAACCCGTTTATGCGATATTCGTGCGTTTCACGGGCAGAAAAGCACGTTTTACACAGTCCTCAATGTTTTGATGATAACTCAAGAACGGTCGAATGTTAGCGTTTGCCGTATGTTGCATCGTGTTCAGCGCATCGAATTACCCCTATACAGTGAATTTGAAGCGTTTAAGGGAAGTGTACGGTAATGTTTTGACAGAAAATTGCTTTTTTCGAAAATCAAGCAATTCGCTGATAACTCGAGAACGGTCGAATGTTAGCGTTTGCCGTATGTTGCATTGCGTTCAGCGCATCGAATTACCCCTATAGAGTGAATTTGGAGTGGTTACGGGAAGTGTACGGTAGTGTTTTGGAAGGAAAACCCGTTTATGCGATATTCGTGCGTTTCACGGGCAGAAAAGCACGTTTTACACAGTCCTCACTGTTTTGATGATAACTCAAGAACGGTCGAATGTTAGCGTTTGCCGTATGTTGCATCGTGTTCAGCACATCGAATTACCCCTATACAGTTAATTTGAAGCGTTTAAGGGAAGTGTACGGTAGTGTTTTGGCAGAAAATTGCTTTTTTCGAAAATTGAGCAATTCGCTGATAACTCGAGAACGGTCGAATGTTAGCGTTTGCCGTATGTTGCATCGTGTTCAGCACATCGAATTACCCCTATACAGTGAATTTGAAGCGTTTAAGGGAAGTGTACGGTAATGTTTTGACAGAAAATCGCTTTTTTCGAAAATCAAGCAATTCGCTGATAACTCGAGAACGGTCGAATGTTAGCGTTTGCCGTATGTTGCATTGCGTTCAGCGCATCGAATTACCCCTATAGAGTGAATTTGGAGTGGTTACGGGAAGTGTACGGTAGTGTTTTGGAAGGAAAACCCGTTTATGCGATATTCGTGCGTTTCACGGGCAGAAAAGCACGTTTTACACAGTCCTCACTGTTTTGATGATAACTCAAGAACGGTCGAATGTTAGCGTTTGCCGTATGTTGCATCGTGTTCAGCACATCGAATTACCCCTATACAGTTAATTTGAAGCGTTTAAGGGAAGTGTACGGTAGTGTTTTGGCAGAAAATTGCTTTTTTCGAAAATCGAGCAATTCGCTGATAACTCGAGAACGGTCGAATGTTAGCGTTTGCCGTATGTTGCACTGCGTTCAGCGCATCGAATTACCCCTATACACCGAATTTGGAGTGGTTACGGGAAGTGTACGGTAGTGTTTTGGTAGGAAAACCCGTTTATGCGATATTCGTGCGTTTCACGGGCAGAAAAGCACGTTTTACACAGTCCTCACTGTTTTGATGATAACTCAAGAACGGTCGAATGTTAGCGTTTGCCGTATGTTGCATCGTGTTCAGCGCATCGAATTACCCCTATACAGTGAATTTGAAGCGTTTAAGGGAAGTGTACGGTAATGTTTTGACAGAAAATTGCTTTTTTCGAAAATCAAGCAATTCGCTGATAACTCGAGAACGGTCGAATGTTAGCGTTTGCCGTATGTTGCATTGCGTTCAGCGCATCGAATTACCCCTATAGAGTGAATTTGGAGTGGTTACGGGAAGTGTACGGTAGTGTTTTGGAAGGAAAACCCGTTTATGCGATATTCGTGCGTTTCACGTGCAGAAAAGCACGTTTTACACAGTCCTCACTGTTTTGATGATAACTCAAGAACGGTCGAATGTTAGCGTTTGCCGTATGTTGCATCGTGTTCAGCACATCGAATTACCCCTATACAGTTAATTTGAAGCGTTTAAGGGAAGTGTACGGTAGTGTTTTGGCAGAAAATTGCTTTTTTCGAAAATTGAGCAATTCGCTGATAACTCGAGAACGGTCGAATGTTAGCGTTTGCCGTATGTTGCATCGTGTTCAGCACATCGAATTACCCCTATACAGTGAATTTGAAGCGTTTAAGGGAAGTGTACGGTAATGTTTTGACAGAAAATCGCTTTTTTCGAAAATCAAGCAATTCGCTGATAACTCGAGAACGGTCGAATGTTAGCGTTTGCCGTATGTTGCATTGCGTTCAGCGCATCGAATTACCCCTATAGAGTGAATTTGGAGTGGTTACGGGAAGTGTACGGTAGTGTTTTGGAAGGAAAACCCGTTTATGCGATATTCGTGCGTTTCACGGGCAGAAAAGCACGTTTTACACAGTCCTCACTGTTTTGATGATAACTCAAGAACGGTCGCGAATGTCGTTAGCGTTTGCCGTATGTTGCATCGTGTTCAGCACATCGAATTACCCCTATACAGTTAATTTGAAGCGTTTAAGGGAAGTGTACGGTAGTGTTTTGGCAGAAAATTGCTTTTTTCGAAAATCGAGCAATTCGCTGATAACTCGAGAACGGTCGAATGTTAGCGTTTGCCGTATGTTGCACTGCGTTCAGCGCATCGAATTACCCCTATACACCGAATTTGGAGTGGTTACGGGAAGTGTACGGTAGTGTTTTGGTAGGAAAACCGTTTATGCGATATTCGTGCGTTTCACGGGCAGAAAAGCACGTTTTACACAGTCCTCACTGTTTTGATGATAACTCAAGAACGGTCGAATGTTAGCGTTTGCCGTATGTTGCATCGTGTTCAGCGCATCGAATTACCCCTATACAGTGAATTTGAAGCGTTTAAGGGAAGTGTACGGTAATGTTTTGACAGAAAATTGCTTTTTTCGAAAATCAAGCAATTCGCTGATAACTCGAGAACGGTCGAATGTTAGCGTTTGCCGTATGTTGCATTGCGTTCAGCGCATCGAATTACCCCTATAGAGTGAATTTGGAGTGGTTACGGAAGTGTACGGTAGTGTTTTGGAAGGAAAACCCGTTTATGCGATATTCGTGCGTTTCACGGGCAGAAAAGCACGTTTTACACAGTCCTCACTGTTTTGATGATAACTCAAGAACGGTCGAATGTTAGCGTTTGCCGTATGTTGCATCGTGTTCAGCACATCGAATTACCCCTATACAGTTAATTTGAAGCGTTTAAGGGAAGTGTACGGTAGTGTTTTGGCAGAAAATTGCTTTTTTCGAAAATTGAGCAATTCGCTGATAACTCGAGAACGGTCGAATGTTAGCGTTTGCCGTATGTTGCATCGTGTTCAGCACATCGAATTACCCCTATACAGTGAATTTGAAGCGTTTAAGGGAAGTGTACGGTAATGTTTTGACAGAAAATCGCTTTTTTCGAAAATCAAGCAATTCGCTGATAACTCGAGAACGGTCGAATGTTAGCGTTTGCCGTATGTTGCATTGCGTTCAGCGCATCGAATTACCCCTATAGAGTGAATTTGGAGTGGTTACGGGAAGTGTACGGTAGTGTTTTGGAAGGAAAACCCGTTTATGCGATATTCGTGCGTTTCACGGGCAGAAAAGCACGTTTTACACAGTCCTCACTGTTTTGAAGATAACTCAAGAACGGTCGAATGTTAGCGTTTGCCGTATGTTGCATCGTGTTCAGCACATCGAATTACCCCTATACAGTTAATTTGAAGCGTTTAAGGGAAGTGTACGGTAGTGTTTTGGCAGAAAATTGCTTTTTTCGAAAATCGAGCAATTCGCTGATAACTCGAGAACGGTCGAATGTTAGCGTTTGCCGTATGTTGCACTGCGTTCAGCGCATCGAATTACCCCTATACACCGAATTTGGAGTGGTTACGGGAAGTGTACGGTAGTGTTTTGGTAGGAAAACCCGTTTATGCGATATTCGTGCGTTTCACGGGCAGAAAAGCACGTTTTACACAGTCCTCACTGTTTTGATGATAACTCAAGAACGGTCGAATGTTAGCGTTTGCCGTATGTTGCATCGTGTTCAGCGCATCGAATTACCCTATACAGTGAATTTGAAGCGTTTAAGAGAAGTGTACGGTAGTGTTTTGGCAGAAAATTGCTTTTTTCGAAAATTGAGCAATTCGCTGATAACTCGAGAACGGACGAATGTTAGCGTTTGCCGTATGCTGCATCGTGTTCAGCGCATCGAATTACCCCTATACAGAGAATTTGAAGCGTTTAAGGGAAGTGTACGGTAATGTTTTGACAGAAAATTGCTTTTTTCGAAAATCAAGCAATTCGCTGATAACTCGAGAACGGTCGAATGTTAGCGTTTGCCGTATGTTGCATTGCGTTCAGCGCATCGAATTACCCCTATAGAGTGAATGTGGAGTGGTTACGGGAAGTGTACGGTAGTGTTTTGGTAGGAAAACCCGTTTATGCGATATTCGTGCGTTTCACGGACAGAAAAGCACGTTTTACACAGTCCTCACTGTTTTGATGATAGCTCAAGAACGGTCGAATGTTAGCGTTTGCCGTATGTTGCATCGTGTTCAGCGCATCGAATTACCCCTATACAGTGAATTTGAAGCTTTAAGGGAAGTGTACGGTAATGTTTTGGCAGAAAATTGCTTTTTTCGAAAATCGAGCAATTCGCTGATAACTCGAGAACGGTCGAATGTTAGCGTTTGCCGTATGTTGCATCGTGTTCAGCACATCGAATTACCCCTATACAGTTAATTTGAAGTGTTCAAGGGAAGTGTACGGTAGTGTTTTGGCAGAAAATTGCTTTTTTCGAAAATTGAGCAATTCGCTGATAACTCGAGAACGGTCGAATGTTAGCGTTTGCCGTATGTTGCATCGTGTTCAGCACATCGAATTACCCCTATACAGTGAATTTGAAGCGTTTAAGGGAAGTGTACGGTAGTGTTTTGGCAGAAAATTGCTTTTTTCGAAAATCGAGCAATTCGCTGATAACTCGAGAACGGTCGAATGTTAGCGTTTGCCGTATGTTGCATTGCGTTCAGCGCATCGAATTACCCTATACACTGAATTTGGAGTGGTTACGGGAAGTGTACGGTAGTGTTTTGGTAGGAAAACCCGTTTATGCGATATTCGTGCGTTTCACGGGCAGAAAAGCACGTTTTACACAGTCCTCACTGTTTTGATGATAACTCAAGAACGGTCGAATGTTAGCGTTTGCCGTATGTTGCATTGCGTTCAGCGCATCGAATTACCCCTATACACTGAATTTGGAGTGGTTACGGGAAGTGTACGGTAGTGTTTTGGTAGGAAAACCCGTTTATGCGATATTCGTGCGTTTCACGGGCAGAAAAGCACGTTTTACACAGTCCTCAATGTTTGATGATAACTCAAGAACGGTCGAATGTTAGCATTTGCCGTATGTTGCATCGTGTTCAGCGCATCGAATTACCCCTATACAGTGAATTTGAAGCGTTTAAGGGAAGTGTACGGTAATGTTTTGACAGAAAATTGCTTTTTTCGAAAATCAAGCAATTCGCTGATAACTCGAGAACGGTCGAATGTTAGCGTTTGCCGTATGTTGCATTGCGTTCAGCGCATCGAATTACCCCTATAGAGTGAATTTGGAGTGGTTACGGGAAGTGTACGGTAGTGTTTTGGAAGGAAAACCCGTTTATGCGATATTCGTGCGTTTCACGGGCAGAAAAGCACGTTTTACACAGTCCTCACTGTTTTGATGATAACTCAAGAACGGTCGAATGTTAGCGTTTGCCGTATGTTGCATCGTGTTCAGCACATCGAATTACCCTATACAGTTAATTTGAAGCGTTTAAGGGAAGTGTACGGTAGTGTTTTGGCAGAAAATTGCTTTTTTCGAAAATTGAGCAATTCGCTGCTAACTCGAGAACGGTCGAATGTTAGCGTTTGCCGTATGTTGCATCGTGTTCAGCACATCGAATTACCCCTATACAGTGAATTTGAAGCGTTTAAGGGAAGTGTACGGTAGTGTTTTGGCAGAAAATTGCTTTTTTCGAAAATCGAGCAATTCGCTGATAACTCGAGAACGGTCGAATGTTAGCGTTTGCCGTATGTTGCATTGCGTTCAGCGCATCGAATTACCCCTATACACTGAATTTGGAGTGGTTACGGGAAGTGTACGGTAGTGTTTTGGTAGGAAAACCCGTTTATGCGATATTCGTGCGTTTCACGGGCAGAAAAGCACGTTTTACACAGTCCTCACTGTTTTGATGATAACTCAAGAACGGTCGAATGTTAGCGTTTGCCGTATGTTGCATTGCGTTCAGCGCATCGAATTACCCCTATACACTGAATTTGGAGTGGTTACGGGAAGTGTACGGTAGTGTTTTGGTAGGAAAACCCGTTTATGCGATATTCGTGCGTTTCACGGGCAGAAAAGCACGTTTTACACAGTCCTCAATGTTTTGATGATAACTCAAGAACGGTCGAATGTTAGCGTTTGCCGTATGTTGCATCGTGTTCAGCGCATCGAATTACCCCTATACAGTGAATTTGAAGCGTTTAAGGGAAGTGTACGGTAATGTTTTGACAGAAAATTGCTTTTTTCGAAAATCACGCAATTCGCTGATAACTCGAGAACGGTCGAATGTTAGCGTTTGCCGTATGTTGCATCGTGTTCAGCACATCGAATTACCCCTATACAGTGAATTTGAAGCCTTTAAGGGAAGTGTACGGTAATGTTTTGACAGAAAATTGCTTTTTTCGAAAATCAAGCAATTCGCTGATAACTCGAGAACGGTCAAATGTTAGCGTTTGCCGTATGTTGCATTGCGTTCAGCGCATCGAATTACCCCTATAGAGTGAATTTGGAGTGGTTACGGGAAGTGTACGGTAGTGTTTTGGAAGGAAAACCCGTTTATGCGATATTCGTGCGTTTCACGGGCAGAAAAGCACGTTTTACACAGTCCTCACTGTTTTGATGATAACTCAAGAACGTTCGAATGTTAGCATTTGCCGTATGTTGCATCGTGTTCAGCACATCGAATTACCCCTATACAGTTAATTTGAAGCGTTTAAGGGAAGTGTACGGTAGTGTTTTGGCAGAAAATTGCTTTTTTCGAAAATTGAGCAATTCGCTGATAACTCGAGAACGGTCGAATGTTAGCGTTTGCCGTATGTTGCATCGTGTTCAGCACATCGAATTACCCCTATACAGTGAATTTGAAGCGTTTAAGGGAAGTGTACGGTAGTGTTTTGGCAGAAAATTGCTTTTTTCGAAAATCGAGCAATTCGCTGATAACTCGAGAACGGTCGAATGTTAGCGTTTGCCGTATGTTGCATTGCGTTCAGCGCATCGAATTACCCCTATACACTGAATTTGGAGTGGTTACGGGAAGTGTACGGTAGTGTTTTGGTAGGAAAACCCGTTTATGCGATATTCGTGCGTTTCACGGGCAGAAAAGCACGTTTTACACAGTCCTCACTGTTTTGATGATAACTCAAGAACGGTCGAATGTTAGCGTTTGCCGTATGTTGCATCGTGTTCAGCGCATCGAATTACCCCTATACAGTGAATTTGAAGCCTTTAAGGGAAGTGTACGGTAATGTTTTGACAGAAAATTGCTTTTTTCGAAAATCAAGCAATTCGCTGATAACTCGAGAACGGTCGAATGTTAGCGTTTGCCGTATGTTGCATTGGGTTCAGCGCATCGAATTACCCCTATACACTGAATTTGGAGTGGTTACGGGAAGTGTACGGTAGTGTTTTGGTAGGAAAACCCGTTTATGCGATATTCGTGCGTTTCACGGGCAGAAAAGCACGTTTTACACAGTCCTCACTGTTTTGATGATAACTCAAGAACGGTCGAATGTTAGCGTTTGCCGTATGTTGCATTGCGTTCAGCGCATCGAATTACCCCTATACACTGAATTTGGAGTGGTTACGGGAAGTGTACGGTAGTGTTTTGGTAGGAAAACCCGTTTATGCGATATTCGTGCGTTTCACGGGCAGAAAAGCACGTTTTACACAGTCCTCACTGTTTTGATGATAACTCAAGAACGGTCGAATGTTAGCGTTTGCCGTATGTTGCATCGTGTTCAGCGCATCGAATTACCCCTATACAGTGAATTTGAAGCGTTTAAGGGACGTGTACGGTAATGTTTTGACAGAAAATTGCTTTTTTCGAAAATCAAGCAATTCGCTGATAACTCGAGAACGGTCGAATGTTAGCGTTTGCCGTATGTTGCATTGCGTTCAGCGCATCGAATTACCCCTATAGAGTGAATTTGGAGTGGTTACGGGAAGTGTACGGTAGTGTTTTGGAAGGAAAACCCGTTTATGCGATATTCGTGCGTTTCACGGGCAGAAAAGCACGTTTTACACAGTCCTCACTGTTTTGATGATAACTCAAGAACGGTCGAATGTTAGCGTTTGCCGTATGTTGCATCGTGTTCAGCACATCGAATTACCCCTATACAGTTAATTTGAAGCGTTTAAGGGAAGTGTACGGTAGTGTTTTGGCAGAAAATTGCTTTTTTCGAAAATTGAGCATTTCGCTGATAACTCGAGAACGGTCGAATGTTAGCGTTTGCCGTATGTTGCATCGTGTTCAGCACATCGAATTACCCCTATACAGTGAATTTGAAGCGTTTAAGGGAAGTGTACGGTAGTGTTTTGGCAGAAAATTGCTTTTTTCGAAAATCGAGCAATTCGCTGATAACTCGAGAACGGTCGAATGTTAGCGTTTGCCGTATGTTGCATTGCGTTCAGCGCATCGAATTACCCCTATACACTGAATTTGGAGTGGTTACGGGAAGTGTACGGTAGTGTTTTGGTAGGAAAACCCGTTTATGCGATATTCGTGCGTTTCACGGGCAGAAAAGCACGTTTTACACAGTCCTCACTGTTTTGATGATAACTCAAGAACGGTCGAATGTTAGCGTTTGCCGTATGTTGCATCGTGTTCAGCGCATCGAATTACCCCTATACAGTGAATTTGAAGCCTTTAAGGGAAATGTACGGTAATGTTTTGACAGAAAATTGCTTTTTTCGAAAATCAAGCAATTCGCTGATAACTCGAGAACGGTCGAATGTTAGCGTTTGCCGTATGTTGCATTGGGTTCAGCGCATCGAATTACCCCTATACACTGAATTTGGAGTGGTTACGGGAAGTGTACGGTAGTGTTTTGGTAGGAAAACCCGTTTATGCGATATTCGTGCGTTTCACGGGCAGAAAAGCACGTTTTACACAGTCCTCACTGTTTTGATGATAACTCAAGAACGGTCGAATGTTAGCGTTTGCCGTATGTTGCATTGCGTTCAGCGCATCGAATTACCCCTGTACACTGAATTTGGAGTGGTTACGGGAAGTGTACGGTAGGGTTTTGGTAGGAAAACCCGTTTATGCGATATTCGTGCGTTTCACGGGCAGAAAAGCACGTTTTACACAGTCCTCACTGTTTTGATGATAACTCAAGAACGGTCGAATGTTAGCGTTTGCCGTATGTTGCATCGTGTTCAGCGCATCGAATTACCCCTATACAGTGAATTTGAAGCGTTTAAGGGAAGTGTACGGTAATGTTTTGACAGAAAATTGCTTTTTTCGAAAATCAAGCAATTCGCTGATAACTCGAGAACGGTCGAATGTTAGCGTTTGCCGTATGTTGCATTGCGTTCAGCGCATCGAATTACCCCTATAGAGTGAATTTGGAGTGGTTACGGGAAGTGTACGGTAGTGTTTTGGAAGGAAAACCCGTTTATGCGATATTCGTGCGTTTCACGGGCAGAAAAGCACGTTTTACACAGTCCTCACTGTTTTGATGATAACTCAAGAACGGTCGAATGTTAGCGTTTGCCGTATGTTGCATCGTGTTCAGCACATCGAATTACCCCTATACAGTTAATTTGAAGCGTTTAAGGGAAGTGTACGGTAGTGTTTTGGCAGAAAATTGCTTTTTTCGAAAATCGAGCAATTCGCTGATAACTCGAGAACGGTCGAATGTTAGCGTTTGCCGTATGTTGCACTGCGTTCAGCGCATCGAATTACCCCTATACACTGAATTTGGAGTGGTTACGGGAAGTGTACGGTAGTGTTTTGGTAGGAAAACCCGTTTATGCGATATTCGTGCGTTTCACGGGCAGAAAAGCACGTTTTACACAGTCCTCACTGTTTTGATGATAACTCAAGAACGGTCGAATGTTAGCGTTTGCCGTATGTTGCATCGTGTTCAGCGCATCGAATTACCCCTATACAGTGAATTTGAAGCGTTTAAGAGAAGTGTACGGTAGTGTTTTGGCAGAAAATTGCTTTTTTCGAAAATTGAGCAATTCGCTGATAACTCGAGAACGGACGAATGTTAGCGTTTGCCGTATGCTTCATCGTGTTCAGCGCATCGAATTACCCCTATACAGAGAATTTGAAGCGTTTAAGGGAAGTGTACGGTAATGTTTTGACAGAAAATTGCTTTTTTCGAAAATCAAGCAATTCGCTGATAACTCGAGAACGGTCGAATGTTAGCGTTTGCCGTATGTTGCATTGCGTTCAGCGCATCGAATTACCCCTATAGAGTGAATGTGGAGTGGTTACGGGAAGTGTACGGTAGTGTTTTGGTAGGAAAACCCGTTTATGCGATATTCGTGCGTTTCACGGGCAGAAAAGCACGTTTTACACAGTCCTCACTGTTTTGATGATAGCTCAAGAACGGTCGAATGTTAGCGTTTGCCGTATGTTGCATCGTGTTCAGCGCATCGAATTACCCGTATACAGTGAATTTGAAGCCTTTAAGGGAAGTGTACGGTAATGTTTTGGCAGAAAATTGCTTTTTTCGAAAATCGAGCAATTCGCTGATAACTCGAGAACGGTCGAATGTTAGCGTTTGCCGTATGTTGCATCGTGTTCAGCACATCGAATTACCCCTATACAGTTAATTTGAAGTGTTCAAGGGAAGTGTACGGTAGTGTTTTGGCAGAAAATTGCTTTTTTCGAAAATTGAGCAATTCGCTGATAACTCGAGAACGGTCGAATGTTAGCGTTTGCCGTATGTTGCATCGTGTTCAGCACATCGAATTACCCCTATACAGTGAATTTGAAGCGTTTAAGGGAAGTGTACGGTAGTGTTTTGGCAGAAAATTGCTTTTTTCGAAAATCGAGCAATTCGCTGATAACTCGAGAACGGTCGAATGTTAGCGTTTGCCGTATGTTGCATTGCGTTCAGCGCATCGAATTACCCCTATACACTGAATTTGGAGTGGTTACGGGAAGTGTACGGTAGTGTTTTGGTAGGAAAACCCGTTTATGCGATATTCGTGCGTTTCACGGGCAGAAAAGCACGTTTTACACAGTCCTCACTGTTTTGATGATAACTCAAGAACGGTCGAATGTTAGCGTTTGCCGTATGTTGCATCGTGTTCAGCGCATCGAATTACCCCTATACAGTGAATTTGAAGCGTTTAAGGGAAGTGTACGGTAATGTTTTGACAGAAAATTGCTTTTTTCGAAAATCAAGCAATTCGCTGATAACTCGAGAACGGTCGAATGTTAGCGTTTGCCGTATGTTGCATTGCGTTCAGCGCATCGAATTACCCCTATAGAGTGAATTTGGAGTGGTTACGGGAAGTGTACGGTAGTGTTTTGGAAGGAAAACCCGTTTATGCGATATTCGTGCGTTTCACGGGCAGAAAAGCACGTTTTACACAGTCCTCACTGTTTTGATGATAACTCAAGAACGGTCGAATGTTAGCGTTTGCCGTATGTTGCATCGTGTTCAGCACATCGAATTACCCCTATACAGTTAATTTGAAGCGTTTAAGGGAAGTGTACGGTAGTGTTTTGGCAGAAAATTGCTTTTTTCGAAAATTGAGCAATTCGCTGATAACTCGAGAACGGTCGAATGTTAGCGTTTGCCGTATGTTGCATCGTGTTCAGCACATCGAATTACCCCTATACAGTGAATTTGAAGCGTTTAAGGGAAGTGTACGGTAGTGTTTTGGCAGAAAATTGCTTTTTTCGAAAATTGAGCAATTCGCTGATAACTCGAGAACGGTCGAATGTTAGCGTTTGCCGTATGTTGCATCGTGTTCAGCACATCGAATTACCCCTATACAGTGAATTTGAAGCGTTTAAGGGAAGTGTACGGTAGTGTTTTGGCAGAAAATTGCTTTTTTCGAAAATCGAGCAATTCGCTGATAACTCGAGAACGGTCGAATGTTAGCGTTTGCCGTATCTTGCATTGCGTTCAGCGCATCGAATTACCCCTATACACTGAATTTGGAGTGGTTACGGGAAGTGTACGGTAGTGTTTTGGTAGGAAAACCCGTTTATGCGATATTCGTGCGTTTCACGGGCAGAAAAGCACGTTTTACACAGTCCTCACTGTTTTGATGATAACTCAAGAACGGTCGAATGTTAGCGTTTGCCGTATGTTGCATTGCGTTCAGCGCATCGAATTACCCCTATACACTGAATTTGGAGTGGTTACGGGAAGTGTACGGTAGTGTTTTGGTAGGAAAACCCGTTTATGCGATATAAGTGCGTTTCACGGGCAGAAAAGCACGTTTTACACAGTCCTCAATGTTTTGATGATAACTCAAGAACGGTCGAATGTTAGCGTTTGCCGTATGTTGCATCGTGTTCAGCGCATCGAATTACCCCTATACAGTGAATTTGAAGCGTTTAAGGGAAGTGTACGGTAATGTTTTGACAGAAAATTGCTTTTTCGAAAATCAAGCAATTCGCTGATAACTCGAGAACGGTCGAATGTTAGCGTTTGCCGTATGTTGCATTGCGTTCAGCGCATCGAATTACCCCTATAGAGTGAATTTGGAGTGGTTACGGGAAGTGTACGGTAGTGTTTTGGAAGGAAAACCCGTTTATGCGATATTCGTGCGTTTCACGGGCAGAAAAGCACGTTTTACACAGTCCTCACTGTTTTGATGATAACTCAAGAACGGTCGAATGTTAGCGTTTGCCGTATGTTGCATCGTGTTCAGCACATCGAATTACCCCTATACAGTTAATTTGAAGCGTTTAAGGGAAGTGTACGGTAGTGTTTTGGCAGAAAATTGCTTTTTTCGAAAATTGAGCAATTCGCTGATAACTCGAGAACGGTCGAATGTTAGCGTTTGCCGTATGTTGCATCGTGTTCAGCACATCGAATTACCCCTATACAGTGAATTTGAAGCGTTTAAGGGAAGTGTACGGTAGTGTTTTGGCAGAAAATTGCTTTTTTCGAAAATCGAGCAATTCGCTGATAACTCGAGAACGGTCGAATGTTAGCGTTTGCCGTATGTTGCATTGCGTTCAGCGCATCGAATTACCCCTATACACTGAATTGGAGTGGTTACGGGAAGTGTACGGTAGTGTTTTGGTAGGAAAACCCGTTTATGCGATATTCGTGCGTTTCACGGGCAGAAAAGCACGTTTTACACAGTCCTCACTGTTTTGATGATAACTCAAGAACGGTCGAATGTTAGCGATTGCCGTATGTTGCATCGTGTTCAGCGCATCGAATTACCCCTATACAGTGAATTTGAAGCCTTTAAGGAAGTGTACGGTAATGTTTTGACAGAAAATTGCTTTTTTCGAAAATCAAGCAATTCGCTGATAACTCGAGAACGGTCGAATGTTAGCGTTTGCCGTATGTTGCATTGGGTTCAGCGCATCGAATTACCCCTATACACTGAATTTGGAGTGGTTACGGGAAGTGTACGGTAGTGTTTTGGTAGGAAAACCCGTTTATGCGATATTCGTGCGTTTCACGGGCAGAAAAGCACGTTTTACACAGTCCTCACTGTTTTGATGATAACTCAAGAACGGTCGAATGTTAGCGTTTGCCGTATGTTGCATTGCGTTCAGCGCATCGAATTACCCCTATACACTGAATTTGGAGTGGTTACGGGAAGTGTACGGTAGTGTTTTGGTAGGAAAACCCGTTTATGCGATATTCGTGCGTTTCACGGGCAGAAAAGCACGTTTTACACAGTCCTCACTGTTTTGATGATAACTCAAGAACGGTCGAATGTTAGCGTTTGCCGTATGTTGCATCGTGTTCAGCGCATCGAATTACCCCTATACAGTGAATTTGAAGCGTTTAAGGGAAGTGTACGGTAATGTTTTGACAGAAAATTGCTTTTTTCGAAAATCAAGCAATTCGCTGATAACTCGAGAACGGTCGAATGTTAGCGTTTGCCGTATGTTGCATTGCGTTCAGCGCATCGAATTACCCCTATAGAGTGAATTTGGAGTGGTTACGGGAAGTGTACGGTAGTGTTTTGGAAGGAAAACCCGTTTATGCGATATTCGTGCGTTTCACGGGCAGAAAAGCACGTTTTACACAGTCCTCACTGTTTTGATGATAACTCAAGAACGGTCGAATGTTAGCGTTTGCCGTATGTTGCATCGTGTTCAGCACATCGAATTACCCCTATACAGTTAATTTGAAGCGTTTAAGGGAAGTGTACGGTAGTGTTTTGGCAGAAAATTGCTTTTTTCGAAAATTGAGCAATTCGCTGATAACTCGAGAACGGTCGAATGTTAGCGTTTGCCGTATGTTGCATCGTGTTCAGCACATCGAATTACCCTATACAGTGAATTTGAAGCGTTTAAGGGAAGTGTACGGTAGTGTTTTGGCAGAAAATTGCTTTTTTCGAAAATCGAGCAATTCGCTGATAACTCGAGAACGGTCGAATGTTAGCGTTTGCCGTATGTTGCATTGCGTTCAGCGCATCGAATTACCCCTATACACTGAATTTGGAGTGGTTACGGGAAGTGTACGGTAGTGTTTGGTAGGAAAACCCGTTTATGCGATATTCGTGCGTTTCACGGGCAGAAAAGCACGTTTTACACAGTCCTCACTGTTTTGATGATAACTCAAGAACGGTCGAATGTTAGCGATTGCCGTATGTTGCATCGTGTTCAGCGCATCGAATTACCCCTATACAGTGAATTTGAAGCCTTTAAGGGAAGTGTACGGTAATGTTTTGACAGAAAATTGCTTTTTTCGAAAATCAAGCAATTCGCTGATAACTCGAGAACGGTCGAATGTTAGCGTTTGCCGTATGTTGCATTGGGTTCAGCGCATCGAATTACCCCTATACACTGAATTTGGAGTGGTTACGGGAAGTGTACGGTAGTGTTTTGGTAGGAAAACCCGTTTATGCGATATTCGTACGTTTCACGGGCAGAAAAGCACGTTTTACACAGTCCTCACTGTTTTGATGATAACTCAAGAACGGTCGAATGTTAGCGTTTGCCGTATGTTGCATTGCGTTCAGCGCATCGAATTACCCCTATACACTGAATTTGGAGTGGTTACGGGAAGTGTACGGTAGTGTTTTGGTAGGAAAACCCGTTTATGCGATATTCGTGCGTTTCACGGGCAGAAAGCACGTTTTACACAGTCCTCACTGTTTTGATGATAACTCAAGAACGGTCGAATGTTAGCGTTTGCCGTATGTTGCATCGTGTTCAGCGCATCGAATTACCCCTATACAGTGAATTTGAAGCGTTTAAGGGAAGTGTACGGTAATGTTTTGACAGAAAATTGCTTTTTTCGAAAATCAAGCAATTCGCTGATAACTCGAGAACGGTCGAATGTTAGCGTTTGCCGTATGTTGCATTGCGTTCAGCGCATCGAATTACCCCTATAGAGTGAATTTGGAGTGGTTACGGGAAGTGTACGGTAGTGTTTTGGAAGGAAAACCCGTTTATGCGATATTCGTGCGTTTCACGGGCAGAAAAGCACGTTTTACACAGTCCTCACTGTTTTGATGATAACTCAAGAACGGTCGAATGTTAGCGTTTGCCGTATGTTGCATCGTGTTCAGCACATCGAATTACCCCTATACAGTTAATTTGAAGCGTTTAAGGGAAGTGTACGGTAGTGTTTTGGCAGAAAATTGCTTTTTTCGAAAATTGAGCAATTCGCTGATAACTCGAGAACGGTCGAATGTTAGCGTTTGCCGTATGTTGCATCGTGTTCAGCACATCGAATTACCCCTATACAGTGAATTTGAAGCGTTTAAGGGAAGTGTACGGTAGTGTTTTGGCAGAAAATTGCTTTTTTCGAAAATCGAGCAATTCGCTGATAACTCGAGAACGGTCGAATGTTAGCGTTTGCCGTATGTTGCATTGCGTTCAGCGCATCGAATTACCCCTATACACTGAATTTGGAGTGGTTACGGGAAGTGTACGGTAGTGTTTTGGTAGGAAAACCCGTTTATGCGATATTCGTGCGTTTCACGGGCAGAAAAGCACGTTTTACACAGTCCTCACTGTTTGATGATAACTCAAGAACGGTCGAATGTTAGCGTTTGCCGTATGTTGCATCGTGTTCAGCGCATCGAATTACCCCTATACAGTGAATTTGAAGCCTTTAAGGGAAGTGTCCGGTAATGTTTTGACAGAAAATTGCTTTTTTCGAAAATCAAGCAATTCGCTGATAACTCGAGAACGGTCGAATGTTAGCGTTTGCCGTATGTTGCATTGCGTTCAGCGCATCGAATTACCCCTATAGAGTGAATTGGGAGTGGTTACGGGAAGTGTACGGTAGTGTTTTGGAAGGAAAACCCGTTTATGCGATATTCGTGCGTTTCACGGGCAGAAAAGCACGTTTTACACAGTCCTCACTGTTTTGATGATAACTCAAGAACGGTCGAATGTTAGCGTTTGCCGTATGTTGCATCGTGTTCAGCACATCGAATTACCCCTATACAGTTAATTTGAAGCGTTTAAGGGAAGTGTACGGTAGTGTTTTGGCAGAAAATTGCTTTTTTCGAAATTGAGCAATTCGCTGATAACTCGAGAACGGTCGAATGTGAGCGTTTGCCGTATGTTGCATCGTGTTCAGCACATCGAATTACCCCTATACAGTGAATTTGAAGCGTTTAAGGGAAGTGTACGGTAGTGTTTTGGCAGAAAATTGCTTTTTTCGAAATCGAGCAATTCGCTGATAACTCGAGAACGGTCGAATGTTAGCGTTTGCCGTATGTTGCATTGCGTTCAGCGCATCGAATTACCCCTATACACTGAATTTGGAGTGGTTACGGGAAGTGTACGGTGGGGTTTTGGTAGGAAAACCCGTTTATGCGATATTCGTGCGTTTCACGGGCAGAAAAGCACGTTTTACACAGTCCTCACTGTTTTGATGATAACTCAAGAACGGTCGAATGTTAGCGTTTGCCGTATGTTGCATCGTGTTCAGCGCATCGAATTACCCCTATACAGTGAATTTGAAGCCTTTAAGGGAAGTGTCCGGTAATGTTTTGACAGAAAATTGCTTTTTTCGAAAATCAAGCAATTCGCTGATAACTCGAGAACGGTCGAATGTTAGCGTTTGCCGTATGTTGCATTGCGTTCAGCGCATCGAATTACCCCTATAGAGTGAATTTGGAGTGGTTACGGGAAGTGTACGGTAGTGTTTTGGAAGGAAAACCCGTTTATGCGATATTCGTGCGTTTCACGGGCAGAAAAGCACGTTTTACACAGTCCTCACTGTTTTGATGATAACTCAAGAACGGTCGAATGTTAGCGTTTGCCGTATGTTGCATCGTGTTCAGCACATCGAATTACCCCTATACAGTTAATTTGAAGCGTTTAAGGGAAGTGTACGGTAGTGTTTTGGCAGAAAATTGCTTTTTTCGAAAATTGAGCAATTCGCTGATAACTCGAGAACGGTCGAATGTTAGCGTTTGCCGTATGTTGCATCGTGTTCAGCACATCGAATTACCCCTATACAGTGAATTTGAAGCGTTTAAGGGAAGTGTACGGTAGTGTTTTGGCAGAAAATTGCTTTTTTCGAAAATCGAGCAATTCGCTGATAACTCGAGAACGGTCGAATGTTAGCGTTTGCCGTATGTTGCATTGCGTTCAGCGCATCGAATTACCCCTATACACTGAATTTGGAGTGGTTACGGGAAGTGTACGGTAGTGTTTTGGTAGGAAAACCCGTTTATGCGATATTCGTGCGTTTCACGGGCAGAAAAGCACGTTTTACACAGTCCTCACTGTTTTGATGATAACTCAAGAACGGTCGAATGTTAGCGTTTGCCGTATGTTGCATCGTGTTCAGCGCATCGAATTACCCCTATACAGTGAATTTGAAGCCTTTAAGGGAAGTGTCCGGTAATGTTTTGACAGAAAATTGCTTTTTTCGAAAATCAAGCAATTCGCTGATAACTCGAGAACGGTCGAATGTTAGCGTTTGCCGTATGTTGCATTGCGTTCAGCGCATCGAATTACCCTCTAGAGTGAATTTGGAGTGGTTACGGGACGTGTACGGTAGTGTTTTGGAAGGAAAACCCGTTTATGCGATATTCGTGCGTTTCACGGGCAGAAAAGCACGTTTTACACAGTCCTCACTGTTTTGATGATAACTCAAGAACGGTCGAATGTTAGCGTTTGCCGTATGTTGCATCGTGTTCAGCACATCGAATTACCCTATACAGTTAATTTGAAGCGTTTAAGGGAAGTGTACGGTAGTGTTTTGGCAGAAAATTGCTTTTTTCGAAAATTGAGCAATTCGCTGATAACTCGAGAACGGTCGAATGTTAGCGTTTGCCGTATGGTGCATCGTGTTCAGCACATCGAATTACCCCTATACAGTGAATTTGAAGCGTTTAAGGGAAGTGTACGGTAGTGTTTTGGCAGAAAATTGCTTTTTCGAAAATCGAGCAATTCGCTGATAACTCGAGAACGGTCGAATGTTAGCGTTTGCCGTATGTTGCATTGCGTTCAGCGCATCGAATTACCCCTATACACTGAATTTGGAGTGGTTACGGGAAGTGTACGGTGGGGTTTTGGTAGGAAAACCCGTTTATGCGATATTCGTGCGTTTCACGGGCAGAAAAGCACGTTTTACACAGTCCTCACTGTTTTGATGATAACTCAAGAACGGTCGAATGTTAGCGTTTGCCGTATGTTGCATCGTGTTCAGCGCATCGAATTACCCCTATACAGTGAATTTGAAGCCTTTAAGGGAAGTGTACGGTAATGTTTTGACAGAAAATTGCTTTTTTCGAAAATCAAGCAATTCGCTGATAACTCGAGAACGGTCGAATGTTAGCGTTTGCCGTATGTTGCATTGGGTTCAGCGCATCGAATTACCCCTATACACTGAATTTGGAGTGGTTACGGGAAGTGTACTGTAGTGTTTTGGTAGGAAAACCCGTTTATGCGATATTCGTGCGTTTCACGGGCAGAAAAGCACGTTTTACACAGTCCTCACTGTTTTGATGATAACTCAAGAACGGTCGAATGTTAGCGTTTGCCGTATGTTGCATTGCGTTCAGCGCATCGAATTACCCCTGTACACTGAATTTGGAGTGGTTACGGGAAGTGTACGGTAGTGTTTTGGTAGGAAAACCCGTTTATGCGATATTCGTGCGTTTCACGGGCAGAAAAGCACGTTTTACACAGTCCTCACTGTTTTGATGATAACTCAAGAACGGTCGAATGTTAGCGTTTGCCGTATGTTGCATCGTGTTCAGCGCATCGAATTACCCCTATACAGTGAATTTGAAGCGTTTAAGGGAAGTGTACGGTAATGTTTTGACAGAAAATTGCTTTTTTCGAAAATCAAGCAATTCGCTGATAACTCGAGAACGGTCAAATGTTAGCGTTTGCCGTATGTTGCATTGCGTTCAGCGCATCGAATTACCCCTATAGAGTGAATTTGGAGTGGTTACGGGAAGTGTACGGTAGTGTTTTGGAAGGAAAACCCGTTTATGCGATATTCGTGCGTTTCACGGGCAGAAAAGCACGTTTTACACAGTCCTCACTGTTTTGATGATAACTCAAGAACGTTCGAATGTTAGCGTTTGCCGTATGTTGCATCGTGTTCAGCACATCGAATTACCCCTATACAGTTAATTTGAAGCGTTTAAGGGAAGTGTACGGTAGTGTTTTGGCAGAAAATTGCTTTTTTCGAAAATTGAGCAATTCGCTGATAACTCGAGAACGGTCGAATGTTAGCGTTTGCCGTATGTTGCATCGTGTTCAGCACATCGAATTACCCCTATACAGTGAATTTGAAGCGTTTAAGGGAAGTGTACGGTAGTTTTTGGCAGAAAATTGCTTTTTTCGAAAATCGAGCAATTCGCTGATAACTCGAGAACGGTCGAATGTTAGCGTTTGCCGTATGTTGCATTGCGTTCAGCGCATCGAATTACCCCTATACACTGAATTTGGAGTGGTTACGGGAAGTGTACGGTAGTGTTTTGTAGGAAAACCCGTTTTATGCGATATTCGTGCGTTTCACGGGCAGAAAAGCACGTTTTACACAGTCCTCACTGTTTTGATGATAACTCAAGAACGGTCGAATGTTAGCGTTTGCCGTATGTTGCATCGTGTTCAGCGCATCGAATTACCCCTATACAGTGAATTTGAAGCCTTTAAGGGAAGTGTACGGTAATGTTTTGACAGAAAATTGCTTTTTTCGAAAATCAAGCATTCGCTGATAACTCGAGAACGGTCGAATGTTAGCGTTTGCCGTATGTTGCATTGGGTTCAGCGCATCGAATTACCCCTATACACTGAATTTGGAGTGGTTACGGGAAGTGTACGGTAGTGTTTTGGTAGGAAAACTCGTTTATGCGATATTCGTGCGTTTCACGGGCAGAAAAGCACGTTTTTACACAGTCCTCACTGTTTTGATGATAACTCAAGAACGGTCGAATGTTAGCGGTTGCCGTATGTTGCATTGCGTTCAGCGCATCGAATTACCCCTATACACTGAATTTGGAGTGGTTACGGGAAGTGTACGGTAGTGTTTTGGTAGGAAAACCCGTTTATGCGATATTCGTGCGTTTCACGGGCAGAAAAGCACGTTTTACACAGTCCTCACTGTTTTGATGATAACTCAAGAACGGTCGAATGTTAGCGTTTGCCGTATGTTGCATCGTGTTCAGCGCATCGAATTACCCCTATCCAGTGAATTTGAAGCGTTTAAGGGAAGTGTACGGTAATGTTTTGACAGAAAATTGCTTTTTTCGAAAATCAAGCAATTCGCTGATAACTCGAGAACGGTCGAATGTTAGCGTTTGCCGTATGTTGCATTGCGTTCAGCGCATCGAATTACCCCTATAGAGTGAATTTGGAGTGGTTACGGGAAGTGTACGGTAGTGTTTTGGAAGGAAAACCCGTTTATGCGATATTCGTGCGTTTCACGGGCAGAAAAGCACGTTTTACACAGTCCTCACTGTTTTGATGATAACTCAAGAACGGTCGAATGTTAGCGTTTGCCGTATGTTGCATCGTGTTCAGCACATCGAATTACCCCTATACAGTTAATTTGAAGCGTTTAAGGGAAGTGTACGGTAGTGTTTTGGCAGAAAATTGCTTTTTTCGAAATTGAGCAATTCGCTGATAACTCGAGAACGGTCGAATGTTAGCGTTTGCCGTATGTTGCATCGTGTTCAGCACATCGAATTACCCCTATACAGTGAATTTGAAGCGTTTAAGGAAGTGTACGGTAGTGTTTTGGCAGAAAATTGCTTTTTTCGAAAATCGAGCAATTCGCTGATAACTCGAGAACGGTCGAATGTTAGCGTTTGCCGTATGTTGCATTGCGTTCAGCGCATCGAATTACCCCTATACACTGAATTTGGAGTGGTTACGGAAGTGTACGGTAGTGTTTTGGTAGGAAAACCCGTTTATGCGATATTCGTGCGTTGCACGGGCAGAAAAGCACGTTTTACACAGTCCTCACTGTTTTGATGATAACTCAAGAACGGTCGAATGTTAGCGTTTGCCGTATGTTGCATCGTGTTCAGCGCATCGAATTACCCCTATACAGTGAATTTGAAGCCTTTAAGGGAAGTGTACGGTAATGTTTTGACAGAAAATTGCTTTTTTTCGAAAATCAAGCAATTCGCTGATAACTCGAGAACGGTCGAATGTTAGCGTTTGCCGTATGTTGCATTGGGTTCAGCGCATCGAATTACCCCTATACACTGAATTTGGAGTGGTTACGGGAAGTGTACGGTAGTGTTTTGGTAGGAAAACCCGTTTATGCGATATTCGTGCGTTCACGGGCAGAAAAGCACGTTTTACACAGTCCTCACTGTTTTGATGATAACTCAAGAACGGTCGAATGTTAGCGGTTGCCGTATGTTGCATGCGTTCAGCGCATCGAATTACCCCTATACACTGAATTTGGAGTGGTTACGGAAGTGTACGGTAGTGTTTTGGTAGGAAAACCCGTTTATGCGATATTCGTGCGTTTCACGGGCAGAAAAGCACGTTTTACACAGTCCTCACTGTTTTGATGATAACTCAAGAACGGTCGAATGTTAGCGTTTGCCGTATGTGCATCGTGTTCAGCGCATCGAATTACCCCTATACAGTGAATTTGAAGCGTTTAAGGGAAGTGTACGGTAATGTTTTGACAGAAAATTGCTTTTTTCGAAAATCAAGCAATTCGCTGATAACTCGAGAACGGTCGAATGTTAGCGTTTGCCGTATGTTGCATTGCGTTCAGCGCATCGAATTACCCCTATAGAGTGAATTTGGAGTGGTTACGGGAAGTGTACGGTAGTGTTTTGGAAGGAAAACCCGTTTATGCGATATTCGTGCGTTTCACGGGCAGAAAAGCACGTTTTACACAGTCCTCACTGTTTTGATGATAACTCAAGAACGGTCGAATGTTAGCGTTTGCCGTATGTTGCATCGTGTTCAGCACATCGAATTACCCCTATACAGTTAATTTGAAGCGTTTAAGGGAAGTGTACGGTAGTGTTTTGGCAGAAAATTGCTTTTTTCGAAAATTGAGCAATTCGCTGATAACTCGAGAACGGTCGAATGTTAGCGTTTGCCGTATGTTGCATCGTGTTTCAGCACATCGAATTACCCTATACAGTGAATTTGAAGCGTTTAAGGGAAGTGTACGGTAGTGTTTTGGCAGAAAATTGCTTTTTTCGAAAATCGAGCAATTCGCTGATAACTCGAGAACGGTCGAATGTTAGCGTTTGCCGTATGTTGCATTGCGTTCAGCGCATCGAATTACCCCTATACACTGAATTTGGAGTGGTTACGGGAAGTGTACGGTAGTGTTTTGGTAGGAAAACCGTTTATGCGATATTCGTGCGTTTCACGGGCAGAAAAGCACGTTTTACACAGTCCTCACTGTTTTGATGATAACTCAAGAACGGTCGAATGTTAGCGTTTGCCGTATGTTGCATCGTGTTCAGCGCATCGAATTACCCCTATACAGTGAATTTGAAGCTTTAAGGGAAGTGTACGGTAATGTTTTGACAGAAAATTGCTTTTTTTCGAAATCAAGCAATTCGCTGATAACTCGAGAACGGTCGAATGTTAGCGTTTGCCGTATGTTTGCATTGGGTTCAGCGCATCGAATTACCCCTATACACTGAATTTGGAGTGGTTACGGGAAGTGTACGGTAGTGTTTTGGTAGGAAAACCCGTTTTATGCGATATTCGTGCGTTTCACGGCAGAAAAGCACGTTTACACAGTCCTCACTGTTTTGATGATAACTCAAGAACGCGTCGAATGTTAGCGGTTGCCGTATGTTGCATTGCGTTCAGCGCATCGAATTACCCCTATACACTGAATTTGAGTGGTTACGGGAAGTGTACGGTAGTGTTTTGGTAGGAAAACCCGTTTATGCGATATTCGTGCGTTTCACGGGCAGAAAGCACGTTTTACACAGTCCTCACTGTTTTGATGATAACTCAAGAACGGTCGAATGTTAGCGTTTGCCGTATGTTGCATCGGTTCAGCGCATCGAATTACCCCTATCCAGTGAATTTGAAGCGTTTAAGGGAAGTGTACGGTAATGTTTTGACAGAAAATTGCTTTTTTCGAAAATCAAGCAATTCGCTGATAACTCGAGAACGGTCGAATGTTATCGTTTGCCGTATGTTGCATTGCGTTCAGCGCATCGAATTACCCCTATAGAGTGAATTTGGAGTGGTTACGGGAAGTGTACGGTAGTGTTTTGGAAGGAAAACCCGTTTATGCGATATTCGTGCGTTTCACGGGCAGAAAAGCACGTTTTACACAGTCCTCACTGTTTTGATGATAACTCAGAACGGTCGAATGTTAGCGTTTGCCGTATGTTGCATCGTGTTCAGCACATCGAATTACCCCTATACAGTTAATTTGAAGCGTTTAAGGGAAGTGTACGGTAGTGTTTTGGCAGAAAATTGCTTTTTCGAAATTGAGCAATTCGCTGATAACTCGAGAACGGTCGAATGTTAGCGTTTGCCGTATGTTGCATCGTGTTCAGCACATCGAATTACCCCTATACAGTGAATTTGAAGCGTTTTAAGGGAAGTGTACGGTAGTGTTTTGGCAGAAAATTGCTTTTTTCGAAAATCGAGCAATTCGCTGATAACTCGAGAACGGTCGAATGTTAGCGTTTGCCGTATGTTGCATTGCGTTCAGCGCATCGAATTACCCCTATACACTGAATTTGGAGTGGTTACGGGAAGTGTACGGTAGTGTTTGGTAGGAAACCCGTTTATGCGATATTCGTGCGTTGCACGGGCAGAAAAGCACGTTTTACACAGTCCTCACTGTTTTGATGATAACTCAAGAACGGTCGAATGTTAGCGTTTGCCGTATGTTGCATCGTGTTCAGCGCATCGAATTACCCCTATACAGTGAATTTGAAGCCTTTAAGGGAAGTGTACGGTAATGTTTTGACAGAAAATTGCTTTTTTCGAAAATCAAGCATTCGCTATAACTCGAGAACGGTCGAATGTTGCGTTTGCCGTATGTTGCATTGGGTCAGCGCATCGAAATTACCCACACTGAATTTGGAGTGTACGGGAAGTGTACGGTAGTGTTTTGGTAGGAAAACCCGTTTATGCGATATTCGTGCGTTTCACGGGCAGAAAAGCACGTTTTACACAGTCCTCACTGTTTTGATGATAACTCAAGAACGGTCGAATGTTAGCGGTTGCCGTATGTTGCATTGCGTTCAGCGCATCGAATTACCCCTATACACTGAATTTGGAGTGGTTACGGGAAGTGTACGGTAGTGTTTTGGTAGGAAAACCCGTTTATGCGATATTCGTGCGTTTCACGGGCAGAAAAGCACGTTTTACACAGTCCTCACTTTTGATGATAACTCAAGAACGGTCGAATGTTAGCGTTTGCCGTATGTTGCATCGTGTTCAGCGCATCGAATTACCCCTATACAGTGAATTTGAAGCGTTTAAGGGAAGTGTACGGTAATGTTTTGACAGAAAATTGCTTTTTTCGAAAATCAAGCAATTCGCTGATAACTCGAGAACGGTCGAATGTTAGCGTTTGCCGTATGTTGCATTGCGTTCAGCGCATCGAATTACCCCTATAGAGTGAATTTGGAGTGGTTACGGGAAGTGTACGGTAGTGTTTTGGAAGGAAAACCCGTTTATGCGATATTCGTGCGTTTCACGGGCAGAAAAGCACGTTTTACACAGTCCTCACTGTTTTGATGATAACTCAAGAACGGTCGAATGTTAGCGTTTGCCGTATGTTGCATCGTGTTCAGCACATCGAATTACCCTATACAGTTAATTTGAAGCGTTTAAGGGAAGTGTACGGTAGTGTTTTGGCAGAAAATTGCTTTTTTCGAAAATTGAGCAATTCGCTGATAACTCGAGAACGGTCGAATGTTAGCGTTTGCCGTATGTTGCATCGTGTTCAGCACATCGAATTACCCCTATACAGTGAATTTGAAGCGTTTAAGGGAAGTGTACGGTAGTGTTTTGGCAGAAAATTGCTTTTTTCGAAAATCGAGCAATTCGCTGATAACTCGAGAACGGTCGAATGTTAGCGTTTGCCGTATGTTGCATTGCGTTCAGCGCATCGAATTACCCCTATACACTGAATTTGGAGTGGTTACGGGAAGTGTACGGTAGTGTTTTGGTAGGAAAACCCGTTTATGCGATATTCGTGCGTTTCACGGGCAGAAAAGCACGTTTTACACAGTCCTCACTGTTTTGATGATAACTCAAGAACGGTCGAATGTTAGCGTTTGCCGTATGTTGCATCGTGTTCAGCGCATCGAATTACCCCTATACAGTGAATTTGAAGCCTTTAAGGGAAGTGTACGGTAATGTTTTGACAGAAAATTGCTTTTTTCGAAAATCAAGCAATTCGCTGATAACTCGAGAACGGTCGAATGTTAGCGTTTGCCGTATGTTGCATTGGGTTCAGCGCATCGAATTACCCCTATACACTGAATTTGGAGTGGTTACGGGAAGTGTACGGTAGTGTTTTGGTAGGAAAACCCGTTTATGCGATATTCGTGCGTTTCACGGGCAGAAAAGCACGTTTTACACAGTCCTCACTGTTTTGATGATAACTCAAGAACGGTCGAATGTTAGCGTTTGCCGTATGTTGCATCGTGTTCAGCGCATCGAATTACCCCTATACAGTGAATTTGAAGCCTTTAAGGGAAGTGTACGGTAATGTTTTGACAGAAAATTGCTTTTTTCGAAAATCAAGCAATTCGCTGATAACTCGAGAACGGTCGAATGTTAGCGTTTGCCGTATGTTGCATTGCGTTCAGCGCATCGAATTACCCTATACACTGAATTTGGAGTGGTTACGGGAAGTGTACGGTAGTGTTTTGGTAGGAAAACCCGTTTATGCGATATTCGTGCGTTTCACGGGCAGAAAAGCACGTTTTACACAGTCCTCACTGTTTTGATGATAACTCAAGAACGGTCGAATGTTAGCGTTTGCCGTATGTTGCATCGTGTTCAGCGCATCGAATTACCCCTATACAGTGAATTTGAAGCGTTTAAGGGAAGTGTACGGTAATGTTTTGACAGAAAATTGCTTTTTTCGAAAATCAAGCAATTCGCTGATAACTCGAGAACGGTCAAATGTTAGCGTTTGCCGTATGTTGCATTGCGTTCAGCGCATCGAATTACCCCTATAGAGTGAATTTGGAGTGGTTACGGGAAGTGTACGGTAGTGTTTTGGAAGGAAAACCCGTTTATGCGATATTCGTGCGTTTCACGGGCAGAAAAGCACGTTTTACACAGTCCTCACTGTTTTGATGATAACTCAAGAACGTTCGAATGTTAGCGTTTGCCGTATGTTGCATCGTGTTCAGCACATCGAATTACCCCTATACAGTTAATTTGAAGCGTTTAAGGGAAGTGTACGGTAGTGTTTTGGCAGAAAATTGCTTTTTTCGAAAATTGAGCAATTCGCTGATAACTCGAGAACGGACGAATGTTAGCGTTTGCCGTATGCTGCATCGTGTTCAGCGCATCGAATTACCCCTATACAGAGAATTTGAAGCGTTTAAGGGAAGTGTACGGTAATGTTTTGACAGAAAATTGCTTTTTTCGAAAATCAAGCAATTCGCTGATAACTCGAGAACGGTCGAATGTTAGCGTTTGCCGTATGTTGCATTGCGTTCAGCGCATCGAATTACCCCTATAGAGTGAATGTGGAGTGGTTACGGGAAGTGTACGGTAGTGTTTTGGTAGGAAAACCCGTTTATGCGATATTCGTGCGTTTCACGGGCAGAAAAGCACGTTTTACACAGTCCTCACTGTTTTGATGATAGCTCAAGAACGGTCGAATGTTAGCGTTTGCCGTATGTTGCATCGTGTTCAGCGCATCGAATTACCCCTATACAGTGAATTTGAAGCCTTTAAGGGAAGTGTACGGTAATGTTTTGGCAGAAAATTGCTTTTTTCGAAAATCGAGCAATTCGCTGATAACTCGAGAACGGTCGAATGTTAGCGTTTGCCGTATGTTGCATCGTGTTCAGCACATCGAATTACCCCTATACAGTTAATTTGAAGTGTTCAAGGGAAGTGTACGGTAGTGTTTTGGCAGAAAATTGCTTTTTTCGAAAATTGAGCAATTCGCTGATAACTCGAGAACGGTCGAATGTTAGCGTTTGCCGTATGTTGCATCGTGTTCAGCACATCGAATTACCCCTATACAGTGAATTTGAAGCGTTTAAGGGAAGTGTACGGTAGTGTTTTGGCAGAAAATTGCTTTTTCGAAAATCGAGCAATTCGCTGATAACTCGAGAACGGTCGAATGTTAGCGTTTGCCGTATGTTGCATTGCATTCAGCGCATCGAATTACCCCTATACACTGAATTTGGAGTGGTTACGGGAAGTGTACGGTAGTGTTTGGTAGGAAAACCCGTTTATGCGATATTCGTGCGTTTCACGGGCAGAAAAGCACGTTTTACACAGTCCTCACTGTTTTGATGATAACTCAAGAACGGTCGAATGTTAGCGTTTGCCGTATGTTGCATTGCGTTCAGCGCATCGAATTACCCCTATACACTGAATTTGGAGTGGTTACGGGAAGTGTACGGTAGTGTTTTGGTAGGAAAACCCGTTTATGCGATATTCGTGCGTTTCACGGGCAGAAAAGCACGTTTTACACAGTCCTCAATTTTGATGATAACTCAAGAACGGTCGAATGTTAGCGTTTGCCGTATGTTGCATCGTGTTCAGCGCATCGAATTACCCCTATACAGTGAATTTGAAGCGTTTAAGGGAAGTGTACGGTAATGTTTTGACAGAAAATTGCTTTTTTCGAAAATCAAGCAATTCGCTGATAACTCGAGAACGGTCGAATGTTAGCGTTTGCCGTATGTTGCATTGCGTTCAGCGCATCGAATTACCCCTATAGAGTGAATTTGGAGTGGTTACGGGAAGTGTACGGTAGTGTTTTGGAAGGAAAACCCGTTTATGCGATATTCGTGCGTTTCACGGGCAGAAAAGCACGTTTTACACAGTCCTCACTGTTTTGATGATAACTCAAGAACGGTCGAATGTTAGCGTTTGCCGTATGTTGCATCGTGTTCAGCACATCGAATTACCCTATACAGTTAATTTGAAGCGTTTAAGGGAAGTGTACGGTAGTGTTTTGGCAGAAAATTGCTTTTTTCGAAAATTGAGCAATTCGCTGATAACTCGAGAACGGTCGAATGTTAGCGTTTGCCGTATGTTGCATCGTGTTCAGCACATCGAATTACCCCTATACAGTGAATTTGAAGCGTTTAAGGGAAGTGTACGGTAGTGTTTTGGCAGAAAATTGCTTTTTTCGAAAATCGAGCAATTCGCTGATAACTCGAGAACGGTCGAATGTTAGCGTTTGCCGTATGTTGCATTGCGTTCAGCGCATCGAATTACCCCTATACACTGAATTTGGAGTGGTTACGGGAAGTGTACGGTAGTGTTTTGGTAGGAAAACCCGTTTATGCGATATTCGTGCGTTTCACGGGCAGAAAAGCACGTTTTACACAGTCCTCACTGTTTTGATGATAACTCAAGAACGGTCGAATGTTAGCGTTTGCCGTATGTTGCATTGCGTTCAGCGCATCGAATTACCCCTATACACTGAATCTGGAGTGGTTACGGGAAGTGTACGGTAGTGTTTTGGTAGGAAAACCCGTTTATGCGATATTCGTGCGTTTCACGGGCAGAAAAGCACGTTTTACACAGTCCTCAATGTTTTGATGATAACTCAAGAACGGTCGAATGTTAGCGTTTGCCGTATGTTGCATCGTGTTCAGCGCATCGAATTACCCCTATACAGTGAATTTGAAGCGTTTAAGGGAAGTGTACGGTAATGTTTTGACAGAAAATTGCTTTTTTCGAAAATCAAGCAATTCGCTGATAACTCGAGAACGGTCGAATGTTAGCGTTTGCCGTATGTTGCATTGCGTTCAGCGCATCGAATTACCCCTATAGAGTGAATTTGGAGCGGTTACGGGAAGTGTACGGTAGTGTTTTGGAAGGAAAACCCGTTTATGCGATATTCGTGCGTTTCACGGGCAGAAAAGCACGTTTTACACAGTCCTCACTGTTTTGATGATAACTCAAGAACGGTCGAATGTTAGCGTTTGCCGTATGTTGCATCGTGTTCAGCACATCGAATTACCCCTATACAGTTAATTTGAAGCGTTTAAGGGAAGTGTACGGTAGTGTTTTGGCAGAAAATTGCTTTTTTCGAAAATTGAGCAATTCGCTGATAACTCGAGAACGGTCGAATGTTAGCGTTTGCCGTATGTTGCATTGGGTTCAGCGCATCGAATTATCCCTATACACTGAATTTGGAGTGGTTACGGGAAGTGTACTGTAGTGTTTTGGTAGGAAAACCCGTTTATGCGATATTCGTGCGTTTCACGGGCAGAAAAGCACGTTTTACACAGTCCTCACTGTTTTGATGAACTCAAGAACGGTCGAATGTTAGCGTTTGCCGTATGTTGCATTGCGTTCAGCGCATCGAATTACCCCTGTACACTGAATTTGGAGTGGTTACGGGAAGTGTACGGTAGTGTTTGGTAGGAAAACCCGTTTATGCGATATTCGTGCGTTTCACGGGCAGAAAAGCACGTTTTACACAGTCCTCACTGTTTGATGATAACTCAAGAACGGTCGAATGTTAGCGTTTGCCGTATGTTGCATCGTGTTCAGCGCATCCAATTACCCCTATACAGTGAATTTGAAGCGTTTAAGGGAAGTGTACGGTAATGTTTTGACAGAAAATTGCTTTTTTCGAAAATCAAGCAATTCGCTGATAACTCGAGAACGGTCAAATGTTAGCGTTTGCCGTATGTTGCATTGCGTTCAGCGCATCGAATTACCCCTATAGAGTGAATTTGGAGTGGTTACGGGAAGTGTACGGTAGTGTTTTGGAAGGAAAACCCGTTTATGCGATATTCGTGCGTTTCACGGGCAGAAAAGCACGTTTTACACAGTCCTCACTGTTTTGATGATAACTCAAGAACGTTCGAATGTTAGCGTTTGCCGTATGTTGCATCGTGTTCAGCACATCGAATTACCCCTATACAGTTAATTTGAAGCGTTTAAGGGAAGTGTACGGTAGTGTTTTGGCAGAAAATTGCTTTTTTCGAAAATTGAGCAATTCGCTGATAACTCGAGAACGGTCGAATGTTAGCGTTTGCCGTATGTTGCATCGTGTTCAGCACATCGAATTACCCCTATAAAGTGAATTTGAAGCGTTTAAGGGAAGTGTACGGTAATGTTTTGACAGAAAATTGCTTTTTTCGAAAATCAAGCAATTCGCTGATAACTCGAGAACGGTCGAATGTTAGCGTTTGCCGTATGTTGCATTGCGTTCAGCGCATCGAATTACCCCTATAGAGTGAATTTGGAGTGGTTACGGGAAGTGTACGGTAGTGTTTTGGAAGGAAAACCCGTTTATGCGATATTCGTGCGTTTCACGGGCAGAAAAGCACGTTTTACACAGTCCTCACTGTTTTGATGATAACTCAAGAACGGTCGAATGTTAGCGTTTGCCGTATGTTGCATCGTGTTCAGCACATCGAATTACCCCTATACAGTTAATTTGAAGCGTTTAAGGGAAGTGTACGGTAGTGTTTTGGCAGAAAATTGCTTTTTTCGAAAATCGAGCAATTCGCTGATAACTCGAGAACGGTCGAATGTTAGCGTTTGCCGTATGTTGCACTGCGTTCAGCGCATCGAATTACCCCTATACACTGAATTTGGAGTGGTTACGGGAAGTGTACGGTAGTGTTTTGGTAGGAAAACCCGTTTATGCGATATTCGTGCATTTCACGGGCAGAAAAGCACGTTTTACACAGTCCTCACTGTTTTGATGATAACTCAAGAACGGTCGAATGTTAGCGTTTGCCGTATGTTGCATCGTGTTCAGCGCATCGAATTACCCCTATACAGTGAATTTGAAGCGTTTAAGAGAAGTGTACGGTAGTGTTTGGCAGAAAATTGCTTTTTTCGAAAATTGAGCAATTCGCTGATAACTCGAGAACGGACGAATGTTAGCGTTTGCCGTATGCTGCATCGTGTTCAGCGCATCGAATTACCCCTATACAGAGAATTTGAAGCGTTTAAGGGAAGTGTACGGTAATGTTTTGACAGAAAATTGCTTTTTTCGAAAATCAAGCAATTCGCTGATAACTCGAGAACGGTCGAATGTTAGCGTTTGCCGTATGTTGCATTGCGTTCAGCGCATCGAATTACCCCTATAGAGTGAATGTGGAGTGGTTACGGGAAGTGTACGGTAGTGTTTTGGTAGGAAAACCCGTTTATGCGATATTCGTGCGTTTCACGGGCAGAAAAGCACGTTTTACACAGTCCTCACTGTTTTGATGATAGCTCAAGAACGGTCGAATGTTAGCGTTTGCCGTATGTTGCATCGTGTTCAGCGCATCGAATTACCCTATACAGTGAATTTGAAGCCTTTAAGGGAAGTGTACGGTAATGTTTTGGCAGAAAATTGCTTTTTTCGAAAATCGAGCAATTCGCTGATAACTCGAGAACGGTCGAATGTTAGCGTTTGCCGTATGTTGCATCGTGTTCAGCACATCGAATTACCCTATACAGTTAATTTGAAGTGTTCAAGGGAAGTGTACGGTAGTGTTTTGGCAGAAAATTGCTTTTTTCGAAAATTGAGCAATTCGCTGATAACTCGAGAACGGTCGAATGTTAGCGTTTGCCGTATGTTGCATCGTGTTCAGCACATCGAATTACCCCTATACAGTGAATTTGAAGCGTTAAGGGAAGTGTACGGTAGTGTTTTGGCAGAAAATTGCTTTTTTCGAAAATCGAGCAATTCGCTGATAACTCGAGAACGGTCGAATGTTAGCGTTTGCCGTATGTTGCATTGCATTCAGCGCATCGAATTACCCCTATACACTGAATTTGGAGTGGTTACGGGAAGTGTACGGTAGTGTTTTGGTAGGAAAACCCGTTTATGCGATATTCGTGCGTTTCACGGGCAGAAAAGCACGTTTTACACAGTCCTCACTGTTTTGATGATAACTCAAGAACGGTCGAATGTTAGCGTTTGCCGTATGTTGCATTGCGTTCAGCGCATCGAATTACCCCTATACACTGAATTTGGAGTGGTTACGGGAAGTGTACGGTAGTGGTTTGGTAGGAAAACCCGTTTATGCGATATTCGTGCGTTTCACGGGCAGAAAAGCACGTTTTACACAGTCCTCAATGTTTTGATGATAACTCAAGAACGGTCGAATGTTAGCGTTTGCCGTATGTTGCATCGTGTTCAGCGCATCGAATTACCCCTATACAGTGAATTTGAAGCGTTTAAGGGAAGTGTACGGTAATGTTTTGACAGAAAATTGCTTTTTTCGAAAATCAAGCAATTCGCTGATAACTCGAGAACGGTCGAATGTTAGCGTTTGCCGTATGTTGCATTGCGTTCAGCGCATCGAATTACCCCTATAGAGTGAATTTGGAGTGGTTACGGGAAGTGTACGGTAGTGTTTTGGAAGGAAAACCCGTTTATGCGATATTCGTGCGTTTCACGGGCAGAAAAGCACGTTTTACACAGTCCTCACTGTTTTGATGATAACTCAAGAACGGTCGAATGTTAGCGTTTGCCGTATGTTGCATCGTGTTCAGCACATCGAATTACCCCTATACAGTTAATTTGAAGCGTTTAAGGGAAGTGTACGGTAGTGTTTTGGCAGAAAATTGCTTTTTTCGAAAATTGAGCAATTCGCTGATAACTCGAGAACGGTCGAATGTTAGCGTTTGCCGTATGTTGCATCGTGTTCAGCACATCGAATTACCCCTATACAGTGAATTTGAAGCGTTTAAGGGAAGTGTACGGTAGTGTTTTGGCAGAAAATTGCTTTTTTCGAAAATCGAGCAATTCGCTGATAACTCGAGAACGGTCGAATGTTAGCGTTTGCCGTATGTTGCATTGCGTTCAGCGCATCGAATTACCCCTATACACTGAATTTGGAGTGGTTACGGGAAGTGTACGGTAGTGTTTTGGTAGGAAAACCCGTTTATGCGATATTCGTGCGTTTCACGGGCAGAAAAGCACGTTTTACACAGTCCTCACTGTTTTGATGATAACTCAAGAACGGTCGAATGTTAGCGTTTGCCGTATGTTGCATTGCGTTCAGCGCATCGAATTACCCCTATACACTGGATCTGGAGTGGTTACGGGAAGTGTACGGTAGTGTTTTGGTAGGAAAACCCGTTTATGCGATATTCGTGCGTTTCACGGGCAGAAAAGCACGTTTTACACAGTCCTCAATGTTTTGATGATAACTCAAGAACGGTCGAATGTTAGCGTTTGCCGTATGTTGCATCGTGTTCAGCGCATCGAATTACCCCTATACAGTGAATTTGAAGCGTTTAAGGGAAGTGTACGGTAATGTTTTGACAGAAAATTGCTTTTTTCGAAAATCAAGCAATTCGCTGATAACTCGAGAACGGTCGAATGTTAGCGTTTGCCGTATGTTGCATTGCGTTCAGCGCATCGAATTACCCCTATAGAGTGAATTTGGAGTGGTTACGGGAAGTGTACGGTAGTGTTTTGGAAGGAAAACCCGTTTATGCGATATTCGTGCGTTTCACGGGCAGAAAAGCACGTTTTACACAGTCCTCACTGTTTTGATGATAACTCAAGAACGGTCGAATGTTAGCGTTTGCCGTATGTTGCATCGTGTTCAGCACATCGAATTACCCTATACAGTTAATTTGAAGCGTTTAAGGGAAGTGTACGGTAGTGTTTTGGCAGAAAATTGCTTTTTCGAAAATTGAGCAATTCGCTGATAACTCGAGAACGGTCGAATGTTAGCGTTTGCCGTATGTTGCATCGTGTTCAGCACATCGAATTACCCCTATACAGTGAATTTGAAGCGTTTAAGGGAAGTGTACGGTAGTGTTTTGGCAGAAAATTGCTTTTTTCGAAAATCGAGCAATTCGCTGATAACTCGAGAACGGTCGAATGTTAGCGTTTGCCGTATGTTGCATTGCGTTCAGCGCATCGAATTACCCCTATACACTGAATTTGGAGTGGTTACGGGAAGTGTACGGTAGTGTTTTGGTAGGAAAACCCGTTTATGCGATATTCGTGCGTTTCACGGGCAGAAAAGCACGTTTTACACAGTCCTCACTGTTTTGATGATAACTCAAGAACGGTCGAATGTTAGCGTTTGCCGTATGTTGCATTGCGTTCAGCGCATCGAATTACCCCTATACACTGGATCTGGAGTGGTTACGGGAAGTGTACGGTAGTGTTTTGGTAGGAAAACCCGTTTATGCGATATTCGTGCGTTTCACGGGCAGAAAAGCACGTTTTACACAGTCCTCAATGTTTGATGATAACTCAAGAACGGTCGAATGTTAGCGTTTGCCGTATGTTGCATCGTGTTCAGCGCATCGAATTACCCCTATACAGTGAATTTGAAGCGTTTAAGGGAAGTGTACGGTAATGTTTTGACAGAAAATTGCTTTTTTCGAAAATCAAGCAATTCGCTGATAACTCGAGAACGGTCGAATGTTAGCGTTTGCCGTATGTTGCATTGCGTTCAGCGCATCGAATTACCCCTATAGAGTGAATTTGGAGTGGTTACGGGAAGTGTACGGTAGTGTTTTGGAAGGAAAACCCGTTTATGCGATATTCGTGCGTTTCACGGGCAGAAAAGCACGTTTTACACAGTCCTCACTGTTTTGATGATAACTCAAGAACGGTCGAATGTTAGCGTTTGCCGTATGTTGCATCGTGTTCAGCACATCGAATTACCCCTATACAGTTAATTTGAAGCGTTTAAGGGAAGTGTACGGTAGTGTTTTGGCAGAAAATTGCTTTTTTCGAAAATTGAGCAATTCGCTGATAACTCGAGAACGGTCGAATGTTAGCGTTTGCCGTATGTTGCATTGGGTTCAGCGCATCGAATTATCCCTATACACTGAATTTGGAGTGGTTACGGGAAGTGTACTGTAGTGTTTTGGTAGGAAAACCCGTTTATGCGATATTCGTGCGTTTCACGGGCAGAAAAGCACGTTTTACACAGTCCTCACTGTTTTGATGATAACTCAAGAACGGTCGAATGTTAGCGTTTGCCGTATGTTGCATTGCGTTCAGCGCATCGAATTACCCCTGTACACTGAATTTGGAGTGGTTACGGGAAGTGTACGGTAGTGTTTTGGTAGGAAAACCCGTTTATGCGATATTCGTGCGTTTCACGGGCAGAAAAGCACGTTTTACACAGTCCTCACTGTTTTGATGATAACTCAAGAACGGTCGAATGTTAGCGTTTGCCGTATGTTGCATCGTGTTCAGCGCATCCAATTACCCCTATACAGTGAATTTGAAGCGTTTAAGGGAAGTGTACGGTAATGTTTTGACAGAAAATTGCTTTTTTCGAAAATCAAGCAATTCGCTGATAACTCGAGAACGGTCAAATGTTAGCGTTTGCCGTATGTTGCATTGCGTTCAGCGCATCGAATTACCCCTATAGAGTGAATTTGGAGTGGTTACGGGAAGTGTACGGTAGTGTTTTGGAAGGAAAACCCGTTTATGCGATATTCGTGCGTTTCACGGGCAGAAAAGCACGTTTTACACAGTCCTCACTGTTTTGATGATAACTCAAGAACGTTCGAATGTTAGCGTTTGCCGTATGTTGCATCGTGTTCAGCACATCGAATTACCCCTATACAGTTAATTTGAAGCGTTTAAGGGAAGTGTACGGTAGTGTTTTGGCAGAAAATTGCTTTTTTCGAAAATTGAGCAATTCGCTGATAACTCGAGAACGGTCGAATGTTAGCGTTTGCCGTATGTTGCATCGTGTTCAGCACATCGAATTACCCCTATACAGTGAATTTGAAGCGTTTAAGGGAAGTGTACGGTAGTGTTTTGGCAGAAAATTGCTTTTTTCGAAAATCGAGCAATTCGCTGATAACTCGAGAACGGTCGAATGTTAGCGTTTGCCGTATGTTGCATTGCGTTCAGCGCATCGAATTACCCCTATACACTGAATTTGGAGTGGTTACGGGAAGTGTACGGTAGTGTTTTGGTAGGAAAACCCGTTTATGCGATATTCGTGCGTTTCACGGGCAGAAAAGCACGTTTTACACAGTCCTCACTGTTTTGATGATAACTCAAGAACGGTCGAATGTTAGCGTTTGCCGTATGTTGCATCGTGTTCAGCGCATCGAATTACCCCTATACAGTGAATTTGAAGCCTTTAAGGGAAGTGTACGGTAATGTTTTGACAGAAAATTGCTTTTTTCGAAAATCAAGCAATTCGCTGATAACTCGAGAACGGTCGAATGTTAGCGTTTGCCGTATGTTGCATTGGGTTCAGCGCATCGAATTACCCTATACACTGAATTTGGAGTGGTTACGGGAAGTGTACGGTAGTGTTTTGGTAGGAAAACCCGTTTATGCGATATTCGTGCGTTTCACGGGCAGAAAAGCACGTTTTACACAGTCCTCACTGTTTTGATGATAACTCAAGAACGGTCGAATGTTAGCGTTTGCCGTATGTTGCATCGTGTTCAGCGCATCGAATTACCCCTATACACTGAATTTGGAGTGGTTACGGGAAGTGTACGGTAGTGTTTTGGTAGGAAAACCCGTTTATGCGATATTCGTGCGTTTCACGGGCAGAAAAGCACGTTTTACACAGTCCTCACTGTTTTGATGATAACTCAAGAACGGTCGAATGTTAGCGTTTGCCGTATGTTGCATCGTGTTCAGCGCATCGAATTACCCCTATACAGTGAATTTGAAGCGTTTAAGGGAAGTGTACGGTAGTGTTTTGGCAGAAAATTGCTTTTTTCGAAAATTGAGCAATTCGCTGATAACTCGAGAACGGTCGAATGTTAGCGTTTGCCGTATGTTGCATCGTGATCAGCACATCGAATTACCCCTATACAGTGAATTTGAAGCGTTTAAGGGAAGTGTACGGTAGTGTTTTGGCAGAAAATTGCTTTTTTCAAAAATCGAGCAATTCGCTGATAACTCGAGAACGGTCGAATGTTAGCGTTTGCCGTATGTTGCATTGCGTTCAGCGCATCGAATTACCCCTATACACTGAATTTGGAGTGGTTACGGGAAGTGTACGGTAGTGTTTGGTAGGAAAACCCGTTTATGCGATATTCGTGCGTTTCACGGGCAGAAAAGCACGTTTTACACAGTCCTCACTGTTTTGATGATAACTCAAGAACGGTCGAATGTTAGCGTTTGCCGTATGTTGCATCGTGTTCAGCACATCGAATTACCCTATACAGTTAATTTGAAGCGTTTAAGGGAAGTGTACGGTAGTGTTTTGGCAGAAAATTGCTTTTTTCGAAAATTGAGCAATTCGCTGATAACTCGAGAACGGTCGAATGTTAGCGTTTGCCGTATGTTGCATCGTGTTCAGCACATCGAATTACCCCTATACAGTGAATTTGAAGCCTTTAAGGGAAGTGTACGGTAATGTTTTGGCAGAAAATTGCTTTTTTCGAAAATCGAGCAATTCGCTGATAACTCGAGAACGGTCAAATGTTAGCGTTTGCCGTATGTTGCATTGCGTTCAGCGCATCGAATTACCCCTATACACTGAATTTGGAGTGGTTACGGGAAGTGTACGGTAGTGTTTTGGTAGGAAAACCCGTTTATGCGATATTCGTGCGTTTCACGGGCAGAAAAGCACGTTTTACACAGTCCTCACTGTTTTGATGATAACTCAAGAACGGTCGAATGTTAGCGTTTGCCGTATGTTGCATCGTGTTCAGCGCATCGAATTACCCCTATACAGTGAATTTGAAGCGTTTAAGAGAAGTGTACGGTAGTGTTTTGGCAGAAAATTGCTTTTTTCGAAAATTGAGCAATTCGCTGATAACTCGAGAACGGACGAATGTTAGCGTTTGCCGTATGTTGCATCGTGTTCAGCGCATCGAATTACCCCTATACAGTGAATTTGAAGCGTTTAAGGGAAGTGTACGGTAATGTTTTGACAGAAAATTGCTTTTTTCGAAAATCAAGCAATTCGCTGATAACTCGAGAACGGTCGAATGTTAGCGTTTGGCGTATGTTGCATTGCGTTCAGCGCATCGAAGTACCCCTATAGAGTGAATTTGGAGTGGTTACGGGAAGTGTACGGTACTGTTTTGGAAGGAAAACCCGTTTATGCGATATTCGTGCGTTTAACGGGCAGAAAAGCACGTTTTACACAGTCCTCACTGTTTTGATGATAACTCAAGAACGGTCGAATGTTAGCGTTTGCCGTATGTTGCATCGTGTTCAGCACATCGAATTACCCCTATACAGTTAATTTGAAGCGTTTAAGGGAAGTGTACGGTAGTGTTTTGGCAGAAAATTGCTTTTTTCGAAAATTGAGCAATTCGCTGATAACTCGAGAACGGTCGAATGTTAGCGTTTGCCGTATGTTGCATTGCGTTCAGCACATCGAATTACCCCTATACAGTGATTTGAAGCGTTTAAGGGAAGTGTACGGTAGTGTTTGGCAGAAAATTGCTTTTTTCGAAAATCGAGCAATTCGCTGATAACTCGAGAACGGTCGAATGTTAGCGTTTGCCGTATGTTGCATTGCGTTCAGCACATCGAATTACCCCTATACAGTGATTTTGAAGCGTTTAAGGGAAGTGTACGGTAGTGTTTTGGCAGAAAATTGCTTTTTTCGAAAATCGAGCAATTCGCTGATAACTCGAGAACGGTCGAATGTTAGCGTTTGCCGTATGTTGCATTGCGTTCAGCACATCGAATTACCCCTATACAGTGATTTTGAAGCGTTTAAGGGAAGTGTACGGTAGTGTTTTGGCAGAAAATTGCTTTTTTCGAAAATCGAGCAATTCGCTGATAACTCGAGAACGGTCGAATGTTAGCGTTTGCCGTATGTTGCATTGCGTTCAGCACATCGAATTACCCTATACAGTGATTTTGAAGCGTTTAAGGGAAGTGTACGGTAGTGTTTTGGCAGAAAATTGCTTTTTTCGAAAATCGAGCAATTCGCTGATAACTCGAGAACGGTCGAATGTTAGCGTTTGCCGTATGTTGCATTGCGTTCAGCACATCGAATTACCCCTATACAGTGATTTTGAAGCGTTTAAGGGAAGTGTACGGTAATGTTTTGACAGAAAATTGATTTTTCGAAAATCAAGCAATTCGCTGATAACTCGAGAACGGTCGAATGTTAGCGTTTGCCGTATGTTGCATTTTGTTCAGCGCATCGAATTACCCCCATAGAGTGAATTTGGAGTGGTTACGGGAAGTGTACGGTAGTGTTTTGGAAGGAAAACCGTTTATGCGATATTCGTGCGTTTCACGGGCAGAAAAGCACGTTTTACACAGTCCTCACTGTTTTGATGATAACTCAAGAACGGTCGAATGTTAGCGTTTGCCGTATGTTGCATCGTGTTCAGCACATCGAATTACCCCTATACAGTTAATTTGAAGCGTTTAAGGGAAGTGTACGGTAGTGTTTTGGCAGAAAATTGCTTTTTTCGAAAATCGAGCAATTCGCTGATAACTCGAGAACGGTCGAATGTTAGCGTTTGCCGTATGTTGCATTGCGTTCAGCGCATCGAATTACCCCTATACACTGAATTTGGAGTGGTTACGGGAAGTGTACGGTAGTGTTTTGGTAGGAAAACCCGTTTATGCGATATTCGTGCGTTTCACGGGCAGAAAAGCACGTTTTACACAGTCCTCACTGTTTTGATGATAACTCAAGAACGGTCGAATGTTAGCGTTTGCCGTATGTTGCATCGTGTTCAGCGCATCGAATTACCCCTATACAGTGAATTTGAAGCGTTTAAGGGAAGTGTACGGTAATGTTTTGACAGAAAATTGCTTTTTTCGAAAATCAAGCAATTCGCTGATAACTCGAGAACGGTCGAATGTTAGCGTTTGCCGTATGTTGCATTGCGTTCAGCGCATCGAATTACCCCTATAGAGTGAATTTGGAGTGGTTACGGGAAGTGTACGGTAGTGTTTTGGAAGGAAAACCCGTTTATGCGATATTCGTGCGTTTCACGCGCAGAAAAGCACGTTTTACACAGTCCTCACTGTTTTGATGATAACTCAAGAACGGTCGAATGTTAGCGTTTGCCGTATGTTGCATCGTGTTCAGCACATCGAATTACCCTATACAGTTAATTTGAAGCGTTTAAGGGAAGTGTACGGTAGTGTTTTGGCAGAAAATTGCTTTTTTCGAAAATTGAGCAATTCGCTGATAACTCGAGAACGGTCGAATGGTCGCGTTTGCCGTATGTTGCATTGCGTTCAGCGCATCGAATTACCCCTATAGAGTGAATTTGGAGTGGTTACGGGAAGTGTACGGTAGTGTTTTGGTAGGAAAACCCGTTTATGCGATATTCGTGCGTTTCACGGGCAGAAAAGCACGTTTTACACAGTCCTCACTGTTTGATGATAACTCAAGAACGGTCGAATGTTAGCGTTTGCCGTATGTTGCATCGTGTTCAGCGCATCGAATTACCCCTATACAGTGAATTTGAAGCCTTTAAGGGAAGTGTACGGTAATGTTTTGGCAGAAAATTGCTTTTTTCGAAAATCGAGCAATTCGCTGATAACTCGAGAACGGTCGAATGTTAGCGTTTGCCGTATGTTGCATCGTGTTCAGCACATCGAATTACCCCTATACAGTGAATTTGAAGCGTTTAAGGGAAGTGTACGGTAGTGTTTGGCAGAAAATTGCTTTTTCGAAAATCGAGCAATTCGCTGATAACTCGAGAACGGTCGAATGTTAGCGTTTGCCGTATGTTGCATTGCGTTCAGCGCATCGAATTACCCCTATACACTGAATTTGGAGTGGTTACGGGAAGTGTACGGTAGTGTTTTGGTAGGAAAACCCGTTTATGCGATATTCGTGCGTTTCACGGGCAGAAAAGCACGTTTTACACAGTCCTCACTGTTTTGATGATAACTCAAGAACGGTCGAATGTTAGCGTTTGCCGTATGTTGCATCGTGTTCAGCGCATCGAATTACCCCTATACAGTGAATTTGAAGCCTTTAAGGGAAGTGTACGGTAATGTTTTGACAGAAAATTGCTTTTTTCGAAAATCAAGCAATTCGCTGATAACTCGAGAACGGTCGAATGTTAGCGTTTGCCGTATGTTGCATTGGGTTCAGCGCATCGAATTACCCCTATACACTGAATTTGGAGTGGTTACGGGAAGTGTACGGTAGTGTTTTGGTAGGAAAACCCGTTTATGCGATATTCGTGCGTTTCACGGGCAGAAAAGCACGTTTTACACAGTCCTCACTGTTTTGATGATAACTCAAGAACGGTCGAATGTTAGCGTTTGCCGTATGTTGCATGCGTTCAGCGCATCGAATTACCCTATACACTGAATTTGGAGTGGTTACGGGAAGTGTACGGTAGTGTTTTGGTAGGAAAACCCGTTTATGCGATAGTCGTGCGTTTCACGGGCAGAAAAGCACGTTTTACACAGTCCTCACTGTTTTGATGATAACTCAAGAACGGTCGAATGTTAGCGTTTGCCGTATGTTGCATCGTGTTCAGCGCATCGAATTACCCCTATACAGTGAATTTGAAGCGTTTAAGGGAAGTGTACGGTAATGTTTTGACAGAAAATTGCTTTTTTCGAAAATCAAGCAATTCGCTGATAACTCGAGAACGGTCGAATGTTAGCGTTTGCCGTATGTTGCATTGCGTTCAGCGCATCGAATTACCCCTATAGAGTGAATTTGGAGTGGTTACGGGAAGTGTACGGTAGTGTTTTGGAAGGAAAACCCGTTTATGCGATATTCGTGCGTTTCACGGGCAGAAAAGCACGTTTTACACAGTCCTCACTGTTTTGATGATAACTCAAGAACGGTCGAATGTTAGCGTTTGCCGTATGTTGCATCGTGTTCAGCACATCGAATTACCCCTATACAGTTAATTTGGAGCGTTTAAGGGAAGTGTACGGTAGTGTTTTGGCAGAAAATTGCTTTTTTCGAAAATTGAGCAATTCGCTGATAACTCGAGAACGGTCGAATGTTAGCGTTTGCCGTTATTGCATCGTGTTCAGCACATCGAATTACCCCTATACAGTGAATTTGAAGCGTTTAAGGGAAGTGTACGGTAGTGTTTTGGCAGAAAATTGCTTTTTTCGAAAATCGAGCAATTCGCTGGTAACTCGAGAACGGTCGAATGTTAGCGTTTGCCGTATGTTGCATTGCGTTCAGCGCATCGAATTACCCCTATACACTGAATTTGGAGTGGTTACGGGAAGTGTACGGTAGTGTTTTGGTAGGAAAACCCGTTTATGCGATATTCGTGCGTTTCACGGGCAGAAAAGCACGTTTTACACAGTCCTCACTGTTTTGATGATAACTCAAGAACGGTCGAATGTTAGCGTTTGCCGTATGTTGCATCGTGTTCAGCGCATCGAATTACCCCTATACAGTGAATTTGAAGCCTTTAAGGGAAGTGTACGGTAATGTTTTGACAGAAAATTGCTTTTTTCGAAAATCAAGCAATTCGCTGATAACTCGAGAACGGTCGAATGTTAGCGTTTGCCGTATGTTGCATTGGGTTCAGCGCATCGAATTACCCCTATACACTGAATTTGGAGTGGTTACGGGAAGTGTACGGTAGTGTTTTGGTAGGAAAACCCGTTTATGCGATATTCGTGCGTTTCACGGGCAGAAAAGCACGTTTTACACAGTCCTCACTGTTTTGATGATAACTCAAGAACGGTCGAATGTTAGCGTTTGCCGTATGTTGCATCGTGTTCAGCGCATCGAATTACCCCTATACAGTGAATTTGAAGCGTTTAAGGGAAGTGTACGGTAATGTTTTGACAGAAAATTGCTTTTTTCGAAAATCAAGCAATTCGCTGATAACTCGAGAACGGTCGAATGTTAGCGTTTGCCGTATGTTGCATTGCGTTCAGCGCATCGAATTACCCCTATAGAGTGAATTTGGAGTGGTTACGGGAAGTGTACGGTAGTGTTTTGGAAGGAAAACCCGTTTATGCGATATTCGTGCGTTTCACGGGCAGAAAAGCACGTTTTACACAGTCCTCACTGTTTTGATGATAACTCAAGAACGGTCGAATGTTAGCGTTTGCCGTATGTTGCATCGTGTTCAGCACATCGAATTACCCCTATACAGTTAATTTGAAGCGTTTAAGGGAAGTGTACGGTAGTGTTTTGGCAGAAAATTGCTTTTTCGAAAATTGAGCAATTCGCTGATAACTCGAGAACGGTCGAATGTTAGCGTTTGCCGTATGTTGCATTGCGTTCAGCGCATCGAATTACCCCTATAGAGTGAATTTGGAGTGGTTACGGGAAGTGTACGGTAGTGTTTTGGAAGGAAAACCCGTTTATGCGATATTCGTGCGTTTCACGGGCAGAAAAGCACGTTTTACACAGTCCTCACTGTTTTGATGATAACTCAAGAACGGTCGAATGTTAGCGTTTGCCGTATGTTGCATCGTGTTCAGCACATCGAATTACCCGTATACAGTTAATTTGAAGCGTTTAAGGGAAGTGTACGGTAGTGTTTTGGCAGAAAATTGCTTTTTTCGAAAATTGAGCAATTCGCTGATAACTCGAGAACGGTCGAATGTTAGCGTTTGCCGTATGTTGCATTGCGTTCAGCACATCGAATTACCCCTATACAGTGATTTTGAAGCGTTTAAGGGAAGTGTACGGTAGTGTTTTGGCAGAAAATTGCTTTTTTCGAAAATCGAGCAATTCGCTGATAACTCGAGAACGGTCGAATGTTAGCGTTTGCCGTATGTTGCATTGCGTTCAGCGCATCGAATTACCCCTATACACTGAATTTGGAGTGGTTACGGGAAGTGTACGGTAGTGTTTTGGTAGGAAAACCCGTTTATGCGATATTCGTGCGTTTCACGGGCAGAAAAGCACGTTTTACACAGTCCTCACTGTTTTGATGATAACTCAAGAACGGTCGAATGTTAGCGTTTGCCGTATGTTGCATCGTGTTCAGCGCATCGAATTACCCCTATACAGTGAATTTGAAGCCTTTAAGGGAAGTGTACGGTAATGTTTTGACAGAAAATTGCTTTTTCGAAAATCAAGCAATTCGCTGATAACTCGGAGAACGGTCGAATGTTAGCGTTTGCCGTATGTTGCATTGGGTTCAGCGCATCGAAGTACCCCTATACACTGAATTTGGAGTGGTTACGGGAAGTGTACGGTAGTGTTTTGGTAGGAAAACCCGTTTATGCGATATTCGTGCGTTTCACGGGCAGAAAAGCACGTTTTACACAGTCCTCACTGTTTTGATGATAACTCAAGAACGGTCGAATGTTAGCGTTTGCCGTATGTTGCATTGCGTTCACCGCATCGAATTACCCCTATACACTGAATTTGGAGTGGTTACGGGAAGTGTACGGTAGTGTTTTGGTAGGAAAACCCGTTTATGCGATATTCGTGCGTTTCACGGGCAGAAAAGCACGTTTTACACAGTCCTCACTGTTTTGATGATAACTCAAGAACGGTCGAATGTTAGCGTTTGCCGTATGTTGCATCGTGTTCAGCGCATCGAATTACCCCTATACAGTGAATTTGAAGCGTTTAAGGGAAGTGTACGGTAATGTTTTGACAGAAAATTGCTTTTTCGAAAATCAAGCAATTCGCTGATAACTCGAGAACGGTCGAATGTTAGCGTTTGCCGTATGTTGCATTGCGTTCAGCGCATCGAATTACCCCTATAGAGTGAATTTGGAGTGGTTACGGGAAGTGTACGGTAGTGTTTGGAAGGAAAACCCGTTTATGCGATATTCGTGCGTTTCACGGGCAGAAAAGCACGTTTTACACAGTCCTCACTGTTTTGATGATAACTCAAGAACGGTCGAATGTTAGCGTTTGCCGTATGTTGCATCGTGTTCAGCGCATCGAATTACCCCTATACAGTTAATTTGAAGCGTTTAAGGGAAGTGTACGGTAGTGTTTTGGCAGAAAATTGCTTTTTTCGAAAATTGAGCAATTCGCTGATAACTCGAGAACGGTCGAATGTTAGCGTTTGCCGTATGTTGCATCGTGTTCAGCACATCGAATGACCCTATACAGTGAATTTGAAGCGTTTAAGGGAAGTGTACGGAAGTGTTTTGGCAGAAAATTGCTTTTTTCGAAAATCGAGCAATTCGCTGATAACTCGAGAACGGTCGAATGTTAGCGTTTGCCGTATGTTGCATTGCGTTCAGCGCATCGAATTACCCTATACACTGAATTTGGAGTGGTTACGGGAAGTGTACGGTAGTGTTTTGGTAGGAAAACCCGTTTATGCGATATTCGTGCGTTTCACGGGCAGAAAAGCACGTTTTACACAGTCCTCACTGTTTTGATGATAACTCAAGAACGGTCGAATGTTAGCGTTTGCCGTATGTTGCATCGTGTTCAGCGCATCGAATTACCCCTATACAGTGAATTTGAAGCCTTTAAGGGAAGTGTACGGTAATGTTTTGACAGAAAATTGCTTTTTTCGAAAATCAAGCAATTCGCTGATAACTCGAGAACGGTCGAATGTTAGCGTTTGCCGTATGTTGCATTGGGTTCAGCGCATCGAATTACCCCTATACACTGAATTTGGAGTGGTTACGGGAAGTGTACGGTAGTGTTTTGGTAGGAAAACCCGTTTATGCGATATTCGTGCGTTTCACGGGCAGAAAAGCACGTTTTACACAGTCCTCACTGTTTTGATGATAACTCAAGAACGGTCGAATGTTAGCGTTTGCCGTATGTTGCATTGCGTTCACCGCATCGAATTACCCCTATACACTGAATTTGGAGTGGTTACGGGAAGTGTACGGTAGTGTTTTGGTAGGAAAACCCGTTTATGCGATATTCGTGCGTTTCACGGGCAGAAAAGCACGTTTTACACAGTCCTCACTGTTTTGATGATAACTCAAGAACGGTCGAATGTTAGCGTTTGCCGTATGTTGCATCGTGTTCAGCGCATCGAATTACCCCTATACAGTGAATTTGAAGCGTTTAAGGGAAGTGTACGTAATGTTTTGACAGAAAATTGCTTTTTTCGAAAATCAAGCAATTCGCTGATAACTCGAGAACGGTCGAATGTTAGCGTTTGCCGTATGTTGCATTGCGTTCAGCGCATCGAATTACCCTATAGAGTGAATTTGGAGTGGTTACGGGAAGTGTACGGTAGTGTTTTGGAAGGAAAACCCGTTTATGCGATATTCGTGCGTTTCACGGGCAGAAAAGCACGTTTTACACAGTCCTCACTGTTTTGATGATAACTCAAGAACGGTCGAATGTTAGCGTTTGCCGTATGTTGCATCGTGTTCAGCACATCGAATTACCCCTATACAGTTAATTTGAAGCGTTTAAGGGAAGTGTACGGTAGTGTTTTGGCAGAAAATTGCTTTTTCGAAAATTGAGCAATTCGCTGATAACTCGAGAACGGTCGAATGTTAGCGTTTGCCGTATGTTGCATCGTGTTCAGCACATCGAATTACCCCTATACAGTGAATTTGAAGCGTTTAAGGGAAGTGTACGGAAGTGTTTTGGCAGAAAATTGCTTTTTTCGAAAATCGAGCAATTCGCTGATAACTCGAGAACGGTCGAATGTTAGCGTTTGCCGTATGTTGCATTGCGTTCAGCGCATCGAATTACCCCTATACACTGAATTTGGAGTGGTTACGGGAAGTGTACGGTAGTGTTTTGGTAGGAAAACCCGTTTATGCGATATTCGTGCGTTTCACGGGCAGAAAAGCACGTTTACACAGTCCTCACTGTTTTGATGATAACTCAAGAACGGTCGAATGTTAGCGTTTGCCGTATGTTGCATCGTGTTCAGCGCATCGAATTACCCTATACAGTGAATTTGAAGCCTTTAAGGGAAGTGTACGGTAATGTTTTGACAGAAAATTGCTTTTTTCGAAAATCAAGCAATTCGCTGATAACTCGAGAACGGTCGAATGTTAGCGTTTGCCGTATGTTGCATTGGGTTCAGCGCATCGAATTACCCCTATACACTGAATTGGAGTGGTTACGGAAGTGTACGGTAGTGTTTTGGTAGGAAAACCCGTTTATGCGATATTCGTGCGTTTCACGGGCAGAAAAGCACGTTTTACACAGTCCTCACTGTTTTGATGATAACTCAAGAACGGTCGAATGTTAGCGTTTGCCGTATGTTGCATCGTGTTCAGCGCATCGAATTACCCCTATACACTGAATTTGGAGTGGTTACGGGAAGTGTACGGTAGTGTTTGGTAGGAAAACCCGTTTATGCGATATTCGTGCGTTTCACGGGCAGAAAAGCACGTTTTACACAGTCCTCACTGTTTTGATGATAACTCAAGAACGGTCGAATGTTAGCGTTTGCCGTATGTTGCATCGTGTTCAGCGCATCGAATTACCCCTATACAGTGAATTTGAAGCGTTTAAGGGAAGTGTACGGTAGTGTTTTGGCAGAAAATTGCTTTTTTCGAAAATTGAGCAATTCGCTGATAACTCGAGAACGGTCGAATGTTAGCGTTTGCCGTATGTTGCATCGTGATCAGCACATCGAATTACCCCTATACAGTGAATTGAAGCGTTTAAGGGAAGTGTACGGTAGTGTTTTGGCAGAAAATTGCTTTTTTCAAAAATCGAGCAATTCGCTGATAACTCGAGAACGGTCGAATGTTAGCGTTTGCCGTATGTTGCATTGCGTTCAGCGCATCGAATTACCCCTATACACTGAATTTGGAGTGGTGACGGAAGTGTACGGTAGTGTTTTGGTAGGAAAACCCGTTTATGCGATATTCGTGCGTTTCACGGGCAGAAAAGCACGTTTTACACAGTCCTCACTGTTTTGATGATAACTCAAGAACGGTCGAATGTTAGCGTTTGCCGTATGTTGCATCGTGTTCAGCACATCGAATTACCCCTATACAGTTAATTTGAAGCGTTTAAGGGAAGTGTACGGTAGTGTTTTGGCAGAAAATTGCTTTTTTCGAAAATTGAGCAATTCGCTGATAACTCGAGAACGGTCGAATGTTAGCGTTTGCCGTATGTTGCATCGTGTTCAGCACATCGAATTACCCTATACAGTGAATTTGAAGCCTTTAAGGGAAGTGTACGGTAATGTTTGGCAGAAAATTGCTTTTTTCGAAAATCGAGCAATTCGCTGATAACTCGAGAACGGTCAAATGTTAGCGTTTGCCGTATGTTGCATTGCGTTCAGCGCATCGAATTACCCCTATACACTGAATTTGGAGTGGTTACGGGAAGTGTACGGTAGTGTTTTGGTAGAAAACCGTTTATGCGATATTCGTGCGTTTCACGGGCAGAAAAGCACGTTTTACACAGTCCTCACTGTTTTGATGATAACTCAAGAACGGTCGAATGTTAGCGTTTGCCGTATGTTGCATCGTGTTCAGCGCATCGAATTACCCCTATACAGTGAATTTGAAGCGTTTAAGAGAAGTGTACGGTAGTGTTTTGGCAGAAAATTGCTTTTTTCGAAAATTGAGCAATTCGCTGATAACTCGAGAACGGACGAATGTTAGCGTTTGCCGTATGTTGCATCGTGTTCAGCGCATCGAATTACCCTATACAGTGAATTTGAAGCGTTTAAGGGAAGTGTACGGTAATGTTTTGACAGAAAATTGCTTTTTTCGAAAATCAAGCAATTCGCTGATAACTCGAGAACGGTCGAATGTTAGCGTTTGGCGTATGTTGCATTGCGTTCAGCGCATCGAAGTACCCTATAGAGTGAATTTGGAGTGGTTACGGGAAGTGTACGGTACTGTTTTGGAAGGAAAACCGTTTATGCGATATTCGTGCGTTTAACGGGCAGAAAAGCACGTTTTACACAGTCCTCACTGTTTTGATGATACTCAAGAACGGTCGAATGTTAGCGTTTGCCGTATGTTGCATCGTGTTCAGCACATCGAATTACCCCTATACAGTTAATTTGAAGCGTTTAAGGGAAGTGTACGGTAGTGTTTTGGCAGAAAATTGCTTTTTCGAAAATTGAGCAATTCGCTGATAACTCGAGAACGGTCGAATGTTAGCGTTTGCCGTATGTTGCATTGCGTTCAGCACATCGAATTACCCCTATACAGTGATTTGAAGCGTTTAAGGGAAGTGTACGGTAGTGTTTTGGCAGAAAATTGCTTTTTCGAAAATCGAGCAATTCGCTGATAACTCGAGAACGGTCGAATGTTAGCGTTTGCCGTATGTTGCATTGCGTTCAGCACATCGAATTACCCCTATACAGTGATTTTGAAGCGTTTAAGGGAAGTGTACGGTAGTGTTTTGGCAGAAAATTGCTTTTTTCGAAAATCGAGCAATTCGCTGATAACTCGAGAACGGTCGAATGTTAGCGTTTGCCGTATGTTGCATTGCGTTCAGCGCATCGAATTACCCCTATACACTGAATTTGGAGTGGTTACGGGAAGTGTACGGTAGTGTTTGGTAGGAAAACCCGTTTATGCGATATTCGTGCGTTTCACGGGCAGAAAAGCACGTTTTACACAGTCCTCACTGTTTGATGAACTCAAGAACGGTCGAATGTTAGCGTTTGCCGTATGTTGCATCGTGTTCAGCGCATCGAATTACCCCTATACAGTGAATTTGAAGCGTTTAAGGGAAGTGTACGGTAGTGTTGACAGAAAATTGCTTTTTTCGAAAATTGAGCAATTCGCTGATAACTCGAGAACGGTCGAATGTTAGGGTTTGCCGTATGTTGCATCGTGATCAGCACATCGAATTACCCCTATACAGTGAATTTGAAGCGTTTAAGGAAGTGTACGGTAGTGTTTTGGCAGAAAATTGCTTTTTTCAAAAATCGAGCAATTCGCTGATAACTCGAGAACGGTCGAATGTTAGCGTTTGCCGTATGTTGCATCGTGTCAGCACAACGAATTACCCCTATACAGTTAATTTGAAGCGTTTAAGGGAAGTGTACGGTAGTGTTTTGGCAGAAAATTGCTTTTTCGAAAATTGAGCAATTCGCTGATAACTCGAGAACGGTCGAATGTTAGCGTTTGCCGTATGTTGCATCGTGTTCAGCACATCGAATTACCCCTATACAGTGAATTTGAAGCCTTTAAGGGAAGTGTACGGTAATGTTTTGACAGAAAATTGATTTTTCGAAAATCAAGCAATTCGCTGATAACTCGAGAACGGTCGAATGTTAGCGTTTGCCGTATGTTGCATTTTGTTCAGCGCATCGAATTACCCCATAGAGTGAATTTGGAGTGGTTACGGGAAGTGTACGGTAGTGTTTTGGAAGGAAAACCCGTTTATGCGATATTCGTGCGTTTCACGGGCAGAAAAGCACGTTTTACACAGTCCTCACTGTTTTGATGATAACTCAAGAACGGTCGAATGTTAGCGTTTGCCGTATGTTGCATCGTGTTCAGCACATCGAATTACCCCTATACAGTTAATTGAAGCGTTTAAGGGAAGTGTACGGTAGTGTTTTGGCAGAAAATTGCTTTTTTCGAAAATCGAGCAATTCGCTGATAACTCGAGAACGGTCGAATGTTAGCGTTTGCCGTATGTTGCATTGCGTTCAGCGCATCGAATTACCCCTATACACTGAATTTGGAGTGGTTACGGGAAGTGTACGGTAGTGTTTTGGTAGGAAAACCCGTTTATGCGATATTCGTGCGTTTCACGGGCAGAAAAGCACGTTTTACACAGTCCTCACTGTTTTGATGATAACTCAAGAACGGTCGAATGTTAGCGTTTGCCGTATGTTGCATCGTGTTCAGCGCATCGAATTACCCCTATACAGTGAATTTGAAGCGTTTAAGGGAAGTGTACGGTAATGTTTTGACAGAAAATTGCTTTTTTCGAAAATCAAGCATTCGCTGATAACTCGAGAACGGTCGAATGTTAGCGTTTGCCGTATGTTGCATTGCGTTCAGCGCATCGAATTACCCCTATAGAGTGAATTTGGAGTGGTTACGGGAAGTGTACGGTAGTGTTTTGGAAGGAAAACCCGTTTATGCGATATTCGTGCGTTTCACGCGCAGAAAAGCACGTTTTACACAGTCCTCACTGTTTTGATGATAACTCAAGAACGGTCGAATGTTAGCGTTTGCCGTATGTTGCATCGTGTTCAGCACATCGAATTACCCTATACAGTTAATTTGAAGCGTTTAAGGGAAGTGTACGGTAGTGTTTTGGCAGAAATTGCTTTTTTCGAAAATTGAGCAATTCGCTGATAACTCGAGAACGGTCGAATGTTCGCGTTTGCCGTATGTTGCATTGCGTTCAGCGCATCGAATTACCCCTATAGAGTGAATTTGGAGTGGTTACGGGAAGTGTACGTAGTGTTTTGGTAGGAAAACCCGTTTATGCGATATTCGTGCGTTTCACGGGCAGAAAAGCACGTTTTACACAGTCCTCACTGTTTTGATGATAACTCAAGAACGGTCGAATGTTAGCGTTTGCCGTATGTTGCATCGTGTCAGCGCATCGAATTACCCCTATACAGTGAATTTGAAGCCTTTAAGGGAAGTGTACGGTAATGTTTTGGCAGAAAATTGCTTTTTTCGAAAATCGAGCAATTCGCTGATAACTCGAGAACGGTCGAATGTTAGCGTTTGCCGTATGTTGCATCGTGTTCAGCACATCGAATTACCCCTATACAGTGAATTTGAAGCGTTTAAGGGAAGTGTACGGTAGTGTTTTGGCAGAAAATTGCTTTTTTCGAAAATCGAGCAATTCGCTGATAACTCGAGAACGGTCGAATGTTAGCGTTTGCCGTATGTTGCATTGCGTTCATCGCATCGAATTACCCCTATACACTGAATTTGGAGTGGTTACGGGAAGTGTACGGTAGTGTTTTGGTAGGAAAACCCGTTTATGCGATATTCGTGCGTTTCACGGGCAGAAAAGCACGTTTTACACAGTCCTCACTGTTTTGATGATAACTCAAGAACGGTCGAATGTTAGCGTTTGCCGTATTTGCATCGTGTTCAGCGTATCGATTACCCCTATACAGTGAATTTGAAGCCTTTAAGGGAAGTGTACGGTAATGTTTTGACAGAAAATTGCTTTTTTCGAAAATCAAGCAATTCGCTGATAACTCGAGAACGGTCGAATGTTAGCGTTTGCCGTATGTTGCATTGGGTTCAGCGCATCGAATTACCCCTATACACTGAATTTGGAGTGGTTACGGGAAGTGTACGGTAGTTTTGGTAGAAAACCCGTTTATGCGATTTCGTGCGTTTCACGGGCAGAAAAGCACGTTTTACACAGTCCTCACTGTTTTGATGATAACTCAGAACGGTCGAATGTTAGCGTTTGCCGTATGTTGCATTGCGTTCAGCGCATCGAATTACCCCTATACACTGAATTTGGAGTGGTTACGGGAAGTGTACGGTAGTGTTTTGGTAGGAAAACCCGTTTTGCGATAGTCGTGCGTTTCACGGGCAGAAAGCACGTTTTACACAGTCCTCACTGTTTTGATGATAACTCAAGAACGGTCGAATGTTAGCGTTTGCCGTATGTTGCATCGTGTTCAGCGCATCGCATTACCCCTATACAGTGAATTTGAAGCGTTTAAGGGAAGTGTACGGTAGTGTTTTGACAGAAAATTGCTTTTTTCGAAAAAAGCAATTCGCTGATAACTCGAGAACGGTCGAATGTTAGCGTTTGCCGTATGTTGCATTGCGTTCAGCGCATCGAATTACCCCTATAGTGAATTTGGAGTGGTTACGGGAAGTGTACGGTAGTGTTTTGGAAGGAAACCCGTTTATGCGATATTCGTGCGTTTCACGGGCAGAAAAGCACGTTTTACACAGTCCTCACTGTTTTGATGATAACTCAAGAACGGTCGAATGTTAGCGTTTGCCGTATGTTGCATCGTGTTCAGCACATCGAATTACCCCTATACATTAATTTGGAGCGTTTAAGGGAAGTGTACGGTAGTGTTTTGGCAGAAAATTGCTTTTTTCGAAAATTGAGCAATTCGCTGATAACTCGAGAACGGTCGAATGTTAGCGTTTGCCGTATTGCATCGTGTTCAGCACATCGAATTACCCCTATACAGTGAATTTGAAGCGTTTAAGGGAAGTGTACGGTAGTGTTTTGCAGAAAATTGCTTTTTTCGAAAATCGAGCAATTCGCTGTAACTCGAGAACGGTCGAATGTTAGCGTTTGCCGTATGTTGCATTGCGTTCAGCGCATCGAATTACCCCTATACACTGAATTTGGAGTGGTTACGGGAAGTGTACGGTAGTGTTTTGGTAGGAAAACCCGTTTATGCGATATTCGTGCGTTTCACGGGCAGAAAAGCACGTTTTACACAGTCCTCACTGTTTTGATGATAACTCAAGAACGGTCGAATGTTAGCGTTTGCCGTATGTTGCATCGTGTTCAGCGCATCGAATTACCCCTATACAGTGAATTTGAAGCCTTTAAGGGAAGTGTACGGTAATGTTTTGACAGAAAATTGCTTTTTTCGAAAATCAGCAATTCGCTGATAACTCGAGAACGGTCGAATGTTAGCGTTTGCCGTATGTTGCATTGGGTTCAGCGCATCGAATTACCCCTATACACTGAATTTGGAGTGGTTACGGGAAGTGTACGGTAGTGTTTTGGTAGGAAAACCCGTTTTGCGATATTCGTGCGTTTCACGGGCAGAAAAGCACGTTTTACACAGTCCTCACTGTTTTGATGATAACTCAAGAACGGTCGAATGTTAGCGTTTGCCGTATGTTGCATCGTGTTCAGCGCATCGAATTACCCTATACAGTGAATTTGAAGCTTTAAGGGAAGTGTACGGTAATGTTTTGACAGAAAATTGCTTTTTTTCGAAAATCAGCAATTCGCTGATAACTCGAGAACGGTCGAATGTTAGCGTTTGCCGTATGTTGCATTGGGTTCAGCGCATCGAATTACCCCTATACACTGAATTTGGAGTGGTTACGGGAAGTGTACGGTAGTGTTTTGGTAGGAAAACCCGTTTATGCGATATTCGTGCGTTTCACGGGCAGAAAAGCACGTTTTACACAGTCCTCACTGTTTTGATGATAACTCAAGAACGGTCGAATGTTAGCGTTTGCCGTATGTTGCATTGCGTTCAGCGCATCGAATTACCCCTATACACTGAATTTGGAGTGGTTACGGGAAGTGTACGGTAGTGTTTTGTAGGAAAACCCGTTTATGCGATATCGTGCGTTTCACGGGCAGAAAAGCACGTTTTACACAGTCCTCACTGTTTTGATGATAACTCAAGAACGGTCGAATGTTAGCGTTTGCCGTATGTTGCATCGTGTTCAGCGCATCGAATTACCCCTATACAGTGAATTTGAAGCGTTTAAGGGAAGTGTACGGTAATGTTTTGACAGAAAATTGCTTTTTTCGAAAATCAAGCAATTCGCTGATAACTCGAGAACGGTCGAATGTTAGCGTTTGCCGTATGTTGCATTGCGTTCAGCGCATCGAATTACCCCTATAGAGTGAATTTGGAGTGGTTACGGGAAGTGTACGGTAGTGTTTTGGAAGGAAAACCCGTTTATTGCGATATTCGTGCGTTTCACGGGCAGAAAAGCACGTTTTACACAGTCCTCACTGTTTGATGATAACTCAAGAACGGTCGAATGTTAGCGTTTGCCGTATGTTGCATCGTGTTCAGCACATCGAATTACCCTATACAGTTAATTTGGAGCGTTTAAGGGAAGTGTACGGTAGTGTTTTGGCAGAAAATTGCTTTTTTCGAAAATTGAGCAATTCGCTGATAACTCGAGAACGGTCGAATGTTAGCGTTTGCCGTATATTGCATCGTGTTCAGCACATCGAATTACCCCTATACAGTGAATTTGAAGCGTTTAAGGGAAGTGTACGGTAGTGTTTTGGCAGAAAATTGCTTTTTTCGAAAATCGAGCAATTCGCTGGTAACTCGAGAACGGTCGAATGTTAGCGTTTGCCGTATGTTGCATTGCGTTCAGCGCATCGAATTACCCCTATACACTGAATTTGGAGTGGTTACGGGAAGTGTACGGTAGTGTTTTGGTAGGAAAACCCGTTTATGCGATATTCGTGCGTTTCACGGGCAGAAAAGCACGTTTTACACAGTCCTCACTGTTTTGATGATAACTCAAGAACGGTCGAATGTTAGCGTTTGCCGTATGTTGCATCGTGTTCAGCGCATCGAATTACCCCTATACAGTGAATTTGAAGCCTTTAAGGGAAGTGTACGGTAATGTTTTGACAGAAAATTGCTTTTTTTCGAAAATCAAGCAATTCGCTGATAACTCGAGAACGGTCGAATGTTAGCGTTTGCCGTATGTTGCATTGGTTCAGCGCATCGAATTACCCCTATACACTGAATTTGGAGTGGTTACGGGAAGTGTACGGTAGTGTTTTGGTAGGAAAACCCGTTGTTATATGCGATATTCGTGCGTTTCACGGGCAGAAAAGCACGTTTTACACAGTCCTCACTGTTTTGATGATAACTCAAGAACGGTCGAATGTTAGCGTTTGCCGTATGTTGCATCGTGTTCAGCGCATCGAATTACCCCTATACAGTGAATTTGAAGCGTTTAAGGGAAGTGTACGGTAATGTTTTGACAGAAAATTGCTTTTTTTCGAAAATCAAGCAATTCGCTGATAACTCGAGAACGGTCGAATGTTAGCGTTTGCCGTATGTTGCATTGCGTTCAGCGCATCGAATTACCCCTATAGAGTGAATTTGGAGTGGTTACGGGAAGTGTACGGTAGTGTTTTGGAAGGAAAACCCGTTTATGCGATATTCGTGCGTTTCACGGGCAGAAAAGCACGTTTTACACAGTCCTCACTGTTTTGATGATAACTCAAGACGGTCGAATGTTAGCGTTTGCCGTATGTTGCATCGTGTTCAGCACATCGAATTACCCCTATACAGTTAATTTGAAGCGTTTAAGGGAAGTGTACGGTAGTGTTTTGGCAGAAAATTGCTTTTTTCGAAAATTGAGCAATTCGCTGATAACTCGAGAACGGTCGAATGTTAGCGTTTGCCGTATGTTGCATTGCGTTCAGCGCATCGAATTACCCCTATAGAGTGAATTTGGAGTGGTTACGGGAAGTGTACGGTATGTTTTGGAAGGAAAACCCGTTTTATGCGATATTCGTGCGTTTCACGGGCAGAAAAGCACGTTTTACACAGTCCTCACTGTTTTGATGATAACTCAAGAACGGTCGAATGTTAGCGTTTGCCGTATGTTGCATCGTGTTCAGCACATCGAATTACCCTATACAGTTAATTTGAAGCGTTTAAGGGAAGTGTACGGTAGTGTTTTGGCAGAAAATTGCTTTTTTCGAAAATTGAGCAATTCGCTGATAACTCGAGAACGGTCGAATGTTAGCGTTTGCCGTATGTTGCATTGCGTTCAGCACATCGAATTACCCCTATACAGTGATTTGAAGCGTTTAAGGGAAGTGTACGGTAGTGTTTTGGCAGAAAATTGCTTTTTTTCGAAATCGAGCAATTCGCTGATAACTCGAGAACGGTCGAATGTTAGCGTTTGCCGTATGTTGCATTGCGTTCAGCGCATCGAATTACCCCTATACACTGAATTTGGAGTGGTTACGGGAAGTGTACGGTAGTGTTTTGGCAGAAAATTGCTTTTTTCAAAATCGAGCAATTCGCTGATAACTCGAGAACGGTCGAATGTTAGCGTTTGCCGTATGTTGCATCGTGTTCAGCACAACGAATTACCCCTATACAGTTAATTGGAAGCGTTTAAGGGAAGTGTACGGTAGTGTTTTGGCAGAAAATTGCTTTTTTCGAAAATTGAGCAATTCGCTGATAACTCGAGAACGGTCGAATGTTAGCGTTTGCCGTATGTTGCATCGTGTTCAGCACATCGAATTACCCCTATACAGTGAATTTGAAGCCTTTAAGGGAAGTGTACGGTAATGTTTTGACAGAAAATTGATTTTTCGAAAATCAAGCAATTCGCTGATAACTCGAGAACGGTCGAATGTTAGCGTTTGCCGTATGTTGCATTTTGTTCAGCGCATCGAATTACCCCATAGAGTGAATTTGGAGTGGTTACGGGAAGTGTACGGTAGTGTTTTGGAAGGAAAACCCGTTTATGCGATATTCGTGCGTTTCACGGGCAGAAAAGCACGTTTTACACAGTCCTCACTGTTTTGATGATAACTCAAGAACGGTCGAATGTTAGCGTTTGCCGTATGTTGCATCGTGTTCAGCACATCGAATTACCCCTATACAGTTAATTTGAAGCGTTTAAGGGAAGTGTACGGTAGTGTTTTGGCAGAAAATTGCTTTTTTCGAAAATCGAGCAATTCGCTGATAACTCGAGAACGGTCGAATGTTAGCGTTTGCCGTATGTTGCATTGCGTTCAGCGCATCGAATTACCCCTATACACTGAATTTGGAGTGGTTACGGGAAGTGTACGGTAGTGTTTTGGTAGGAAAACCAGTTTATGCGATATTCGTGCGTTTCACGGGCAGAAAAGCACGTTTTACACAGTCCTCACTGTTTTGATGATAACTCAAGAACGGTCGAATGTTAGCGTTTTCCGTATGTTGCATCGTGTTCAGCGCATCGAATTACCCCTATACAGTGAATTTGAAGCGTTTAAGGGAAGTGTACGGTAATGTTTTGACAGAAAATTGCTTTTTTCGAAAATCAAGCAATTCGCTGATAACTCGAGAACGGTCGAATGTTAGCGTTTGCCGTATGTTGCATTGCGTTCAGCGCATCGAATTACCCCTATAGAGTGAATTTGGAGTGGTTACGGGAAGTGTACGGTAGTGTTTTGGAAGGAAAACCCGTTTATGCGATATTCGTGCGTTTCACGCGCAGAAAAGCACGTTTTACACAGTCCTCACTGTTTTGATGATAACTCAAGAACGGTCGAATGTTAGCGTTTGCCGTATGTTGCATCGTGTTCAGCACATCGAATTACCCCTATACAGTTAATTTGAAGCGTTTAAGGGAAGTGTACGGTAGTGTTTTGGCAGAAAATTGCTTTTTTCGAAAATTGAGCAATTCGCTGATAACTCGAGAACGGTCGAATGTTCGCGTTTGCCGTATGTTGCATTGCGTTCAGCGCATCGAATTACCCCTATAGAGTGAATTTGGAGTGGTTACGGGAAGTGTACGGTAGTGTTTTGGTAGGAAAACCCGTTTATGCGATATTCGTGCGTTTCACGGGCAGAAAAGCACGTTTTACACAGTCCTCACTGTTTTGATGATAACTCAAGAACGGTCGAATGTTAGCATTTGCCGTATGTTGCATCGTGTTCAGCGCATCGAATTACCCCTATACAGTGAATTTGAAGCCTTTAAGGGAAGTGTACGGTAATGTTTTGGCAGAAAATTGCTTTTTTCGAAAATCGAGCAATTCGCTGATAACTCGAGAACGGTCGAATGTTAGCGTTTGCCGTATGTTGCATAGCGTTCAGCGCATCGAATTACCCCTATACACTGAATTTGGAGTGGTTACGGGAAGTGTACGGTAGTGTTTTGGTAGGAAAACCCGTTTATGCGATATTCGTGCGTTTCACGGGCAGAAAAGCACGTTTTACACAGTCCTCACTGTTTGATGATAACTCAAGAACGGTCGAATGTTAGCGTTTGCCGTATGTTGCATCGTGTTCAGCGCATCGAATTACCCCTATACAGTGAATTTGAAGCGTTTAAGGGAAGTGTACGGTAATGTTTTGACAGAAAATTGCTTTTTTCGAAAATCAAGCAATTCGCTGATAACTCGAGAACGGTCGAATGTTAGCGTTTGCCGTATGTTGCATTGGGTTCAGCGCATCGAAGTACCCCTATACACTGAATTTGGAGTGGTTACGGGAAGTGTACGGTAGTGTTTTGGTAGGAAAACCCGTTTATGCGATATTCGTGCGTTTCACGGGCAGAAAAGCACGTTTTACACAGTCCTCACTGTTTTGATGATAACTCAGAACGGTCGAATGTTAGCGTTTGCCGTATGTTGCATTGCGTTCACCGCATCGAATTACCCCTATACACTGAATTTGGAGTGGTTACGGGAAGTGTACGGTAGTGTTTTGGTAGGAAAACCCGTTTATGCGATATTCGTGCGTTTCACGGGCAGAAAAGCACGTTTTACACAGTCCTCACTGTTTTGATGATAACTCAAGAACGGTCGAATGTTAGCGTTTGCCGTATGTTGCATCGTGTTCAGCGCATCGAATTACCCCTATACAGTGAATTTGAAGCGTTTAAGGGAAGTGTACGGTAATGTTTTGACAGAAAATTGCTTTTTTCGAAAATCAAGCAATTCGCTGATAACTCGAGAACGGTCGAATGTTAGCGTTTGCCGTATGTTGCATTGCGTTCAGCGCATCGAATTACCCCTATAGAGTGAATTTGGAGTGGTTACGGGAAGTGTACGGTAGTGTTTTGGAAGGAAAACCCGTTTATGCGATATTCGTGCGTTTCACGGGCAGAAAAGCACGTTTTACACAGTCCTCACTGTTTTGATGATAACTCAAGAACGGTCGAATGTTAGCGTTTGCCGTATGTTGCATCGTGTTCAGCACATCGAATTACCCCTATACAGTTAATTTGAAGCGTTTAAGGGAAGTGTACGGTAGTGTTTTGGCAGAAAATTGCTTTTTTCGAAAATTGAGCAATTCGCTGATAACTCGAGAACGGTCGAATGTTAGCGTTTGCCGTATGTTGCATCGTGTTCAGCACATCGAATTACCCCTATACAGTGAATTTGAAGCGTTTAAGGGAAGTGTACGGAAGTGTTTTGGCAGAAAATTGCTTTTTTCGAAAATCGAGCAATTCGCTGATAACTCGAGAACGGTCGAATGTTAGCGTTTGCCGTATGTTGCATTGCGTTCAGCGCATCGAATTACCCCTATACACTGAATTTGGAGTGGTTACGGGAAGTGTACGGTAGTGTTTTGGTAGGAAAACCCGTTTATGCGATATTCGTGCGTTTCACGGGCAGAAAAGCACGTTTTACACAGTCCTCACTGTTTTGATGATAACTCAAGAACGGTCGAATGTTAGCGTTTGCCGTATGTTGCATCGTGTTCAGCGCATCGAATTACCCCTATACAGTGAATTTGAAGCCTTTAAGGGAAGTGTACGGTAATGTTTTGACAGAAAATTGCTTTTTTCGAAAATCAAGCAATTCGCTGATAACTCGAGAACGGTCGAATGTTAGCGTTTGCCGTATGTTGCATTGGGTTCAGCGCATCGAATTACCCCTATACACTGAATTTGGAGTGGTTACGGGAAGTGTACGGTAGTGTTTTGGTAGGAAAACCCGTTTATGCGATATTCGTGCGTTTCACGGGCAGAAAAGCACGTTTTACACAGTCCTCACTGTTTTGATGATAACTCAAGAACGGTCGAATGTTAGCGTTTGCCGTATGTTGCATCGTGTTCAGCGCATCGAATTACCCCTATACACTGAATTTGGAGTGGTTACGGGAAGTGTACGGTAGTGTTTTGGTAGGAAAACCCGTTTATGCGATATTCGTGCGTTTCACGGGCAGAAAAGCACGTTTTACACAGTCCTCACTGTTTTGATGATAACTCAAGAACGGTCGAATGTTAGCGTTTGCCGTATGTTGCATCGTGTTCAGCGCATCGAATTACCCCTATACAGTGAATTTGAAGCCTTTAAGGGAAGTGTACGGTAATGTTTTGGCAGAAAATTGCTTTTTTTCGAAAATCGAGCAATTCGCTGATAACTCGAGAACGGTCAAATGTTAGCGTTTGCCGTATGTTGCATTGCGTTCAGCGCATCGAATTACCCCTATAGAGTGAATTTGGAGTGGTTACGGGAAGTGTACGGTAGTGTTTTGGAAGGAAAACCCGTTTATGCGATATTCGTGCGTTTCACGGGCAGAAAAGCACGTTTTACACAGTCCTCACTGTTTTGATGATAACTCAAGAACGGTCGAATGTTAGCGTTTGCCGTATGTTGCATCGTGTTCAGCACATCGAATTACCCCTATACAGTTAATTTGGAGCGTTTAAGGGAAGTGTACGGTAGTGTTTTGGCAGAAAATTGCTTTTTTCGAAAATTGAGCAATTCGCTGATAACTCGAGAACGGTCGAATGTTAGCGTTTGCCGTATATTGCATCGTGTTCAGCACATCGAATTACCCCTATACAGTGAATTTGAAGCGTTTAAGGGAAGTGTACGGTAGTGTTTTGGCAGAAAATTGCTTTTTTCGAAAATCGAGCAATTCGCTGGTAACTCGAGAACGGTCGAATGTTAGCGTTTGCCGTATGTTGCATTGCGTTCAGCGCATCGAATTACCCCTATACACTGAATTTGGAGTGGTTACGGGAAGTGTACGGTAGTGTTTTGGTAGGAAAACCCGTTTATGCGATATTCGTGCGTTTCACGGGCAGAAAAGCACGTTTTACACAGTCCTCACTGTTTTGATGATAACTCAAGAACGGTCGAATGTTAGCGTTTGCCGTATGTTGCATCGTGTTCAGCGCATCGAATTACCCCTATACAGTGAATTTGAAGCCTTTAAGGGAAGTGTACGGTAATGTTTTGACAGAAAATTGCTTTTTTCGAAAATCAAGCAATTCGCTGATAACTCGAGAACGGTCGAATGTTAGCGTTTGCCGTATGTTGCATTGGGTTCAGCGCATCGAATTACCCCTATACACTGAATTTGGAGTGGTTACGGGAAGTGTACGGTAGTGTTTTGGTAGGAAAACCCGTTTATGCGATATTCGTGCGTTTCACGGCAGAAAAGCACGTTTTACACAGTCCTCACTGTTTTGATGATAACTCAAGAACGGTCGAATGTTAGCGTTTGCCGTATGTTGCATCGTGTTCAGCGCATCGAATTACCCCTATACAGTGAATTTGAAGCGTTTAAGGGAAGTGTACGGTAATGTTTTGACAGAAAATTGCTTTTTTCGAAAATCAAGCAATTCGCTGATAACTCGAGAACGGTCGAATGTTAGCGTTTGCCGTATGTTGCATTGCGTTCAGCGCATCGAATTACCCCTATAGAGTGAATTTGGAGTGGTTACGGGAAGTGTACGGTAGTGTTTTGGAAGGAAAACCCGTTTATGCGATATTCGTGCGTTTCACGGGCAGAAAAGCACGTTTTACACAGTCCTCACTGTTTTGATGATAACTCAAGAACGGTCGAATGTTAGCGTTTGCCGTATGTTGCATCGTGTTCAGCACATCGAATTACCCCTATACAGTTAATTTGAAGCGTTTAAGGGAAGTGTACGGTAGTGTTTTGGCAGAAAATTGCTTTTTTCGAAAATTGAGCAATTCGCTGATAACTCGAGAACGGTCGAATGTTAGCGTTTGCCGTATGTTGCATTGCGTTCAGCGCATCGAATTACCCCTATAGAGTGAATTTGGAGTGGTTACGGGAAGTGTACGGTAGTGTTTTGGAAGGAAAACCCGTTTATGCGATATTCGTGCGTTTCACGGGCAGAAAAGCACGTTTTACACAGTCCTCACTGTTTTGATGATAACTCAAGAACGGTCGAATGTTAGCGTTTGCCGTATGTTGCATCGTGTTCAGCACATCGAATTACCCGTATACAGTTAATTTGAAGCGTTTAAGGGAAGTGTACGGTAGTGTTTTGGCAGAAAATTGCTTTTTTCGAAAATTGAGCAATTCGCTGATAACTCGAGAACGGTCGAATGTTAGCGTTTGCCGTATGTTGCATTGCGTTCAGCACATCGAATTACCCCTATACAGTGATTTTGAAGCGTTTAAGGGAAGTGTACGGTAGTGTTTTGGCAGAAAATTGCTTTTTTCGAAAATCGAGCAATTCGCTGATAACTCGAGAACGGTCGAATGTTAGCGTTTGCCGTATGTTGCATTGCGTTCAGCGCATCGAATTACCCCTATACACTGAATTTGGAGTGGTTACGGGAAGTGTACGGTAGTGTTTTGGCAGAAAATTGCTTTTTTCAAAAATCGAGCAATTCGCTGATAACTCGAGAACGGTCGAATGTTAGCGTTTGCCGTATGTTGCATCGTGTTCAGCACAACGAATTACCCCTATACAGTTAATTGGAAGCGTTTAAGGGAAGTGTACGGTAGTGTTTTGGCAGAAAATTGCTTTTTCGAAAATTGAGCAATTCGCTGATAACTCGAGAACGGTCGAATGTTAGCGTTTGCCGTATGTTGCATCGTGTTCAGCACATCGAATTACCCCTATACAGTGAATTTGAAGCCTTTAAGGGAAGTGTACGGTAATGTTTTGACAGAAAATTGATTTTTCGAAAATCAAGCAATTCGCTGATAACTCGAGAACGGTCGAATGTTAGCGTTTGCCGTATGTTGCATTTTGTTCAGCGCATCGAATTACCCCCATAGAGTGAATTTGGAGTGGTTACGGGAAGTGTACGGTAGTGTTTTGGAAGGAAAACCCGTTTATGCGATATTCGTGCGTTTCACGGGCAGAAAAGCACGTTTTACACAGTCCTCACTGTTTTGATGATAACTCAAGAACGGTCGAATGTTAGCGTTTGCCGTATGTTGCATCGTGTTCAGCACATCGAATTACCCCTATACAGTTAATTTGAAGCGTTTAAGGGAAGTGTACGGTAGTGTTTTGGCAGAAAATTGCTTTTTTCGAAAATCGAGCAATTCGCTGATAACTCGAGAACGGTCGAATGTTAGCGTTTGCCGTATGTTGCATTGCGTTCAGCGCATCGAATTACCCCTATACACTGAATTTGGAGTGGTTACGGGAAGTGTACGGTAGTGTTTTGGTAGGAAAACCAGTTTATGCGATATTCGTGCGTTTCACGGGCAGAAAAGCACGTTTTACACAGTCCTCACTGTTTTGATGATAACTCAAGAACGGTCGAATGTTAGCGTTTTCCGTATGTTGCATCGTGTTCAGCACATCGAATTACCCCTATACAGTTAATTTGAAGCGTTTAAGGGAAGTGTACGGTAGTGTTTTGGCAGAAAATTGCTTTTTTCGAAAATTGAGCAATTCGCTGATAACTCGAGAACGGTCGAATGTTCGCGTTTGCCGTATGTTGCATTGCGTTCAGCGCATCGAATTACCCCTATAGAGTGAATTTGGAGTGGTTACGGGAAGTGTACGGTAGTGTTTTGGTAGGAAAACCCGTTTATGCGATATTCGTGCGTTTCACGGGCAGAAAAGCACGTTTTACACAGTCCTCACTGTTTTGATGATAACTCAAGAACGGTCGAATGTTAGCATTTGCCGTATGTTGCATCGTGTTCAGCGCATCGAATTACCCCTATACAGTGAATTTGAAGCCTTTAAGGGAAGTGTACGGTAATGTTTTGGCAGAAAATTGCTTTTTTCGAAAATCGAGCAATTCGCTGATAACTCGAGAACGGTCGAATGTTAGCGTTTGCCGTATGTTGCATAGCGTTCAGCGCATCGAATTACCCCTACACTGAATTTGGAGTGGTTACGGGAAGTGTACGGTAGTGTTTTGGTAGGAAAACCCGTTTATGCGATATTCGTGCGTTTCACGGGCAGAAAAGCACGTTTTACACAGTCCTCACTGTTTTGATGATAACTCAAGAACGGTCGAATGTTAGCGTTTGCCGTATGTTGCATCGTGTTCAGCGCATCGAATTACCCCTATACAGTGAATTTGAAGCGTTTAAGGGAAGTGTACGGTAATGTTTTGACAGAAAATTGCTTTTTTCGAAAATCAAGCAATTCGCTGATAACTCGAGAACGGTCGAATGTTAGCGTTTGCCGTATGTTGCATTGGGTTCAGCGCATCGAAGTACCCCTATACACTGAATTTGGAGTGGTTACGGGAAGTGTACGGTAGTGTTTTGGTAGGAAAACCCGTTTATGCGATATTCGTGCGTTTCACGGGCAGAAAAGCACGTTTTACACAGTCCTCACTGTTTTGATGATAACTCAAGAACGGTCGAATGTTAGCGTTTGCCGTATGTTGCATTGCGTTCACCGCATCGAATTACCCCTATACACTGAATTTGGAGTGGTTACGGGAAGTGTACGGTAGTGTTTTGGTAGGAAAACCCGTTTATGCGATATTCGTGCGTTTCACGGGCAGAAAAGCACGTTTTACACAGTCCTCACTGTTTTGATGATAACTCAAGAACGGTCGAATGTTAGCGTTTGCCGTATGTTGCATCGTGTTCAGCGCATCGAATTACCCCTATACAGTGAATTTGAAGCGTTTAAGGGAAGTGTACGGTAATGTTTTGACAGAAAATTGCTTTTTTCGAAAATCAAGCAATTCGCTGATAACTCGAGAACGGTCGAATGTTAGCGTTTGCCGTATGTTGCATTGCGTTCAGCGCATCGAATTACCCCTATAGAGTGAATTTGGAGTGGTTACGGGAAGTGTACGGTAGTGTTTTGGAAGGAAAACCCGTTTATGCGATATTCGTGCGTTTCACGGGCAGAAAAGCACGTTTTACACAGTCCTCACTGTTTTGATGATAACTCAAGAACGGTCGAATGTTAGCGTTTGCCGTATGTTGCATCGTGTTCAGCACATCGAATTACCCCTATACAGTTAATTTGAAGCGTTTAAGGGAAGTGTACGGTAGTGTTTTGGCAGAAAATTGCTTTTTCGAAAATTGAGCAATTCGCTGATAACTCGAGAACGGTCGAATGTTAGCGTTTGCCGTATGTTGCATCGTGTTCAGCACATCGAATTACCCCTATACAGTGAATTTGAAGCGTTTAAGGGAAGTGTACGGAAGTGTTTTGGCAGAAAATTGCTTTTTTCGAAAATCGAGCAATTCGCTGATAACTCGAGAACGGTCGAATGTTAGCGTTTGCCGTATGTTGCATTGCGTTCAGCGCATCGAATTACCCCTATACACTGAATTTGGAGTGGTTACGGGAAGTGTACGGTAGTGTTTTGGTAGGAAAACCCGTTTATGCGATATTCGTGCGTTTCACGGGCAGAAAAGCACGTTTTACCCAGTCCTCACTGTTTTGATGATAACTCAAGAACGGTCGAATGTTAGCGTTTGCCGTATGTTGCATCGTGTTCAGCGCATCGAATTACCCCTATACAGTGAATTTGAAGCCTTTAAGGGAAGTGTACGGTAATGTTTTGACAGAAAATTGCTTTTTTCGAAAATCAAGCAATTCGCTGATAACTCGAGAACGGTCGAATGTTAGCGTTTGCCGTATGTTGCATTGGGTTCAGCGCATCGAATTACCCCTATACACTGAATTTGGAGTGGTTACGGGAAGTGTACGGTAGTGTTTTGGTAGGAAAACCCGTTTATGCGATATTCGTGCGTTTCACGGGCAGAAAAGCACGTTTTACACAGTCCTCACTGTTTTGATGATAACTCAAGAACGGTCGAATGTTAGCGTTTGCCGTATGTTGCATCGTGTTCAGCGCATCGAATTACCCCTATACACTGAATTTGGAGTGGTTACGGGAAGTGTACGGTAGTGTTTTGGTAGGAAAACCCGTTTATGCGATATTCGTGCGTTTCACGGGCAGAAAAGCACGTTTTACACAGTCCTCACTGTTTTGATGATAACTCAAGAACGGTCGAATGTTAGCGTTTGCCGTATGTTGCATCGTGTTCAGCGCATCGAATTACCCCTATACAGTGAATTTGAAGCCTTTAAGGGAAGTGTACGGTAATGTTTTGGCAGAAAATTGCTTTTTTCGAAAATCGAGCAATTCGCTGATAACTCGAGAACGGTCAATGTTAGCGTTTGCCGTATGTTGCATTGCGTTCAGCGCATCGAATTACCCCTATACACTGAATTTGGAGTGGTTACGGGAAGTGTACGGTAGTGTTTTGGTAGGAAAACCCGTTTATGCGATATTCGTGCGTTTCACGGGCAGAAAAGCACGTTTTACACAGTCCTCACTGTTTTGATGATAACTCAAGAACGGTCGAATGTTAGCGTTTGCCGTATGTTGCATCGTGTTTAGCGCATCGAATTACCCCTATACAGTGAATTTGAAGCGTTTAAGAGAAGTGTACGGTAGTGTTTTGGCAGAAAATTGCTTTTTCGAAAATTGAGCAATTCGCTGATAACTCGAGAACGGACGAATGTTAGCGTTTGCCGTATGTTGCATCGTGTTCAGCGCATCGAATTACCCCTATACAGTGAATTTGAAGCGTTTAAGGGAAGTGTACGGTAATGTTTTGACAGAAAATTGCTTTTTTTCGAAAATCAAGCAATTCGCTGATAACTCGAGAACGGTCGAATGTTAGCGTTTGGCGTATGTTGCATTGCGTTCAGCGCATCGAAGCACCCCTATAGAGTGAATTTGGAGTGGTTACGGAAGTGTACGGTAGTGTTTTGGAAGGAAAACCCGTTTATGCGATATTCGTGCGTTTCACGGGCAGAAAAGCACGTTTTACACAGTCCTCACTGTTTTGATGATAACTCAAGAACGGTCGAATGTTAGCGTTTGCCGTATGTTGCATCGTGTTCAGCACATCGAATTACCCGTATACAGTTAATTTGAAGCGTTTAAGGGAAGTGTACGGTAGTGTTTTGGCAGAAAATTGCTTTTTTCGAAAATTGAGCAATTCGCTGATAACTCGAGAACGGTCGAATGTTAGCGTTTGCCGTATGTTGCATTGCGTTCAGCACATCGAATTACCCCTATACAGTGATTTTGAAGCGTTTAAGGGAAGTGTACGGTAGTGTTTTGGCAGAAAATTGCTTTTTTCGAAAATCGAGCAATTCGCTGATAACTCGAGAACGGTCGAATGTTAGCGTTTGCCGTATGTTGCATTGCGTTCAGCGCATCGAATTACCCCTATACACTGAATTTGGAGTGGTTACGGGAAGTGTACGGTAGTGTTTTGGTAGGAAAACCCGTTTATGCGATATTCGTGCGTTTCACGGGCAGAAAAGCACGTTTTACACAGTCCTCACTGTTTTGATGATAACTCAAGAACGGTCGAATGTTAGCGTTTGCCGTATGTTGCATCGTGTTCAGCGCATCGAATTACCCCTATACAGTGAATTTGAAGCCTTTAAGGGAAGTGTACGGTAATGTTTTGACAGAAAATTGCTTTTTTCGAAAATCAAGCAATTCGCTGATAACTCGAGAACGGTCGAATGTTAGCGTTTGCCGTATGTTGCATTGGGTTCAGCGCATCGAATTACCCCTATACACTGAATTTGGAGTGGTTACGGGAAGTGTACGGTAGTGTTTTGGTAGGAAAACCCGTTTATGCGATATTCGTGCGTTTCACGGGCAGAAAAGCACGTTTTACACAGTCCTCACTGTTTTGATGATAACTCAAGAACGGTCGAATGTTAGCGTTTGCCGTATGTTGCATTGCGTTCACCGCATCGAATTACCCCTATACACTGAATTTGGAGTGGTTACGGGAAGTGTACGGTAGTGTTTTGGTAGGAAAACCCGTTTATGCGATATTCGTGCGTTTCACGGCAGAAAAGCACGTTTTACACAGTCCTCACTGTTTTGATGATAACTCAAGAACGGTCGAATGTTAGCGTTTGCCGTATGTTGCATCGTGTTCAGCGCATCGAATTACCCCTATACAGTGAATTTGAAGCCTTTAAGGGAAGTGTACGGTAATGTTTTGGCAGAAAATTGCTTTTTTCGAAAATCGAGCAATTCGCTGATAACTCGAGAACGGTCAAATGTTAGCGTTTGCCGTATGTTGCATTGCGTTCAGCGCATCGAATTACCCCTATACACTGAATTTGGAGTGGTTACGGGAAGTGTACGGTAGTGTTTTGGTAGGAAAACCCGTTTATGCGATATTCGTGCGTTTCACGGGCAGAAAAGCACGTTTTACACAGTCCTCACTGTTTTGATGATAACTCAAGAACGGTCGAATGTTAGCGTTTGCCGTATGTTGCATCGTGTTTAGCGCATCGAATTACCCTATACAGTGAATTTGAAGCGTTTAAGAGAAGTGTACGGTAGTGTTTTGGCAGAAAATTGCTTTTTCGAAAATTGAGCAATTCGCTGATAACTCGAGAACGGACGAATGTTAGCGTTTGCCGTATGTTGCATCGTGTTCAGCGCATCGAATTACCCCTATACAGTGAATTTGAAGCGTTTAAGGGAAGTGTACGGTAATGTTTTGACAGAAAATTGCTTTTTTCGAAAATCAAGCAATTCGCTGATAACTCGAGAACGGTCGAATGTTAGCGTTTGGCGTATGTTGCATTGCGTTCAGCGCATCGAAGCACCCCTATAGAGTGAATTTGGAGTGGTTACGGGAAGTGTACGGTAGTGTTTTGGTAGGAAAACCCGTTTATGCGATATTCGTGCGTTTCACGGGCAGAAAAGCACGTTTTACACAGTCCTCACTGTTTTGATGATAACTCAAGAACGGTCGAATGTTAGCGTTTGCCGTATGTTGCATCGTGTTCAGCGCATCGAATTACCCCTATACAGTGAATTTGAAGCCTTTAAGGGAAGTGTACGGTAATGTTTTGGCAGAAAATTGCTTTTTTCGAAAATCGAGCAATTCGCTGATAACTCGAGAACGGTCAAATGTTAGCGTTTGCCGTATGTTGCATTGCGTTCAGCGCATCGAATTACCCCTATACACTGAATTTGGAGTGGTTACGGGAAGTGTACGGTAGTGTTTTGGTAGGAAAACCCGTTTATGCGATATTCGTGCGTTTCACGGGCAGAAAAGCACGTTTTACACAGTCCTCACTGTTTTGATGATAACTCAAGAACGGTCGAATGTTAGCGTTTGCCGTATGTTGCATCGTGTTTAGCGCATCGAATTACCCCTATACAGTGAATTTGAAGCGTTTAAGAGAAGTGTACGGTAGTGTTTTGGCAGAAAATTGCTTTTTCGAAAATTGAGCAATTCGCTGATAACTCGAGAACGGACGAATGTTAGCGTTTGCCGTATGTTGCATCGTGTTCAGCGCATCGAATTACCCCTATACAGTGAATTTGAAGCGTTTAAGGGAAGTGTACGGTAATGTTTTGACAGAAAATTGCTTTTTTCGAAAATCAAGCAATTCGCTGATAACTCGAGAACGGTCGAATGTTAGCGTTTGGCGTATGTTGCATTGCGTTCAGCGCATCGAAGCACCCCTATAGAGTGAATTTGGAGTGGTTACGGGAAGTGTACGGTAGTGTTTTGGAAGGAAAACCCGTTTATGCGATATTCGTGCGTTTCACGGGCAGAAAAGCACGTTTTACACAGTCCTCACTGTTTTGATGATAACTCAAGAACGGTCGAATGTTAGCGTTTGCCGTATGTTGCATCGTGTTCAGCACATCGAATTACCCGTATACAGTTAATTTGAAGCGTTTAAGGGAAGTGTACGGTAGTGTTTTTGGCAGAAAATTGCTTTTTTCGAAAATTGAGCAATTCGCTGATAACTCGAGAACGGTCGAATGTTAGCGTTTGCCGTATGTTGCATTGCGTTCAGCACATCGAATTACCCCTATACAGTGATTTTGAAGCGTTTAAGGGAAGTGTACGGTAGTGTTTTGGCAGAAAATTGCTTTTTTTCGAAAATCGAGCAATTCGCTGATAACTCGAGAACGGTCGAATGTTAGCGTTTGCCGTATGTTGCATTGCGTTCAGCGCATCGAATTACCCCTATACACTGAATTTGGAGTGGTTACGGGAAGTGTACGGTAGTGTTTTGGTAGGAAAACCCGTTTATGCGATATTCGTGCGTTTCACGGGCAGAAAAGCACGTTTTACACAGTCCTCACTGTTTTGATGATAACTCAAGAACGGTCGAATGTTAGCGTTTGCCGTATGTTGCATCGTGTTCAGCGCATCGAATTACCCCTATACAGTGAATTTGAAGCCTTTAAGGGAAGTGTACGGTAATGTTTTTGACAGAAAATTGCTTTTTTCGAAAATCAAGCAATTCGCTGATAACTCGAGAACGGTCGAATGTTAGCGTTTGCCGTATGTTGCATTGGGTTCAGCGCATCGAATTACCCCTATACACTGAATTTGGAGTGGTTACGGGAAGTGTACGGTAGTGTTTTGGTAGGAAAACCCGTTATGCGATATTCGTGCGTTTCACGGGCAGAAAAGCACGTTTTACACAGTCCTCACTGTTTTGATGATAACTCAAGAACGGTCGAATGTTAGCGTTTGCCGTATGTTGCATTGCGTTCACCGCATCGAATTACCCCTATACACTGAATTTGGAGTGGTTACGGGAAGTGTACGGTAGTGTTTTGGTAGGAAAACCCGTTTATGCGATATTCGTGCGTTTCACGGGCAGAAAAGCACGTTTTACACAGTCCTCACTGTTTTGATGATAACTCAAGAACGGTCGAATGTTAGCGTTTGCCGTATGTTGCATCGTGTTCAGCGCATCGAATTACCCCTATACAGTGAATTTGAAGCCTTTAAGGGAAGTGTACGGTAATGTTTTGGCAGAAAATTGCTTTTTTCGAAAATCGAGCAATTCGCTGATAACTCGAGAACGGTCAAATGTTAGCGTTTGCCGTATGTTGCATTGCGTTCAGCGCATCGAATTACCCCTATACACTGAATTTGGAGTGGTTACGGGAAGTGTACGGTAGTGTTTTGGTAGGAAAACCCGTTTATGCGATATTCGTGCGTTTCACGGGCAGAAAAGCACGTTTTACACAGTCCTCACTGTTTTGATGATAACTCAAGAACGGTCGAATGTTAGCGTTTGCCGTATGTTGCATCGTGTTTAGCGCATCGAATTACCCCTATACAGTGAATTTGAAGCGTTTAAGAGAAGTGTACGGTAGTGTTTTGGCAGAAAATTGCTTTTTCGAAAATTGAGCAATTCGCTGATAACTCGAGAACGGACGAATGTTAGCGTTTGCCGTATGTTGCATCGTGTTCAGCGCATCGAATTACCCCTATACAGTGAATTTGAAGCGTTTAAGGGAAGTGTACGGTAATGTTTTGACAGAAAATTGCTTTTTTCGAAAATCAAGCAATTCGCTGATAACTCGAGAACGGTCGAATGTTAGCGTTTGGCGTATGTTGCATTGCGTTCAGCGCATCGAAGCACCCCTATAGAGTGAATTTGGAGTGGTTACGGAAGTGTACGGTAGTGTTTTGGAAGGAAAACCCGTTTATGCGATATTCGTGCGTTTCACGGGCAGAAAAGCACGTTTTACACAGTCCTCACTGTTTTGATGATAACTCAAGAACGGTCGAATGTTAGCGTTTGCCGTATGTTGCATCGTGTTCAGCAGCACATCGAATTACCCGTATACAGTTAATTTGAAGCGTTTAAGGGAAGTGTACGGTAGTGTTTTGGCAGAAAATTGCTTTTTTCGAAAATTGAGCAATTCGCTGATAACTCGAGAACGGTCGAATGTTAGCGTTTGCCGTATGTTGCATTGCGTTCAGCACATCGAATTACCCTATACAGTGATTTTGAAGCGTTTAAGGGAAGTGTACGGTAGTGTTTTGGCAGAAAATTGCTTTTTTTCGAAAATCGAGCAATTCGCTGATAACTCGAGAACGGTCGAATGTTAGCGTTTGCCGTATGTTGCATTGCGTTCAGCGCATCGAATTACCCCTATACACTGAATTTGGAGTGGTTACGGGAAGTGTACGGTAGTGTTTTGGTAGGAAAACCCGTTTATGCGATTATTCGTGCGTTTCACGGGCAGAAAAGCACGTTTTACACAGTCCTCACTGTTTTGATGATAACTCAAGAACGGTCGAATGTTAGCGTTTGCCGTATGTTGCATCGTGTTCAGCGCATCGAATTACCCCTATACAGTGAATTTGAAGCCTTTAAGGGAAGTGTACGGTAATGTTTTGACAGAAAATTGCTTTTTTCGAAAATCAAGCAATTCGCTGATAACTCGAGAACGGTCGAATGTTAGCGTTTGCCGTATGTTGCATTGGGTTCAGCGCATCGAATTACCCCTATACACTGAATTTGGAGTGGTTACGGGAAGTGTACGGTAGTGTTTTGGTAGGAAAACCCGTTTATGCGATATTCGTGCGTTTCACGGGCAGAAAAGCACGTTTTACACAGTCCTCACTGTTTTGATGATAACTCAAGAACGGTCGAATGTTAGCGTTTGCCGTATGTTGCATTGCGTTCACCGCATCGAATTACCCCTATACACTGAATTTGGAGTGGTTACGGGAAGTGTACGGTAGTGTTTTGGTAGGAAAACCCGTTTATGCGATATTCGTGCGTTTCACGGGCAGAAAAGCACGTTTTACACAGTCCTCACTGTTTTGATGATAACTCAAGAACGGTCGAATGTTAGCGTTTGCCGTATGTTGCATCGTGTTCAGCGCATCGAATTACCCCTATACAGTGAATTTGAAGCGTTTAAGGGAAGTGTACGGTAATGTTTGACAGAAAATTGCTTTTTTCGAAATCAAGCAATTCGCTGATAACTCGAGAACGGTCGAATGTTAGCGTTTGCCGTATGTTGCATTGCGTTCAGCGCATCGAATTACCCCTATAGAGTGAATTTGGAGTGGTTACGGGAAGTGTACGGTAGTGTTTTGGAAGGAAAACCCGTTTATGCGATATTCGTGCGTTTCACGGGCAGAAAAGCACGTTTTACACAGTCCTCACTGTTTTGATGATAACTCAAGAACGGTCGAATGTTAGCGTTTGCCGTATGTTGCATCGTGTTCAGCACATCGAATTACCCCTATACAGTTAATTTGAAGCGTTTAAGGGAAGTGTACGGTAGTGTTTTGGCAGAAAATTGCTTTTTTCGAAAATTGAGCAATTCGCTGATAACTCGAGAACGGTCGAATGTTAGCGTTTGCCGTATGTTGCATCGTGTTCAGCACATCGAATTACCCCTATACAGTGAATTTGAAGCGTTAAGGGAAGTGTACGGAAGTGTTTTGGCAGAAAATTGCTTTTTTCGAAAATCGAGCAATTCGCTGATAACTCGAGAACGGTCGAATGTTAGCGTTTGCCGTATGTTGCATTGCGTTCAGCGCATCGAATTACCCCTATACACTGAATTTGGAGTGGTTACGGGAAGTGTACGGTAGTGTTTTGGTAGGAAAACCCGTTTATGCGATATTCGTGCGTTTCACGGGCAGAAAGCACGTTTTACACAGTCCTCACTGTTTTGATGATAACTCAAGAACGGTCGAATGTTAGCGTTTGCCGTATGTTGCATCGTGTTCAGCGCATCGAATTACCCTATACAGTGAATTTGAAGCCTTTAAGGGAAGTGTACGGTAATGTTTTGACAGAAAATTGCTTTTTTCGAAAATCAAGCAATTCGCTGATAACTCGAGAACGGTCGAATGTTAGCGTTTGCCGTATGTTGCATTGGGTTCAGCGCATCGAATTACCCCTATACACTGAATTTGGAGTGGTTACGGGAAGTGTACGGTAGTGTTTTGGTAGGAAAACCGTTTATGCGATATTCGTGCGTTTCACGGGCAGAAAAGCACGTTTTACACAGTCCTCACTGTTTTGATGATAACTCAAGAACGGTCGAATGTTAGCGTTTGCCGTATGTTGCATCGTGTTCAGCGCATCGAATTACCCCTATACACTGAATTTGGAGTGGTTACGGGAAGTGTACGGTAGTGTTTTGGTAGGAAAACCCGTTTATGCGATATTCGTGCGTTTCACGGGCAGAAAGCACGTTTTACACAGTCCTCACTGTTTTGATGATAACTCAAGAACGGTCGAATGTTAGCGTTTGCCGTATGTTGCATCGTGTTCAGCGCATCGAATTACCCTACTATACAGTGAATTTGAAGCCTTTAAGGGAAGTGTACGGTAATGTTTTGGCAGAAAATTGCTTTTTTCGAAATCGAGCAATTCGCTGATAACTCGAGAACGGTCAATGTTAGCGTTTGCCGTATGTTGCATTGCGTTCAGCGCATCGAATTACCCCTATACACTGAATTTGGAGTGGTTACGGGAAGTGTACGGTAGTGTTTTGGTAGGAAAACCCGTTTATGCGATATTCGTGCGTTTCACGGGCAGAAAAGCACGTTTTACACAGTCCTCACTGTTTGATGATAACTCAAGAACGGTCGAATGTTAGCGTTTGCCGTATGTTGCATCGTGTTCAGCGCATCGAATTACCCCTATACAGTGAATTTGAAGCGTTTAAGAGAAGTGTACGGTAGTGTTTTGGCAGAAAATTGCTTTTTTCGAAAATTGAGCAATTCGCTGATAACTCGAGAACGGACGAATGTTAGCGTTTGCCGTATGTTGCATCGTGTTCAGCGCATCGAATTACCCCTATACAGTGAATTTGAAGCGTTTAAGGGAAGTGTACGGTAATGTTTTGACAGAAAATTGCTTTTTTCGAAAATCAAGCAATTCGCTGATAACTCGAGAACGGTCGAATGTTAGCGTTTGGCGTATGTTGCATTGCGTTCAGCGCATCGAAGCACCCCTATAGAGTGAATTTGGAGTGGTTACGGGAAGTGTACGGTACTGTTTTGGAAGGAAAACCGTTTATGCGATATTCGTGCGTTTAACGGGCAGAAAAGCACGTTTTACACAGTCCTCACTGTTTGATGATAACTCAAAACGGTCGAATGTTAGCGTTTGCCGTATGTTGCATCGTGTTCAGCACATCGAATTACCCCTATACAGTTAATTTGAAGCGTTTAAGGGAAGTGTACGGTAGTGTTTTGGCAGAAAATTGCTTTTTTCGAAAATTGAGCAATTCGCTGATAACTCGAGAACGGTCGAATGTTAGCGTTTGCCGTATGTTGCATTGCGTTCAGCACATCGAATTACCCCTATACAGTGATTTTGAAGCGTTTAAGGGAAGTGTACGGTAGTGTTTTGGCAGAAAATTGCTTTTTTCGAAAATCGAGCAATTCGCTGATAACTCGAGAACGGTCGAATGTTAGCGTTTGCCGTATGTTGCATTGCGTTCAGCACATCGAATTACCCCTATACAGTGATTTTGAAGCGTTTTAAGGGAAGTGTACGGTAGTGTTTTGGCAGAAAATTGCTTTTTCGAAAATCGAGCAATTCGCTGATAACTCGAGAACGGTCGAATGTTAGCGTTTGCCGTATGTTGCATTGCGTTCAGCGCATCGAATTACCCCTATACACTGAATTTGGAGTGGTTACGGGAACTGTACGGTAGTGTTTTGGTAGGAAAACCCGTTTATGCGATATTCGTGCGTTTCACGGGCAGAAAAGCACGTTTTACACAGTCCTCACTGTTTTGATGATAACTCAAGAACGGTCGAATGTTAGCGTTTGCCGTATGTTGCATCTGTTCAGCGCATCGAATTACCCCTATACAGTGAATTTGAAGCGTTTAAGGGAAGTGTACGGTAATGTTTTGACAGAAATTGCTTTTTTCGAAAATCAAGCAATTCGCTGATAACTCGAGAACGGTCGAATGTTAGCGTTTGCCGTATGTTGCATTGCGTTCAGCGCATCGAATTACCCCTATAGAGTGATTGGAGTGGTTACGGGAAGTGTACGGTAGTGTTTTGGAAGGAAAACCCGTTTATTGCGATATTCGTGCGTTTCACGGGCAGAAAAGCACGTTTTACACAGTCCCACTGTTTTGATGATAACTCAAGAACGGTCGAATGTTAGCGTTTGCCGTATGTTGCATCGTGTTCAGCGCATCGAATTACCCCTATAACAGTGAATTTGAAGCGTTTAAGGGAAGTGTACGGTAATGTTTTGACAGAAAATTGCCTTTTTTCGAAAATCAAGCAATTCGCTGATAACTCGAGAACGGACGAATGTTAGCGTTTGCCGTATGTTGCATCGTGTTCAGCGCATCGAATTACCCCTATACAGTGAATTTGAAGCGTTTAAGGGAAGTGTACGGTAATGTTTTGGCAGAAAATTGCTTTTTTCGAAAATTGAGCAATTCGCTGATAACTGGAGAACGGTCGAATGTTAGCGTTTGCCGTATGTTGCATTGCGTTCAGCGCATCGAATTACCCCTATACACTGAATTTGGAGTAGTTACGGGAAGTGTACGGTAGTGTTTTGGTAGGAAAACCCGTTTATGCGATATTCGTGCGTTTCACGGGCAGAAAAGCACGTTTTACACAGTCCTCACTGTTTTGTTGATAACTCAAGAACGGTCGAATGTTAGCGTTTGCCGTATGTTGCATCGTGTTCAGCGCATCGAATTACCCCTATACAGTGAATTTGAAGCGTTTAAGGGAAGTGTACGGTAGTGTTTTGGCAGAAAATTGCTTTTTTCGAAAATTGAGCAATTCGCTGATAACTCGAGAACGGTCGAATGTTAGCGTTTGCCGTATGTTGCATCGTGATCAGCACATCGAATTACCCCTATACAGTGAATTTGAAGCGTTTAAGGGAAGTGTACGGTAGTGTTTTGGCAGAAAATTGCTTTTTTCAAAAATCGAGCAATTCGCTGATAACTCGAGAACGGTCGAATGTTAGCGTTTGCCGTATGTTGCATCGTGTTCAGCACAACGAATTACCCCTATACAGTTAATTTGAAGCGTTTAAGGGAAGTGTACGGTAGTGTTTTGGCAGAAAATTGCTTTTTTCGAAAATTGAGCAATTCGCTGATAACTCGAGAACGGTCGAATGTTAGCGTTTGCCGTATGTTGCATTTTGTTCAGCGCATCGAATTACCCCCATAGAGTGAATTTGGAGTGGTTACGGGAAGTGTACGGTAGTGTTTTGGAAGGAAAACCCGTTTATGCGATATTCGTGCGTTTCACGGGCAGAAAAGCACGTTTTACACAGTCCTCACTGTTTGATGATAACTCAAGAACGGTCGAATGTTAGCGTTTGCCGTATGTTGCATGGTGTTCAGCACATCGAATTACCCCTATACAGTTAATTTGAAGCGTTTAAGGGAAGTGTACGGTAGTGTTTTGGCAGAAAATTGCTTTTTTCGAAAATCGAGCAATTCGCTGATAACTCGAGAACGGTCGAATGTTAGCGTTTGCCGTATGTTGCATTGCGTTCAGCGCATCGAATTACCCCTATACAGTGAATTTGAAGCGTTTAAGGGAAGTGTACGGTAATGTTTTGACAGAAAATTGCTTTTTTCGAAAATCAAGCAATTCGCTGATAACTCGAGAACGGTCGAATGTTAGCGTTTGCCGTATGTTGCATTGCGTTCAGCGCATCGAATTACCCCTATAGAGTGAATTTGGAGTGGTTACGGGAAGTGTACGGTAGTGTTTTGGAAGGAAAACCCGTTTATGCGATATTCGTGCGTTTCACGGGCAGAAAAGCACGTTTTACACAGTCCTCACTGTTTTGATGATAACTCAAGAACGGTCGAATGTTAGCGTTTGCCGTATGTTGCATCGTGTTCAGCACATCGAATTACCCCTATACAGTTAATTTGAAGCGTTTAAGGGAAGTGTACGGTAGTGTTTTGGCAGAAAATTGCTTTTTTCGAAAATTGAGCAATTCGCTGATAACTCGAGAACGGTCGAATGTTAGCGTTTGCCGTATGTTGCATTGCGTTCAGCGCATCGAATTACCCCTATAGAGTGAATTTGGAGTGGTTACGGGAAGTGTACGGTAGTGTTTTGGAAGGAAAACCCGTTTATGCGATATTCGTGCGTTTCACGGGCAGAAAAGCACGTTTTACACAGTCCTCACTGTTTTGATGATAACTCAAGAACGGTCGAATGTTAGCGTTTGCCGTATGTTGCATCGTGTTCAGCACATCGAATTACCCCTATACAGTTAATTTGAAGCGTTTAAGGGAAGTGTACGGTAGTGTTTTGGCAGAAAATTGCTTTTTTCGAAAATTGAGCAATTCGCTGATAACTCGAGAACGGTCGAATGTTAGCGTTTGCCGTATGTTGCATCGTGTTCAGCACATCGAACTACCCCTATACAGTGAATTTGAAGCGTTTAAGGGAAGTGTACGGTAGTGTTTTGGCAGAAAATTGCTTTTTTCGAAAATTGAGCAATTCGCTGATAACTCGAGAACGGTCGAATGTTAGCGTTTGCCGTATGTTGCATGCGTTCAGCGCATCGAATTACCCCTATACACTGAATTTGGAGTGGTTACGGGAAGTGTACGGTAGTGTTTTGGTAGGAAAACCCGTTTATGCGATATTCGTGCGTTTCACGGGCAGAAAAGCACGTTTTACACAGTCCTCACTGTTTTGATGATAACTCAAGAACGGTCGAATGTTAGCGTTTGCCGTATGTTGCATCGTGTTCAGCGCATCGAATTACCCCTATACAGTGAATTTGAAGCCTTTAAGGGAAGTGTACGGTAATGTTTTGACAGAAAATTGCTTTTTTCGAAAATCAAGCAATTCGCTGATAACTCGAGAACGGTCGAATGTTAGCGTTTGCCGTATGTTGCATTGGGTTCAGCGCATCGAATTACCCCTATACACTGAATTTGGAGTGGTTACGGGAAGTGTACGGTAGTGTTTTGGTAGGAAAACCCGTTTATGCGATATTCGTGCGTTTCACGGGCAGAAAAGCACGTGTTACACAGTCCTCACTGTTTTGATGATAACTCAAGAACGGTCGAATGTTAGCGTTTGCCGTATGTTGCATCGTGTTCAGCGCATCGAATTACCCCTATACACTGAATTTGGAGTGGTTACGGGAAGTGTACGGTAGTGTTTTGGTAGGAAAACCCGTTTATGCGATATTCGTGCGTTTCACGGGCAGAAAAGCACGTTTTACACAGTCCTCACTGTTTTGATGATAACTCAAGAACGGTCGAATGTTAGCGTTTGCCGTATGTTGCATCGTGTTCAGCGCATCGAATTACCCCTATACAGTGAATTTGAAGCCTTTAAGGGAAGTGTACGGTAATGTTTTGGCAGAAAATTGCTTTTTCGAAAATCGAGCAATTCGCTGATAACTCGAGAACGGTCGAATGTTAGCGTTTGCCGTATGTTGCATTGCGTTCAGCGCATCGAATTACCCCTATACACTGAATTTGGAGTGGTTACGGGAAGTGTACGGTAGTGTTTTGGTAGGAAAACCCGTTATGCGATATTCGTGCGTTTCACGGGCAGAAAAGCACGTTTTACACAGTCCTCACTGTTTTGATGATAACTCAAGAACGGTCGAATGTTAGCGTTTGCCGTATGTTGCATCGTGTTCAGCGCATCGAATTACCCTATACAGTGAATTTGAAGCGTTTAAGAGAAGTGTACGGTAGTGTTTTGGCAGAAAATTGCTTTTTCGAAAATTGAGCAATTCGCTGATAACTCGAGAACGGACGAATTAGCGTTTGCCGTATGTTGCATCGTGTTCAGCGCATCGAATTACCCCTATACAGTGAATTTGAAGCGTTTAAGGGAAGTGTACGGTAATGTTTTGACAGAAAATTGCTTTTTTCGAAAATCAAGCAATTCGCTGATAACTCGAGAACGGTCGAATGTTAGCGTTTGGCGTATGTTGCATTGCGTGCAGCGCATCGAATTACCCTATAGAGTGAATTTGGAGTGGTTACGGGAAGTGTACGGTACTGTTTGGAAGGAAACCCCGTTTATGCGATATTCGTGCGTTTCACGGGCAGAAAAGCACGTTTTACACAGTCCTCACTGTTTTGATGATAACTCAAGAACGGTCGAATGTTAGCGTTTGCCGTATGTTGCATCGTGTTCAGCACATCGAATTACCCTATACAGTTAATTTGAAGCGTTTAAGGGAAGTGTACGGTAGTGTTTTGGCAGAAAATTGCTTTTTTCGAAAATTGAGCAATTCGCTGATAACTCGAGAACGGTCGAATGTTAGCGTTTGCCGTATGTTGCATTGCGTTCAGCACATCGAATTACCCCTATACAGTGATTTTGAAGCGTTTAAGGGAAGTGTACGGTAGTGTTTTGGCAGAAAATTGCTTTTTCGAAAATCGAGCAATTCGCTGATAACTCGAGAACGGTCGAATGTTAGCGTTCGCCGTATGTTGCATTGCGTTCAGCGCATCGAATTACCCCTATACACTGAATTTGGAGTGGTTACGGGAAGTGTACGGTAGTGTTTTGGTAGGAAAACCCGTTTATGCGATATTCGTGCGTTTCACGGGCAGAAAAGCACGTTTTACACAGTCCTCACTGTTTTGATGATAACTCAAGAACGGTCGAATGTTAGCGTTTGCCGTATGTTGCATCGTGTTCAGCGCATCGAATTACCCCTACGCAGTGAATTTGAAGCGTTTAAGGGAAGTGTACGGTAGTGTTTGGCAGAAAATTGCTTTTTCGAAAATTGAGCAATTTGCTGATAACTCGAGAACGGTCGAATGTTAGCGTTTGCCGTATGTTGCATCGTGTTCAGCACATCGAATTACCCTATACAGTGAATTTGAAGCGTTTAAGGGAAGTGTACGGTAGTGTTTTGGCAGAAAATTGCTTTTTTCGAAAATCGAGCAATTCGCTGATAACTCGAGAACGGTCGAATGTTAGCGTTTGCCGTATGTTGCATTGGGTTCAGCGCATCGAATTACCCCTATACACTGAATTTGGAGTGGTTACGGGAAGTGTACGGTAGTGTTTTGGTAGGAAAACCCGTTTATGCGATATTCGTGCGTTTCACGGGCAGAAAAGCACGTTTTACACAGTCCTCACTGTTTTGATGATAACTCAAGAACGGTCGAATGTTAGCGTTTGCCGTATGTTGCATCGTGTTCAGCGCATCGAATTACCCCTATACACTGAATTTGGAGTGGTTACGGGAAGTGTACGGTAGTGTTTTGGTAGGAAAACCCGTTATGCGATATTCGTGCCTTTCACGGGCAGAAAAGCACGTTTTACACAGTCCTCACTGTTTTGATGATAACTCAAGAACGGTCGAATGTTAGCGTTTGCCGTATGTTGCATCGTGTTCAGCGCATCGAATTACCCCTATACAGTGAATTTGAAGCGTTTAAGGGAAGTGTACGGTAATTTTTGACAGAAAATTGCTTTTTTTCGAAAATCAAGCAATTCGCTGATAACTCGAGAACGGTCGAATGTTAGCGTTTGCCGTATGTTGCATTGCGTTCAGCGCATCGAATTACCCCTATAGAGTGAATTTGGAGTGGTTACGGGAAGTGTACGGTAGTGTTTTGGAAGGAAAACCCGTTTATGCGATATTCGTGCGTTTCACGGGCAGAAAAGCACGTTTTACACAGTCCTCACTGTTTTGATGATAACTCGAGAACGGTCGAATGTTAGCGTTTGCCGTATGTTGCATCGTGTTCTGCACATCGAATTACCCCTATACAGTGATTTTGAAGCGTTTAAGGGAAGTGTACGGTAGTGTTTTGGCAGAAAATTGCTTTTTTCGAAAATCGAGCAATTCGCTGATAACTGGAGAACGGTCGAATGTTAGCGTTTGCCGTATGTTGCATTGCGTTCAGCGCATCGAATTACCCCTATACACTGAATTTGGAGTGGTTACGGGAAGTGTACGGTAGTGTTTGGTAGGAAAACCCGTTTATGCGATATTCGTGCGTTTCACGGGCAGAAAAGCACGTTTTACACAGTCCTCACTGTTTTGATGATAACTCAAGAACGGTCGAATGTTAGCGTTTGCCGTATGTTGCATCGTGTTCTGCACATCGAATTACCCCTATACAGTGATTTTGAAGCGTTTAAGGGAAGTGTACGGTAGTGTTTTGGCAGAAAATTGCTTTTTTCGAAAATCGAGCAATTCGCTGATAACTGGAGAACGGTCGAATGTTAGCGTTTGCCGTTGTTGCATTGCGTTCAGCGCATCGAATTACCCCTATACACTGAATTTGGAGTGGTTACGGGAAGTGTACGGTAGTGTTTTGGTAGGAAAACCCGTTTATGCGATATTCGTGCGTTTCACGGGCAGAAAAGCACGTTTTACACAGTCCTCACTGTTTTGATGATAACTCAAGAACGGTCGAATGTTAGCGTTTGCCGTATGTTGCATCGTGTTCAGCGCATCGAATTACCCCTATACAGTGAATTTGAAGCGTTTAAGGGAAGTGTACGGTAATGTTTTGGCAGAAAATTGCTTTTTTCGAAAATTGAGCAATTCGCTGATAACTGGAGAACGGTCGAATGTTAGCGTTTGCCGTATGTTGCATTGCGTTCAGCGCATCGAATTACCCCTATGCACTGAATTTGGAGTGGTTACGGAAGTGTACGGTAGTGTTTGGTAGGAAAACCCGTTTATGCGATATTCGTGCGTTTCACGGGCAGAAAAGCACGTTTTACACAGTCCTCACTGTTTGATGATAACTCAAGAACGGTCGAATGTTAGCGTTTGCCGTATGTTGCATCGTGTTCAGCGCATCGAATTACCCCTATACAGTGAATTTGAAGCGTTTAAGGGAAGTGTACGGTAGTGTTTTGGCAGAAAATTGCTTTTTCGAAAATTGAGCAATTCGCTGATAACTCGAGAACGGTCGAATGTTAGCGTTTGCCGTATGTTGCATCGTGATCAGCACATCGAATTACCCCTATACAGTGAATTTGAAGCGTTTAAGGGAAGTGTACGGTAGTGGTTTGGCAGAAAATTGCTTTTTTCAAAAATCGAGCAATTCGCTGATAACTCGAGAACGGTCGAATGTTAGCGTTTGCCGTATGTTGCATCGTGTTCAGCACATCGAATTACCCCTATACAGTTAATTTGAAGCGTTTAAGGGAAGTGTACGGTAGTGTTTTGGCAGAAAATTGCTTTTTTGAAAATTGAGCAATTCGCTGATAACTCGAGAACGGACGAATGTTAGCGTTTGCCGTATGTTGCATCGTGTTCAGCGCATCGAATTACCCTATACAGTGAATTTGAAGCGTTTAAGGGAAGTGTACGGTAATGTTTTGACAGAAAATTGCTTTTTTCGAAAATCAAGCAATTCGCTGATAACTCGAGAACGGTCGAATGTTAGCGTGTGGCGTATGTTGCATTGCGTTCAGCGCATCGAATTACCCCTATAGAGTGAATTTGGAGTGGTTACGGGAAGTGTACGGTACTGTTTTGGAAGGAAAACCCGTTTATGCGATATTCGTGCGTTTCACGGGCAGAAAAGCACGTTTACACAGTCCTCACTGTTTTGATGATAACTCGAGAACGGTCGAATGTTAGCGTTTGCCGTATGTTGCATCGTGTTCTGCACATCGAATTACCCCTATACAGTGATTTTGAAGCGTTTAAGGGAAGTGTACGGTAGTGTTTTGGCAGAAAATTGCTTTTTTCGAAAATCGAGCAATTCGCTGATAACTGGAGAACGGTCGAATGTTAGCGTTTGCCGTATGTTGCATTGCGTTCAGCGCATCGAATTACCCCTATACACTGAATTTGGACTGGTTACGGGAAGTGTACGGTAGTGTTTTGGTAGGAAAACCCGTTTATGCGATATTCGTGCGTTTCACGGGCAGAAAAGCACGTTTTACACGGTCCTCACTGTTTTGATGATAACTCAAGAACGGTCGAATGTTAGCGTTTGCCGTATGTTGCATCGTGTTCAGCGCATCGAATTACCCCTATACAGTGAATTTGAAGCGTTTAAGGGAAGTGTACGGTAGTGTTTTGGCAGAAAATTGCTTTTTTCGAAAGTTGAGCAATTCGCTGATAACTCGAGAACGGTCGAATGTTAGCGTTTGCCGTATGTTGCATCGTGTTCTGCACATCGAATTACCCCTATACAGTGATTTGAAGCGTTTAAGGGAAGTGTACGGTAGTGTTTGGCAGAAAGTTGCTTTTTTCGAAAATCGAGCAATTCGCTGATAACTGGAGAACGGTCGATGTTAGCGTTTGCCGTATGGTGCATTGCGTTCAGCGCATCGAATTACCCCTATACACTGAATTTGGAGTGGTTACGGGAAGTGTACGGTAGTGTTTTGGTAGGAAAACCCGTTTATGCGATATTCGTGCGTTTCACGGGCAGAAAAGCACGTTTTACACAGTCCTCACTGTTTTGATGATAACTCAAGAACGGTCGAATGTTAGCGTTTGCCGTATGTTGCATCGTGTTCAGCGCATCGAATTACCCCTATACAGTGAATTTGAAGCCTTTAAGGGAAGTGTACGGTAATGTTTTGGCAGAAAATTGCTTTTTTCGAAAATCGAGCAATTCGCTGATAACTCGAGAACGGTCGAATGTTAGCGTTTGCCGTATATTGCATTGCGTTCAGCGCATCGAATTACCCCTATACACTGAATTTGGAGTGGTTACGGGAAGTGTACGGTAGTGTTTTGGTAGGAAAACCCGTTTATGCGATATTCGTGCGTTTCACGGGCAGAAAAGCACGTTTTACACAGTCCTCACTGTTTTGATGATAACTCAAGAACGGTCGAATGTTGGCGTTTGCCGTATGTTGCATCGTGTTCAGCGCATCGAATTACCCCTATACAGTGAATTTGAAGCGTTTAAGAGAAGTGTACGGTAGTGTTTTGGCAGAAAATTGCTTTTTTGAAAATTGAGCAATTCGCTGATAACTCGAGAACGGACGAATGTTAGCGTTTGCCGTATGTTGCATCGTGTTCAGCGCATCGAATTACCCCTATACAGTGAATTTGAAGCGTTTAAGGGAAGTGTACGGTAATGTTTTGACAGAAAATTGCTTTTTTCGAAAATCAAGCAATTCGCTGATAACTCGAGAACGGTCGAATGTTAGCGTGTGGCGTATGTTGCATTGCGTTCAGCGCATCGAATTACCCCTATAGAGTGAATTTGGAGTGGTTACGGGAAGTGTACGGTACTGTTTTGGAAGGAAAACCCGTTTATGCGATATTCGTGCGTTTCACGGGCAGAAAAGCACGTTTTACACAGTCCTCACTGTTTTGATGATAACTCGAGAACGGTCGAATGTTAGCGTTTGCCGTATGTTGCATCGTGTTCTGCACATCGAATTACCCCTATACAGTGATTTTGAAGCGTTTAAGGGAAGTGTACGGTAGTGTTTTGGCAGAAAATTGCTTTTTTCGAAAATCGAGCAATTCGCTGATAACTGGAGAACGGTCGAATGTTAGCGTTTGCCGTATGTTGCATTGCGTTCAGCGCATCGAATTACCCCTATACACTGAATTTGGAGTGGTTACGGGAAGTGTACGGTAGTGTTTTGGTAGGAAAACCCGTTTATGCGATATTCGTGCGTTTCACGGGCAGAAAAGCACGTTTTACACGGTCCTCACTGTTTTGATGATAACTCAAGAACGGTCGAATGTTAGCGTTTGCCGTATGTTGCATCGTGTTCAGCGCATCGAATTACCCCTATACAGTGAATTTGAAGCGTTTAAGGGAAGTGTACGGTAGTGTTTTGGCAGAAAATTGCTTTTTTCGAAAGTTGAGCAATTCGCTGATAACTCGAGAACGGTCGAATGTTAGCGTTTGCCGTATGTTGCATCGTGTTCTGCACATCGGATTACCCCTATACAGTGATTTTGAAGCGTTTAAGGGAAGTGTACGGTAGTGTTTTGGCAGAAAGTTGCTTTTTTCGAAAATCGAGCAATTCGCTGATAACTGGAGAACGGTCGAATGTTAGCGTTTGCCGTATGGTGCATTGCGTTCAGCGCATCGAATTACCCCTATACACTGAATTTGGAGTGGTTACGGGAAGTGTACGGTAGTGTTTTGGTAGGAAAACCCGTTTATGCGATATTCGTGCGTTTCACGGGCAGAAAAGCACGTTTTACACAGTCCTCACTGTTTTGATGATAACTCAAGAACGGTCGAATGTTAGCGTTTGCCGTATGTTGCATCGTGTTCAGCGCATCGAATTACCCCTATACAGTGAATTTGAAGCGTTTAAGGGAAGTGTACGGTAGTGTTTTGGCAGAAAATTGCTTTTTTCGAAAATTGAGCAATTCGCTGATAACTCGAGAACGGACGAATGTTAGCGTTTGCCGTATGTTGCATCGTGTTCAGCGCATCGAATTACCCCTATACAGTGAATTTGAAGCGTTTAAGGGAAGTGTACGGTAATGTTTTGACAGAAAATTGCTTTTTTCGAAAATCAAGCAATTCGCTGATAACTCGAGCACGGTCGAATGTTAGCGTTTGGCGTATGTTGCATTGCGTTCAGCGCATCGAATTACCCCTATAGAGTGAATTTGGAGTGGTTACGGGAAGTGTACGGTACTGTTTTGGAAGGAAACCCCGTTTATGCGATATTCGTGCGTTTCACGGGCAGAAAAGCACGTTTTACACAGTCCTCACTGTTTTGATGATAACTCAAGAACGGTCGAATGTTAGCGTTTGCCGTATGTTGCATCGTGTTCAGCACATCGAATTACCCCTATACAGTTAATTTGAAGCGTTTAAGGGAAGTGTACGGTAGTGTTTTGGCAGAAAATTGCTTTTTTCGAAAATTGAGCAATTCGCTGATAACTCGAGAACGGTCGAATGTTAGCGTTTGCCGTATGTTGCATTGCGTTCAGCACATCGAATTACCCCTATACAGTGATTTTGAAGCGTTTAAGGGAAGTGTACGGTAGTGTTTTGGCAGAAAATTGCTTTTTTCGAAAATCGAGCAATTCGCTGATAACTCGAGAACGGTCGAATGTTAGCGTTCGCCGTATGTTGCATTGCGTTCAGCGCATCGAATTACCCCTATACACTGAATTTGGAGTGGTTACGGGAAGTGTACGGTAGTGTTTTGGTAGGAAAACCCGTTTATGCGATATTCGTGCGTTTCACGGGCAGAAAAGCACGTTTTACACAGTCCTCACTGTTTTGATGATAACTCAAGAACGGTCGAATGTTAGCGTTTGCCGTATGTTGCATCGTGTTCAGCGCATCGAATTACCCCTACACAGTGAATTTGAAGCCTTTAAGGGAAGTGTACGGTAATGTTTTGACAGAAAATTGCTTTTTTCGAAAATCAAGCAATTCGCTGATAACTCGAGAACGGTCGAATGTTAGCGTTTGCCGTATGTTGCATTGGGTTCAGCGCATCGAATTACCCCTATACACTGAATTTGGAGTGGTTACGGGAAGTGTACGGTAGTGTTTTGGTAGGAAAACCCGTTTATGCGATATTCGTGCGTTTCACGGGCAGAAAAGCACGTTTTACACAGTCCTCACTGTTTTGATGATAACTCAAGAACGGTCGAATGTTAGCGTTTGCCGTATGTTGCATTGCGTTCACCGCATCGAATTACCCCTATACACTGAATTTGGAGTGGTTACGGGAAGTGTACGGTAGTGTTTTGGTAGGAAAACCCGTTTATGCGATATTCGTGCGTTTCACGGGCAGAAAAGCACGTTTTACACAGTCCTCACTGTTTTGATGATAACTCAAGAACGGTCGAATGTTAGCGTTTGCCGTATGTTGCATCGTGTTCAGCGCATCGAATTACCCCTATACAGTGAATTTGAAGCGTTTAAGGGAAGTGTACGGTAATGTTTTGACAGAAAATTGCTTTTTTCGAAAATCAAGCAATTCGCTGATAACTCGAGAACGGTCGAATGTTAGCGTTTGCCGTATGTTGCATTGCGTTCAGCGCATCGAATTACCCCTATAGAGTGAATTTGGAGTGGTTACGGGAAGTGTACGGTAGTGTTTTGGAAGGAAAACCCGTTTATGCGATATTCGTGCGTTTCACGGCCAGAAAAGCACGTTTTACACAGTCCTCACTGTTTTTGATGATAACTCAAGAACGGTCGAATGTTAGCGTTTGCCGTATGTTGCATCGTGTTCAGCACATCGAATTACCCCTATACAGTTAATTTGAAGCGTTTAAGGGAAGTGTACGGTAGTGTTTTGGCAGAAAATTGCTTTTTTCGAAAATTGAGCAATTCGCTGATAACTCGAGAACGGTCGAATGTTAGCGTTTGCCGTATGTTGCATCGTGTTCAGCACATCGAATTACCCCTATACAGTGAATTTGAAGCGTTTAAGGGAAGTGTACGGAAGTGTTTTGGCAGAAAATTGCTTTTTTCGAAAATCGAGCAATTCGCTGATAACTCGAGAACGGTCGAATGTTAGCGTTTGCCGTATGTTGCATTGCGTTCAGCGCATCGAATTACCCCTATACACTGAATTTGGAGTGGTTACGGGAAGTGTACGGTAGTGTTTTGGTAGGAAAACCCGTTTATGCGATATTCGTGCGTTTCACGGGCAGAAAAGCACGTTTTACACAGTCCTCACTGTTTTGATGATAACTCAAGAACGGTCGAATGTTAGGGTTTGCCGTATGTTGCATCGTGTTCAGCGCATCGAATTACCCCTATACAGTGAATTTGAAGCCTTTAAGGGAAGTGTACGGTAATGTTTTGACAGAAAATTGCTTTTTTCGAAAATCAAGCAATTCGCTGATAACTCGAGAACGGTCGAATGTTAGCGTTTGCCGTATGTTGCATTGGGTTCAGCGCATCGAATTACCCCTATACACTGAATTTGGAGTGGTTACGGGAAGTGTACGGTAGTGTTTTGGTAGGAAAACCCGTTTATGCGATATTCGTGCGTTTCACGGGCAGAAAAGCACGTTTTACACAGTCCTCACTGTTTTGATGATAACTCAAGAACGGTCGAATGTTAGCGTTTGCCGTATGTTGCATCGTGTTCAGCGCATCGAATTACCCCTATACACTGAATTTGGAGTGGTTACGGGAAGTGTACGGTAGTGTTTTGGTAGGAAAACCCGTTTATGCGATATTCGTGCGTTTCACGGGCAGAAAAGCACGTTTTACACAGTCCTCACTGTTTTGATGATAACTCAAGAACGGTCGAATGTTAGCGTTTGCCGTATGTTGCATCGTGTTCAGCGCATCGAATTACCCCTATACAGTGAATTTGAAGCCTTTAAGGGAAGTGTACGGTAATGTTTTGGCAGAAAATTGCTTTTTTCGAAAATCGAGCAATTCGCTGATAACTCGAGAACGGTCAAATGTTAGCGTTTGCCGTATGTTGCATTGCGTTCAGCGCATCGAATTACCCCTATACACTGAATTTGGAGTGGTTACGGGAAGTGTACGGTAGTGTTTTGGTAGGAAAACCCGTTTATGCGATATTCGTGCGTTTCACGGGCAGAAAAGCACGTTTTACACAGTCCTCACTGTTTTGATGATAACTCAAGAACGGTCGAATGTTAGCGTTTGCCGTATGTTGCATTGCGTTCAGCGCATCGAAGCACCCCTATAGAGTGAATTTGGAGTGGTTACGGGAAGTGTACGGTACTGTTTTGGAAGGAAAACCCGTTTATGCGATATTCGTGCGTTTCACGGGCAGAAAAGCACGTTTTACACAGTCCTCACTGTTTTGATGATAACTCAAGAACGGTCGAATGTTAGCGTTTGCCGTATGTTGCATCGTGTTCAGCGCATCGAATTACCCCTATACAGTGAATTTGAAGCGTTTAAGGGAAGTGTACGGTAATGTTTTGACAGAAAATTGCTTTTTTCGAAAATCAAGCAATTCGCTGATAACTCGAGAACGGTCGAATGTTAGCGTTTGCCGTATGTTGCATTGCGTTCAGCGCATCGAATTACCCCTATAGAGTGAATTTGGAGTGGTTACGGAAGTGTACGGTACTGTTTTGGAAGGAAAACCCGTTTATGCGATATTCGTGCGTTTAACGGGCAGAAAAGCACGTTTTACACAGTCCTCACTGTTTTGATGATAACTCAAGAACGGTCGAATGTTAGCGTTTGCCGTATGTTGCATCGTGTTCAGCACATCGAATTACCCCTATACAGTTAATTTGAAGCGTTTAAGGGAAGTGTACGGTAGTGTTTTGGCAGAAAATTGCTTTTTTCGAAAATTGAGCAATTCGCTGATAACTCGAGAACGGTCGAATGTTAGCGTTTGCCGTATGTTGCATTGCGTTCAGCACATCGAATTACCCCTATACAGTGATTTTGAAGCGTTTAAGGGAAGTGTACGGTAGTGTTTTGGCAGAAAATTGCTTTTTTCGAAAATCGAGCAATTCGCTGATAACTCGAGAACGGTCGAATGTTAGCGTTTGCCGTATGTTGCATTGCGTTCAGCACATCGAATTACCCCTATACAGTGATTTTGAAGCGTTTAAGGGAAGTGTACGGTAGTGTTTTGGCAGAAAATTGCTTTTTTCGAAAATCGAGCAATTCGCTGATAACTCGAGAACGGTCGAATGTTAGCGTTTGCCGTATGTTGCATTGCGTTCAGCGCATCGAATTACCCCTATACACTGAATTTGGAGTGGTTACGGGAAGTGTACGGTAGTGTTTTGGTAGGAAAACCCGTTTATGCGATATTCGTGCGTTTCACGGGCAGAAAAGCACGTTTTACACAGTCCTCACTGTTTTGATGATAACTCAAGAACGGTCGAATGTTAGCGTTTGCCGTATGTTGCATCGTGTTCAGCGCATCGAATTACCCCTATACAGTGAATTTGAAGCGTTTAAGGGAAGTGTACGGTAATGTTTTGACAGAAAATTGCTTTTTTCGAAAATCAAGCAATTCGCTGATAACTCGAGAACGGTCGAATGTTAGCGTTTGCCGTATGTTGCATTGCGTTCAGCGCATCGAATTACCCCTATAGAGTGAATTGGAGTGGTTACGGAAGTGTACGGTAGTGTTTTGGAAGGAAAACCCGTTTATGCGATATTCGTGCGTTTCACGGGCAGAAAAGCACGTTTTACACAGTCCTCACTGTTTTGATGATAACTCGAGAACGGTCGAATGTTAGCGTTTGCCGTATGTTGCATCGTGTTCTGCACATCGAATTACCCCTATACAGTGATTTTGAAGCGTTTAAGGGAAGTGTACGGTAGTGTTTTGGCAGAAAATTGCTTTTTTCGAAAATTGAGCAATTCGCTGATAACTCGAGAACGGACGAATGTTAGCGTTTGCCGTATGTTGCATCGTGTTCAGCGCATCGAATTACCCCTATACAGTGAATTTGAAGCGTTTAAGGGAAGTGTACGGTGATGTTTTGGCAGAAAATTGCTTTTTTCGAAAATTGAGCAATTCGCTGATAACTGGAGAACGGTCGAATGTTAGCGTTTGCCGTATGTTGCATTGCGTTCAGCGCATCGAATTACCCCTATACACTGAATTTGGAGTGGTTACGGGAAGTGTACGGTAGTGTTTTGGTAGGAAAACCCGTTTATGCGATATTCGTGCGTTTCACGGGCAGAAAAGCACGTTTTACACAGTCCTCACTGTTTTGATGATAACTCAAGAACGGTCGAATGTTAGCGTTTGCCGTATGTTGCATCGTGTTCAGCGCATCGAATTACCCCTATACAGTGAATTTGAAGCGTTTAAGGGAAGTGTACGGTAGTGTTTTGGCAGAAAATTGCTTTTTTCGAAAATTGAGCAATTCGCTGATAACTCGAGAACGGTCGAATGTTAGCGTTTGCCGTATGTTGCATCGTGATCAGCACATCGAATTACCCTATACAGTGAATTTGAAGCGTTTAAGGGAAGTGTACGGTAGTGTTTTGGCAGAAAATTGCTTTTTTCAAAAATCGAGCAATTCGCTGATAACTCGAGAACGGTCGAATGTTAGCGTTTGCCGTATGTTGCATCGTGTTCAGCACAACGAATTACCCCTATACAGTTAATTTGAAGCGTTTAAGGGAAGTGTACGGTAGTGTTTTGGCAGAAAATTGCTTTTTTCGGAAAATTGAGCAATTCGCTGATAACTCGAGAACGGTCGAATGTTAGCGTTTGCCGTATGTTGCATCGTGTTCAGCACATCGAATTACCCCTATACAGTGAATTTGAAGCCTTTAAGGGAAGTGTACGGTAATGTTTTGACAGAAAATTGATTTTTCGAAAATCAAGCAATTCGCTGATAACTCGAGAACGGTCGAATGTTAGCGTTTGCCGTATGTTGCATCGTGTTCAGCGCATCGAATTACCCCTATACACTGAATTTGGAGTGGTTACGGGTAGTGTACGTAGTGTTTTGGTAGGAAAACCCGTTTATGCGATATTCGTGCGTTTCACGGGCAGAAAAGCACGTTTTACACAGTCCTCACTTTTGATGATAACTCAAGAACGGTCGAATGTTAGGTTTGCCGTATGTTGCATCGTGTTCAGCGCATCGAATTACCCCTATACAGTGAATTTGAAGCCTTTAAGGGAAGTGTACGGTAATGTTTTGACAGAAAATTGCTTTTTCGAAAATCAAGCAATTCGCTGATAACTCGAGAACGGTCGAATGTTAGCGTTTGCCGTATGTTGCATTGGGTTCAGCGCATCGAATTACCCCTATACACTGAATTTGGAGTGGTTACGGAAGTGTACGGTAGTGTTTTGGTAGGAAAACCCGTTTATGCGATATTCGTGCGTTTCACGGGCAGAAAAGCACGTTTACACAGTCCTCACTGTTTTGATGATAACTCAAGAACGTCGAATGTTAGCGTTTGCCGTATGTTGCATCGTGTTCAGCGCATCGAATTACCCCTATACACTGAATTTGGAGTGGTTACGGGAAGTGTACGGTAGGTTTTGGTAGGAAAACCCGTTTATGCGATATTCGTGCGTTTCACGGGCAGAAAAGCACGTTTTACACAGTCCTCACTGTTTTGATGATAACTCAAGAACGGTCGAATGTTAGCGTTTGCCGTATGTTGCATCGTGTTCAGCGCATCGAATTACCCCTATACAGTGAATTTGAAGCCTTTAAGGGAAGTGTACGGTAATGTTTGGCAGAAAATTGCTTTTTTCGAAAATCGAGCAATTCGCTGATAACTCGAGAACGGTCAAATGTTAGCGTTTGCCGTATGTTGCATTGCGTTCAGCGCATCGAATACCCTATACACTGAATTTGGAGTGGTTACGGGAAGTGTACGGTAGTGTTTTGGTAGGAAAACCCGTTTATGCGATATTCGTGCGTTTCACGGGCAGAAAAGCACGTTTTACACAGTCCTCACTGTTTTGATGATAACTCAAGAACGGTCGAATGTTAGCGTTTGCCGTATGTTGCATTGCGTTCAGCGCATCGAAGCACCCTATAGAGTGAATTTGGAGTGGTTACGGGAAGTGTACGGTACTGTTTTGGAAGGAAAACCCGTTTATGCGATATTCGTGCGTTTAACGGGCAGAAAAGCACGTTTTACACAGTCCTCACGTTTTGATGATAACTCAAGAACGGTCGAATGTTAGCGTTTGCCGTATGTTGCATCGTGTTCAGCACATCGAATTACCCTATACAGTTAATTTGAAGCGTTAAGGGAAGTGTACGGTAGTGTTTTGGCAGAAAATTGCTTTTTTCGAAAATTGAGCAATTCGCTGATAACTCGAGAACGGTCGAATGTTAGCGTTTGCCGTATGTTGCATTGCGTTCAGCACATCGAATTACCCTATACAGTGATTTTGAAGCGTTTAAGGGAAGTGTACGTAGTGTTTTGGCAGAAAATGCTTTTTTCGAAAATCGAGCAATTCGCTGATAACTCGAGAACGGTCGAATGTTAGCGTTTGCCGTATGTTGCATTGCGTTCAGCGCATCGAATTACCCCTATACACTGAATTTGGAGTGGTTACGGGAAGTGTACGGTAGTGTTTGGTAGGAAAACCCGTTTATGCGATATTCGTGCGTTTCACGGGCAGAAAAGCACGTTTTACACAGTCCTCACTGTTTGATGATAACTCAAGAACGGTCGCGAATGTTAGCGTTTGCCGTATGTTGCATCGTGTTCAGCGCATCGAATTACCCCTATACAGTGAATTTGAAGCGTTTAAGGGAAGTGTACGGTAATGTTTTGACAGAAAATTGCTTTTTTCGAAAATCAAGCAATTCGCTGATAACTCGAGAACGGTCGAATGTTAGCGTTTGCCGTATGTTGCATTGCGTTCAGCGCATCGAATTACCCCTATAGAGTGAATTTGGAGTGGTTACGGGAAGTGTACGGTACTGTTTTGGAAGGAAAACCGTTTATGCGATATTCGTGCGTTTAACGGGCAGAAAAGCACGTTTTACACAGTCCTCACTGTTTTGATGATAACTCAAGAACGGTCGAATGTTAGCGTTTGCCGTATGTTGCATCGTGTTCAGCACATCGAATTACCCCTATACAGTTAATTTGAAGCGTTTAAGGGAAGTGTACGGTAGTGTTTTGGCAGAAAATTGCTTTTTTCGAAAATTGAGCAATTCGCTGATAACTCGAGAACGGTCGAATGTTAGCGTTTGCCGTATGTTGCATTGCGTTCAGCACATCGAATTACCCCTATACAGTGATTTGAAGCGTTTAAGGGAAGTGTACGGTAGTGTTTTGGCAGAAAATTGCTTTTTTCGAAAATCGAGCAATTCGCTGATAACTCGAGAACGGTCGAATGTTAGCGTTTGCCGTATGTTGCATGCGTTCAGCACATCGAATTACCCTATACAGTGATTTTGAAGCGTTTAAGGGAAGTGTACGGTAGTGTTTTGGCAGAAAATTGCTTTTTTCGAAAATCGAGCAATTCGCTGATAACTCGAGAACGGTCGAATGTTAGCGTTTGCCGTATGTTGCATTGCGTTCAGCGCATCGAATTACCCTATACACTGAATTTGGAGTGGTTACGGGAAGTGTACGGTAGTGTTTTGGTAGGAAAACCGTTTATGCGATATTCGTGCGTTTCACGGGCAGAAAAGCACGTTTTACACAGTCCTCACTGTTTTGATGATAACTCAAGAACGGTCGAATGTTAGCGTTTGCCGTATGTTGCATCGTGTTCAGCGCATCGAATTACCCCTATACAGTGAATTTGAAGCGTTTAAGGGAAGTGTACGGTAATGTTTTGACAGAAAATTGCTTTTTTCGAAAATCAAGCAATTCGCTGATAACTCGAGAACGGTCGAATGTTAGCGTTTGCCGTATGTTGCATTGCGTTCAGCGCATCGAATTACCCTATAGAGTGAATTGGAGTGGTTACGGGAAGTGTACGGTAGTGTTTTGGAAGGAAAACCGTTTATGCGATATTCGTGCGTTTCACGGGCAGAAAAGCACGTTTTACACAGTCCTCACTGTTTTGATGATAACTCGAGAACGGTCGAATGTTAGCGTTTGCCGTATGTTGCATCGTGTTCTGCACATCGAATTACCCTATACAGTGATTTGAAGCGTTTAAGGGAAGTGTACGGTAGTGTTTTGCAGAAAATTGCTTTTTTCGAAAATTGAGCAATTCGCTGATAACTCGAGAACGGACGAATGTTAGCGTTTGCCGTATGTTGCATCGTGTTCAGCGCATCGAATTACCCCTATACAGTGAATTTGAAGCGTTTAAGGGAAGTGTACGGTAATGTTTTGGCAGAAAATTGCTTTTTTCGAAAATTGAGCAATTCGCTGATAACTGGAGAACGGTCGAATGTTAGCGTTTGCCGTATGTTGCATTGCGTTCAGCGCATCGAATTACCCCTATACACTGAATTTGGAGTGGTTACGGGAAGTGTACGGTAGTGTTTTGTAGGAAAACCCGTTTATGCGATATTCGTGCGTTTCACGGGCAGAAAGCACGTTTTACACAGTCCTCACTGTTTTGATGATAACTCAGAACGGTCGAATGTTAGCGTTTGCCGTATGTTGCATCGTGTTCAGCGCATCGAATTACCCCTATACAGTGAATTGAAGCGTTTAAGGGAAGTGTACGGTATGTTTTGCAGAAAATTGCTTTTTCGAAAATGAGCAATTCGCTGATAACTCGAAACGGTCGAATGTTAGCGTTTGCCGTATGTTGCATCGTGATCAGCACATCGAATTACCCCTATACAGTGAATTTGAAGCGTTTAAGGGAAGTGTACGGTAGTGTTTTGGCAGAAAATTGCTTTTTTCAAAAATCGAGCAATCGCTGATAACTCGAGAACGGTCGAATGTTAGCGTTTGCCGTATGTTGCATGTGTTCAGCACAACGAATTACCCCTATACAGTTAATTTGAAGCGTTTAAGGAAGTGTACGGTAGTTTTGGCAGAAAATTGCTTTTTCGAAAATTGAGCAATTCGCTGATACTCGAGAACGGTCGAATGTAGCGTTTGCCGTATGTTGCATCGTGTTCAGCACATCGAATTACCCCTATACAGTGAATTTGAAGCCTTTAAGGGAAGTGTACGGTAATGTTTTTGACAGAAAATTGATTTTTCGAAAATCAAGCAATTCGCTGATAACTCGAGAACGGTCGAATGTTAGCGTTTGCCGTATGTTGCATTTTGTTCAGCGCATCGAATTACCCCATAGAGTGAATTTGGAGTGGTTACGGGAAGTGTACGGTGTTTGGAAGGAAAACCGTTTATGCGATATTCGTGCGTTTCACGGGCAGAAAAGCACGTTTTACACAGTCTCACTGTTTTGATGATAACTCAAGAACGGTCGAATGTTAGCGTTTGCGTATGTTGCATCGTGTTCAGCACACGAATTACCCTATACAGTAATTTGAAGCGTTTAAGGAAGTGTACGGTAGTGTTTGGCAGAAAATTGCTTTTTCGAAAATCGAGCAATTCGCTGATAACTCGAGAACGGTCGAATGTTAGCGTTTGCCGTATGTTGCATTGCGTTCAGCGCATCGAATTACCCCTATACACTGAATTGGAGTGGTTACGGGAAGTGTACGGTAGTGTTTTGGTAGGAAAACCCGTTATGCGATATTCGTGCGTTTCACGGCAGAAAAGCACGTTTTACACAGTCCTCACTGTTTGATGATAACTCAAGAACGGTCGAATGTTAGCGTTTGCCGTATGTTGCATCGTGTTCAGCGCATCGAATTACCCCTATACAGTGAATTGAAGCGTTTAAGGAAGTGTACGGTAATGTTTTGACAGAAAATTGCTTTTTCGAAATCAAGCAATTCGCTGATAACTCGAGAACGGTCGAATGTTAGCGTTTGCCGTATGTTGCATTGCGTTCAGCGCATCGAATTAACCCCTATAGAGTGAATTTGGAGTGGTTACGGGAAGTGTACGGTAGTGTTTTGGAAGGAAAACCCGTTTATGCGATATTCGTGCGTTTCACGGGCAGAAAAGCACGTTTTACACAGTCCTCACTGTTTTGATGATAACTCAAGAACGGTCGAATGTTAGCGTTTGCGTATGTTGCATCGTGTTCAGCACATCGAATTACCCCTATACAGTAATTTGAAGCGTTTAAGGGAAGTGTACGGTAGTGTTTTGGCAGAAAATTGCTTTTTTCGAAAATTGAGCAATTCGCTGATAACTCGAGAACGGTCGAATGTTCGCGTTTTGCCGTATGTTGCATTGCGTTCAGCGCATCGAATTACCCCTTATAGAGTGAATTTGGAGTGGTTACGGGAAGTGTACGGTAGTGTTTTGGTAGGAAAACCCGTTTTATGCGATATTCGTGCGTTTCACGGGCAGAAAAGCACGTTTTACACAGTCCTCACTGTTTTGATGATAACTCAAGAACGGTCGAATGTTAGCGTTTGCCGTATGTTGCATCGTGTTCAGCGCATCGAATTACCCCTATACAGTGAATTTGAAGCCTTTCAGGGAAGTGTACGGTAATGTTTTGGCAGAAAATTGCTTTTTTCGAAAATCGAGCAATTCGCTGATAACTCGAGAACGGTCGAATGTTAGCGTTTGCCGTATGTTGCATTGCGTTCAGCGCATCGACTTACCCTATACACTGAATTTGGAGTGGTTACGGGAAGTGTACGGTAGTGTTTTGGTAGGAAACCCGTTTATGCGATATTCGTGCGTTTCACGGGCAGAAAAGCACGTTTTACACAGTCCTCACTGTTTTGATGATAACTCAAGAACGGTCGAATGTTAGCGTTTGCCGTATGTTGCATCGTGTTCAGCGCATCGAATTACCCCTATACACTGAATTTGAGTGGTACGGGAAGTGTACGGTAGTGTTTTGGTAGGAAACCCGTTTATGCGATATTCGTGCCTTTCACGGGCAGAAAAGCACGTTTTACACAGTCCTCACTGTTTTGATGATAACTCAAGAACGGTCGAATGTTAGCGTTTTGCCGTATGTTGCATCGTGTTCAGCGCATCGAATTACCCCTATACAGTGAATTTTGAAGCGTTTTAAGGGAAGTGTACGGTAATGTTTTGACAGAAAATTGCTTTTTTTCGAAAATCAAGCAATTCGCTGATAACTCGAGAACGGTCGAATGTTAGCGTTTGCCGTATGTTGCATTGCGTTCAGCGCATCGAATTACCCCTATAGAGTGAATTTGGAGTGGTTACGGGAAGTGTACGGTAGTGTTTGGAAGGAAAACCCGTTTATGCGATATTCGTGCGTTTCACGGGCAGAAAAGCACGTTTTACACAGTCCTCACTGTTTTGATGATAACTCGAGAACGGTCGAATGTTAGCGTTTGCCGTATGTTGCATCGTGTTCTGCACATCGAATTACCCCTATACAGTGAATTTTGAAGCGTTTAAGGGAAGTGTACGGTAGTGTTTTGGCAGAAAATGCTTTTTTTCGAAAATCGAGCAATTCGCTGATAACTCGGAGAACGGTCGAATGTTAGCGTTTGCCGTATGTGCATTGCGTTCAGCGCATCGAATTACCCCTATACACTGAAGTTTGAGTGGTTACTGGAAGTGTACGGTAGTGTTTTGGTAGGAAACCCGTTTATGCGATATTCGTGCGTTTCACGGGCAGAAAAGCACGTTTTACACAGTCCTCACTGTTTTGATGATAACTCAAGAACGGTCGAATGTTAGCGTTTGCCGTATGTTGCATCGTGTTCTGCACATCGAATTACCCCTATACAGTGATTTTGAAGCGTTTAAGGGAAGTGTACGGTAGTGTTTTGGCAGAAAATTGCTTTTTTTCGAAAATCGAGCAATTCGCTGATAACTGGAGAACGGTTCGAATGTTAGCGTTTGCCGTATGTTGCATTGCGTTCAGCGCATCGAATTACCCCTATACACTGAATTTTGGAGTGGTTACGGGAAGTGTACGGTAGTGTTTTGGTAGGAAAACCGTTTATGCGATATTCGTGAGTTTCACGGGCAGAAAAGCACGTTTTACACAGTCCTCACTGTTTTGATGATAACTCAAGAATGGTCGAATGTTAGCGTTTGCCGTATGTTGCATCGTGTTCAGCGCATCGAATTACCCCTATACAGTGAATTTGAAGCGTTTAAGGGAAGTGTACGGTAATGTTTGGCAGAAAATTGCTTTTTTCGAAATTGAGCAATTCGCTGATAACTGGCGAACGGTCGAATGTTAGCGTTTGCCGTATGTTGCATTGCGTTCAGCGCATCGAATTACCCCTATGCACTGAATTTGGAGTGGTTACGGGAAGTGTTACGTAGTGTTTTGGTAGGAAAACCCGTTTATGCGATATTCGTGCGTTTTCACGGGCAGAAAAGCACGTTTTACACAGTCCTCACTGTTTGATGATAACTCAAGAACGGTCGAATGTTAGCGTTTGCCGTATGTTGCATCGTGTTCAGCGCATCGAATTACCCCCTATACAGTGAATTTGAAGCGTTTAAGGGAAGTGTACGGTAGTGTTTTGGCAGAAAATTGCTCTTTTTCGAAAATTGAGCAATTCGCTGATAACTCGAGAACGGTCGAATGTTATCGTTTTGCCGTATGTTGCATCGTGATCAGCACATCGAATTACCCCTATACAGTGAATTTGAAGCGTTTTAGGGAAGTGTACGGTAGTGGTTTGGCAGAAAATTGCTTTTTTCAAAAATCGAGCAATTCGCTGATAACTCGAGAAACGGTCGAATGTTAGCGTTTGCCGTATGTGCATCGTGTTCAGCACATCGAATTACCCCTATACAGTTAATTTGAAGCGTTAAGGGAAGTGTACGGTAGTGTTTTTGCAGAAAATTGCTTTTTTTTCGAAAATTGAGCAAATTCGCTGATAACTCGAGAACGGTCGAATGTTAGCGTTTGCCGTATGTTGCATCGTGTTCAGCACATCGAATTACCCCTATACAGTGAATTTGAAGCCCTTTAAGGAAGTGTACGGTAATGTTTTGACAGTAAAATTGCTTTTTTTCGAAAATCAAGCAATTCGCTGATAACTCGAGAACGGTCGAATGTATAGCGTTTTGCCGTATGTTGCATTTGTTCAGCGCATCGAATTACCCCCATAGAGTGAATTTGGAGTGGTTACGGGAAGTGTACTGTAGTGTTTTGGAAGGGAAAACCCGCTTATGCGATATTCGTGCCGTTTCACGGGCAGAAAAGCACGTTTTACACAGTCCTCACTGTTTTGCTGATAACTCAAGAACGGTCGAATGTTAGCGTTTGCCCGTAGTTGCATCGTGTTCAGCACATCGAATACCCCTAATACAGTTAATTTGAGCGTTTTAAGGGAAGTGTACGGTAGTGGTTTGGCAGAAAAATTGCTTTTTTTCGGAAAATCGAGCAATTCGCTGATAACTCGAGAACGGTCTAATGTTTAGCGTTTTGCCGTATGTTGCATTGCGTTCAGCGCATCGAATCTACCCCTATACACTGACTTTGAGAGTGGGTACGGGAAGTGTACGGTAGGTTTTGGTAGGAAAACCCGTTTTTATGCGATATCGTGCGTTTCACGGGCAGAAAAGCACGTTTTACACAGTCCTCACTGTTTTGATGATAACTCAAGAACGGTCGATGTTAGCGTTTGCCGTATGTTGCATCGTGTTCAGCGCATCGAATTAACCTATACACTGAATTTGGAGTGGTTACGGGAAGTGTACGGTAGTGTTTTGGTAGGAAAACCCGTTTATGCGATATTCGTGCGTTTCACGGGCAGAAAAGCACGTTTTACACAGTCCTCACTGTTTTGATGATAACTCAAGAACGGTCGAATGTTAGCGTTTGCCGTATGTTGCATCGTGTTCAGCGCATCGAATTACCCCTATACAGTGAATTTGAAGCCGTTTAAGGGAAGTGTACGTAATGTTTTGCAGAAAATTGCTTTTTCGAAAATCGAGCAATTCGCTGATAACTCGAGAACGGTCGAATGTTAGCGTTTGCCGTATGTTGCATTGCGTTCAGCGCATCGAAGTACCCCTATACACTGAATTTGGAGTGGTTACGGGAAGTGTACGGTAGTGTTTTGGAAGGAAAACCCGTTTATGCGATATTCGTGCGTTTCACGGGCAGAAAAGCACGTTTTACACAGTCCTCACTGTTTTTGATGATAACTCAAGAACGGTCTCGAATGTTAGCGTTTGCCGTATGTTGCATCGTGTTCAGCACATCGAATTACCCCTATACAGTGAATTTGAAGCGTTTAAGAGAAGTGTACGGTAGTGTTTTGGCAGAAAATTGCTTTTTTCGAAAATTGAGCAATTCGCTGATAACTCGAGAACGGTCGAATGTTAGCGTTTGCCGTATGTTGCATCGTGTTCAGCACATCGAATTACCCCTATACAGTGAATTTGAAGCGTTTTAAGGAAGTGTACGGTAATGTTTTGACAGAAAATTGCTTTTTTTCGAAAATCGAAGCAATTCGCTGATAACTCGAGAACGGTCGAATGTTAGCGTGTGGCGTATGTTGCATGCGTCTCAGCGCATCGAATTACACCTTATAGAGTGAATTTGGAGTGGTTACCGGGAAGTGTACGGTACTGTTTTGGAAGGAAACCCGTTTATGCGATATTCGTGCGTTTCACGGGCAGAAAAGCACGTTTTACACAGTCCTCACTGTTTTGATGATAACTCGAGAACGGTCGAATGTTAGCGTTTGCCGTATGTTGCATCGTGTTTCATGCACATCGAATTACCCCTATACAGTGATTTGAAGCGTTTAAGGGAAGTGTACGGTAGTGTTTGGCAGAAAAGTTGCTTTTTTCGAAATCGAGCAATTCGCTGATAACTGGAGAACGGTCGAATGTTAGCGTTTGCCGTATGGTGCATTGCGTTCAGCGCATCGAATTACCCCTATACACTGAATTTGGAGTGGTTACGGGAAGTGTACGGTAGTGTTTTGGTAGGAAAACCGTTTATGCGATATCGTGCGTTTCACGGCAGAAAAGCACGTTTTACACAGTCCTCACTGTTTTGATGATAATCAAGAACGGTCGAATGTTAGCGTTTTGCCGTATGTTGCATCGTGTTCAGCGCATCGAATTACCCTATACAGTGAATTTGAAGCGTTTAAGGGAAGTGTACGGTAGTGTTTTGGCGAAAATTGCTTTTTTCGAAAATTGAGCAATTCGCTGATAACTCGAGAACGGTCGAATGTTAGCGTTTGCCGTATGTTGCATCGTTCAGCACATCGAATTACCCCTATACAGTGAATTTGAAGCTTTAAGGAAGTGTACGGTATGTTTTGACAGAAAATTGCTTTTTTCGAAAATCAAGCAATTCGCTGATAACTCGAGAACGGTCGAATGTTAGCGTTTGCCGTATGTTGCATTGTTCAGCGCATCGAATTACCCCATAGAGTGAATTTGGAGTGGTTACGGGAAGTGTACGGTAGTGTTTTGGAAGGAAAACCGTTTATGCGATATTCGTGCGTTTCACGGGCAGAAAAGCACGTTTACACAGTCCTCACTGTTTTGATGATAACTCAAGAACGGTCGAATGTTAGCGTTTGCCGTATGTTGCATCGTGTTCAGCACATCGAATTACCCCTATACAGTTAATTTGAAGCGTTAGGAAGTGTACGGTAGTGTTCTGGCAGAAAATTGCTTTTTTCGAAAATCGAGCAATTCGCTGATAAACTCGAGAACGGTCGAATGTTAGCGTTTGCCGTATGTTGCATTGCGTTCAGCGCATCGAATTACCCCTATACACTGAATTGGAGTGGTTACGGGAAGTGTACGATAGTGTTTTGGTAGGAAAACCCGTTATGCGATAGCGTGCGTTTCACGGCAGAAAAGCACGTTTACACAGACCTCACTGTTTTGATGATAACTCAAGAACGGTCGAATGTTAGCGTTTGCCGTATGTTGCACGTGTTCAGCGCATCGAATTACCCCTATACAGTGAATTTGAAGCGTTTAAGGGAAGTGTACGGTAATGTTTTGACAGAAAATTGCTTTTTTCGAAAATCAAGCAATTCGCTGATAACTCGAGAACGGTCGAATGTTAGCGTTTGCCGTATGTTGCATTGCGTTCAGCGCATCGAATTACGCCTATAGAGTGAATTGGAGTGGTTACGGGAAGTGTACGGTAGTGTTTTGGAAGGAAAACCGTTTATGCGTATTCGTGCGTTCCACGGCAGAAAGCACGTTTAACAGTCCTCACTGTTTGATGATAACTCAAGAACGGTCGAATGTTAGCGTTTGCTGTATGTTGCACGTCAGCACATCGAATTACCCTATACAGTTAATTTGAAGGTTTAAGGGAAGTGTACGGTAGTGTTTTGGCAGAAAATTGCTTTTTCGAAAATTGAGCAATTCGCTGATAACTCGAGAACGGTCGAATGTTAGCGTTGCCGTATGTTGCATTGCGTTCAGCGCATCGAATTACCCCTATACACTGAATTTGGAGTGGTTACGGAAGTGTACGTAGTTTTGGTAGAAAACCGTTTATGCGATATTCGTGCGTTCACGGGCAGAAAAGCACGTTTACACAGTCCTCACTGTTTTGATGATAACTCAAGAACGGTCGAATGTTAGCGTTTGCGTATGTTGCATCGTGTTCAGCGCATCGAATTACCCCTATACAGTGAATTTGAAGCCTTTAAGGGAAGTGTACGGTAATGTTTGACAGAAAATTGCTTTTTCGAAAATCAAGCAATTCGCTGATAACTCGAGAAACGGTCGAATGTTAGCGTTTGCCGTATGTTGCATTGGGTCAGCGCATCGAATTACCCCTATACACTGAATTTGGAGTGGTTACGGGAAGTGTACGGTAGTGTTTTGGTAGGAAAACCCGTTTATGCGATATTCGTGCGTTTTCACGGGCAGAAAAGCACGTTTACACAGTCCTCACTGTTTGATGATAACTCAAGAACGGTCGAATGTTAGCGTTTGCCGTATGTTGCATCGTGTTCAGCGCATCGAATTACCCTATACACTGAATTTGGAGTGGTTACGGGAAGTGTACGGTAGTGTTTTGGTAGGGAAAACCCGTTATGCGATATTCGTGCGTTTCACGGGCAGAAAAGCACGTTTTACACAGTCCTCACTGTTTGATGATAACTCAAGAACGGTCGAATGTTAGCGTTTGCCGTATGTTGCATCGTGTTCAGCGCATCGAATTACCCCTATACAGTGAATTTGAAGCCTTTAAGGGAAGTGTACGGTAATGTTTTGCAGAAAATTGCTTTTTCGAAAATCGAGCAATTCGCTGATAACTCGAGAACGGTCGAATGTTAGCGTTTGCCGTATGTTGCATTGCGTTCAGCGCATCGAATTACCCTATACACTGAATTTGGAGTGGTTACGGGAAGTGTACGGTAGTGTTTTGGTAGGAAAACCGTTTATGCGATATTCGTGCGTTTCACGGGCAGAAAAGCACGTTTTACACAGTCCTCACTGTTTTGATGATAACTCAAGAACGGTCGAATGTTAGCGTTTGCCGTATGTTGCATCGTGTTCAGCGCATCGAATTACCCTATACAGTGAATTTGAAGCGTTTAAGGGAAGTGTACGGTAGTGTTTTGGCAGAAAATTGCTTTTTTCGAAAATTGAGCAATTCGCTGATAACTCGAGAACGGTCGAATGTTAGCGTTTGCCGTATGTTGCATCGTGATCAGCACATCGAATTACCCCTATACAGTGAATTTGAAGCGTTTAAGGGAAGTGTACGGTAGTGTTTTGGCAGAAAATTGCTTTTTTAAAATCGAGCAATTCGCTGATAACTCGAGAACGGTCGAATGTTAGCGTTTGCCGTATGTTGCATTGCGTTCAGCGCATCGAATTACCCCTATACACTGAATTTGGAGTGGTTACGGGAAGTGTACGGTAGTGTTTTGGTAGGAAAACCCGTTTATGCGATATTCGTGCGTTTCACGGGCAGAAAAGCACGTTTTACACAGTCCTCACTGTTTTGATGATAACTCAAGAACGGTCGAATGTTAGCGTTTGCCGTATGTTGCATCGTGTTCAGCACATCGAATTACCCCTATACAGTTAATTTGAAGCGTTTAAGGGAAGTGTACGGTAGTGTTTTGGCAGAAAATTGCTTTTTTCGAAAATTGAGCAATTCGCTGATAACTCGAGAACGGTCGAATGTTAGCGTTTGCCGTATGTTGCATCGTGTTCAGCACATCGAATTACCCCTATACAGTGAATTTGAAGCCTTTAAGGGAAGTGTACGGTAATGTTTTGACAGAAAATTGCTTTTTTCGAAAATCAAGCAATTCGCTGATAACTCGAGAACGGTCGAATGTTAGCGTTTGCCGTATGTTGTTTTGTTCAGCGCATCGAATTACCCCCATAGAGTGAATTTGGAGTGGTTACGGGAAGTGTACGGTAGTGTTTTGGAAGGAAAACCCGTTTATGCGATATTCGTGCGTTTCACGGGCAGAAAAGCACGTTTTACACAGTCCTCACTGTTTTGATGATAACTCAAGAACGGTCGAATGTTAGCGTTTGCCGTATGTTGCATCGTGTTCAGCACATCGAATTACCCCTATACAGTTAATTTGAAGCGTTTAAGGGAAGTGTACGGTAGTGTTCTGGCAGAAAATTGCTTTTTTCGAAAATCGAGCAATTCGCTGATAACTCGAGAACGGTCGAATGTTAGCGTTTGCCGTATGTTGCATTGCGTTCAGCGCATCGAATTACCCCTATACACTGAATTTGGAGTGGTTACGGGAAGTGTACGGTAGTGTTTTGGTAGGAAAACCGTTTATGCGATATTCGTGCGTTTCACGGGCAGAAAAGCACGTTTTACACAGACCTCACTGTTTTGATGATAACTCAAGAACGGTCGAATGTTAGCGTTTGCCGTATGTTGCATCGTGTTCAGCGCATCGAATTACCCCTATACAGTAAATTGAAGCGTTTAAGGGAAGTGTACGGTAATGTTTTGACAGAAAATTGCTTTTTTCGAAAATCAAGCAATTCGCTGATAACTCGAGAACGGTCGAATGTTAGCGTTTGCCGTATGTTGCATTGCGTTCAGCGCATCGAATTACGCCTATAGAGTGAATTTGGAGTGGTTACGGGAAGTGTACGGTAGTGTTTTGGAAGGAAAACCCGTTTATGCGATATTCGTGCGTTCCACGGGCAGAAAAGCACGTTTTACACAGTCCTCACTGTTTTGATGATAACTCAAGAACGGTCGAATGTTAGCGTTTGCCGTATGTTGCATCGTGTTCAGCACATCGAATTACCCTATACAGTTAATTTGAAGCGTTTAAGGGAAGTGTACGGTAGTGTTTTGGCAGAAAATTGCTTTTTTCGAAAATTGAGCAATCGCTGATAACTCGAGAACGGTCGAATGTTAGCGTTTGCCGTATGTTGCATTGCGTTCAGCGCATCGAATTACCCCTATACACTGAATTTGGAGTGGTTACGGGAAGTGTACGGTAGTGTTTTGGTAGGAAAACCCGTTTATGCGATATTCGTGCGTTTCACGGGCAGAAAAGCACGTTTTACACAGTCCTCACTGTTTGATGATAACTCAAGAACGGTCGAATGTTAGCGTTGCCGTATGTTGCATCGTGTTCAGCGCATCGAATTACCCCTATACAGTGAATTTGAAGCCTTTAAGGGAAGTGTACGGTAATGTTTTGACAGAAAATGCTTTTTTCGAAAATCAAGCAATTCGCTGATAACTCGAGAACGGTCGAATGTTAGCGTTTGCCGTATGTTGCATTGGGTTCAGCGCATCGAATTACCCCTATACACTGAATTTGGAGTGGTTACGGGAAGTGTACGGTAGTGTTTGGTAGGAAAACCCGTTTATGCGATATTCGTGCGTTTCACGGGCAGAAAAGCACGTTTTACACAGTCCTCACTGTTTTGATGATAACTCAAGAACGGTCGAATGTTAGCGTTTGCCGTATGTTGCATCGTGTTCAGCGCATCGAATTACCCCTATACACTGAATTTGGAGTGGTTACGGGAAGTGTACGGTAGTGTTTGGTAGGAAAACCCGTTTATGCGATATTCGTGCGTTTCACGGGCAGAAAAGCACGTTTTACACAGTCCTCACTGTTTTGATGATAACTCAAGAACGGTCGAATGTTAGCGTTTGCCGTATGTTGCATCGTGTTCAGCGCATCGAATTACCCCTATACACTGAATTTGGAGTGGTTACGGGAAGTGTACGGTAGTGTTTTGGTAGGAAAACCCGTTTATGCGATATGCGTGCGTTTCACGGGCAGAAAAGCACGTTTTACACAGTCCTCACTGTTTTGATGATAACTCAAGAACGGTCGAATGTTAGCGTTTGCCGTATGTTGCATCGTGTTCAGCGCATCGAATTACCCTATACAGTGAATTTGAAGCCTTTAAGGGAAGTGTACGGTAATGTTTTGGCAGAAAATTTTTTTTCGAAAATCGAGCAATTCGCTGATAACTCGAGAACGGTCGAATGTTAGCGTTTGCCGTATGTTGCATTGCGTTCAGCGCATCGAATTACCCCTATACACTGAATTTGGAGTGGTTACGGGAAGTGTACGGTAGTGTTTTGGTAGGAAAACCCGTTTATGCGATATTCGTGCGTTTCACGGGCAGAAAAGCACGTTTTACACAGTCCTCACTGTTTTGATGATAACTCAAGAACGGTCGAATGTTAGCGTTTGCCGTATGTTGCATCGTGTTCAGCGCATCGAATACCCCTATACAGTGAATTTGAAGCGTTTAAGGGAAGTGTACGGTAGTGTTTTGGCAGAAAATTGCTTTTTTCGAAAATTGAGCAATTCGCTGATAACTCGAGAACGGTCGAATGTTAGCGTTTGCCGTATGTTGCATCGTGTTCAGCACATCGAATTACCCCTATACAGTGAATTTGAAGCCTTTAAGGGAAGTGTACGGTAATGTTTTGACAGAAAATTGCTTTTTCGAAAATCAAGCAATTCGCTGATAACTCGAGAACGGTCGAATGTTAGCGTTTGCCGTATGTTGCATTTTGTTCAGCGCATCGAATTACCCCCATAGAGTGAATTGGAGTGGTTACGGGAAGTGTACGGTAGTGTTTTGGAAGGAAAACCCGTTTATGCGATATTCGTGCGTTTCACGGGCAGAAAAGCACGTTTTACACAGTCCTCACTGTTTTGATGATAACTCAAGAACGGTCGAATGTTAGCGTTTGCCGTATGTTGCATCGTGTTCAGCACATCGAATTACCCCTATACAGTTAATTTGAAGCGTTTAAGGGAAGTGTACGGTAGTGTTCTGGCAGAAAATTGCTTTTTCGAAAATCGAGCAATTCGCTGATAACTCGAGAACGGTCGAATGTTAGCGTTTGCCGTATGTTGCATTGCGTTCAGCGCATCGAATTACCCCTATACACTGAATTTGGAGTGGTTACGGGAAGTGTACGGTAGTGTTTTGGTAGGAAAACCCGTTTATGCGATATTCGTGCGTTTCACGGGCAGAAAAGCACGTTTTACACAGACCTCACTGTTTTGATGATAACTCAAGAACGGTCGAATGTTAGCGTTTGCCGTATGTTGCATCGTGTTCAGCGCATCGAATTACCCCTATACAGTAAATTTGAAGCGTTTAAGGGAAGTGTACGGTAATGTTTTGACAGAAAATTGCTTTTTTCGAAAATCAAGCAATTCGCTGATAACTCGAGAACGGTCGAATGTTAGCGTTTGCCGTATGTTGCATTGCGTTCAGCGCATCGAATTACGCCTATAGAGTGAATTTGGAGTGGTTACGGGAAGTGTACGGTAGTGTTTTGGAAGGAAAACCCGTTTATGCGATATTCGTGCGTTCCACGGGCAGAAAAGCACGTTTTACACAGTCCTCACTGTTTTGATGATAACTCAAGAACGGTCGAATGTTAGCGTTTGCCGTATGTTGCATCGTGTTCAGCACATCGAATTACCCTATACAGTTAATTTGAAGCGTTTAAGGGAAGTGTACGGTAGTGTTTTGGCAGAAAATTGCTTTTTTCGAAAATTGAGCAATTCGCTGATAACTCGAGAACGGTCGAATGTTAGCGTTTGCCGTATGTTGCATTGCGTTCAGCGCATCGAATTACCCCTATACACTGAATTTGGAGTGGTTACGGGAAGTGTACGGTAGTGTTTTGGTAGGAAAACCCGTTTATGCGATATTCGTGCGTTTCACGGGCAGAAAAGCACGTTTTACACAGTCCTCACTGTTTTGATGATAACTCAAGAACGGTCGAATGTTAGCGTTTGCCGTATGTTGCATCGTGTTCAGCGCATCGAATTACCCCTATACAGTGAATTTGAAGCCTTTAAGGGAAGTGTACGGTAATGTTTTGACAGAAAATTGCTTTTTTCGAAAATCAAGCAATTCGCTGATAACTCGAGAACGGTCGAATGTTAGCGTTTGCCGTATGTTGCATTGGGTTCAGCGCATCGAATTACCCCTATACACTGAATTTGGAGTGGTTACGGGAAGTGTACGGTAGTGTTTTGGTAGGAAAACCCGTTTATGCGATATTCGTGCGTTTCACGGGCAGAAAAGCACGTTTTACACAGTCCTCACTGTTTTGATGATAACTCAAGAACGGTCGAATGTTAGCGTTTGCCGTATGTTGCATCGTGTTCAGCGCATCGAATTACCCCTATACACTGAATTTGGAGTGGTTACGGGAAGTGTACGGTAGTGTTTTGGTAGGAAAACCCGTTTATGCGATATTCGTGCGTTTCACGGGCAGAAAAGCACGTTTTACACAGTCCTCACTGTTTTGATGATAACTCAAGAACGGTCGAATGTTAGCGTTTGCCGTATGTTGCATCGTGTTCAGCGCATCGAATTACCCTATACACTGAATTTGGAGTGGTTACGGGAAGTGTACGGTAGTGTTTTGGTAGGAAAACCCGTTTATGCGATATGCGTGCGTTTCACGGGCAGAAAAGCACGTTTTACACAGTCCTCACTGTTTTGATGATAACTCAAGAACGGTCGAATGTTAGCGTTTGCCGTATGTTGCATCGTGTTCAGCGCATCGAATTACCCCTATACAGTGAATTTGAAGCCTTTAAGGGAAGTGTACGGTAATGTTTTGGCAGAAAATGCTTTTTTCGAAAATCGAGCAATTCGCTGATAACTCGAGAACGGTCGAATGTTAGCGTTTGCCGTATGTTGCATTGCGTTCAGCGCATCGAATTACCCCTATACACTGAATTTGGAGTGGTTACGGGAAGTGTACGGTAGTGTTTTGGTAGGAAAACCCGTTTATGCGATATTCGTGCGTTTCACGGGCAGAAAAGCACGTTTTACACAGTCCTCACTGTTTTGATGATAACTCAAGAACGGTCGAATGTTAGCGTTTGCCGTATGTTGCATCGTGTTCAGCGCATCGAATTACCCCTATACAGTGAATTTGAAGCGTTTAAGGGAAGTGTACGGTAGTGTTTTGGCAGAAAATTGCTTTTTTCGAAAATTGAGCAATTCGCTGATAACTCGAGAACGGTCGAATGTTAGCGTTTGCCGTATGTTGCATCGTGTTCAGCACATCGAATTACCCCTATACAGTGAATTTGAAGCCTTTAAGGGAAGTGTACGGTAATGTTTTGACAGAAAATTGCTTTTTCGAAAATCAAGCAATTCGCTGATAACTCGAGAACGGTCGAATGTTAGCGTTTGCCGTATGTTGCATTGCGTTCAGCGCATCGAATTACGCCTATAGAGTGAATTTGGAGTGGTTACGGGAAGTGTACGGTAGTGTTTGGAAGGAAAACCCGTTTATGCGATATTCGTGCGTTCCACGGGCAGAAAAGCACGTTTTACACAGTCCTCACTGTTTGACGATAACTCAAGAACGGTCGAATGTTAGCGTTTGCCGTATGTTGCATCGTGTTCAGCACATCGAATTACCCCTATACAGTTAATTTGAAGCGTTTAAGGGAAGTGTACGGTAGTGTTTTGGCAGAAAATTGCTTTTTCGAAAATTGAGCAATTCGCTGATAACTCGAGAACGGTCGAATGTTAGCGTTTGCCGTATGTTGCATTGCGTTCAGCGCATCGAATTACCCTATACACTGAATTTGGAGTGGTTACGGGAAGTGTACGGTAGTGTTTTGGTAGGAAAACCCGTTTATGCGATATTCGTGCGTTTCACGGGCAGAAAAGCACGTTTTACACAGTCCTCACTGTTTGATGATAACTCAAGAACGGTCGAATGTTAGCGTTTGCCGTATGTTGCATCGTGTTCAGCGCATCGAATTACCCCTATACAGTGAATTTGAAGCCTTTAAGGGAAGTGTACGGTAATGTTTTGACAGAAAATTGCTTTTTTCGAAAATCAAGCAATTCGCTGATAACTCGAGAACGGTCGAATGTTAGCGTTTGCCGTATGTTGCATTGGGTTCAGCGCATCGAATTACCCCTATACACTGAATTTGGAGTGGTTACGGGAAGTGTACGGTAGTGTTTTGGTAGGAAAACCCGTTTATGCGATATTCGTGCGTTTCACGGGCAGAAAAGCACGTTTTACACAGTCCTCACTGTTTTGATGATAACTCAAGAACGGTCGAATGTTAGCGTTTGCCGTATGTTGCATCGTGTTCAGCGCATCGAATTACCCCTATACACTGAATTTGGAGTGGTTACGGGAAGTGTACGGTAGTGTTTTGGTAGGAAAACCCGTTTATGCGATATTCGTGCGTTTCACGGGCAGAAAAGCACGTTTTACACAGTCCTCACTGTTTTGATGATAACTCAAGAACGGTCGAATGTTAGCGTTTGCCGTATGTTGCATCGTGTTCAGCGCATCGAATTACCCCTATACAGTGAATTTGAAGCCTTTAAGGGAAGTGTACGGTAATGTTTTGGCAGAAAATGCTTTTTTCGAAAATCGAGCAATTCGCTGATAACTCGAGAACGGTCGAATGTTAGCGTTTGCCGTATGTTGCATGCGTTCAGCGCATCGAATTACCCCTATACACTGAATTTGGAGTGGTTACGGGAAGTGTACGGTAGTGTTTTGGTAGGAAAACCCGTTTATGCGATATTCGTGCGTTTCACGGGCAGAAAAGCACGTTTTACACAGTCCTCACTGTTTGATGATAACTCAAGAACGGTCGAATGTTAGCGTTTGCCGTATGTTGCATCGTGTTCAGCGCATCGAATTACCCCTATACAGTGAATTTGAAGCGTTTAAGAGAAGTGTACGGTAGTGTTTTGGCAGAAAATTGCTTTTTTCGAAAATTGAGCAATTCGCTGATAACTCGAGAACGGTCGAATGTTAGCGTTTGGCGTATGTTGCATTGCGTTCAGCGCATCGAATTACCCCTATAGAGTGAATTGGAGTGGTACGGGAAGTGTACGGTACTGTTTGGAAGGAAACCCCGTTTATGCGATATTCGTGCGTTTCACGGGCAGAAAAGCACGTTTTACACAGTCCTCACTGTTTTGATGATAACTCAAGAACGGTCGAATGTTAGCGTTTGCCGTATGTTGCATCGTGTTCAGCACATCGAATTACCCCTATACAGTTAATTTGAAGCGTTTAAGGGAAGTGTACGGTAGTGTTTTGGCAGAAAATTGCTTTTTCGAAAATTGAGCAATTCGCTGATAACTCGAGAACGGTCGAATGTTAGCGTTTGCCGTATGTTGCATTGCGTTCAGCACATCGAATTACCCCTATACAGTGATTTTGAAGCGTTTAAGGGAAGTGTACGGTAGTGTTTTGGCAGAAAATTGCTTTTTTCGAAAATCGAGCAATTCGCTGATAACTCGAGAACGGTCGAATGTTAGCGTTCGCCGTATGTTGCATTGCGTTCAGCGCATCGAATTACCCCTATACACTGAATTTGGAGTGGTTACGGGAAGTGTACGGTAGTGTTTGGTAGGAAAACCCGTTTATGCGATATTCGTGCGTTTCACGGGCAGAAAAGCACGTTTTACACAGTCCTCACTGTTTGATGATAACTCAAGAACGGTCGAATGTTAGCGTTTGCCGTATGTTGCATCGTGTTCAGCGCATCGAATTACCCCTACACAGTGAATTTGAAGCCTTTAAGGGAAGTGTACGGTAATGTTTTGACAGAAAATTGCTTTTTCGAAAATCAAGCAATTCGCTGATAACTCGAGAACGGTCGAATGTTAGCGTTTGCCGTATGTTGCATTGGGTTCAGCGCATCGAATTACCCCTATACACTGAATTTGGAGTGGTTACGGGAAGTGTACGGTAGTGTTTGGTAGGAAAACCCGTTTATGCGATATTCGTGCGTTTCACGGGCAGAAAAGCACGTTTTACACAGTCCTCACTGTTTTGATGATAACTCAAGAACGGTCGAATGTTAGCGTTTGCCGTATGTTGCATTGCGTTCACCGCATCGAATTACCCCTATACACTGAATTTGGAGTGGTTACGGGAAGTGTACGGTAGTGTTTGGTAGGAAAACCGTTTATGCGATATTCGTGCGTTTCACGGGCAGAAAAGCACGTTTTACACAGTCCTCACTGTTTTGATGATAACTCAAGAACGGTCGAATGTTAGCGTTTGCCGTATGTTGCATCGTGTTCAGCGCATCGAATTACCCCTATACAGTGAATTTGAAGCGTTTAAGGGAAGTGTACGGTAATGTTTTGACAGAAAATTGCTTTTTTCGAAAATCAAGCAATTCGCTGATAACTCGAGAACGGTCGAATGTTAGCGTTTGCCGTATGTTGCATTGCGTTCAGCGCATCGAATTACCCCTATAGAGTGAATTGGAGTGGTTACGGAAGTGTACGGTAGTGTTTTGGAAGGAAAACCCGTTTATGCGATATTCGTGCGTTTCACGGGCAGAAAAGCACGTTTTACACAGTCCTCACTGTTTTGATGATAACTCAAGAACGGTCGAATGTTAGCGTTTGCCGTATGTTGCATCGTGTTCAGCACATCGAATTACCCCTATACAGTTAATTTGAAGCGTTTAAGGGAAGTGTACGGTAGTGTTTTGGCAGAAAATTGCTTTTTTCGAAAATTGAGCAATTTGCTGATAACTCGAGAACGGTCGAATGTTAGCGTTTGCCGTATGTTGCATCGTGTTCAGCACATCGAATTACCCCTATACAGTGAATTTGAAGCGTTTAAGGGAAGTGTACGGTAGTGTTTTGGCAGAAAATTGCTTTTTTCGAAAATCGAGCAATTCGCTGATAACTCGAGAACGGTCGAATGTTAGCGTTTGCCGTATGTTGCATTGGGTTCAGCGCATCGAATTACCCCTATACACTGAATTTGGAGTGGTTACGGGAAGTGTACGGTAGTGTTTTGGTAGGAAAACCCGTTTATGCGATATTCGTGCGTTTCACGGGCAGAAAAGCACGTTTTACACAGTCCTCACTGTTTTGATGATAACTCAAGAACGGTCGAATGTTAGCGTTTGCCGTATGTTGCATCGTGTTCAGCGCATCGAATTACCCCTATACACTGAATTTGGAGTGGTTACGGGAAGTGTACGGTAGTGTTTTGGTAGGAAAACCCGTTTATGCGATATTCGTGCGTTCACGGCAGAAAAGCACGTTTTACACAGTCCTCACTGTTTTGATGATAACTCAAGAACGGTCGAATGTTAGCATTTGCCGTATGTTGCATCGTGTTCAGCGCATCGAATACCCCTATACAGTGAATTTGAAGCGTTTAAGGGAAGTGTACGGTAATGTTTTGACAGAAAATTGCTTTTTTCGAAAATCAAGCAATTCGCTGATAACTTGAGAACGGTCGAATGTTAGCGTTTGCCGTATGTTGCATTGCGTTCAGCGCATCGAATTACCCCTATAGAGTGAATTTGGAGTGGTTACGGGAAGTGTACGGTAGTGTTTTGGAAGGAAAACCGTTTATGCGATATTCGTGCGTTTCACGGGCAGAAAAGCACGTTTTACACAGTCCTCACTGTTTTGATGATAACTCGAGAACGGTCGAATGTTAGCGTTTGCCGTATGTGCATCGTGTTCTGCACATCGAATTACCCCTATACAGTGATTTTGAAGCGTTTAAGGGAAGTGTACGGTAGTGTTTTGGCAGAAAATTGCTTTTTTCGAAAATCGAGCAATTCGCTGATAACTGGAGAACGGTCGAATGTTAGCGTTTGCCGTATGTTGCATTGCGTTCAGCGCATCGAATTACCCCTATACACTGAATTTGGAGTGGTTACGGGAAGTGTACGGTAGTGTTTTGGTAGGAAAACCCGTTTATGCGATATTCGTGCGTTTCACGGGCAGAAAAGCACGTTTTACACAGTCCTCACTGTTTTGATGATAACTCAAGAACGGTCGAATGTTAGCGTTTGCCGTATGTTGCATCGTGTTCAGCGCATCGAATTACCCCTATACAGTGAATTTGAAGCGTTTAAGGGAAGTGTACGGTAATGTTTTGGCAGAAAATTGCTTTTTTCGAAAATTGAGCAATTCGCTGATAACTGGAGAACGGTCGAATGTTAGCGTTTGCCGTATGTTGCATTGCGTTCAGCGCATCGAACTACCCCTATACACTGAATTTGGAGTGGTTACGGGAAGTGTACGGTAGTGTTTTGGTAGGAAAACCCGTTTATGCGATATTCGTGCGTTTCACGGGCAGAAAAGCACGTTTTACACAGTCCTCACTGTTTTGATGATAACTCAAGAACGGTCGAATGTTAGCGTTTGCCGTATGTTGCATCGTGTTCAGCGCATCGAATTACCCCTATATAGTGAATTTGAAGCGTTTAAGGGAAGTGTACGGTAGTGTTTGGCAGAAAATTGCTTTTTTCGAAAATTGAGCAATTCGCTGATAACTCGAGAACGGTCGAATGTTAGCGTTTGCCGTATGTTGCATCGTGATCAGCACATCGAATTACCCCTATACAGTGAATTTGAAGCGTTTAAGGGAAGTGTACGGTAGTGTTTTGGCAGAAAATTGCTTTTTTCAAAAATCGAGCAATTCGCTGATAACTCGAGAACGGTCGAATGTTAGCGTTTGCCGTATGTTGCATCGTGTTCAGCACATCGAATTACCCCTATACAGTTAATTTGAAGCGTTTAAGGGAAGTGTACGGTAGTGTTTTGGCAGAAAAATGCTTTTTCGAAAATTGAGCAATTCGCTGATAACTCGAGAACGGTCGAATGTTAGCGTTTGCCGTATGTTGCATCGTGTTCAGCACATCGAATTACCCCTATACAGTGAATTTGAAGCCTTTAAGGGAAGTGTACGGTAATGTTTTGACAGAAAATTGCTTTTTTCGAAAATCAAGCAATTCGCTGATAACTCGAGAACGGTCGAATGTTAGCGTTTGCCGTATGTTGCATTTTGTTCAGCGCATCGAATTACCCCCATAGAGTGAATTTGGAGTGGTTACGGGAAGTGTACGGTAGTGTTTTGGAAGGAAAACCCGTTTATGCGATATTCGTGCGTTTCACGGGCAGAAAAGCACGTTTTACACAGTCCTCACTGTTTGATGATAACTCAAGAACGGTCGAATGTTAGCGTTTGCCGTATGTTGCATCGTGTTCAGCACATCGAATTACCCCTATACAGTTAATTTGAAGCGTTCAAGGAAGTGTACGGTAGTGTTTTGGCAGAAAATTGCTTTTTTCGAAAATCGAGCAATTCGTGATAACTCGAGAACGGTCGAATGTTAGCGTTTGCCGTATGTTGCATTGCGTTCAGCGCATCGAATTACCCCTATACACTGAATTTGGAGTGGTTACGGGAAGTGTACGGTAGTTTTGGTAGGAAAACCGTTTATGCGATATTCGTGCGTTTCACGGGCAGAAAAGCACGTTTTACACAGTCCTCACTGTTTTGATGATAACTCAAGAACGGTCGAATGTTAGCGTTTGCCGTATGTTGCATCGTGTTCAGCGCATCGAATTACCCCTATACACTGAATTTGGAGTGGTTACGGGAAGTTACGGTAGTGTTTGGTAGGAAAACCCGTTTATGCGATATTCGTGCGTTTCACGGGCAGAAAAGCACGTTTTACACAGTCCTCACTGTTTTGATGATAACTCAAGAACGGTCGAATGTTAGCGTTTGCCGTATGTTGCATCGTGTTCAGCGCATCGAATTACGCCTATACAGTGAATTTGAAGCCTTTAAGGGAAGTGTACGGTAATGTTTTGGCAGAAAATTGCTTTTTCGAAAATCGAGCAATTCGCTGATAACTCGAGAACGGTCGAATGTTAGCGTTTGCCGTATGTTGCATTGCGTTCAGCGCATCGAATTACCCCTATACACTGAATTTGGAGTGGTTACGGGAAGTGTACGGTAGTGTTTTGGTAGGAAAACCCGTTATGCGATATTCGTGCGTTTCACGGGCAGAAAAGCACGTTTTACACAGTCCTCACTGTTTTGATGATAACTCAAGAACGGTCGAATGTTAGCGTTTGCCGTATGTTGCATCGTGTTCAGCACATCGAATTACCCCTATACAGTTAATTTGAAGCGTTTAAGGGAAGTGTACGGTAGGTTTTGGCAGAAAATTGCTTTTTTCGAAAAATTGAGCAATTCGCTGATAACTCGAGAACGGTCGAATGTTAGCGTTTGCCGTATGTTGCATTGCGTTCAGCGCATCGAATTACCCCTATACACTGAATTTGGAGTGGTTACGGGAAGTGTACGGTAGTGTTTTGGTAGGAAAACCGTTTATGCGATATTCGTGCGTTTCACGGGCAGAAAAGCACGTTTTACACAGTCCTCACTGTTTTGATGATAACTCAAGAACGGTCGAATGTTAGCGTTTGCCGTATGTTGCATCGTGTTCAGCGCATCGAATTACCCCTATACAGTGAATTTGAAGCCTTTAAGGGAAGTGTACGGTAATGTTTTGACAGAAAATTGCTTTTTCGAAAATCAAGCAATTCGCTGATAACTCGAGAACGGTCGAATGTTAGCGTTTGCCGTATGTTGCATTGGGTTCAGCGCATCGAATTACCCCTATACACTGAATTTGGAGTGGTTACGGGAAGTGTACGGTAGTGTTTTGGTAGGAAAACCCGTTTATGCGATATTCGTGCGTTTCACGGGCAGAAAAGCACGTTTTACACAGTCCTCACTGTTTTGATGATAACTCAAGAACGGTCGAATGTTAGCGTTTGCCGTATGTTGCATCGTGTTCAGCGCATCGAATTACCCCTATACACTGAATTTGGAGTGGTTACGGGAAGTGTACGGTAGTGTTTTGGTAGGAAAACCCGTTTATGCGATATTCGTGCGTTTAACGGGCAGAAAAGCACGTTTTACACAGTCCTCACTGTTTTGATGATAACTCAAGAACGGTCGAATGTTAGCGTTTGCCGTATGTTGCATCGTGTTCAGCGCATCGAATTACCCTATACACTGAATTTGGAGTGGTTACGGGAAGTGTACGGTAGTGTTTTGGTAGGAAAACCCGTTTATGCGATATGCGTGCGTTTCACGGGCAGAAAAGCACGTTTTACACAGTCCTCACTGTTTTGATGATAACTCAAGAACGGTCGATGTTAGCGTTTGCCGTATGTTTCATCGTGTTCAGCGCATCGAATTACCCCTATACAGTGAATTTGAAGCCTTAAGGGAAGTGTACGGTAATGTTTTGGCAGAAAATTGCTTTTTTCGAAAATCGAGCAATTCGCTGATAACTCGAGAACGGTCGAATGTTAGCGTTTGCCGTATGTGCATTGCGTTCAGCGCATCGAATTACCCCTATACACTGAATTTGGAGTGGTTACGGGAAGTGTACGGTAGTGTTTTGGTAGGAAAACCCGTTTATGCGATATTCGTGCGTTTCACGGGCAGAAAAGCACGTTTTACACAGTCCTCACTGTTTTGATGATAACTCAAGAACGGTCGAATGTTAGCGTTTGCCGTATGTTGCATCGTGTTCAGCGCATCGAATTACCCCTATACAGTGAATTTGAAGCGTTTAAGGGAAGTGTACGGTAGTGTTTTGGCAGAAATTGCTTTTTCGAAAATTGAGCAATTCGCTGATAACTCGAGAACGGTCGAATGTTAGCGTTTGCCGTATGTTGCATCGTGTTCAGCACATCGAATTACCCCTATACAGTGAATTTGAAGCCTTTAAGGGAAGTGTACGGTAATGTTTTGACAAAAATTGCTTTTTCGAAAATCAAGCAATTCGCTGATAACTCGAGAACGGTCGAATGTTAGCGTTTGCCGTATGTTGCATTTTGTTCAGCGCATCGAATTACCCCCATAGAGTGAATTTGGAGTGGTTACGGGAAGTGTACGGTAGTGTTTTGGAAGGAAAACCCGTTTATGCGATATTCGTGCGTTTCACGGGCAGAAAAGCACGTTTTACACAGTCCTCACTGTTTTGATGATAACTCAAGAACGGTCGAATGTTAGCGTTTGCCGTATGTTGCATCGTGTTCAGCACATCGAATTACCCCTATACAGTTAATTTGAAGCGTTTAAGGGAAGTGTACGGTAGTGTTTTGGCAGAAAATTGCTTTTTTCGAAAATTGAGCAATTCGCTGATAACTCGAGAACGGTCGAATGTTAGCGTTTGCCGTATGTTGCATTGCGTTCAGCGCATCGAATTACCCCTATACACTGAATTTGGAGTGGTTACGGGAAGTGTACGGTAGTGTTTTGGTAGGAAAACCCGTTTATGCGATATTCGTGCGTTTCACGGGCAGAAAAGCACGTTTTACACAGTCCTCACTGTTTTGATGATAACTCAAGAACGGTCGAATGTTAGCGTTTGCCGTATGTTGCATCGTGTTCAGCGCATCGAATTACCCCTATACAGTGAATTTGAAGCCTTTAAGGGAAGTGTACGGTAATGTTTTGACAGAAAATTGCTTTTTTCGAAAATCAAGCAATTCGCTGATAACTCGAGAACGGTCGAATGTTAGCGTTTGCCGTATGTTGCATTGGGTTCAGCGCATCGAATTACCCCTATACACTGAATTTGGAGTGGTTACGGGAAGTGTACGGTAGTGTTTTGGTAGGAAAACCCGTTTATGCGATATTCGTGCGTTTCACGGGCAGAAAAGCACGTTTTACACAGTCCTCACTGTTTTGATGATAACTCAAGAACGGTCGAATGTTAGCGTTTGCCGTATGTTGCATCGTGTTCAGCGCATCGAATTACCCCTATACACTGAATTTGGAGTGGTTACGGGAAGTGTACGGTAGTGTTTTGGTAGGAAAACCCGTTTATGCGATATTCGTGCGTTTCACGGGCAGAAAAGCACGTTTTACACAGTCCTCACTGTTTTGATGATAACTCAAGAACGGTCGAATGTTAGCGTTTGCCGTATGTTGCATCGTGTTCAGCGCATCGAATTACCCCTATACACTGAATTTGGAGTGGTTACGGGAAGTGTACGGTAGTGTTTTGGTAGGAAAACCCGTTTATGCGATATGCGTGCGTTTCACGGGCAGAAAAGCACGTTTTACACAGTCCTCACTGTTTTGATGATAACTCAAGAACGGTCGAATGTTAGCGTTTGCCGTATGTTGCATCGTGTTCAGCGCATCGAATTACCCCTATACAGTGAATTTGAAGCCTTTAAGGGAAGTGTACGGTAATGTTTTGGCAGAAAATTGCTTTTTTCGAAAATCGAGCAATTCGCTGATAACTCGAGAACGGTCGAATGTTAGCGTTTGCCGTATGTTGCATTGCGTTCAGCGCATCGAATTACCCCTATACACTGAATTTGGAGTGGTTACGGGAAGTGTACGGTAGTGTTTTGGTAGGAAAACCCGTTTATGCGATATTCGTGCGTTTCACGGGCAGAAAAGCACGTTTTACACAGTCCTCACTGTTTTGATGATAACTCAAGAACGGTCGAATGTTAGCGTTTGCCGTATGTTGCATCGTGTTCAGCGCATCGAATTACCCCTATACAGTGAATTTGAAGCGTTTAAGGGAAGTGTACGGTAGTGTTTTGGCAGAAAATTGCTTTTTTCGAAAATTGAGCAATTCGCTGATAACTCGAGAACGGTCGAATGTTAGCGTTTGCCGTATGTTGCATCGTGATCAGCACATCGAATTACCCCTATACAGTGAATTTGAAGCGTTTAAGGGAAGTGTACGGTAGTGTTTTGGCAGAAAATTGCTTTTTTCAAAAATCGAGCAATTCGCTGATAACTCGAGAACGGTCGAATGTTAGCGTTTGCCGTATGTTGCATTGCGTTCAGCGCATCGAATTACCCCTATACACTGAATTTGGAGTGGTTACGGGAAGTGTACGGTAGTGTTTTGGTAGGAAAACCCGTTTATGCGATATTCGTGCGTTTCACGGGCAGAAAAGCACGTTTTACACAGTCCTCACTGTTTTGATGATAACTCAAGAACGGTCGAATGTTAGCGTTTGCCGTATGTTGCATCGTGTTCAGCACATCGAATTACCCCTATACAGTTAATTTGAAGCGTTTAAGGGAAGTGTACGGTAGTGTTTTGGCAGAAAATTGCTTTTTTCGAAAATTGAGCAATTCGCTGATAACTCGAGAACGGTCGAATGTTAGCGTTTGCCGTATGTTGCATCGTGTTCAGCACATCGAATTACCCCTATACAGTGAATTTGAAGCCTTTAAGGGAAGTGTACGGTAATGTTTTGACAGAAAATTGCTTTTTTCGAAAATCAAGCAATTCGCTGATAACTCGAGAACGGTCGAATGTTAGCGTTTGCCGTATGTTGCATTGCGTTCAGCGCATCGAATTACGCCTATAGAGTGAATTTGGAGTGGTTACGGGAAGTGTACGGTAGTGTTTTGGAAGGAAAACCCGTTTATGCGATATTCGTGCGTTCCACGGGCAGAAAAGCACGTTTTACACAGTCCTCACTGTTTTGACGATAACTCAAGAACGGTCGAATGTTAGCGTTTGCCGTATGTTGCATCGTGTTCAGCACATCGAATTACCCCTATACAGTTAATTTGAAGCGTTTAAGGGAAGTGTACGGTAGTGTTTTGGCAGAAAATTGCTTTTTTCGAAAATTGAGCAATTCGCTGATAACTCGAGAACGGTCGAATGTTAGCGTTTGCCGTATGTTGCATTGCGTTCAGCGCATCGAATTACCCCTATACACTGAATTTGGAGTGGTTACGGGAAGTGTACGGTAGTGTTTTGGTAGGAAAACCCGTTTATGCGATATTCGTGCGTTTCACGGGCAGAAAAGCACGTTTTACACAGTCCTCACTGTTTTGATGATAACTCAAGAACGGTCGAATGTTAGCGTTTGCCGTATGTTGCATCGTGTTCAGCGCATCGAATTACCCCTATACAGTGAATTTGAAGCCTTTAAGGGAAGTGTACGGTAATGTTTTGACAGAAAATTGCTTTTTTCGAAAATCAAGCAATTCGCTGATAACTCGAGAACGGTCGAATGTTAGCGTTTGCCGTATGTTGCATTGGGTTCAGCGCATCGAATTACCCCTATACACTGAATTTGGAGTGGTTACGGGAAGTGTACGGTAGTGTTTTGGTAGGAAAACCCGTTTATGCGATATTCGTGCGTTTCACGGGCAGAAAAGCACGTTTTACACAGTCCTCACTGTTTTGATGATAACTCAAGAACGGTCGAATGTTAGCGTTTGCCGTATGTTGCATCGTGTTCAGCGCATCGAATTACCCCTATACACTGAATTTGGAGTGGTTACGGGAAGTGTACGGTAGTGTTTTGGTAGGAAAACCCGTTTATGCGATATTCGTGCGTTTCACGGGCAGAAAAGCACGTTTTACACAGTCCTCACTGTTTTGATGATAACTCAAGAACGGTCGAATGTTAGCGTTTGCCGTATGTTGCATCGTGTTCAGCGCATCGAATTACCCCTATACAGTGAATTTGAAGCCTTTAAGGGAAGTGTACGGTAATGTTTTGGCAGAAAATTGCTTTTTTCGAAAATCGAGCAATTCGCTGATAACTCGAGAACGGTCGAATGTTAGCGTTTGCCGTATGTTGCATTGCGTTCAGCGCATCGAATTACCCCTATACACTGAATTTGGAGTGGTTACGGGAAGTGTACGGTAGTGTTTTGGTAGGAAAACCCGTTTATGCGATATTCGTGCGTTTCACGGGCAGAAAAGCACGTTTTACACAGTCCTCACTCTTTTGATGATAACTCAAGAACGGTCGAATGTTAGCGTTTGCCGTATGTTGCATCGTGTTCAGCGCATCGAATTACCCCTATACAGTGAATTTGAAGCGTTTAAGAGAAGTGTACGGTAGTGTTTTGGCAGAAAATTGCTTTTTTCGAAAATTGAGCAATTCGCTGATAACTCGAGAACGGACGAATGTTAGCGTTTGCCGTATGTTGCATCGTGTTCAGCGCATCGAATTACCCCTATACAGTGAATTTGAAGCGTTTAAGGGAAGTGTACGGTAATGTTTTGACAGAAAATTGCTTTTTTCGAAAATCAAGCAATTCGCTGATAACTCGAGAACGGTCGAATGTTAGCGTTTGGCGTATGTTGCATTGCGTTCAGCGCATCGAATTACCCCTATAGAGTGAATTTGGAGTGGTTACGGGAAGTGTACGGTACTGTTTTGGAAGGAAACCCCGTTTATGCGATATTCGTGCGTTTCACGGGCAGAAAAGCACGTTTTACACAGTCCTCACTGTTTGATGATAACTCAAGAACGGTCGAATGTTAGCGTTTGCCGTATGTTGCATCGTGTTCAGCACATCGAATTACCCCTATACAGTTAATTTGAAGCGTTTAAGGGAAGTGTACGGTAGTGTTTTGGCAGAAAATTGCTTTTTTCGAAAATTGAGCAATTCGCTGATAACTCGAGAACGGTCGAATGTTAGCGTTTGCCGTATGTTGCATTGCGTTCAGCACATCGAATTACCCCTATACAGTGATTTGAAGCGTTTAAGGGAAGTGTACGGTAGTGTTTTGGCAGAAAATTGCTTTTTCGAAAATCGAGCAATTCGCTGATAACTCGAGAACGGTCGAATGTTAGCGTTCGCCGTATGTTGCATTGCGTTCAGCGCATCGAATTACCCCTATACACTGAATTTGGAGTGGTTACGGGAAGTGTACGGTAGTGTTTTGGTAGGAAAACCCGTTTATGCGATATTCGTGCGTTTCACGGGCAGAAAAGCACGTTTTACACAGTCCTCACTGTTTTGATGATAACTCAAGAACGGTCGAATGTTAGCGTTTGCCGTATGTTGCATCGTGTTCAGCGCATCGAATTACCCCTACACAGTGAATTTGAAGCCTTTAAGGGAAGTGTACGGTAATGTTTTGACAGAAAATTGCTTTTTTCGAAAATCAAGCAATTCGCTGATAACTCGAGAACGGTCGAATGTTAGCGTTTGCCGTATGTTGCATTGGGTTCAGCGCATCGAATTACCCCTATACACTGAATTTGGAGTGGTTACGGGAAGTGTACGGTAGTGTTTTGGTAGGAAAACCCGTTTATGCGATATTCGTGCGTTTCACGGGCAGAAAAGCACGTTTTACACAGTCCTCACTGTTTTGATGATAACTCAAGAACGGTCGAATGTTAGCGTTTGCCGTATGTTGCATTGCGTTCACCGCATCGAATTACCCCTATACACTGAATTTGGAGTGGTTACGGGAAGTGTACGGTAGTGTTTTGGTAGGAAAACCCGTTTATGCGATATTCGTGCGTTTCACGGGCAGAAAAGCACGTTTTACACAGTCCTCACTGTTTTGATGATAACTCAAGAACGGTCGAATGTTAGCGTTTGCCGTATGTTGCATCGTGTTCAGCGCATCGAATTACCCCTATACAGTGAATTTGAAGCGTTTAAGGGAAGTGTACGGTAATGTTTTGACAGAAAATTGCTTTTTTCGAAAATCAAGCAATTCGCTGATAACTCGAGAACGGTCGAATGTTAGCGTTTGCCGTATGTTGCATTGCGTTCAGCGCATCGAATTACCCCTATAGAGTGAATTTGGAGTGGTTACGGGAAGTGTACGGTAGTGTTTTGGAAGGAAAACCCGTTTATGCGATATTCGTGCGTTTCACGGGCAGAAAAGCACGTTTTACACAGTCCTCACTGTTTTGATGATAACTCAAGAACGGTCCAATGTTAGCGTTTGCCGTATGTTGCATCGTGTTCAGCACATCGAATTACCCCTATACAGTTAATTTGAAGCGTTTAAGGGAAGTGTACGGTAGTGTTTTGGCAGAAAATTGCTTTTTTCGAAAATTGAGCAATTTGCTGATAACTCGAGAACGGTCGAATGTTAGCGTTTGCCGTATGTTGCATCGTGTTCAGCACATCGAATTACCCCTATACAGTGAATTTGAAGCGTTTAAGGGAAGTGTACGGTAGTGTTTTGGCAGAAAATTGCTTTTTTCGAAAATCGAGCAATTCGCTGATAACTCGAGAACGGTCGAATGTTAGCGTTTGCCGTATGTTGCATTGGGTTCAGCGCATCGAATTACCCCTATACACTGAATTTGGAGTGGTTACGGGAAGTGTACGGTAGTGTTTTGGTAGGAAAACCCGTTTATGCGATATTCGTGCGTTTCACGGGCAGAAAAGCACGTTTTACACAGTCCTCACTGTTTTGATGATAACTCAAGAACGGTCGAATGTTAGCGTTTGCCGTATGTTGCATCGTGTTCAGCGCATCGAATTACCCCTATACACTGAATTTGGAGTGGTTACGGGAAGTGTACGGTAGTGTTTTGGTAGGAAAACCCGTTTATGCGATATTCGTGCGTTTCACGGGCAGAAAAGCACGTTTTACACAGTCCTCACTGTTTTGATGATAACTCAAGAACGGTCGAATGTTAGCATTTGCCGTATGTTGCATCGTGTTCAGCGCATCGAATTACCCCTATACAGTGAATTTGAAGCGTTTAAGGGAAGTGTACGGTAATGTTTTGACAGAAAATTGCTTTTTTCGAAAATCAAGCAATTCGCTGATAACTTGAGAACGGTCGAATGTTAGCGTTTGCCGTATGTTGCATTGCGTTCAGCGCATCGAATTACCCCTATAGAGTGAATTTGGAGTGGTTACGGGAAGTGTACGGTAGTGTTTTGGAAGGAAAACCCGTTTATGCGATATTCGTGCGTTTCACGGGCAGAAAAGCACGTTTTACACAGTCCTCACTGTTTTGATGATAACTCGAGAACGGTCGAATGTTAGCGTTTGCCGTATGTTGCATCGTGTTCTGCACATCGAATTACCCCTATACAGTGATTTTGAAGCGTTTAAGGGAAGTGTACGGTAGTGTTTTGGCAGAAAATTGCTTTTTTCGAAAATCGAGCAATTCGCTGATAACTGGAGAACGGTCGAATGTTAGCGTTTGCCGTATGTTGCATTGCGTTCAGCGCATCGAATTACCCCTATACACTGAATTTGGAGTGGTTACGGGAAGTGTACGGTAGTGTTTTGGTAGGAAAACCCGTTTATGCGATATTCGTGCGTTTCACGGGCAGAAAAGCACGTTTTACACAGTCCTCACTGTTTTGATGATAACTCAAGAACGGTCGAATGTTAGCGTTTGCCGTATGTTGCATCGTGTTCAGCGCATCGAATTACCCCTATACAGTGAATTTGAAGCGTTTAAGGGAAGTGTACGGTAATGTTTTGGCAGAAAATTGCTTTTTTCGAAAATTGAGCAATTCGCTGATAACTGGAGAACGGTCGAATGTTAGCGTTTGCCGTATGTTGCATTGCGTTCAGCGCATCGAACTACCCCTATACACTGAATTTGGAGTGGTTACGGGAAGTGTACGGTAGTGTTTTGGTAGGAAAACCCGTTTATGCGATATTCGTGCGTTTCACGGGCAGAAAAGCACGTTTTACACAGTCCTCACTGTTTTGATGATAACTCAAGAACGGTCGAATGTTAGCGTTTGCCGTATGTTGCATCGTGTTCAGCGCATCGAATTACCCCTATATAGTGAATTTGAAGCGTTTAAGGGAAGTGTACGGTAGTGTTTTGGCAGAAAATTGCTTTTTTCGAAAATTGAGCAATTCGCTGATAACTCGAGAACGGTCGAATGTTAGCGTTTGCCGTATGTTGCATCGTGATCAGCACATCGAATTACCCCTATACAGTGAATTTGAAGCGTTTAAGGGAAGTGTACGGTAGTGTTTTGGCAGAAAATTGCTTTTTTCAAAAATCGAGCAATTCGCTGATAACTCGAGAACGGTCGAATGTTAGCGTTTGCCGTATGTTGCATCGTGTTCAGCACATCGAATTACCCCTATACAGTTAATTTGAAGCGTTTAAGGGAAGTGTACGGTAGTGTTTTGGCAGAAAATTGCTTTTTTCGAAAATTGAGCAATTCGCTGATAACTCGAGAACGGTCGAATGTTAGCGTTTGCCGTATGTTGCATCGTGTTCAGCACATCGAATTACCCCTATACAGTGAATTTGAAGCCTTTAAGGGAAGTGTACGGTAATGTTTTGACAGAAAATTGCTTTTTTCGAAAATCAAGCAATTCGCTGATAACTCGAGAACGGTCGAATGTTAGCGTTTGCCGTATGTTGCATTTTGTTCAGCGCATCGAATTACCCCCATAGAGTGAATTTGGAGTGGTTACGGGAAGTGTACGGTAGTGTTTTGGAAGGAAAACCCGTTTATGCGATATTCGTGCGTTTCACGGGCAGAAAAGCACGTTTTACACAGTCCTCACTGTTTTGATGATAACTCAAGAACGGTCGAATGTTAGCGTTTGCCGTATGTTGCATCGTGTTCAGCACATCGAATTACCCCTATACAGTTAATTTGAAGCGTTTAAGGGAAGTGTACGGTAGTGTTTTGGCAGAAAATTGCTTTTTTCGAAAATCGAGCAATTCGCTGATAACTCGAGAACGGTCGAATGTTAGCGTTTGCCGTATGTTGCATTGCGTTCAGCGCATCGAATTACCCCTATACACTGAATTTGGAGTGGTTACGGGAAGTGTACGGTAGTGTTTTGGTAGGAAAACCCGTTTATGCGATATTCGTGCGTTTCACGGGCAGAAAAGCACGTTTTACACAGTCCTCACTGTTTTGATGATAACTCAAGAACGGTCGAATGTTAGCGTTTGCCGTATGTTGCATCGTGTTCAGCGCATCGAATTACCCCTATACACTGAATTTGGAGTGGTTACGGGAAGTGTACGGTAGTGTTTTGGTAGGAAAACCCGTTTATGCGATATTCGTGCGTTTCACGGGCAGAAAAGCACGTTTTACACAGTCCTCACTGTTTTGATGATAACTCAAGAACGGTCGAATGTTAGCGTTTGCCGTATGTTGCATCGTGTTCAGCGCATCGAATTACCCCTATACAGTGAATTTGAAGCCTTTAAGGGAAGTGTACGGTAATGTTTTGGCAGAAAATTGCTTTTTTCGAAAATCGAGCAATTCGCTGATAACTCGAGAACGGTCGAATGTTAGCGTTTGCCGTATGTTGCATTGCGTTCAGCGCATCGAATTACCCCTATACACTGAATTTGGAGTGGTTACGGGAAGTGTACGGTAGTGTTTTGGTAGGAAAACCCGTTTATGCGATATTCGTGCGTTTCACGGGCAGAAAAGCACGTTTTACACAGTCCTCACTGTTTTTGATAACTCAATGATACTCAGAACGGTCGAATGTTAGCGTTTGCCGTATGTTGCATCGTGTTCAGCGCATCGAATTACCCCTATACAGTGAATTTGAAGCGTTTAAGAGAAGTGTACGGTAGTGTTTTGGCAGAAAATTGCTTTTTTGAAAATTGAGCAATTCGCTGATAACTCGAGAACGGACGAATGTTAGCGTTTGCCGTATGTTGCATCGTGTTCAGCGCATCGAATTACCCCTATACAGTGAATTTGAAGCGTTTAAGGGAAGTGTACGGTAATGTTTTGACAGAAAATTGCTTTTTTCGAAAATCAAGCAATTCGCTGATAACTCGAGAACGGTCGAATGTTAGCGTTTGGCGTATGTTGCATTGCGTTCAGCGCATCGAATTACCCCTATAGAGTGAATTTGGAGTGGTTACGGGAAGTGTACGGTACTGTTTTGGAAGGAAAACCCGTTTATGCGATATTCGTGCGTTTCACGGGCAGAAAAGCACGTTTTACACAGTCCTCACTGTTTTGATGATAACTCGAGAACGGTCGAATGTTAGCGTTTGCCGTATGTTGCATCGTGTTCTGCACATCGAATTACCCCTATACAGTGATTTTGAAGCGTTTAAGGGAAGTGTACGGTAGTGTTTTGGCAGAAAATTGCTTTTTTCGAAAATCGAGCAATTCGCTGATAACTCGAGAACGGTCGAATGTTAGCGTTTGCCGTATGTTGCATCGTGATCAGCACATCGAATTACCCCTATACAGTGAATTTGAAGCGTTTAAGGGAAGTGTACGGTAGTGTTTTGGCAGAAAATTGCTTTTTTCAAAAATCGAGCAATTCGCTGATAACTCGAGAACGGTCGAATGTTAGCGTTTGCCGTATGTTGCATTGCGTTCAGCGCGTCGAATTACCCCTATACACTGAATTTGGAGTGGTTACGGGAAGTGTACGGTAGTGTTTTGGTAGGAAAACCCGTTTATGCGATATTCGTGCGTTTCACGGGCAGAAAAGCACGTTTTACACAGTCCTCACTGTTTTGATGATAACTCAAGAACGGTCGAATGTTAGCGTTTGCCGTATGTTGCATCGGGTTCAGCACATCGAATTACCCCTATACAGTTAATTTGAAGCGTTTAAGGGAAGTGTACGGTAGTGTTTTGGCAGAAAATTGCTTTTTTCGAAAATTGAGCAATTCGCTGATAACTCGAGAACGGTCGAATGTTAGCGTTTGCCGTATGTTGCATCGTGTTCAGCACATCGAATTACCCCTATACAGTGAATTTGAAGCCTTTAAGGGAAGTGTACGGTAGTGTTTTGGCAGAAAATTGCTTTTTTCGAAAATTGAGCAATTCGCTGATAACTCGAGAACGGTCGAATGTTAGCGTTTGCCGTATGTTGCATTGCGTTCAGCGCATCGAATTACCCCTATAGAGTGAATTTGGAGTGGTTACGGGAAGTGTACGGTAGTGTTTTGGAAGGAAAACCCGTTTATGCGATATTCGTGCGTTTCACGGGCAGAAAAGCACGTTTTACACAGACCTCACTGTTTTGATGATAACTCAAGAACGGTCGAATGTTAGCGTTTGCCGTATGTTGCATCGTGTTCAGCGCATCGAATTACCCCTATACAGTAAATTTGAAGCATTTAAGGGAAGTGTACGGTAATGTTTTGACAGAAAATTGCTTTTTTCGAAAATCAAGCAATTCGCTGATAACTCGAGAACGGTCGAATGTTAGCGTTTGCCGTATGTTGCATTGCGTTCAGCGCATCGAATTACCCCTATAGAGTGAATTTGGAGTGGTTACGGGAAGTGTACGGTAGTGTTTTGGAAGGAAAACCCGTTTATGCGATATTCGTGCGTTCCACGGGCAGAAAAGCACGTTTTACACAGTCCTCACTGTTTTGATGATAACTCAAGAACGGTCGAATGTTAGCGTTTGCCGTATGTTGCATCGGGTTCAGCACATCGAATTACCCCTATACAGTTAATTTGAAGCGTTTAAGGGAAGTGTACGGTAGTGTTTTGGCAGAAAATTGCTTTTTTCGAAAATTGAGCAATTCGCTGATAACTCGAGAACGGTCGAATGTTAGCGTTTGCCGTATGTTGCATCGTGTTCAGCGCATCGAATTACCCCTATACAGTGAATTTGAAGCCTTTAAGGGAAGTGTACGGTAATGTTTTGGCAGAAAATTGCTTTTTTCGAAAATCGAGCAATTCGCTGATAACTCGAGAACGGTCGAATGTTAGCGTTTGCCGTATGTTGCATTGCGTTCAGCGCATCGAATTACCCCTATACACTGAATTTGGAGTGGTTACGGGAAGTGTACGGTAGTGTTTTGGTAGGAAAACCCGTTTATGCGATATTCGTGCGTTTCACGGGCAGAAAAGCACGTTTTACACAGTCCTCACTGTTTTGATGATAACTCAAGAACGGTCGAATGTTAGCGTTTGCCGTATGTTGCATCGTGTTCAGCGCATCGAATTACCCCTATACAGTGAATTTGAAGCGTTTAAGAGAAGTGTACGGTAGTGTTTTGGCAGAAAATTGCTTTTTTGAAAATTGAGCAATTCGCTGATAACTCGAGAACGGACGAATGTTAGCGTTTGCCGTATGTTGCATCGTGTTCAGCGCATCGAATTACCCCTATACAGTGAATTTGAAGCGTTTAAGGGAAGTGTACGGTAATGTTTTGACAGAAAATTGCTTTTTTCGAAAATCAAGCAATTCGCTGATAACTCGAGAACGGTCGAATGTTAGCGTTTGGCGTATGTTGCATTGCGTTCAGCGCATCGAATTACCCCTATAGAGTGAATTTGGAGTGGTTACGGGAAGTGTACGGTACTGTTTTGGAAGGAAAACCCGTTTATGCGATATTCGTGCGTTTCACGGGCAGAAAAGCACGTTTTACACAGTCCTCACTGTTTTGATGATAACTCGAGAACGGTCGAATGTTAGCGTTTGCCGTATGTTGCATCGTGTTCTGCACATCGAATTACCCCTATACAGTGATTTTGAAGCGTTTAAGGGAAGTGTACGGTAGTGTTTTGGCAGAAAATTGCTTTTTTCGAAAATCGAGCAATTCGCTGATAACTCGAGAACGGTCGAATGTTAGCGTTTGCCGTATGTTGCATCGTGATCAGCACATCGAATTACCCCTATACAGTGAATTTGAAGCGTTTAAGGGAAGTGTACGGTAGTGTTTTGGCAGAAAATTGCTTTTTTCAAAAATCGAGCAATTCGCTGATAACTCGAGAACGGTCGAATGTTAGCGTTTGCCGTATGTTGCATTGCGTTCAGCGCGTCGAATTACCCCTATACACTGAATTTGGAGTGGTTACGGGAAGTGTACGGTAGTGTTTTGGTAGGAAAACCCGTTTATGCGATATTCGTGCGTTTCACGGGCAGAAAAGCACGTTTTACACAGTCCTCACTGTTTTGATGATAACTCAAGAACGGTCGAATGTTAGCGTTTGCCGTATGTTGCATCGGGTTCAGCACATCGAATTACCCCTATACAGTTAATTTGAAGCGTTTAAGGGAAGTGTACGGTAGTGTTTTGGCAGAAAATTGCTTTTTTCGAAAATTGAGCAATTCGCTGATAACTCGAGAACGGTCGAATGTTAGCGTTTGCCGTATGTTGCATCGTGTTCAGCACATCGAATTACCCCTATACAGTGAATTTGAAGCCTTTAAGGGAAGTGTACGCTAGTGTTTTGGCAGAAAATTGCTTTTTTCGAAAATTGAGCAATTCGCTGATAACTCGAGAACGGTCGAATGTTAGCGTTTGCCGTATGTTGCATTGCGTTCAGCGCATCGAATTACCCCTATAGAGTGAATTTCGAGTGGTTACGGGAAGTGTACGGTAGTGTTTTGGAAGGAAAACCCGTTTATGCGATATTCGTGCGTTTCACGGGCAGAAAAGCACGTTTTACACAGACCTCACTGTTTTGATGATAACTCAAGAACGGTCGAATGTTAGCGTTTGCCGTATGTTGCATCGTGTTCAGCGCATCGAATTACCCCTATACAGTAAATTTGAAGCATTTAAGGGAAGTGTACGGTAATGTTTTGACAGAAAATTGCTTTTTTCGAAAATCAAGCAATTCGCTGATAACTCGAGAACGGTCGAATGTTAGCGTTTGCCGTATGTTGCATTGCGTTCAGCGCATCGAATTACCCCTATAGAGTGAATTTGGAGTGGTTACGGGAAGTGTACGGTAGTGTTTTGGAAGGAAAACCCGTTTATGCGATATTCGTGCGTTCACGGGCAGAAAAGCACGTTTTACACAGTCCTCACTGTTTTGATGATAACTCAAGAACGGTCGAATGTTAGCGTTTGCCGTATGTTGCATCGGGTTCAGCACATCGAATTACCCCTATACAGTTAATTTGAAGCGTTTAAGGGAAGTGTACGGTAGTGTTTTGGCAGAAAATTGCTTTTTTCGAAAATTGAGCAATTCGCTGATAACTCGAGAACGGTCGAATGTTAGCGTTTGCCGTATGTTGCATCGTGTTCAGCGCATCGAATTACCCCTATACAGTGAATTTGAAGCCTTTAAGGGAAGTGTACGGTAATGTTTTGGCAGAAAATTGCTTTTTTCGAAAATCGAGCAATTCGCTGATAACTCGAGAACGGTCGAATGTTAGCGTTTGCCGTATGTTGCATTGCGTTCAGCGCATCGAATTACCCCTATACACTGAATTTGGAGTGGTTACGGGAAGTGTACGGTAGTGTTTTGGTAGGAAAACCCGTTTATGCGATATTCGTGCGTTTCACGGGCAGAAAAGCACGTTTTACACAGTCCTCACTGTTTTGATGATAACTCAAGAACGGTCGAATGTTAGCGTTTGCCGTATGTTGCATCGTGTTCAGCGCATCGAATTACCCCTATACAGTGAATTTGAAGCGTTTAAGAGAAGTGTACGGTAGTGTTTTGGCAGAAAATTGCTTTTTTGAAAATTGAGCAATTCGCTGATAACTCGAGAACGGACGAATGTTAGCGTTTGCCGTATGTTGCATCGTGTTCAGCGCATCGAATTACCCCTATACAGTGAATTTGAAGCGTTTAAGGGAAGTGTACGGTAATGTTTTGACAGAAAATTGCTTTTTTCGAAAATCAAGCAATTCGCTGATAACTCGAGAACGGTCGAATGTTAGCGTTTGGCGTATGTTGCATTGCGTTCAGCGCATCGAATTACCCCTATAGAGTGAATTTGGAGTGGTTACGGGAAGTGTACGGTACTGTTTTGGAAGGAAAACCCGTTTATGCGATATTCGTGCGTTTCACGGGCAGAAAAGCACGTTTTACACAGTCCTCACTGTTTTGATGATAACTCGAGAACGGTCGAATGTTAGCGTTTGCCGTATGTTGCATCGTGTTCTGCACATCGAATTACCCCTATACAGTGATTTTGAAGCGTTTAAGGGAAGTGTACGGTAGTGTTTTGGCAGAAAATTGCTTTTTTCGAAAATCGAGCAATTCGCTGATAACTCGAGAACGGTCGAATGTTAGCGTTTGCCGTATGTTGCATCGTGATCAGCACATCGAATTACCCCTATACAGTGAATTTGAAGCGTTTAAGGGAAGTGTACGGTAGTGTTTTGGCAGAAAATTGCTTTTTTCAAAAATCGAGCAATTCGCTGATAACTCGAGAACGGTCGAATGTTAGCGTTTGCCGTATGTTGCATTGCGTTCAGCGCGTCGAATTACCCCTATACACTGAATTTGGAGTGGTTACGGGAAGTGTACGGTAGTGTTTTGGTAGGAAAACCCGTTTATGCGATATTCGTGCGTTTCACGGGCAGAAAAGCACGTTTTACACAGTCCTCACTGTTTTGATGATAACTCAAGAACGGTCGAATGTTAGCGTTTGCCGTATGTTGCATCGTGTTCAGCGCATCGAATTACCCCTATACAGTAAATTTGAAGCATTTAAGGGAAGTGTACGGTAATGTTTTGACAGAAAATTGCTTTTTTCGAAAATCAAGCAATTCGCTGATAACTCGAGAACGGTCGAATGTTAGCGTTTGCCGTATGTTGCATTGCGTTCAGCGCATCGAATTACCCCTATAGAGTGAATTTGGAGTGGTTACGGGAAGTGTACGGTAGTGTTTTGGAAGGAAAACCCGTTTATGCGATATTCGTGCGTTCCACGGGCAGAAAAGCACGTTTTACACAGTCCTCACTGTTTTGATGATAACTCAAGAACGGTCGAATGTTAGCGTTTGCCGTATGTTGCATCGGGTTCAGCACATCGAATTACCCCTATACAGTTAATTTGAAGCGTTTAAGGGAAGTGTACGGTAGTGTTTTGGCAGAAAATTGCTTTTTTCGAAAATTGAGCAATTCGCTGATAACTCGAGAACGGTCGAATGTTAGCGTTTGCCGTATGTTGCATCGTGTTCAGCACATCGAATTACCCCTATACAGTGAATTTGAAGCCTTTAAGGGAAGTGTACGGTAATGTTTTGACAGAAAATTGCTTTTTTCGAAAATCAAGCAATTCGCTGATAACTCGAGAACGGTCGAATGTTAGCGTTTGCCGTATGTTGCATTTTGTTCAGCGCATCGAATTACCCCCATAGAGTGAATTTGGAGTGGTTACGGGAAGTGTACGGTAGTGTTTTGGAAGGAAAACCCGTTTATGCGATATTCGTGCGTTTCACGGGCAGAAAAGCACGTTTGACACAGTCCTCACTGTTTTGATGATAACTCAAGAACGGTCGAATGTTAGCGTTTGCCGTATGTTGCATCGTGTTCAGCACATCGAATTACCCCTATACAGTTAATTTGAAGCGTTTAAGGGAAGTGTACGGTAGTGTTCTGGCAGAAAATTGCTTTTTTCGAAAATCGAGCAATTCGCTGATAACTCGAGAACGGTCGAATGTTAGCGTTTGCCGTATGTTGCATTGCGTTCAGCGCATCGAATTACCCCTATACACTGAATTTGGAGTGGTTACGGGAAGTGTACGGTAGTGTTTTGGTAGGAAAACCCGTTTATGCGATATTCGTGCGTTTCACGGGCAGAAAAGCACGTTTTACACAGACCTCACTGTTTTGATGATAACTCAAGAACGGTCGAATGTTAGCGTTTGCCGTATGTTGCATCGTGTTCAGCGCATCGAATTACCCCTATACAGTAAATTTGAAGCATTTAAGGGAAGTGTACGGTAATGTTTTGACAGAAAATTGCTTTTTTCGAAAATCAAGCAATTCGCTGATAACTCGAGAACGGTCGAATGTTAGCGTTTGCCGTATGTTGCATTGCGTTCAGCGCATCGAATTACCCCTATAGAGTGAATTTGGAGTGGTTACGGGAAGTGTACGGTAGTGTTTTGGAAGGAAAACCCGTTTATGCGATATTCGTGCGTTCCACGGGCAGAAAAGCACGTTTTACACAGTCCTCACTGTTTTGATGATAACTCAAGAACGGTCGAATGTTAGCGTTTGCCGTATGTTGCATCGTGTTCAGCACATCGAATTACCCCTATACAGTTAATTTGAAGCGTTTAAGGGAAGTGTACGGTAGTGTTTTGGCAGAAAATTGCTTTTTTCGAAAATTGAGCAATTCGCTGATAACTCGAGAACGGTCGAATGTTAGCGTTTGCCGTATGTTGCATTGCGTTCAGCGCATCGAATTACCCCTATACACTGAATTTGGAGTGGTTACGGGAAGTGTACGGTAGTGTTTTGGTAGGAAAACCCGTTTATGCGATATTCGTGCGTTTCACGGGCAGAAAAGCACGTTTTACAGAGTCCTCACTGTTTTGATGATAACTCAAGAACGGTCGAATGTTAGCGTTTGCCGTATGTTGCATCGTGTTCAGCGCATCGAATTACCCCTATACAGTGAATTTGAAGCGTTTAAGGGAAGTGTACGGTAATGTTTTGGCAGAAAATTGCTTTTTTCGAAAATTGAGCAATTCGCTGATAACTGGAGAACGGTCGAATGTTAGCGTTTGCCGTATGTTGCATTGCGTTCAGCGCATCGAATTACCCCTATACACTGAATTTGGAGTGGTTACGGGAAGTGTACGGTAGTGTTTTGGTAGGAAAACCCGTTTATGCGATATTCGTGCGTTTCACGGGCAGAAAAGCACGTTTTACACAGTCCTCACTGTTTTGATGATAACTCAAGAACGGTCGAATGTTAGCGTTTGCCGTATGTTGCATCGTGTTCAGCGCATCGAATTACCCCTATACAGTGAATTTGAAGCGTTTAAGGGAAGTGTACGGTAGTGTTTTGGCAGAAAATTGCTTTTTTCGAAAATTGAGCAATTCGCTGATAACTCGAGAACGGTCGAATGTTAGCGTTTGCCGTATGTTGCATCGTGATCAGCACATCGAATTACCCCTATACAGTGAATTTGAAGCGTTTAAGGGAAGTGTACGGTAGTGTTTTGGCAGAAAATTGCTTTTTTCCAAAATCGAGCAATTCGCTGATAACTCGAGAACGGTCGAATGTTAGCGTTTGCCGTATGTTGCATCGTGTTCAGCACATCGAATTACCCCTATACAGTTAATTTGAAGCGTTTAAGGGAAGTGTACGGTAGTGTTTTGGCAGAAAATTGCTTTTTTTCGAAAATTGAGCAATTCGCTGATAACTCGAGAACGGTCGAATGTTAGCGTTTGCCGTATGTTGCATCGTGTTCAGCACATCGAATTACCCCTATACAGTGAATTTGAAGCCTTTAAGGGAAGTGTACGGTAATGTTTTGACAGAAAATTGCTTTTTTCGAAAATCAAGCAATTCGCTGATAACTCGAGAACGGTCGAATGTTAGCGTTTGCCGTATGTTGCATTTTGTTCAGCGCATCGAATTACCCCCATAGAGTGAATTTGGAGTGGTTACGGGAAGTGTACGGTAGTGTTTTGGAAGGAAAACCCGTTTATGCGATATTCGTGCGTTTCACGGGCAGAAAAGCACGTTTTACACAGTCCTCACTGTTTTGATGATAACTCAAGAACGGTCGAATGTTAGCGTTTGCCGTATGTTGCATCGTGTTCAGCACATCGAATTACCCCTATACAGTTAATTTGAAGCGTTTAAGGGAATTGTACGGTAGTGTTTTGGCAGAAAATTGCTTTTTTCGAAAATCGAGCAATTCGCTGATAACTCGAGAACGGTCGAATGTTAGCGTTTGCCGTATGTTGCATTGCGTTCAGCGCATCGAATTACCCCTATACACTGAATTTGGAGTGGTTACGGGAAGTGTACGGTAGTGTTTTGGTAGGAAAACCCGTTTATGCGATATTCGTGCGTTTCACGGGCAGAAAAGCACGTTTTACACAGTCCTCACTGTTTTGATGATAACTCAAGAACGGTCGAATGTTAGCGTTTGCCGTATGTTGCATTGCGTTCAGCGCATCGAATTACCCCTATACACTGAATTTGGAGTGGTTACGGGAAGTGTACGGTAGTGTTTTGGTAGGAAAACCCGTTTATGCGATATTCGTGCGTTTCACGGGCAGAAAAGCACGTTTTACACAGTCCTCACTGTTTTGATGATAACTCAAGAACGGTCGAATGTTAGCGTTTGCCGTATGTTGCATCGTGTTCAGCGCATCGAATTACCCCTATACAGTGAATTTGAAGCGTTTAAGAGAAGTGTACGGTAGTGTTTTGGCAGAAAATTGCTTTTTTGAAAATTGAGCAATTCGCTGATAACTCGAGAACGGACGAATGTTAGCGTTTGCCGTATGTTGCATCGTGTTCAGCGCATCGAATTACCCCTATACAGTGAATTTGAAGCGTTTAAGGGAAGTGTACGGTAATGTTTTGACAGAAAATTGCTTTTTTCGAAAATCAAGCAATTCGCTGATAACTCGAGAACGGTCGAATGTTAGCGTTTGGCGTATGTTGCATTGCGTTCAGCGCATCGAATTACCCCTATAGAGTGAATTTGGAGTGGTTACGGGAAGTGTACGGTAGTGTTTTGGTAGGAAAACCCGTTTATGCGATATTCGTGCGTTTCACGGGCAGAAAAGCACGTTTTACACAGTCCTCACTGTTTTGATGATAACTCGAGAACGGTCGAATGTTAGCGTTTGCCGTATGTTGCATCGTGTTCTGCACATCGAATTACCCCTATACAGTGATTTTGAAGCGTTTAAGGGAAGTGTACGGTAGTGTTTTGGCAGAAAATTGCTTTTTTCAAAAATCGAGCAATTCGCTGATAACTCGAGAACGGTCGAATGTTAGCGTTTGCCGTATGTTGCATTGCGTTCAGCGCATCGAATTACCCCTATACACTGAATTTGGAGTGGTTACGGGAAGTGTACGGTAGTGTTTTGGTAGGAAAACCCGTTTATGCGATATTCGTGCGTTTCACGGGCAGAAAAGCACGTTTTACACAGTCCTCACTGTTTTGATGATAACTCAAGAACGGTCGAATGTTAGCGTTTGCCGTATGTTGCATCGTGTTCAGCACATCGAATTACCCCTATACAGTTAATTTGAAGCGTTTAAGGGAAGTGTACGGTAGTGTTTTGGCAGAAAATTGCTTTTTTCGAAAATTGAGCAATTCGCTGATAACTCGAGAACGGTCGAATGTTAGCGTTTGCCGTATGTTGCATCGTGTTCAGCACATCGAATTACCCCTATACAGTGAATTTGAAGCCTTTAAGGGAAGTGTACGGTAATGTTTTGACAGAAAATTGCTTTTTTCGAAAATCAAGCAATTCGCTGATAACTCGAGAACGGTCGAATGTTAGCGTTTGCCGTATGTTGCATTTTGTTCAGCGCATCGAATTACCCCCATAGAGTGAATTTGGAGTGGTTACGGGAAGTGTACGGTAGTGTTTTGGAAGGAAAACCCGTTTATGAGATACTCGTGCGTTTCACGGGCAGAAAAGCACGTTTTACACAGTCCTCACTGTTTTGATGATAACTCAAGAACGGTCGAATGTTAGCGTTTGCCGTATGTTGCATCGTGTTCAGCACATCGAATTACCCCTATACAGTTAATTTGAAGCGTTTAAGGGAAGTGTACGGTAGTGTTCTGGCAGAAAATTGCTTTTTTCGAAAATCGAGCAATTCGCTGATAACTCGAGAACGGTCGAATGTTAGCGATTGCCGTATGTTGCATTGCGTTCAGCGCATCGAATTACCCCTATACACTGAATTTGGAGTGGTTACGGGAAGTGTACGGTAGTGTTTTGGTAGGAAAACCCGTTTATGCGATATTCGTGCGTTTCACGGGCAGAAAAGCACGTTTTACACAGACCTCACTGTTTTGATGATAACTCAAGAACGGTCGAATGTTAGCGTTTGCCGTATGTTGCATCGTGTTCAGCGCATCGAATTACCCCTATACAGTGAACTTGAAGCGTTTAAGGGAAGTGTACGGTAATGTTTTGACAGAAAATTGCTTTTTTCGAAAATCAAGCAATTCGCTGATAACTCGAGAACGGTCGAATGTTAGCGTTTGCCGTATGTTGCATTGCGTTCAGCGCATCGAATTACCCCTATAGAGTGAATTTGGAGTGGTTACGGGAAGTGTACGGTAGTGTTTTGGAAGGAAAACCCGTTTATGCGATATTCGTGCGTTCCACGGGCAGAAAAGCACGTTTTACACAGTCCTCACTGTTTTGATGATAACTCAAGAACGGTCGAATGTTAGCGTTTGCCGTATGTTGCATCGTGTTCAGCACATCGAATTACCCTTATACAGTTAATTTGAAGCGTTTAAGGGAAGTGTACGGTAGTGTTTTGGCAGAAAATTGCTTTTTTCGAAAATCGAGCAATTCGCTGATAACTCGAGAACGGTCGAATGTTAGCGTTTGCCGTATGTTGCATTGCGTTCAGCGCATCGAATTACCCCTATACACTGAATTTGGAGTGGTTACGGGAAGTGTACGGTAGTGTTTTGGTAGGAAAACCCGTTTATGCGATATTCGTGCGTTTCACGGGCAGAAAAGCACGTTTTACACAGTCCTCACTGTTTTGATGATAACTCAAGAACGGTCGAATGTTAGCGTTTGCCGTATGTTGCATCGTGTTCAGCGCATCGAATTACCCCTATACACTGAATTTGGAGTGGTTACGGGAAGTGTACGGTAGTGTTTTGGTAGGAAAACCCGTTTATGCGATATTCGTGCGTTTCACGGGCAGAAAAGCACGTTTTACACAGTCCTCACTGTTTTGATGATAACTCAAGAACGGTCGAATGTTAGCGTTTGCCGTATGTTGCATCGTGTTCAGCGCATCGAATTACCCCTATACAGTGAATTTGAAGCGTTTAAGAGAAGTGTACGGTAGTGTTTTGGCAGAAAATTGCTTTTTTCGAAAATTGAGCAATTCGCTGATAACTCGAGAACGGACGAATGTTAGCGTTTGCCGTATGTTGCATCGTGTTCAGCGCATCGAATTACCCCTATACAGTGAATTTGAAGCGTTTAAGGGAAGTGTACGGTAATGTTTTGACAGAAAATTGCTTTTTTCGAAAATCAAGCAATTCGCTGATAACTCGAGAACGGTCGAATGTTAGCGTTTGGCGTATGTTGCATTGCGTTCAGCGCATCGAATTACCCCTATAGAGTAAATTTGGAGTGGTTACGGGAAGTGTACGGCACTGTTTTGGAAGGAAAACCCGTTTATGCGATATTCGTGCGTTTCACGGGCAGAAAAGCACGTTTTACACAGACCTCACTGTTTTGATGATAACTCAAGAACGGTCGAATGTTAGCGTTTGCCGTATGTTGCATCGTGTTCAGCGCATCGAATTACCCCTATACAGTGAATTTGAAGCGTTTAAGGGAAGTGTACGGTAATGTTTTGACAGAAAATTGCTTTTTTCGAAAATCAAGCAATTCGCTGATAACTCGAGAACGGTCGAATGTTAGCGTTTGCCGTATGTTGCATTGCGTTCAGCGCATCGAATTACCCCTATAGAGTGAATTTGGAGTGGTTACGGGAAGTGTACGGTAGTGTTTTGGAAGGAAAACCCGTTTATGCGATATTCGTGCGTTTCACGGGCAGAAAAGCACGTTTTACACAGTCCTCACTGTTTTGATGATAACTCAAGAACGGTCGAATGTTAGCGTTTGCCGTATGTTGCATCGTGTTCAGCACATCGAATTACCCCTATACAGTTAATTTGAAGCGTTTAAGGGAAGTGTACGGTAGTGTTCTGGCAGAAAATTGCTTTTTTCGAAAATCGAGCAATTCGCTGATAACTCGAGAACGGTCGAATGTTAGCGTTTGCCGTATGTTGCATTGCGTTCAGCGCATCGAATTACCCCTATACACTGAATTTGGAGTGGTTACGGGAAGTGTACGGTAGTGTTTTGGTAGGAAAACCCGTTTATGCGATATTCGTGCGTTTCACGGGCAGAAAAGCACGTTTTACACAGACCTCACTGTTTTGATGATAACTCAAGAACGGTCGAATGTTAGCGTTTGCCGTATGTTGCATCGTGATCAGCACATCGAATTACCCCTATACAGTGAATTTGAAGCGTTTAAGGGAAGTGTACGGTAGTGTTTTGGCAGAAAATTGCTTTTTTCAAAAATCGAGCAATTCGCTGATAACTCGAGAACGGTCGAATGTTAGCGTTTGCCGTATGTTGCATCGTGTTCAGCACATCGAATTACCCCTATACAGTTAATTTGAAGCGTTTAAGGGAAGTGTACGGTAGTGTTTTGGCAGAAAATTGCTTTTTTCGAAAATTGAGCAATTCGCTGATAACTCGAGAACGGTCGAATGTTAGCGTTTGCCGTATGTTGCATCGTATTCAGCACATCGAATTACCCCTATACAGTGAATTTGAAGCCTTTAAGGGAAGTGTACGGTAATGTTTTGACAGAAAATTGCTTTTTTCGAAAATCAAGCAATTCGCTGATAACTCGAGAACGGTCGAATGTTAGCGTTTGCCGTATGTTGCATTTTGTTCAGCGCATCGAATTACCCCCATAGAGTGAATTTGGAGTGGTTACGGGAAGTGTACGGTAGTGTTTTGGAAGGAAAACCCGTTTATGCGATATTCGTGCGTTTCACGGGCAGAAAAGCACGTTTTACACAGTCCTCACTGTTTTGATGATAACTCAAGAACGGTCGAATGTTAGCGTTTGCCGTATGTTGCATCGTGTTCAGCACATCGAATTACCCCTATACAGTTAATTTGAAGCGTTTAAGGGAATTGTACGGTAGTGTTTTGGCAGAAAATTGCTTTTTTCGAAAATCGAGCAATTCGCTGATAACTCGAGAACGGTCGAATGTTAGCGTTTGCCGTATGTTTGCATTGCGTTCAGCGCATCGAATTACCCTATACACTGAATTTGGAGTGGTTACGGGAAGTGTACGGTAGTGTTTTGGTAGGAAAACCCGTTTATGCGATATTCGTGCGTTTCACGGGCAGAAAAGCACGTTTTACACAGTCCTCACTGTTTTGATGATAACTCAAAGAACGGTCGAATGTTAGCGTTTGCCGTATGTTGCATCGTGTTCAGCGCATCGAATTACCCTATACACTGAATTTGGAGTGGTTACGGAAGTGTACGGTAGTGTTTTGGTAGGAAAACCCGTTTATGCGATATTCGTGCGTTTCACGGGCAGAAAAGCACGTTTTACACAGTCCTCACTGTTTTGATGATAACTCAAGAACGGTCGAATGTTAGCGTTTGCCGTATGTTGCATCGTGTTCAGCGCATCGAATTACCCCTATACAGTGAATTTGAAGCCTTTAAGGGAAGTGTACGGTAATGTTTTGGCAGAAAATTGCTTTTTTCGAAAATCGAGCAATTCGCTGATAACTCGAGAACGGTCGAATGTTAGCGTTTGCCGTATGTTGCATTGCGTTCAGCGCATCGAATTACCCCTATACACTGAATTTGGAGTGGTTACGGGAAGTGTACGGTAGTGTTTTGGTAGGAAAACCCGTTTATGCGATATTCGTGCGTTTCACGGGCAGAAAAGCACGTTTTACACAGTCCTCACTGTTTTGATGATAACTCAAGAACGGTCGAATGTTAGCGTTTGCCGTATGTTGCATCGTGTTCAGCGCATCGAATTACCCTATACAGTGAATTTGAAGCGTTTAAGAGAAGTGTACGGTGTTTTGGCAGAAAATTGCTTTTTTGAAAATTGAGCAATTCGCTGATAACTCGAGAACGGACGAATGTTAGCGTTTGCCGTATGTTGCATCGTGTTCAGCGCATCGAATTACCCCTATACAGTGAATTTGAAGCGTTAAGGGAAGTGTACGGTAATGTTTTGACAGAAAATTGCTTTTTTCGAAAATCAAGCAATTCGCTGATAACTCGAGAACGGTCGAATGTTAGCGTTTGGCGTATGTTGCATTGCGTTCAGCGCATCGAATTACCCCTATAGAGTGAATTTGGAGTGGTTACGGGAAGTGTACGGTAGTGTTTTGGTAGGAAAACCCGTTTATGCGATATTCGTGCGTTTCACGGGCAGAAAAGCACGTGTACACAGTCCTCACTTTTGATGATAACTCGAGAACGGTCGAATGTTAGCGTTTGCCGTATGTTGCATCGTGTTCTGCACATCGAATTACCCCTATACAGTGATTTGAAGCGTTTAAGGGAAGTGTACGGTAGTGTTTTGGCAGAAAATTGCTTTTTTCGAAAATCGAGCAATTCGCTGATAACTGGAGAACGGTCGAATGTTAGCGTTTGCGTATGTTGCATTGCGTTCAGCGCATCGAATTACCCCTATACACTGAATTTGGAGTGGTTACGGGAAGTGTACGGTAGTGTTTTGGTAGGAAAACCCGTTTATGCGATATTCGTGCGTTTCACGGGCAGAAAACACGTTTTACACGGTCCTCACTGTTTTGATGATAACTCAAGAACGGTCGAATGTTAGCGTTTGCCGTATGTTGCATCGTGTTCAGCGCATCGAATTACCCCTATACAGTGAATTTGAAGCGTTTAAGGGAAGTGTACGGTAGTGTTTTGGCAGAAAATTGCTTTTTTCGAAAATGAGCAATTCGCTGATAACTCGAGAACGGTCGAATGTTAGCGTTTGCCGTATGTTGCATCGTGTTCTGCACATCGAATTACCCCTATACAGTGATTTTGAAGCGTTTAAGGGAAGTGTACGGTAGTGTTTTGGCAGAAAATTGCTTTTTTCGAAAATCGAGCAATTCGCTGATAACTGGAGAACGGTCGAATGTTAGCGTTTGCCGTATGGTGCATTGCGTTCAGCGCATCGAATTACCCCTATACACTGAATTTGGAGTGGTTACGGGAAGTGTACGGTAGTGTTTTGGTAGGAAAACCCGTTTATGCGATATTCGTGCGTTTCACGGGCAGAAAAGCACGTTTTACACAGTCCTCACTGTTTTGATGATAACTCAAGAACGGTCGAATGTTAGCGTTTGCCGTATGTTGCATCGTGTTCAGCGCATCGAATTACCCCTATACAGTGAATTTGAAGCGTTTAAGGGAAGTGTACGGTAGTGTTTTGGCAGAAAATTGCTTTTTTCGAAAATTGAGCAATTCGCTGATAACTCGAGAACGGTCGAATGTTAGCGTTTGCCGTATGTTGCATCGTGATCAGCACATCGAATTACCCCTATACAGTGAATTTGAAGCGTTTAAGGGAAGTGTACGGTAGTGTTTTGGCAGAAAATTGCTTTTTTCAAAAATCGAGCAATTCGCTGATAACTCGAGAACGGTCGAATGTTAGCGTTTGCCGTATGTTGCATTGCGTTCAGCGCATCGAATTACCCCTATACACTGAATTTGGAGTGGTTACGGGAAGTGTACGGTAGTGTTTTGGTAGGAAAACCCGTTTATGCGATATTCGTGCGTTTCACGGCAGAAAAGCACGTTTTACACAGTCCTCACTGTTTGATGATAACTCAAGAACGTCGTTGTTGTTTTCGTTGTTCATCGTTTCATCTGTTTCTTTGAAACGTCGGTAGTGTTTTGGCTTTTTTCGTCGAATGCTTTTATCATCGAGAACGGTCGAATGTTAGCGTTTGCCGTATGTTGCATCGTGTTCAGCACATCGAATTACCCCTATACAGTAATTTGAAGCGTTTAAGGGAAGTGTACGGTAGTGTTTTGGCAGAAAATTGCTTTTTTCGAAAATTGAGCAATTCGCTGATAACTCGAGAACGGTCGAATGTTAGCGTTTGCCGTATGTTGCATCGTGTTCAGCACATCGAATTACCCCTATACAGTGAATTTGAAGCCTTTAAGGAAGTGTACGGTAATGTTTTGACAGAAAATTGCTTTTTTCGAAAATCAAGCAATTCGCTGATAACTCGAGAACGGTCGAATGTTAGCGTTTGCCGTATGTTGCATTGTTCAGCGCATCGAATTACCCCATAGAGTGAATTTGGAGTGGTTACGGGAAGTGTACGGTAGTGTTTTGGAAGGAAAACCCGTTTATGCGATATTCGTGCGTTTCACGGGCAGAAAAGCACGTTTTACACAGTCCTCACTGTTTGATGATAACTCAAGAACGGTCGAATGTTAGCGTTTGCCGTATGTTGCATCGTGTTCAGCACATCGAATTACCCCTATACAGTTAATTTGAAGCGTTTAAGGGAAGTGTACGGTAGTGTTTGGCAGAAAATTGCTTTTTTTCGAAAATCGAGCAATTCGCTGATAACTCGAGAACGGTCGAATGTTAGCGTTTGCCGTATGTTGCATTGCGTTCAGCGCATCGAATTACCCCTATACACTGAATTTGGAGTGGTACGGAAGTGTACAGTTGTTTTGGTAGGAAAACCGTTTATGCGATATTCGTGCGTTCACGGGCAGAAAAGCACGTTTTACACAGACCTCACTGTTTGATGATAACTCAAGAACGGTCGAATGTTAGCGTTTGCCGTATGTTGCATCGTGTTCAGCGCATCGAATTACCCCTATACAGTGAATTTGAAGCGTTTAAGGGAAGTGTACGGTAATGTTTTGACAGAAATTGCTTTTTTCGAAAATCAAGCATTCGCTGATAACTCGAGAACGGTCGAATGTTAGCGTTTGCCGTATGTTGCATTCGTTCAGCGCATCGAATTACCCCTATAGAGTGAATTTGGAGTGGTTACGGAAGTGTACGGTAGTGTTTTGGAAGGAAAACCGTTTATGCGATATTCGTGCGTTCCACGGCAGAAAAGCACGTTTTACACAGTCCTCACTGTTTTGATGATAACTCAAGAACGGTCGAATGTTAGCGTTTGCCGTATGTTGCATCGTGTTCAGCACATCGAATTACCCTATACAGTTGAATTTGAAGCGTTTAAGGGAAGTGTACGGTAGTGTTTTGGCAGAAAATGCTTTTTTCGAAAATCGAGCAATTCGCTGATAACTCGAGAACGGTCGAATGTTAGCGTTTGCCGTATGTTGCATCGTGTTCAGCGCATCGAATTACCCCTATACAGTGAATTTGAAGCGTTTAAGAGAAGTGTACGGTAGTGTTTTGGCAGAAAATTGCTTTTTTGAAAATTGAGCAATTCGCTGATAACTCGAGAACGGACGAATGTTAGCGTTTGCCGTATGTTGCATCGTGTTCAGCGCATCGAATTACCCCTATACAGTGAATTTGAAGCGTTTAAGGGAAGTGTACGGTAATGTTTTGACAGAAAATTGCTTTTTTTCGAAAATCAAGCAATTCGCTGATAACTCGAGAACGGTCGAATGTTAGCGTTTGGCGTATGTTGCATTGCGTTCAGCGCATCGAATTACCCTATAGAGTGAATTTGGAGTGGTTACGGGAAGTGTACGGTAGTGTTTTGGTAGGAAAACCCGTTTATGCGATATTCGTGCGTTTCACGGGCAGAAAAGCACGTTACACAGTCCTCACTGTTTTGATGATAACTCGAGAACGGTCGAATGTTAGCGTTTGCCGTATGTTGCATCGTGTTCTGCACATCGAATTACCCCTATACAGTGATTTTGAAGCGTTTAAGGGAAGTGTACGGTAGTGTTTTGGCAGAAAATTGCTTTTTCGAAAATCGAGCAATTCGCTGATAACTGGAGAACGGTCGAATGTTAGCGTTTGCGTATGTTGCATTGCGTTCAGCGCATCGAATTACCCCTATACACTGAATTTGAGTGGTTTACGGAAGTGTACGGTAGTGTTTTGGTAGGAAAACCCGTTTATGCGATATTCGTGCGTTTCACGGCAGAAAACCACGTTTTACACGGTCCTCACTGTTTTGATGATAACTCAAGAACGGTCGAATGTTAGCGTTTGCCGTATGTTGCATCGTGTTCAGCGCATCGAATTACCCCTATACAGTGAATTTGAAGCGTTTAAGGGAAGTGTACGGTAGTGTTTTGGCAGAAATTGCTTTTTTCGAAAATTGAGCAATTCGCTGATAACTCGAGAACGGTCGAATGTTAGCGTTTGCCGTATGTTGCATCGTGTTCTGCACATCGAATTACCCCTATACAGTGATTTTGAAGCGTTTAAGGGAAGTGTACGGTAGTGTTTTGGCAGAAAATTGTTTTTCGAAAATCGAGCAATTCGCTGATAACTGGAGAACGGTCGAATGTTAGCGTTTGCCGTATGGTGCATTGCGTTCAGCGCATCGAATTACCCCTATACACTGAATTTGGAGTGGTTACGGGAAGTGTACGGTAGTGTTTTGGTAGGAAAACCCGTTTATGCGATATTCGTGCGTTTCACGGGCAGAAAAGCACGTTTTACACAGTCCTCACTTTTGATGATAACTCAAGAACGGTCGAATGTTAGCGTTTGCCGTATGTTGCATCGTGTTCAGCGCATCGAATTACCCCTATACAGTGAATTTGAAGCGTTTAAGGGAAGTGTACGGTAGTTTTTGGCAGAAAATTGCTTTTTTCGAAAATTGAGCAACGCTGATAACTCGAGAACGGTCGAATGTTAGCGTTTGCCGTATGTTGCATCGTGATCAGCACATCGAATTACCCCTATACAGTGAATTTGAAGCGTTAAGGGAAGTGTACGGTAGTGTTTTGGCAGAAAATTGCTTTTTTTCAAAAATCGAGCAATTCGCTGATAACTCGAGAACGGTCGAATGTTAGCGTTTGCCGTATGTTGCATTGCGTTCAGCGCATCGAATTACCCCTATACAGTGAATTTGGAGTGGTTACGGGAAGTGTACGGTAGTGTTTTGGTAGGAAAACCCGTTTATGCGATATTCGTGCGTTCACGGGCAGAAAAGCACGTTTTTACACAGTCCTCACTGTTTTGATGATAACTCAAGAACGGTCGAATGTTAGCGTTTGCCGTATGTTGCATCGTGTTCAGCACATCGAATTACCCCTATACAGTTAATTTGAAGCGTTTAAGGGAAGTGTACGGTAGTGTTTTGGCAGAAAATTGCTTTTTTCGAAAATTGAGCAATTCGCTGATAACTCGAGAACGGTCGAATGTTAGCGTTTGCCGTATGTTGCATCGTGTTCAGCACATCGAATTACCCTATACAGTGAATTTGAAGCCTTTAAGGGAAGTGTACGGTAATGTTTGACAGAAAATTGCTTTTTTCGAAAATCAAGCAATTCGCTGATAACTCGAGAACGGTCGAATGTTAGCGTTTGCCGTATGTTGCATTTTGTTCAGCGCATCGAATTACCCCCATAGAGTGAATTTGGAGTGGTTACGGGAAGTGTACGGTAGTGTTTTGGAAGGAAAACCCGTTTATGAGATATTCGTGCGTTTCACGGGCAGAAAAGCACGTTTTCACAGTCCTCACTGTTTGATGATAACTCAAGAACGGTCGAATGTTAGCGTTTGCCGTATGTTGCATCGTGTTCAGCACATCGAATTACCCTATACAGTAATTTGAAGCGTTTAAGGGAAGTGTACGGTAGTGTTCTGGCAGAAAATTGCTTTTTCGAAAATCGAGCAATTCGCTGATAACTCGAGAACGGTCGAATGTTAGCGTTTGCCGTATGTTGCATTGCGTTCAGCGCATCGAATTACCCCTATACACTGAATTTGGAGGGTTACGGGAAGTGTACGGTAGTGTTTTGGTAGGAAAACCCGTTTATGCGATATTTTGCGTTTCACGGGCAGAAAAGCACGTTTTACACAGACCTCACTGTTTTGATGATAACTCAAGAACGGTCGAATGTTAGCGTTTGCCGTATGTTTGCATCGTGTTCAGCGCATCGAATTACCCCTATACAGTGAATTTGAAGCGTTTAAGGGAAGTGTACGGTAATTTTTGACAGAAAATTGCTTTTTTCGAAAATCAAGCAATTCGCTGATAACTCGAGAACGTCGAATGTTAGCGTTTGCCGTATGTTGCATTGCGTTCAGCGCATCGAATTACCCCTATAGAGTGAATTTGGAGTGGTTACGGGAAGTGTACGGTAGTGTTTTGGAAGGAAAACCCGTTATGCGATATTCGTGCGTTCCACGGGCAGAAAAGCACGTTTTACACAGTCCTCACTGTTTTGATGATAACTCAAGAACGGTCGAATGTTAGCGTTTGCCGTATGTTGCATCGTGTTCAGCACATCGAATTACCCTTATACAGTAATTTGAAGCGTTTAAGGGAAGTGTACGGTAGTGTTTTGGCAGAAAATTGCTTTTTTTCGAAATCGAGCAATTCGCTGATAACTCGAGAACGGTCGAATGTTAGCGTTTGCCGTATGTTGCATGCGTTCAGCGCATCGAATTACCCCTATACACTGAATTTGGAGTGGTTACGGAAGTGTACGGTAGTGTTTTGGTAGGAAAACCCGTTTATGCGATATTCGTGCGTTTCACGGGCAGAAAAGCACGTTTTACACAGTCCTCATGTTTTGATGATAACTCAAGAACGGTCGAATGTTAGCGTTTGCCGTATGTTGCATCGTGTTCAGCGCATCGAATTACCCCTATACACTGAATTTGGAGTGGTTACGTGAAGTGTACGGTAGTGTTTTGGTAGAAAACCCGTTATGCGATATTCGTGCGTTTCACGGGCAGAAAAGCACGTTTTACACAGTCCTAACTGTTTGATGATAACTCAAGAACGGTCGAATGTTAGCGTTTGCCGTATGTTGCATCGTGTTCAGCGCATCAATTACCCCTATACAGTGAATTTGAAGCCTTAGGGAAGTGTACGGTAATGTTTTGCAGAAAATTGCTTTTTTCGAAAATCGAGCAATTCGATGATAACTCGAGAACGGTCGAATGTTAGCGTTTGCCGTATGTTGCATTGCGTTCAGCGCATCGAATTACCCCTATACACTGAATTTGAGTGGTTACGGGAAGTGTACGGTAGTGTTTTGGTAGAAAACCCGTTTATGCGATATTCGTGCGTTTCACGGGCAGAAAAAGCACGTTTACACGTCCTCACTGTTTTGATGATAACTCAAGAACGGTCGAATGTTAGCGTTTGCCGTATGTTGCATCGTGTTCAGCGCATCGAATTACCCCTATACAGTGAATTTGAAGCGTTTAAGAGAAGTGTACGGTAGTGTTTTGGCAGAAAATTGTTTTTCGAAAATTAGCAATTCGCTGATAACTCGAGAACGGACGAATGTTAGCGTTTGCCGTATGTTGCATCGTGTTCAGCGCATCGAATTACCCCTATACAGTGAATTTGAAGCGTTTAAGGGAAGTGTACGGTAATGTTTTGACAGAAAATTGCTTTTCGAAAATCAAGCAATTCGCTGATAAACTCGAGAACGGTCGAATGTTAGCGTTTGGCGTATGTTGCATTGCGTTCAGCGCATCGAATTACCCCTATAGAGTGAATTTGGAGTGGTTACGGGAAGTGTACGGCACTGTTTTGGAAGGAAAACCGTTTATGCGATATTCGTGCGTTTCACGGGCAGAAAAGCACGTTTTACACAGACCTCACTGTTTTGATGATACTCAAGAACGGTCGAATGTTTAGCGTTTGCCGTATGTTGCATCGTGTTCAGCGCATCGAATTACCCTATACAGTGAATTTTGAAGCGTTAAGGGAAGTGTACGGTAAGTGTTTTGGACAGAAAATTGCTTTTTTCGAAAATCAAGCAATTCGCTGATAACTCGAGAACGGTCGAATGTTAGCGTTTGCCGTATGGCATTGCGTTCAGCGATCGAATTACCCCTATAAGAGTGAATTTGGAGTGGTTACGGGAAGTGTACGGTAGTGTTTTGGAAGGAAACCCGTTTATGCGATATTCGTGCGTTTCACGGGCAGAAAAGCACGTTTTACACAGTCCTCACGTTTTGATGATAACTCAAGAACGGTCGAATGTTAGCGTTTGCCGTATGTTGCATCGTGTTCAGCACATCGAATTACCCTATACAGTAATTTGAAGCGTTTAAGGAAGTGTACGGTAGTGTTTGGCAGAAAATTGCTTTTTTCGAAAATCGAGCATTCGCTGATAACTCGAGAACGGTCGAATGTTAGCGTTTGCCGTATGTTGCATTGTTCGTCAGCGCATCGAATTACCCCTATACACTGAATTTGGAGTGGTTACGGGAAGTGTACGGTAGTGTTTTGGTAGGAAAACCCGTTTATGCGATATTCGTGCGTTTCACGGGCAGAAAAGCACGTTTTACACAGAACCTCACTGTTTTGATGATAACTCAAGAACGGTCGAATGTTAGCGTTTGCCGTATGTTGCATCGTGTCAGCGCATCGAATTACCCCTATACAGTGAATTTGAAGCGTTTAAGGGAAGTGTACGGTTAAGTTTTGACAGAAAATTGCTTTTTCGAAAATCAAGCAATTCGCTGATAACTCGAGAACGGTCGAATGTTAGCGTTTGCCGTATGTTGCTTGGTTCAGCGCATCGAATTACCCCTATAGAGTGAATTTGGAGTGGTTACGGGAAGTGTACGGTAGTGTTTTGGAAGGAAAACCCGTTTATGCGATATTCGTGCGTTCCACGGGCAGAAAAGCACGTTTTTAACGGTCCTCACTGTTTTGATGATAACTCAAGAACGGTCGAATGTTAGCGTTTGCCGTATGTTGCATCGTGTTCAGCACATCGAATTACCCTATACAGTATTTGAAGCGTTTAAGGGAAGTGTACGGTAGTGTTTGGCAGAAAATTGCTTTTTTCGAAAATTGAGCAATTCGCTGATAACTCGAGAACGGTCGAATGTTAGCGTTTGCCGTATGTTGCATCGTGTTCAGCACATCGAATTACCCCTATACAGTGAATTTGAAGCGTTTAAGGGAAGTGTACGGTAGTGTTTTGGCAGAAAATTGCTTTTTTCGAAAATCGAAGCAATTCGCTGATAACTCGAGAACGGTCTCGAATGTTAGCGTTTGCCGTATGTTGCATTGCGTTCAGCGCATCGAATTACCCCTATACACGAATTTGGAGTGGTTACGGGAAGTGTACGGTAGTGTTTGGTAGGAAAACCCGTTTATGCGATATTCGTGCGTTTCACGGGCAGAAAAGCACGTTTTACACAGTCCTCACTGTTTTGATGATAACTCAAGAACGGTCGAATGTTAGCGTTTGCCGTATGTTGCATCGTGTTCAGCACATCGAATTACCTATACAGTTAATTTGAAGCGTTAAGGGAAGTGTACGGTAGTGTTTTGGCAGAAAATGCTTTTTTCGAAAATCGAGCAATTCGCTGATAACTCGAGAACGTCGAATGTTAGCGTTTGCCGTATGTTGCATTGCGTTCAGCGCATCGAATTACCCTATACTGAATTTGGAGTGGTTACGGGAAGTGTACGTAGTGTTTTGGTAGGAAAACCCGTTTATGCGATATTCGTGCGTTTCACGGGCAGAAAAGCACGTTTTACACAGTCCTCACTGTTTTGATGATAACTCAGAACGGTCGAATGTTAGCGTTTGCCGTATGTTGCATCGTTCAGCGCATCGAATTACCCCTATACACTGAATTTGGAGTGGTTACGTGAAGTGTACGGTAGTGTTTTGGTAGAAAACCCGTTTATGCGATATTCGTGCGTTTCACGGCAGAAAAGCACGTTTACACAGTCCTCACTGTTTTGATGATAACTCAAGAACGGTCGAATGTTAGCGTTTGCCGTATGTTGCATCGTGTCAGCGCATCAATTACCCTATACAGAATTTGAAGCTTTAAGGGAAGTGTACGGTAATGTTTTGCAGAAAATTGCTTTTTTCGAAAATCGAGCAATTCGCTGATAACTCGAGAACGGTCGAATGTTAGCGTTTGCCGTATGTTGCATTGCGTTCAGCGCATCGAATTACCCCTATACACTGAATTTGGAGTGGTTACGGGAAGTGTACGGTAGTGTTTTGGAAGGAAAACCGTTTATGCGATATTCGTGCGTTCCACGGGCAGAAAAGCACGTTTTACACAGTCCTCACTGTTTTGATGATACTCAAGAACGTCCGAATGTTAGCGTTTGCCGTATGTTGCATCGTGTTCAGCACATCGAATTACCCTATACAGTTAATTTGAAGCGTTTAAGGGAAGTGTACGGTAGTGTTTTGGCAGAAATTCTTTTTTCGAAAATTGAGCAATTCGCTGATAACTCGAGAACGGTCGAATGTTAGCGTTTGCCGTATGTTGCATCGTGTTCAGCACATCGAATTACCCCTATACAGTGAATTTGAAGTTTAAGGGAAGTGTACGGTAGTGTTTTGGCAGAAAATTGCTTTTTTCGAAAATCGAGCAATTCGCTGATAACTCGAGAACGGTCGAATGTTAGCGTTTGCCGTATGTTGCATTGCGTTCAGCGCATCGAATTACCCTATACACTGAATTTGGAGTGGTTACGGGAAGTGTACGGTAGTGTTTTGGTAGAAAACCCGTTTATGCGATATTCGTGCGTTTCACGGCAGAAAAGCACGTTTACACAGTCCTCACTGTTTTGATGATAACTCAAGAACGGTCGAATGTTAGCGTTTGCCGTATGTTGCATCGTGTTCAGCACATCGAATTACCCCTATACAGTAATTTGAAGCGTTTAAGGGAAGTGTACGGTAGTGTTTGGCAGAAAATTGCTTTTTTCGAAAATCGAGCAATTCGCTGATAACTCGAGAACGGTCGAATGTTAGCGTTTGCCGTATGTTGCATTGCGTTCAGCGCATCGAATTACCCCTATACACTGAATTTGGAGTGGTTACGGGAAGTGTACGTAGTGTTTTGGTAGGAAAACCGTTTATGCGATATTCGTGCGATTCACGGGCAGAAAAGCACGTTTTACACAGTCCTCACTGTTTTGATGATAACTCAAGAACGGTCGAATGTTAGCGTTTGCCGTATGTTGCATCGTGTTCAGCGCATCGAATTACCCCTATACACTGAATTTGAAGTGGTTACGTGAAGTGTACGGTAGTGTTTTTGGTAGAAAACCCGTTTTGCGATTTGCGTTTCGAAAAGCACGTTACACAGCATCACTGTTTTGATGATAACTCAAGAAACGGTCGAATGTTAGCGTTTGCCGTATGTTGCATCGTGTTCAGCGCATCCAATTACCCCGTATACAGTGAATTTGAAGCTTTAAGGGAAGTGTACGGTATGTTTTGGCAGAAAATTGCTTTTTTCGAAAATCGAGCAATTCGCTGATAACTCGAGCGGTCGAATGTTAGCGTTTGCCGTATGTTGCATTGCGTTCAGCGCATCGAATTACCCCTATACACTGAATTTGGAGTGGTTACGGGAAGTGTACGGTAGTGTTTTGGTAGGAAAACCCGTTTATGCGATATTCGTGCGTTTCACGGGCAGAAAAGCACGTTTTACACAGTCCTCACTGTTTTGATGATAACTCAAGAACGGTCGAATGTTAGCGTTTGCCGTATGTTGCATCGTGTTCAGCGCATCGAATTACCCCTATACAGTGAATTTGAGCGTTTAAGAGAAGTGTACGGTAGTGTTTTGGCAGAAAATTACTTTTTCGAAAATTGAGCAATTCGCTGATAACTCGAGAACGGACGAATGTTAGCGTTTGCCGTATGTTGCATCGTGTTCAGCGCATCGAATTACCCCTATACAGTGAATTTGAAGCGTTTAAGGGAAGTGTACGGTAATGTTTTGACAGAAAATTGCTTTTTTCGAAAAATCAAGCAATTCGCTGATAACTCGAGAACGGTCGAATGTTAGCGTTTGGCGTATGTTGCATTGCGTTCAGCGCATCGAATTACCCCTATAGAGTGAATTTGGAGTGGTTACGGGAAGTGTACGGCACTGTTTTGGAAGGAAACCCGTTTATGCGATATTCGTGCGTTTCACGGGCAGAAAAGCACGTTTTACACAGACCTCACTGTTTTGATGATAACTCAAGAACGGCCGAATGTTAGCGTTTGCCGTATGTTGCATCGTGTTCAGCGCATCGAATTACCCCTATACAGTGAATTTGAAGCGTTAAGGGAAGTGTACGGTAATGTTTTGACAGAAAATTGCTTTTTTCGAAAATCAAGCAATTCGCTGATAACTCGAGAACGGTCGAATGTTAGCGTTTGCCGTATGTTGCATTGCGTTCAGCGCATCGAATTACCCCTATAGAGTGAATTTGGAGTGGTTACGGGAAGTGTACGGTAGTGTTTTGGAAGGAAAACCGTTTATGCGATTCGTGCGTTTCACGGCAGAAAAGCACGTTTTACACAGTCCTCACTGTTTGATGATAACTCAAGAACGGTCGAATGTTAGCGTTTGCCGTATGTTGCATCGTGTTCAGCACATCGAATTACCCCTATACAGTTAATTTGAAGCGTTTAAGGGAAGTGTACGGTAGTGTTTTGGCAGAAAATTGCTTTTTTCGAAAATTGAGCAATTCGCTGATAACTCGAGAACGGTCGAATGTTAGCGTTTGCCGTATGTTGCATCGTGTCAGCACATCGAATTACCCCTATACAGTGAATTTGAAGCGTTTAAGGGAAGTGTACGGTAGTGTTTTGGCAGAAAATTGCTTTTTTCGAAAATCGAGCAATTCGCTGATAACTCGAGAACGGTCGAATGTTAGCGTTTGCCGTATGTTGCATTGCGTTCAGCGCATCGAATTACCCCTATACACTGAATTTGGAGTGGTTACGGGAAGTGTACGGTAGTGTTTTGGTAGGAAAACCCGTTTATGCGATATTCGTGCGTTTCACGGGCAGAAAAGCACGTTTTACACAGTCCTCACTGTTTTGATGATAACTCAAGAACGGTCGAATCTTAGCGTTTGCCGTATGTTGCATCGTGTTCAGCACATCGAATTACCCTATACAGTTAATTTGAAGCGTTTAAGGGAAGTGTACGGTAGTGTTTTGGCAGAAAATTGCTTTTTTCGAAAATTGAGCAATTCGCTGATAACTCGAGAACGTCGAATGTTAGCGTTTGCCGTATGTTGCATCGTGTTCAGCACATCGAATTACCCTATACAGTGATTTTGAAGCGTTTAAGGGAAGTGTACGGTAGTGTTTGGCAGAAAATTGCTTTTTTCGAAAATCGAGCAATTCGCTGATAACTCGAGAACGGTCGAATGTTAGCGTTTGCCGTATGTTGCATTGCGTTCAGCGCATCGAATTACCCCTATACACTCAATTTGGAGTGGTTACGGGAAGTGTACGGTAGTGTTTTGGTAGGAAAACCCGTTTATGCGATATTCGTGCGTTTCACGGGCAGAAAAGCACGTTTTACACAGTCCTCACTGTTTTGATGATAACTCAAGAACGGTCGAATGTTAGCGTTTGCCGTATGTTGCATCGTGTTCAGCGCATCGAATTACCCCTATACAGTGAATTTGAAGCGTTTAAGGGAAGTGTACGGTAATGTTTTGACAGAAAATTGCTTTTTCGAAAATCAAGCAATTCGCTGATAACTCGAGAACGGTCGAATGTTAGCGTTTGCCGTATGTTGCATTGCGTTCAGCGCATCGAATTACCCCTATAGAGTGAATTTGGAGTGGTTACGGGAAGTGTACGGTAGTGTTTGGAAGGAAAACCCGTTTATGCGATATTCGTGCGTTTCACGGGCAGAAAAGCACGTTTTACACAGTCCTCACTGTTTTGATGATAACTCGAGAACGGTCGAATGTTAGCGTTTGCCGTATGTTGCATCGTGTTCTGCACATCGAATTACCCTATACAGTGATTTGAAGCGTTTAAGGGAAGTGTACGGTAGTGTTTTGGCAGAAAATTGCTTTTTTCGAAAATCGAGCAATTCGCTGATAACTGGAGACGGTCGAATGTTAGCGTTTGCCGTATGTTGCATTGCGTTCAGCGCACCGAATTACCCCTATACACTGAATTTGGAGTGGTTACGGGAAGTGTACGGTAGTGTTTTGGTAGGAAACCCGTTTATGCGATATTCGTGCGTTTCACGGGCAGAAAAGCACGTTTTACACAGTCCTACTGTTTTGATGATAACTCAAGAACGGTCGAATGTTAGCGTTTGCCGTATGTTGCATCGTGTTCAGCGCATCGAATTACCCTATACAGTGAATTTGAAGCGTTTAAGGGAAGTGTACGGTAGTGTTTTGGCAGAAAATTGCTTTTTTCGAAAATTGAGCAATTCGCTGATAACTCGAGAACGGTCGAATGTTAGCGTTTGTCGTATGTTGCATCGTGATCAGCACATCGAATTACCCTATACAGTGAATTTGAAGCGTTTAAGGGAAGTGTACGGTAGTGTTTTGGCAGAAAATTGCTTTTTCAAAAATCCAGCAATTCGCCGATAACTCAAGACACGGTTCGAATGTTAGCGTTTGCCGTATGTGCATCGTGTTCAGCACATCGAATTACCCCTATACAGTTAATTTGAAGCGTTTAAGGGAAGTGTACGGTAGTGTTTTGGCAGAAAATTGCTTTTTTCGAAAAATGAGCAATTCGCTGATAACTCGAGAACGGTCGAATGTTAGCGTTTGCCGTATGTTGCATCGTGTTCAGCGCATCGAATTACCCCTATACAGTGAATTTGAAGCGTTTTAAGGGAAGTGTACGGTAATGTTTGACAGAAAATTGCTTTTTTCGAAAATCAAGCAATTCGCTGATAACTCGAGAACGGTCGAATGTTAGCGTTTGCCGTATGTTGCATTGCGTTCAGCGCATCGAATTACCCCTATAGAGTGAATTTCGAGTGGTTACGGGAAGTGTACGGTAGTGTTTTGGAGGAAAACCCATTTATGCGATATTCGTGCGTTTCACGGGCAGAAAGCACGTTTTACACAGTCCTCACTGTTTTGATGATAACTCAAGAACGGTCGAATGTTAGCGTTTTGCCGTATGTTGCATCGTGTTCAGCACATCGAATTACCCCTATACAGTTAATTTGAAGCGTTTAGGGGAAGGTACGGTAATGTTTTGACAGAAAATTGCTTTTTTTCGAAAATTGAGCAATTCGCTGATAACTCGAGAAACGGTCGAATGTTAGCGTTTGCCGTATGTGGCATCGTGTTCAGCACATCGAATTACCCCTATACAGTGAATTTGAAGCGTTTAAGGGAAGTGTACGGTAGTGTTTTGGCAGAAATTGCTTTTTTCGAAAATCGAGCAATTCGCTGATAACTCGAGAACGGTCGAATGTTAGCGTTTTGCCGTATGTTGCATTGCGTTCAGCGCATCGAATTACCCCTATACACTGAATGTGGAGTGGTTACGGGAAGTGTACGGTAGTGTTTTGGTAGGAAAACCCGTTTATGCGATATTCGTTGCGTTTCACGGGCAGAAAAGCACGTTTTACACAGTCCTCACTGTTTTGATGATAACTCAAGAACGGTCGAATGTTAGCGTTTGCCGTATGTTGCATCGTGTTCAGCGCATCGAATTACCCCTATACACTGAATTTGGAGTGGTTACGTGAAGTGTACGGTAGTGTTTTGGTAGGAAAACCCGTTTTATGCGATATTCGTGCGTTTTCACGGGCAGAAAAGCACGTTTTACACAGTCCTCACTGTTTTGATGATAACTCAAGAACGGTCGAATGTTAGCGTTTGCCGTATGTTGCATCGTGTTCAGCGCATCCAATCTACCCGTATATACAGTGAATGTTGAAGCCTTTAAGGGAAGTGTACGGTAATGTTTTGGCAGAAAATTGCTTTTTTCGAAAATCGAGCAATTCGCTGATAACTCGAGAACGGTCGAATGTTAGCGTTTGCCGTATGTTGCATTGCGTTCAGCGCATCGAATTACCCCTATACACTGAATTTGGAGTGGTTACGGGAAGTGTACGGTAGTGTTTTGTAGGAAAACCCGTTTATGCGATATTCGTGCGTTTCACGGGCAGAAAAGCACGTTTTACACAGTCCTCACTGTTTTGATGATAACTCAAGAACGGTCGAATGTTAGCGTTTGCCGTATGTTGCATCGTGTTCAGCGCATCGAATTACCCCTATACAGTGAATTTGAAGCGTTTAAGAGAAGTGTACGGTAGTGTTTTTGGCAGAAAATTGCTTTTTTCGAAATTGAGCAATTCGCTGATAACTCGAGAACGGACGAATGTTAGCGTTTGCCGTATGTTGCATCGTGTTCAGCGCATCGAATTACCCCTATACAGTGAATTTGAAGCGTTTAAGGGAAGTGTACGGTAATGTTTGACAGAAAATTGCTTTTTTTCGAAAATCAAGCAATTCGCTGATAACTCGAGAACGGTCGAATGTTAGCGTTTGGCGTATGTTGCATTGCGTTCAGCGCATCGAATTACCCCTATAGAGTGAATTTGGAGTGGTACGGGAAGTGTACGGCACTGTTTTGGAAGGAAAACCCGTTTATGCGATATTCGTGCGTTTCACGGGCAGAAAAGCACGTTTTACACAGACCCTCACTGTTTTGATGATAACTCAAGAACGGTCGAATGTTAGCGTTTGCCGTATGTTGCATCGTGTTCAGCGCATCGAATTACCCCTATACAGTGAATTTGAAGCGTTTAAGGGAAGTGTACGGTAATGTTTTGACAGAAAATTGCTTTTTTTCGAAAATCAAGCAATTCGCTGATAACTCGAGAACGGTCGAATGTTAGCGTTTGCCGTATGTTGCATTGCGTTCAGCGCATCGAATTACCCCTATAGAGTGAACTTGGAGTGGTTACGGGAAGTGTACGGTAGTGTTTTGGAAGGAAAACCCGTTTATGCGATATTCGTGCGTTTCACGGGCAGAAAAGCACGTTTTACACAGTCCTCACTGTTTTTGATGATAACTCAAGAAACGGTCGAATGTTAGCGTTTGCCGTATGTTGCATCGTGTTCAGCACATCGAATTACCCCTATACAGTTAATTTGAAGCGTTTAAGGGAAGTGTACGGTAGTGTTTTGGCAGAAAATTGCTTTTTTCGAAATTGAGCAATTCGCTGATAACTCGAGAACGGTCGAATGTTAGCGTTTGCCGTATGTTGCATCGTGTTCAGCACATCGAATTACCCCTATACAGTGAATTTGAAGCGTTTAAGGGAAGTGTACGGTAGTGTTTTGGCAGAAAATTGCTTTTTTTCGAAAATCGAGCAATCGCTGATAACTCGAGAACGGTCGAATGTTAGCGTTTGCCGTATGTTGCATTGCGTTCAGCGCATCGAATTACCCCTATACACTGAATTGGGAGTGGTTACGGGAAGTGTACGGTAGTGTTTTGGTAGGAAAACCCGTTTATGCGATATTCGTGCGTTTCACGGGCAGAAAAGCACGTTTTACACAGTCCTCACTGTTTTGATGATAACTCAGGAACGGTCGAATGTTAGCGTTTGCCGTATGTTGCATCGTGTTCAGCGCATCGAATTACCCCTATACAGTGAATTTGAAGCGTTTAAGGGAAGTGTACGGTAATGTTTTGACAGAAAATTGCTTTTTTCGAAAATCAAGCAATTCGCTGATAACTCGAGAACGGTCGAATGTTAGCGTTTGCCGTATGTTGCATTGCGTTCAGCGCATCGAATTACCCCTATAGAGTGAATTGGAGTGGTTACGGGAAGTGTACGGTAGTGTTTTGGAAGGAAAACCCGTTTATGCGATATTCGTGCGTTTCACGGGCAGAAAAGCACGTTTTACACAGTCCTCACTGTTTTGATGATAACTCAAGAACGGTCGAATGTTAGCGTTTGCCGTATGTTGCATCGTGTTCAGCACATCGAATTACCCCTATACAGTTAATTTGAAGCGTTTAAGGGAAGTGTACGGTAATGTTTTGACAGAAAATTGCTTTTTTCGAAAATTGAGCAATTCGCTGATAACTCGAGAACGGTCGAATGTTAGCGTTTGCCGTATGTTGCATCGTGTTCAGCACATCGAATTACCCCTATACAGTGAATTTGAAGCGTTTAAGGGAAGTGTACGGTAGTGTTTTGGCAGAAAATTGCTTTTTTCGAAAATCGAGCAATTCGCTGATAACTCGAGAACGGTCGAATGTTAGCGTTTGCCGTATGTTGCATTGCGTTCAGCGCATCGAATTACCCCTATACACTGAATTTGGAGTGGTTACGGGAAGTGTACGGTAGTGTTTTGGTAGGAAAACCCGTTTATGCGATATTCGTGCGTTTCACGGGCAGAAAAGCACGTTTTACACAGTCCTCACTGTTTTGATGATAACTCGAGAACGGTCGAATGTTAGCGTTTGCCGTATGTCGCATCGTGTTCAGCGCATCGAATTACCCCAATACACTGAATTTGGAGTGGTTACGTGAAGTGTACGGTAGTGTTTTGGTAGGAAAACCCGTTTATGCGATATTCGTGCGTTTCACGGGCAGAAAAGCACGTTTTACACAGTCCTCACTGTTTTGATGATAACTCAAGAACGGTCGAATGTTAGCGTTTGCCGTATGTTGCATCGTGTTCAGCGCATCGAATTACCCCTATACAGTGAATTTGAAGCCTTTAAGGGAAGTGTACGGTAATGTTTTGGCAGAAAATTGCTTTTTTCGAAAATCGAGCAATTCGCTGATAACTCGAGAACGGTCGAATGTTAGCGTTTGCCGTATGTTGCATTGCGTTCAGCGCATCGAATTACCCCTATACACTGAATTTGGAGTGGTTACGGGAAGTGTACGGTAGTGTTTTGGTAGGAAAACCCGTTTATGCGATATTCGTGCGTTTCACGGGCAGAAAAGCACGTTTTACACAGTCCTCACTGTTTTGATGATAACTCAAGAACAGTCGAATGTTAGCGTTTGCCGTATGTTGCATCGTGTTCAGCGCATCGAATTACCCCTATACAGTGAATTTGAAGCGTTTAAGAGAAGTGTACGGTAGTGTTTTGGCAGAAAATTGCTTTTTTCGAAAATTGAGCAATTCGCTGATAACTCGAGAACGGACGAATGTTAGCGTTTGCCGTATGTTGCATCGTGTTCAGCGCATCGAATTACCCCTATACAGTGAATTTGAAGCGTTTAAGGGAAGTGTACGGTAATGTTTTGACAGAAAATTGCTTTTTCGAAAATCAAGCAATCGCTGATAACTCGAGAACGGTCGAATGTTAGCGTTTGGCGTATGTTGCATTGCGTTCAGCGCATCGAATTACCCCTATAGAGTGAATTTGGAGTGGTTACGGGAAGTGTACGGCACTGTTTTGGAAGGAAAACCCGTTTATGCGATATTCGTGCGTTTCACGGGCAGAAAAGCACGTTTTACACAGTCCTCACTGTTTTGATGATAACTCAAGAACGGTCGAATCTTAGCGTTTGCCGTATGTTGCATCGTGTTCAGCACATCGAATTACCCCTATACAGTTAATTTGAAGCGTTTAAGGGAAGTGTACGGTAGTGTTTTGGCAGAAAATTGCTTTTTTCGAAAATTGAGCAATTCGCTGATAACTCGAGAACGGTCGAATGTTAGCGTTTGCCGTATGTTGCATCGTGTTCAGCACATCGAATTACCCCTATACAGTGATTTTGAAGCGTTTAAGGGAAGTGTACGGTAGTGTTTTGGCAGAAAATTGCTTTTTTCGAAAATCGAGCAATTCGCTGATAACTCGAGAACGGTCGAATGTTAGCGTTTGCCGTATGATGCATTGCGTTCAGCGCATCGAATTACCCCTATACACTGAATTTGGAGTGGTTACGGGAAGTGTACGGTAGTGTTTTGGTAGGAAAACCCGTTTATGCGATATTCGTGCGTTTTCACGGGCAGAAAAGCACGTTTTACACAGTCCTCACTGTTTTGATGATAACTCAAGAACGGTCGAATGTTAGCGTTTGCCGTATGTTGCATCGTGTTCAGCGCATCGAATTACCCCTATACAGTGAATTTGAAGCGTTTAAGGGAAGTGTACCGTAATGTTTTGACAGAAAATTGCTTTTTTCGAAAATCGAGCAATTCGCTGATAACTGGAGAACGGTCGAATGTTAGCGTTTGCCGTATGTTGCATTGCGTTCAGCGCATCGAATTCCCCCTATACACTGAATTTGGAGTGGTTACGGGAAGTGTACGGTAGTGTTTTGGTAGGAAAACCCGTTTATGCGATATTCGTGCGTTTCACGGGCAGAAAAGCACGTTTTACACAGTCCTCACTGTTTTGATGATAACTCAAGAACGGTCGAATGTTAGCGTTTGCCGTATGTTGCATCGTGTTCAGCGCATCGAATTACCCCTATACAGTGAATTTGAAGCGTTTAAGGGAAGTGTACGGTAGTGTTTTGGCAGAAAATTGCTTTTTTCGAAAATTGAGCAATTCGCTGATAACTCGAGAACGGTCGAATGTTAGCGTTTGCCGTATGTTGCATCGTGATCAGCACATCGAATTACCCCTATACAGTGAATTTGAAGCGTTTAAGGGTAGTGTACGATAGTGTTTTGGCAGAAAATTGCTTTTTTCAAAAATCGAGCAATTCGCTGATAACTCGAGAACGGTCGAATGTTAGCGTTTGCCGTATGTTGCATCGTGTTCAGCACATCGAATTACCCCTATACAGTTAATTTGAAGCGTTTAAGGGAAGTGTACGGTAGTGTTTTGGCAGAAAATTGCTTTTTTCGAAAATTGAGCAATTCGCTGATAACTCGAGAACGGTCGAATCTTAGCGTTTGCCGTATGTTGCATCGTGTTCAGCACATCGAATTACCCCTATACAGTGAATTTGAAGCCTTTAAGGGAAGTGTACGGTAATGTTTTGACAGAAAATTGCTTTTTTCGAAAATCAAGCAATTCGCTGATAACTCGAGAACGGTCGAATGTTAGCGTTTGCCGTATGTTGCATTTTGTTCAGCGCATCGAATTACCCCCAGGGAGTGAATTTGGAGTGGTTACGGGAAGTGTACGGTAGTGTTTTGGAAGGAAAACCCGTTTATGCGATATTCGTGCGTTTCACGGGCAGAAAAGCACGTTTTACACAGTCCTCACTGTTTTGATGATAACTCGAGAACGGTCGAATGTTAGCGTTTGCCGTATGTTGCATCGTGTTCTGCACATCGAATTACCCCTATACAGTGATTTTGAAGCGTTTAAGGGAAGTGTACGGTAGTGTTTTGGCAGAAAATTGCTTTTTTCGAAAATCGAGCAATTCGCTGATAACTGGAGAACGGTCGAATGTTAGCGTTTGCCGTATGTTGCATTGCGTTCAGCGCATCGAATTACCCCTATACACTGAATTTGGAGTGGTTACGGGAAGTGTACGGTAGTGTTTTGGTAGGAAAACCCGTTTATGCGATATTCGTGCGTTTCACGGGCAGAAAAGCACGTTTTACACAGTCCTCACTGTTTTGATGATAACTCAAGAACGGTCGAATGTTAGCGTTTGCCGTATGTTGCATCGTGTTCAGAGCATCGAATTACCCCTATACAGTGAATTTGAAGCGTTTAAGGGAAGTGTACGGTAGTGTTTTGGCAGAAAATTGCTTTTTTCGAAAATTGAGCAATTCGCTGATAACTCGAGAACGGTCGAATGTTAGCGTTTGCCGTATGTTGCATCGTGTTCTGCACATCGAATTACCCCTATACAGTGATTTTGAAGCGTTTAAGGGAAGTGTACGGTAGTGTTTTGGCAGAAAATTGCTTTTTTCGAAAATCGAGCAATTCGCTGATAACTGGAGAACGGTCGAATGTTAGCGTTTGCCGTATGTTGCATTGCGTTCAGCGCATCGAATTACCCCTATACACTGAATTTGGAGTGGTTACGGGAAGTGTACGGTAGTGTTTTGGTAGGAAAACCCGTTTATGCGATATTCGTGCGTTTCACCGGGCAGAAAAGCACGTTTTACACAGTCCTCACTGTTTTGATGATAACTCAAGAACGGTCGAATGTTAGCGTTTGCCGTATGTTGCATCGTGTTCAGCGCATCGAATTACCCCTATACAGTGAATTTGAAGCGTTTAAGAGAAGTGTACGATAGTGTTTTGGCAGAAAATTGCTTTTTTCGAAAATTGAGCAATTCGCTGATAACTCGAGAACGGACGAATGTTAGCGTTTGCCGTATGTTGCATCGTGTTCAGCGCATCGAATTACCCCTATACAGTGAATTTGAAGCGTTTAAGGGAAGTGTACGGTAATGTTTTGACAGAAAATTGCTTTTTTCGAAAATCAAGCAATTCGCTGATAACTCGAGAACGGTCGAATGTTAGCGTTTGGCGTATGTTGCATTGCGTTCAGCGCATCGAATTACCCCTATAGAGTGAATTTGGAGTGGTTACGGGAAGTGTACGGCACTGTTTTGGAAGGAAAACCCGTTTATGCGATATTCGTGCGTTTCACGGGCAGAAAAGCACGTTTTACACAGTCCTCACTGTTTTGATGATAACTCAAGAACGGTCGAATCTTAGCGTTTGCCGTATGTTGCATCGTGTTCAGCACATCGAATTACCCCTATACAGTTAATTTGAAGCGTTTAAGGGAAGTGTATGGTAGTGTTTTGGCAGAAAATTGCTTTTTTCGAAAATTGAGCAATTCGCTGATAACTCGAGAACGGTCGAATGTTAGCGTTTGCCGTATGTTGCATCGTGTTCTGCACATCGAATTACCCCTATACAGTGATTTTGAAGCGTTTAAGGGGAGTGTACGGTAGTGTTTTGGCAGAAAATTGCTTTTTTCGAAAATCGAGCAATTCGCTGATAACTGGAGAACGGTCGAATGTTAGCGTTTGCCGTATGTTGCATTGCGTTCAGCGCATCGAATTACCCCTATACACTGAATTTGGAGTGGTTACGGGAAGTGTACGGTAGTGTTTTAGTAGGAAAACCCGTTTATGCGATATTCGTGCGTTTCACGGGCAGAAAAGCACGTTTTACACAGTCCTCACTGTTTTGATGATAACTCAAGAACGGTCGAATGTTAGCGTTTGCCGTATGTTGCATCGTGTTCAGCGCATCGAATTACCCCTATACAGTGAATTTGAAGCGTTTAAGGGAAGTGTACGGTAGTGTTTTGGCAGAAAATTGCTTTTTTCGAAAATTGAGTAATTCGCTGATAACTCGAGAACGGTCGAATGTTAGCGTTTGCCGTATGTTGCATCGTGTTCTGCACATCGAATTACCCCTATACAGTGATTTTGAAGCGTTTAAGGGAAGTGTACGGTAGTGTTTTGGCAGAAAATTGCTTTTTTCGAAAATCGAGCAATTCGCTGATAACTGGAGAACGGTCGAATGTTATCGTTTGCCGTATGTTGCATTGCGTTCAGCGCATCGAATTACCCCTATACACTGAATTTGGAGTGGTTACGGGAAGTGTACGGTAGTGTTTTGGTAGGAAAACCCGTTTATGCGATATTCGTGCGTTTCACGGGCAGAAAAGCACGTTTTACACAGTCCTCACTGTTTTGATGATAACTCAAGAACGGTCGAATGTTAGCGTTTGCCGTATGTTGCATCGTGTTCAGCGCCTCGAATTACCCCTATACAGTGAATTTGAAGCGTTTAAGGGAAGTGTACGGTAGTGTTTTGGCAGAAAATTGCTTTTTTCGAAAATTGAGCAATTCGCTGATAACTCGAGAACGGTCGAATGTTAGCGTTTGCCGTATGTTGCATCGTGATCAGCACATCGAATTACCCCTATACAGTGAAATTTGAAGCGTTTAAGGGAAGTGTACGATAGTGTTTTGGCAGAAAATTGCTTTTTTTCAAAATCGAGCATTCGCTGATAACTCGAGAACGGTCGAATGTTAGCGTTTGCCGTATGTTGCATCGTGTTCAGCACATCGAATTACCCCTATACAGTTAATTTGAAGCGTTTAAGGGAAGTGTTACGGTAGTGTTTTGGCAGAAAATTGCTTTTTTCGAAAATTGAGCAATTCGCTGATAACTCGAGAACGGTCGAATGTTTAGCGTTTGCCGTATGTTGCATCGTGTCAGCACATCGAATTACCCCTATACAGTGAATTTGAAGCCTTTAAGGGAAGTGTACGGTAATGTTTTGACAGAAAATTGCTTTTTTTCGAAAATCAAGCAATTCGCTGATAACTCGAGAACGGTCGAAATGTTAGCGTTTGCCGTATGTTGCATTTTGTTCAGCGCATCGAATTACCCCATAGAGTGAATTTGGAGTGTTACGGAAGTGTACGGTAGTGTTTTTGGAAGGAAAACCCGTTTATGCGATATCGTGCGTTTCACGGCAGAAAAGCACGTTTTTACACAGTCCTCACTGTTTTGATGATAACTCAAGAACGGTCGAATGTTAGCGTTTGCCGTATGTTGCATCGTGTTCAGCACATCGAATTACCCCTATACAGTTAATTTGAAGCGTTTAAGGGAAGTGTACGGTAGTGTTTTGCAGAAAATTGCTTTTTTCGAAAATCGAGCAATTCGCTGATAACTCGAGAAACGGTCGAATGTTAGCGTTTGCCGTATGTTGCATTGCGTTCAGCGCATCGAATTACCCCTATACACTGAATTTGGAGTGGTTACGGGAAGTGTACGGTAGTGTTTTGGTAGGAAAACCCGTTTATGCGATATTCGTGCGTTTCACGGGCAGAAAAGCACGTTTTACACAGTCCTCACTGTTTTGATGATAACTCAAGAACGGTCGAAATGTTAGCGTTTGCCGTATGTTGCATCGTGTTCAGCGCATCGAATTACCCCTATACAGTGAATTTGAAGCGTTTAAGGGAAGTGTACGGTAATGTTTTGACAGAAAATTGCTTTTTTCGAAAATCAAGCAATTCGCTGATAACTCGAGAACGGTCGAATGTTAGCGTTTGCCGTATGTTGCATTGCGTTCAGCGCATCGAATTACCCCTATAGAGTGAATTTGGAGTGGTTACGGGAAGTGTACGGTAGTGTTTTGGAAGGAAAACCCGTTTATGCGATATTCGTGCGTTTCACGGGCAGAAAAGCACGTTTTTACACAGTCCTCACTGTTTTGATGATAACTCAAGAACGGTCGAATGTTAGCGTTTGCCGTATGTGCATCGTGTTCAGCGCATCGAATTACCCCTATACAGTGAATTTGAAGCGTTTAAGAGAAGTGTACGGTAGTGTTTTGGCAGAAAATTGCTTTTTTCGAAATTGAGCAATTCGCTGATAACTCGAGAACGGACGAATGTTAGCGTTTGCCGTATGTTGCATCGTGTTCAGCGCATCGAATTACCCCTATACAGTGAATTTGAAGCGTTTAAGGGAAGTGTACGGTAATGTTTTGACAGAAAATTGCTTTCTTCGAAAATCAAGCAATTCGCTGATAACTCGAGAACGGTTCGAATGTTTAGCGTTTGGCGTATGTTGCATTGCGCTTCAGCGCATCGAATTACCCCTATAGAGTGAATTTGGAGTGGTTACGGGAAGTGTACGGCACTGTTTTGGAAGGAAAACCCGTTTTTTGCGATATTCGTGCGTTTCACGGGCAGAAAAGCACGTTTACACAGTCCTCACTGTTTTGATGATAACTCAAGATACGGTCGAATCTTAGCGTTTGCCGTATGTTGCATCGTGGTTCAGCACATCGAATTACCCCTATACAGTTAATTTGAAGCGTTTAAGGGAAGTGTACGGTAGTGTTTTGGCAGAAAATTGCTTTTTTTCGAAAATTGAGCAATTCGCTGATAACTCGAGAACGGTCGAATGTTAGCGTTTGCCGTAGGTTGCATCGTGTTCTGCACATCGAATTACCCCTATACAGTGATTTTGAAGCGTTTAAGGGAAGTGTACGGTAGTGTTTTGGCAGAAAATTGCTTTTTTCGAAAATCGAGCAATTCGCTGATAACTGGAGAACGGTCGAATGTTAGCGTTTGCCGTTATGTTGCATTGCGTTCAGCGCATCGAATTACCCCTATACACTGAATTTGGAGTGGTTACGGGAAGTGTACGGTAGTGTTTTGGTAGGAAAACCCGTTTATGCGATATTCGTGCGTTTCACGGGCAGAAAAGCACGTTTTACACAGTCCTCACTGTTTTGATGATAACTCAAGAACGGTCGAATGTTAGCGTTTGCCGTATGTTGCATCGTGTTCAGCGCCTCGAATTACCCCTATACAGTGAATTTGAAGCGTTTAAGGGAAGTGTACGGTAGTGTTTTGGCAGAAAATTGCTTTTTTCGAAAATTGAGCAATTCGCTGATAACTCGAGAACGGTCGAATGTTAGCGTTTGCCGTATGTTGCATCGTGATCAGCACATCGAAATACCCCTATACAGTGAATTTGAAGCGTTTAAGGGAAGTGTACGATAGTGTTTTGGCAGAAAATTGCTTTTTCAAAAATCGAGCAATTCGCTGATAACTCGAGAACGGTCGAATGTTAGCGTTTGCCGTATGTTGCATCGTGTTCAGCACATCGAATTACCCTATACAGTTAATTTGAAGCGTTTAAGGGAAGTGTACGGTAGTGTTTTGCAGAAAATTGCTTTTTTCGAAAATTGAGCAATTCGCTGATAACTCAAGAACGGTCGAATGTTAGCGTTTGCCGTATGTTGCATCGTGTTCAGCACATCGAATTACCCCTATACAGTTAATTTGAAGCGTTTAAGGGAAGTGTACGGTAGTGTTTTGGCAGAAAATTGCTTTTTTCGAAAATCGAGCAATTCGCTGATAACTCGAGAACGGTCGAATGTTAGCGTTTGCCGTATGTTGCATTGCGTTCAGCGCATCGAATTACCCCTATACACTGAATTTGGAGTGGTTACGGGAAGTGTACGGTAGTGTTTTGGTAGGAAAACCCGTTTATGCGATATTCGTGCGTTTCACGGGCAGAAAAGCACGTTTTACACAGTCCTCACTGTTTTGATGATAACTCAAGAACGGTCGAATGTTAGCGTTTGCCGTATGTTGCATCGTGTTCAGCGCATCGAATTACCCCTATACAGTGAATTTGAAGCGTTTAAGGGAAGTGTACGGTAATGTTTTGACAGAAAATTGCTTTTTTCGAAAATCAAGCAATTCGCTGATAACTCGAGAACGGTCGAATGTTAGCGTTTGCCGTATGTTGCATTGCGTTCAGCGCATCGAATTACCCCTATAGAGTGAATTTGGAGTGGTTACGGAAGTGTACGGTAGTGTTTGGAAGGAAAACCCGTTTATGCGATATTCGCGCGTTTCACGGGCAGAAAAGCACGTTTTACACAGTCCTCACTGTTTTGATGATAACTCAAGAACGGTCGAATGTTAGCGTTTGCCGTATGTTGCATCGTGTTCAGCACATCGAATTACCCTATACAGTTAATTTGAAGCGTTTAAGGAAGTGTACGGTAATGTTTGGCAGAAAATTGCTTTTTTCGAAAATTGAGCAATTCGCTGATAACTCGAGAACGGTCGAATGTTAGCGTTTGCCGTATGTTGCATCGTGTTCAGCACATCGAATTACCCCTATACAGTGAATTGAAGCGTTTAAGGGAAGTGTACGGTAGTGTTTGGCAGAAAATTGCTTTTTTCGAAAATCGAGCAATTCGCTGATAACTCGAGAACGGTCGAATGTTAGCGTTTGCCGTATGTTGCATTGCGTTCAGCGCATCGAATTACCCCTATACACTGAATTTGGAGTGGTTACGGGAAGTGTACGGTAGTGTTTTGGTAGGAAAACCCGTTTATGCGATATTCGTGCGTTTCACGGGCAGAAAAGCACGTTTTACACAGTCCTCACTGTTTTGATGATAACTCAAGAACGGTCGAATGTTAGCGTTTGCCGTATGTTGCATCGTGTTCAGCGCATCGAATTACCCCTATACAGTGAATTTGAAGCGTTTAAGGGAAGTGTACGGTAGTGTTTTGGCAGAAAATTGCTTTTTTCGAAAATTGAGCAATTCGCTGATAACTCGAGAACGGTCGAATGTTAGCGTTTGCCGTATGTTGCATCGTGTTCTGCACATCGAATTACCCCTATACAGTGTTTTTGAAGCGTTTAAGGGAAGTGTACGGTAGTGTTTTGGCAGAAAATTGCTTTTTTCGAAAATTGAGCAATTCGCTGATAACTCGAGAAACGGTCGAATGTTAGCGTTTGCCGTATGTTGCATCGTGTTCAGACCATCGAATTACCCCTATACAGTGAATTTGAAGCCTTTAAGGGAAGTGTACGGTAATGTTTTGACAGAAAATTGCTTTTTCGAAAATCAAGCAATTCGCTGATAACTCGAGAACGGTCGAATGTTAGCGTTTGCCGTATGTTGCATTTTGTTCAGCGCATCGAATTACCCCCATAGAGTGAATTTGGAGTGGTTACGGGAAGTGTACGGTAGTGTTTTGGAAGGAAAACCCGTTTATGCGATATTCGTGCGTTTCACGGGCAGAAAAGCACGTTTTACACAGTCCTCACTGTTTGATGATAACTCAAGAACGGTCGAATGTTAGCGTTTGCCGTATGTTGCATCGTGTTCAGCGCATCGAATTACCCCTATACAGTGAATTTGAAGCGTTTAAGGGAAGTGTACGGTAATGTTTTGACAGAAAATTGCTTTTTTCGAAAATCAAGCAATTCGCTGATAACTCGAGAACGGTCGAATGTTAGCGTTTGCCGTAGTTGCATTGCGTTCAGCGCATCGAATTACTCCTATAGAGTGAATTTGGAGTGGTTACGGGAAGTGTACGGTAGTGTTTTGGAAGGAAAACCCGTTTATGCGATATTCGTGCGTTTCACGGGCAGAAAAGCACGTTTTACACAGTCCTCACTGTTTTGATGATAACTCAAGAACGGTCTAATGTTAGCGTTTGCCGTATGTTGCATCGTGTTCAGCACATCGAATTACCCCTATACAGTTAATTTGAAGCGTTTAAGGGAAGTGTACGGTAGTGTTTTGGCAGAAAATTGCTTTTTTCGAAATTGAGCAATTCGCTGATAACTCGAGAACGGTCGAATGTTAGCGTTTGCCGTATGTTGCATCGTGTTCAGCACATCGAATTACCCCTATACAGTGAATTTGAAGCGTTTAAGGGAAGTGTACGGTAGTGTTTTGGCAGAAAATTGCTTTTTTCGAAAATCGAGCAATTCGCTGATAACTCGAGAACGGTCGAATGTTAGCGTTTGCCGTATGTTGCATTGCGTTCAGCGCATCGAATTACCCTATACACTGAATTTGGAGTGGTTACGGGAAGTGTACGGTAGTGTTTTGGTAGGAAAACCCGTTTATGCGATATTCGTGCGTTTCACGGGCAGAAAAGCACGTTTTACACAGTCCTCACTCTTTTGATGATAACTCAAGAACGGTCGAATGTTAGCGTTTGCCGTATGTTGCATCGTGTTCAGCGCATCGAATTACCCCTATACAGTGAATTTGAAGCCTTTAAGGGAAGTGTACGGTAATGTTTTGACAGAAAATTGCTTTTTTCGAAAATCAAGCAATTCGCTGATAACTCGAGAACGGTCGAATGTTAGCGTTTGCCGTATGTTGCATTGGGTTCAGCGCATCGAATTACCCCTATACACTGAATTTGGAGTGGTTACGGGAAGTGTACGGTAGTGTTTTGGAAGGAAAACCCGTTTATGCGATATTCGTGCGTTTCACGGGCAGAAAAGCACGTTTTACACAGTCCTCACTGTTTTGATGATAACTCAAGAACGGTCGAATGTTAGCGTTTGCCGTATGTTGCATCGTGTTCAGCACATCGAATTACCCCTATACAGTTAATTTGAAGCGTTTAAGGGAAGTGTACGGTAGTGTTTTGGCAGAAAATTGCTTTTTTCGAAAATCGAGCAATTCGCTGATAACTCGAGAACGGTCGAATGTTAGCGTTTGCCGTATGTTGCACTGCGTTCAGCGCATCGAATTACCCCTATACACTGAATTTGGAGTGGTTACGGGAAGTGTACGGTAGTGTTTTGGTAGGAAAACCCGTTTATGCGATATTCGTGCGTTTCACGGGCAGAAAAGCACGTTTTACACAGTCCTCACTGTTTTGATGATAACTCAAGAACGGTCGAATGTTAGCGTTTGCCGTATGTTGCATCGTGTTCAGCGCATCGAATTACCCCTATACAGTGAATTTGAAGCGTTTAAGAGAAGTGTACGGTAGTGTTTTGGCAGAAAATTGCTTTTTTCGAAAATTGAGCAATTCGCTGATAACTCGAGAACGGACGAATGTTAGCGTTTGCCGTATGTTGCATGGTGTTCAGCGCATCGAATTACCCCTATACAGTGAATTTGAAGCGTTTAAGGGAAGTGCACGGTAATGTTTTGACAGAAAATTGCTTTTTTCGAAAATCAAGCAATTCGCTGATAACTCGAGAACGGTCGAATGTTAGCGTTTGCCGTATGTTGCATTGCGTTCAGCGCATCGAATTACCCCTATAGAGTGAATGTGGAGTGGTTACGGGAAGTGTACGGTAGTGTTTTGGTAGGAAAACCCGTTTATGCGATATTCGTGCGTTTCACGGGCAGAAAAGCACGTTTTACACAGTCCTCACTGTTTTGATGATAACTCAAGAACGGTCGAATGTTAGCGTTTGCCGTATGTTGCATCGTGTTCAGCGCATCGAATTACCCCTACACACTGAATTTGGAGTGGTTACGGGAAGTGTACGGTAGTGTTTGGTAGGAAAACCCGTTTATGCGATATTCGTGCGTTTCACGGGCAGAAAAGCACGTTTTACACAGTCCTCACTGTTTTGGATAACTCAAGAACGCTCGAATGTTAGCGTTTGCCGTATGTTGCATCGTGTTCAGCACATCGAATTACCCCTATACAGTTAATTTGAAGCGTTTAAGGGAAGTGTACGGTAGTGTTTTGGCAGAAAATTGCTTTTTTCGAAAATCGAGCAATTCGCTGATAACTCGAGAACGGTCGAATGTTAGCGTTTGCCGTATGTTGCATTGCGTTCAGCGCATCGAATTACCCCTATACACTGAATTTGGAGTGGTTACGGGAAGTGTACGGTAGTGTTTTGGTAGGAAAACCCGTTTATGCGATATTCGTGCCTTTCACGGGCAGAAAAGCACGTTTTACACAGTCCTCACTGTTTGATGATAACTCAAGAACGGTCGAATGTTAGCGTTTGCCGTATGTTGCATCGTATTCAGCGCATCGAATTACCCCTATACAGTGAATTGAAGCGTTTAAGGGAAGTGTACGGTAATGTTTTGACAGAAAATTGCTTTTTTCGAAAATCAAGCAATTCGCTGATAACTCGAGAACGGTCGAATGTTAGCGTTTGCCGTATGTTGCATTGCGTTCAGCGCATCGAATTACCCCTATAGAGTGAATTTGGTGTGGTTACGGGAAGTGTACGGTAGTGTTTTGGAAGGAAAACCCGTTTATGCGATATTCGTGCGTTTCACGGGCAGAAAAGCACGTTTTACACAGTCCTCACTGTTTTGATGATAACTCAAGAACGGTCGAATGTTAGCGTTTGCCGTATGTTGCATCGTGTTCAGCACATCGAATTACCCTATACAGTTAATTTGAAGCGTTTAAGGGAAGTGTACGGTAGTGTTTTGGCAGAAAATTGCTTTTTTCGAAAATTGAGCAATTCGCTGATAACTCGAGAACGGTCGAATGTTAGCGTTTGCCGTATGTTGCATCGTGTCAGCACATCGAATTACCCCTATACAGTGAATTTGAAGCGTTTAAGGGAAGTGTACGGTAGGTTTTGGCAGAAAATTGCTTTTTTCGAAAATCGAGCAATTCGCTGATAACTCGAGAACGGTCGAATGTTAGCGTTTGCCGTATGTTGCATTGCGTTCAGCGCATCGAATTACCCCTATACACTGAATTTGGAGTGGTTACGGGAAGTGTACGGTAGTGTTTTGGTAGGAAAACCCGTTTATGCGATATTCGTGCGTTTCACGGGCAGAAAAGCACGTTTTACACAGTCCTCACTGTTTTGATGATAACTCAAGAACGGTCGAATGTTAGCGTTTGCCGTATGTTGCATCGTGTTCAGCGCATCGAATTACCCCTATACAGTGAATTTGAAGCGTTTAAGGGAAGTGTACGGTAATGTTTGACAGAAAATTGCTTTTTTCGAAAATCAAGCAATTCGCTGATAACTCGAGAACGGTCGAATGTTAGCGTTTGCCGTATGTTGCATTGCGTTCAGCGCATCGAATTACCCCTATAGAGTGAATTTGAGTGGTTACGGGAAGTGTACGGTAGTGTTTTGGAAGGAAAACCCGTTTATGCGATATTCGTGCGTTTCACGGGCAGAAAAGCACGTTTTACACAGTCCTCACTGTTTTGATGATAACTCAAGAACGGTCGAATGTTAGCGTTTGCCGTATGTTGCATCGTGTTCAGCGCATCGAATTACCCCTATACAGTGAATTTGAAGCGTTTAAGAGAAGTGTACGGTAGTGTTTGGCAGAAAATTGCTTTTTTCGAAAATTGAGCAATTCGCTGATAACTCGAGAACGGACGAATGTTAGCGTTTGCCGTATGTTGCATCGTGTTCAGCGCATCGAATTACCCCTATACAGTGAATTTGAAGCGTTTAAGGGAAGTGTACGGTAATGTTTTGACAGAAAATTGCTTTCTTCGAAAATCAAGCAATTCGCTGATAACTCGAGAACGGTCGAATGTTAGCGTTTGGCGTATGTTGCATTGCGTTCAGCGCATCGAATTACCCCTATAGAGTGAATTTGGAGTGGTTACGGGAAGTGTACGGCACTGTTTTGGAAGGAAAACCCGTTTATGCGATATTCGTGCGTTTCACGGGCAGAAAAGCACGTTTTACACAGTCCTCACTGTTTTGATGATAACTCAAGAACGGTCGAATCTTAGCGTTTGCCGTATGTTGCATCGTGTTCAGCACATCGAATTACCCCTATACAGTTAATTTGAAGCGTTTAAGGGAAGTGTACGGTAGTGTTTTGGCAGAAAATTGCTTTTTTCGAAAATTGAGCAATTCGCTGATAACTCGAGAACGGTCGAATGTTAGCGTTTGCCGTATGTTGCATCGTGTTCTGCACATCGAATTACCCCTATACAGTGATTTGAAGCGTTTAAGGAAGTGTACGGTAGTGTTTTGGCAGAAAATTGCTTTTTTCGAAAATCGAGCAATTCGCTGATAACTGGAGAACGGTCGAATGTTAGCGTTTGCCGTATGTTGCATTGCGTTCAGCGCATCGAATTACCCCTATACACTGAATTTGGAGTGGTTACGGGAAGTGTACGGTAGTGTTTTGGTAGGAAAACCCGTTTATGCGATATTCGTGCGTTTCACGGGCAGAAAAGCACGTTTACACAGTCCTCACTGTTTTGATGATAACTCAAGAACGGTCGAATGTTAGCGTTTGCCGTATGTTGCATCGTGTTCAGCGCCTCGAATTACCCCTATACAGTGAATTTGAAGCGTTTAAGGGAAGTGTACGGTAGTGTTTTGGCAGAAAATTGCTTTTTTCGAAAATTGAGCAATTCGCTGATAACTCGAGAACGGTCGAATGTTAGCGTTTGCGTATGTTGCATCGTGATCAGCACATCGAAATACCCCTATACAGTGAATTTGAAGCGTTTAAGGGAAGTGTACGATAGTGTTTTGGCAGAAAATTGCTTTTTTCAAAAATCGAGCAATTCGCTGATAACTCGAGAACGGTCGAATGTTAGCGTTTGCCGTATGTTGCATCGTGTTCAGCACATCGAATTACCCTATACAGTTAATTGAAGCGTTTAAGGGAAGTGTACGGTAGTGTTTTGGCAGAAAATTGCTTTTTCGAAAATGAGCAATTCGCTGATAACTCGAGAACGGTCGAATGTTAGCGTTTGCCGTATGTTGCATCGTGTTCAGCACATCGAATTACCCCTATATAGTGAATTTGAAGCCTTTAAGGGAAGTGTACGGTAATGTTTTGACAGAAAATTGCTTTTTTCGAAAATCAAGCAATTCGCTGATAACTCGAGAACGGTCGAATGTTAGCGTTTGCCGTATGTTGCATTTTGTTCAGCGCATCGAATTACCCCCATAGAGTGAATTTGGAGTGGTTACGGGAAGTGTACGGTAGTGTTTTGGAAGGAAAACCCGTTTATGCGATATTCGTGCGTTTCACGGGCAGAAAAGCACGTTTTACACAGTCCTCACTGTTTTGATGATAACTCAAGAACGGTCGAATGTTAGCGTTTGCCGTATGTTGCATCGTGTTCAGCACATCGAATTACCCCTATACAGTTAATTTGAAGCGTTTAAGGGAAGTGTACGGTAGTGTTTGGCAGAAAATTGCTTTTTTCGAAAATCGAGCAATTCGCTGATAACTCGAGAACGGTCGAATGTTAGCGTTTGCCGTATGTTGCATTGCGTTCAGCGCATCGAATTACCCCTATACACTGAATTTGGAGTGGTTACGGGAAGTGTACGGTAGTGTTTGGTAGGAAAACCCGTTATGCGATATTCGTGCGTTTCACGGGCAGAAAAGCACGTTTTACACAGTCCTCACTGTTTTGATGATAACTCAAGAACGGTCGAATGTTAGCGTTTGCCGTATGTTGCATCGTGTTCAGCGCATCGAATTACCCTATACAGTGAATTTGAAGCGTTTAAGGGAAGTGTACGGTAATGTTTTGACAGAAAATTGCTTTTTTCGAAAATCAAGCAATTCGCTGATAACTCGAGAACGGTCGAATGTTAGCGTTTGCCGTATGTTGCATTGCGTTCAGCGCATCGAATTACCCCTATAGAGTGAATTTGGAGTGGTTACGGGAAGTGTACGGTAGTGTTTTGGAAGGAAAACCCGTTTATGCGATATTCGCGCGTTTCACGGGCAGAAAAGCACGTTTTACACAGTCCTCACTGTTTTGATGATAACTCAAGAACGGTCGAATGTTAGCGTTTGCCGTATGTTGCATCGTGTTCAGCACATCGAATTACCCCTATACAGTTAATTTGAAGCGTTTAAGGGAAGTGTACGGTAATGTTTTGGCAGAAAATTGCTTTTTTTCGAAAATTGAGCAATTCGCTGATAACTCGAGAACGGTCGAATGTTAGCGTTTGCCGTATGTTGCATCGTGTTCAGCACATCGAATTACCCCTATACAGTGAATTTGAAGCGTTTAAGGGAAGTGTACGGTAGTGTTTTGGCAGAAAATTGCTTTTTTCGAAAATCGAGCAATTCGCTGATAACTCGAGAACGGTCGAATGTTAGCGTTTGCCGTATGTTGCATTGCGTTCAGCGCATCGAATTACCCCTATACACTGAATTTGTGGTTACGGGAAGTGTACGGTAGTGTTTTGGTAGGAAAACCCGTTTATGCGATATTCGTGCGTTTCACGGGCAGAAAAGCACGTTTTACACAGTCCTCACTTTTGATGATAACTCAAGAACGGTCGAATGTTAGCGTTGCCGTATGTTGCATCGTGTTCAGCGCATCGAATTACCCCTATACAGTGAATTTGAAGCGTTTAAGGGAAGTGTACGGTAGTGTTTTGGCAGAAAATTGCTTTTTTCGAAAATTGAGCAATTCGCTGATAACTCGAGAACGGTCGAATGTTAGCGTTTGCCGTATGTTGCATCGTGTTCTGCACATCGAATTACCCCTATACAGTGTTTTTGAAGCGTTTAAGGGAAGTGTACGGTAGTGTTTTGGCAGAAAATTGCTTTTTTCGAAAATTGAGCAATTCGCTGATAACTCGAGAACGGTCGAATGTTAGCGTTTGCCGTATGTTGCATCGTGTTCAGACCATCGAATTACCCCTATACAGTGAATTTGAAGCCTTTAAGGGAAGTGTACGTGTAATGTTTTGACAGAAAATTGCTTTTTTCGAAAATCAAGCAATTCGCTGATAACTCGAGAACGGTCGAATGTTAGCGTTTGCCGTATGTTGCATTTTGTTCAGCGCATCGAATTACCCCCATAGAGTGAATTTGGAGTGGTTACGGGAAGTGTACGGTAGTGTTTTGGAAGGAAAACCCGTTTATGCGATATTCGTGCGTTTCACGGGCAGAAAAGCACGTTTTACACAGTCCTCACTGTTTTGATGATAACTCAAGAACGGTCGAATGTTAGCGTTTGCCGTATGTTGCATCGTGTTCAGCGCATCGAATTACCCCTATACAGTGAATTTGAAGCGTTTAAGGGAAGTGTACGGTAATGTTTTGACAGAAAATTGCTTTTTTCGAAAATCAAGCAATTCGCTGATAACTCGAGAACGGTCGAATGTTAGCGTTTGCCGTATGTTGCATTGCGTTCAGCGCATCGAATTACTCCTATAGAGTGAATTTGGAGTGGTTACGGGAAGTGTACGGTAGTGTTTTGGAAGGAAAACCCGTTTATGCGATATTCGTGCGTTTCACGGGCAGAAAAGCACGTTTTACACAGTCCTCACTGTTTTGATGATAACTCAAGAACGGTCTAATGTTAGCGTTTGCCGTATGTTGCATCGTGTTCAGCACATCGAATTACCCCTATACAGTTAATTTGAAGCGTTTAAGGGAAGTGTACGGTAGTGTTTTGGCAGAAAATTGCTTTTTTCGAAAATTGAGCAATTCGCTGATAACTCGAGAACGGTCGAATGTTAGCGTTTGCCGTATGTTGCATTGCGTTCAGCGCATCGAATTACCCCTATACACTGAATTTGGAGTGGTTACGGGAAGTGTACGGTAGTGTTTTGGTAGGAAAACCCGTTTATGCGATATTCGTGCGTTTCACGGGCAGAAAAGCACGTTTTACACAGTCCTCACTGTTTTGATGATAACTCAAGAACGGTCGAATGTTAGCGTTTGCCGTATGTTGCATCGTGTTCAGCGCATCGAATTACCCCTATACAGTGAATTTGAAGCGTTTAAGGGAAGTGTACGGTAGTGTTTTGGCAGAAAATTGCTTTTTTCGAAAATTGAGCAATTCGCTGATAACTCGAGAACGGTCGAATGTTAGCGTTTGCCGTATGTTGCATCGTGTTCTGCACATCGAATTACCCCTATACAGTGTTTTTGAAGCGTTTAAGGGAAGTGTACGGTAGTGTTTTGGCAGAAAATTGCTTTTTTCGAAAATTGAGCAATTCGCTGATAACTCGAGAACGGTCGAATGTTAGCGTTTGCCGTATGTTGCATCGTGTTCAGACCATCGAATTACCCCTATACAGTGAATTTGAAGCCTTTAAGGGAAGTGTACGGTAATGTTTTGACAGAAAATTGCTTTCTTCGAAAATCAAGCAATTCGCTGATAACTCGAGAACGGTCGAATGTTAGCGTTTGGCGTATGTTGCATTGCGTTCAGCGCATCGAATTACCCCTATAGAGTGAATTTGGAGTGGTTACGGGAAGTGTACGGCACTGTTTTGGAAGGAAAACCCGTTTATGCGATATTCGTGCGTTTCACGGGCAGAAAAGCACGTTTTACACAGTCCTCACTGTTTTGATGATAACTCAAGAACGGTCTAATGTTAGCGTTTGCCGTATGTTGCATCGTGTTCAGCACATCGAATTACCCCTATACAGTTAATTTGAAGCGTTTAAGGGAAGTGTACGGTAGTGTTTTGGCAGAAAATTGCTTTTTTCGAAAATTGAGCAATTCGCTGATAACTCGAGAACGGTCGAATGTTAGCGTTTGCCGTATGTTGCATTGCGTTCAGCGCATCGAATTACCCCTATACACTGAATTTGGAGTGGTTACGGGAAGTGTACGGTAGTGTTTTGGTAGGAAAACCCGTTTATATGCGATATTCGTGCGTTTCACGGGCAGAAAAGCACGTTTTACACAGTCCTCACTGTTTTGATGATAACTCAAGAACGGTCGAATCTTAGCGTTTGCCGTATGTTGCATCGTGTTCAGCACATCGAATTACCCCTATACAGTTAATTTGAAGCGTTTAAGGGAAGTGTACGGTAGTGTTTTGGCAGAAAATTGCTTTTTTCGAAAATTGAGCAATTCGCTGATAACTCGAGAACGGTCGAATGTTAGCGTTTGCCGTATGTTGCATCGTGTTCTGCACATCGAATTACCCCTATACAGTGATTTTGAAGCGTTTAAGGGAAGTGTACGGTAGTGTTTTGGCAGAAAATTGCTTTTTTCGAAAATCGAGCAATTCGCTGATAACTGGAGAACGGTCGAATGTTAGCGTTTGCCGTATGTTGCATTGCGTTCAGCGCATCGAATTACCCCTATACACTGAATTTGGAGTGGTTACGGGAAGTGTACGGTAGTGTTTTGGTAGGAAAACCCGTTTATGCGATATTCGTGCGTTTCACGGGCAGAAAAGCACGTTTTACACAGTCCTCACTGTTTTGATGATAACTCAAGAACGGTCGAATGTTAGCGTTTGCCGTATGTTGCATCGTGTTCAGCGCATCGAATTACCCCTATACAGTGAATTTGAAGCGTTTAAGGGAAGTGTACGGTAATGTTTTGGCAGAAAATTGCTTTTTTTCGAAAATCAAGCAATTCGCTGATAACTCGAGAACGGTCGAATGTTAGCGTTTGCCGTATGTTGCATTGCGTTCAGCGCATCGAATTACCCCTATAGAGTGAATTTGGAGTGGTTACGGGAAGTGTACGGTAGTGTTTTGGAAGGAAAACCCGTTTATGCGATATTCGCGCGTTTCACGGGCAGAAAAGCACGTTTTACACAGTCCTCACTGTTTTGATGATAACTCAAGAACGGTCGAATGTTAGCGTTTGCCGTATGTTGCATCGTGTTCAGCACATCGAATTACCCCTATACAGTTAATTTGAAGCGTTTAAGGGAAGTGTACGGTAATGTTTTGGCAGAAAATTGCTTTTTTTCGAAAATTGAGCAATTCGCTGATAACTCGAGAACGGTCGAATGTTAGCGTTTGCCGTATGTTGCATCGTGTTCAGCACATCGAATTACCCCTATACAGTGAATTTGAAGCGTTTAAGGGAAGTGTACGGTAGTGTTTTGGCAGAAAATTGCTTTTTTCGAAAATCGAGCAATTCGCTGATAACTCGAGAACGGTCGAATGTTAGCGTTTGCCGTATGTTGCATTGCGTTCAGCGCATCGAATTACCCCTATACACTGAATTTGGAGTGGTTACGGGAAGTGTACGGTAGTGTTTTGGTAGGAAAACCCGTTTATGCGATATTCGTGCGTTTCACGGGCAGAAAAGCACGTTTTACACAGTCCTCACTGTTTTGATGATAACTCAAGAACGGTCGAATGTTAGCGTTTGCCGTATGTTGCATCGTGTTCAGCACATCGAATTACCCCTATACAGTTAATTTGAAGCGTTTAAGGGAAGTGTACGGTAGTGTTTTGGCAGAAAATTGCTTTTTTCGAAAATTGAGCAATTCGCTGATAACTCGAGAACGGTCGAATGTTAGCGTTTGCCGTATGTTGCATTGCGTTCAGCGCATCGAATTACCCCTATACACTGAATTTGGAGTGGTTACGGGAAGTGTACGGTAGTGTTTTGGTAGGAAAACCCGTTTATGCGATATTCGTGCGTTTCACGGGCAGAAAAGCACGTTTTACACAGTCCTCACTGTTTTGATGATAACTCAAGAACGGTCGAATGTTAGCGTTTGCCGTATGTTGCATCGTGTTCAGCGCATCGAATTACCCCTATACAGTGAATTTGAAGCGTTTAAGGGAAGTGTACGGTAGTGTTTTGGCAGAAAATTGCTTTTTTCGAAAATTGAGCAATTCGCTGATAACTCGAGAACGGTCGAATGTTAGCGTTTGCCGTATGTTGCATCGTGTTCTGCACATCGAATTACCCCTATACAGTGTTTTTGAAGCGTTTAAGGGAAGTGTACGGTAATGTTTTGACAGAAAATTGCTTTTTTCGAAAATCAAGCAATTCGCTGATAACTCGAGAACGGTCGAATGTTAGCGTTTGCCGTATGTTGCATTGCGTTCAGCGCATCGAATTACCCCTATAGAGTGAATTTGGAGTGGTTACGGGAAGTGTACGGTAGTGTTTTGGAAGGAAAACCCGTTTATGCGATATTCGCGCGTTTCACGGGCAGAAAAGCACGTTTTACACAGTCCTCACTGTTTTGATGATAACTCAAGAACGGTCGAATGTTAGCGTTTGCCGTATGTTGCATCGTGTTCAGCACATCGAATTACCCCTATACAGTTAATTTGAAGCGTTTAAGGGAAGTGTACGGTAATGTTTTGGCAGAAAATTGCTTTTTTTCGAAAATTGAGCAATTCGCTGATAACTCGAGAACGGTCGAATGTTAGCGTTTGCCGTATGTTGCATCGTGTTCAGCACATCGAATTACCCCTATACAGTGAATTTGAAGCGTTTAAGGGAAGTGTACGGTAGTGTTTTGGCAGAAAATTGCTTTTTTCGAAAATCGAGCAATTCGCTGATAACTCGAGAACGGTCGAATGTTAGCGTTTGCCGTATGTTGCATTGCGTTCAGCGCATCGAATTACCCTATACACTGAATTTGGAGTGGTTACGGGAAGTGTACGGTAGTGTTTTGGTAGGAAAACCCGTTTATGCGATATTCGTGCGTTTCACGGGCAGAAAAGCACGTTTTACACAGTCCTCACTGTTTTGATGATAACTCAAGAACGGTCGAATGTTAGCGTTTGCCGTATGTTGCATCGTGTTCAGCGCATCGAATTACCCCTATACCGTGAATTTGAAGCGTTTAAGGGAAGTGTACGGTAGTGTTTTGGCAGAAAATTGCTTTTTTCGAAAATTGAGCAATTCGCTGATAACTCGAGAACGGTCGAATGTTAGCGTTTGCCGTATGTTGCATCGTGTTCTGCACATCGAATTACCCCTATACAGTGTTTTTGAAGCGTTTAAGGGAAGTGTACGGTAGTGTTTTGGCAGAAAATTGCTTTTTTCGAAAATTGAGCAATTCGCTGATAACTCGAGAACGGTCGAATGTTAGCGTTTGCCGTATGTTGCATCGTGTTCAGACCATCGAATTACCCCTATACAGTGAATTTGAAGCGTTTAAGGGAAGTGTACGGTAATGTTTTGACAGAAAATTGCTTTTTTCGAAATCAAGCAATTCGCTGATAACTCGAGAACGGTCGAATGTTAGCGTTTGCCGTATGTTGCATTTTGTTCAGCGCATCGAATTACCCCCATAGAGTGAATTTGGAGTGGTTACGGGAAGTGTACGGTAGTGTTTTGGAAGGAAAACCCGTTTATGCGATATTCGTGCGTTTCACGGGCAGAAAAGCACGTTTTACACAGTCCTCACTGTTTTGATGATAACTCAAGAACGGTCGAATGTTAGCGTTTGCCGTATGTTGCATCGTGTTCAGCGCATCGAATTACCCCTATACAGTGAATTTGAAGCGTTTAAGGGAAGTGTACGGTAATGTTTTGACAGAAAATTGCTTTTTTCGAAAATCAAGCAATTCGCTGATAACTCGAGAACGGTCGAATGTTAGCGTTTGCCGTATGTTGCATTGCGTTCAGCGCATCGAATTACTCCTATAGAGTGAATTTGGAGTGGTTACGGGAAGTGTACGGTAGTGTTTTGGAAGGAAAACCCGTTTATGCGATATTCGTGCGTTTCACGGGCAGAAAAGCACGTTTTACACAGTCCTCACTGTTTTGATGATAACTCAAGAACGGTCTAATGTTAGCGTTTGCCGTATGTTGCATCGTGTTCAGCACATCGAATTACCCCTATACAGTTAATTTGAAGCGTTTAAGGGAAGTGTACGGTAGTGTTTTGGCAGAAAATTGCTTTTTTTCGAAAATTGAGCAATTCGCTGATAACTCGAGAACGGTCGAATGTTAGCGTTTGCCGTATGTTGCATTGCGTTCAGCGCATCGAATTACCCCTATACACTGAATTTGGAGTGGTTACGGGAAGTGTACGGTAGTGTTTTGGTAGGAAAACCCGTTTATGCGATATTCGTGCGTTTCAGGGCAGAAAAGCACGTTTTACACAGTCCTCACTGTTTTGATGATAACTCAAGAACGGTCGAATGTTAGCGTTTGCCGTATGTTGCATCGTGTTCAGCGCATCGAATTACCCCTATACAGTGAATTTGAAGCGTTTAAGGGAAGTGTACGGTAGTGTTTTGGCAGAAAATTGCTTTTTTTCGAAAATTGAGCAATTCGCTGATAACTCGAGAACGGTCGAATGTTAGCGTTTGCCGTATGTTGCATCGTGTTCTGCACATCGAATTACCCCTATACAGTGTTTTTGAAGCGTTTAAGGGAAGTGTACGGTAGTGTTTTGGCAGAAAATTGCTTTTTTCGAAATTGAGCAATTCGCTGATAACTCGAGAACGGTCGAATGTTAGCGTTTGCCGTATGTTGCATCGTGTTCAGACCATCGAATTACCCCTATACAGTGAATTTGAAGCCTTTAAGGGAAGTGTACGGTAATGTTTTGACAGAAAATTGCTTTCTTCGAAAATCAAGCAATTCGCTGATAACTCGAGAACGGTCGAATGTTAGCGTTTGGCGTATGTTGCATTGCGTTCAGCGCATCGAATTACCCCTATAGAGTGAATTTGGAGTGGTTACGGGAAGTGTACGGCACTGTTTTGGAAGGAAAACCCGTTTATGCGATATTCGTGCGTTTCACGGGCAGAAAAGCACGTTTTACACAGTCCTCACTGTTTTGATGATAACTCAAGAACGGTCGAATCTTAGCGTTTGCCGTATGTTGCATCGTGTTCAGCACATCGAATTACCCCTATACAGTTAATTTGAAGCGTTTAAGGGAAGTGTACGGTAGTGTTTTGGCAGAAAATTGCTTTTTTCGAAAATTGAGCAATTCGCTGATAACTCGAGAACGGTCGAATGTTAGCGTTTGCCGTATGTTGCATCGTGTTCTGCACATCGAATTACCCCTATACAGTGATTTTGAAGCGTTTAAGGGAAGTGTACGGTAGTGTTTTGGCAGAAAATTGCTTTTTTTCGAAAATCGAGCAATTCGCTGATAACTGGAGAACGGTCGAATGTTAGCGTTTGCCGTATGTTGCATTGCGTTCAGCGCATCGAATTACCCCTATACACTGAATTTGGAGTGGTTACGGGAAGTGTACGGTAGTGTTTTGGTAGGAAAACCCGTTTATGCGATATTCGTGCGTTTCACGGGCAGAAAAGCACGTTTTACACAGTCCTCACTGTTTTGATGATAACTCAAGAACGGTCGAATGTTAGCGTTTGCCGTATGTTGCATCGTGTTCAGCGCCTCGAATTACCCCTATACAGTGAATTTGAAGCGTTTAAGGGAAGTGTACGGTAGTGTTTTGGCAGAAAATTGCTTTTTTCGAAAATTGAGCAATTCGCTGATAACTCGAGAACGGTCGAATGTTAGCGTTTGCCGTATGTTGCATCGTGATCAGCACATCGAAATACCCCTATACAGTGAATTTGAAGCGTTTAAGGGAAGTGTACGATAGTGTTTTGGCAGAAAATTGCTTTTTTCAAAAATCGAGCAATTCGCTGATAACTCGAGAACGGTCGAATGTTAGCGTTTGCCGTATGTTGCATCGTGTTCAGCACATCGAATTACCCCTATACAGTTAATTTGAAGCGTTTAAGGGAAGTGTACGGTAGTGTTTTGGCAGAAAATTGCTTTTTTCGAAAATTGAGCAATTCGCTGATAACTCGAGAACGGTCGAATGTTAGCGTTTGCCGTATGTTGCATCGTGTTCAGCACATCGAATTACCCCTATATAGTGAATTTGAAGCCTTTAAGGGAAGTGTACGGTAATGTTTTGACAGAAAATTGCTTTTTTCGAAAATCAAGCAATTCGCTGATAACTCGAGAACGGTCGAATGTTAGCGTTTGCCGTATGTTGCATTTTGTTCAGCGCATCGAATTACCCCCATAGAGTGAATTTGGAGTGGTTACGGGAAGTGTACGGTAGTGTTTTGGAAGGAAAACCCGTTTATGCGATATTCGTGCGTTTCACGGGCAGAAAAGCACGTTTTACACAGTCCTCACTGTTTTGATGATAACTCAAGAACGGTCGAATGTTAGCGTTTGCCGTATGTTGCATCGTGTTCAGCACATCGAATTACCCCTATACAGTTAATTTGAAGCGTTTAAGGGAAGTGTACGGTAGTGTTTTGGCAGAAAATTGCTTTTTTCGAAAATCGAGCAATTCGCTGATAACTCGAGAACGGTCGAATGTTAGCGTTTGCCGTATGTTGCATTGCGTTCAGCGCATCGAATTACCCCTATAGAGTGAATTTGGAGTGGTTACGGGAAGTGTACGGTAGTGTTTTGGAAGGAAAACCCGTTTATGCGATATTCGCGCGTTTCACGGGCAGAAAAGCACGTTTTACACAGTCCTCACTGTTTTGATGATAACTCAAGAACGGTCGAATGTTAGCGTTTGCCGTATGTTGCATCGTGTTCAGCACATCGAATTACCCCTATACAGTTAATTTGAAGCGTTTAAGGGAAGTGTACGGTAATGTTTTGGCAGAAAATTGCTTTTTTCGAAAATTGAGCAATTCGCTGATAACTCGAGAACGGTCGAATGTTAGCGTTTGCCGTATGTTGCATCGTGTTCAGCACATCGAATTACCCCTATACAGTGAATTTGAAGCGTTTAAGGGAAGTGTACGGTAGTGTTTTGGCAGAAAATTGCTTTTTTCGAAAATCGAGCAATTCGCTGATAACTCGAGAACGGTCGAATGTTAGCGTTTGCCGTATGTTGCATTGCGTTCAGCGCATCGAATTACCCCTATACACTGAATTTGGAGTGGTTACGGGAAGTGTACGGTAGTGTTTTGGTAGGAAAACCCGTTTATGCGATATTCGTGCGTTTCACGGGCAGAAAAGCACGTTTTACACAGTCCTCACTGTTTTGATGATAACTCAAGAACGGTCGAATGTTAGCGTTTGCCGTATGTTGCATCGTGTTCAGCGCATCGAATTACCCCTATACAGTGAATTTGAAGCGTTTAAGGGAAGTGTACGGTAGTGTTTTGGCAGAAAATTGCTTGTTTCGAAAATTGAGCAATTCGCTGATAACTCGAGAACGGTCGAATGTTAGCGTTTGCCGTATGTTGCATCGTGTGTTCTGCACATCGAATTACCCCTATACAGTGTTTTTGAAGCGTTTAAGGGAAGTGTACGGTAGTGTTTTGGCAGAAAATTGCTTTTTTCGAAAATTGAGCAATTCGCTGATAACTCGAGAACGGTCGAATGTTAGCGTTTGCCGTATGTTGCATCGTATTCAGCGCATCGAATTACCCCTATACAGTGAATTTGAAGCGTTTAAGGGAAGTGTACGGTAATGTTTTGACAGAAAATTGCTTTTTTCGAAAATCAAGCAATTCGCTGATAACTCGAGAACGGTCGAATGTTAGCGTTTGCCGTATGTTGCATTGCGTTCAGCGCATCGAATTACCCCTATAGAGTGAATTTGGTGTGGTTACGGGAAGTGTACGGTAGTGTTTTGGAAGAAAACCCGTTTATATGCGATATTCGTGCGTTTCACGGGCAGAAAAGCACGTTTTACACAGTCCTCACTGTTTTGATGATAACTCAAGAACGGTCGAATGTTAGCGTTTGCCGTATGTTGCATCGTGTACAGCACATCGAATTACCCCTATACAGTTAATTTGAAGCGTTTAAGGGAAGTGTACGGTAGTGTGTTGGCAGAAAATTGCTTTTTTCGAAAATCGAGCAATTCGCTGATAACTCGAGAACGGTCGAATGTTAGCGTTTGCCGTATGTTGCACTGCGTTCAGCGCATCGAATTACCCCTATACACTGAATTTGGAGTGGTTACGGGAAGTGTACGGTAGTGTTTTGGTAGGAAAACCCGTTTATGCGATATTCGTGCGTTTCACGGGCAGAAAAGCACGTTTTACACAGTCCTCACTGTTTTGATGATAACTCAAGAACGGTCGAATGTTAGCGTTTGCCGTATGTTGCATCGTGTTCAGCGCATCGAATTACCCTATACAGTGAATTTGAAGCGTTTAAGAGAAGTGTACGGTAGTGTTTTGGCAGAAAATTGCTTTTTTCGAAAATTGAGCAATTCGCTGATAACTCGAGAACGGACGAATGTTAGCGTTTGCCGTATGTTGCATGGTGTTCAGCGCATCGAATTACCCCTATACAGTGAATTTGAAGCGTTTAAGGGAAGTGCACGGTAATGTTTTGACAGAAAATTGCTTTTTTCGAAAATCAAGCAATTCGCTGATAACTCGAGAACGGTCGAATGTTAGCGTTTGCCGTATGTTGCATTGCGTTCAGCGCATCGAATTACCCTATAGAGTGAATGTGGAGTGGTTACGGGAAGTGTACGGTAGTGTTTTGGTAGGAAAACCCGTTTTATGCGATATTCGTGCGTTTCACGGGCAGAAAAGCACGTTTTACACAGTCCTCACTGTTTTGATGATAACTCAAGAACGGTCGAATGTTAGCGTTTGCCGTATGTTGCATCGTGTTCAGCGCATCGAATTACCCCTATACACTGAATTTGGAGTGGTTACGGGAAGTGTACGGTAGTGTTTTGGTAGGAAAACCCGTTTATGCGATATTCGTGCGTTTCACGGGCAGAAAAGCACGTTTTACACAGTCCTCACTGTTTTGATGATAACTCAGAACGGTCGAATGTTAGCGTTTGCCGTATGTTGCATCGTGTTCAGCACATCGAATTACCCCTATACAGTTAATTTGAAGCGTTTAAGGGAAGTGTACGGTAGTGTTTTGGCAGAAAATTGCTTTTTTCGAAAATCGAGCAATTCGCTGATAACTCGAGAACGGTCGAATGTTAGCGTTTGCCGTATGTTGCATTGCGTTCAGCGCATCGAATTACCCCTATACACTGAATTTGGAGTGGTTACGGGAAGTGTACGGTAGTGTTTTGGTAGGAAAACCCGTTTATTGCGATATTCGTGCGTTTCACGGGCAGAAAAGCACGTTTTACACAGTCCTCACTGTTTTGATGATAACTCAAGAACGGTCGAATGTTAGCGTTTGCCGTATGTTGCATCGTATTCAGCGCATCGAATTACCCCTATACAGTGAATTTGAAGCGTTTAAGGGAAGTGTACGGTAATGTTTTGACAGAAAATTGCTTTTTTCGAAATCAAGCAATTCGCTGATAACTCGAGAACGGTCGAATGTTAGCGTTTGCCGTATGTTGCATTGCGTTCAGCGCATCGAATTACCCCTATAGAGTGAATTTGGAGTGGTTACGGGAAGTGTACGGTAGTGTTTTGGAAGGAAAACCCGTTTATGCGATATTCGTGCGTTTCACGGGCAGAAAAGCACGTTTTACACAGTCCTCACTGTTTTGATGATAACTCAAGAACGGTCGAATGTTAGCGTTTGCCGTATGTTGCATCGTGTTCAGCACATCGAATTACCCCTATACAGTTAATTTGAAGCGTTTAAGGGAAGTGTACGGTAGTGTTTTGGCAGAAAATTGCTTTTTTCGAAAATTGAGCAATTCGCTGATAACTCGAGAACGGTCGAATGTTAGCGTTTGCCGTATGTTGCATCGTGTTCAGCACATCGAATTACCCCTATAGAGTGAATTTGGAGTGGTTACGGGAAGTGTACGGTAGTGTTTTGGAAGGAAAACCCGTTTATGCGATATTCGTGCGTTTCACGGGCAGAAAAGCACGTTTTACACAGTCCTCACTGTTTTGATGATAACTCAAGAACGGTCGAATGTTAGCGTTTGCCGTATGTTGCATCGTGTTCAGCACATCGAATTACCCCTATACAGTTAATTTGAAGCGTTTAAGGGAAGTGTACGGTAGTGTTTTGGCAGAAAATTGCTTTTTTCGAAAATTGAGCAATTCGCTGATAACTCGAGAACGGTCGAATGTTAGCGTTTGCCGTATGTTGCATCGTGTTCAGCACATCGAATTACCCCTATACAGTGAATTTGAAGCGTTTAAGGGAAGTGTACGGTAATGTTTTGACAGAAAATTGCTGTTTCGAAAATCAAGCAATTCGCTGATAACTCGAAAACGGTCGAATGTTAGCGTTTGCCGTATGTTGCATTTTGTTCAGCGCATCGAATTACCCCCATAGAGTGAATTTGGAGTGGTTACGGGAAGTGTACGGTAGTGTTTTGGAAGGAAAAGCCGTTTATGCGATATTCGTGCGTTTCACGGGAAGAAAAGCACGTTTTACACAGTCCTCACTGTTTTGATGATAACTCAAGAACGGTCGAATGTTAGCGTTTGCCGTATGTTGCATCGTGTTCAGCGCATCGAATTACCCCTATACAGTGAATTTGAAGCGTTTAAGGGGAGTGTACGGTAATGTTTTGACAGAAAATTGCTTTTTTCGAAAATCAAGCAATTCGCTGATAACTCGAGAACGGTCGAATGTTAGTGTTTGCCGTATGTTGCATCGTGTTCAGCACATCGAATTACCCCTATACAGTTAATTTGCAGCGTTTAAGGGAAGTGTACGGTAGTGTTTTGGCAGAAAATTGCTTTTTTCGAAATTGAGCAATTCGCTGATAACTCGAGAACGGTCGAATGTTAGCGTTTGCCGTATGTTGCATTTTGTTCAGCGCATCGAATTACCCCCATAGAGTGAATTTGGAGTGGTTACGGGAAGTGTACGGTAGTGTTTTGGAAGGAAAACCCGTTTATGCGATATTCGTGCGTTTCACGGGCAGAAAAGCACGTTTTACACACAGTCCTCACTGTTTTGATGATAACTCAAGAACGGTCGAATGTTAGCGTTTGCCGTATGTTGCATCGTGTTGAGCGCATCGAATTACCCTATACAGTGAATTTGAAGCGTTTTAAGGGGAGTGTACGGTAATGTTTTGACAGAAAATTGCTTTTTTCGAAAATCAAGCAATTCGCTGATAACTTGAGAACGGTCGAATGTTAGTGTTTGCCGTATGTTGCATCGTGTTCAGCACATCGAATTACCCCTATACAGTGAATTTGAAGCGTTTAAGGGAAGTGTACGGTAGTGTTTTGGCAGAAAATTCCTTTTTTCGAAAATCGAGCAATTCGCTGATAACTCGAGAACGGTCGAATGTTAGCGTTTGCCGTATGTTGCATTGCGTTCAGCGCATCGAATTACCCCTATACACTGAATTTGGAGTGGTTACGGGAAGTGTACGGTAGTGTTTTGGTAGGAAAACCCGTTTATGTGCGATATTCGTGCGTTTCACGGGCAGGAAAGCACGTTTTACACAGTCCTCACTCTTTTGATGATAACTCAAGAACGGTCGAATGTTAGCGTTTGCCGTATGTTGCATCGTGTTCAGCGCATCGAATTACCCCTATACAGTGAATTTGAAGCCTTTAAGGGAAGTGTACGGTAATGTTTTGACAGAAAATTGCTTTTTTCGAAAATCAAGCAATTCGCTGATAACTCGAGAACGGTCGAATGTTAGCGTTTGCCGTATGTTGCATTGGGTTCAGCGCATCGAATTACCCCTATACACTGAATTTGGAGTGGTTACGGGAAGTGTACGGTAGTGTTTTGGAAGGAAAACCCGTTTATGCGATATTCGTGCGTTTCACGGGCAGAAAAGCACGTTTTACACAGTCCTCACTGTTTTGATGATAACTCAAGAACGGTCGAATGTTAGCGTTTGCCGTATGTTGCATCGTGTTCAGCACATCGAATTACCCCTATACAGTTAATTTGAAGCGTTTAAGGGAAGTGTACGGTAGTGTTTTGGCAGAAAATTGCTTTTTTCGAAAATCGAGCAATTCGCTGATAACTCGAGAACGGTCGAATGTTAGCGTTTGCCGTATGTTGCACTGCGTTCAGCGCATCGAATTACCCCTATACACTGAATTTGGAGTGGTTACGGGAAGTGTACGGTAGTGTTTTGGTAGGAAAACCCGTTTATGCGATATTCGTGCGTTTCACGGGCAGAAAAGCACGTTATACACAGTCCTCACTGTTTTGATGATAACTCAAGAACGGTCGAATGTTAGCGTTTGCCGTATGTTGCATCGTGTTCAGCGCATCGAATTACCCCTATACAGTGAATTTGAAGCGTTTAAGGGAAGTGTACGGTAGTGTTTTGGCAGAAAATTGCTTTTTTCGAAAATTGAGCAATTCGCTGATAACTCGAGAACGGTCGAATGTTAGCGTTTGCCGTATGTTGCATCGTGTTCAGCACATCGAATTACCCCTATACAGTGATTTTGAAGCGTTTAAGGGAAGTGTACGGTAGTGTTTTGGCAGAAAATTGCTTTTATCGAAAATCGAGCAATTCGCTGATAACTCGAGAACGGTCGAATGTTAGCGTTTGCCGTATGTTGCATTGCGTTCAGCGCATCGAATTACCCCTATACACTGAATTTGGAGTGGTTACGGGAAGTGTACGGTAGTGTTTTGGTAGGAAAACCCGTTTATGCGATATTCGTGCGTTTCACGGGCAGAAAAGCACGTTTTACACAGTCCTCACTGTTTTGATGATAACTCAAGAACGGTCGAATGTTAGCGTTTGCCGTATGTTGCATCGTGTTCAGCACATCGAATTACCCCTATACAGTGTTTTGAAGCGTTTAAGGGAAGTGTACGGTAGTGTTTTGGCAGAAAATTGCTTTCGAAAATCGAGCAATTCGCTGATAACTCGAGAACGGTCGAATGTTAGCGTTTGCCGTATGTTGCATTGCGTTCAGCGCATCGAATTACCCCTATACACTGAATTTGGAGTGGTTACGGGAAGTGTACGGTAGTGTTTTGGTAGGAAAACCCGTTTATGCGATATTCGTGCGTTTCACGGGCAGAAAAGCACGTTTTACACAGTCCTCACTGTTTTGATGATAACTCAAGAACGGTCGAATGTTAGCGTTTGCCGTATGTTGCATCGTGTTCAGCGCATCGAATTACCCCTATACAGTGAATTTGAAGCGTTTAAGGGAAGTGTACGGTAATGTTTTGACAGAAAATTGCTTTTTTCGAAAATCAAGCAATTCGCTGATAACTCGAGAACGGTCGAATGTTAGCGTTTGCCGTATGTTGCATTGCGTTCAGCGCATCGAATTACCCCTATACAGTGAATTTGAAGCGTTTAAGGGAGTGTACGGTAGGTTTTGGCAGAAATTGCTTTTTTTTCGAAAATTGAGCAATTCGCCGATAACTCGAGAACGGTCGAATGTTAGCGTTTGCCGTATGTTGCATCGTGTTCTGCACATCGAATTACCCCTATACAGTGATTTTGAAGCGTTTAAGGGATGTACGGTAGTGTTTTGGCAGAAAATTGCTTTTTTCGAAAATCGAGCAATTCGCTGATAACTGAGAACGGTCGAATGTTAGCGTTTGCCGTATGTTGCATTGCGTTCAGCGCATCGAATTACCCCTATACACTGAATTTGGAGTGGTTACGGGAAGTGTACGGTAGTGTTTTGGTAGGAAAACCCGTTTATATATCGATTTCGCGTTTCACGGCAGAAAAGCACGTTTTACACAGTCCTCACTGTTTTGATGATAACTCAAGAACGGTCGAATGTTAGCGTTTGCCGTATGTTGCATCGTGTTCAGCGCATCGAATTACCCCTATACAGTGATTTGAAGCGTTTAAGGGAAGTGTACGGTAGTGTTTTGGCAGAAAATTGCTTTTTTCGAAAATTGAGCAATTCGCTGATAACTCGAGAACGGTCGAATGTTAGCGTTTGCCGTATGTTGCATTGCGTGTTCAGCACATCGAATTACCCCTATACAGTGATTTGAGCGTTTAAGGGAAGTGTACGGTAGTGTTTTGGCAGAAAATTGCTTTTCGAAAATCGAGAATTCGCTGATAACTCGAGAACGGTCGAATGTTAGCGTTTGCCGTATGTTGCATCGTTCAGCGCATCGAATTACCCTATACAGTGAATTTGGCGTGGTTAAGGGAAGTGTACGGTAGTGTTTTGGTAGAAAACCCGTTTATGCGATATTCGTGCGTTTCAGGCAGAAAGCAAGTTTTACACAGTCCTCGTTTTGATGAAACTCAAGAACGGTCGAATGTTAGCGTTTGCCGTATGTTGCATCGTGTTCAGCGCATCGAATTACCCCTATACAGTGATTTTGAAGCGTTTAAGGGAAGTGTACGGTAGTGTTTTGGCAGAAAATTGCTTTTTTCGAAAATCGAGCAATTCGCTGATAACTCGAGAACGGTCGAATGTTAGCGTTTGCCGTATGTTGCATCGTGTTCAGCACATCGAATTACCCCTATACAGAATTTGAGCGTTAAGGGAAGTGTACGGTAGTGTTTTGGCAGAAAATTTATGCTTTTTTTCGAAAAAGCGAGCATTCGCTGATAAACTCAGAACGGTCGAATGTTAGCGTTTGCCGTATGTTGCATTGTTCAGCGCATCGAATTACCCCTATACAGTGAATTTGAGTGGTTACGGGAAGTGTACGGTAGTGTTTTTGACAGAAAAGCTTTTTCGAAATCAAGCTTCGCTGATAACTCAGAACGGTCGAATGTTAGCGTTTGCCGTATGTTGCATCGTTTCAGCGCATCGAATTACCCCTATACAGTGAATTTGAAGCGTTTAAGGGAAGTGTACGGTAGGTTTTGGCAGAAAATTGCTTTTTTCGAAATTGAGCAATTCGCCGATAACTCGAGAACGGTCGAATGTTAGCGTTTGCCGTATGTTGCATCGTGTCAGCACATCGAATTACCCCTATACAGTGATTTGAAGCGTTTAAGGGAAGTGTACGGTAGTGTTTTGGCAGAAAATTGCTTTTTTTCGAAAATCGAGCAATTCGCTGATAACTGGAGAACGGTCGAATGTTAGCGTTTGCCGTATGTTGCATTGCGTTCAGCGCATCGAATTACCCCTATACACTGAATTTGGAGTGGTTACGGGAAGTGTACGGTAGTGTTTTGGTAGGAAAACCCGTTTATGCGATATTCGTGCGTTTCACGGCAGAAAAGCACGTTTTACACAGTCCTCACTGTTTTGATGATAACTCAAGAACGGTCGAATGTTAGCGTTTGCCGTATGTTGCATCGTGTTCAGCGCATCGAATTACCCCTATACAGTGAATTTGAAGCGTTTAAGGGAAGTGTACGGTAGTGTTTTGGCAGAAAATTGCTTTTTTCGAAAATTGAGCAATTCGCTGATAACTCGAGAACGGTCGAATGTTAGCGTTTGCCGTATGTTGCATCGTGATCAGCACATCGAATTACCCCTATACAGTGAATTTGAAGCGTTTAAGGGAAGTGTACGGTAGTGTTTTGGCAGAAAATTGCTTTTTTCAAAAATCGAGCAATTCGCTGATAACTCGAGAACGGTCGAATGTTAGCGTTTGCCGTATGTTGCATCGAGTTCAGCACATCGAATTACCCCTATACAGTTAATTTGAAGCGCTTAAGGGAAGTGTACGGTAGTGTTTTGGCAGAAAATTGCTTTTTTTCGAAAATTGAGCAATTCGCTGATAACTCGAGAACGGTCGAATGTTAGCGTTTGCCGTATGTTGCATTTTGTTCAGCGCATCGAATTACCCCCATAGAGTGAATTTGGAGTGGTTACGGGAAGTGTACGGTATGTTTTGGAAGGAAAACCCGTTTATGCGATATTCGTGCGTTTCACGGGCAGAAAAGCACGTTTTACACAGTCGTCACTGTTTTGATGATAACTCAAGAACGGTCGAATGTTAGCGTTTGCCGTATGTTGCATCGTGTTCAGCACATCGAATTACCCCTATACAGTGATTTTGAAGCGTTAAGGGAAGTGTACGGTAGTGTTTTGGCAGAAAATTGCTTTTTTCGAAAATCGAGCAATTCGCTGATAACTGGAGAACGGTCGAATGTTAGCGTTTGCCGTATGTTGCATTGCGTTCAGCGCATCGAATTACCCCTATACACTGAATTTGAGTGGTTACGGAAGTGTACGGTAGTGTTTTGGTAGGAAAACCCGTTTATGCGATATTCGTGCGTTTCACGGCAGAAAAGCACGTTTTACACAGTCCTCACTGTTTTGATGATAACTCAAGAACGGTCGAATGTTAGCGTTTGCCGTATGTTGCATCGTGTTCAGCGCATCGAATTACCCCTATACAGTGAATTTGAAGCGTTTAAGGAAGTGTACGGTAGTGTTTTGGCAGAAAATTGCTTTTTTCGAAAATTGAGCAATTCGCTGATAACTCGAGAACGGTCGAATGTTAGCGTTTGCCGTATGTTGCATCGTGTTCAGCACATCGAATTACCCCTATACAGTGATTTTGAAGCGTTTAAGGGAAGTGTACGGTAGTGTTTTGGCAGAAAATTGCTTTTATCGAAAATCGAGAAATTCGCTGATAACTCGAGAACGGTCGAATGTTAGCGTTTGCCGTATGTTGCATTGCGTTCAGCGCATCGAATTACCCCTATACACTGAATTTGGAGTGGTTACGGGAAGTGTACGGTAGTGTTTTGGTAGGAAAACCCGTTTATGCGATATTCGTGCGTTTCACGGGCAGAAAAGCACGTTTTACACAGTCCTCACTGTTTTGATGATAACTCAAGAACGGTCGAATGTTAGCGTTTGCCGTATGTTGCATCGTGTTCAGCACATCGAATTACCCCTATACAGTGATTTTGAAGCGTTTAAGGGAAGTGTACGGTAGTGTTTTGGCAGAAAATTGCTTTTATCGAAAATCGAGCAATTCGCTGATAACTCGAGAACGGTCGAATGTTAGCGTTTGCCGTATGTTGCATTGCGTTCAGCGCATCGAATTACCCCTATACACTGAATTTGGAGTGGTTACGGGAAGTGTACGGTAGTGTTTTGGTAGAAAACCCGTTTATGCGATATTCGTGCGTTTCACGGGCAGAAAAGCACGTTTTACACAGTCCTCACTGTTTTGATGATAACTCAAGAACGGTCGAATGTTAGCGTTTGCCGTATGTTGCATCGTGTTCAGCGCATCGAATTACCCCTATACAGTGAATTTGAAGCGTTTAAGGGAAGTGTACGGTAATGTTTTGACAGAAAATTGCTTTTTTCGAAAATCAAGCAATTCGCTGATAACTCGAGAACGGTCGAATGTTAGCGTTTGCCGTATGTTGCATTGCGTTCAGCGCATCGAATTACCCCTATACAGTGAATTTGAAGCGTTTAAGGGAAGTGTACGGTAGGGTTTTGGCAGAAAATTGCTTTTTTCGAAAATTGAGCAATTCGCCGATAACTCGAGAACGGTCGAATGTTAGCGTTTGCCGTATGTTGCATCGTGTTCTGCACATCGAATTACCCCTATACAGTGATTTTGAAGCGTTTAAGGGAAGTGTACGGTAGTGTTTTGGCAGAAAATTGCTTTTTTCGAAAATCGAGCAATTCGCTGATAACTGGAGAACGGTCGAATGTTAGCGTTTGCCGTATGTTGCATTGCGTTCAGCGCATCGAATTACCCCTATACACTGAATTTGGAGTGGTTACGGGAAGTGTACGGTAGTGTTTTGGTAGGAAAACCCGTTTATGCGATATTCGTGCGTTTCACGGGCAGAAAAGCACGTTTTACACAGTCCTCACTGTTTTGATGATAACTCAAGAACGGTCGAATGTTAGCGTTTGCCGTATGTTGCATCGTGTTCAGCGCATCGAATTACCCCTATACAGTGAATTTGAAGCGTTTAAGGGAAGTGTACGGTAGTGTTTTGGCAGAAAATTGCTTTTTTCGAAAATTGAGCAATTCGCTGATAACTCGAGAACGGTCGAATGTTAGCGTTTGCCGTATGTTGCATCGTGATCAGCACATCGAATTACCCCTATACAGTGAATTTGAAGCGTTTAAGGGAAGTGTACGGTAGTGTTTTGGCAGAAAATTGCTTTTTTCAAAAATCGAGCAATTCGCTGATAACTCGAGAACGGTCGAATGTTAGCGTTTGCCGTATGTTGCATCGAGTTCAGCACATCGAATTACCCCTATACAGTTAATTTGAAGCGCTTAAGGGAAGTGTACGGTAGTGTTTTGGCAGAAAATTGCTTTTTTCGAAAATTGAGCAATTCGCTGATAACTCGAGAACGGTCGAATGTTAGCGTTTGCCGTATGTTGCATTTTGTTCAGCGCATCGAATTACCCCCATAGAGTGAATTTGGAGTGGTTACGGGAAGTGTACGGTAGTGTTTTGGAAGGAAAACCCGTTTATGCGATATTCGTGCGTTTCACGGGCAGAAAAGCACGTTTTACACAGTCGTCACTGTTTTGATGATAACTCAAGAACGGTCGAATGTTAGCGTTTGCCGTATGTTGCATCGTGTTCAGCACATCGAATTACCCCTATACAGTTAATTTGAAGCGTTTAAGGGAAGTGTACGGTAGTGTTTTGGCAGAAAATTGCTTTTTTCGAAAATCGAGCAATTCGCTGATAACTCGAGAACGGTCGAATGTTAGCGTTTGCCGTATGTTGCATTGCGTTCAGCGCATCGAATTACCCCTATACACTGAATTTGGAGTGGTTACGGGAAGTGTACGGTAGTGTTTTGGTAGGAAAACCCGTTTATGCGATATTCGTGCGTTTCACGGGCAGAAAAGCACGTTTTACACAGTCCTCACTGTTTTGATGATAACTCAAGAACGGTCGAATGTTAGCGTTTGCCGTATGTTGCATCGTGTTCAGCGCATCGAATTACCCCTATACAGTGAATTTGAAGCGTTTAAGGGAAGTGTACGGTAATGTTTTGACAGAAAATTGCTTTTTTCGAAAATCAAGCAATTCGCTGATAACTCGAGAACGGTCGAATGTTAGCGTTTGCCGTATGTTGCATTGCGTTCAGCGCATCGAATTACCCCTATAGAGTGAATTTGGAGTGGTTACGGGAAGTGTACGGTAGTGTTTTGGAAGGAAAACCCGTTTATGCGATATTCGTGCGTTTCACGGGCAGAAAAGCACGTTTTACACAGTCCTCACTGTTTTGATGATAACTCAAGAACGGTCGAATGTTAGCGTTTGCCGTATGTTGCATCGTGTTCAGCACATCGAATTACCCCTATACAGTTAATTTGAAGCGTTTAAGGGAAGTGTACGGTAGTGTTTTGGCAGAAAATTGCTTTTTTCGAAAATTGAGCAATTCGCTGATAACTCGAGAACGGTCGAATGTTAGCGTTTGCCGTATGTTGCATCGTCTTCAGCACATCGAATTACCCCTATACAGTGAATTTGAAGCGTTTAAGGGAAGTGTACGGTAGTGTTTTGGCAGAAAATTGCTTTTTTCGAAAATCGAGCAATTCGCTGATAACTCGAGAACGGTCGAATGTTAGCGTTTGCCGTATGTTGCATCGTCTTCAGCACATCGAATTACCCCTATACAGTGAATTTGAAGCGTTTAAGGGAAGTGTACGGTAGTGTTTTGGCAGAAAATTGCTTTTTTCGAAAATCGAGCAATTCGCTGATAACTCGAGAACGGTCGAATGTTAGCGTTTGCCGTATGGTGCATTGCGTTCAGCGCATCGAATTACCCCTATACACTGAATTTGGAGTGGTTACGGGAAGTGTACGGTAGTGTTTTGGTAGGAAAACCCGTTTATGCGATATTCGTGCGTTTCACGGGCAGAAAGCACGTTTTACACAGTCCTCACTGTTTTGATGATAACTCAAGAACGGTCGAATGTTAGCGTTTGCCGTATGTTGCATCGTGTTCAGCGCATCGAATTACCCCTATACAGTGAATTTGAAGCGTTTAAGGGAAGTGTACGGTAATGTTTTGACAGAAAATTGCTTTTTTCGAAAATCAAGCAATTCGCTGATAACTCGAGAACGGTCGAATGTTAGCGTTTGCCGTATGTTGCATTGCGTTCAGCGCATCGAATTACCCCTATACAGTGAATTTGAAGCGTTTAAGGGAAGTGTACGGTAGGGTTTTGGCAGAAAATTGCTTTTTTCGAAATTGAGCAATTCGCCGATAACTCGAGAACGGTCGAATGTTAGCGTTTGCCGTATGTTGCATCGTGTTCTGCACATCGAATTACCCCTATACAGTGATTTTGAAGCGTTTAAGGGAAGTGTACGGTAGTGTTTTGGCAGAAAATTGCTTTTTTCGAAAATCGAGCAATTCGCTGATAACTGGAGAACGGTCGAATGTTAGCGTTTGCCGTATGTTGCATTGCGTTCAGCGCATCGAATTACCCCTATACACTGAATTTGGAGTGGTTACGGGAAGTGTACGGTAGTGTTTTGGTAGAAAACCCGTTTATGCGATATTCGTGCGTTTCACGGGCAGAAAAGCACGTTTTACACAGTCCTCACTGTTTTGATGATAACTCAAGAACGGTCGAATGTTAGCGTTTGCCGTATGTTGCATCGTGTTCAGCGCATCGAATTACCCCTATACAGTGAATTTGAAGCGTTTAAGGGAAGTGTACGGTAGTGTTTTGGCAGAAAATTGCTTTTTTCGAAAATTGAGCAATTCGCTGATAACTCGAGAACGGTCGAATGTTAGCGTTTGCCGTATGTTGCATCGTGATCAGCACATCGAATTACCCCTATACAGTGAATTTGAAGCGTTTAAGGGAAGTGTACGGTAGTGTTTTGGCAGAAAATTGCTTTTTTCAAAAATCGAGCAATTCGCTGATAACTCGAGAACGGTCGAATGTTAGCGTTTGCCGTATGTTGCATCGAGTTCAGCACATCGAATTACCCCTATACAGTTAATTTGAAGCGCTTAAGGGAAGTGTACGGTAGTGTTTTGGCAGAAAATTGCTTTTTTCGAAAATTGAGCAATTCGCTGATAACTCGAGAACGGTCGAATGTTAGCGTTTGCCGTATGTTGCATTTTGTTCAGCGCATCGAATTACCCCCATAGAGTGAATTTGGAGTGGTTACGGGAAGTGTACGGTAGTGTTTTGGAAGGAAAACCCGTTTATGCGATATTCGTGCGTTTCACGGCAGAAAAGCACGTTTTACACAGTCGTCACTGTTTTGATGATAACTCAAGAACGGTCGAATGTTAGCGTTTGCCGTATGTTGCATCGTGTTCAGCACATCGAATTACCCCTATACAGTTAATTTGAAGCGTTTAAGGGAAGTGTACGGTAGTGTTTTGGCAGAAAATTGCTTTTTTCGAAAATCGAGCAATTCGCTGATAACTCGAGAACGGTCGAATGTTAGCGTTTGCCGTATGTTGCATTGCGTTCAGCGCATCGAATTACCCCTATACACTGAATTTGGAGTGGTTACGGGAAGTGTACGGTAGTGTTTTGGTAGGAAAACCCGTTTATGCGATATTCGTGCGTTTCACGGGCAGAAAAGCACGTTTTACACAGTCCTCACTGTTTTGATGATAACTCAAGAACGGTCGAATGTTAGCGTTTGCCGTATGTTGCATCGTGTTCAGCGCATCGAATTACCCCTATACAGTGAATTTGAAGCGTTTAAGGGAAGTGTACGGTAATGTTTTGACAGAAAATTGCTTTTTTCGAAAATCAAGCAATTCGCTGATAACTCGAGAACGGTCGAATGTTAGCGTTTGCCGTATGTTGCATTGCGTTCAGCGCATCGAATTACCCCTATAGAGTGAATTTGGAGTGGTTACGGGAAGTGTACGGTAGTGTTTTGGAAGGAAAACCCGTTTATGCGATATTCGTGCGTTTCACGGGCAGAAAAGCACGTTTTACACAGTCCTCACTGTTTTGATGATAACTCAAGAACGGTCGAATGTTAGCGTTTGCCGTATGTTGCATCGTGTTCAGCACATCGAATTACCCCTATACAGTTAATTTGAAGCGTTTAAGGGAAGTGTACGGTAGTGTTTTGGCAGAAAATTGCTTTTTTCGAAAATTGAGCAATTCGCTGATAACTCGAGAACGGTCGAATGTTAGCGTTTGCCGTATGTTGCATCGTCTTCAGCACATCGAATTACCCCTATACAGTGAATTTGAAGCGTTTAAGGGAAGTGTACGGTAGTGTTTTGGCAGAAAATTGCTTTTTTCGAAAATCGAGCAATTCGCTGATAACTCGAGAACGGTCGAATGTTAGCGTTTGCCGTATGGTGCATTGCGTTCAGCGCATCGAATTACCCCTATACACTGAATTTGGAGTGGTTACGGGAAGTGTACGGTAGTGTTTTGGTAGGAAAACCCGTTTATGCGATATTCGTGCGTTTCACGGGCAGAAAAGCACGTTTTACACAGTCCTCACTGTTTTCATGATAACTCAAGAACGGTCGAATGTTAGCGTTTGCCGTATGTTGCATCGTGTTCAGCGCATCGAATTACCCCTATACAGTGAATTTGAAGCCTTTAAGGGAAGTGTACGGTAATGTTTTGACAGAAAATTGCTTTTTTCGAAAATCAAGCAATTCGCTGATAACTCGAGAACGGTCGAATGTTAGCGTTTGCCGTATGTTGCATTGGGTTCAGCGCATCGAATTACCCCTATACACTGAATTTGGAGTGGTTACGGGAAGTGTACGGTAGTGTTTTGGTAGGAAAACCCGTTTATGCGGTATTCGTGCGTTTCACGGGCAGAAAAGCACGTTTTACACAGTCCTCACTGTTTTGATGATAACTCAAGAACGGTCGAATGTTAGCGTTTGCCATATGTTGCATCGTGTTCAGCGCATCGAATTACCCCTATACACTGAATTTGGAGTGGTTACGGGAAGTGTACGGTAGTGTTTTGGTAGGAAAACCCGTTTATGCGATATTCGTGCGTTTCACGGGCAGAAAAGCACGTTTTACACAGTCCTCACTGTTTTGATGATAACTCAAGAACGGTCGAATGTTAGCGTTTGCCGTATGTTGCATCGAGTTCAGCGCATCGAATTACCCCTATACAGTGAATTTGAAGCGTTTAAGGGAAGTGTACGGTAATGTTTTGACAGAAAATTGCTTTTATCGAAAATCAAGCAATTCGCTGATAACTCGAGAACGGTCGAATGTTAGCGTTTGCCGTATGTTGCATTGCGTTCAGCGCATCGAATTACCCCTATACAGTGAATTTGAAGCGTTTAAGGGAAGTGTACGGTAGGGTTTTGGCAGAAAATTGCTTTTTTCGAAAATTGAGCAATTCGCCGATAACTCGAGAACGGTCGAATGTTAGCGTTTGCCGTATGTTGCATCGTGTTCTGCACATCGAATTACCCCTATACAGTGATTTTGAAGCGTTTAAGGGAAGTGTACGGTAGTGTTTTGGCAGAAAATTGCTTTTTTCGAAAATCGAGCAATTCGCTGATAACTGGAGAACGGTCGAATGTTAGCGTTTGCCGTATGTTGCATTGCGTTCAGCGCATCGAATTACCCCTATACACTGAATTTGGAGTGGTTACGGGAAGTGTACGGTAGTGTTTTGGTAGGAAAACCCGTTTATGCGATATTCGTGCGTTTCACGGGCAGAAAAGCACGTTTTACACAGTCCTCACTGTTTTGATGATAACTCAAGAACGGTCGAATGTTAGCGTTTGCCGTATGTTGCATCGTGTTCAGCGCATCGAATTACCCCTATACAGTGAATTTGAAGCGTTTAAGGGAAGTGTACGGTAGTGTTTTGGCAGAAAATTGCTTTTTTCGAAAATTGAGCAATTCGCTGATAACTCGAGAACGGTCGAATGTTAGCGTTTGCCGTATGTTGCATCGTGATCAGCACATCGAATTACCCCTATACAGTGAATTTGAAGCGTTTAAGGGAAGTGTACGGTAGTGTTTTGGCAGAAAATTGCTTTTTTCAAAATCGAGCAATTCGCTGATAACTCGAGAACGGTCGAATGTTAGCGTTTGCCGTATGTTGCATCGAGTTCAGCACATCGAATTACCCCTATACAGTTAATTTGAAGCGCTTAAGGGAAGTGTACGGTAGTGTTTTGGCAGAAAATTGCTTTTTTCGAAAATTGAGCAATTCGCTGATAACTCGAGAACGGTCGAATGTTAGCGTTTGCCGTATGTTGCATTTTGTTCAGCGCATCGAATTACCCCCATAGAGTGAATTTGGAGTGGTTACGGGAAGTGTACGGTAGTGTTTTGGAAGGAAAACCCGTTTATGCGATATTCGTGCGTTTCACGGGCAGAAAAGCACGTTTTACACAGTCCTCACTGTTTTGATGATAACTCAAGAACGGTCGAATGTTAGCGTTTGCCGTATGTTGCATCGTGTTCAGCACATCGAATTACCCTATACAGTTAATTTGAAGCGTTTAAGGGAAGTGTACGGTAGTGTTTTGGCAGAAAATTGCTTTTTTCGAAAATCGAGCAATTCGCTGATAACTCGAGAACGGTCGAATGTTAGCGTTTGCCGTATGTTGCATTGCGTTCAGCGCATCGAATTACCCCTATACACTGAATTTGGAGTGGTTAGGGGAAGTGTACGGTAGTGTTTTGGTAGGAAAACCCGTTTATGCGATATTCGTGCGTTTCACGGGCAGAAAAGCACGTTTTACACAGTCCTCACTGTTTTGATGATAACTCAAGAACGGTCGAATGTTAGCGTTTGCCGTATGTTGCATCGTGTTCAGCGCATCGAATTACCCCTATACAGTGAATTTGAAGCGTTTAAGGGAAGTGTACGGTAATGTTTTGACAGAAAATTGCTTTTTTCGAAAATCAAGCAATTCGCTGATAACTCGAGAACGGTCGAATGTTAGCGTTTGCCGTATGTTGCATTGCGTTCAGCGCATCGAATTACCCCTATAGAGTGAATTTGGAGTGGTTACGGGAAGTGTACGGTAGTGTTTTGGAAGGAAAACCCGTTTATGCGATATTCGTGCGTTTCACGGGCAGAAAAGCACGTTTTACACAGTCCTCACTGTTTTGATGATAACTCAAGAACGGTCGAATGTTAGCGTTTGCCGTATGTTGCATCGTGTTCAGCACATCGAATTACCCCTATACAGTTAATTTGAAGCGTTTAAGGGAAGTGTACGGTAGTGTTTTGGCAGAAAATTGCTTTTTTCGAAATTGAGCAATTCGCTGATAACTCGAGAACGGTCGAATGTTAGCGTTTGCCGTATGTTGCATCGTCTTCAGCACATCGAATTACCCCTATACAGTGAATTTGAAGCGTTTAAGGGAAGTGTACGGTAGTGTTTTGGCAGAAAATTGCTTTTTTCGAAAATCGAGCAATTCGCTGATAACTCGAGAACGGTCGAATGTTAGCGTTTGCCGTATGTTGCATTGCGTTCAGCGCATCGAATTACCCCTATACACTGAATTTGGAGTGGTTACGGGAAGTGTACGGTAGTGTTTTGGTAGGAAAACCCGTTTATGCGATATTCGTGCGTTTCACGGGCAGAAAAGCACGTTTTACACAGTCCTCACTGTTTTGATGATAACTCAAGAACGGTCGAATGTTAGCGTTTGCCGTATGTTGCATCGTGTTCAGCGCATCGAATTACCCCTATACAGTGAATTTGAAGCCTTTAAGGGAAGTGTACGGTAATGTTTTGACAGAAAATTGCTTTTTTCGAAAATCAAGCAATTCGCTGATAACTCGAGAACGGTCGAATGTTAGCGTTTGCCGTATGTTGCATTGGGTTCAGCGCATCGAATTACCCCTATACACTGAATTTGGAGTGGTTACGGGAAGTGTACGGTAGTGTTTTGGTAGGAAAACCCGTTTATGCGGTATTCGTGCGTTTCACGGGCAGAAAAGCACGTTTTACACAGTCCTCACTGTTTTGATGATAACTCAAGAACGGTCGAATGTTAGCGTTTGCCATATGTTGCATCGTGTTCAGCGCATCGAATTACCCCTATACACTGAATTTGGAGTGGTTACGGGAAGTGTACGGTAGTGTTTTGGTAGGAAAACCCGTTTATGCGATATTCGTGCGTTTCACGGGCAGAAAAGCACGTTTTACACAGTCCTCACTGTTTTGATGATAACTCAAGAACGGTCGAATGTTAGCGTTTGCCGTATGTTGCATCGTGTTCAGCGCATCGAATTACCCCTATACAGTGAATTTGAAGCGTTTAAGGGAAGTGTACGGTAATGTTTTGACAGAAAATTGCTTTTTTCGAAAATCAAGCAATTCGCTGATAACTCGAGAACGGTCGAATGTTAGCGTTTGGCGTATGTTGCATTGCGTTCAGCGCATCGAATTACCCCTATAGAGTGAATTTGGAGTGGTTACGGGAAGTGTACGGTAGTGTTTTGGTAGGAAAACCCGTTTATGCGATATTCGTGCGTTTCACGGGCAGAAAAGCACGTTTTACACAGTCCTCACTGTTTTGATGATAACTCAAGAACGGTCGAATGTTAGCGTTTGCCGTATGTTGCATCGTGTTCAGCGCATCGAATTACCCCTATACAGTGAATTTGAAGCCTTTAAGGGAAGTGTACGGTAATGTTTTGACAGAAAATTGCTTTTATCGAAAATCAAGCAATTCGCTGATAACTCGAGAACGGTCGAATGTTAGCGTTTGCCGTATGTTGCATCGTGTACAGCACATCGAATTACCCCTATACAGTTAATTTGAAGCGTTTAAGGGAAGTGTACGGTAGTGTGTTGGCAGAAAATTGCTTTTTTCGAAAATCGAGCAATTCGCTGATAACTCGAGAACGGTCGAATGTTAGCGTTTGCCGTATGTTGCACTGCGTTCAGCGCATCGAATTACCCCTATACACTGAATTTGGAGTGGTTACGGGAAGTGTACGGTAGTGTTTTGGTAGGAAAACCCGTTTATGCGATATTCGTGCGTTTCACGGGCAGAAAAGCACGTTTTACACAGTCCTCACTGTTTTGATGATAACTCAAGAACGGTCGAATGTTAGCGTTTGCCGTATGTTGCATCGTGTTCAGCGCATCGAATTACCCCTATACAGTGAATTTGAAGCGTTTAAGAGAAGTGTACGGTAGTGTTTTGGCAGAAAATTGCTTTTTTCGAAAATTGAGCAATTCGCTGATAACTCGAGAACGGACGAATGTTAGCGTTTGCCGTATGTTGCATGGTGTTCAGCGCATCGAATTACCCTATACAGTGAATTTGAAGCGTTTAAGGGAAGTGCACGGTAATGTTTTGACAGAAAATTGCTTTTTTCGAAAATCAAGCAATTCGCTGATAACTCGAGAACGGTCGAATGTTAGCGTTTGCCGTATGTTGCATTGCGTTCAGCGCATCGAATTACCCCTATAGAGTGAATGTGGAGTGGTTACGGGAAGTGTACGGTAGTGTTTTGGTAGGAAAACCCGTTTATGCGATATTCGTGCGTTTCACGGGCAGAAAAGCACGTTTTACACAGTCCTCACTGTTTTGATGATAACTCAAGAACGGTCGAATGTTAGCGTTTGCCGTATGTTGCATCGTGTTCAGCGCATCGAATTACCCCTATACACTGAATTTGGAGTGGTTACGGGAAGTGTACGGTAGTGTTTTGGTAGGAAAACCCGTTTATGCGATATTCGTGCGTTTCACGGGCAGAAAAGCACGTTTTACACAGTCCTCACTGTTTTGATGATAACTCAAGAACGGTCGAATGTTAGCGTTTGCCGTATGTTGCATCGTGTTCAGCACATCGAATTACCCCTATACAGTTAATTTGAAGCGTTTAAGGGAAGTGTACGGTAGTGTTTTGGCAGAAAATTGCTTTTTTCGAAAATCGAGCAATTCGCTGATAACTCGAGAACGGTCGAATGTTAGCGTTTGCCGTATGTTGCATTGCGTTCAGCGCATCGAATTACCCCTATACACTGAATTTGGAGTGGTTACGGGAAGTGTACGGTAGTGTTTTGGTAGGAAAACCCGTTTATGCGATATTCGTGCGTTTCACGGGCAGAAAAGCACGTTTTACACAGTCCTCACTGTTTTGATGATAACTCAAGAACGGTCGAATGTTAGCGTTTGCCGTATGTTGCATCGTATTCAGCGCATCGAATTACCCCTATACAGTGAATTTGAAGCGTTTAAGGGAAGTGTACGGTAATGTTTTGACAGAAAATTGCTTTTTTCGAAAATCAAGCAATTCGCTGATAACTCGAGAACGGTCGAATGTTAGCGTTTGCCGTATGTTGCATTGCGTTCAGCGCATCGAATTACCCCTATAGAGTGAATTTGGAGTGGTTACGGGAAGTGTACGGTAGTGTTTTGGAAGGAAAACCCGTTTATGCGATATTCGTGCGTTTCACGGGCAGAAAAGCACGATTTACACAGTCCTCACTGTTTTGATGATAACTCAAGAACGGTCGAATGTTAGCGTTTGCCGTATGTTGCATCGTGTTCAGCACATCGAATTACCCCTATACAGTTAATTTGAAGCGTTTAAGGGAAGTGTACGGTAGTGTTTTGGCAGAAAATTGCTTTTTTCGAAAATTGAGCAATTCGCTGATAACTCGAGAACGGTCGAATGTTAGCGTTTGCCGTATGTTGCATCGTGTTCAGCACATCGAATTACCCCTATAGAGTGAATTTGGAGTGGTTACGGGAAGTGTACGGTAGTGTTTTGGAAGGAAAACCCGTTTATGCGATATTCGTGCGTTTCACGGGCAGAAAAGCACGTTTTACACAGTCCTCACTGTTTTGATGATAACTCAAGAACGGTCGAATGTTAGCGTTTGCCGTATGTTGCATCGTGTTCAGCACATCGAATTACCCCTATACAGTTAATTTGAAGCGTTTAAGGGAAGTGTACGGTAGTGTTTTGGCAGAAATTGCTTTTTTCGAAAATTGAGCAATTCGCTGATAACTCGAGAACGGTCGAATGTTAGCGTTTGCCGTATGTTGCATCGTGTTCAGCACATCGAATTACCCCTTATACAGTGAATTTGAAGCGTTAAGGGAAGTGTACGGTAATGTTTTGACAGAAAATTGCTGTTTCGAAATCAAGCAATTCGCTGATAACTCGAAAACGGTCGAATGTTAGCGTTTGCCGTATGTTGCATTTTGTCAGCGCATCGAATTACCCCCATAGAGTGAATTTGGAGTGGTTACGGGAAGTGTACGGTAGTGTTTTGGAAGGAAAAGCCGTTTATGCGATATTCGTGCGTTTCACGGGAAGAAAAGCACGTTTTACACAGTCCTCACTGTTTTGATGATAACTCAAGAACGGTCGAATGTTAGCGTTTGCCGTATGTTGCATCGTGTTCAGCGCATCGAATTACCCCTATACAGTGAATTTGAAGCGTTTAAGGGGATGTGTACGGTAATGTTTTGACAGAAAATTGCTTTTTTCGAAAATCAAGCAATTCGCTGATAACTCGAGAACGGTCGAATGTTAGTGTTTTGCCGTATGTTGCATCGTGTTCAGCACATCGAATTACCCCTATACAGTTAATTTGCAGCGTTTAAGGGAAGTGTACGGTAGTGTTTTGGCAGAAAATTGCTTTTTTCGAAAATTGAGCAATTCGCTGATAACTCGAGAACGGTCGAATGTTAGCGTTTGCCCGTATGTTGCATTTTGTTCAGCGCATCGAATTACCCCCATAGAGTGAATTTGGAGTGGTTACGGGAAGTGTACGGTAGTGTTTTGGAAGGAAAAACCCGTTTTATGCGATATTCGTGCGTTTCACGGGCAGAAAAGCACGTTTTACACAGTCCTCACTGTTTTGATGATAACTCAAGAACGGTCGAATGTTAGCGTTTGCCGTATGTTGCATCGTGTTGAGCGCATCGAATTACCCCTATACAGTGAATTTGAAGCGTTTAAGGGGAGTGTACGGTAATGTTTTGACAGAAAATTGCTTTTTTCGAAAATCAAGCAATTCGCTGATAACTTGAGAACGGTCGAATGTTAGTGTTTGCCGTATGTTGCATCGTGTTCAGCACATCGAATTACCCCTATACAGTGAATTTGAAGCGTTTAAGGGAAGTGTACGGTAGTGTTTTTGGCAGAAAATTCCCTTTTTTCGAAATCGAGCAATTCGCTGATAACTCGAGAACGGTCGAATGTTAGCGGTTTGCCGTATGTTGCATTGCGTTCAGCGCATCGAATTACCCCTATACACTGAATTTGGAGTGGTTACGGGAAGTGTACGGTAGTGTTTTGGTAGGAAAACCCGTTTATGCGATATTCGATGCGTTTTCACGGGCAGGAAAGCACGTTTTACACAGTCCTCACTCTTTTGATGATAACTCAAGAACGGTCGAATGTTAGCGTTTGCCGTATGTTGCATCGTGTTCAGCGCATCGAATTACCCCTATACAGTGAATTTGAAGCCTTTAAGGGAAGTGTACGGTAATGTTTTGACAGAAAATGCTTTGTTTTCGAAAATGCAAGCAATTCGCTGATAACTCGAGAACGGTCGAATGTTAGCGTTTGCCGTATGTTGCATTGGGTTCAGCGCATCGAATTACCCCTATACACTGAATTTGGAGTGGTTACGGGAAGTGTACGGTAGTGTTTTGGAAGGAAACCCCGTTTATGCGATATTCGTGCGTTTCACGGGCAGAAAAGCACGTTTTACACAGTCCTCACTGTTTTGATGATAACTCAAGAACGGTCGAATGTTAGCGTTTGCCGTATGTTGCATCGTGTTCAGCACATCGAATTACCCCTATACAGTTAATTTGAAGCGTTTAAGGGAAGTGTACGGTAGTGTTTTGGCAGAAAATTGCTTTTTTCGAAAATCGAGCAATTCGCTGATAACTCGAGAACGGTCGAATGTTAGCGTTTGCCGTATGTTGCACTGCGTTCAGCGCATCGAATTACCCCTATACACTGAATTTGGAGTGGTTACGGGAAGTGTACGGTAGTGTTTTGGTAGGAAAACCCGTTTATGCGATATTCGTGCGTTTCACGGGCAGAAAAGCACGTTATACACAGTCCTCACTGTTTTGATGATAACTCAAGAACGGTCGAATGTTAGCGTTTGCCGTATGTTGCATCGTGTTCAGCGCATCGAATTACCCCTATACAGTGAATTTGAAGCGTTTAAGGGAAGTGTACGGTAGTGTTTTGGCAGAAAATTGCTTTTTTCGAAAATTGAGCAATTCGCTGATAACTCGAGAACGGTCGAATGTTAGCGTTTGCCGTATGTTGCATCGTGTTCAGCACATCGAATTACCCCTATACAGTGATTTTGAAGCGTTTAAGGGAAGTGTACGGTAGTGTTTTGGCAGAAAATTGCTTTTATCGAAAATCGAGCAATTCGCTGATAACTCGAGAACGGTCGAATGTTAGCGTTTGCCGTATGTTGCATTGCGTTCAGCGCATCGAATTACCCCTATACACTGAATTTGGAGTGGTTACGGGAAGTGTACGGTAGTGTTTTGGTAGGAAAACCCGTTTATGCGATATTCGTGCGTTTCACGGGCAGAAAAGCACGTTTTACACAGTCCTCACTGTTTTGATGATAACTCAAGAACGGTCGAATGTTAGCGTTTGCCGTATGTTGCATCGTGTTCAGCACATCGAATTACCCCTATACAGTGATTTTGAAGCGTTTAAGGGAAGTGTACGGTAGTGTTTTGGCAGAAAATTGCTTTTATCGAAAATCGAGCAATTCGCTGATAACTCGAGAACGGTCGAATGTTAGCGTTTGCCGTATGTTGCATTGCGTTCAGCGCATCGAATTACCCCTATACACTGAATTTGGAGTGGTTACGGGAAGTGTACGGTAGTGTTTTGGTAGGAAAACCCGTTTATGCGATATTCGTGCGTTTCACGGGCAGAAAAGCACGTTTTACACAGTCCTCACTGTTTTGATGATAACTCAAGAACGGTCGAATGTTAGCGTTTGCCGTATGTTGCATCGTGTTCAGCGCATCGAATTACCCCTATACAGTGAATTTGAAGCGTTTAAGGGAAGTGTACGGTAATGTTTTGACAGAAAATTGCTTTTTTCGAAAATCAAGCAATTCGCTGATAACTCGAGAACGGTCGAATGTTAGCGTTTGCCGTATGTTGCATTGCGTTCAGCGCATCGAATTACCCCTATACAGTGAATTTGAAGCGTTTAAGGGAAGTGTACGGTAGGGTTTTGGCAGAAAATTGCTTTTTTCGAAAATTGAGCAATTCGCCGATAACTCGAGAACGGTCGAATGTTAGCGTTTGCCGTATGTTGCATCGTGTTCTGCACATCGAATTACCCCTATACAGTGATTTTGAAGCGTTTAAGGGAAGTGTACGGTAGTGTTTTGGCAGAAAATTGCTTTTTTCGAAATCGAGCAATTCGCTGATAACTGGAGAACGGTCGAATGTTAGCGTTTGCCGTATGTTGCATTGCGTTCAGCGCATCGAATTACCCCTATACACTGAATTTGGAGTGGTTACGGGAAGTGTACGGTAGTGTTTTGGTAGGAAAACCCGTTTATGCGATATTCGTGCGTTTCACGGGCAGAAAAGCACGTTTTACACAGTCCTCACTGTTTTGATGATAACTCAAGAACGGTCGAATGTTAGCGTTTGCCGTATGTTGCATCGTGTTCAGCGCATCGAATTACCCCTATACAGTGAATTTGAAGCGTTTAAGGGAAGTGTACGGTAGTGTTTTGGCAGAAAATTGCTTTTTTCGAAAATTGAGCAATTCGCTGATAACTCGAGAACGGTCGAATGTTAGCGTTTTGCCGTATGTTGCATCGTGTTCAGCACATCGAATTACCCTATACAGTGATTTTGAAGCGTTTAAGGGAAGTGTACGGTAGTGTTTTGGCAGAAAATTGCTTTTATCGAAAATCGAGAAATTCGCTGATAACTCGAGAACGGTCGAATGTTAGCGTTTGCCGTATGTTGCATTGCGTTCAGCGCATCGAATTACCCCTATACACTGAATTTGGAGTGGTTACGGGAAGTGTACGGTAGTGTTTTGGTAGGAAAACCCGTTTATGCGATATTCGTGCGTTTCACGGGCAGAAAAGCACGTTTTACACAGTCCTCACTGTTTTGATGATAACTCAAGAACGGTCGAATGTTAGCGTTTGCCGTATGTTGCATCGTGTTCAGCACATCGAATTACCCCTATACAGTGATTTTGAAGCGTTTAAGGGAAGTGTACGGTAGTGTTTTGGCAGAAAATTGCTTTTATCGAAAATCGAGCAATTCGCTGATAACTCGAGAACGGTCGAATGTTAGCGTTTGCCGTATGTTGCATTGCGTTCAGCGCATCGAATTACCCCTATACACTGAATTTGGAGTGGTTACGGGAAGTGTACGGTAGTGTTTTGGTAGGAAAACCCGTTTATGCGATATTCGTGCGTTTCACGGGCAGAAAAGCACGTTTTACACAGTCCTCACTGTTTTGATGATAACTCAAGAACGGTCGAATGTTAGCGTTTGCCGTATGTTGCATCGTGTTCAGCACATCGAATTACCCCTATACAGTGATTTTGAAGCGTTTAAGGGAAGTGTACGGTAGTGTTTTGGCAGAAAATTGCTTTTATCGAAAATCGAGCAATTCGCTGATAACTCGAGAACGGTCGAATGTTAGCGTTTGCCGTATGTTGCATTGCGTTCAGCGCATCGAATTACCCCTATACACTGAATTTGGAGTGGTTACGGGAAGTGTACGGTAGTGTTTTGGTAGGAAACCCGTTTATGCGATATTCGTGCGTTTCACGGGCAGAAAAGCACGTTTTACACAGTCCTCACTGTTTTGATGATAACTCAAGAACGGTCGAATGTTAGCGTTTGCCGTATGTTGCATCGTGTTCAGCGCATCGAATTACCCCTATACAGTGAATTTGAAGCGTTTAAGGGAAGTGTACGGTAATGTTTTGACAGAAAATTGCTTTTTTCGAAAATCAAGCAATTCGCTGATAACTCGAGAACGGTCGAATGTTAGCGTTTGCCGTATGTTGCATTGCGTTCAGCGCATCGAATTACCCCTATACAGTGAATTTGAAGCGTTTAAGGGAAGTGTACGGTAGGGTTTTGGCAGAAAATTGCTTTTTTCGAAAATTGAGCAATTCGCCGATAACTCGAGAACGGTCGAATGTTAGCGTTTGCCGTATGTTGCATCGTGTTCTGCACATCGAATTACCCCTATACAGTGATTTTGAAGCGTTTAAGGGAAGTGTACGGTAGTGTTTTGGCAGAAAATTGCTTTTTTCGAAAATCGAGCAATTCGCTGATAACTGGAGAACGGTCGAATGTTAGCGTTTGCCGTATGTTGCATTGCGTTCAGCGCATCGAATTACCCCTATACACTGAATTTGGAGTGGTTACGGGAAGTGTACGGTAGTGTTTTGGTAGGAAAACCCGTTTTATGCGATATTCGTGCGTTTCACGGGCAGAAAAGCACGTTTTACACAGTCCTCACTTTTGATGATAACTCGAGAACGGTCGAATGTTAGCGTTTGCCGTATGTTGCATCGTGTTCAGCGCATCGAATTACCCCTATACAGTGAATTTGAAGCGTTTAAGGGAAGTGTACGGTAGTGTTTTGGCAGAAAATTGCTTTTTTCGAAAATTGAGCAATTCGCTGATAACTCGAGAACGGTCGAATGTTAGCGTTTGCCGTATGTTGCATCGTGTTCAGCACATCGAATTACCCCTATACAGTGATTTTGAAGCGTTTAAGGGAAGTGTACGGTAGTGTTTTGGCAGAAAATTGCTTTTATCGAAAATCGAGAAATTCGCTGATAACTCGAGAACGGTCGAATGTTAGCGTTTGCCGTATGTTGCATTGCGTTCAGCGCATCGAATTACCCCTATACTGAATTTGGAGTGGTTACGGGAAGTGTACGGTAGTGTTTTGTGGAAAACCGTTTATGCGATATTCGTGCGTTTCACGGCAGAAAAGCACGTTTTACACAGTCCTCACTGTTTTGATGATAACTCGAGAACGGTCGAATGTTAGCGTTTGCCGTATGTTGCATCGTGTTCAGCACATCGAATTACCCCTATACAGTGATTTTGAAGCGTTTAAGGGAAGTGTACGGTAGTGTTTTGGCAGAAAATTGCTTTTATCGAAAATCGAGCAATTCGCTGATAACTCGAGAACGGTCGAATGTTAGCGTTTGCCGTATGTTGCATTGCGTTCAGCGCATCGAATTACCCCTATACACTGAATTTGGAGTGGTTACGGGAAGTGTACGGTAGTGTTTTGGTAGGAAAACCCGTTTATGCGATATTCGTGCGTTTCACGGGCAGAAAAGCACGTTTTACACAGTCCTCACTGTTTTGATGATAACTCAAGAACGGTCGAATGTTAGCGTTTGCCGTATGTTGCATCGTGTTCAGCGCATCGAATTACCCCTATACAGTGAATTTGAAGCGTTTAAGGGAAGTGTACGGTATGTTTTGACAGAAAATTGCTTTTTTCGAAAATCAAGCAATTCGCTGATAACTCGAGAACGGTCGAATGTTAGCGTTTGCCGTATGTTGCATGCGTTCAGCGCATCGAATTACCCCTATACAGTGAATTTGAAGCGTTTAAGGGAAGTGTACGGTAGGGTTTTGGCAGAAAATTGCTTTTTTCGAAAATGAGCAATTCGCGATAACTCGAGAACGGTCGAATGTTAGCGTTTGCCGTATGTTGCATCGTGTTCTGCACATCGAATTACCCCTATACAGTGATTTGAAGCGTTTAAGGGAAGTGTACGGTAGTGTTTTGGCAGAAAATTGCTTTTTTCGAAAATCGAGCAATTCGCTGATAACTCGAGAACGGTCGAATGTTAGCGTTTGCCGTATGTTGCATTGCGTTCAGCGCATCGAATTACCCCTATACAGAATTTGGAGTGGTTACGGGAAGTGTACGGTAGTGTTTTGGTAGAAAACCCGTTTATGCGATATTCGTGCGTTTCACGGCAGAAAAGCACGTTTTACACAGTCCTCACTGTTTTGATGATAACTCAAGAACGGTCGAATGTTAGCGTTTGCCGTATGTTGCATCGTGTTCAGCGCATCGAATTACCCCTATACAGTGAATTTGAAGCGTTTAAGGGAAGTGTACGGTAGTGTTTTGGCAGAAAATTGCTTTTTTCGAAAATTGAGCAATTCGCTGATAACTCGAGAACGGTCGAATGTTAGCGTTTGCCGTATGTTGCATCGTGATCAGCACATCGAATTACCCCTATACAGTGAATTTGAAGCTTTAAGGGAAGTGTACGGTAGTGTTTTGGCAGAAATTGCTTTTTTCAAAAATCGAGCAATTCGCTGATAACTCGAGAACGGTCGAATGTTAGCGTTTGCCGTATGTTGCATCGAGTTCAGCACATCGAATTACCCCTATACAGTAATTTGAAGCGTTTAAGGGAAGTGTACGGTAGTGTTTTGCAGAAAATTGCTTTTTTCGAAAATCGAGCAATTCGCTGATAACTCGAGAACGGTCGAATGTTAGCGTTTGCCGTATGTTGCATTGCGTTCAGCGCATCGAATTACCCCTATACACTGAATTTGGAGTGGTTACGGGAAGTGTACGGTAGTGTTTTGGTAGGAAAACCCGTTTATGCGATATTCGTGCGTTTCACGGGCAGAAAAGCACGTTTTACACAGTCCTCACTGTTTTGATGATAACTCAAGAACGGTCGAATGTTAGCGTTTGCCGTATGTTGCATCGTGTTCAGCGCATCGAATTACCCCTATACAGTGAATTTGAAGCGTTTAAGGGAAGTGTACGGTAATGTTTTGACAGAAAATTGCTTTTTTCGAAAATCAAGCAATTCGCTGATAACTCGAGAACGGTCGAATGTTAGCGTTTGCCGTATGTTGCATTGCGTTCAGCGCATCGAATTACCCCTATAGAGTGAATTTGGAGTGGTTACGGGAAGTGTACGGTAGTGTTTTGGAAGGAAAACCCGTTTATGCGATATTCGTGCGTTTCACGGGCAGAAAAGCACGTTTTACACAGTCCTCACTGTTTTGATGATAACTCAAGAACGGTCGAATGTTAGCGTTTGCCGTATGTTGCATCGTGTTCAGCACATCGAATTACCCCTATACAGTTAATTTGAAGCGTTTAAGGGAAGTGTACGGTAGTGTTTTGGCAGAAAATTGCTTTTTTCGAAAATTGAGCAATTCGCTGATAACTCGAGAACGGTCGAATGTTAGCGTTTGCCGTATGTTGCATCGTCTTCAGCACATCGAATTACCCCTATACAGTGAATTTGAAGCGTTAGGAGAAGTGTAGGTAGGGAAAGTGTAAGTTTGCAGAAAATTGCTTTTTTCGAAAATCGAGCAATTCGCTGATAACTCGAGAACGGTCGAATGTTAGCGTTTGCCGTATGTTGCATCGTCTTCAGCACATCGAATTACCCCTATACAGTGAATTTGAAGCGTTTAAGGGAAGTGTACGGTAGTGTTTTGGCAGAAAATTGCTTTTTTCGAAAATCGAGCAATTCGCTGATAACTCGAGAACGGTCGAATGTTAGCGTTTGCCGTATGTGCATTGCGTTCAGCGCATCGAATTACCCCTATACACTGAATTTGGAGTGGTTACGGGAAGTGTACGGTAGTGTTTTGGTAGGAAAACCCGTTTATGCGATATTCGTGCGTTTCACGGGCAGAAAAGCACGTTTTACACAGTCCTCACTGTTTTGATGATAACTCAAGAACGGTCGAATGTTAGCGTTTGCCGTATGTTGCATCGTGTTCAGCGCATCGAATTACCCCTATACAGTGAATTTGAAGCGTTTAAGGGAAGTGTACGGTAATGTTTTGACAGAAAATTGCTTTTTTCGAAAATCAAGCAATTCGCTGATAACTCGAGAACGGTCGAATGTTAGCGTTTGCCGTATGTTGCATTGCGTTCAGCGCATCGAATTACCCCTATACAGTGAATTTGAAGCGTTTAAGGGAAGTGTACGGTAGGGTTTTGGCAGAAAATTGCTTTTTTCGAAAATTGAGCAATTCGCCGATAACTCGAGAACGGTCGAATGTTAGCGTTTGCCGTATGTTGCATCGTGTTCTGCACATCGAATTACCCTATACAGTGATTTGAAGCGTTTAAGGGAAGTGTACGGTAGTGTTTTGGCAGAAAATTGCTTTTTTCGAAAATCGAGCAATTCGCTGATAACTGGAGAACGGTCGAATGTTAGCGTTTGCCGTATGTTGCATTGCGTTCAGCGCATCGAATTACCCCTATACACTGAATTTGGAGTGGTTACGGGAAGTGTACGGTAGTGTTTTGGTAGGAAAACCCGTTTATGCGATATTCGTGCGTTTCACGGGCAGAAAAGCACGTTTTACACAGTCCTCACTGTTTTGATGATAACTCAAGAACGGTCGAATGTTAGCGTTTGCCGTATGTTGCATCGTGTTCAGCGCATCGAATTACCCCTATACAGTGAATTTGAAGCGTTTAAGGGAAGTGTACGGTAGTGTTTTGGCAGAAAATTGCTTTTTTCGAAAATTGAGCAATTCGCTGATAACTCGAGAACGGTCGAATGTTAGCGTTTGCCGTATGTTGCATCGTGATCAGCACATCGAATTACCCCTATACAGTGAATTTGAAGCGTTTAAGGGAAGTGTACGGTAGTGTTTTGGCAGAAAATTGCTTTTTTCAAAAATCGAGCAATTCGCTGATAACTCGAGAACGGTCGAATGTTAGCGTTTGCCGTATGTTGCATCGAGTTCAGCACATCGAATTACCCCTATACAGTTAATTTGAAGCGCTTAAGGGAAGTGTACGGTAGTGTTTTGGCAGAAAATTGCTTTTTTCGAAAATTGAGCAATTCGCTGATAACTCGAGAACGGTCGAATGTTAGCGTTTGCCGTATGTTGCATTTTGTTCAGCGCATCGAATTACCCCCATAGAGTGAATTTGGAGTGGTTACGGGAAGTGTACGGTAGTGTTTTGGAAGGAAAACCCGTTTATGCGATATTCGTGCGTTTCACGGGCAGAAAAGCACGTTTTACACAGTCGTCACTGTTTTGATGATAACTCAAGAACGGTCGAATGTTAGCGTTTGCCGTATGTTGCATCGTGTTCAGCACATCGAATTACCCCTATACAGTTAATTTGAAGCGTTTAAGGGAAGTGTACGGTAGTGTTTTGGCAGAAAATTGCTTTTTTCGAAAATCGAGCAATTCGCTGATAACTCGAGAACGGTCGAATGTTAGCGTTTGCCGTATGTTGCATTGCGTTCAGCGCATCGAATTACCCCTATACACTGAATTTGGAGTGGTTACGGGAAGTGTACGGTAGTGTTTTGGTAGGAAAACCCGTTTATGCGATATTCGTGCGTTTCACGGGCAGAAAAGCACGTTTTACACAGTCCTCACTGTTTTGATGATAACTCAAGAACGGTCGAATGTTAGCGTTTGCCGTATGTTGCATCGTGTTCAGCGCATCGAATTACCCCTATACAGTGAATTTGAAGCGTTTAAGGGAAGTGTACGGTAATGTTTTGACAGAAAATTGCTTTTTTCGAAAATCAAGCAATTCGCTGATAACTCGAGAACGGTCGAATGTTAGCGTTTGCCGTATGTTGCATTGCGTTCAGCGCATCGAATTACCCCTATAGAGTGAATTTGGAGTGGTTACGGGAAGTGTACGGTAGTGTTTTGGAAGGAAAACCGTTTATGCGATATTCGTGCGTTTCACGGGCAGAAAAGCACGTTTTACACAGTCCTCACTGTTTTGATGATAACTCAAGAACGGTCGAATGTTAGCGTTTGCCGTATGTTGCATCGTGTTCAGCACATCGAATTACCCCTATACAGTTAATTTGAAGCGTTTAAGGGAAGTGTACGGTAGTGTTTTGGCAGAAAATTGCTTTTTTCGAAAATTGAGCAATTCGCTGATAACTCGAGAACGGTCGAATGTTAGCGTTTGCCGTATGTTGCATCGTCTTCAGCACATCGAATTACCCCTATACAGTGAATTTGAAGCGTTTAAGGGAAGTGTACGGTAGTGTTTTGGCAGAAAATTGCTTTTTTCGAAAATCGAGCAATTCGCTGATAACTCGAGAACGGTCGAATGTTAGCGTTTGCCGTATGGTGCATTGCGTTCAGCGCATCGAATTACCCCTATACACTGAATTTGGAGTGGTTACGGGAAGTGTACGGTAGTGTTTTGGTAGGAAAACCCGTTTATGCGATATTCGTGCGTTTCACGGGCAGAAAAGCACGTTTTACACAGTCCTCACTGTTTTCATGATAACTCAAGAACGGTCGAATGTTAGCGTTTGCCGTATGTTGCATCGTGTTCAGCGCATCGAATTACCCTATACAGTGAATTTGAAGCCTTTAAGGGAAGTGTACGGTAATGTTTTGACAGAAAATTGCTTTTTTCGAAAATCAAGCAATTCGCTGATAACTCGAGAACGGTCGAATGTTAGCGTTTGCCGTATGTTGCATTGGGTTCAGCGCATCGAATTACCCCTATACACTGAATTTGGAGTGGTTACGGGAAGTGTACGGTAGTGTTTGGTAGGAAAACCCGTTTATGCGGTATTCGTGCGTTTCACGGGCAGAAAAGCACGTTTTACACAGTCCTCACTGTTTTGATGATAACTCAAGAACGGTCGAATGTTAGCGTTTGCCATATGTTGCATCGTGTTCAGCGCATCGAATTACCCCTATACACTGAATTTGGAGTGGTTACGGGAAGTGTACGGTAGTGTTTTGGTAGGAAAACCCGTTTATGCGATATTCGTGCGTTTCACGGGCAGAAAAGCACGTTTTACACAGTCCTCACTGTTTTGATGATAACTCAAGAACGGTCGAATGTTAGCGTTTGCCGTATGTTGCATCGAGTTCAGCGCATCGAATTACCCCTATACAGTGAATTTGAAGCGTTTAAGGGAAGTGTACGGTAATGTTTTGACAGAAAATTGCTTTTATCGAAAATCAAGCAATTCGCTGATAACTCGAGAACGGTCGAATGTTAGCGTTTGCCGTATGTTGCATTGCGTTCAGCGCATCGAATTACCCCTATACAGTGAATTTGAAGCGTTTAAGGGAAGTGTACGGTAGGGTTTTGGCAGAAAATTGCTTTTTTCGAAAATTGAGCAATTCGCCGATAACTCGAGAACGGTCGAATGTTAGCGTTTCCGTATGTTGCATCGTGTTCTGCACATCGAATTACCCCTATACAGTGATTTTGAAGCGTTTAAGGGAAGTGTACGGTAGTGTTTTGGCAGAAAATTGCTTTTTTCGAAAATCGAGCAATTCGCTGATAACTGGAGAACGGTCGAATGTTAGCGTTTGCCGTATGTTGCATTGCGTTCAGCGCATCGAATTACCCCTATACACTGAATTTGGAGTGGTTACGGGAAGTGTACGGTAGTGTTTTGGTAGGAAAACCCGTTTATGCGATATTCGTGCGTTTCACGGGCAGAAAAGCACGTTTTACACAGTCCTCACTGTTTTGATGATAACTCAAGAACGGTCGAATGTTAGCGTTTGCCGTATGTTGCATCGTGTTCAGCGCATCGAATTACCCCTATACAGTGAATTTGAAGCGTTTAAGGGAAGTGTACGGTAGTGTTTTGGCAGAAAATTGCTTTTTTCGAAAATTGAGCAATTCGCTGATAACTCGAGAACGGTCGAATGTTAGCGTTTGCCGTATGTTGCATCGTGATCAGCACATCGAATTACCCCTATACAGTGAATTTGAAGCGTTTAAGGGAAGTGTACGGTAGTGTTTTGGCAGAAAATTGCTTTTTTCAAAATCGAGCAATTCGCTGATAACTCGAGAACGGTCGAATGTTAGCGTTTGCCGTATGTTGCATCGAGTTCAGCACATCGAATTACCCCTATACAGTTAATTTGAAGCGCTTAAGGGAAGTGTACGGTAGTGTTTTGGCAGAAAATTGCTTTTTTCGAAAATTGAGCAATTCGCTGATAACTCGAGAACGGTCGAATGTTAGCGTTTGCCGTATGTTGCATTTTGTTCAGCGCATCGAATTACCCCATAGAGTGAATTTGGAGTGGTTACGGGAAGTGTACGGTAGTGTTTTGGAAGGAAAACCCGTTTATGCGATATTCGTGCGTTTCACGGGCAGAAAAGCACGTTTTACACAGTCCTCACTGTTTGATGATAACTCAAGAACGGTCGAATGTTAGCGTTTGCCGTATGTTGCATCGTGTTCAGCACATCGAATTACCCCTATACAGTTAATTTGAAGCGTTTAAGGGAAGTGTACGGTAGTGTTTTGGCAGAAAATTGCTTTTTTCGAAAATCGAGCAATTCGCTGATAACTCGAGAACGGTCGAATGTTAGCGTTTGCCGTATGTTGCATTGCGTTCAGCGCATCGAATTACCCTATACACTGAATTTGGAGTGGTTAGGGAAGTGTACGGTAGTGTTTTGGTAGGAAAACCCGTTTATTGCGATATTCGTGCGTTTCACGGGCAGAAAAGCACGTTTACACAGTCCTCACTGTTTTGATGATAACTCAAGAAACGGTCGAATGTTAGCGTTTGCCGTATGTTGCATCGTGTTCAGCGCATCGAATTACCCCTATACAGTGAATTTGAAGCGTTTAAGGGAAGTGTACGGTAATGTTTTGACAGAAAATTGCTTTTTTCGAAAATCAAGCAATTCGCTGATAACTCGAGAACGGTCGAATGTTAGCGTTTGCCGTATGTTGCATTGCGTTCAGCGCATCGAATTACCCCTATAGAGTGAATTTGGAGTGGTTACGGGAAGTGTACGGTAGTGTTTTGGAAGGAAAACCCGTTTATGCGATATTCGTGCGTTTCACGGGCAGAAAAGCACGTTTTACACAGTCCTCACTGTTTTGATGATAACTCAAGAACGGTCGAATGTTAGCGTTTGCCGTATGTTGCATCGTGTTCAGCACATCGAATTACCCCTATACAGTTAATTTGAAGCGTTTAAGGGAAGTGTACGGTAGTGTTTTGGCAGAAAATTGCTTTTTTCGAAAATTGAGCAATTCGCTGATAACTCGAGAACGGTCGAATGTTAGCGTTTGCCGTATGTTGCATCGTCTTCAGCACATCGAATTACCCCTATACAGTGAATTTGAAGCCTTTAAGGGAAGTGTACGGTAATGTTTTGACAGAAAATTGCTTTTTTCGAAAATCAAGCAATTCGCTGATAACTCGAGAACGGTCGAATGTTAGCGTTTGCCGTATGTTGCATTGGTTCAGCGCATCGAATTACCCCTATACACTGAATTTGGAGTGGTTACGGGAAGTGTACGGTAGTGTTTTGGTAGGAAAACCCGTTTATGCGGTATTCGTGCGTTTCACGGGCAGAAAAGCACGTTTTACACAGTCCTCACTGTTTTGATGATAACTCAAGAACGGTCGAATGTTAGCGTTTGCCATATGTTGCATCGTGTTCAGCGCATCGAATTACCCTATACACTGAATTTGGAGTGGTTAGGGAAGTGTACGGTAGTGTTTTGGTAGGAAAAATATGCGATATTTTTTCGAAAAATTTTACAAGTCCTCTTGATGATAACTCAAGAACGGTCGAATGTTAGCGTTTGCCGTATGTTGCATCGTGTTCAGCGCATCGAATTACCCCTATACAGTGAATTTGAAGCGTTTAAGGGAAGTGTACGGTAATGTTTTGACAGAAAATTGCTTTTTTCGAAAATCAAGCAATTCGCTGATAACTCGAGAACGGTCGAATGTTAGCGTTTGCCGTATGTTGCATTGCGTTCAGCGCATCGAATTACCCCTATAGAGTGAATTTGGAGTGGTTACGGGAAGTGTACGGTAGTGTTTTGGTAGGAAAACCCGTTTATGCGATATTCGTGCGTTTCACGGGCAGAAAAGCACGTTTTACACAGTCCTCACTGTTTTGATGATAACTCAAGAACGGTCGAATGTTAGCGTTTGCCGTATGTTGCATCGTGTTCAGCGCATCGAATTACCCCTATACAGTGAATTTGAAGCTTTAAGGGAGTGTACGGTAATGTTTTGACAGAAAATTGCTTTTTATCGAAAATCAAGCAATTCGCTGATAACTCGAGAACGGTCGAATGTTAGCGTTTGCCGTATGTTGCATCGTGTTCAGCACATCGAATTACCCTATACAGTGATTTGAGCGTTTAAGGGAAGTGTACGGTAGTGTTTTGGCAGAAAATTGCTTTTTTCGAAAATCGAGCAATTCGCTGATAACTCGAGAACGGTCGAATGTTAGCGTTTGCCGTATGTTGCATTCGTTCAGCGCATCGAATTACCCCTATACAGTGATTTGGAGTGGTTACGGGAAGTGTACGGTAGTGTTTTGGTAGGAAAACCCGTTTATGCGATATTCTTGCGTTTCACGGGCAGAAAAGCACGTTTTACACAGTCCTCACTGTTTTGATGATAACTCAAGAACGGTCGAATGTTAGCGTTTGCCGTATGTTGCATCGTGTTCAGCGCATCGAATTACCCCTATACAGTGAATTTGAAGCGTTAAGGGAAGTGTACGGTAATGTTTTGACAGAAAATTGCTTTTTTCGAAAATCAAGCAATTCGCTGATAACTCGAGAACGGTCGAATGTTAGCGTTTGCCGTATGTTGCATGCGTTCAGCGCATCGAATTACCCCTATACAGTGAATTTGGAGTGGTTACGGGAAGTGTACGGTAGTGTTTTGGCAGGAAAACCCGTTTATGCGATATTCGTGCGTTTCACGGGCAGAAAAGCACGTTTACACAGTCCTCACTGTTTTGATGATAACTCAAGAACGGTCGAATGTTAGCGTTTGCCGTATGTTGCATCGTTCAGCACATCGAATTACCCCTATACAGTGAATTTGAAGCGTTTAGGGAAGTGTACGGTAGTGTTTTGGCAGAAAATTGCTTTTTTCGAAAATTGAGCAATTCGCTGATAACTCGAGAACGGTCGAATGTTAGCGTTTGCCGTATGTTGCATCGTGTTCAGCACATCGAATTACCCCTATACAGTGAATTTGAAGCGTTTAAGGGAAGTGTACGGTAGTGTTTTGACAGAAAATTGCTTTTTTCGAAAATCAAGCAATTCGCTGATAACTCGAGAACGGTCGAATGTTAGCGTTTGCCGTATGTTGCATTGCGTTCAGCGCATCGAATTACCCCTATACACTGAATTTGGAGTGGTTACGGGAAGTGTACGGTAGTGTTTTGGTAGGAAAACCCGTTTATGCGATATTCGTGCGTTTCACGGGCAGAAAAGCACGTTTTACACAGTCCTCACTGTTTTGATGATAACTCAAGAACGGTCGAATGTTAGCGTTTGCCGTATGTTGCATCGTGTTCAGCGCATCGAATTACCCCTATACAGTGAATTTGAAGCGTTTAAGGGAAGTGTACGGTATGTTTTGGCAGAAAATTGCTTTTTTCGAAAATCGAGCAATTCGCTGATAACTCGAGAACGGTCGAATGTTAGCGTTTGCCGTATGTTGCATGCGTTCAGCGCATCGAATTACCCCTACAGTGAATTTGAGTGGTTACGGGAAGTGTACGGTAGTGTTTTGGTAGGAAAACCGTTTTGCGATATTCGTGCGTTTCACGGGCAGAAAAGCACGTTTACACAGTCCTCACTGTTTTGATGATAACTCGAGAACGGTCGAATGTTAGCGTTTGCCGTATGTTGCATCGTGTTCAGCGCATCGAATTACCCCTATACAGTGAATTTGAAGCGTTTAAGGGAAGTGTACGGTATGTTTTGACAGAAAATTGCTTTTTTCGAAAATTGAGCAATTCGCTGATAACTCGAGAACGGTCGAATGTTAGCGTTTGCCGTATGTTGCATCGTGTTCAGCACATCGAATTACCCCTATACAGTGAATTTGAAGCGTTTAAGGGAAGTGTACGGTAGTGTTTTGGCAGAAAATTGCTTTTTTCGAAAATCGAGCAATTCGCTGATAACTCGAGAACGGTCGAATGTTAGCGTTTGCCGTATGTTGCATTGCGTTCAGCGCATCGAATTACCCCTATACACTGAATTTGGAGTGGTTACGGGAAGTGTACGGTAGTGTTTTGGTAGGAAAACCCGTTTATGCGATATTCGTGCGTTTCACGGGCAGAAAAGCACGTTTTACACAGTCCTCACTGTTTTGATGATAACTCAAGAACGGTCGAATGTTAGCGTTTGCCGTATGTTGCATCGTGTTCAGCACATCGAATTACCCCTATACAGTTAATTTGAAGCTTTAAGGGAAGTGTACGGTAGTGTTTTGGCAGAAAATTGCTTTTTCGAAAATCGAGCAATTCGCTGATAACTCGAGAACGGTCGAATGTTAGCGTTTGCCGTATGTTGCACTGCGTTCAGCGCATCGAATTACCCCTATACACTGAATTTGGAGTGGTTACGGGAAGTGTACGGTAGTGTTTTGGTAGGAAAACCCGTTTATGCGATATTCGTGCGTTTCACGGGCAGAAAAGCACGTTTTACACAGTCCTCACTGTTTTGATGATAACTCAAGAACGGTCGAATGTTAGCGTTTGCCGTATGTTGCATCGTGTTCAGCACATCGAATTACCCCTATACAGTTAATTTGAAGCGTTTAAGGGAAGTGTACGGTAGTGTTTTGCAGAAAATTGCTTTTTTCGAAAATTGAGCAATTCGCTGATAACTCGAGAACGGTCGAATGTTAGCGTTTGCCGTATGTTGCATTCGTTCAGCACATCGAATTACCCTATACAGTGAATTTGAAGCGTTTAAGGGAAGTGTACGGTAGTGTTTTGGCAGAAAATTGCTTTTTTCAAAATCGAGCAATTCGCTGATAACTCGAGAACGGTCGAATGTTAGCGTTTGCCGTATGTTGCATCGTGTTCAGCACATCGAATTACCCCTATACAGTAATTTGAAGCGTTAAGGGAAGTGTACGGTAGTGTTTTGGCAGAAAATTGCTTTTTTCGAAAATTGAGCAATTCGATGATAACTCGAGAACGGTCGAATGTTAGCGTTTGCCGTATGTTGCATCGTGTTCAGCGCATCGAATTACCCCTATACAGTGAATTTGAAGCGTTTAGGGAAGTGTACGGTAGTGTTTTGCAGAAAATGCTTTTTTCGAAAATCGAGCAATTCGCTGATAACTCGAGAACGGTCGAATGTTAGCGTTTGCCGTATGTTGCATCGTTCAGCGCATCGAATTACCCCTATACATGAATTTGAGCGTTAAGGGAAGTGTACGGTAGTGTTTTGGCAGGAAAAATATGCTTTTTTCGAAAATTGAGCAATTCGCTGATAACTCGAGAACGGTCGAATGTTAGCGTTTGCCGTATGTTGCATCGTGTTCAGCGCATCGAATTACCCCTATACAGTGAATTTGAAGCGTTTAAGGGAAGTGTACGGTATGTTTTGACAGAAAATTGCTTTTTCGAAAATCAAGCAATTCGCTGATAACTCGAGAAACGGTCGAATGTTAGCGTTTGCCGTATGTTGCATTGCGTTCAGCGCATCGAATTACCCCTATACAGTGAATTTGGAGTGGTTACGGGAAGTGTACGGTAGTGTTTTGGTAGGAAAACCCGTTTATGCGATATTCGTGCGTTTCACGGGCAGAAAAGCACGTTTTACACAGTCCTCACTGTTTTGATGATAACTCGAGAACGGTCGAATGTTAGCGTTTGCCGTATGTTGCATCGTGTTCAGCACATCGAATTACCCCTATACAGTGATTTTGAAGCGTTTAAGGGAAGTGTACGGTAGTGTTTTGGCAGAAAATTGCTTTTTCGAAAATCGAGCAATTCGCTGATAACTGGAGAACGGTCGAATGTTAGCGTTTGCCGTATGTTGCATTGCGTTCAGCGCATCGAATTACCCCTATACACTGAATTTGGAGTGGTTACGGGAAGTGTACGGTAGTGTTTTGGTAGGAAAACCCGTTTATGCGATATTCGTGCGTTTCACGGGCAGAAAAGCACGTTTTACACAGTCCTCACTGTTTTGATGATAACTCAAGAACGGTCGAATGTTAGCGTTTGCCGTATGTTGCATCGTGTTCAGCGCATCGAAAATACCCCTATACAGTGAATTTGAAGCGTTTAAGGGAAGTGTACGGTAGTGTTTTGGCAGAAAATTGCTTTTTTCGAAAATTGAGCAATTCGCTGATAACTCGAGCACGGTCGAATGTTAGCGTTTGCCGTATGTTGCATCGTGATCAGCACATCGAATTACCCCTATACAGTGAATTTGAAGCGTTTAAGGGAAGTGTACGGTAGTGTTTTGGCAGAAAAGTGCTTTTTTTCGAAAATCGAGCAATTCGCCGATAACTCGAGAACGGTCGAATGTTAGCGTTTGCCGTATGTTGCATTGCGTTCAGCGCATCGAATTACCCCTATACACTAAATTTGGAGTGGTTACGGGAAGTGTACGGTAGTGTTTTGGTAGGAAACCCGTTTATGCGATATTCGTGCGTTTCACGGGCAGAAAAGCACGTTTTACACAGTCCTCACTGTTTTGATGATAACTCAAGAACGGTCGAATGTTAGCGTTTGCCGTATGTTGCATCGTGTTCAGCGCATCGAATTACCCCTTTACAGTGAATTTGAAGCGTTTAAGGGAAGTGTACGGTAATGTTTTGACAGAAAATTGCTTTTTTCGAAAAATTGAGCAATTCGCTGATAACTCGAGAACGGTCGAATGTTAGCGTTTGCCGTATGTTGCATCGTGTTCAGCACATCGAATTACCCCTATACAGTGAATTTGAAGCCTTTAAGGGAAGTGTACGGTAATGTTTTGACAGAAAATTGCTTTTTTCGAAAATCAAGCAATTCGCTGATAACTCGAGAACGGTCGAATGTTAGCGTTTGCCGTATGTTGCATTGGGTTCAGCGCATCGAATTACCCCTATACACTGAATTTGGAGTGGTTACGGGAAGTGTACGGTAGTGTTTTGGTAGGAAAACCCGTTTATGCGATATTCGTGCGTTTCACGGGCAGAAAAGCACGTTTTACACAGTCCTCACTGTTTTGATGATAACTCAAGAACGGTCGAATGTTAGCGTTTGCCATATGTTGCATCGTGTTCAGCGCATCGAATTACCCCCTATACACTGAATTTGGAGTGGTTACGGGAAGTGTACGGTAGTGTTTTGGTAGGGAAAACCCGTTTATGCGATATTCGTGCGTTTCACGGGCAGAAAAGCACGTTTTACACAGTCCTCACTGTTTTGATGATAACTCAAGAACGGTCGAATGTTAGCGTTTGCCGTATGTTGCATCGTGTTCAGCGCATCGAATACCCCTATACAGTGAATTTGAAGCCTTTGAGGGAAGTGTACGGTAATGTTTTGACAGAAAATTGCTTTTATCGAAAATCAAGCAATTCGCTGATAACTCGAGAACGGTCGAATGTTAGCGTTTGCCGTATGTTGCATCGTGTTCAGCACATCGAATTACCCCTATACAGTGATTTTGAAGCGTTTAAGGGAAGTGTACGGTAGTGTTTTGGCAGAAAATTGCTTCTTTCGAAAATCGAGCAATTCGCTGATAACTCGAGAACGGTCGAATGTTAGCGTTTGCCGTATGTTGCATTGCGTTCAGCGCATCGAATTACCCTATTAACTGAATTTGGAGTGGTTACGGGAAGTGTACGGTAGTGTTTTGGTAGGAAAACCCGTTTATGCGATATTCGTGCGTTTTCACGGGCAGAAAAGCACGTTTTACACAGTCCTCACTGTTTTGATGATAACTCAAGAACGGTCGAATGTTAGCGTTTGCCGTATGTTGCATCGTGTTCAGCGCATCGAATTACCCCTATACAGTGAATTTGAAGCGTTTAAGGGAAGTGTACGGTAATGTTTGACAGAAAATTGCTTTTTTTTCGAAAATCAAGCAATTCGCTGATAACTCGAGAACGGTCGAATGTTAGCGTTTGCCGTATGTTGCATTGCGTTCAGCGCATCGAATTACCCCTATAGAGTGAATTTGGAGTGGTTACGGGAAGTGTACGGTAGTGTTTTGGAAGGAAAACCCGTTTATGCGATATTCGTGCGTTTCACGGGCAGAAAAGCACGTTTTACACCAGTCCTCACTGTTTTGATGATAACTCGAGAACGGTCGAATGTTAGCGTTTGCCGTATGTTGCATCGTGTTCTGCACATCGAATTACCCCTATACAGTGATTTGAAGCGTTTAAGGGAAGTGTACGGTAGTGTTTTGGCAGAAAATTGCTTTTTTCGAAATCGAGCAATTCGCTGATAACTGGAGAACGGTCGAATGTTAGCGTTTGCCGTATGTTGCATTGCGTTCAGCGCATCGAATTACCCCTATACACTGAATTTGGAGTGGTTACGGGAAGTGTACGGTAGTGTTTTGGTAGGAAAACCCGTTTATGCGATATTCGTGCGTTTCACGGGCAGAAAAGCACGTTTTACACAGTCCTCACTGTTTTTGATGATAACTCAAGAACGGTCGAATGTTAGCGTTTGCCGTATGTTGCATCGTGTTCAGCGCATCGAATTACCCCTATACAGTGAATTTGAAGCGTTTAAGGGAAGTGTACGGTAGTGTTTGGCAGAAAATTGCTTTTTTTCGAAAATTGAGCAATTCGCTGATAACTCGAGAACGGTCGAATGTTAGCGTTTGCCGTATGTTGCATCGTGATCAGCACATCGAATTACCCCTATACAGTGAATTTGAAGCGTTTAAGGGAAGTGTACGGTAGTGTTTTGGCAGAAAATTGCTTTTTTCGAAAATCGAGCAATTCGCCGATAACTCGAGAACGGTCGAATGTTAGCGTTTGCCGTATGTTGCATTGCGTTCAGCGCATCGAATTACCCCTATACACTAAATTTGGAGTGGTTACGGGAAGTGTACGGTAGTGTTTTGGTAGGAAAACCCGTTTATGCGATATTCGTGCGTTTCACGGGCAGAAAAGCACGTTTTACACAGTCCTCACTGTTTTGATGATAACTCAAGAACGGTCGAATGTTAGCGTTTGCCGTATGTTGCATCGTGTTCAGCGCATCGAATTACCCCTTTACAGTGAATTTGAAGCGTTTAAGGGAAGTGTACGGTAATGTTTTGACAGAAAATTGCTTTTTTCGAAAATTGTAGCAATTCGCTGATAACTCGAGAAACGGTCGAATGTTAGCGTTTGCCGTATGTTGCATCGTGTTCAGCACATCGAATTACCCCTATACAGTGATTTTGAAGCGTTTAAGGGAAGTGTACGGTAGTGTTTTGGCAGAAAAATTGCGTTTTTCAAAAATCGAGCAATTCGCTGATAACTCGAGAACGGTCGAATGTTAGCGTTTGCCGTATGTTGCATTGGGTTCAGCGCATCGAATTACCCCTATACACTGAATTTGGAGTGGTTACGGGAAGTGTACGGTAGTGTTTTGGAAGGAAAAACCCGTTTATTGCGATATTCGTGCGTTTCACGGGCAGAAACAGCACGTTTTACACAGTCCTCACTGTTTGATGATAACTCAAGAACGGTCGAATGTTAGCGTTTGCCGTATGTTGCATCGTGTTCAGCACATCGAATTACCCCTATACAGTTAATTTGAAGCGTTTAAGGGAAGTGTACGGTAGTGTTTTGGCAGAAAATTGCTTTTTTCGAAAATCGAGCAATTCGCTGATAACTCGAGAACGGTCGAATGTTAGCGTTTGCCGTATGTTGCATTGCGTTCAGCGCATCGAATTACCCCTATACACTGAATTTGGAGTGGGTTACGGGAAGTGTACGGTAGTGTTTTGGTAGGAAAACCCGTTTATGCGATATTCGTGCGTTTCACGGGCAGAAAAGCACGTTTTACACAGTCCTCACTCTTTTGATGATAACTCAAGAACGGTCGAATGTTAGCGTTTGCCGTATGTTGCATCGTGTTCAGCGCATCGAATTACCCCTATACAGTGAATTTGAAGCCTTTAAGGGAAGTGTACGGTAATGTTTTGACAGAAAATTGCTTTTTTCGAAAAATCAAGCAATTCGCTGATAACTCGAGAACGGTCGAATGTTAGCGTTTGCCGTATGTTGCATTGGGTTCAGCGCATCGAATTACCCCTATACACTGAATGTGGAGTGGTTACGGGAAGTGTACCGTAGTGTTTTGGAAGGAAAACCCGTTTTATGCGATATTCGTGCGTTTCACGGGCAGAAAAGCACGTTTTACACAGTCCTCACTGTTTTGATGATAACTCAAGAACGGTCGAATGTTAGCGTTTGCCGTATGTTGCATCGTGTTCAGCACATGGAATTACCCCTATACAGTTAATTTGAAGCGTTTAAGGGAAGTGTACGGTAGTGTTTTGGCAGAAAATTGCTTTTTTCGAAAATCGAGCAATTCGCTGATAACTCGAGAACGGTCGAATGTTAGCGTTTGCCGTATGTTGCACTGCGTTCAGCGCATCGAATTACCCCTATACACTGAATTTGGAGTGGTTACGGGAAGTGTACGGTAGTGTTTTGGTAGGAAAACCCGTTTATGCGATATTCGTGCGTTTCACGGGCAGAAAAGCACGTTTTACACAGTCCTCACTGTTTTGATGATAACTCAAGAACGGTCGAATCTTAGCGTTTGCCGCATGTTGCATCGTGTTCACCGCATCGAATTACCCCTATACACTGAATTTGGAGTGGTTACGGGAAGTGTACGGTAGTGTTTTGGTAGGAAAACCCGTTTATGCGATATTCGTGGCGTTTCACGGGCAGAAAAAGCACGTTTTACACAGTCCTCACTCTTTTGATGATAACTCAAGACGGTCGAATGTTCGCGTTTGCCGTATGTTGCATCGTGTTCACCGCATCGAATTACCCCTATACAGTGAATTTGAAGCGTTTAAGGGAAGTGTACGGTAATGTTTTGACAGAAACTTGCTTTTTTCGAAAATCAAGCAATTCGCTGATAACTCAAGAACGGTCGAATGTTAGCGTTTGCCGTATGTTGCATCGTGTTCTGCACATCGAATTACCCCTATACAGTGATTTTGAAGCGTTTAAGGGAAGTGTACGGTAGTGTTTTGGCAGAAAATTGCTTTTTTCGAAAATCGAGCAATTCGCTGATAACTGGAGAACGGTCGAATGTTAGCGTTTGCCGTATGTTGCATTGCGTTCAGCGCATCGAATTACCCCTATACACTGAATTTGGAGTGGTTACGGGAAGTGTACGGTAGTGTTTTGGTAGGAAAACCCGTTTATGCGATATTCGTGCGTTTCACGGGCAGAAAAGCACGTTTTACACAGTCCTCACTGTTTTGATGATAACTCAAGAACGGTCGAATGTTAGCGTTTGCCGTATGTTGCATCGTGTTCAGCGCATCGAATTACCCTATACAGTGAATTTGAAGCCGTTAAGGGAAGTGTACGGTAATGTTTTGACAGAAAATTGCTTTTTTCGAAAATCAAGCAATTCGCTGATAACTCGAGAACGGTCGAATGTTAGCGTTTGCCGTATGTTGCATTGGGTTCAGCGCATCGAATTACCCCTATACACTGAATTGGAGTGGTTACGGGAAGTGTACGGTAGTGTTTTGGTAGGAAAACCCGTTTATGCGATATTCGTGCGTTTCACGGGCAGAAAAGCACGTTTTACACAGTCCTCACTGTTTTGATGATAACTCAAGAACGGTCGAATGTTCGCGTTTGCCGTATGTTGCATCGTGTTCACCGCATCGAATTACCCCTATACAGTGAATTTGAAGCGTTTAAGGGAAGTGTACGGTAATGTTTTCACAGAAAATTGCTTTTTTCGAAAATCAAGCAATTCGCTGATAACTCGAGAACGGTCGAATGTTAGCGTTTGCCGTATGTTGCATTGCGTTCAGCGCATCGAATTATCCCTATAGAGTGAATTTGGAGTGGTTACGGGAAGTGTACGGTAGTGTTTTGGAAGGAAAACCCGTTTATGCGATATTCGTGCGTTTCACGGGCAGAAAAGCACGTTTTACACAGTCCTCACTGTTTTGATGATAACTCAAGAACGGTCGAATGTTAGCGTTTGCCGTATGTTGCATCGTGTTCAGCACATCGAATTACCCCTATACAGTTAATTTGAAGCGTTTAAGGGAAGTGTACGGTAGTGTTTTGGCAGAAAATTGCTTTTTTCGAAAACTGAGCAATTCGCTGATAACTCGAGAACGGTCGAATGTTAGCGTTTGCCGTATGTTGCATCGTGTTCAGCACATCGAATTACCCCTATACAGTGAATTTGAAGCGTTTAAGGGAAGTGTACGGTAGTGTTTTGGCAGAAAATTGCTTTTTTCAAAAATCGAGCAATTCGCTGATAACTCGAGAACGGTCGAATGTTAGCGTTTGCCGTATGTTGCATCGTGTTCAGCACATCGAATTACCCCTATACAGTTAATTTGAAGCGTTTAAGGGAAGTGTACGGTAGTGTTTTGGCAGAAAATTGCTTTTTTCGAAAATTGAGCAATTCGCTGATAACTCGAGAACGGTCGAATGTTAGCGTTTGCCGTATGTTGCATCGTGTTCAGCACATCGAATTACCCCTATACAGTGAATTTGAAGCCTTTAAGGGAAGTGTACGGTAATGTTTTGACAGAAAATTGCTTTTTTTCGAAAATCAAGCAATTCGCTGATAACTCGAGAACGGTCGAATGTTAGCGTTTGCCGTATGTTGCATTTTGTTCAGCGCATCGAATTACCCCCATAGAGTGAATTTGGAGTGGTTACGGGAAGTGTACGGTAGTGTTTTGGAAGGAAAACCCGTTTATGCGATATTCGTGCGTTTCACGGGAAGAAAAGCACGTTTTACACAGTCCTCACTGTTTTGATGATAACTCAAGAACGGTCGAATGTTAGCGTTTGCCGTATGTTGCATCGTGTTCAGCGCATCGAATTACCCCTATACAGTGAATTTGAAGCGTTTAAGGGGAGTGTACGGTAATGTTGTGACAGAAAATTGCTTTTTCGAAAATCAAGCAATTCGCTGATAACTCGAGAACGGTCGAATGTTAGCGTTTGCCGTATGTTGCATCGTGTTCAGCACATCGAATTACCCCTATACAGTTAATTTGAAGCGTTTAAGGGAAGTGTAAGGTAGTGTTTTGGCAGAAAATTGCTTTTTTCGAAAAATGAGCAATTCGCTGATAACTCGAGAACGGTCGAATGTTAGCGTTTGCCGTATGTTGCATCGTGTTCAGCACATCGAATTACCCCTATACAGTGAATTTGAAGCCTTTAAGGGAAGTGTACGGTAATGTTTTGACAGAAAATTGCTTTTTTCGAAAATCAAGCAATTCGCTGATAACTCGAGAACGGTCGAATGTTAGCGTTTGCCGTATGTTGCATTTTGTTCAGCGCATCGAATTACCCCCATAGAGTGAATTTGGAGTGGTTACGGGAAGTGTACGGTAGTGTTTTGGAAGGAAAACCCGTTTATGCGATATTCGTGCGTTTCACGGGAAGAAAAGCACGTTTTACACAGTCCTCACTGTTTTGATGATAACTCAAGAACGGTCGAATGTTAGCGTTTGCCGTATGTTGCATCGTGTTCAGCGCATCGAATTACCCCTATACAGTGAATTTGAAGCGTTTAAGGGGAGTGTACGGTAATGTTTTGACAGAAAATTGCTTTTTTCGAAAATCAAGCAATTCGCTGATAACTCGAGAACGGTCGAATGTTAGCGTTTGCCGTATGTTGCATTGCGTTCAGCGCATCGAATTACCCCTATAGAGTGAATTTGGAGTGGTTACGGGAAGTGTACGGTAGTGTTTTGGAAGGAAAACCCGTTTATGCGATATTCGTGCGTTTCACGGGCAGAAAAGCACGTTTTACACAGTCCTCACTGTTTTGATGATAACTCAAGAACGGTCGAATGTTAGCGTTTGCCGTATGTTGCATCGTGTTCAGCGCATCGAATTACCCCTATACAGTGAATTTGAAGCGTTTAAGGGAAGTGTACGGTAGTGTTTTGGCAGAAAATTGCTTTTTTCGAAAATTGAGCAATTCGCTGATAACTCGAGAACGGTCGAATGTTAGCGTTTGCCGTATGTTGCACTGCGTTCAGCGCATTGAATTACCTCTATACACTGAATTTGGAGTGGTTACGGGAAGTGTACGGTAGTGTTTTGGTAGGAAAACCCGTTTATGCGATATTCGTGCGTTTCACGGGCAGAAAAGCACGTTTTACAACAGTCCTCACTGTTTTGATGATAACTCAAGAACGGTCGAATGTTAGCGTTTGCCGTATGTTGCATCGTGTTCAGCACATCGAATTACCCCTATACAGTTAATTTGAAGCGTTTAAGGGAAGTGTACGGTAGTGTTTTGGCAGAAAATTGCTTTTTTCGAAAATTGAGCAATTCGCTGATAACTCGAGAACGGTCGAATGTTAGCGTTTGCCGTATGTTGCATCGTGTTCAGCACATCGAATTACCCCTATACAGTGAATTTGAAGCGTTTAAGGGAAGTGTACGGTAGTGTTTTGGCAGAAAATTGCTTTTTTCAAAAATCGAGCAATTCGCTGATAACTCGAGAACGGTCGAATGTTAGCGTTTGCCGTATGTTGCATCGTCTTCAGCACATCGAATTACCCCTATACAGTTAATTTGAAGCGTTTAAGGGAAGTGTACGGTAGTGTTTTGGCAGAAAATTGCTTTTTTCGAAAATTGAGCAATTCGCTGATAACTCGAGAACGGTCGAATGTTAGCGTTTGCCGTATGTTGCATCGTGTTCAGCTCATCGAATTACCCCTATACAGTGAATTTGAAGCGTTTAAGGGAAGTGTACGGTAGTGTTTTGGCAGAAAATTGCTTTTTTCGAAAATCGAGCAATTCGCTGATAACTCGAGAACGGTCGAATGTTAGTGTTTGCCGTATGTTGCATTGCGTTCAGCGCATCGAATTACCCCTATACACTGAATTTGGAGTGGTTACGGGAAGTGTACGGTAGTGTTTTGGTAGGAAAACCCGTTTATGCGACATTCGTCCGTTTCACGGGCAGAAAAGCACGTTTTACACAGTCCTCACTGTTTTGATGATAACTCAAGAACGGTCGAATGTTAGCGTTTGCCGTATGTTTGCATCGTGTTCAGCGCATCGAATTACCCCTATACAGTGAATTTGAAGCCTTTAAGGGAAGTATACGGTAATGTTTTGACAGAAAATTGCTTTTTTTTCGAAAATCAAGCAATTCGCTGATAACTCGAGAACGGTCGAATGTTAGCGTTTGCCGTATGTTGCATTGGGTTCAGCGCATCGAATTACCCCTATACACTGAATTTGGAGTGGTTACGGGAAGTGTACGGTAGTGTTTTGGAAGGAAAACCCGTTTATGCGATATTCGTGCGTTTCACGGGCAGAAAAGCACGTTTTACACAGTCCTCACTGTGTTGATGATAACTCAAGAACGGTCGAATGCTAGCGTTTGCCGTATGTTGCATCGTGTTCAGCACATCGAATTACCCCTATACAGTTAATTTGAAGCGTTTAAGGGAAGTGTACGGTAGTGTTTTGGCAGAAAATTGCTTTTTTCGAAAATTGAGCAATTCGCTGATAACTCGAGAACGGTCAAATGTGAGCGTTTGCCGTATGTTGCACTGCGTTCAGCGCATCGAATTACCCCTATACACTGAATTTGGAGTGGTTACGGGAAGTGTACGGTAGTGTTTTGGTAGGAAAACCCGTTTATGCGATATTCGTGCGTTTCACGGGCAGAAAAGCACGTTTTACACAGTCCTCACTGTTTTGATGATAACTCAAGAACGGTCGAATGTTAGCGTTTGCCGTATGTTGCATCATGTTCAGCACATCGAATTACCCCTATACAGTTAATTTGAAGCGTTTAAGGGAAGTGTACGGTAGTGTTTTGGCAGAAAATTGCTTTTTTTCGAAAATTGAGCAATTCGCTGATAACTCGAGAACGGTCGAATGTTAGCGTTTGCCGTATGTTGCATCGTGTTCAGCACATCGAATTACCCCTATACAGTGAATTTGAAGCGTTTAAGGGAAGTGTACGGTAGTGTTTTGGCAGAAAATTGCTTTTTTCAAAAATCGAGCAATTCGCTGATAACTCGAGAACGGTCGAATGTTAGCGTTTGCCGTATGTTGCATCGTGTTCAGCACATCGAATTACCCCTATACAGTTAATTTGAAGCGTTTAAGGGAAGTGTACGGTAGTGTTTTGGCAGAAAATTGCTTTTTTCGAAAATTGAGCAATTCGCTGATAACTCGAGAACGGTCGAATGTTAGCGTTTGCCGTATGTTGCATCGTGTTCAGCACATCGAATTACCCCTATACAGTGAATTTGAAGCGTTTAAGGGAAGTGTACGGTAGTGTTTTGGCAGAAAAATTGCTTTTTTCGAAAATCGAGCAATTCGCTGATAACTCGAGAACGGTCGAATGTTAGCGTTTGCCGTATGTTGCATTGCGTTCAGCGCATCGAATTACCCCTATACACTGAATTTGGAGTGGTTACGGGAAGTGTACGGTAGTGTTTTGGTAGGAAAACCCGTTTTATGCGATATTCGTGCGTTTCACGGGCAGAAAAGCACGTTTTACACAGTCCTCACTGTTTTGATGATAACTCAAGAACGGTCGAATGTTAGCGTTTGCCGTATGTTGCATCGTGTTCAGCGCATCGAATTACCCCTATACAGTGAATTTGAAGCCTTTAAGGGAAGTGCACGGTAATGTTTTGACAGAAAATTGCTTTTTTCGAAAATCAAGCAATTCGCTGATAACTCGAGAACGGTCGAATGTTAGCGTTTGCCGTATGTTGCATTGCGTTCAGCGCATCGAATTACCCCTATACACTGAATTTGGAGTGGTTACGGGAAGTGTACGGTAGTGTTTTGGTAGGAAAACCCGTTTATTGCGATATTCGTGCGTTTCACGGGCAGAAAAGCACGTTTTACACAGTCCTCACTGTGTTGATGATAACTCAAGAACGGTCGAATGTTAGCGTTTGCCGTATGTTGCATCGTGTTCAGCACATCGAATTACCCCTATACAGTTAATTTGAAGCGTTTAAGGGAAGTGTACGGTAGTGTTTTGGCAGAAAATTGCTTTTTTCGAAAATTGAGCAATTCGCTGATAACTCGAGAACGGTCGAATGTTAGCGTTTGCCGTATGTTGCATCGTGTTCAGCACATCGAATTACCCCTATACAGTGAATTTGAAGCGTTTAAGGGAAGTGTACCGTGGTGTTTTGGCAGAAAATTGCTTTTTTCGAAAATCGAGCAATTCGCTGATAACTCGAGAACGGTCGAATGTTAGCGTTTCCGTATGTTGCATCGTGTTCAGCACACCGAATTACCCCTATAGCAGTGAATTTGAAGCGTTTAAGGGAAGTGTACGGTAGTGTGTTTGGCAGAAAATTGCTTTTTTCGAAATCGAGCAATTCGCTGATAACTCGAGAACGGTCGAATGTTAGCGTTTGCCGTATGTTGCACTGCGTTCAGCGCATCGAATTACCCCTATACACTGAATTTGGAGTGGTTACGGGAAAGTGTACGGTAGTGTTTTGGTAGGAAAACCCGTTTATGCGATATTCGTGCGTTTCACGGGCAGAAAAGCACGTTTTACACAGTCCTCACTGTTTTGATGATAACTCAAGAACGGTCGAATGTTCGCGTTTGCCGTATGTTGCATCGTGTTCACCGCATCGAATTACCCCTATACAGTGAATTTGAAGCGTTTAAGGGAAGTGTACGTAATGTTTTCACAGAAAATTGCTTTTTTTCGAAAATCAAGCAATTCGCTGATAACTCGAGAACGGTCGAATGTTAGCGTTTGCCGTATGTTGCATTGCGTTCAGCGCATCGAATTATCCCTATAGAGTGAATTTGGAGTGGTTACGGGAAGTGTACGGTAGTGTTTTGGAAGGAAAACCCGTTTATGCGATATTCGTGCGTTTCACGGGCAGAAAAAGCACGTTTTACACAGTCCTCACTGTTTTGATGATAACTCAAGAACGGTCGAATGTTAGCGTTTGCCGTATGTTGCATCGTGTTCAGCACATCGAATTACCCCTATACAGTTAATTTGAAGCGTTTAAGGGAAGTGTACGGTAGTGTTTTGGCAGAAAATTGCTTTTTTTCGAAAACTGAGCAATTCGCTGATAACTCGAGAACGGTCGAATGTTAGCGTTTGCCGTATGTTGCATCGTGTTCAGCACATCGAATTACCCTATACAGTGAATTTGAAAGCGTTTAAGGAAGTGTACGGTAGTGTTTTGGCAGAAAATTGCTTTTTTTCAAAAATCGAGCAATTCGCTGATAACTCGAGAACGGTCGAATGTTAGCGTTTGCCGTATGTTGCATCGTGTTCAGCACATCGAATTACCCCTATACAGTTAATTTGAAGCGTTTAAGGGAAGTGTACGGTAGTGTTTTGGCAGAAAATTGCTTTTTTCGAAAATTGAGCAATTCGCTGATAAACTCGAGAACGGTCGAATGTTAGCGTTTGCCGTATGTTGCATCGTGTTCAGCACATCGAATTACCCCTATACAGTGAATTTGAAGCCTTTAAGGGAAGTGTACGGTAATGTTTTGACAGAAAATTGCTTTTTTCGAAAATCAAGCAATTCGCTGATAACTCGAGAACGGTCCGAATGTTAGCGTTTGCCGTATGTTGCATTTTGTTCAGCGCATCGAATTACCCCATAGAGTGAATTTGGAGTGGTTACGGGAAGTGTACGGTAGTGTTTTGGAAGGAAAACCCGTTTATGCGATATTCGTTGCGTTTCACGGGAAGAAAAGCACGTTTTACACAGTCCTCACTGTTTTGATGATAACTCAAGAACGGTCGAATGTTAGCGTTTGCCGTATGTTGCATCGTGTTCAGCGCAATCGAATTTACCCCTATACAGTGAATTTGAAGCGTTTAAGGGGAGTGTACGGTAATGTTGTGACAGAAAATTTGCTTTTTTTCGAAAAATCAAGCAATTCGCTGATAACTCGAGAACGGTCGAATGTTAGCGTTTGCCGTATGTTGCATCGTGTTCAGCACATCGAATTACCCCTATACAGTTAATTTGAAAGCGTTTAAGGGAAGTGTAAGGTAGTGTTTTGGCAGAAAATTGCTTTTTTCGAAAAATGAGCAATTCGCTGATAACTCGAGAACGGTCCGAATGTTAGCGTTTGCCGTATGTTGCATCGTGTTCAGCACATCGAATTACCCCTATACAGTGAATTTGAAGCCTTTAAGGGAAGTGTACGGTAATGTTTTGACAGAAAATTGCTTTTTTTCGAAAATCAAGCAATTCGCTGATAACTCGAGAACGGTCGAATGTTAGCGTTTGCCGTATGTTGCATTTTGTTCAGCGCATCGAATTACCCCCCTAGAGTGAATTTGGAGTGGTTACGGGAAGTGTACGGTAGTGTTTTGGAAGGAAAACCCGTTTATGCGATATTCGTGCGTTTCACGGGAAGAAAAGCACGTTTTACACAGTCCTCACTGTTTTGATGATAACTCAAAGAACGGTCGAATGTTAGCGTTTGCCGTATGTTGCATCGTGTTCAGCGCATCGAATTACCCCTATACAGTGAATTTGAAGCGTTTAAGGGGAGTGTACGGTAATGTTTTGACAGAAAATTGCTTTTTTTCGAAAATCAAGCAATTCGCTGATAACTCGAGAACGGTCCGAATGTTAGCGTTTGCCGTATGTTGCATTGCGTTCAGCGCATCGAATTACCCCTATAGAGTGAATTTGGAGTGGTTACGGGAAGTGTACGGTAGTGTTTTGGAAGGAAAACCCGTTTATGCGATATTCGTGCGTTTCACGGGCAGAAAAGCACGTTTTACACAGTCCTCACTGTTTTGATGATAACTCAAGAACGGTCGAATGTTAGCGTTTGCCGTATGTTGCATCGTGTTCAGCGCATCGAATTACCCCTTATACAGTGAATTTGAAGCGTTTAAGGGAGTGTACGGTAGTGTTTTGGCAGAAAATTGCTTTTTTTTCGAAAATTGAGCAATTCGCTGATAACTCGAGAACGGTCGAATGTTAGCGTTTGCCGTATGTTGCATCGTGTTCAGCGCATCGAATTACCCCTATACAGTGAATTTGAAGCGTTTAAGGGAAGTGTACGGTAGTGTTTTGGCAGAAAATTGCTTTTTTCGAAATTGAGCAATTCGCTGATAACTCGAGAACGGTCGAATGTTAGCGTTTGCCGTATGTTGCACTGCGTTCAGCGCATCGAATTACCTCTATACACTGAATTTGGAGTGGTTACGGGAAGTGTACGGTAGTGTTTTGGTAGGAAAACCCGTTTATATGCGATATTCGTGCGTTTCACGGGCAGAAAAGCACGTTTTACACAGTCCCTCACTGTTTTGATGATAACTCAAGAACGGTCGAATGTTAGCGTTTGCCGTATGTTGCATCGTGTTTCAGCACAATCGAATTACCCTATACAGTTAATTTGAAGCGTTTAAAGGGAAGTGTACGGTAGTGTTTTGGCAGAAAATTGCTTTTTTTTCGAAAATTGAGCAATTCGCTGATAACTCGAGAACGGTCGAATGTTAGCGTTTGCCGTATGTTGCATCGTGTTCAGCACATCGAATTACCCCTATACAGTGAATTTGAAGCGTTTAAGGGAAGTGTACGGTAGTGTTTGGCAGAAAATTGCTTTTTTCAAAAATCGAGCAATTCGCTGATAACTCGAGAACGGTCGAATGTTAGCGTTTGCCGTATGTTGCATCGTCCTTCAGCACATCGAATTACCCCTATACAGTTAATTTGAAGCGTTTAAGGGAAGTGTACGGTAGTGTTTTGGCAGAAAATTGCTTTTTTTCGAAAATTGAGCAATTCGCTGATAACTCGAGAACGGTCGAATGTTAGCGTTTGCCGTATGTTGCATCGTGTTCAGCTCATCGAATTACCCCTATACAGTGAATTTGAAGCGTTTAAGGGAAGTGTACGGTAGTGTTTTGGCAGAAAATTGCTTTTTTCGAAAATCGAGCAATTCGCTGATAACTCGAGAACGGTCGAATGTTAGTGTTTGCCGTATGTTGCATTGCGTTCAGCGCATCGAATTACCCCTATACACTGAATTTGGAGTGGTTACGGGAAGTGTACGGTAGTGTTTTGGTAGGAAAAACCCGTTTATGCGACATTCGTTCCGTTTCACGGGCAGAAAAGCACGTTTTACACAGTCCCTCACTGTTTTGATGATAACTCAAGAACGGTCGAATGTTAGCGTTTGCCGTATGTTGCATCGTGTTCAGCGCATCGAATTACCCCTATACAGTGAATTTGAAGCCTTTAAGGGAAGTATACGGTAATGTTTTGACAGAAAATTGCTTTTTTCGAAAATCAAGCAATTCGCTGATAACTCGAGAACGGTCGAATGTTAGCGTTTGCCGTATGTTGCATTGGGTTCAGCGCATCGAATTACCCCTATACACTGAATTTGGAGTGGTTACGGGAAGTGTACGGTAGTGTTTTGGAAGGAAAACCCGTTTATGCGATATTCGTGCGTTTCACGGGCAGAAAAGCACGTTTTACACAGTCCTCACTGTGTTGATGATAACTCAAGAACGGTCGAATGCTAGCGTTTGCCGTATGTTTGCATCGTGTTCAGCACATCGAATTACCCCTATACAGTTAATTTGAAGCGTTTAAGGGAAGTGTACGGTAGTGTTTTGGCAGAAAATTGCTTTTTTCGAAAATTGAGCAATTCGCTGATAACTCGAGAACGGTCAAATGTGAGCGTTTGCCGTATGTTGCACTGCGTTCAGCGCATCGAATTACCCCTATACACTGAATTTGGAGTGGTTACGGGAAGTGTACGGTAGTGTTTTGGTAGGAAAACCCGTTTATTGCGATATTCGTGCGTTTCACGGGCAGAAAAGCACGTTTTACACAGTCCTCACTGTTTTGATGATAACTCAAGAACGGTCGAATGTTAGCGTTTGCCGTATGTTGCATCATGTTCAGCACATCGAATTACCCCTATACAGTTAATTTGAAGCGTTTAAGGGAAGTGTACGGTAGTGTTTTGGCAGAAAATTGCTTTTTTCGAAAATTGAGCAATTCGCTGATAACTCGAGAACGGTCGAATGTTAGCGTTTGCCGTATGTTGCATCGTGTTCAGCACATCGAATTACCCCTATACAGTGAATTTGAAGCGTTTAAGGGAAGTGTACGGTAGTGTTTTGGCAGAAAATTGCTTTTTTCAAAAATCGAGCAATTCGCTGATAACTCGAGAACGGTCGAATGTTAGCGTTTGCCGTATGTTGCATCGTGTTCAGCACATCGAATTACCCCTATACAGTTAATTTGAAGCGTTTAAGGGAAGTGTACGGTAGTGTTTTGGCAGAAAATTGCTTTTTTCGAAAATTGAGCAATTCGCTGATAACTCGAGAAACGGTCGAATGTTAGCGTTTGCCGTATGTTGCATCGTGTTCAGCACATCGAATTACCCCTATACAGTGAATTTGAAGCGTTTAAGGGAAGTGTACGGTAGTGTTTTGGCAGAAAATTGCTTTTTTCGAAAATCGAGCAATTCGCTGATAACTCGAGAACGGTCAAATGTGAGCGTTTGCCGTATGTTGCACTGCGTTCAGCGCATCGAATTACCCCTATACACTGAATTTGGAGTGGTTACGGGAAGTGTACGGTAGTGTTTTGGTAGGAAAACCCGTTTATGCGATATTCGTGCGTTTCACGGGCAGAAAAGCACGTTTTACACAGTCCTCACTGTTTTGATGATAACTCAAGAACGGTCGAATGTTAGCGTTTGCCGTATGTTGCATCATGTTCAGCACATCGAATTACCCCTATACAGTTAATTTGAAGCGTTTAAGGAAGTGTACGGTAGTGTTTTGGCAGAAAATTGCTTTTTTCGAAAATTGAGCAATTCGCTGATAACTCGAGAACGGTCGAATGTTAGCGTTTGCCGTATGTTGCATCGTGTTCAGCACATCGAATTACCCCTATACAGTGAATTTGAAGCGTTTAAGGGAAGTGTACGGTAGTGTTTTGGCAGAAAATTGCTTTTTTCAAAAATCGAGCAATTCGCTGATAACTCGAGAACGGTCGAATGTTAGCGTTTGCCGTATGTTGCATCGTGTTCAGCACATCGAATTACCCCTATACAGTTAATTTGAAGCGTTTAAGGGAAGTGTACGGTAGTGTTTTGGCAGAAAATTGCTTTTTTCGAAAATTGAGCAATTCGCTGATAACTCGAGAACGGTCGAATGTTAGCGTTTGCCGTATGTTGCATCGTGTTCAGCACATCGAATTACCCCTATACAGTGAATTTGAAGCGTTTAAGGGAAGTGTACGGTAGTGTTTTGGCAGAAAATTGCTTTTTTCGAAAATCGAGCAATTCGCTGATAACTCGAGAACGGTCGAATGTTAGCGTTTGCCGTATGTTGCATTGCGTTCAGCGCATCGAATTACCCCTATACACTGAATTTGGAGTGGTTACGGGAAGTGTACGGTAGTGTTTTGGTAGGAAAACCCGTTTATTGCGATATTCGTGCGTTTCACGGGCAGAAAAGCACGTTTTACACAGTCCTCACTGTTTTGATGATAACTCAAGAACGGTCGAATGTTAGCGTTTGCCGTATGTTGCATCGTGTTCAGCGCATCGAATTACCCCTATACAGTGAATTTGAAGCCTTTAAGGGAAGTGCACGGTAATGTTTTGACAGAAAATTGCTTTTTTTCGAAAATCAAGCAATTCGCTGATAACTCGAGAACGGTCGAATGTTAGCGTTTTGCCGTATGTTGCATTGCGTTCAGCGCATCGAATTACCCCTATACACTGAATTTGGAGTGGTTACGGGAAGTGTACGGTAGTGTTTTGGTAGGAAAAACCCGTTTATGCGATATTCGTGCGTTTCACGGGCAGAAAAGCACGTTTTACACAGTCCTCACTGTGTTGATGATAACTCAAGAACGGTCGAATGTTAGCGTTTGCCGTATGTTGCATCGTGTTCAGCACATCGAATTACCCCTATACAGTTAATTTGAAGCGTTTAAGGGAAGTGTACGGTAGTGTTTTGGCAGAAAATTGCTTTTTTCGAAAATTGAGCAATTCGCTGATAACTCGAGAACGGTCGAATGTTAGCGTTTGCCGTATGTTGCATCGTGTTCAGCACATCGAATTACCCCTATACAGTGAATTTGAAGCGTTTAAGGGAAGTGTACGGTGGTGTTTTGGCAGAAAATTGCTTTTTTCGAAAATCGAGCAATTCGCTGATAACTCGAGAACGGTCGAATGTTAGCGTTTGCCGTATGTTGCATCGTGTTCAGCACACCGAATTACCCCTATACAGTGAATTTGAAGCGTTTAAGGGAAGTGTACGGTAGTGTTTTGGCAGAAAATTGCTTTTTTCGAAAATCGAGCAATTCGCTGATAACTCGAGAACGGTCGAATGTTAGCGTTTGCCGTATGTTGCACTGCGTTCAGCGCATCGAATTACCCCTATACACTGAATTTGGAGTGGTTACGGGAAGTGTACGGTAGTGTTTTGGTAGGAAAACCCGTTTATGCGATATTCGTGCGTTTCACGGGCAGAAAAGCACGTTTTACACAGTCCTCACTGTTTTGATGATAACTCAAGAACGGTCGAATGCTAGCGTTTGCCGTATGTTGCATCGTGTTCAGCACATCGAATTACCCCTATACAGTTAATTTGAAGCGTTTAAGGGAAGTGTACGGTAGTGTTTTGGCAGAAAATTCCTTTTTTCGAAAATTGAGCAATTCGCTGATAACTCGAGAACGGTCGAATGTTAGCGTTTGCTATGTTGCATCGTGTTCAGCACATCGAATTACCCCTATACAGTGAATTTGAAGCGTTTAAGGGAAGTGTACGGTAGTGTTTTGGCAGAAAATTGCTTTTTTCAAAAATCGAGCAATTCGCTGATAACTCGAGAACGGTCGAATGTTAGCGTTTGCCGTATGTTGCATTGTGTTCAGCGCATCGAATTACCCCTATACAGTGAATTTGAAGCCTTTAAGGGAAGTGTACGGTAATGTTTTGACAGAAAATTGCTTTTTTCGAAAATCAAGCAATTCGCTGATAACTCGAGAACGGTCGAATGTTAGCGTTTGCCGTATGTTGCACTGCGTTCAGCGCATTGAATTACCCCTATACACTGAATTTGGAGTGGTTACGGGAAGTGTACGGTAGTGTTTTGGTAGGAAAAACCCGTTTTATGCGATATTCGTGCGTTTCACGACCAGAAAAGCACGTTTTACACAGTCCTCACTGTTTTGATGATAACTCGAGAACGGTCGAATGTTAGCGTTTGCCGTATGTTGCATCGTGTTCTGCACATCGAATTACCCCTATACAGTGATTTTGAAGCGTTTAAGGGAAGTGTACGGTAGTGTTTTGGCAGAAAATTGCTTTTTTCGAAAATCGAGCAATTCGCTGATAACTGGAGAACGGTCGAATGTTAGCGTTTGCCGTATGTTGCATTGCGTTCAGCGCATCGAATTACCCCTATACACTGAATTTGGAGTGGTTACGGGAAGTGTACGGTAGTGTTTTGGTAGGAAAACCCGTTTATGCGATATTCGTGCGTTTCACGGGCAGAAAAGCACGTTTTACACAGTCCTCACTGTTTTGATGATAACTCAAGAACGGTCGAATGTTAGCGTTTGCCGTATGTTGCATCGTGTTCAGCGCATCGAATTACCCCTTTACAGTGAATTTGAAGCGTTTAAGGGAAGTGTACGGTAATGTTTTGACAGAAAATTGCTTTTTTCGAAAATTGAGCAATTCGCTGATAACTCGAGAACGGTCGAATGTTAGCGTTTGCCGTATGTTGCATCGTGTTCAGCACATCGAATTACCCCTATACAGTGAATTTGAAGCCTTTAAGGGAAGTGTACGGTAATGTTTTGACAGAAAATTGCTTTTTTCGAAAATCAAGCAATTCGCTGATAACTCGAGAACGGTCGAATGTTAGCGTTTGCCGTATGTTGCATTGGGTTCAGCGCATCGAATTACCCCTATACACTGAATTTGGAGTGGTTACGGGAAGTGTACGGTAGTGTTTTGGTAGGAAAACCCGTTTATGCGATATTCGTGCGTTTCACGGGCAGAAAAGCACGTTTCACAACAGTCCTCACTGTTTTGATGATAACTCAAGAACGGTCGAATGTTAGCGTTTGCCGTATGTTGCATCGTGTTCAGCGCATCGAATTACCCCTATACAGTGAATTTGAAGCCTTTAAGGGAAGTGTACGGTAATGTTTTGGCAGAAAATTGCTTTTTTCGAAAATCGAGCAATTCGCTGATAACTCGAGAACGGTCGAATGTTAGCGTTTGCCGTATGTTGCATTGCGTTCAGCGCATCGAATTACCCCTATACACTGAATTTGGAGTGGTTACGGGAAGTGTACGGTAGTGTTTTGGTAGGAAAACCCGTTTATGCGATATTCGTGCGTTTCACGGGCAGAAAAGCACGTTTTACACAGTCCTCACTGTTTTGATGATAACTCAAGAACGGTCGAATGTTAGCGTTTGCCGTATGTTGCATCGTATTCAGCGCATCGAATTACTCCTATACAGTGAATTTGAAGCGTTTAAGGGAAGTGTACGGTAATGTTTTGACAGAAAATTGCTTTTTTCGAAAATCAAGCAATTCGCTGATAACTCGAGAACGGTCGAATGTTAGCGTTTGCCGTATGTTGCATTGCGTTCAGCGCATCGAATTACCCCTATAGAGTGAATTTGGAGTGGTTACGGGAAGTGTACGGTAGTGTTTTGGAAGGAAAACCCGTTTATGCGATATTCGTGCGTTTCACGGGCAGAAAAGCACGTTTTACACAGTCCTCACTGTTTTGATGATAACTCGAGAACGGTCGAATGTTAGCGTTTGCCGTATGTTGCATCGTGTTCTGCACATCGAATTACCCCTATACAGTGATTTTGAAGCGTTTAAGGGAAGTGTACGGTAGTGTTTTGGCAGAAAATTGCTTTTTTCGAAAATCGAGCAATTCGCTGATAACTGGAGAACGGTCGAATGTTAGCGTTTGCCGTATGTTGCATTGCGTTCAGCGCATCGAATTACCCCTATACACTGAATTTGGAGTGGTTACGGGAAGTGTACGGTAGTGTTTTGGTAGGAAAACCCGTTTATGCGATATTCGTGCGTTTCACGGGCAGAAAAGCACGTTTTACACAGTCCTCACTGTTTTGATGATAACTCAAGAACGGTCGAATGTTAGCGTTTGCCGTATGTTGCATCGTGTTCAGCGCATCGAATTACCCCTATACAGTGAATTTGAAGCGTTTAAGGGAAGTGTACGGTAGTGTTTTGGCAGAAAATTGCTTTTTTCGAAAATTGAGCAATTCGCTGATAACTCGAGAACGGTCGAATGTTAGCGTTTGCCGTATGTTGCATCGTGTTCAGCACATCGAATTACCCCTATACAGTGATTTTGAAGCGTTTAAGGGAAGTGTACGGTAGTGTTTTGGCAGAAAATTGCGTTTTTCAAAAATCGAGCAATTCGCTGATAACTCGAGAACGGTCGAATGTTAGCGTTTGCCGTATGTTGCATTGGGTTCAGCGCATCGAATTACCCCTATACACTGAATTTGGAGTGGTTACGGGAAGTGTACGGTAGTGTTTTGGAAGGAAAACCCGTTTATGCGATATTCGTGCGTTTCACGGGCAGAAAAGCACGTTTTACACAGTCCTCACTGTTTTGATGATAACTCAAGAACGGTCGAATGTTAGCGTTTGCCGTATGTTGCATCGTGTTCAGCACATCGAATTACCCCTATACAGTTAATTTGAAGCGTTTAAGGGAAGTGTACGGTAGTGTTTTGGCAGAAAATTGCTTTTTTTCGAAAATTGAGCAATTCGCTGATAACTCGAGAACGGTCGAATGTTAGCGTTTGCCGTATGTTGCATCGTGTTCAGCACATCGAATTACCCCTATACAGTGAATTTGAAGCGTTTAAGGGAAGTGTACGGTAGTGTTTTGGCAGAAAATTGCTTTTTTTCGAAAATCGAGCAATTCGCTGATAACTCGAGAACGGTCGAATGTTAGCGTTTGCCGTATGTTGCATTGCGTTCAGCGCATCGAATTACCCCTATACACTGAATTTGGAGTGGTTACGGGAAGTGTACGGTAGTGTTTTGGTAGGAAAACCCGTTTATTCGTGCGTTTCACGGGCAGAAAAGCACGTTTTACACAGTCCTCACTCTTTTGATGATAACTCAAGAACGGTCGAATGTTAGCGTTTGCCGTATGTTGCATCGTGTTCAGCGCATCGAATTACCCCTATACAGTGAATTTGAAGCCTTTAAGGGAAGTGTACGGTAATGTTTTGACAGAAAATTGCTTTTTTCGAAAATCAAGCAATTCGCTGATAACTCGAGAACGGTCGAATGTTAGCGTTTGCCGTATGTTGCATTGGGTTCAGCGCATCGAATTACCCCTATACACTGAATTTGGAGTGGTTACGGGAAGTGTACGGTAGTGTTTTGGAAGGAAAACCCGTTTATGCGATATTCGTGCGTTTCACGGGCAGAAAAAGCACGTTTTACACAGTCCTCACTGTTTTGATGATAACTCAAGAACGGTCGAATGTTAGCGTTTGCCGTATGTTGCATCGTGTTCAGCACATGGAATTACCCCTATACAGTTACTTTGAAGCGTTTAAGGGAAGTGTACGGTAGTGTTTTGGCAGAAAATTGCTTTTTTCGAAAATCGAGCAATTCGCTGATAACTCGAGAACGGTCGAATGTTAGCGTTTGCCGTATGTTGCACTGCGTTCAGCGCATCGAATTACCCCTATACACTGAATTTGGAGTGGTTACGGGAAGTGTACGGTAGTGTTTTGGTAGGAAAACCCGTTTATGCGATATTCGTGCGTTTCACGGGCAGAAAAGCACGTTTTACACAGTCCTCACTGTTTTGATGATAACTCAAGAACGGTCGAATGTTAGCGTTTGCCGTATGTTGCATCGTGTTCACCGCATCGAATTACCCCTATACACTGAATTTGGAGTGGTTACGGGAAGTGTACGGTAGTGTTTTGGTAGGAAAACCCGTTTATGGCGATATTCGTGCGTTTCACGGGCAGAAAAGCACGTTTTACACAGTCCTCACTGTTTTGATGATAACTCAAGAACGGTCGAATGTTAGCGTTTGCCGTATGTTGCATCGTGTTCACCGCATCGAATTACCCCTATACAGTGAATTTGAAGCGTTTAAGGGAAGTGTACGGTAATGTTTTGACAGAAAATTGCTTTTTTCGAAAATCAAGCAATTCGCTGATAACTCGAGAACGGTCGAATGTTAGCGTTTGCCGTATGTTGCATTGCGTTCAGCGCATCGAATTACCCCTATAGAGTGAATTTGGAGTGGTTACGGGAAGTGTACGGTAGTGTTTTGGAAGGAAAACCCGTTTATGCGATATTCGTGCGTTTCACGGGCAGAAAAGCACGTTTTACACAGTCCTCACTGTTTTGATGATAACTCAAGAACGGTCGAATGTTAGCGTTTGCCGTATGTTGCATCGTGTTCAGCACATCGAATTACCCCTATACAGTTAATTTGAAGCGTTTAAGGGAAGTGTACGGTAGTGTTTTGGCAGAAAATTGCTTTTTTCGAAAACTGAGCAATTCGCTGATAACTCGAGAACGGTCGAATGTTAGCGTTTGCCGTATGTTGCATCGTGTTCAGCACATCGAATTACCCCTATACAGTGAATTTGAAGCGTTTAAGGGAAGTGTACGGTAGTGTTTTGGCAGAAAATTGCTTTTTTCAAAAATCGAGCAATTCGCTGATAACTCGAGAACGGTCGAATGTTAGCGTTTGCCGTATGTTGCATCGTGTTCAGCACATCGAATTACCCCTATACAGTTAATTTGAAGCGTTTAAGGGAAGTGTACGGTAGTGTTTTGGCAGAAAATTGCTTTTTTCGAAAATTGAGCAATTCGCTGATAACTCGAGAACGGTCGAATGTTAGCGTTTGCCGTATGTTGCATCGTGTTCAGCACATCGAATTACCCCTATACAGTGAATTTGAAGCCTTTAAGGGAAGTGTACGGTAATGTTTTGACAGAAAATTGCTTTTTTCGAAAATCAAGCAATTCGCTGATAACTCGAGAACGGTCGAATGTTAGCGTTTGCCGTATGTTGCATTGGGTTCAGCGCATCGAATTACCCCTATACACTGAATTTGGAGTGGTTACGGGAAGTGTACGGTAGTGTTTTGGAAGGAAAACCCGTTTATGCGATATTCGTGCGTTTCACGGGCAGAAAAGCACGTTTTACACAGTCCTCACTGTTTTGATGATAACTCAAGAACGGTCGAATGTTAGCGTTTGCCGTATGTTGCATCGTGTTCAGCACATGGAATTACCCCTATACAGTTAATTTGAAGCGTTTAAGGGAAGTGTACGGTAGTGTTTTGGCAGAAAATTGCTTTTTTCGAAAATCGAGCAATTCGCTGATAACTCGAGAACGGTCGAATGTTAGCGTTTGCCGTATGTTGCACTGCGTTCAGCGCATCGAATTACCCCTATACACTGAATTTGGAGTGGTTACGGGAAGTGTACGGTAGTGTTTTGGTAGGAAAACCCGTTTATATGCGATATTCGTGCGTTTCACGGGCAGAAAAGCACGTTTTACACAGTCCTCACTGTTTTGATGATAACTCAAGAACGGTCGAATGTTAGCGTTTGCCGTATGTTGCATCGTGTTCAGCACATCGAATTACCCCTATACAGTTAATTTGAAGCGTTTAAGGGAAGTGTACGGTAATGTTTTGACAGAAAATTGCTTTTTTCGAAAATCAAGCAATTCGCTGATAACTCGAGAACGGTCGAATGTTAGCGTTTGCCGTATGTTGCATTGCGTTCAGCGCATCGAATTACCCCTATAGAGTGAATTTGGAGTGGTTACGGGAAGTGTACGGTAGTGTTTTGGAAGGAAAACCCGTTTATGCGATATTCGTGCGTTTCACGGGCAGAAAAGCACGTTTTACACAGTCCTCACTGTTTTGATGATAACTCAAGAACGGTCGAATGTTAGCGTTTGCCGTATGTTGCATCGTGTTCAGCACATCGAATTACCCCTATACAGTGAATTTGAAGCGTTTAAGGGAAGTGTACGGTAGTGTTTTGGCAGAAAATTGCTTTTTTCAAAAATCGAGCAATTCGGTGATAACTCGAGAACGGTCGAATGTTAGCGTTTGCCGTATGTTGCATCGTGTTCAGCACATCGAATTACCCCTATACAGTTAATTTGAAGCGTTTAAGGGAAGTGTACGGTAGTGTTTTGGCAGAAAATTGCTTTTTTCGAAAATTGAGCAATTCGCTGATAACTCGAGAACGGTCGAATGTTAGCGTTTGCGGTATGTTGCATCGTGTTCAGCACATCGAATTACCCCTATACAGTGAATTTGAAGCCTTTAAGGGAAGTGTACGGTAATGTTTTGACAGAAAATTGCTTTTTTCGAAAATCAAGCAATTCGCTGATAACTCGAGAACGGTCGAATGTTAGCGTTTGCCGTATGTTGCATTGGGTTCAGCGCATCGAATTACCCCTATACACTGAATTTGGAGTGGTTACGGGAAGTGTACGGTAGTGTTTTGGAAGGAAAACCCGTTTATGCGATATTCGTGCGTTTCACGGGCAGAAAAGCACGTTTTACACAGTCCTCACTGTTTTGATGATAACTCAAGAACGGTCGAATGTTAGCGTTTGCCGTATGTTGCATCGTGTTCAGCACATGGAATTACCCCTATACAGTTAATTTGAAGCGTTTAAGGGAAGTGTACGGTAGTGTTTTGGCAGAAAATTGCTTTTTTCGAAAATCGAGCAATTCGCTGATAACTCGAGAACGGTCGAATGTTAGCGTTTGCCGTATGTTGCACTGCGTTCAGCGCATCGAATTACCCCTATACACTGAATTTGGAGTGGTTACGGGAAGTGTACGGTAGTGTTTTGGTAGGAAAACCCGTTTATGCGATATTCGTGCGTTTCACGGGCAGAAAAGCACGTTTTACACAGTCCTCACTGTTTTGATGATAACTCAAGAACGGTCGAATGTTAGCGTTTGCCGTATGTTGCATCGTGTTCACCGCATCGAATTACCCCTATACACTGAATTTGGAGTGGTTACGGGAAGTGTACGGTAGTGTTTTGGTAGGAAAACCCGTTTATGCGATATTCGTGCGTTTCACGGGCAGAAAAGCACGTTTTACACAGTCCTCACTGTTTTGATGATAACTCAAGAACGGTCGAATGTTAGCGTTTGCCGTATGTTGCATCGTGTTCACCGCATCGAATTACCCCTATACAGTGAATTTGAAGCGTTTAAGGGAAGTGTACGGTAATGTTTTGACAGAAAATTGCTTTTTTCGAAAATCAAGCAATTCGCTGATAACTCGAGAACGGTCGAATGTTAGCGTTTGCCGTATGTTGCATTGCGTTCAGCGCATCGAATTACCCCTATAGAGTGAATTTGGAGTGGTTACGGGAAGTGTACGGTAGTGTTTTGGAAGGAAAACCCGTTTATGCGATATTCGTGCGTTTCACGGGCAGAAAAGCACGTTTTACACAGTCCTCACTGTTTTGATGATAACTCAAGAACGGTCGAATGTTAGCGTTTGCCGTATGTTGCATCGTGTTCACCGCATCGAATTACCCCTATACACTGAATTTGGAGTGGTTACGGGAAGTGTACGGTAGTGTTTTGGTAGGAAAACCCGTTTATGCGATATTCGTGCGTTTCACGGGCAGAAAAGCACGTTTTACACAGTCCTCACTGTTTTGATGATAACTCAAGAACGGTCGAATGTTAGCGTTTGCCGTATGTTGCATCGTGTTCACCGCATCGAATTACCCCTATACAGTGAATTTGAAGCGTTTAAGGGAAGTGTACGGTAATGTTTTGACAGAAAATTGCTTTTTTTCGAAAATCAAGCAATTCGCTGATAACTCGAGAACGGTCGAATGTTAGCGTTTGCCGTATGTTGCATTGCGTTCAGCGCATCGAATTACCCCTATAGAGTGAATTTGGAGTGGTTACGGGAAGTGTACGGTAGTGTTTTGGAAGGAAAACCCGTTTATGCGATATTCGTGCGTTTCACGGGCAGAAAAGCACGTTTTACACAGTCCTCACTGTTTTGATGATAACTCAAGAACGGTCGAATGTTAGCGTTTGCCGTATGTTGCATCGTGTTCAGCACATCGAATTACCCCTATACAGTTAATTTGAAGCGTTTAAGGGAAGTGTACGGTAGTGTTTTGGCAGAAAATTGCTTTTTTCGAAAACTGAGCAATTCGCTGATAACTCGAGAACGGTCGAATGTTAGCGTTTGCCGTATGTTGCATCGTGTTCAGCACATCGAATTACCCCTATACAGTGAATTTGAAGCGTTTAAGGGAAGTGTACGGTAGTGTTTTGGCAGAAAATTGCTTTTTTCAAAAATCGAGCAATTCGCTGATAACTCGAGAACGGTCGAATGTTAGCGTTTGCCGTATGTTGCATCGTGTTCAGCACATCGAATTACCCCTATAGAGTTAATTTGAAGCGTTTAAGGGAAGTGTACGGTAGTGTTTTGGCAGAAAATTGCTTTTTTCGAAAATTGAGCAATTCGCTGATAACTCGAGAACGGTCGAATGTTAGCGTTTGCCGTATGTTGCATCGTGTTCAGCACATCGAATTACCCCTATACAGTGAATTTGAAGCCTTTAAGGGAAGTGTACGGTAATGTTTTGACAGAAAATTGCTTTTTTCGAAAATCAAGCAATTCGCTGATAACTCGAGAACGGTCGAATGTTAGCGTTTGCCGTATGTTGCATTTTGTTCAGCGCATCGAGTTACCCCCATAGAGTGAATTTGGAGTGGTTACGGGAAGTGTACGGTAGTGTTTTGGAAGGAACACCCGTTTATGCGATATTCGTGCGTTTCACGGGAAGAAAAGCACGTTTTACACAGTCCTCACTGTTTTGATGATAACTCAAGAACGGTCGAATGTTAGCGTTTGCCGTATGTTGCATCGTGTTCAGCGCATCGAATTACCCCTATACAGTGAATTTGAAGCGTTTAAGGGGAGTGTACGGTAATGTTTTGACAGAAAATTGCTTTTTTCGAAAATCAAGCAATTCGCTGATAACTCGAGAACGGTCGAATGTTAGCGTTTGCCGTATGTTGCATCGTGTTCAGCACATCGAATTACCCCTATACAGTTAATTTGAAGCGTTTAAGGGAAGTGTAAGGTAGTGTTTTGGCAGAAAATTGCTTTTTTCGAAAAATGAGCAATTCGCTGATAACTCGAGAACGGTCGAATGTTAGCGTTTGCCGTATGTTGCATCGTGTTCAGCACATCGAATTACCCCTATACAGTGAATTTGAAGCCTTTAAGGGAAGTGTACGGTAATGTTTTGACAGAAAATTGCTTTTTTCGAAAATCAAGCAATTCGCTGATAACTCGAGAACGGTCGAATGTTAGCGTTTGCCGTATGTTGCATTTTGTTCAGCGCATCGAATTACCCCCATAGAGTGAATTTGGAGTGGTTACGGGAAGTGTACGGTAGTGTTTTGGAAGGAAAACCCGTTTATGCGATATTCGTGCGTTTCACGGGAAGAAAAGCACGTTTTACACAGGCCTCACTGTTTTGATGATAACTCAAGAACGGTCGAATGTTAGCGTTTGCCGTATGTTGCATCGTGTTCAGCGCATCGAATTACCCCTATACAGTGAATTTGAAGCGTTTAAGGGGAGTGTACGGTAATGTTTTGACAGAAAATTGCTTTTTTCGAAAATCAAGCAATTCGCTGATAACTCGAGAACGGTCGAATGTTAGCGTTTGCCGTATGTTGCATTGCGTTCAGCGCATCGAATTACCCCTATAGAGTGAATTTGGAGTGGTTACGGGAAGTGTACGGTAGTGTTTTGGAAGGAAAACCCGTTTATGCGATATTCGTGCGTTTCACGGGCAGAAAAGCACGTTTTACACAGTCCTCACTGTTTTGATGATAACTCAAGAACGGTCGAATGTTAGCGTTTGCCGTATGTTGCATCGTGTTCAGCGCATCGAATTACCCCTATACAGTGAATTTGAAGCGTTTAAGGGAAGTGTACGGTAGTGTTTTGGCAGAAAATTGCTTTTTTCGAAAATTGAGCAATTCGCTGATAACTCGAGAACGGTCGAATGTTAGCGTTTGCCGTATGTTGCATTGGGTTCAGCGCATCGAATTACCCCTATACACTGAATTTGGAGTGGTTACGGGAAGTGTACGGTAGTGTTTTGGAAGGAAAACCCGTTTATGCGATATTCGTGCGTTTCACGGGCAGAAAAGCACGTTTTACACAGTCCTCACTGTTGTGATGATAACTCAAGAACGGTCGAATGTTAGCGTTTGCCGTATGTTGCATCGTGTTCACCGCATCGAATTACCCCTATACACTGAATTTGGAGTGGTTACGGGAAGTGTACGGTAGTGTTTTGGTAGGAAAACCCGTTTATGCGATATTCGTGCGTTTCACGGGCAGAAAAGCACGTTTTACACAGTCCTCACTGTTTTGATGATAACTCAAGAACGGTCGAATGTTAGCGTTTGCCGTATGTTGCATCGTGTTCACCGCATCGAATTACCCCTATACAGTGAATTTGAAGCGTTTAAGGGAAGTGTACGGTAATGTTTTGACAGAAAATTGCTTTTTTCGAAAATCAAGCAATTCGCTGATAACTCGAGAACGGTCGAATGTTAGCGTTTGCCGTATGTTGCATTGCGTTCAGCGCATCGAATTACCCCTATAGAGTGAATTTGGAGTGGTTACGGGAAGTGTACGGTAGTGTTTTGGAAGGAAAACCCGTTTATGCGATATTCGTGCGTTTCACGGGCAGAAAAGCACGTTTTACACAGTCCTCACTGTTTTGATGATAACTCAAGAACGGTCGAATGTTAGCGTTTGCCGTATGTTGCATCGTGTTCAGCACATCGAATTACCCCTATACAGTTAATTTGAAGCGTTTAAGGGAAGTGTACGGTAGTGTTTTGGCAGAAAATTGCTTTTTTCGAAAACTGAGCAATTCGCTGATAACTCGAGAACGGTCGAATGTTAGCGTTTGCCGTATGTTGCATCGTGTTCGGCACATCGAATTACCCCTATACAGTGAATTTGAAGCGTTTAAGGGAAGTGTACGGTAGTGTTTTGGCAGAAAATTGCTTTTTTCAAAAATCGAGCAATTCGCTGATAACTCGAGAACGGTCGAATGTTAGCGTTTGCCGTATGTTGCATCGTGTTCAGCACATCGAATTACCCCTATACAGTTAATTTGAAGCGTTTAAGGGAAGTGTACGGTAGTGTTTTGGCAGAAAATTGCTTTTTTCGAAAATTGAGCAATTCGCTGATAACTCGAGAACGGTCGAATGTTAGCGTTTGCCGTATGTTGCATCGTGTTCAGCACATCGAATTACCCCTATACAGTGAATTTGAAGCCTTTAAGGGAAGTGTACGGTAATGTTTTGACAGAAAATTGCTTTTTTCGAAAATCAAGCAATTCGCTGATAACTCGAGAACGGTCGAATGTTAGCGTTTGCCGTATGTTGCATTGGGTTCAGCGCATCGAATTACCCCTATACACTGAATTTGGAGTGGTTACGGGAAGTGTACGGTAGTGTTTTGGAAGGAAAACCCGTTTATGCGATATTCGTGCGTTTCACGGGCAGAAAAGCACGTTTTACACAGTCCTCACTGTTTTGATGATAACTCAAGAACGGTCGAATGTTAGCGTTTGCCGTATGTTGCATCGTGTTCAGCACATGGAATTACCCCTATACAGTTAATTTGAAGCGTTTAAGGGAAGTGTACGGTAGTGTTTTGGCAGAAAATTGCTTTTTTCGAAAATCGAGCAATTCGCTGATAACTCGAGAACGGTCGAATGTTAGCGTTTGCCGTATGTTGCACTGCGTTCAGCGCATCGAACTACCCCTATACACTGAATTTGGAGTGGTTACGGGAAGTGTACGGTAGTGTTTTGGTAGGAAAACCCGTTTATTGCGATATTCGTGCGTTTCACGGGCAGAAAAGCACGTTTTACACAGTCCTCACTGTTTTGATGATAACTCAAGAACGGTCGAATGTTAGCATTTGCCGTATGTTGCATCGTGTTCACCGCATCGAATTACCCCTATACACTGAATTTGGAGTGGTTACGGGAAGTGTACGGTAGTGTTTTGGTAGGAAAACCCGTTTATGCGATATTCGTGCGTTTCACGGGCAGAAAAGCACGTTTTACACAGTCCTCACTGTTTTGATGATAACTCAAGAACGGTCGAATGTTAGCGTTTGCCGTATGTTGCATCGTGTTCACCGCATCGAATTACCCCTATACAGTGAATTTGAAGCGTTTAAGGGAAGTGTACGGTAATGTTTTGACAGAAAATTGCTTTTTTCGAAAATCAAGCAATTCGCTGATAACTCGAGAACGGTCGAATGTTAGCGTTTGCCGTATGTTGCATTGCGTTCAGCGCATCGAATTACCCCTATAGAGTGAATTTGGAGTGGTTACGGGAAGTGTACGGTAGTGTTTTGGAAGGAAAACCCGTTTATGCGATATTCGTGCGTTTCACGGGCAGAAAAGCACGTTTTACACAGTCCTCACTGTTTTGATGATAACTCAAGAACGGTCGAATGTTAGCGTTTGCCGTATGTTGCATCGTGTTCAGCACATCGAATTACCCCTATACAGTTAATTTGAAGCGTTTAAGGGAAGTGTACGGTAGTGTTTTGGCAGAAAATTGCTTTTTTCGAAAACTGAGCAATTCGCTGATAACTCGAGAACGGTCGAATGTTAGCGTTTGCCGTATGTTGCATCGTGTTCAGCACATCGAATTACCCCTATACAGTGAATTTGAAGCGTTTAAGGGAAGTGTACGGTAGTGTTTTGGCAGAAAATTGCTTTTTTCAAAAATCGAGCAATTCGCTGATAACTCGAGAACGGTCGAATGTTAGCGTTTGCCGTATGTTGCATCGTGTTCAGCACATCGAATTACCCCTATACAGTTAATTTGAAGCGTTTAAGGGAAGTGTACGGTAGTGTTGTGGCAGAAAATTGCTTTTTTCGAAAATTGAGCAATTCGCTGATAACTCGAGAACGGTCGAATGTTAGCGTTTGCCGTATGTTGCATTGGGTTCAGCGCATCGAATTACCCCTATACACTGAATTTGGAGTGCTTACGGGAAGTGTACGGTAGTGTTTTGGAAGGAAAACCCGTTTATGCGATATTCGTGCGTTTCACGGGCAGAAAAGCACGTTTTACACAGTCCTCACTGTTTTGATGATAACTCAAGAACGGTCGAATGTTAGCGTTTGCCGTATGTTGCATCGTGTTCAGCACATGGAATTACCCCTATACAGTTAATTTGAAGCGTTTAAGGGAAGTGTACGGTAGTGTTTTGGCAGAAAATTGCTTTTTTCGAAAATCGAGCAATTCGCTGATAACTCGAGAACGGTCGAATGTTAGCGTTTGCCGTATGTTGCATCGTGTTCAGCACATCGAATTACCCCTATACAGTTAATTTGAAGCGTTTAAGGGAAGTGTAAGGTAGTGTTTTGGCAGAAAATTGCTTTTTTCGAAAAATGAGCAATTCGCTGATAACTCGAGAACGGTCGAATGTTAGCGTTTGCCGTATGTTGCATCGTGTTCAGCACATCGAATTACCCCTATACAGTGAATTTGAAGCCTTTAAGGGAAGTGTACGGTAATGTTTTGACAGAAAATTGCTTTTTTCGAAAATCAAGCAATTCGCTGATAACTCGAGAACGGTCGAATGTTAGCGTTTGCCGTATGTTGCATTTTGTTCAGCGCATCGAATTACCCCCATAGAGTGAATTTGGAGTGGTTACGGGAAGTGTACGGTAGTGTTTTGGAAGGAAAACCCGTTTATGCGATATTCGTGCGTTTCACGGGAAGAAAAGCACGTTTTACACAGTCCTCACTCTTTTGATGATAACTCAAGAACGGTCGAATGTTAGCGTTTGCCGTATGTTGCATCGTGTTCAGCGCATCGAATTACCCCTATACAGTGAATTTGAAGCGTTTAAGGGGAGTGTACGGTAATGTTTTGACAGAAAATTGCTTTTTTTCGAAAATCAAGCAATTCGCTGATAACTCGAGAACGGTCGAATGTTAGCGTTTGCCGTATGTTGCATTGCGTTCAGCGCATCGAATTACCCCTATAGAGTGAATTTGGAGTGGTTACGGGAAGTGTACGGTAGTGTTTTGGAAGGAAAACCCGTTTATGCGATATTCGTGCGTTTCACGGGCAGAAAAGCACGTTTTACACAGTCCTCACTGTTTTGATGATAACTCAAGAACGGTCGAATGTTAGCGTTTGCCGTATGTTGCATCGTGTTCAGCGCATCGAATTACCCCTATACAGTGAATTTGAAGCGTTTAAGGGAAGTGTACGGTAGTGTTTTGGCAGAAAATTGCTTTTTTCGAAAATTGAGCAATTCGCTGATAACTCGAGAACGGTCGAATGTTAGCGTTTGCCGTATGTTGCATCGTGTTCAGCACCTCGAATTACCCCTATACAGTGAATTTGAAGCGTTTAAGGGAAGTGTACGGTAGTGTTTTGGCAGAAAATTGCTTTTTTCAAAAATCGAGCAATTCGCTGATAACTCGAGAACGGTCGAATGTTAGCGTTTGCCGTATGTTGCATCGTGTTCAGCACATCGAATTACCCCTATACAGTTAATTTGAAGCGTTTAAGGGAAGTGTACGGTAGTGTTTTGGCAGAAAATTGCTTTTTTCGAAAATTGAGCAATTTGCTGATAACTCGAGAACGGTCGAATGTTAGCGTTTGCCGTATGTTGCATCGTGTTCAGCACATCGAATTACCCCTATACAGTGAATTTGAAGCGTTTAAGGGAAGTGTACGGTAGTGTTTTGGCAGAAAATTGCTTTTTTCGAAAATCGAGCAATTCGCTGATAACTCGAGAACGGTCGAATGTTAGCGTTTGCCGTATGTTGCATTGCGTTCAGCGCATCGAATTACCCCTATACACTGAATTTGGAGTGGTTACGGGAAGTGGACGGTAGTGTTTTGGTAGGAAAACCCGTTTATGCGATATTCGTGCGTTTCACGGGCAGAAAAGCACGTTTTACACAGTCCTCACTGTTTTGATGATAACTCAAGAACGGTCGAATGTTAGCGTTTGCCGTATGTTGCATCGTGTTCAGCGCATCGAATTACCCCTATACAGTGAATTTGAAGCCTTTAAGGGAAGTGTACGGTAATGTTTTGACAGAAAATTGCTTTTTTCGAAAATCAAGCAATTCGCTGATAACTCGAGAACGGTCGAATGTTAGCGTTTGCCGTATGTTGCATTGGGTTCAGCGCATCGAATTACCCCTATACACTGAATTTGGAGTGGTTACGGGAAGTGTACGGTAGTGTTTTGGAAGGAAAACCCGTTTATGCGATATTCGTGCGTTTCACGGGCAGAAAAGCACGTTTTACACAGTCCTCACTGTTTTGATGATAACTCAAGAACGGTCGAATGTTAGCGTTTGCCGTATGTTGCATCGTGTTCAGCACATCGAATTACCCCTATACAGTTAATTTGAAGCGTTTAAGGGAAGTGTACGGTAGTGTTTTGGTAGGAAAACCCGTTTATGCGATATTCGTGCGTTTCACGGGCAGAAAAGCACGTTTTACACAGTCCTCACTGTTTTGATGATAACTCAAGAACGGTCGAATGTTAGCGTTTGCCGTATGTTGCATCGTGTTCAGCACATCGAATTACCCCTATACAGTTAATTTGAAGCGTTTAAGTGAAGTGTACGGTAGTGTTTTGGCAGAAAATTGTTTTTTTCGAAAATTGAGCAATTCGCTGATAACTCGAGAACGGTCGAATGTTAGCGTTTGCCGTATGTTGCATCGTGTTCAGCACATCGAATTACCCCTATACAGTGAATTTGAAGCGTTTAAGGGAAGTGTACGGTAGTGTTTTGGCAGAAAATTGCTTTTTTCAAAAATCGAGCAATTCGCTGATAACTCGAGAACGGTCGAATGTTAGCGTTTGCCGTATGTTGCACTGCGTTCAGCGCATCGAATTACCCCTATCCACTGAATTTGGAGTGGTTACGGGAAGTGTACGGTAGTGTTTTGGTAGGAAAACCCGTTTATGCGATATTCGTGCGTTTCACGGGCAGAAAAGCACGTTTTACACAGTCCTCACTGTTTTGATGATAACTCAAGAACGGTCGAATGTTAGCGTTTGCCGTATGTTGCATCGTGTTCAGCGCATCGAATTACCCCTATACAGTGAATTTGAAGCGTTTAAGAGAAGTGTACGGTAGTGTTTTGGCAGAAAATTGCTTTTTTCAAAAATTGAGCAATTCGCTGATAACTCGAGAACGGACGAATGTTAGCGTTTGCCGTATGTTGCATCGTGTTCAGCGCATCGAATTACCCCTATACAGTGAATTTGAAGCGTTTAAGGGAAGTGCACGGTAATGTTTTGACAGAAAATTGCTTTTTTCGAAAATCAAGCAATTCGCTGATAACTCGAGAACGGTCGAATGTTAGCGTTTGCCGTATGTTGCATTGCGTTCAGCGCATCGAATTACCCCTATACACTGAATTTGGAGTGGTTACGGGAAGTGTACGGTAGTGTTTTGGTAGGAAAACCCGTTTATGCGATATTCGTGCGTTTCACGGGCAGAAAAGCACGTTTTACACAGTCCTCACTGTGTTGATGATAACTCAAGAACGGTCGAATGCTAGCGTTTGCCGTATGTTGCATCGTGTTCAGCACATCGAATTACCCCTATACAGTTAATTTGAAGCGTTTAAGGGAAGTGTACGGTAGTGTTTTGGCAGAAAATTGCTTTTTTCGAAAATTGAGCAATTCGCTGATAACTCGAGAACGGTCGAATGTGAGCGTTTGCCGTATGTTGCACTGCGTTCAGCGCATCGAATTACCTCTATACACTGAATTTGGAGTGGTTACGGGAAGTGTACGGTAGTGTTTTGGTAGGAAAACCCGTTTATGCGATATTCGTGCGTTTCACGGGCAGAAAAGCACGTTTTACACAGTCCTCACTGTTTTGATGATAACTCAAGAACGGTCGAATGTTAGCGTTTGCCGTATGTTGCATCGTGTTCAGCGCATCGAATTACCCCTATACAGTGAATTTGAAGCGTTTAAGAGAAGTGTACGGTAGTGTTTTGGCAGAAAATTGCTTTTTTCAAAAATTGAGCAATTCGCTGATAACTCGAGAACGGACGAATGTTAGCGTTTGCCGTATGTTGCATCGTGTTCAGCGCATCGAATTACCCCTATACAGTGAATTTGAAGCGTTTAAGGGAAGTGCACGGTAATGTTTTGACAGAAAATTGCTTTTTTCGAAAATCAAGCAATTCGCTGATAACTCGAGAACGGTCGAATGTTAGCGTTTGCCGTATGTTGCATTGCGTTCAGCGCATCGAATTACCCCTATACACTGAATTTGGAGTGGTTACGGGAAGTGTACGGTAGTGTTTTGGTAGGAAAACCCGTTTATGCGATATTCGTGCGTTTCACGGGCAGAAAAGCACGTTTTACACAGTCCTCACTGTGTTGATGATAACTCAAGAACGGTCGAATGCTAGCGTTTGCCGTATGTTGCATCGTGTTCAGCGCATCGAATTACCCCTATACAGTGAATTTGAAGCGTTTAAGGGAAGTGCACGGTAATGTTTTGACAGAAAATTGCTTTTTTCGAAAATCAAGCAATTCGCTGATAACTCGAGAACGGTCGAATGTTAGCGTTTGCCGTATGTTGCATTGCGTTCAGCGCATCGAATTACCCCTATACACTGAATTTGGAGTGGTTACGGGAAGTGTACGGTAGTGTTTTGGTAGGAAAACCCGTTTATGCGATATTCGTGCGTTTCACGGGCAGAAAAGCACGTTTTACACAGTCCTCACTGTGTTGATGATAACTCAAGAACGGTCGAATGCTAGCGTTTGCCGTATGTTGCATCGTGTTCAGCACATCGAATTACCCCTATACAGTTAATTTGAAGCGTTTAAGGGAAGTGTACGGTAGTGTTTTGGCAGAAAATTGCTTTTTTCGAAAATTGAGCAATTCGCTGATAACTCGAGAACGGTCGAATGTGAGCGTTTGCCGTATGTTGCACTGCGTTCAGCGCATCGAATTACCTCTATACACTGAATTTGGAGTGGTTACGGGAAGTGTACGGTAGTGTTTTGGTAGGAAAACCCGTTTATGCGATATTCGTGCGTTTCACGGGCAGAAAAGCACGTTTTACACAGTCCTCACTGTTTTGATGATAACTCAAGAACGGTCGAATGTTAGCGTTTGCCGTATGTTGCATCGTGTTCAGCGCATCGAATTACCCCTATACAGTGAATTTGAAGCGTTTAAGAGAAGTGTACGGTAGTGTTTTGGCAGAAAATTGCTTTTTTCAAAAATTGAGCAATTCGCTGATAACTCGAGAACGGACGAATGTTAGCGTTTGCCGTATGTTGCATCGTGTTCAGCGCATCGAATTACCCCTATTCAGTGAATTTGAAGCGTTTAAGGGAAGTGCACGGTAATGTTTTGACAGAAAATTGCTTTTTTCGAAAATCAAGCAATTCGCTGATAACTCGAGAACGGTCGAATGTTAGCGTTTGCCGTATGTTGCATTGCGTTCAGCGCATCGAATTACCCCTATACACTGAATTTGGAGTGGTTACGGGAAGTGTACGGTAGTGTTTTGGTAGGAAAACCCGTTTATGCGATATTCGTGCGTTTCACGGGCAGAAAAGCACGTTTTACACAGTCCTCACTGTGTTGATGATAACTCAAGAACGGTCGAATGCTAGCGTTTGCCGTATGTTGCATCGTGTTCAGCACATCGAATTACCCCTATACAGTTAATTTGAAGCGTTTAAGGGAAGTGTACGGTAGTGTTTTGGCAGAAAATTGCTTTTTTCGAAAATTGAGCAATTCGCTGATAACTCGAGAACGGTCGAATGTGAGCGTTTGCCGTATGTTGCACTGCGTTCAGCGCATCGAATTACCTCTATACACTGAATTTGGAGTGGTTACGGGAAGTGTACGGTAGTGTTTTGGTAGGAAAACCCGTTTATGCGATATTCGTGCGTTTCACGGGCAGAAAAGCACGTTTTACACAGTCCTCACTGTTTTGATGATAACTCAAGAACGGTCGAATGTTAGCGTTTGCCGTATGTTGCATCGTGTTCAGCACATCGAATTACCCCTATACAGTTAATTTGAAGCGTTTAAGGGAAGTGTACGGTAGTGTTTTGGCAGAAAATTGCTTTTTTCGAAAATTGAGCAATTCGCTGATAACTCGAGAACGGTCGAATGTTAGCGTTTGCCGTATGTTGCATCGTGTTCAGCACATCGAATTACCCCTATACAGTGGATTTGAAGCGTTTAAGGGAAGTGTACGGTAGTGTTTTGGCAGAAAATTGCTTTTTTCAAAAATCGAGCAATTCGCTGATAACTCGAGAACGGTCGAATGTTAGCGTTTGCCGTATGTTGCATCGTGTTCAGCACATCGAATTACCCCTATACAGTGAATTTGAAGCGTTTAAGGGAAGTGTACGGTAGTGTTTTGGCAGAAAATTGCTTTTTTCGAAAATCGAGCAATTCGCTGATAACTCGAGAACGGTCGAATGTTAGCGTTTGCCGTATGTTGCATTGCGTTCAGCGCATCGAATTACCCCTATACACTGAATTTCGAGTGGTTACGGGAAGTGTACGGTAGTGTTTTGGTAGGAAAACCCGTTTATGCGATATTCGTGCGTTTCACGGGCAGAAAAGCACGTTTTACACAGTCCTCACTGTTTTGATGATAACTCAAGAACGGTCGAATGTTAGCGTTTGCCGTATGTTGCATCGTGTTCAGCGCATCGAATTACCCCTATACAGTGAATTTGAAGCCTTTAAGGGAAGTGCACGGTAATGTTTTGACAGAAAATTGTTTTTTTCGAAAATCAAGCAATTCGCTGATAACTCGAGAACGGTCGAATGTTAGCGTTTGCCGTATGTTGCATTGCGTTCAGCGCATCGAATTACCCCTATACACTGAATTTGGAGTGGTTACGGGAAGTGTACGGTAGTGTTTTGGTAGGAAAACCCGTTTATGCGATATTCGTGCGTTTCACGGGCAGAAAAGCACGTTTTACACAGTCCTCACTGTGTTGATGATAACTCAAGAACGGTCGAATGTTAGCGTTTGCCGTATGTTGCATCGTGTTCAGCACATCGAATTACCCCTATACAGTTAATTTGAAGCGTTTAAGGGAAGTGTACGGTAGTGTTTTGGCAGAAAATTGCTTTTTTCGAAAATTGAGCAATTCGCTGATAACTCGAGAACGGTCGAATGTTAGCGTTTGCCGTATGTTGCATCGTGTTCAGCACATCGAATTACCCCTATACAGTGAATTTGAAGCGTTTAAGGGAAGTGTACGGTAGTGTTTTGGCAGAAAATTGCTTTTTTCAAAAATCGAGCAATTCGCTGATAACTCGAGAACGGTCGAATGTTAGCGTTTGCCGTATGTTGCATCGTGTTCAGCACATCGAATTACCCCTATACAGTTAATTTGAAGCGTTTAAGGGAAGTGTACGGTAGTGTTTTGGCAGAAAATTGCTTTTTTCGAAAATTGAGCAATTCGCTGATAACTCGAGAACGGTCGAATGTTAGCGTTTGCCGTATGTTGCATCGTATTCAGCACATCGAATTACCCCTATACAGTCAATTTGAAGCGTTTAAGGGAAGTGTACGGTAGTGTTTTGGCAGAAAATTGCTTTTTTCGAAAATCGAGCAATTCGCTGATAACTCGAGAACGGTCGAATGTTAGCGTTTGCCGTATGTTGCATTGCGTTCAGCGCATCGAATTACCCCTATACACTGAATTTGGAGTGGTTACGGGAAGTGTACGGTAGTGTTTTGGTAGGAAAACCCGTTTATTGCGATATTCGTGCGTTTCACGGGCAGAAAAGCACGTTTTACACAGTCCTCACTGTTTTGATGATAACTCAAGAACGGTCGAATGTTAGCGTTTGCCGTATGTTGCATCGTGTTCAGCGCATCGAATTACCCCTATACAGTGAATTTGAAGCCTTTAAGGGAAGTGCACGGTAATGTTTTGACAGAAAATTGCTTTTTTCGAAAATCAAGCAATTCGCTGATAACTCGAGAACGGTCGAATGTTAGCGTTTGCCGTATGTTGCATTGCGTTCAGCGCATCGAATTACCCCTATACACTGAATTTGGAGTGGTTACGGGAAGTGTACGGTAGTGTTTTGGTAGGAAAACCCGTTTATGCGATATTCGTGCGTTTCACGGGCAGAAAAGCACGTTTTACACAGTCCTCACTGTGTTGATGATAACTCAAGAACGGTCGAATGTTAGCGTTTGCCGTATGTTGCATCGTGTTCAGCACATCGAATTACCCCTATACAGTTAATTTGAAGCGTTTAAGGGAAGTGTACGGTAGTGTTTTGGCAGAAAATTGCTTTTTTCGAAAATTGAGCAATTCGCTGATAACTCGAGAACGGTCGAATGTTAGCGTTTGCCGTATGTTGCATCGTGTTCAGCACATCGAATTACCCCTATACAGTGAATTTGAAGCGTTTAAGGGAAGTGTACCGTGGTGTTTTGGCAGAAAATTGCTTTTTTCGAAAATCGAGCAATTCGCTGATAACTCGAGAACGGTCGAATGTTAGCGTTTGCCGTATGTTGCATCGTGTTCAGCACACCGAATTACCCCTATACAGTGAATTTGAAGCGTTTAAGGGAAGTGTACGGTAGTGTTTTGGCAGAAAATTGCTTTTTTCGAAAATCGAGCAATCCGCTGATAACTCGAGAACGGTCGAATGTTAGCGTTTGCCGTATGTTGCATTGGGTTCAGCGCATCGAATTACCCCTATACACTGAATTTGGAGTGGTTACGGGAAGTGTACGGTAGTGTTTTGGAAGGAAAACCCGTTTATGCAATATTCGTGCGTTTCACGGGCAGAAAAGCACGTTTTACACAGTCCTCACTGTTTTGATGATAACTCAAGAACGGTCGAATGTTAGCGTTTGCCGTATGTTGCATCGTGTTCAGCACATCGAATTACCCCTATACAGTTAATTTGAAGCGTTTAAGGGAAGTGTACGGTAGTGTTTTGGCAGAAAATTGCTTTTTTCGAAAATCGAGCAATTCGCTGATAACTCGAGAACGGTCGAATGTTAGCGTTTGCCGTATGTTGCACTGCGTTCAGCGCATCGAATTACCCCTATACACTGAATTTGGAGTGGTTACGGGAAGTGTACGGTAGTGTTTTGGTAGGAAAACCCGTTTATGCGATATTCGTGCGTTTCACGGGCAGAAAAGCACGTTTTACACAGTCCTCACTGTTTTGATGATAACTCAAGAACGGTCGAATGCTAGCGTTTGCCGTATGTTGCATCGTGTTCAGCACATCGAATTACCCCTATACAGTTAATTTGAAGCGTTTAAGGGAAGTGTACGGTAGTGTTTTGGCAGAAAATTGCTTTTTTCGAAAATTGAGCAATTCGCTGATAACTCGAGAACGGTCGAATGTTAGCGTTTGCTATGTTGCATCGTGTTCAGCACATCGAATTACCCCTATACAGTGAATTTGAAGCGTTTAAGGGAAGTGTACGGTAGTGTTTTGGCAGAAAATTGCTTTTTTCAAAAATCGAGCAATTCGCTGATAACTCGAGAACGGTCGAATGTTAGCGTTTGCCGTATGTTGCATTGCGTTCAGCGCATCGAATTACCCCTATACACTGAATTTGGAGTGGTTACGGGAAGTGTACGGTAGTGTTTTGGTAGGAAAACCCGTTTATGCGATATTCGTGCGTTTCACGGGCAGAAAAGCACGTTTTACACAGTCCTCACTGTTTTGATGATAACTCAAGAACGGTCGAATGTTAGCGTTTGCCGTATGTTGCATCGTGTTCAGCGCATCGAATTACCCCTATACAGTGAATTTGAAGCCTTTAAGGGAAGTGTACGGTAATGTTTTGACAGAAAATTGCTTTTTTCGAAAATCAAGCAATTCGCTGATAACTCGAGAACGGTCGAATGTTAGCGTTTGCCGTATGTTGCACTGCGTTCAGCGCATCGAATTACCCCTATACACTGAATTTGGAGTGGTTACGGGAAGTGTACGGTAGTGTTTTGGTAGGAAAACCCGTTTATGCGATATTCGTGCGTTTCACGGGCAGAAAAGCACGTTTTACACAGTCCTCACTGTTTTGATGATAACTCAAGAACGGTCGAATGTTAGCGTTTGCCGTATGTTGCATCGTGTTCAGCGCATCGAATTACCCCTATACAGTGAATTTGAAGCGTTTAAGAGAAGTGTACGGTAGTGTTTTGGCAGAAAATTGCTTTTTTCAAAAATTGAGCAATTCGCTGATAACTCGAGAACGGTCGAATGTTAGCGTTTGCCGTATGTTGCATTGTGTTCAGCGCATCGAATTACCCCTATACAGTGAATTTGAAGCCTTTAAGGGAAGTGTACGGTAATGTTTTGACAGAAAATTGCTTTTTTCGAAAATCAAGCAATTCGCTGATAACTCGAGAACGGTCGAATGTTAGCGTTTGCCGTATGTTGCACTGCGTTCAGCGCATTGAATTACCCCTATACACTGAATTTGGAGTGGTTACGGGAAGTGTACGGTAGTGTTTTGGTAGGAAAACCCGTTTATGCGATATTCGTGCGTTTCACGGGCAGAAAAGCACGTTTTACACAGTCCTCACTGTTTTGATGATAACTCAAGAACGGTCGAATGTTAGCGTTTGCCGTATGTTGCATCGTGTTCAGCGCATCGAATTACCCCTATACAGTGAATTTGAAGCGTTTAAGAGAAGTGTACGGTAGTGTTTTGGCAGAAAATTGCTTTTTTCAAAAATTGAGCAATTCGCTGATAACTCGAGAACGGACGAATGTTAGCGTTTGCCGTATGTTGCATCGTGTTCAGCGCATCGAATTACCCCTATACAGTGAATTTGAAGCGTTTAAGGGAAGTGCACGGTAATGTTTTGACAGAAAATTGCTTTTTTCGAAAATCAAGCAATTCGCTGATAACTCGAGAACGGTCGAATGTTAGCGTTTGCCGTATGTTGCATTGCGTTCAGCGCATCGAATTACCCCTATACACTGAATTTGGAGTGGTTACGGGAAGTGTACGGTAGTGTTTTGGTAGGAAAACCCGTTTATGCGATATTCGTGCGTTTCACGGGCAGAAAAGAACGTTTTACACAGTCCTCACTGTGTTGATGATAACTCAAGAACGGTCGAATGTTAGCGTTTGCCGTATGTTGCATCGTGTTCAGCACATCGAATTACCCCTATACAGTGAATTTGAAGCGTTTAAGGGAAGTGTACCGTGGTGTTTTGGCAGAAAATTGCTTTTTTCGAAAATCGAGCAATTCGCTGATAACTCGAGAACGGTCGAATGTTAGCGTTTGCCGTATGTTGCATCGTGTTCAGCACACCGAATTACCCCTATACAGTGAATTTGAAGCGTTTAAGGGAACTGTACGGTAGTGTTTTGGCAGAAAATTGCTTTTTTCGAAAATCGAGCAATTCGCTGATAACTCGAGAACGGTCGAATGTTAGCGTTTGCCGTATGTTGCATTGCGTTCAGCGCATCGAATTACCCCTATACACTGAATTTGGAGTGGTTACGGGAAGTGTACGGTAGTGTTTTGGTAGGAAAACCCGTTTATGCGATATTCGTGCGTTTCACGGGCAGAAAAGCACGTTTTACACAGTCCTCACTGTTTTGATGATAACTCAAGAACGGTCGAATGTTAGCGTTTGCCGTATGTTGCATCGTGTTCAGCGCATCGAATTACCCCTATACAGTGAATTTGAAGCCTTTAAGGGAAGTGTACGGTAATGTTTTGACAGAAAATTGCTTTTTTCGAAAATCAAGCAATTCGCTGATAACTCGAGAACGGTCGAATGTTAGCGTTTGCCGTATGTTGCATTGGGTTCAGCGCATCGAATTACCCCTATCCACTGAATTTGGAGTGGTTACGGGAAGTGTACGGTAGTGTTTCGGAAGGAAAACCCGTTTATGCGATATTCGTGCGTTTCACGGGCAGAAAAGCACGTTTTACACAGTCCTCACTGTTTTGATGATAACTCAAGAACGGTCGAATGTTAGCGTTTGCCGTATGTTGCATCGTGTTCAGCGCATCGAATTACCCCTATACAGTGAATTTGAAGCGTTTAAGAGAAGTGTACGGTAGTGTTTTGGCAGAAAATTGCTTTTTTCGAAAATTGAGCAATTCGCTGATAACTCGAGAACGGACGAATGTTAGCGTTTGCCGTATGTTGCATCGTGTTCAGCGCATCGAATTACCCCTATACAGTGAATTTGAAGCGTTTAAGGGAAGTGTACGGTAATGTTTTGACAGAAAATTGCTTTTTTCGAAAATCAAGCAATTCGCTGATAACTCGAGAACGGTCGAATGTTAGCGTTTGCCGTATGTTGCATTGCGTTCAGCGCATCGAATTACCCCTATAGAGTGAATGTGGAGTGGTTACGGGAAGTGTACGGTAGTGTTTTGGTAGGAAAACCCGTTTATGCGATATTCGTGCGTTTCACGGGCAGAAAAGCACGTTTTACACAGTCCTCACTGTTTTGATGATAACTCAAGAACGGTCGAATGTTAGCGTTTGCCGTATGTTGCATCGTGTTCAGCGCATCGAATTACCCCTATACAGTGAATTTAAAGCCTTTAAGGGAAGTGTACGGTAATGTTTTGGCAGAAAATTGCTTTTTTCGAAAATCGAGCAATTCGCTGATAACTCGAGAACGGTCGAATGTTAGCGTTTGCCGTATGTTGCATCGTGTTCAGCACATCGAATTACCCCTATACAGTGAATTTGAAGCGTTTAAGGGAAGTGTACGGTAGTGTTTTGGCAGAAAATTGCTTTTTTCGAAAATCGAGCAATTCGCTGATAACTCGAGAACGGTCGAATGTTAGCGTTTGCCGTATGTTGCATCGTGTTCAGCACACCGAATTACCCCTATACAGTGAATTTGAAGCGTTTAAGGGAAGTGTACGGTAGTGTTTTGGCAGAAAATTGCTTTTTTCGAAAATCGAGCAATTCGCTGATAACTCGAGAACGGTCGAATGTTAGCGTTTGCCGTATGTTGCATTGCGTTCAGCGCATCGAATTACCCCTATACACTGAATTTGGAGTGGTTACGGGAAGTGTACGGTAGTGTTTTGGTAGGAAAACCCGTTTATGCGATATTCGTGCGTTTCACGGGCAGAAAAGCACGTTTTACACAGTCCTCACTGTTTTGATGATAACTCAAGAACGGTCGAATGTTAGCGTTTGCCGTATGTTGCATCGTGTTCAGCGCATCGAATTACGCCTATACACTGAATTTGGAGTGGTTACGGGAAGTGTACGGTAGTGTTTTGGTAGGAAAACCCGTTTATGCGATATTCGTGCGTTTCACGGGCAGAAAAGCACGTTTTACACAGTCCTCACTGTTTTGATGATAACTCAAGAACGGTCGAATGTTAGCGTTTGCCGTATGTTGCATCGTGTTCAGCGCATCGAATTACACCTATACAGTGAATTTGAAGCGTTTAAGGGAAGTGTACGGTAATGTTTTGACAGAAAATTGCTTTTTTCGAAAATCAAGCAATACGCTGATAACTCGAGAACGGTCGAATGTTAGCGTTTGCCGTATGTTGCATTGCGTTCAGCGCATCGAATTACGCCTATACACTGAATTTGGAGTGGTTACGGGAAGTGTACGGTAGTGTTTTGGTAGGAAAACCCGTTTATGCGATATTCGTGCGTTTCACGGGCAGAAAAGCACGTTTTACACAGTCCTCACTGTGTTGATGATAACTCAAGAACGGTCGAATGTTAGCGTTTGCCGTATGTTGCATCGTGTTCAGCACATCGAATTACCCCTATACAGTTAATTTGAAGCGTTTAAGGGAAGTGTACGGTAGTGTTTTGGCAGAAAATTGCTTTTTTCGAAAATTGAGCAATTCGCTGATAACTCGAGAACGGTCGAATGTTAGCGTTTGCCGTATGTTGCATCGTGTTCAGCACATCGAATTACCCCTATACAGTGAGTTTGAAGCGTTTACGGGAAGTGTACCGTGGTGTTTTGGCAGAAAATTGCTTTTTTCGAAAATCGAGCAATTCGCTGATAACTCGAGAACGGTCGAATGTTAGCGTTTGCCGTATGTTGCATCGTGTTCAGCACACCGAATTACCCCTATACAGTGAATTTGAAGCGTTTAAGGGAAGTGTACGGTAGTGTTTTTGCAGAAAATTGCTTTTTTCGAAAATCGAGCAATTCGCTGATAACTCGAGAACGGTCGAATGTTAGCGTTTGCCGTATGTTGCATTGCGTTCAGCACATCGAATTACCCCTATACACTGAATTTGGAGTGGTTACGGGAAGTGTACGGTAGTGTTTTGGTAGGAAAACCCGTTTATGCGATATTCGTGCGTTTCACGGGCAGAAAAGCACGTTTTACACCTTCCTCACTGTTTTGATGATAACTCAAGAACGGTCGAATGTTAGCGTTTGCCGTATGTTGCATCGTGTTCAGCGCATCGAATTACACCTATACAGTGAATTTGAAGCGTTTCAGGGAAGTGTACGGTAATGTTTTGACAGAAAATTGCTTTTTTCGAAAATCAAGCAATTCGCTGATAACTCGAGAACGGTCGAATGTTAGCGTTTGCCGTATGTTGCATTGCGTTCAGCGCATCGAATTACCCCTATACACTGAATTTGGAGTGGTTACGGGAAGTGTAAGGTAGTGTTTTGGTAGGAAAACCCGTTTATGCGATATTCGTGCGTTTCACGGGCAGAAAAGCACGTTTTACACAGTCCTCACTGTGTTGATGATAACTCAAGAACGGTCGAATGTTAGCGTTTGCCGTATGTTGCATCGTGTTCAGCACATCGAATTACCCCTATACAGTTAATTTGAAGCGTTTAAGGGAAGTGTACGGTAGTGTTTTGGCAGAAAATTGCTTTTTTCGAAAATTGAGCAATTCGCTGATAACTCGAGAACGGTCGAATGTTAGCGTTTGCCGTATGTTGCATCGTGTTCAGCACATCGAATTACCCCTATACAGTGAATTTGAAGCGTTTAAGGGAAGTGTACCGTGGTGTTTTGGCAGAAAATTGCTTTTTTCGAAAATCGAGCAATTCGCTGATAACTCGAGAACGGTCGAATGTTAGCGTTTGCCGTATGTTGCATCGTGTTCAGCACACCGAATTACCCCTATACAGTGAATTTGAAGCGTTTAAGGGAAGTGTACGGTAGTGTTTTGGCAGAAAATTGCTTTTTTCGAAAATCGAGCAATTCGCTGATAACTCGAGAACGGTCGAATGTTAGCGTTTGCCGTATGTTGCATTGGGTTCAGCGCATCGAATTACCCCTATACACTGAATTTGGAGTGGTTACGGGAAGTGTACGGTAGTGTTTTGGAAGGAAAACCCGTTTATGCGATATTCGTGCGTTTCACGGGCAGAAAAGCACGTTTTACACAGTCCTCACTGTTTTGATGATAACTCAAGAACGGTCGAATGTTAGCGTTTGCCGTATGTTGCATCGTGTTCAGCACATCGAATTACCCCTATACAGTTAATTTGAAGCGTTTAAGGGAAGTGTACGGTAGTGTTTTGGCAGAAAATTGCTTTTTTCGAAAATCGAGCGATTCGCTGATAACTCGAGAACGGTCGAATGTTAGCGTTTGCCGTATGTTGCACTGCGTTCAGCGCATCGAATTACCCCTATACACTGAATTTGGAGTGGTTACGGGAAGTGTACGGTAGTGTTTTGGTAGGAAAACCCGTTTATGCGATATTCGTGCGTTTCACGGGCAGAAAAGCACGTTTTACACAGTCCTCACTGTTTTGATGATAACTCAAGAACGGTCGAATGTTAGCGTTTGCCGTATGTTGCATCGTGTTCAGCACATCGAATTACCCCTATACAGTGAATTTGAAGCCTTTAAGGGAAGTGTACGGTAATGTTTTGACAGAAAATTGCTTTTTTCGAAAATCAAGCAATTCGCTGATAACTCGAGAACGGTCGAATGTTAGCGTTTGCCGTATGTTGCACTGCGTTCAGCGCATCGAATTACCCCTATACACTGAATTTGGAGTGGTTACGGGAAGTGTACGGTAGTGTTTTGGTAGGAAAACCCGTTTATGCGATATTCGTGCGTTTCACGGGCAGAAAAGCACGTTTTACACAGTCCTCACTGTTTTGATGATAACTCAAGAACGGTCGAATGTTAGCGTTTGCCGTATGTTGCATCGTGTTCAGCGCATCGAATTACCCCTATACAGTGAATTTGAAGCGTTTAAGAGAAGTGTACGGTAGTGTTTTGGCAGAAAATTGCTTTTTTCAAAAATTGAGCAATTCGCTGATAACTCGAGAACGGTCGAATGTTAGCGTTTGCCGTATGTTGCATCGTGTTCAGCGCATCGAATTACCCCTATACAGTGAATTTGAAGCGTTTAAGGGAAGTGCACGGTAATGTTTTGACAGAAAATTGCTTTTTTCGAAAATCAAGCAATTCGCTGATAACTCGAGAACGGTCGAATGTTAGCGTTTGCCGTATGTTGCATTGCGTTCAGCGCATCGAATTACCCCTATACACTGAATTTGGAGTGGTTACGGGAAGTGTACGGTAGTGTTTTGGTAGGAAAACCCGTTTATGCGATATTCGTGCGTTTCACGGGCAGAAAAGCACGTTTTACACAGTCCTCACTGTGTTGATGATAACTCAAGAACGGTCGAATGTTAGCGTTTGCCGTATGTTGCATCGTGTTCAGCACATCGAATTACCCCTATACAGTTAATTTGAAGCGTTTAAGGGAAGTGTACGGTAGTGTTTTGGCAGAAAATTGCTTTTTTCGAAAATTGAGCAATTCGCTGATAACTCGAGAACGGTCGAATGTTAGCGTTTGCCGTATGTTGCATCGTGTTCAGCACATCGAATTACCCCTATACAGTGAATTTGAAGCGTTTAAGGGAAGTGTACCGTGGTGTTTTGGCAGAAAATTGCTTTTTTCGAAAATCGAGCAATTCGCTGATAACTCGAGAACGGTCGAATGTTAGCGTTTGACGTATGTTGCATCGTGTTCAGCACACCGAATTACCCCTATACAGTGAATTTGAAGCGTTTAAGGGAAGTGTACGGTAGTGTTTTGGCAGAAAATTGCTTTTTTCGAAAATCGAGCAATTCGCTGATAACTCGAGAACGGTCGAATGTTAGCGTTTGCCGTATGTTGCATTGCGTTCAGCGCATCGAATTACCCCTATACACTGAATTTGGAGTGGTTACGGGAAGTGTACGGTAGTGTTTTGGTAGGAAAACCCGTTTATGCGATATTCGTGCGTTTCACGGGCAGAAAAGCACGTTTTACACAGTCCTCACTGTTTTGATGATAACTCAAGAACGGTCGAATGTTAGCGTTTGCCGTATGTTGCATCGTGTTCAGCGCATCGAATTACCCCTATACAGTGAATTTGAAGCCTTTAAGGGAAGTGTACGGTAATGTTTTGACAGAAAATTGCTTTTTTCGAAAATCAAGCAATTCGCTGATAACTCGAGAACGGTCGAATGTTAGCGTTTGCCGTATATTGCATCGTGTTCAGCGCATCGAATTACCCCTATACAGTGAATTTGAAGCGTTTAAGGGAAGTGTACGGTAATGTTTTGACAGAAAATTGCTTTTTTCGAAAATCAAGCAATTCGCTGATAACTCGAGAACGGTCGAATGTTAGCGTTTGCCGTATGTTGCATTGCGTTCAGCGCATCGAATTACCCCTATAGAGTGAATGTGGAGTGGTTACGGGAAGTGTACGGTAGTGTTTTGGTAGGAAAACCCGTTTATGCGATATTCGTGCGTTTCACGGGCAGAAAAGCACGTTTTACACAGTCCTCACTGTTTTGATGATAACTCAAGAACGGTCGAATGTTAGCGTTTGCCGTATGTTGCATCGTGTTCAGCGCATCGAATTACCCCTATACAGTGAATTTGAAGCCTTTAAGGGAAGTGTACGGTAATGTTTTGGCAGAAAATTGCTTTTTCCGAAAATCGAGCAATTCGCTGATAACTCGAGAACGGTGGAATGTTAGCGTTTGCCGTATGTTGCATTGCGTTCAGCGCATCGAATTACCCCTATACACTGAATTTGGAGTGGTTACGGGAAGTGTACGGTAGTGTTTTGGTAGGAAAACCCGTTTATGCGATATTCGTGCGTTTCACGGGCAGAAAAGCACGTTTTACACAGTCCTCACTGTTTTGATGATAACTCAAGAACGGTCGAATGTTAGCGTTTGCCGTATGTTGCATCGTGTTCAGCACATCGAATTACCCCTATACAGTTAATTATACTTCTCTGTCTCGTCCTCGAGCTCAAATATGGTAGTAATGCTTTACTATGTGGTCTCACAGAATTTCCCAACTAAAAAATTCGAAATTCCCGCTCGTGGCGCCCCATGTCTCACTCGGTCGGTAAGCGGGGGCTCCATCTTCATTATGTTTTTCTGTGCGGTCTCAAAAAGTACCGAAAAATTTTACGTCATTAAAATATTAATAAACAAGTCAAAATAATTGATCCAGAGGGAAAAAATGAGTTCACAACATCGATATCGACATCCCACCAAGAGACATCGAGAGGACAACAAGAAGTATGACGAGATTCTTCTTAAAAAGATTCGTCGTTTAGAAAGTGAGGTTAAGTCTAGCCGATCCAGACAACACACGAGGAGATCTCCATCACCAAAATATTCAGATGACGCAGAGAGCTCTGCATCTTCATATTCCTCTTACAAAAGAAGGAAAAGACGCCATGCGTCTAGATACCGATACGGCGGTGAGCGTGCCCCTAGAGGCACAACACGTCTCAGGTATGACAGCTCGCGCAGCTCGAGCTCAAGTCAATACAGCACAGAGCACTCAAAATCTGAGTCGCCTGGCATCAGACTTGATAAAGAAAATCGTACGAGAAAGCTCCAGGACCCAGACACCAGAGGTAACATAAATAATTCAGACAATGAAACACCTACGGTCATAGTCACTGATGCTGTGGTGCACACTGCTCCCACATCAACACAGCAAAGCAACGCTGACGGCACAGAGATCTCCAAGGTAAATGATCAAACACTGTCTGATGAGTTATTGAATCTTCTGGGTGACATTCCGTCTAATGAAACTGAATGGGGTCCAGAGATCCACTCAGCCATTGAAGCACGCTGGACAAAAATTTTGCAAGAGGGATTAAACAAGGACACTCGTGAAGAGTTGTTGAAAAAATATCCTCCTGCTAAAAATTGTCAATCATTAAGAGCACCAGAAGTAAATCCTGAAATTAAAGGAGTACTCAATGCAGTAGCATTGAAAAAAGACTCTTATCAGATCCATATCCAGACTCAATTAGCAGCTGCCATGACAGCTCTAGCCATTGGTATGCAAGTGGCTCTACAGGCTAAAGAGGCATGTCAAGCACCTGTCATTGATATAAATTATACACAGATGATATCAGTGCTAAATGACTCGAGCTGGATATTGGCAAATCTCCACCATCAAGTGTCATCAGCCAGACGTGCGATTATCATACCAACACTGAATCCACTGGTTAAAAAAGCAGTAAACTCCAGCGATAAAGTGGATAAATGGCTGTTTGGAACAACGTTTGCGGAGGCCCTGAAAGCAGCAGAGTCATTGGAAAAATCATCGAAGACGATCACCAAACCAAGTGTGGTCCATAAGCCACGTGCAGAGTATCCAGCTTATGGGGGCGCAGCTAATCGTCCACCGAGGAAGAAGACAACATCTACTGGACCTTTAAACTCCAAGGGCCCCTCCAAGAAGACTCCGACAGCCAGTCAGAGCTATCATCGGGAGGGGCGCATCACGAGGAGCTCTCGACATGCGAGACGATAAACGTAAGAGCAGTTGCGGGGAGGTTAAAATTATTTGTCCCCCAATGGGAAATTGTAACATCAGACCCCTTCATCTTGTCGGTGGTAAAAGGATATAAAATACCATTCGATTATCGTCCTTGTCAAAAGATAACTCCGTCAGAGCCAAGACTCTCAACAGAAGAGGCGCAGGTACTTCCTAAGATGATAGAAGAAATGTGTAAAGAAAGAATAGTCGATAAAGTAGACCCCTGTGTGGGCCAATTTGTATCGTCATATTTTTTAGTTGATAAACCGAATGGCAAAAAAACGGTTTATCCTCAATTTGAAAAGATTAAATAAACATTTCAAAGCCCCTCATTTCAAAATGGAGGATTTAAAAGTAGCTCAGAGATTAATGAGAAAAGATTATTTTCTAGCAAAATTAGATTTAAAAGATTCATATTTTTTAATACCAATTGCAAAATCACATAGGAAGTACCTACGTTATTCTTTCCAGGGCATCCTTTATCAATTCAATTGTTTACCTTTTGGTTTAACCTCAGCTCCATATGTTTTTACAAAACTTCTTAAACCAATTGCACATACATTAAGATCTCAAGGACATTTATCAGTCATTTACTTGGATGATTTTTTATTGATGGGAGAAACAGAGCAAGAGTGTTTAGATAATATTCAAGCAACACGAGATCTTTTAGAATCTCTAGGCTTGGTTTTAAATGTTGAAAAATGTCAACTAACACCCGCTCGTAAAGCAGAGTTTCTGGGTTTTGTAATTGATAGCTCAGATTATTGTATTAAATTACCTGAAGATAAAAAAGTAAAAATAGTGAAAATGATCCAAAGATTCCAGGGACTGAATGTATGTAGAATTAGAGAACTAGCAAAATTGATTGGCACGTTGGTCTCTATATGTCCAGCATTAGAGTATGGAAAGATTTATCTAAAAATTTTGGAAAGAGAGAAATTTTTAGCGTTAAAAAGTTCTGGGAAAAATTATGCTTCAAAAATGAAAATTTCACCAAAAATTCATGGAGAATTAAATTGGTGGTTGAAAGAGATTCCATTTGCAAGTCGTAGAATTAGACTGGATGAATTTCTTCTAGAAATTTTTACAGATGCTTCGTTAACAGGTTGGGGTTCTTTCTGCAATGAGGAAAGAGCTCACGGCCATTGGAATAAGGATGACCAGCAACGCCATATCAATGAGTTAGAAATAATAGCAGCTTTCAAAGGGTTGAAATGGTTTGCTAAGGATTATTATAATTGTGAAATACTCCTTAGAGTTGACAATACAACTGCGATAGCATCTATCAACAAAAGAGGTAGTATTCAGTTCCCAAAGCTAAATAATCTCAGTAGAGAATTATGGCAATGGTGTGAACAGAGAAAAATTGTTGTTAAAGCATCATATATCAAATCCAAGGAAAATGTTGAAGCTGATGAGGAGTCTCGTAGACTACCATCAGAAACTGAGTGGGAATTAAGTCCCTCAGCGTTTAATAAAATCGAAAGGTGCTTTGGCCCCTTTGAAATCGATTTATTCGCCTCCAGTATCAATAATAAGTGCCAACAGTTCGTCTCTTGGATGAGAGATCCTGATGCATATGCTATAGATGCATTTACAGTCGATTGGTCCGGATGGTATTTCTATGCCTTCCCTCCTTTCTCCATTATCCTAAGGGTATTGCAAAAAATAATTACCGACAAGGCAGAGGGTCTTCTGATTGTTCCTCATTGGCCAGCCCAATGCTGGTACCCACTTTTTAGTAGTTTGCTAGTTCAAGACCCCATGATCTTTGGACCAAATAATAAATTACTATTTTCCCCTTTTAGGGAAACGCACCCACTAGCGAAGAGCCTTACCCTGGTGGCAGGTCGATTGTCTGCCAGGCACTTCGTAGACAAGGGTACCCAGAAGAGTCTCTGCCAGTAGTTCTTTCATCAATAGCACCAACGACGATGCGTCAATATCACACTGGACTCAAGCGTTGGTGGCTATTCTGTCAAACCAATAGTTCTCCACTTTTCGAGCATTCAATGTCAAACATTTTAAAATTTTTCACAATCCTAGAGCAAGAAGTTAAGTCTTTTGGAACGCTAAATAATTGTAGAGCTGCTCTATCATTTATTTTTGGAAAGAGTGTAACTCTGGACCCCAGGTTGAGTCGTTTTTTCAAAGGAGCTAGTGCTCTTCATCCACAAAAACCTAAATATTCAAAAATTTGGGATCCCCAAACAGTTCTCGACTATTTACAGACATTGTATCCACATGAAGGTCTCTCTTTGGACTTATTAACAAAGAAACTAGCTATGCTCCTGGCACTTAGCACAGGACAAAGAGTCCAAACTCTTTCATTAATTAGACTATCCGATATTCAGATATTAGAAGATAAAATTACAATACTTATCACAGATAAGATTAAAACAAAAATACAACCCAGGTTGACTCTCCCATATTTCACAGAGCAACCAAGTCTCTGTGCTGGATCTCTATTAGAATTTTATTTAACAATAACAAAGCAGCATCGAGGATTGGAAGATGATTTTGTATTTTTAACGTTTAAGAAGCCATTCCATACAGCCTCTACACAATCTATTAGCAGATGGTTGAAAGATGTATTAAAGGCAAGTGGAGTTGATATATCTATATACTCAGCTCACAGTACTAGGCATGCGTCCACGTCCTCAGCACAAGCAAAAGGCGTGAGTATTGACGAGATATATAACGCAGCAGGCTGGTCAAAACGATCACTTGTGTTTAGACGTTTTTATAATCTTCCAATCCAGGAAGATCGATTTGCAGCGGTAGTAGTACTGAACCAGTAAACTAAGACTCATAAAATTTTTCAAAATTCATAACTATGTCATGTATATGTAGACATTAATAAATAATTAATACGTTGGAAAATATCTTGGTTTAAAAAAAAAAAAAAAAAAAAAAAAAAAAAAAAAAAAAAATACAGAGAGTCCTCATAAGGTCTATCTCACTCCGGAGATTGAATCACAATCTACTTTAAAGGTCTACCATATTTGATCTCGAGGACGAGACAGAGAAGTATAATTGAATGATCGATTGAACTTACCTGTAAGTGAAGATCGATCTAAATTATACGATCTGTCTCGTCCGAAGAGATCAAATCCCCTCCCATATCTTAAGAAACATTGTAATTATATCATCAAATGTTATAAGAAAGATCCCACCCTATGGAGTTAAAGACCGAAACTATTAATCCACGATTGTGATTCAAAAGTTTTAAAAATAATGAAGATGGAGCCCCCGCTTACCGACCGAGTGAGACATGGGGCGCCACGAGCGGGAATTTCGAATTTTTTAGTTGGGAAATTCTGTGAGACCACATAGTAAAGCATTACTACCATATTTGATCTCTTCGGACGAGACAGATCGTATAATTTAGATCGATCTTCACTTACAGGTAAGTTCAATCGATCATTCAATTTGAAGCGTTTAAGGGAAGTGTACGGTAGTGTTTTGGCAGAAAATTGCTTTTTTCGAAAATTGAGCAATTCGCTGATAACTCGAGAACGGTCGAATGTTAGCGTTTGCCGTATGTTGCATCGTGTTCAGCACATCGAATTACCCCTATACAGTGAATTTGAAGCGTTTAAGGGAAGTGTACGGTAGTGTTTTGGCAGAAAATTGCTTTTTTCGAAAATCGAGCAATTCGCTGATAACTCGAGAACGGTCGAATGTTAGCGTTTGCCGTATGTTGCATCGTGTTCAGCACACCGAATTACCCCTATGCAGTGAATTTGAAGCGTTTAAGGGAAGTGTACGGTAGTGTTTTGGCAGAAAATTGCTTTTTTCGAAAATCGAGCAATTCGCTGATAACTCGAGAACGGTCGAATGTTAGCGTTTGCCGTATGTTGCATTGCGTTCAGCGCATCGAATTACCCCTATACACTGAATTTGGAGTGGTTACGGGAAGTGTACGGTAGTGTTTTGGTAGGAAAACCCGTTTATGCGATATTCGTGCGTTTCACGGGCAGAAAAGCACGTTTTACACAGTCCTCAGTGTTTTGATGATAACTCAAGAACGGTCGAATGTTAGCGTTTGCCGTATGTTGCATCGTGTTCAGCGCATCGAATTACCCCTATACAGTGAATTTGAAGCGTTTAAGGGAAGTGTACGGTAATGTTTTGACAGAAAATTGCTTTTTTCGAAAATCAAGCAATTCGCTGATAACTCGAGAACGGTCGAATGTTAGCGTTTGCCGTATGTTGCATTGCGTTCAGCGCATCGAATTACCCCTATACACTGAATTTGGAGTGGTTACGGGAAGTGTACGGTAGTGTTTTGGTAGGAAAACCCGTTTATGCGATATTCGTGCGTTTCACGGGCAGAAAAGCACGTTTTACACGGTCCTCACTGTTTTGATGATAACTCAAGAACGGTCGAATGTTAGCGTTTGCGGTATGTTGCATCGTGTTCAGCGCATCGAATTACACCTATACAGTGAATTTGAAGCGTTTAAGGGAAGTGTACGGTAATGTTTTGACAGAAAATTGCTTTTTTCGAAAATCAAGCAATTCGCTGATAACTCGAGAACGGTCGAATGTTAGCGTTTGCCGTATGTTGCATTGCGTTCAGCGCATCGAATTACCCCTATACACTGAATTTGGAGTGGTTACGGGAAGTGTACGGTAGTGTTTTGGTAGGAAACCCCGTTTATGCGATATTCGTGCGTTTCACGGGCAGAAAAGCACGTTTTACACAGTCCTCACTGTGTTGATGATAACTCAAGAACGGTCGAATGTTAGCGTTTGCGGTATGTTGCATCGTGTTCAGCACATCGAATTACCCCTATACAGTTAATTTGAAGCGTTTAAGGGAAGTGTACGGTAGTGTTTTGGCAGAAAATTGCTTTTTTCGAAAATTGAGCAATTCGCTGATAACTCGAGAACGGTCGAATGTTAGCGTTTGCCGTATGTTGCATCGTGTTCAGCACATCGAATTACCCCTATACAGTGAATTTGAAGCGTTTAAGGGAAGTGTACCGTGGTGTTTTGGCAGAAAATTGCTTTTTTCGAAAATCGAGCAATTCGCTGATAACTCGAGAACGGTCGAATGTTAGCGTTTGCCGTATGTTGCATCGTGTTCAGCACACCGAATTACCCCTATACAGTGAATTTGAAGCGCTTAAGGGAAGTGTACGGTAGTGTTTTGGCAGAAAATTGCTTTTTTCGAAAATCGAGAAATTCGCTGATAACTCGAGAACGGTCGAATGTTAGCGTTTGCCGTATGTTGCATTGGGTTCAGCGCAGCGAATTACCCCTATACACTGAATTTGGAGTGGTTACGGGAAGTGTACGGTAGTGTTTTGGAAGGAAAACCCGTTTATGCGATATTCGTGCGTTTCACGGGCAGAAAAGCACGTTTTACACAGTCCTCACTGTTTTGATGATAACTCAAGAACGGTCGAATGTTAGCGTTTGCCGTATGTTGCATCGTGTTCAGCGCATCGAATTACCCCTATACAGTGAATTTGAAGCCTTTAAGGGAAGTGTACGGTAATGTTTTGACAGAAAATTGCTTGTTTCGAAAATCAAGCAATTCGCTGATAACTCGAGAACGGTCGAATGTTAGCGTTTGCCGTATGTTGCATTGGGTTCAGCGCATCGAATTACCTCTATACACTGAATTTGGAGTGGTTACGGGAAGTGTACGGTAGTGTTTTGGAAGGAAAACCCGTTTATGCGATATTCGTGCGTTTCACGGGCAGAAAAGCACATTTTACACAGTCCTCACTGTTTTGATGATAACTCAAGAACGGTCGAATGTTAGCGTTTGCCGGATGTTGCATCGTGTTCAGCACATCGAATTACCCCTATACAGTTAATTTGAAGCGTTTAACGGAAGTGTACGGTAGTGTTTTGGCAGAAGATTGCTTTTTTCGAAAATCGAGCAATTCGCTGATAACTCGAGAACGGTCGAATGTTAGCGTTTGCCGTATGTTGCACTGCGTTCAGCGCATCGAATTACCCCTATACACTGAATTTGGAGTGGTTACGGGAAGTGTACGGTAGTGTTTTGGTAGGAAAACCCGTTTATGCGATATTCGTGCGTTTCACGGGCAGAAAAGCACGTTTTACACAGTCCTCACTGTTTTGATGATAACTCAAGAACGGTCGAATGTTAGCGTTTGCCGTATGTTGCATCGTGTTCAGCGCATCGAATTACCCCTATACAGTGAATTTGAAGCGTTTAAGAGAAGTGTACGGTAGTGTTTTGGCAGAAAATTGCTTTTTTCGAAAATTGAGCAATTCGCTGTTAACTCGAGAACGGACGAATGTTAGCGTTTGCCGTATGTTGCATCGTGTTCAGCGCATCGAATTACACCTATACAGTGAATTTGAAGCGTTTAAGGGAAGTGTACGGTAATGTTTTGACAGAAAATTGCTTTTTTCGAAAATCAAGCAATTCGCTGATAACTGGAGAACGGTCGAATGTTAGCGTTTGCCGTATGTTGCATTGCGTTCAGCGCATCGAATTACCCCTATACACTGAATTTGGAGTGGTTACGGGAAGTGTACGGTAGTGTTTTGGTAGGAAAACCCGTTTATGCGATATTCGTGCGTTTCACGGGCAGAAAAGCACGTTTTACACAGTCCTCACTGTGTTGATGATAACTCAAGAACGGTCGAATGTTAGCGTTTGCCGTATGTTGCATCGTGTTCAGCACATCGAATTACCCCTATACAGTTAATTTGAAGCGTTTAAGGGAAGTGTACGGTAGTGTTTTGGCAGAAAATTGCTTTTTTCGAAAATTGAGCAATTCGCTGATAACTCGAGAACGGTCGAATGTTAGCGTTTGCCGTATGTTGCATCGTGTTCAGCACATCGAATTACCCCTATACAGTGAATTTGAAGCGTTTAAGGGAAGTGTACCGTGGTGTTTTGGCAGAAAATTGCTTTTTTCGAAAATCGAGCAATTCGCTGATAACTCGAGAACGGTCGAATGTTAGCGTTTGCCGTATGTTGCATCGTGTTCAGCACACCGAATTACCCCTATACAGTGAATTTGAAGCGTTTAAGGGAAGTGTACGGTAGTGTTTTGGCAGAAAATTGCTTTTTTCGAAAATCGAGAAATTCGCTGATAACTCGAGAACGGTCGAATGTTAGCGTTTGCCGTATGTTGCATTGGGTTCAGCGCATCGAATTACCCCTATACACTGAATTTGGAGTGGTTACGGGAAGTGTACGGTAGTGTTTTGGAAGGAAAACCCGTTTATGCGATATTCGTGCGTTTCACGGGCAGAAAAGCACGTTTTACACAGTCCTCACTGTTTTGATGATAACTCAAGAACGGTCGAATGTTAGCGTTTGCCGTATGTTGCATCGTGTTCAGCACATCGAATTACCCCTATACAGTTAATTTGAAGCGTTTAAGGGAAGTGTACGGTAGTGTTTTGGCAGAAAATTGCTTTTTTCGAAAATCGAGCAATTCGCTGATAACTCGAGAACGGTCGAATGTTAGCGTTTGCCGTATGTTGCACTGCGTTCAGCGCATCGAATTACCCCTATACACTGAATTTGGAGTGGTTACGGGAAGTGTACGGTAGTGTTTTGGTAGGAAAACCCGTTTATGCGATATTCGTGCGTTTCACGGGCAGAAAAGCACGTTTTACACAGTCCTCACTGTTTTGATGATAACTCAAGAACGGTCGAATGTTAGCGTTTGCCGTATGTTGCATCGTGTTCAGCACATCGAATTACCCCTATACAGTGAATTTGAAGCCTTTAAGGGAAGTGTACGGTAATGTTTTGACAGAAAATTGCTTTTTTCGAAAATCAAGCAATTCGCTGATAACTCGAGAACGGTCGAATGTTAGCGTTTGCCGTATGTTGCACTGCGTTCAGCGCATCGAATTACCCCTATACACTGAATTTGGAGTGGTTACGGGAAGTGTACGGTAGTGTTTTGGTAGGAAAACCCGTTTATGCGATATTCGTGCGTTTCACGGGCAGAAAAGCACGTTTTACACAGTCCTCACTGTTTTGATGATAACTCAAGAACGGTCGAATGTTAGCGTTTGCCGTATGTTGCATCGTGTTCAGCGCATCGAATTACCCCTATACAGTGAATTTGAAGCCTTTAAGGGAAGTGTACGGTAATGTTTTGGCAGAAAATTGCTTTTTTCGAAAATCGAGCAATTCGCTGATAACTCGAGAACGGTCGAATGTTAGCGTTTGCCGTATGTTGCATTGCGTTCAGCGCATCGAATTACCCCTATACACTGAATTTGGAGTGGTTACGGGAAGTGTACGGTAGTGTTTTGGTAGGAAAACCCGTTTATGCGATATTCGTGCGTTTCACGGGCAGAAAAGCACGTTTTACACAGTCCTCACTGTTTTGATGATAACTCAAGAACGGTCGAATGTTAGCGTTTGCCGTATGTTGCATCGTGTTCAGCACATCGAATTACCCCTATACAGTTAATTTGAAGCGTTTAAGGGAAGTGTATGGTAGTGTTTTGGCAGAAAATTGCTTTTTTCGAAAATTGAGCAATTCGCTGATAACTCGAGAACGGTCGAATGTTAGCATTTGCCGTATGTTGCATCGTGTTCAGCACATCGAATTACCCCTATACAGTGAATTTGAAGCGTTTAAGGGAAGTGTACGGTAGTGTTTTGGCAGAAAATTGCTTTTTTCGAAAATCGAGCAATTCGCTGATAACTCGAGAACGGTCGAATGTTAGCGTTTGCCGTATGTTGCATCGTGTTCAGCACAGCGAATTACCCCTATGCAGTGAATTTGAAGCGTTTAAGGGAAGTGTACGGTAGTGTTTTGGCAGAAAATTGCTTTTTTCGAAAATCGAGCAATTCGCTGATAACTCGAGAACGGTCGAATGTTAGCGTTTGCCGTATGTTGCATCGTGTTCAGCGCATCGAATTACCCCTATACAGTGAATTTGAAGCCTTTAAGGGAAGTGTACGGTAATGTTTTGGCAGAAAATTGCTTTTTTCGAAAATCGAGCAATTCGCTGATAACTCGAGAACGGTCGAATGTTAGCGTTTGCCGTATGTTGCATCGTGTTCAGCACATCGAATTACCCCTATGCAGTGAATTTGAAGCGTTTAAGGGAAGTGTACGGTAGTGTTTTGGCAGAAAATTGCTTTTTTCGAAAATCGAGCAATTCGCTGATAACTCGAGAACGGTCGAATGTTAGCGTTTGCCGTATGTTGCATTGCGTTCAGCGCATCGAATTACCCCTATACACTGAATTTGGAGTGGTTACGGGAAGTGTACGGTAGTGTTTTGGTAGGAAAACCCGTTTATGCGATATTCGTGCGTTTCACGGGCAGAAAAGCACGTTTTACACAGTCCTCACTGTTTTGATGATAACTCAAGAACGGTCGAATGTTAGCGTTTGCCGTATGTTGCATCGTGTTCAGCGCATCGAATTACCCCTATACAGTGAATTTGAAGCGTTTAAGGGAAGTGTACGGTAATGTTTTGACAGAAAATTGCTTTTTTCGAAAATCAAGCAATTCGCTGATAACTCGAGAACGGTCGAATGTTAGCGTTTGCTGTATGTTGCATTGCGTTCAGCGCATCGAATTACCCCTATACACTGAATTTGGAGTGGTTACGGGAAGTGTACGGTAGTGTTTTGGTAGGAAAACCCGTTTATGCGATATTCGTGCGTTTCACGGGCAGAAAAGCACGTTTTACACAGTCCTCACTGTTTTGATGATAACTCAAGAACGGTCGAATGTTAGCGTTTGCCGTATGTTGCATCGTGTTCAGCGCATCGAATTACCCCTATACAGTGAATTTGAAGCCTTTAAGGGAAGTGTACGGTAATGTTTTGACAGAAAATTGCTTTTTTCGAAAATCAAGCAATTCGCTGATAACTCGAGAACGGTCGAATGTTAGCGTTTGCCGTATGTTGCATTGGGTTCAGCGCATCGAATTACCCCTGTACACTGAATTTGGAGTGGTTACGGGAAGTGTACGGTAGTGTTTTGGAAGGAAAACCCGTTTATGCGATATTCGTGCGTTTCACGGGCAGAAAAGCACGTTTTACACAGTCCTCACTGTTTTGATGATAACTCAAGAACGGTCGAATGTTAGCGTTTGCCGGATTTTGCATCGTGTTCAGCACATCCAATTACCCCTATACAGTTAATTTGAAGCGTTTAAGGGAAGTGTACGGTAGTGTTTTGGCAGAAGATTGCTTTTTTCGAAAATCGAGCAATTCGCTGATAACTCGAGAACGGTCGAATGTTAGCGTTTGCCGTATGTTGCACTGCGTTCAGCGCATCGAATTACCCCTATACACTGAATTTGGAGTGGTTACGGGAAGTGTACGGTAGTGTTTTGGTAGGAAAACCCGTTTATGCGATATTCGTGCGTTTCACGGGCAGAAAAGCACGTTTTACACAGTCCTCACTGTTTTGATGATAACTCAAGAACGGTCGAATGTTAGCGTTTGCCGTATGTTGCATCGTGTTCAGCGCATCGAATTACCCCTATACAGTGAATTTGAAGCGTTTAAGAGAAGTGTACGGTAGTGTTTTGGCAGAAAATTGCTTTTTTCGAAAATTGAGCAATTCGCTGATAACTCGAGAACGGACGAATGTTAGCGTTTGCCGTATGTTGCATCGTGTTCAGCGCATCGAATTACCCCTATACAGTGAAGTTGAAGCGTTTAAGGGAAGTGTACGGTAATGTTTTGACAGAAAATTGCTTTTTTCGAAAATCAAGCAATTCGCTGATAACTCGAGAACGGTCGAATGTTAGCGTTTGCCGTATGTTGCATTGCGTTCAGGGCATCGAATTACCCCTATAGAGTGAATGTGGAGTGGTTACGGGAAGTGTACGGTAGTGTTTTGGTAGGAAAACCCGTTTATGCGATATTCGTGCGTTTCACGGGCAGAAAAGCACGTTTTACACAGTCCTCACTGTTTTGATGATAACTGAAGAACGGTCGAATGTTAGCGTTTGCCGTATGTTGCATCGTGTTCAGCGCATCGAATTACCCCTATACAGTGAATTTGAAGCCTTTAAGGGAAGTGTACGGTAATGTTTTGGCAGAAAATTGCTTTTTTCGAAAATCGAGCAATTCGCTGATAACTCGAGAACGGTCGAATGTTAGCGTTTGCCGTATGTTGCATCGTGTTCAGCACATCGAATTACCCCTATACAGTGAATTTGAAGCGTTTAAGGGAAGTGTACGGTAGTGTTTTGGCAGAAAATTGCTTTTTTCGAAAATCGAGCAATTCGCTGATAACTCGAGAACGGTCGAATGTTAGCGTTTGCCGTATGTTGGATCGTGTTCAGCACACCGAATTACCCCTATACAGTGAATTTGAAGCGTTTAAGGGAAGTGTACGGTAGTGTTTTGGCAGAAAATTGCTTTTTTCGAAAATCGAGCAATTCGCTGATAACTCGAGAACGGTCGAATGTTAGCGTTTGCCGTATGTTGCATTGCGTTCAGCGCATCGAATTACCCCTATACACTGAATTTGGAGTGGTTACGGGAAGTGTACGGTAGTGTTTTGGTAGGAAAACCCGTTTATGCGATATTCGTGCGTTTCACGGGCAGAAAAGCACGTTTTACACAGTCCTCACTGTTTTGATGATAACTCAAGAACGGTCGAATGTTAGCGTTTGATGTATGTTGCATCGTGTTCAGCGCATCGAATTACCCCTATACAGTGAATTTGAAGCGTTGAAGGGAAGTGTACGGTAATGCTTTGACAGAAAATTGCTTTTTTCGAAAATCAAGCAATTCGCTGATAACTCGAGAACGGTCGAATGTTAGCGTTTGCCGTATGTTGCATTGCGTTCAGCGCATCGAATTACCCCTATACACTGAATTTGGAGTGGTTACGGGAAGTGTACGGTAGTGTTTTGGTAGGAAAACCCGTTTATGCGATATTCGTGCGTTTCACGGGCAGATAAGCACGTTTTACACAGTCCTCACTGTTTTGATGATAACTCAAGAACGGTCGAATGTTAGCGTTTGCCGTATGTTGCATCGTGTTCAGCGCATCGAATTACCCCTATACAGTGAATTTGAAGCGTTTAAGGGAAGTGTACGGTAATGTTTTGACAGAAAATTGCTTTTTTCGAAAATCAAGCAATTCGCTGATAACTCGAGAACGGTCGAATGTTAGCGTTTGCCGTATGTTGCATTGGGTTCAGCGCATCGAATTACCCCTATACACTGAATTTGGAGTGGTTACGGGAAGTGTACGGTAGTGTTTTGGTAGGAAAACCCGTTTATGCGATATTCGTGCGTTTCACGGGCAGAAAAGCACGTTTTACACAGTCCTCACTGTTTTGATGATAACTCAAGAACGGTCGAATGTTAGCGTTTGCCGTATGTTGCATCGTGTTCAGCGCATCGAATTGCCCCTATACAGTGAATTTGAAGCGTTTAAGAGAAGTGTACGGTAGTGTTTTGGCAGAAAATTGCTTTTTTCGAAAATTGAGCAATTCGCTGATAACTCGAGAACGGACGAATGTTAGCGTTTGCCGTATGTTGCATCGTGTTCAGCGCATCGAATTACCCCTATACAGTGAATTTGAAGCGTTTAAGGGAAGTGTACGGTAATGTTTTGACAGAAAATTGCTTTTTTCGAAAATCAAGCAATTCGCTGATAACTCGAGAACGGTCGAATGTTAGCGTTTGCCGTATGTTGCATTGCGTTCAGCGCATCGAATTACCCCTATAGAGTGAATGTGGAGTGGTTACGGGAAGTGTACGGTAGTGTTTTGGTAGGAAAACCCGTTTATGCGATATTCGTGCGTTTCACGGGCAGAAAAGCACGTTTTACACAGTCCTCACTGTTTTGATGATAACTCAAGAACGGTCGAATGTTAGCGTTTGCCGTATGTTGCATCGTGTTCAGCGCATCGAATTACCCCTATACAGTGAATTTGAAGCCTTTAAGGGAAGTGTACGGTAATGTTTTGGCAGAAAATTGCTTTTTTCGAAAATCGAGCAATTCGCTGATAACTCGAGAACGGTCGAATGTTAGCGTTTGCCGTATGTTGCATTGCGTTCAGCGCATCGAATTACCCCTATACACTGAATTTGGAGTGGTTACGGGAAGTGTACGGTAGTGTTTTGGTAGGAAAACCCGTTTATGCGATATTCGTGCGTTTCACGGGCAGAAAAGCACGTTTTACACAGTCCTCACTGTTTTGATGATAACTCAAGAACGGTCGAATGTTAGCGTTTGCCGTATGTTGCATCGTGTTCAGCACATCGAATTACCCCTATACAGTTAATTTGAAGCGTTTAAGGGAAGTGTACGGTAGTGTTTTGGCAGAAAATTGCTTTTTTCGAAAATTGAGCAATTCGCTGATAACTCGAGAACGGTCGAATGTTAGCATTTGCCGTATGTTGCATCGTGTTCAGCACATCGAATTACCCCTATACAGTGAATTTGAAGCGTTTAAGGGAAGTGTACGGTAGTGTTTTGGCAGAAAATTGCTTTTTTCGAAAATCGAGCAATTCGCTGATAACTCGAGAACGGTCGAATCTTAGCGTTTGCCGTATGTTGCATCGTGTTCAGCACACCGAATTACCCCTATGCAGTGAATTTGAAGCGTTTAAGGGAAGTGTACGGTAGTGTTTTGGCAGAAAATTGCTGTTTTCGAAAATCGAGCAATTCGCTGATAACTCGAGAACGGTCGAATGTTAGCGTTTGCCGTATGTTGCATTGCGTTCAGCGCATCGAATTACCCCTATACACTGAATTTGGAGTGGTTACGGGAAGTGTACGGTAGTGTTTTGGTAGGAAAACCCGTTTATGCGATATTCGTGCGTTTCACGGGCAGAAAAGCACGTTTTACACAGTCCTCACTGTTTTGATGATAACTCAAGAACGGTCGAATGTTAGCGTTTGCCGTATGTTGCATCGTGTTCAGCGCATCGAATTACCCCTATACAGTGAATTTGAAGCGTTTAAGGGAAGTGTACGGTAATGTTTTGACAGAAAATTGCTTTTTTCGAAAATCAAGCAATTCGCTGATAACTCGAGAACGGTCGAATGTTAGCGTTTGCCGTATGTTGCATTGCGTTCAGCGCATCGAATTACCCCTATACACTGAATTTGGAGTGGTTACGGGAAGTGTACGGTAGTGTTTTGGTAGGAAAACCCGTTTATGCGATATTCGTGCGTTTCACGGGCAGAAAAGCACGTTTTACACAGTCCTCACTGTTTTGATGATAACTCAAGAACGGTCGAATGTTAGCGTTTGCCGTATGTTGCATCGTGTTCAGCGCATCGAATTACCCCTATACAGTGAATTTGAAGCGTTTAAGGGAAGTGTACGGTAATGTTTTGACAGAAAATTGCTTTTTTCGAAAATCAAGCAATTCGCTGATAACTCGAGAACGGTCGAATGTTAGCGTTTGCCGTATGTTGCATTGGGTTCAGCGCATCGAATTACCCCTATACACTGAATTTGGAGTGGTTACGGGAAGTGTACGGTAGTGTTTTGGAAGGAAAACCCGTTTATGCGATATTCGTGCGTTTCACGGGCAGAAAAGCACGTTTTACACAGTCCTCACTGTTTTGATGATAACTCAAGAACGGTCGAATGTTAGCGTTTGCCGGATGTTCCATCGTGTTCAGCACATCGAATTACCCCTATACAGTTAATTTGAAGCGTTTAAGGGAAGTGTACGGTAGTGTTTTGGCAGAAGATTGCTTTTTTCGAAAATCGAGCAATTCGCTGATAACTCGAGAACGGTCGAATGTTAGCGTTTGCCGTATGTTGCACTGCGTTCAGCGCATCGAATTACCCCTATACACTGAATTTGGAGTGGTTACGGGAAGTGTACGGTAGTGTTTTGGTAGGAAAACCCGTTTATGCGATATTCGTGCGTTTCACGGGCAGAAAAGCACGTTTTACACAGTCCTCACTCTTTTGATGATAACTCAAGAACGGTCGAATGTTAGCGTTTGCCGTATGTTGCATCGTGTTCAGCGCATCGAATTACCCCTATACAGTGAATTTGAAGCGTTTAAGAGAAGTGTACGGTAGTGTTTTGGCAGAAAATTGCTTTTTTCGAAAATTGAGCAATTCGCTGATAACTCGAGAACGGACGAATGTTAGCGTTTGCCGTATGTTGCATCGTGTTCAGCGCATCGAATTACCCCTATACAGTGAATTTGAAGCGTTTAAGGGAAGTGTACGGTAATGTTTTGACAGAAAATTGCTTTTTCGAAAATCAAGCAATTCGCTGATAACTCGAGAACGGTCGAATGTTAGCGTTTGCCGTATGTTGCATTGCGTTCAGCGCATCGAATTACCCCTATAGAGTGAATGTGGAGTGGTTACGGGAAGTGTACGGTAGTGTTTTGGTAGGAAAACCCGTTTATGCGATATTCGTGCGTTTCACGGGCAGAAAAGCACGTTTTACACAGTCCTCACTGTTTTGATGATAACTGAAGAACGGTCGAATGTTAGCGTTTGCCGTATGTTGCATCGTGTTCAGCGCATCGAATTACCCCTATACAGTGAATTTGAAGCCTTTAAGGGAAGTGTACGGTAATGTTTTGGCAGAAAATTGCTTTTTTCGAAAATCGAGCAATTCGCTGATAACTCGAGAACGGTCGAATGTTAGCGTTTGCCGTATGTTGCATCGTGTTCAGCACATCGAATTACCCCTATACAGTGAATTTGAAGCGTTTAAGGGAAGTGTACGGTAGTGTTTTGGCAGAAAATTGCTTTTTTCGAAAATCGAGCAATTCGCTGATAACTCGAGAACGGTCGAATGTTAGCGTTTGCCGTATGTTGGATCGTGTTCAGCACACCGAATTACCCCTATACAGTGAATTTGAAGCGTTTAAGGGAAGTGTACGGTAGTGTTTTGGCAGAAAATTGCTTTTTTCGAAAATCGAGCAATTCGCTGATAACTCGAGAACGGTCGAATGTTAGCGTTTGCCGTATGTTGCATTGCGTTCAGCGCATCGAATTACCCCTATACACTGAATTTGGAGTGGTTACGGGAAGTGTACGGTAGTGTTTTGGTAGGAAAACCCGTTTATGCGATATTCGTGCGTTTCACGGGCAGAAAAGCACGTTTTACACAGTCCTCACTGTTTTGATGATAACTCAAGAACGGTCGAATGTTAGCGTTTGATGTATGTTGCATCGTGTTCAGCGCATCGAATTACCCCTATACAGTGAATTTGAAGCGTTTAAGGGAAGTGTACGGTAATGCTTTGACAGAAAATTGCTTTTTTCGAAAATCAAGCAATTCGCTGATAACTCGAGAACGGTCGAATGTTAGCGTTTGCCGTATGTTGCATTGCGTTCAGCGCATCGAATTACCCCTATACACTGAATTTGGAGTGGTTACGGGAAGTGTACGGTAGTGTTTTGGTAGGAAAACCCGTTTATGCGATATTCGTGCGTTTCACGGGCAGAAAAGCACGTTTTACACAGTCCTCACTGTTTTGATGATAACTCAAGAACGGTCGAATGTTAGCGTTTGCCGTATGTTGCATCGTGTTCAGCGCATCGAATTACCCCTATACAGTGAATTTGAAGCGTTTAAGGGAAGTGTACGGTAATGTTTTGACAGAAAATTGCTTTTTTCGAAAATCAAGCAATTCGCTGATAACTCGAGAACGGTCGAATGTTAGCGTTTGCCGTATGTTGCATTGGGTTCAGCGCATCGAATTACCCCTATACACTGAATTTGGAGTGGTTACGGGAAGTGTACGGTAGTGTTTTGGTAGGAAAACCCGTTTATGCGATATTCGTGCGTTTCACGGGCAGAAAAGCACGTTTTACACAGTCCTCACTGTTTTGATGATAACTCAAGAACGGTCGAATGTTAGCGTTTGCCGTATGTTGCATCGTGTTCAGCGCATCGAATTACCCCTATACAGTGAATTTGAAGCGTTTAAGAGAAGTGTACGGTAGTGTTTTGGCAGAAAATTGCTTTTTTCGAAAATTGAGCAATTCGCTGATAACTCGAGAACGGACGAATGTTAGCGTTTGCCGTATGTTGCATCGTGTTCAGCGCATCGAATTACCCCTATACAGTGAATTTGAAGCGTTTAAGGGAAGTGTACGGTAATGTTTTGACAGAAAATTGCTTTTTTCGAAAATCAAGCAATTCGCTGATAACTCGAGAACGGTCGAATGTTAGCGTTTGCCGTATGTTGCATTGCGTTCAGCGCATCGAATTACCCCTATACACTGAATTTGGAGTGGTTACGGGAAGTGTACGGTAGTGTTTTGGTAGGAAAACCCGTTTATGCGATATTCGTGCGTTTCACGGGCAGAAAAGCACGTTTTACACAGTCCTCACTGTTTTGATGATAACTCAAGAACGGTCGAATGTTAGCGTTTGCCGTATGTTGCATCGTGTTCAGCGCATCGAATTACCCCTATACAGTGAATTTGAAGCGTTTAAGAGAAGTGTACGGTAGTGTTTTGGCAGAAAATTGCTTTTTTCGAAAATTGAGCAATTCGCTGATAACTCGAGAACGGACGAATGTTAGCGTTTGCCGTATGTTGCATCGTGTTCAGCGCATCGAATTACCCCTATACAGTGAATTTGAAGCGTTTAAGGGAAGTGTACGGTAATGTTTTGACAGAAAATTGCTTTTTTCGAAAATCAAGCAATTCGCTGATAACTCGAGAACGGTCGAATGTTAGCGTTTGCCGTATGTTGCATCGTGTTCAGCGCATCGAATTACCCCTATACAGTGAATTTGAAGCGTTTAAGGGAAGTGTACGGTAATGTTTTGACAGAAAATTGCTTTTTTCGAAAATCAAGCAATTCGCTGATAACTCGAGAACGGTCGAATGTTAGCGTTTGCCGTATGTTGCATTGCGTTCAGCGCATCGAATTACCCCTATACACTGAATTTGGAGTGGTTACGGGAAGTGTACGGTAGTGTTTTGGTAGGAAAACCCGTTTATGCGATATTCGTGCGTTTCACGGGCAGAAAAGCACGTTTTACACAGTCCTCACTGTTTTGATGATAACTCAAGAACGGTCGAATGTTAGCGTTTGCCGTATGTTGCATCGTGTTCAGCGCATCGAATTACCCCTATACAGTGAATTTGAAGCCTTTAAGGGAAGTGTACGGTAATGTTTTGACAGAAAATTGCTTTTTTCGAAAATCAAGCAATTCGCTGATAACTCGAGAACGGTCGAATGTTAGCGTTTGCCGTATGTTGCATTGGGTTCAGCGCATCGAATTACCCTATACACTGAATTTGGAGTGGTTACGGGAAGTGTACGGTAGTGTTTTGGAAGGAAAACCCGTTTATGCGATATTCGTGCGTTTCACGGGCAGAAAATCACGTTTTACACAGTCCTCACTGTTTTGATGATAACTCAAGAACGGTCGAATGTTAGCGTTTGCCGTATGTTGCATCGTGTTCAGCGCATCGAATTACCCCTATACAGTGAATTTGAAGCGTTTAAGAGAAGTGTACGGTAGTGTTTTGGCAGAAAATTGCTTTTTTCGAAAATTGAGCAATTCGCTGATAACTCGAGAACGGACGAATGTTAGCGTTTGCCGTATGTTGCATCGTGTTCAGCGCATCGAATTACCCCTATACAGTGAATTTGAAGCGTTTAAGGGAAGTGTACGGTAATGTTTTGACAGAAAATTGCTTTTTTCGAAAATCAAGCAATTCGCTGATAACTCGAGAACGGTCGAATGTTAGCGTTTGCCGTATGTTGCATTGCGTTCAGCGCATCGAATTACCCCTATAGAGTGAATGTGGAGTGGTTACGGGAAGTGTACGGTAGTGTTTTGGTAGGAAAACCCGTTTATGCGATATTCGTGCGTTTCACGGGCAGAAAAGCACGTTTTACACAGTCCTCACTGTTTTGATGATAACTCAAGAACGGTCGAATGTTAGCGTTTGCCGTATGTTGCATCGTGTTCAGCGCATCGAATTACCCCTATACAGTGAATTTGAAGCCTTTAAGGGAAGTGTACGGTAATGTTTTGGCAGAAAATTGCTTTTTTCGAAAATCGAGCAATTCGCTGATAACTCGAGAACGGTCGAATGTTAGCGTTTGCCGTATGTTGCATCGTGTTCAGCACATCGAATTACCCCTATACAGTGAATTTGAAGCGTTTAAGGGAAGTGTACGGTAGTGTTTTGGCAGAAAATTGCTTTTTTCGAAAATCGTGCAATTCGCTGATAACTCGAGAACGGTCGAATGTTAGCGTTTGCCGTATGTTGCATCGTGTTCAGCACACCGAATTACCCCTATACAGTGAATTTGAAGCGTTGAAGGGAAGTGTACGGTAGTGTTTTGGCAGAAAATTGCTTTTTTCGAAAATCGAGCAATTCGCTGATAACTCGAGAACGGTCGAATGTTAGCGTTTGCCGTATGTTGCATTGCGTTCAGCGCATCGAATTACCCCTATAGAGTGAATGTGGAGTGGTTACGGGAAGTGTACGGTAGTGTTTTGGTAGGAAAACCCGTTTATGCGATATTCGTGCGTTTCACGGGCAGAAAAGCACGTTTTACACAGTCCTCACTGTTTTGATGATAACTCAAGAACGGTCGAATGTTAGCGTTTGCCGTATGTTGCATCGTGTTCAGCGCATCGAATTACCCCTATACAGTGAATTTGAAGCCTTTAAGGGAAGTGTACGGTAATGTTTTGGCAGAAAATTGCTTTTTTCGAAAATCGAGCAATTCGCTGATAACTCGAGAACGGTCGAATGTTAGCGTTTGCCGTATGTTGCATTGCGTTCAGCGCATCGAATTACCCCTATACACTGAATTTGGAGTGGTTACGGGAAGTGTACGGTAGTGTTTTGGTAGGAAAACCCGTTTATGCGATATTCGTGCGTTTCACGGGCAGAAAAGCACGTTTTACACAGTCCTCACTGTTTTGATGATAACTCAAGAACGGTCGAATGTTAGCGTTTGCCGTATGTTGCATCGTGTTCAGCACATCGAATTACCCCTATACAGTTAATTTGAAGCGTTTAAGGGAAGTGTACGGTAGTGTTTTGGCAGAAAATTGCTTTTTTCGAAAATTGAGCAATTCGCTGATAACTCGAGAACGGTCGAATGTTAGCGTTTGCCGGATGTTGCATCGTGTTCAGCACATCGAATTACCCCTATACAGTGAATTTGAAGCGTTTAAGGGAAGTGTACGGTAGTGTTTTGGCAGAAAATTGCTTTTTTCGAAAATCGAGCAATTCGCTGATAACTCGAGAACGGTCGAATGTTAGCGTTTGCCGTATGTTGCATCGTGTTCAGCACACCGAATTACCCCTATGCAGTGAATTTGAAGCGTTTAAGGGAAGTGTACGGTAGTGTTTTGGCAGAAAATTGCTTTTTTCGAAAATCGAGCAATTCGCTGATAACTCGAGAACGGTCGAATGTTAGCGTTTGCCGTATGTTGCATTGCGTTCAGCGCATCGAATTACCCCTATACACTGAATTTGGAGTGGTTACGGGAAGTGTACGGTAGTGTTTTGGTAGGAAAACCCGTTTATGCGATATTCGTGCGTTTCACGGGCAGAAAAGCACGTTTTAACACAGTCCTCACTGTTTTGATGATAACTCAAGAACGGTCGAATGTTAGCGTTTGCCGTATGTTGCATCGTGTTCAGCGCATCGAATTACCCCTATACAGTGAATTTGAAGCGTTTAAGGGAAGTGTACGGTAATGTTTTGACAGAAAATTGCTTTTTTTCGAAAATCAAGCAATTCGCTGATAACTCGAGAACGGTCGAATGTTAGCGTTTGCCGTATGTTGCATTGCGTTCAGCGCATCGAATTACCCCTATACACTGAATTTGGAGTGGTTACGGGAAGTGTACGGTAGTGTTTTGGTAGGAAAACCCGTTTATGCGATATTCGTGCGTTTCACGGGCAGAAAAGCACGTTTTACACAGTCCTCACTGTTTTGATGACAACTCAAGAACGGTCGAATGTTAGCGTTTGCCGTATGTTGCATCGTGTTCAGCGCATCGAATTACCCCTATAGAGTGAATTTGAAGCCTTTAAGGGAAGTGTACGGTAATGTTTTGACAGAAAATTGCTTTTTTCGAAAATCAAGCAATTCGCTGATAACTCGAGAACGGTCGAATGTTAGCGTTTGCCGTATGTTGCATTGGGTTCAGCGCATCGAATTACCCCTATACACTGAATTTGGAGTGGTTACGGGAAGTGTACGGTAGTGTTTTGGAAGGAAAACCCGTTTATGCGACATTCGTGCGTTTCACGGGCAGAAAAGCACGTTTTACACAGTCCTCACTGTTTTGATGATAACTCAAGAACGGTCGAATGTTAGCGTTTGCCGGATGTTGCATCGTGTTCAGCACATCGAATTACCCCTATACAGTTAATTTGAAGCGTTTAAGGGAAGTGTACGGTAGTGTTTTGGCAGAAGATTGCTTTTTTCGAAAATCGAGCAATTCGCTGATAACTCGAGAACGGTCGAATGTTAGCGTTTGCCGTATGTTGCACTGCGTTCAGCGCATCGAATTACCCCTATACACTGAATTTGGAGTGGTTACGGGAAGTGTACGGTAGTGTTTTGGTAGGAAAACCCGTTTATGCGATATTCGTGCGTTTCACGGGCAGAAAAGCACGTTTTACACAGTCCTCACTGTTTTGATGATAACTCAAGAACGGTCGAATGTTAGCGTTTGCCGTATGTTGCATCGTGTTCAGCGCATCGAATTACCCCTATACAGTGAATTTGAAGCGTTTAAGAGAAGTGTACGGTAGTGTTTTGGCAGAAAATTGCTTTTTTCGAAAATTGAGCAATTCGCTGATAACTCGAGAACGGACGAATGTTAGCGTTTGCCGTATGTTGCATCGTGTTCAGCGCATCGAATTACCCCTATACAGTGAATTTGAAGCGTTTAAGGGAAGTGTACGGTAATGTTTTGACAGAAAATTGCTTTTTTCGAAAATCAACCAATTCGCTGATAACTCGAGAACGGTCGAATGTTAGCGTTTGCCGTATGTTGCATTGCGTTCAGCGCATCGAATTACCCCTATAGAGTGAATGTGGAGTGGTTACGGGAAGTGTACGGTAGTGTTTTGGTAGGAAAACCCGTTTATGCGATATTCGTGCGTTTCACGGGCAGAAAAGCACGTTTTACACAGTCCTCACTGTTTTGATGATAACTGAAGAACGGTCGAATGTTAGCGTTTGCCGTATGTTGCATCGTGTTCAGCGCATCGAATTACCCCTATACAGTGAATTTGAAGCCTTTAAGGGAAGTGTACGGTAATGTTTTGGCAGAAAATTGCTTTTTTCGAAAATCGAGCAATTCGCTGATAACTCGAGAACGGTCGAATGTTAGCGTTTGCAGTATGTTGCATCGTGTTCAGCACATCGAATTACCCCTATACAGTGAATTTGAAGCGTTTAAGGGAAGTGTACGGTAGTGTTTTGGCAGAAAATTGCTTTTTTCGAAAATCGAGCAATTCGCTGATAACTCGAGAACGGTCGAATGTTAGCGTTTGCCGTATGTTGGATCGTGTTCAGCACACCGAATTACCCGTATACAGTGAATTTGAAGCGTTTAAGGGAAGTGTACGGTAGTGTTTTGGCAGAAAATTGCTTTTTTCGAAAAATCGAGCAATTCGCTGATAACTCGAGAACGGTCGAATGTTAGCGTTTGCCGTATGTTGCATTGCGTTCAGCGCATCGAATTACCCCTATACACTGAATTTGGAGTGGTTACGGGAAGTGTACGGTAGTGTTTTGGTAGGAAAACCCGTTTATGCGATATTCGTGCGTTTCACGGGCAGAAAAGCACGTTTTACACAGGCCTCACTGTTTTGATGATAACTCAAGAACGGTCGAATGTTAGCGTTTGATGTATGTTGCATCGTGTTCAGCGCATCGAATTACCCCTATACAGTGAATTTGAAGCGTTTAAGGGAAGTGTACGGTAATGTTTTGACAGAAAATTGCTTTTTTCGAAAATCAAGCAATTCGCTGATAACTCGAGAACGGTCGAATGTTAGCGTTTGCCGTATGTTGCATTGCGTTCAGCGCATCGAATTACCCCTATACACTGAATTTGGAGTGGTTACGGGAAGTGTACGGTAGTGTTTTGGTAGGAAAACCCGTTTATGCGATATTCGTGCGTTTCACGGGCACAAAAGCACGTTTTACACAGTCCTCACTGTTTTGATGATAACTCAAGAACGGTCGAATGTTAGCGTTTGCCGTATGTTGCATCGTGTTCAGCGCATCGAATTACCCCTATACAGTGAATTTGAAGCGTTTAAGGGAAGTGTACGGTAATGTTTTGACAGAAAATTGCTTTTTTCGAAAATCAAGCAATTCGCTGATAACTCGAGAACGGTCGAATGTTAGCGTTTGCCGTATGTTGCATTGCGTTCAGCGCATCGAATTACCCCTATAGAGTGAATGTGGAGTGGTTACGGGAAGTGTACGGTAGTGTTTTGGTAGGAAAACCCGTTTATGCGATATTCGTGCGTTTCACGGGCAGAAAAGCACGTTTTACACAGTCCTCACTGTTTTGATGATAACTGAAGAACGGTCGAATGTTAGCGTTTGCCGTATGTTGCATCGTGTTCAGCGCATCGAATTACCCCTATACAGTGAATTTGAAGCCTTTAAGGGAAGTGTACGGTAATGTTTTGGCAGAAAATTGCTTTTTTCGAAAATCGAGCAATTCGCTGATAACTCGAGAACGGTCGAATGTTAGCGTTTGCCGTATGTTGCATCGTGTTCAGCACATCGAATTACCCCTATACAGTGAATTTGAAGCGTTTAAGGGAAGTGTACGGTAGTGTTTTGGCAGAAAATTGCTTTTTTCGAAAATCGAGCAATTCGCTGATAACTCGAGAACGGTCGAATGTTAGCGTTTGCCGTATGTTGGATCGTGTTCAGCACACCGAATTACCCCTATACAGTGAATTTGAAGCGTTTAAGGGAAGTGTACGGTAGTGTTTTGGCAGAAAATTGCTTTTTTCGAAAATCGAGCAATTCGCTGATAACTCGAGAACGGTCGAATGGTAGCGTTTGCCGTATGTTGCATTGCGTTCAGCGCATCGAATTACCCCTATACACTGAATTTGGAGTGGTTACGGGAAGTGTACGGTAGTGTTTTGGTAGGAAAACCCGTTTATGCGATATTCGTGCGTTTCACGGGCAGAAAAGCACGTTTTACACAGTCCTCACTGTTTTGATGATAACTCAAGAACGGTCGAATGTTAGCGTTTGATGTATGTTGCATCGTGTTCAGCGCATCGAATTACCCTATACAGTGAATTTGAAGCGTTTAAGGGAAGTGTACGGTAATGTTTTGACAGAAAATTGCTTTTTTCGAAAATCAAGCAATTCGCTGATAACTCGAGAACGGTCGAATGTTAGCGTTTGCCGTATGTTGCATTGCGTTCAGCGCATCGAAGTACCCCTATACACTGAATTTGGAGTGGTTACGGGAAGTGTACGGTAGTGTTTTGGTAGGAAAACCCGTTTATGCGATATTCGTGCGTTTCACGGGCAGAAAAGCACGTTTTACACAGTCCTCACTGTTTTGATGATAACTCAAGAACGGTCGAATGTTAGCGTTTGCCGTATGTTGCATCGTGTTCAGCGCATCGAATTACCCCTATACAGTGAATTTGAAGCGTTTAAGGGAAGTGTACGGTAATGTTTTGACAGAAAATTGCTTTTTTCGAAAATCAAGCAATTCGCTGATAACTCGAGAACGGTCGAATGTTAGCGTTTGCCGTATGTTGCATTGCGTTCAGCGCATCGAATTACCCCTATACACTGAATTTGGAGTGGTTACGGGAAGTGTACGGTAGTGTTTTGGTAGGAAAACCCGTTTATGCGATATTCGTGCGTTTCACGGGCAGAAAAGCACGTTTTACACAGTCCTCACTGTTTTGATGATAACTCAAGAACGGTCGAATGTTAGCGTTTGCCGTATGTTGCATCGTGTTCAGCGCATCGAATTACCCCTATACAGTGAATTTGAAGCCTTTAAGGGAAGTGTACGGTAATGTTTTGACAGAAAATTGCTTTTTTCGAAAATCAAGCAAGTCGCTGATAACTCGAGAACGGTCGAATGTTAGCGTTTGCCGTATGTTGCATTGGGTTCAGCGCATCGAATTACCCCTATACACTGAATTTGGAGTGGTTACGGGAAGTGTACGGTAGTGTTTTGGTAGGCAAACCCGTTTATTGCGATATTCGTGCGTTTCACGGGCAGAAAAGCACGTTTTACACAGTCCTCACTGTTTTGATGATAACTCAAGAACGGTCGAATGTTAGCGTTTGCCGTATGTTGCATCGTGTTCAGCGCATCGAATTACCCCTATACAGTGAATTTGAAGCGTTTAAGAGAAGTGTACGGTAGTGTTTTGGCAGAAAATTGCTTTTTTCGAAAATTGAGCAATTCGCTGATAACTCGAGAACGGACGAATGTTAGCGTTTGCCGTATGTTGCATCGTGTTCAGCGCATCGAATTACCCCTATACAGTGAATTTGAAGCGTTTAAGGGAAGTGTACCGTAATGTTTTGACAGAAAATTGCTTTTTTCGAAAATCAAGCAATTCGCTGATAACTCGAGAACGGTCGAATGTTAGCGTTTGCCGTATGTTGCATTGCGTTCAGCGCATCGAATTACCCCTATAGAGTGAATGTGGAGTGGTTACGGGAAGTGTACGGTAGTGTTTTGGTAGGAAAACCCGTTTATTGCGATATTCGTGCGTTTCACGGGCAGAAAAGCACGTTTTACACAGTCCTCACTGTTTTGATGATAACTCAAGAACGGTCGAATGTTAGCGTTTGCCGTATGTTGCATCGTGTTCAGCGCATCGAATTACCCCTATACAGTGAATTTGAAGCGTTTAAGGGAAGTGTACGGTAGTGTTTTGGCAGAAAATTGCTTTTTTCGAAAATCGAGCAATTCGCTGATAACTCGAGAACGGTCGAATGTTAGCGTTTGCCGTATGTTGGATCGTGTTCAGCACACCGAATTACCCCTATACAGTGAATTTGAAGCGTTTAAGGGAAGTGTACGGTAGTGTTTTGGCAGAAAATTGCTTTTTTCGACAATCGAGCAATTCGCTGATAACTCGAGAACGGTCGAATGGTAGCGTTTGCCGTATGTTGCATTGCGTTCAGCGCATCGAATTACCCCTATACACTGAATTTGGAGTGGTTACGGGAAGTGTACGGTAGTGTTTGGTAGGAAAACCCGTTTATGCGATATTCGTGCGTTTCACGGGCAGAAAAGCACGTTTTACACAGTCCTCACTGTTTTGATGATAACTCAAGAACGGTCGAATGTTAGCGTTTGATGTATGTTGCATCGTGTTCAGCGCATCGAATTACCCCTATACAGTGAATTTGAAGCGTTTAAGGGAAGTGTACGGTAATGTTTTGACAGAAAATTGCTTTTTTCGAAAATCAAGCAATTCGCTGATAACTCGAGAACGGTCGAATGTTAGCGTTTGCCGTATGTTGCATTGCGTTCAGCGCATCGAATTACCCCTATACACTGAATTTGGAGTGGTTACGGGAAGTGTACGGTAGTGTTTTGGTAGGAAAACCCGTTTATGCGATATTCGTGCGTTTCACGGGCAGAAAAGCACGTTTTACACAGTCCTCACTGTTTTGATGATAACTCAAGAACGGTCGAATGTTAGCGTTTGCCGTATGTTGCATCGTGTTCAGCGCATGGAATTACCCCTATACAGTGAATTTGAAGCGTTTAAGGGAAGTGTACGGTAATGTTTTGACAGAAAATTGCTTTTTTCGAAAATCAAGCAATTCGCTGATAACTCGAGAACGGTCGAATGTTAGCGTTTGCCGTATGTTGCATTGCGTTCAGCGCATCGAATTACCCCTATACACTGAATTTGGAGTGGTTACGGGAAGTGTACGGTAGTGTTTTGGTAGGAAAACCCGTTTATGCGATATTCGTGCGTTTCACGGGCAGAAAAGCACGTTTTACACAGTCCTCACTGTTTTGATGATAACTCAAGAACGGTCGAATGTTAGCGTTTGCCGTATGTTGCATCGTGTTCAGCGCATCGAATTACCCTATACAGTGAATTTGAAGCCTTTAAGGGAAGTGTACGGTAATGTTTTGGCAGAAAATTGCTTTTTTCGAAAATCGAGCAATTCGCTGATAACTCGAGAACGGTCGAATGTTAGCGTTTGCCGTATGTTGCATTGCGTTCAGCGCATCGAATTACCCCTATACACTGAATTTGGAGTGGTTACGGGAAGTGTACGGTAGTGTTTTGGTAGGAAAACCCGTTTATGCGATATTCGTGCGTTTCACGGGCAGAAAAGCACGTTTTACACAGTCCTCACTGTTTTGATGATAACTCAAGAACGGTCGAATGTTAGCGTTTGCCGTATGTTGCATCGTGTTCAGCACATCGAATTACCCCTATACAGTTAATTTGAAGCGTTTAAGGGAAGTGTACGGTAGTGTTTTGGCAGAAAATTGCTTTTTTCGAAAATTGAGCAATTCGCTGATAACTCGAGAACGGTCGAATGTTAGCGTTTGCCGTATGTTGCATCGTGTTCAGCACATCGAATTACACCTATACAGTGAATTTGAAGCGTTTAAGGGAAGTGTACGGTAGTGTTTTGGCAGAAAATTGCTTTTTTCGAAAATCGAGCAATTCGCTGATAACTCGAGAACGGTCGAATGTTAGCGTTTGCCGTATGTTGCATCGTGTTCAGCACACCGAATTACCCCTATGCAGTGAATTTGAAGCGTTTAAGGGAAGTGTACGGTAGTGTTTTGGCAGAAAATTGCTTTTTTCGAAAATCGAGCAATTCGCTGATAACTCGAGAACGGTCGAATGTTAGCGTTTGCCGTATGTTGCATTGCGTTCAGCGCATCGAATTACCCCTATACACTGAATTTGGAGTGGTTACGGGAAGTGTACGGTAGTGTTTTGGTAGGAAAACCCGTTTATGCGATATTCGTGCGTTTCACGGGCAGAAAAGCACGTTTTACACAGTCCTCACTGTTTTGATGATAACTCAAGAACGGTCGAATGTTAGCGTTTGCCGTATGTTGCATCGTGTTCAGCACATCGAATTACCCCTATACAGTTAATTTGAAGCGTTTAAGGGAAGTGTACGGTAGTGTTTTGGCAGAAAATTGCTTTTTTCGAAAATCAAGCAATTCGCTGATAACTCGAGAACGGTCGAATGTTAGCGTTTGCCGTATGTTGCATTGCGTTCAGCGCATCGAATTACCCCTATAGAGTGAATGTGGAGTGGTTACGGGAAGTGTACGGTAGTGTTTTGGTAGCAAAACCCGTTTATGCGATATTCGTGCGTTTCACGGGCAGAAAAGCACGTTTTACACAGTCCTCACTGTTTTGATGATAACTCAAGAACGGTCGAATGTTAGCGTTTGCCGTATGTTGCATCGTGTTCAGCGCATCGAATTACCCCTATACAGTGAATTTGAAGCCTTTAAGGGAAGTGTACGGTAATGTTTTGGCAGAAAATTGCTTTTTTCGAAAATCGAGCAATTCGCTGATAACTCGAGAACGGTCGAATGTTAGCGTTTGCCGTATGTTGCATCGTGTTCAGCACATCGAATTACCCCTATACAGTGAATTTGAAGCGTTTAAGGGAAGTGTACGGTAGTGTTTTGGCAGAAAATTGCTTTTTTCGAAAATCGAGCAATTCGCTGATAACTCGAGAACGGTCGAATGTTAGCGTTTGCCGTATGTTGCATCGTGTTCAGCACACCGAATTACCCCTATACAGTGAATTTGAAGCGTTTAAGGGAAGTGTACGGTAATGTTTTGGCAGAAAATTTCTTTTTTCGAAAATCGAGCAATTCGCTGATAACTCGAGAACGGTCGAATGTTAGCGTTTGCCGGATGTTGCATCGTGTTCAGCACATCGAATTACCCCTATACAGTTAATTTGAAGCGTTTAAGGGAAGTGTACGGTAGTGTTTTGGCAGAAAATTGCTTTTTTCGAAGATCGAGCAATTCGCTGATAACTCGAGAACGGTCGAATGTTAGCGTTTGCCGTATGTTGCACTGCGTTCAGCGCATCGAATTACCCCTATACACTGAATTTGGAGTGGTTACGGGAAGTGTACGGTAGTGTTTTGGTAGGAAAACCCGTTTATGCGATATTCGTGCGTTTCACGGGCAGAAAAGCACGTTTTACACAGTCCTCACTGTTTTGATGATAACTCAAGAACGGTCGAATGCTAGCGTTTGCCGTATGTTGCATCGTGTTCAGCGCATCGAATTACCCCTATACAGTGAATTTGAAGCGTTTAAGAGAAGTGTACGGTAGTGTTTTGGCAGAAAATTGCTTTTTTCGAAAATTGAGCAATTCGCTGATAACTCGAGAACGGACGAATGTTAGCGTTTGCCGTATGTTGCATCGTGTTCAGCGCATCGAATTACCCCTATACAGTGAATTTGAAGCGTTTAAGGGAAGTGTACGGTAATGTTTTGACAGAAAATTGCTTTTTTCGAAAATCAAGCAATTCGCTGATAACTCGAGAACGGTCGAATGTTAGCGTTTGCCGTATGTTGCATTGCGTTCAGCGCATCGAATTACCCCTATAGAGTGAATGTGGAGTGGTTACGGGAAGTGTACGGTAGTGTTTTGGTAGGAAAACCCGTTTATGCGATATTCGTGCGTTTCACGGGCAGAAAAGCACGTTTTACACAGTCCTCACTGTTTTGATGATAACTCAAGAACGGTCGAATGTTAGCGTTTGCCGTATGTTGCATCGTGTTCAGCGCATCGAATTACCCCTATACAGTGAATTTGAAGCCTTTAAGGGAAGTGTACGGTAATGTTTTGGCAGAAAATTGCTTTTTTCGAAAATCGAGCAATTCGCTGATAACTCGAGAACGGTCGAATGTTAGCGTTTGCCGTATGTTGCATTGCGTTCAGCGCATCGAATTACCCCTATACACTGAATTTGGAGTGGTTACGGGAAGTGTACGGTAGTGTTTTGGTAGGAAAACCCGTTTATGCGATATTCGTGCGTTTCACGGGCAGAAAAGCACGTTTTACACAGTCCTCACTGTTTTGATGATAACTCAAGAACGGTCGAATGTTAGCGTTTGCCGTATGTTGCATCGTGTTCAGCGCATCGAATTACCCCTATACAGTGAATTTGAAGCGTTTAAGAGAAGTGTACGGTAGTGTTTTGGCAGAAAATTGCTTTTTTTCGAAAATTGAGCAATTCGCTGATAACTCGAGAACGGACGAATGTTAGCGTTTGCCGTATGTTGCATCGTGTTCAGCGCATCGAATTACCCCTATACAGTGAATTTGAAGCGTTTAAGGGAAGTGCACGGTAATGTTTTGACAGAAAATTGCTTTTTTTCGAAAATCAAGCAATTCGCTGATAACTCGAGAACGGTCGAATGTTAGCGTTTGCCGTATGTTGCATCGTGTTCAGCACATCGAATTACCCCTATACAGTGAATTTGAAGCGTTTAAGGGAAGTGTACGGTAGTGTTTTGGCAGAAAATTGCTTTTTTCGAAAATCGAGCAATTCGCTGATAACTCGAGAACGGTCGAATGTTAGCGTTTGCCGTATGTTGCATCGTGTTCAGCACACCGAATTACCCCTATACAGTGAATTTGAAGCGTTTAAGGGAAGTGTACGGTAATGTTTTGGCAGAAAATTGCTTTTTTCGAAAATCGAGCAATTCGCTGATAACTCGAGAACGGTCGAATGTTAGCGTTTGCCGTATGTTGCATCGTGTTCAGCACACCGAATTACCCCTATACAGTGAATTTGAAGCGTTTAAGGGAAGTGTACGGTAGTGTTTTGGCAGAAAATTGCTTTTTCGAAAATCGAGCAATTCGCTGATAACTCGAGAACGGTCGAATGTTAGCGTTTGCCGTATGTTGCATTGCGTTCAGCGCATCGAATTACCCCTATACACTGAATTTGGAGTGGTTACGGGAAGTGTACGGTAGTGTTTTGGTAGGAAAACCCGTTTATGCGATATTCGTGCGTTTCACGGGCAGAAAAGCACGTTTTACACAGTCCTCACTGTTTTGATGATAACTCAAGAACGGTCGAATGTTAGCGTTTGCCGTATGTTGCATCGTGTTCAGCGCATCGAATTACCCCTATACAGTGAATTTGAAGCCTTTAAGGGAAGTGTACGGTAATGTTTTGACAGAAAATTGCTTTTTTCGAAAATCAAGCAAGTCGCTGATAACTCGAGAACGGTCGAATGTTAGCGTTTGCCGTATGTTGCATTGGGTTCAGCGCATCGAATTACCCCTATACACTGAATTTGGAGTGGTTACGGGAAGTGTACGGTAGTGTTTTGGTAGGCAAACCCGTTTATGCGATATTCGTGCGTTTCACGGGCAGAAAAGCACGTTTTAACACAGTCCTCACTGTTTGATGATAACTCAAGAACGGTCGAATGTTAGCGTTTGCCGTATGTTGCATCGTGTTCAGCGCATCGAATTACCCTATACAGTGAATTTGAAGCGTTTAAGAGAAGTGTACGGTAGTGTTTTGGCAGAAAAATTGCTTTTTTCGAAAATTGAGCAATTCGCTGATAACTCGAGAACGGACGAATGTTAGCGTTTGCCGTATGTTGCATCGTGTTCAGCGCATCGAATTACCCCTATACAGTGAATTTGAAGCGTTTAAGGGAAGTGTACGGTAATGTTTTGACAGAAAATTGCTTTTTTCGAAAATCAAGCAATTCGCTGATAACTCGAGAACGGTCGAATGTTAGCGTTTGCCGTATGTTGCATTGCGTTCAGCGCATCGAATTACCCCTATAGAGTGAATGTGGAGTGGTTACGGGAAGTGTACGGTAGTGTTTTGGTAGGAAAACCCGTTTATTGCGATATTCGTGCGTTTCACGGGCAGAAAAGCACGTTTTACACAGTCCTCACTGTTTTGATGATAACTCAAGAACGGTCGAATGTTAGCGTTTGCCGTATGTTGCATCGTGTTCAGCGCATCGAATTACCCCTATACAGTGAATTTGAAGCCTTTAAGGGAAGTGTACGGCAATGTTTTGGCAGAAAATTGCTTTTTTCGAAAATCGAGCAATTCGCTGATAACTCGAGAACGGTCGAATGTTAGCGTTTGCCGTATGTTGCATCGTGTTCAGCACATCGAATTACCCCTATACAGTGAATTTGAAGCGTTTAAGGGAAGTGTACGGTAGTGTTTTGGCAGAAAATTGCTTTTTTCGAAAATCGAGCAATTCGCTGATAACTCGAGAACGGTCGAATGTTAGCGTTTGCCGTATGTTGGATCGTGTTCAGCACACCGAATTACCCCTATACAGTGAATTTGAAGCGTTTAAGGGAAGTGTACGGTAGTGTTTTGGCAGAAAATTGCTTTTTCGACAATCGAGCAATTCGCTGATAACTCGAGAACGGTCGAATGGTAGCGTTTGCCGTATGTTGCATTGCGTTCAGCGCATCGAATTACCCCTATACACTGAATTTGGAGTGGTTACGGGAAGTGTACGGTAGTGTTTTGGTAGGAAAACCCGTTTATGCGATATTCGTGCGTTTCACGGGCAGAAAAGCACGTTTTACACAGTCCTCACTGTTTTGATGATAACTCAAGAACGGTCGAATGTTAGCGTTTGCCGTATGTTGCATCGTGTTCAGCGCATCGAATTACCCCTATACAGTGAATTTGAAGCCTTTAAGGGAAGTGTACGGTAATGTTTTGGCCGAAAATTGCTTTTTTCGAAAATCGAGCAATTCGCTGATAACTCGAGAACGGTCGAATGTTAGCGTTTGCCGTATGTTGCATTGCGTTCAGCGCATCGAATTACCCCTATACACTGAATTTGGAGTGGTTACGGGAAGTGTACGGTAGTGTTTTGGTAGGAAAACCCGTTTATGCGATATTCGTGCGTTTCACGGGCAGAAAAGCACGTTTTACACAGTCCTCACTGTTTTGATGATAACTCAAGAACGGTCGAATGTTAGCGTTTGCCGTATGTTGCATCGTGTTCAGCACATCGAATTACCCCTATACAGTTAATTTGAAGCGTTTAAGGGAAGTGTACGGTAGTGTTTTGGCAGAAAATTGCTTTTTTCGAAAATTGAGCAATTCGCTGATAACTCGAGAACGGTCGAATGTTAGCGTTTGCCGTATGTTGCATCGTGTTCAGCACATCGAATTACACCTATACAGTGAATTTGAAGCGTTTAAGGGAAGTGTACGGTAGTGTTTTGGCAGAAAATTGCTTTTTTCGAAAATCGAGCAATTCGCTGATAACTCGAGAACGGTCGAATGTTAGCGTTTGCCGTATGTTGCATCGTGTTCAGCACATCGAATTACCCCTATACAGTTAATTTGAAGCGTTTAAGGGAAGTGTACGGTAGTGTTTTGGCAGAAAATTGCTTTTTTCGAAAATCAAGCAATTCGCTGATAACTCGAGAACGGTCGAATGTTAGCGTTTGCCGTATGTTGCATTGCGTTCAGCGCATCGAATTACCCCTATAGAGTGAATGTGGAGTGGTTACGGGAAGTGTACGGTAGTGTTTTGGTAGGAAAACCCGTTTATTACGATATTCGTGCGTTTCACGGGCAGAAAAGCACGTTTTACACAGTCCTCACTGTTTTGATGATAACTCAAGAACGGTCGAATGTTAGCGTTTGCCGTATGTTGCATCGTGTTCAGCGCATCGAATTACCCCTATACAGTGAATTTGAAGCCTTTAAGGGAAGTGTACGGTAATGTTTTGGCAGAAAATTGCTTTTTTCGAAAATCGAGCAATTCGCTGATAACTCGAGAACGGTCGAATGTTAGCGTTTGCCGTATGTTGCATTGCGTTCAGCGCATCGAATTACCCCTATACACTGAATTTGGAGTGGTTACGGGAAGTGTACGGTAGTGTTTTGGTAGGAAAACCCGTTTATGCGATATTCGTGCGTTTCACGGGCAGAAAAGCACGTTTTACACAGTCCTCACTGTTTTGATGATAACTCAAGAACGGTCGAATGTTAGCGTTTGCCGTATGTTGCATCGTGTTCAGCGCATCGAATTACCCCTATACAGTGAATTTGAAGCGTTTAAGAGAAGTGTACGGTAGTGTTTTGGCAGAAAATTGCTTTTTTCGAAAATTGAGCAATTCGCTGATAACTCGAGAACGGACGAATGTTAGCGTTTGCCGTATGTTGCATCGTGTTCAGCGCATCGAATTACCCCTATACAGTGAATTTGAAGCGTTTAAGGGAAGTGCACGGTAATGTTTTGACAGAAAATTGCTTTTTTTCGAAAATCAAGCAATTCGCTGATAACTCGAGAACGGTCGAATGTTAGCGTTTGCCGTATGTTGCATCGTGTTCAGCACATCGAATTACCCCTATACAGTGAATTTGAAGCGTTTAAGGGAAGTGTACGGTAGTGTTTTGGCAGAAAATTGCTTTTTTCGAAAATCGAGCAATTCGCTGATAACTCGAGAACGGTCGAATGTTAGCGTTTGCCGTATGTTGCATCGTGTTCAGCACACCGAATTACCCCTATACAGTGAATTTGAAGCGTTTAAGGGAAGTGTACGGTAATGTTTTGGCAGAAAATTTCTTTTTTCGAAAATCGAGCAATTCGCTGATAACTCGAGAACGGTCGAATGTTAGCGTTTGCCGGATGTTGCATCGTGTTCAGCACATCGAATTACCCTATACAGTTAATTTGAAGCGTTTAAGGGAAGTGTACGGTAGTGTTTTGGCAGAAAATTGCTTTTTTCGAAGATCGAGCAATTCGCTGATAACTCGAGAACGGTCGAATGTTAGCGTTTGCCGTATGTTGCACTGCGTTCAGCGCATCGAATTACCCCTATACACTGAATTTGGAGTGGTTACGGGAAGTGTACGGTAGTGTTTTGGTAGGAAAACCCGTTTATGCGATATTCGTGCGTTTCACGGGCAGAAAAGCACGTTTTACACAGTCCTCACTGTTTTGATGATAACTCAAGAACGGTCGAATGCTAGCGTTTGCCGTATGTTGCATCGTGTTCAGCGCATCGAATTACCCCTATACAGTGAATTTGAAGCGTTTAAGAGAAGTGTACGGTAGTGTTTTGGCAGAAAATTGCTTTTTTTCGAAAATTGAGCAATTCGCTGATAACTCGAGAACGGACGAATGTTAGCGTTTGCCGTATGTTGCATCGTGTTCAGCGCATCGAATTACCCCTATACAGTGAATTTGAAGCGTTTAAGGGAAGTGTACGGTAATGTTTTGACAGAAAATTGCTTTTTTCGAAAATCAAGCAATTCGCTGATAACTCGAGAACGGTCGAATGTTAGCGTTTGCCGTATGTTGCATTGCGTTCAGCGCATCGAATTACCCCTATAGAGTGAATGTGGAGTGGTTACGGGAAGTGTACGGTAGTGTTTTGGTAGGAAAACCCGTTTATTGCGATATTCGTGCGTTTCACGGGCAGAAAAGCACGTTTTACACAGTCCTCACTGTTTTGATGATAACTCAAGAACGGTCGAATGTTAGCGTTTGCCGTATGTTGCATCGTGTTCAGCGCATCGAATTACCCCTATACAGTGAATTTGAAGCCTTTAAGGGAAGTGTACGGTAATGTTTTGGCAGAAAATTGCTTTTTTCGAAAATCGAGCAATTCGCTGATAACTCGAGAACGGTCGAATGTTAGCGTTTGCCGTATGTTGCATTGCGTTCAGCGCATCGAATTACCCCTATACACTGAATTTGGAGTGGTTACGGGAAGTGTACGGTAGTGTTTTGGTAGGAAAACCCGTTTATGCGATATTCGTGCGTTTCACGGGCAGAAAAGCACGTTTTACACAGTCCTCACTGTTTTGATGATAACTCAAGAACGGTCGAATGTTAGCGTTTGCCGTATGTTGCATCGTGTTCAGCGCATCGAATTACCCCTATACAGTAAATTTGAAGCGTTTAAGAGAAGTGTACGGTAGTGTTTTGGCAGAAAATTGCTTTTTTCGAAAATTGAGCAATTCGCTGATAACTCGAGAACGGACGAATGTTAGCGTTTGCCGTATGTTGCATCGTGTTCAGCGCATCGAATTACCCCTATACAGTGAATTTGAAGCGTTTAAGGGAAGTGCACGGTAATGTTTTGACAGAAAATTGCTTTTTTCGAAAATCAAGCAATTCGCTGATAACTCGAGAACGGTCGAATGTTAGCGTTTGCCGTATGTTGCATCGTGTTCAGCACATCGAATTACCCCTATACAGTGAATTTGAAGCGTTTAAGGGAAGTGTACGGTAGTGTTTTGGCAGAAAATTGCTTTTTTCGAAAATCGAGCAATTCGCTGATAACTCGAGAACGGTCGAATGTTAGCGTTTGCCGTATGTTGCATCGTGTTCAGCACACCGAATTACCCCTATACAGTGAATTTGAAGCGTTTAAGGGAAGTGTACGGTAATGTTTTGGCAGAAAATTGCTTTTTTCGAAAATCGAGCAATTCGCTGATAACTCGAGAACGGTCGAATGTTAGCGTTTGCCGTATGTTGCATCGTGTTCAGCGCATCGAATTACCCCTATACAGTGAATTTGAAGCGTTTAAGGGAAGTGTACGGTAATGTTTTGACAGAAAATTGCTTTTTTCGAAAATCAAGCAATTCGCTGATAACTCGAGAACGGTCGAATGTTAGCGTTTGCCGTATGTTGCATTGGGTTCAGCGCATCGAATTACCCCTATACACTGAATTTGGAGTGGTTACGGGAAGTGTACGGTAGTGTTTTGGTAGGAAAACCCGTTTATATGCGATATTCGTGCGTTTCACGGGCAGAAAAGCACGTTTTACACAGTCCTCACTGTTTTGATGATAACTCAAGAACGGTCGAATGTTAGCGTTTGCCGTATGTTGCATCGTGTTCAGCGCATCGAATTACCCCTATACAGTGAATTTGAAGCGTTTAAGAGAAGTGTACGGTAGTGTTTTGGCAGAAAATTGCTTTTTTCGAAAATTGAGCAATTCGCTGATAACTCGAGAACGGACGAATGTTAGCGTTTGCCGTATGTTGCATCGTGTTCAGCGCATCGAATTACCCCTATACAGTGAATTTGAAGCGTTTAAGGGAAGTGTACGGTAATGTTTTGACAGAAAATTGCTTTTTTTCGAAATCAAGCAATTCGCTGATAACTCGAGAACGGTCGAATGTTAGCGTTTGCCGTATGTTGCATTGCGTTCAGCGCATCGAATTACCCCTATAGAGTGAATGTGGAGTGGTTACGGGAAGTGTACGGTAGTGTTTTGGTAGGAAAACCCGTTTATGCGATATTCGTGCGTTTCACGGGCAGAAAAGCACGTTTTACACAGTCCTCACTGTTTTGATGATAACTCAAGAACGGTCGAATGTTAGCGTTTGCCGTATGTTGCATCGTGTTCAGCGCATCGAATTACCCCTATACAGTGAATTTGAAGCCTTTAAGGGAAGTGTACGGTAATGTTTTGGCAGAAAATTGCTTTTTTCGAAAATCGAGCAATTCGCTGATAACTCGAGAACGGTCGAATGTTAGCTTTTGCCGTATATTGCATCGTGTTCAGCACATCGAATTACCCCTATACAGTGAATTTGAAGCGTTTAAGGGAAGTGTACGGTAGTGTTTTGGCAGAAAATTGCTTTTTTCGAAAATCGAGCAATTCGCTGATAACTCGAGAACGGTCGAATGTTAGCGTTTGCCGTATGTTGGATCGTGTTCAGCACACCGAATTACCCCTATACAGTAAATTTGAAGCGTTTAAGGGAAGTGTACGGTAGTGTTTTGGCAGAAAATTGCTTTTTTCGACAATCGAGCAATTCGCTGATAACTCGAGAACGGTCGAATGTTAGCGTTTGCCGTATGTTGCATTGCGTTCAGCGCATCGAATTACCCCTATACACTGAATTTGGAGTGGTTACGGGAAGTGTACGGTAGTGTTTTGGTAGGAAAACCCGTTTATTGCGATATTCGTGCGTTTCACGGGCAGAAAAGCACGTTTTACACAGTCCTCACTGTTTTGATGATAACTCAAGAACGGTCGAATGTTAGCGTTTGATGTATGTTGCATCGTGTTCAGCGCATCGAATTACCCCTATACAGTGAATTTGAAGCGTTTAAGGGAAGTGTACGGTAATGTTTTGACAGAAAATTGCTTTTTTCGAAAATCAAGCAATTCGCTGATAACTCGAGAACGGTCGAATGTTAGCGTTTGCCGTATGTTGCATTGCGTTCAGCGCATCGAATTACCCCTATACACTGAATTTGGAGTGGTTACGGGAAGTGTACGGTAGTGTTTTGGTAGGAAAACCCGTTTATGCGATATTCGTGCGTTTCACGGGCAGAAAAGCACGTTTTACACAGTCCTCACTGTTTTGATGATAACTCAAGAACGGTCGAATGTTAGCGTTTGCCGTATGTTGCATCGTGTTCAGCGCATCGAATTACCCCTATAGAGTGAATTTGAAGCGTTTAAGGGAAGTGTACGGTAATGTTTTGACAGAAAATTGCTTTTTTCGAAAATCAAGCAATTCGCTGATAACTCGAGAACGGTCGAATGTTAGCGTTTGCCGTATGTTGCATTGCGTTCAGCGCATCGAATTACCCCTATACACTGAATTTGGAGTGGTTACGGGAAGTGTACGGTAGTGTTTTGGTAGGAAAAACCCGTTTATGCGATATTCGTGCGTTTCACGGGCAGAAAAGCACGTTTTACACAGTCCTCACTGTTTTGATGATAACTCAAGAACGGTCGAATGTTAGCGTTTGCCGTATGTTGCATCGTGTTCAGCGCATCGAATTACCCCTATACAGTGAATTTGAAGCCTTTAAGGGAAGTGTACGGTAATGTTTTGACAGAAAATTGCTTTTTTCGAAAATCAAGCAATTCGCTGATAACTCGAGAACGGTCGAATGTTAGCGTTTGCCGTATGTTGCATTGGGTTCAGCGCATCGAATTACCCCTATACAGTGAATTTGGAGTGGTTACGGGAAGTGTACGGTAGTGTTTTGGAAGGAAAACCCGTTTATTGCGATATTCGTGCGTTTCACGGGCAGAAAATCACGTTTTACACAGTCCTCACTGTTTTGATGATAACTCAAGAACGGTCGAATGTTAGCGTTTGCCGTATGTTGCATCGTGTTCAGCGCATCGAATTACCCCTATACAGTGAATTTGAAGCGTTTAAGAGAAGTGTACGGTAGTGTTTTGGCAGAAAATTGCTTTTTTCGAAAATTGAGCAATTCGCTGATAACTCGAGAACGGACGAATGTTAGCGTTTGCCGTATGTTGCATCGTGTTCAGCGCATCGAATTACCCCTATACAGTGAATTTGAAGCGTTTAAGGGAAGTGTACGGTAATGTTTTGACAGAAAATTGCTTTTTTCGAAAATCAAGCAATTCGCTGATAACTCGAGAACGGTCGAATGTTAGCGTTTGCCGTATGTTGCATTGCGTTCAGCGCATCGAATTACCCCTATAGAGTGAATGTGGAGTGGTTACGGGAAGTGTACGGTAGTGTTTTGGTAGGAAAACCCGTTTATGCGATATTCGTGCGTTTCACGGGCAGAAAAGCACGTTTTACACAGTCCTCACTGTTTTGATGATAACTCAAGAACGGTCGAATGTTAGCGTTTGCCGTATGTTGCATCGTGTTCAGCGCATCGAATTACCCCTATACAGTGAATTTGAAGCCTTTAAGGGAAGTGTACGGTAATGTTTTGGCAGAAAATTGCTTTTTTCGAAAATCGAGCAATTCGCTGATAACTCGAGAACGGTCGAATGTTAGCGTTTGCCGTATGTTGCATTGCGTTCAGCGCATCGAATTACCCCTATACACTGAATTTGGAGTGGTTACGGGAAGTGTACGGTAGTGTTTTGGTAGGAAAACCCGTTTATGCGATATTCGTGCGTTTCACGGGCAGAAAAGCACGTTTTACACAGTCCTCACTGTTTTGATGATAACTCAAGAACGGTCGAATGTTAGCGTTTGCCGTATGTTGCATCGTGTTCAGCACATCGAATTACCCCTATACAGTTAATTTGAAGCGTTTAAGGGAAGTGTACGGTAGTGTTTTGGCAGAAAATTGCTTTTTTCGAAAATTGAGCAATTCGCTGATAACTCGAGAACGGTCGAATGTTAGCGTTTGCCGGATGTTGCATCGTGTTCAGCACATCGAATTACCCCTATACAGTGAATTTGAAGCGTTTAAGGGAAGTGTACGGTAGTGTTTTGGCAGAAAATTGCTTTTTTCGAAAATCGAGCAATTCGCTGATAACTCGAGAACGGTCGAATGTTAGCGTTTGCCGTATGTTGCATTGCGTTCAGCGCATCGAATTACCCCTATACACTTAATTTGGAGTGGTTACGGGAAGTGTACGGTAGTGTTTTGGTAGGAAAACCCGTTTATGCGATATTCGTGCGTTTCACGGGCAGAAAAGCACGTTTTACACAGTCCTCACTGTTTTGATGATAACTCAAGAACGGTCGAATGTTAGCGTTTGCCGTATGTTGCATCGTGTTCAGCGCATCGAATTACCCCTATACAGTGAATTTGAAGCGTTTAAGGGAAGTGTACGGTAATGTTTTGACAGAAAATTGCTTTTTTTCGAAAATCAAGCAATTCGCTGATAACTCGAGAACGGTCGAATGTTAGCGTTTGCCGTATGTTGCATTGCGTTCAGCGCATCGAATTACCCCTATAGAGTGAATGTGGAGTGGTTACGGGAAGTGTACGGTAGTGTTTTGGTAGGAAAACCCGTTTATGCGATATTCGTGCGTTTCACGGGCAGAAAAGCACGTTTTACACAGTCCTCACTGTTTTGATGATAACTCAAGAACGGTCGAATGTTAGCGTTTGCCGTATGTTGCATCGTGTTCAGCGCATCGAATTACCCCTATACAGTGAATTTGAAGCCTTTAAGGGAAGTGTACGGTAATGTTTTGGCAGAAAATTGCTTTTTTCGAAAATCGAGCAATTCGCTGATAACTCGAGAACGGTCGAATGTTAGCGTTTGCCGTATGTTGCATTGCGTTCAGCGCATCGAATTACCCCTATACACTGAATTTGGAGTGGTTACGGGAAGTGTACGGTAGTGTTTTGGTAGGAAAACCCGTTTATGCGATATTCGTGCGTTTCACGGGCAGAAAAGCACGTTTTACACAGTCCTCACTGTTTTGATGATAACTCAAGAACGGTCGAATGTTAGCGTTTGCCGTATGTTGCATCGTGTTCAGCACATCGAATTACCCCTATACAGTTAATTTGAAGCGTTTAAGGGAAGTGTACGGTAGTGTTTTGGCAGAAAATTGCTTTTTTCGAAAATTGAGCAATTCGCTGATAACTCGAGAACGGTCGAATGTTAGCGTTTGCCGGATGTCGCATCGTGTTCAGCACATCGAATTACCCCTATACAGTGAATTTGAAGCGTTTAAGGGAAGTGTACGGTAGTGTTTTGGCAGAAAATTGCTTTTTTCGAAAATCGAGCAATTCGCTGATAACTCGAGAACGGTCGAATGTTAGCGTTTGCCGTATGTTGCATTGCGTTCAGCGCATCGAATTACCCCTATACACTTAATTTGGAGTGGTTACGGGAAGTGTACGGTAGTGTTTTGGTAGGAAAACCCGTTTATGCGATATTCGTGCGTTTCACGGGCAGAAAAGCACGTTTTACACAGTCCTCACTGTTTTGATGATAACTCAAGAACGGTCGAATGTTAGCGTTTGCCGTATGTTGCATCGTGTTCAGCACATCGAATTACCCCTATACAGTTAATTTGAAGCGTTTAAGGGAAGTGTACGGTAGTGTTTTGGCAGAAAATTGCTTTTTTCGAAAATTGAGCAATTCGCTGATAACTCGAGAACGGTCGAATGTTAGCGTTTGCCGGATGTTGCATCGTGTTCAGCACATCGAATTACCCCTATACAGTGAATTTGAAGCGTTTAAGGGAAGTGTACGGTAGTGTTTTGGCAGAAAATTGCTTTTTTTCGAAAATCGAGCAATTCGCTGATAACTCGAGAACGGTCGAATGTTAGCGTTTGCCGTATGTTGCATCGTGTTCAGCACACCGAATTACTCCTATGCAGTGAATTTGAAGCGTTTAAGGGAAGTGTACGGTAGTGTTTTGGCAGAAAATTGCTTTTTTCGAAAATCGAGCAATTCGCTGATAACTCGAGAACGGTCGAATGTTAGCGTTTGCCGTATGTTGCATTGCGTTCAGCGCATCGAATTACCCCTATACACTGAATTTGGAGTGGTTACGGGAAGTGTACGGTAGTGTTTTGGTAGGAAAACCCGTTTATGCGATATTCGTGCGTTTCACGAGCAGAAAAGCACGTTTTACACAGTCCTCACTGTTTTGATGATAACTCAAGAACGGTCGAATGTTAGCGTTTGCCGTATGTTGCATCGTGTTCAGCGCATCGAATTACCCCTATACAGTGAATTTGAAGCGTTTAAGGGAAGTGTACGGTAATGTTTTGACAGAAAATTGCTTTTTTCGAAAATCAAGCAATTCGCTGATAACTCGAGAACGGTCGAATGTTAGCGTTTGCCGTATGTTGCATTGCGTTCAGCGCATCGAATTACCCCTATACACTGAATTTGGAGTGGTTACGGGAAGTGTACGGTAGTGTTTTGGTAGGAAAACCCGTTTATGCGATATTCGTGCGTTTCACGGGCAGAAAAGCACGTTTTACACAGTCCTCACTGTTTTGATGATAACTCAAGAACGGTCGAATGTTAGCGTTTGCCGTATGTTGCATCGTGTTCAGCGCATCGAATTACCCCTATAGAGTGAATTTGAAGCCTTTAAGGGAAGTGTACGGTAATGTTTTGACAGAAAATTGCTTTTTTCGAAAATCAAGCAATTCGCTGATAACTCGAGAACGGTCGAATGTTAGCGTTTGCCGTATGTTGCATTGGGTTCAGCGCATCGAATTTCCCCTATACACTGAATTTGGAGTGGTTACGGGAAGTGTACGGTAGTGTTTTGGAAGGAAAACCCGTTTATGCGATATTCGTGCGTTTCACGGGCAGAAAAGCACGTTTTACACAGTCCTCACTGTTTTGATGATAACTCAAGAACGGTCGAATGTTAGCGTTTGCCGGATGTTGCATCGTGTTCAGCACATCGAATTACCCCTATACAGTTAATTTGAAGCGTTTAAGGGAAGTGTACGGTAGTGTTTTGGCAGAAGATTGCTTTTTTCGAAAATCGAGCAATTCGCTGATAACTCGAGAACGGTCGAATGTTAGCGTTTGCCGTATGTTGCACTGCGTTCAGCGCATCGAATTACCCCTATACACTGAATTTGGAGTGGTTACGGGAAGTGTACGGTAGTGTTTTGGTAGGAAAACCCGTTTATGCGATATTCGTGCGTTTCACGGGCAGAAAAGCACGTTTTACACAGTCCTCACTGTTTTGATGATAACTCAAGAACGGTCGAATGTTAGCGTTTGCCGTATGTTGCATCGTGTTCAGCGCATCGAATTACCCCTATACAGTGAATTTGAAGCGTTTAAGAGAAGTGTACGGTAGTGTTTTGGCAGAAAATTGCTGTTTTCGAAAATTGAGCAATTCGCTGATAACTCGAGAACGGACGAATGTTAGCGTTTGCCGTATGTTGCATCGTGTTCAGCGCATCGAATTACCCCTATACAGTGAATTTGAAGCGTTTAAGGGAAGTGTACGGTAATGTTTTGACAGAAAATTGCTTTTTTCGAAAATCAAGCAATTCGCTGATAACTCGAGAACGGTCGAATGTTAGCGTTTGCCGTATGTTGCATTGCGTTCAGCGCATCGAATTACCCCTATAGAGTGAATGTGGAGTGGTTACGGGAAGTGTACGGTAGTGTTTTGGTAGGAAAACCCGTTTATGCGATATTCGTGCGTTTCACGGGCAGAAAAGCACGTTTTACACATTCCTCACTGTTTTGATGATAACTGAAGAACGGTCGAATGTTAGCGTTTGCCGTATGTTGCATCGTGTTCAGCGCATCGAATTACCCCTATACAGTGAATTTGAAGCCTTTAAGGGAAGTGTACGGTAATGTTTTGGCAGAAAATTGCTTTTTTCGAAAATCGAGCAATTCGCTGATAACTCGAGAACGGTCGAATGTTAGCGTTTGCCGTATGTTGCATCGTGTTCAGCGCATCGAATTACCCCTATACAGTGAATTTGAAGCGTTTAAGGGAAGTGTACGGTAGTGTTTTGGCAGAAAATTGCTTTTTTCGAAAATCGAGCAATTCGCTGATAACTCGAGAACGGTCGAATGTTAGCGTTTGCCGTATGTTGGATCGTGTTCAGCACACCGAATTACCCCTATACAGTGAATTTGAAGCGTTTAAGGGAAGTGTACGGTAATGTTTTGACAGAAAATTGCTTTTTTGGAAAATCAAGCAATTCGCTGATAACTCAAGAACGGTCGAATGTTAGCGTTTGCCGTATGTTGCATCGTGTTCAGCGCATCGAATTACCCCTATACAGTGAATTTGAAGCGTTTAAGAGAAGTGTACGGTAGTGTTTTGGCAGAAAATTGCTTTTTTCGAAAATTGAGCAATTCGCTGATAACTCGAGAACGGACGAATGTTAGCGTTTGCCGTATGTTGCATCGTGTTCAGCGCATCGAATTACCCCTATACAGTGAATTTGAAGCGTTTAAGGGAAGTGTACGGTAATGTTTTGACAGAAAATTGCTTTTTTCGAAAATCAAGCAATTCGCTGATAACTCGAGAACGGTCGAATGTTAGCGTTTGCCGTATGTTGCATTGCGTTCAGCGCATCGAATTACCCCTATAGAGTGAATGTGGAGTGGTTACGGGAAGTGTACGGTAGTGTTTTGGTAGGAAAACCCGTTTATGCGATATTCGTGCGTTTCACGGCAGAAAAGCACGTTTTACACAGTCCTCACTGTTTTGCTGATAACTCAAGAACGGTCGAATGTTAGCGTTTGCCGTATGTTGCATCGTGTTCAGCGCATCGAATTACCCCTATACAGTGAATTTGAAGCCTTTAAGGGAAGTGTACGGTAATGTTTTGGCAGAAAATTGCTTTTTTCGAAAATCGAGCAATTCGCTGATAACTCGAGAACGGTCGAATGTTAGCTTTTGCCGTATATTGCATCGTGTTCAGCACATCGAATTACCCCTATACAGTGAATTTGAAGCGTTTAAGGGAAGTGTACGGTAGTGTTTTGGCAGAAAATTGCTTTTTTCGAAAATCGAGCAATTCGCTGATAACTCGAGAACGGTCGAATGTTAGCGTTTGCCGTATGTTGGATCGTGTTCAGCACACCGAATTACCCCTATACAGTAAATTTGAAGCGTTTAAGGGAAGTGTACGGTAGTGTTTTGGCAGAAAATTGCTTTTTTCGACAATCGAGCAATTCGCTGATAACTCGAGAACGGTCGAATGTTAGCGTTTGCCGTATGTTGCATTGCGTTCAGCGCATCGAATTACCCCTATACACTGAATTTGGAGTGGTTACGGGAAGTGTACGGTAGTGTTTTGGTAGGAAAACCCGTTTATTGCGATATTCGTGCGTTTCACGGGCAGAAAAGCACGTTTTACACAGTCCTCACTGTTTTGATGATAACTCAAGAACGGTCGAATGTTAGCGTTTGATGTATGTTGCATCGTGTTCAGCGCATCGAATTACCCCTATACAGTGAATTTGAAGCGTTTAAGGAAGTGTACGGTAATGTTTTGACAGAAAATTGCTTTTTTCGAAAATCAAGCAATTCGCTGATAACTCGAGAACGGTCGAATGTTAGCGTTTGCCGTATGTTGCATTGCGTTCAGCGCATCGAATTACCCCTATACACTGAATTTGGAGTGGTTACGGGAAGTGTACGGTAGTGTTTTGGTAGGAAAACCCGTTTTTATGCGATATTCGTGCGTTTCACGGGCAGAAAAGCACGTTTTACACAGTCCTCACTGTTTTGATGATAACTCAAGAACGGTCGAATGTTAGCGTTTGCCGTATGTTGCATCGTGTTCAGCGCATCGAATTACCCCTATAGAGTGAATTTGAAGCGTTTAAGGGAAGTGTACGGTAATGTTTTGACAGAAATTGCTTTTTTCGAAAATCAAGCAATTCGCTGATAACTCGAGAACGGTCGAATGTTAGCGTTTGCCGTATGTTGCATTGCGTTCAGCGCATCGAATTACCCCTATACACTGAATTTGGAGTGGTTACGGGAAGTGTACGGTAGTGTTTTGGTAGGAAAACCCGTTTATGCGATATTCGTGCGTTTCACGGGCAGAAAAGCACGTTTTACACAGTCCTCACTGTTTTGATGATAACTCAAGAACGGTCGAATGTTAGCGTTTGCCGTATGTTGCATCGTGTTCAGCGCATCGAATTACCCCTATACAGTGAATTTGAAGCCTTTAAGGGAAGTGTACGGTAATGTTTTGACAGAAAATTGCTTTTTTCGAAAATCAAGCAATTCGCTGATAACTCGAGAACGGTCGAATGTTAGCGTTTGCCGTATGTTGCATTGGGTTCAGCGCATCGAATTACCCCTATACACTGAATTTGGAGTGGTTACGGGAAGTGTACGGTAGTGTTTTGGAAGGAAAACCCGTTTATGCGATATTCGTGCGTTTCACGGGCAGAAAATCACGTTTTACACAGTCCTCACTGTTTTGATGATAACTCAAGAACGGTCGAATGTTAGCGTTTGCCGTATGTTGCATCGTGTTCAGCGCATCGAATTACCCCTATACAGTGAATTTGAAGCGTTTAAGAGAAGTGTACGGTAGTGTTTTGGCAGAAAATTGCTTTTTTCGAAAATTGAGCAATTCGCTGATAACTCGAGAACGGACGAATGTTAGCGTTTGCCGTATGTTGCATCGTGTTCAGCGCATCGAATTACCCCTATACAGTGAATTTGAAGCGTTTAAGGGAAGTGTACGGTAATGTTTTGACAGAAAATTGCTTTTTTCGAAAATCAAGCAATTCGCTGATAACTCGAGAACGGTCGAATGTTAGCGTTTGCCGTATGTTGCATTGCGTTCAGCGCATCGAATTACCCCTATAGAGTGAATGTGGAGTGGTTACGGGAAGTGTACGGTAGTGTTTTGGTAGGAAAACCCGTTTATTGCGATATTCGTGCGTTTCACGGGCAGAAAAGCACGTTTTACACAGTCCTCACTGTTTTGATGATAACTCAAGAACGGTCGAATGTTAGCGTTTGCCGTATGTTGCATCGTGTTCAGCGCATCGAATTACCCCTATACAGTGAATTTGAAGCCTTTAAGGGAAGTGTACGGTAATGTTTTGGCAGAAAATTGCTTTTTTTCGAAAATCGAGCAATTCGCTGATAACTCGAGAACGGTCGAATGTTAGCGTTTGCCGTATGTTGCATTGCGTTCAGCGCATCGAATTACCCCTATACACTGAATTTGGAGTGGTTTACGGAAGTGTACGGTAGTGTTTTGGTAGGAAAACCCGTTTATGCGATATTCGTGCGTTTCACGGGCAGAAAAGCACGTTTTACCACAGTCCTCACTGTTTTGATGATAACTCAAGAACGGTCGAATGTTAGCGTTTGCCGTATGTTGCATCGTGTTCAGCACATCGAATTACCCCTATACAGTTAATTTGAAGCGTTTAAGGGAAGTGTACGGTAGTGTTTTGGCAGAAAAATTGCTTTTTTCGAAAATTGAGCAATTCGCTGATAACTCGAGAACGGTCGAATGTTAGCGTTTGCCGGATGTTGCATCGTGTTCAGCACATCGAATTACCCCTATACAGTGAATTTGAAGCGTTTAAGGGAAGTGTACGGTAGTGTTTGGCAGAAAATTGCTTTTTTTCGAAAATCGAGCAATTCGCTGATAACTCGAGAACGGTCGAATGTTAGCGTTTGCCGTATGTTGCATTGCGTTCAGCGCATCGAATTACCCCTATACACTTAATTTGGAGTGGTTACGGGAAGTGTACGGTAGTGTTTTGGTAGGAAAACCCGTTTATGCGATATTCGTGCGTTTCACGGGCAGAAAAGCACGTTTTACACAGTCCTCACTGTTTTGATGATAACTCAAGAACGGTCGAATGTTAGCGTTTGCCGTATGTTGCATCGTGTTCAGCACATCGAATTACCCCTATACAGTTAATTTGAAGCGTTTAAGGGAAGTGTACGGTAGTGTTTTGGCAGAAAATTGCTTTTTTCGAAAATTGAGCAATTCGCTGATAACTCGAGAACGGTCGAATGTTAGCGTTTGCCGGATGTTGCATCGTGTTCAGCACATCGAATTACCCCTATACAGTGAATTTGAAGCGTTTAAGGAAGTGTACGGTAGTGTTTTGGCAGAAAATTGCTTTTTTCGAAATCGAGCAATTCGCTGATAACTCGAGAACGGTCGAATGTTAGCGTTTGCCGTATGTTGCATCGTGTTCAGCGCATCGAATTACCCCTATACAGTGAATTTAAAGCGTTTAAGGGAAGTGTACGGTAATGTTTTGACAGAAAATTGCTTTTTTCGAAAATCAAGCAATTCGCTGATAACTCGAGAACGGTCGAATGTTAGCGTTTGCCGTATGTTGCATTGCGTTCAGCGCATCGAATTACCCCTATACACTGAATTTGGAGTGGTTACGGGAAGTGTACGGTAGTGTTTTGGTAGGAAAACCCATTTATGCGATATTCGTGCGTTTCACGGGCAGAAAAGCACGTTTTACACAGTCCTCACTGTTTTGATGATAACTCAAGAACGGTCGAATGTTAGCGTTTGCCGTATGTTGCATCGTGTTCAGCGCATCGAATTACCCCTATAGAGTGAATTTGAAGCCTTTAAGGGAAGTGTACGGTAATGTTTTGACAGAAAATTGCTTTTTTCGAAATCAAGCAATTCGCTGATAACTCGAGAACGGTCGAATGTTAGCGTTTGCCGTATGTTGCATTGGGTTCAGCGCATCGAATTTCCCCTATACACTGAATTTGGAGTGGTTACGGGAAGTGTACGGTAGTGTTTTGGAAGGAAAACCCGTTTATGCGATATTCGTGCGTTTCACGGGCAGAAAAGCACGTTTTACACAGTCCTCACTGTTTTGATGATAACTCAAGAACGGTCGAATGTTAGCGTTTGCCGGATGTTGCATCGTGTTCAGCACATCGAATTACCCCTATACAGTTAATTTGAAGCGTTTAAGGGAAGTGTACGGTAGTGTTTTGGCAGAAGATTGCTTTTTTCGAAAATCGAGCAATTCGCTGATAACTCGAGAACGGTCGAATGTTAGCGTTTGCCGTATGTTGCACTGCGTTCACCGCATCGAATTACCCCTATACACTGAATTTGGAGTGGTTACGGGAAGTGTACGGTAGTGTTTTGGTAGGAAAACCCGTTTATGCGATATTCGTGCGTTTCACGGGCAGAAAAGCACGTTTTACACAGTCCTCACTGTTTTGATGATAACTCAAGAACGGTCGAATGTTAGCGTTTGCCGTATGTTGCACCGTGTTCAGCGCATCGAATTACCCCTATACAGTGAATTTGAAGCGTTTAAGAGAAGTGTACGGTAGTGTTTTGGCAGAAATTGCTGTTTTCGAAAATTGAGCAATTCGCTGATAACTCGAGAACGGACGAATGTTAGCGTTTGCCGTATGTTGCATCGTGTTCAGCGCATCGAATTACCCCTATACAGTGAATTTGAAGCGTTTAAGGGAAGTGTACGGTAATGTTTTGACAGAAAATTGCTTTTTTCGAAAATCAAGCAATTCGCTGATAACTCGAGAACGGTCGAATGTTAGCGTTTGCCGTATGTTGCATTGCGTTCAGCGCATCGAATTACCCCTATAGAGTGAATGTGGAGTGGTTACGGGAAGTGTACGGTAGTGTTTTGGTAGGAAAACCCGTTTATGCGATATTCGTGCGTTTCACGGGCAGAAAAGCACGTTTTACACATTCCTCACTGTTTTGATGATAACTGAAGAACGGTCGAATGTTAGCGTTTGCCGTATGTTGCATCGTGTTCAGCGCATCGAATTACCCCTATACAGTGAATTTGAAGCCTTTAAGGGAAGTGTACGGTAATGTTTTGGCAGAAAATTGCTTTTTTCGAAAATCGAGCAATTCGCTGATAACTCGAGAACGGTCGAATGTTAGCGTTTGCCGTATGTTGCATCGTGTTCAGCACATCGAATTACCCCTATACAGTGAATTTGAAGCGTTTAAGGGAAGTGTACGGTAGTGTTTTGGCAGAAAATTGCTTTTTTCGAAAATCGAGCAATTCGCTGATAACTCGAGAACGGTCGAATGTTAGCGTTTGCCGTATGTTGGATCGTGTTCAGCACACCGAATTACCCCTATACAGTGAATTTGAAGCGTTTAAGGGAAGTGTACGGTAGTGTTTTGGCAGAAAATTGCTTTTTTCGAAAATCGAGCAATTCGCTGATAACTCGAGAACGGTCGAATGGTAGCGTTTGCCGTATGTTGCATTGCGTTCAGCGCATCGAATTACCCCTATACACTGAATTTGGAGTGGTTACGGGAAGTGTACGGTAGTGTTTTGGTAGGAAAACCCGTTTATGCGATATTCGTGCGTTTCACGGGCAGAAAAGCACGTTTTACACAGTCCTCACTGTTTTGATGATAACTCAAGAACGGTCGAATGTTAGCGTTTGATGTATGTTGCATCGTGTTCAGCGCATCGAATTACCCCTATACAGTGAATTTGAAGCGTTTAAGGGAAGTGTACGGTAATGTTTTGACAGAAAATTGCTTTTTTTCGAAAATCAAGCAATTCGCTGATAACTCGAGAACGGTCGAATGTTAGCGTTTGCCGTATGTTGCATTGCGTTCAGCGCATCGAATTACCCCTATACACTGAATTTGGAGTGGTTACGGGAAGTGTACGGTAGTGTTTTGGTAGGAAAACCCGTTTATGCGATATTCGTGCGTTTCACGGGCAGAAAAGCACGTTTTACACAGTCCTCACTGTTTTGATGATAACTCAAGAACGGTCGAATGTTAGCGTTTGCCGTATATTGCATCGTGTTCAGCGCATCGAATTACCCCTATACAGTGAATTTGAAGCGTTTAAGGGAAGTGTACGGTAATGTTTTGACAGAAAATTGCTTTTTCGAAAATCAAGCAATTCGCTGATAACTCGAGAACGGTCGGATGTTAGCGTTTGCCGTATGTTGCATTGCGTTCAGCGCATCGAATTACCCCTATACACTGAATTTGGAGTGGTTACGGGAAGTGTACGGTAGTGTTTTGGTAGGAAAACCCGTTTATGCGATATTCGTGCGTTTCACGGGCAGAAAAGCACGTTTTACACAGTCCTCACTGTTTTGATGATAACTCAAGAACGGTCGAATGTTAGCGTTTGCCGTATGTTGCATCGTGTTCAGCGCATCGAATTACCCCTATACAGTGAATTTGAAGCGTTTAAGGGAAGTGTACGGTAATGTTTTGACAGAAAATTGCTTTTTTCGAAAATCAAGCAATTCGCTGATAACTCGAGAACGGTCGAATGTTAGCGTTTGCCGTATGTTGCATTGCGTTCAGCGCATCGAATTACCCCTATACACTGAATTTGGAGTGGTTACGGGAAGTGTACGGTAGTGTTTTGGTAGGAAAACCCATTTATGCGATATTCGTGCGTTTCACGGGCAGAAAAGCACGTTTTACACAGTCCTCACTGTTTTGATGATAACTCAAGAACGGTCGAATGTTAGCGTTTGCCGTATGTTGCATCGTGTTCAGCGCATCGAATTACCCCTATAGAGTGAATTTGAAGCCTTTAAGGGAAGTGTACGGTAATGTTTTGACAGAAAATTGCTTTTTTCGAAAATCAAGCAATTCGCTGATAACTCGAGAACGGTCGAATGTTAGCGTTTGCCGTATGTTGCATTGGGTTCAGCGCATCGAATTTCCCCTATACACTGAATTTGGAGTGGTTACGGGAAGTGTACGGTAGTGTTTTGGAAGGAAAACCCGTTTATGCGATATTCGTGCGTTTCACGGGCAGAAAAGCACGTTTTACACAGTCCTCACTGTTTTGATGATAACTCAAGAACGGTCGAATGTTAGCGTTTGCCGGATGTTGCATCGTGTTCAGCACATCGAATTACCCCTATACAGTTAATTTGAAGCGTTTAAGGGAAGTGTACGGTAGTGTTTTGGCAGAAGATTGCTTTTTTCGAAAATCGAGCAATTCGCTGATAACTCGAGAACGGTCGAATGTTAGCGTTTGCCGTATGTTGCACTGCGTTCACCGCATCGAATTACCCCTATACACTGAATTTGGAGTGGTTACGGGAAGTGTACGGTAGTGTTTTGGTAGGAAAACCCGTTTATGCGATATTCGTGCGTTTCACGGGCAGAAAAGCACGTTTTACACAGTCCTCACTGTTTTGATGATAACTCAAGAACGGTCGAATGTTAGCGTTTGCCGTATGTTGCATCGTGTTCAGCGCATCGAATTACCCCTATACAGTGAATTTGAAGCGTTTAAGAGAAGTGTACGGTAGTGTTTTGGCAGAAAATTGCTGTTTTCGAAAATTGAGCAATTCGCTGATAACTCGAGAACGGACGAATGTTAGCGTTTGCCGTATGTTGCATCGTGTTCAGCGCATCGAATTACCCCTATACAGTGAATTTGAAGCGTTTAAGGGAAGTGTACGGTAATGTTTTGACAGAAAATTGCTTTTTTCGAAAATCAAGCAATTCGCTGATAACTCGAGAACGGTCGAATGTTAGCGTTTGCCGTATGTTGCATTGCGTTCAGCGCATCGAATTACCCCTATAGAGTGAATGTGGAGTGGTTACGGGAAGTGTACGGTAGTGTTTTGGTAGGAAAACCCGTTTATGCGATATTCGTGCGTTTCACGGGCAGAAAAGCACGTTTTACACATTCCTCACTGTTTTGATGATAACTGAAGAACGGTCGAATGTTAGCGTTTGCCGTATGTTGCATCGTGTTCAGCGCATCGAATTACCCCTATACAGTGAATTTGAAGCCTTTAAGGGAAGTGTACGGTAATGTTTTGGCAGAAAATTGCTTTTTTCGAAAATCGAGCAATTCGCTGATAACTCGAGAACGGTCGAATGTTAGCGTTTGCCGTATGTTGCATCGTGTTCAGCACATCGAATTACCCCTATACAGTGAATTTGAAGCGTTTAAGGGAAGTGTACGGTAGTGTTTTGGCAGAAAATTGCTTTTTTCGAAAATCGAGCAATTCGCTGATAACTCGAGAACGGTCGAATGTTAGCGTTTGCCGTATGTTGGATCGTGTTCAGCACACCGAATTACCCCTATACAGTGAATTTGAAGCGTTTAAGGGAAGTGTACGGTAGTGTTTTGGCAGAAAATTGCTTTTTTCGAAAATCGAGCAATTCGCTGATAACTCGAGAACGGTCGAATGGTAGCGTTTGCCGTATGTTGCATTGCGTTCAGCGCATCGAATTACCCCTATACACTGAATTTGGAGTGGTTACGGGAAGTGTACGGTAGTGTTTTGGTAGGAAAACCCGTTTATGCGATATTCGTGCGTTTCACGGGCAGAAAAGCACGTTTACACAGTCCTCACTGTTTGATGATAACTCAAGAACGGTCGAATGTTAGCGTTTGATGTATGTTGCATCGTGTTCAGCGCATCGAATTACCCCTATACAGTGAATTTGAAGCGTTTAAGGGAAGTGTACGGTAATGTTTTGACAGAAAATTGCTTTTTTCGAAAATCAAGCAATTCGCTGATAACTCGAGAACGGTCGAATGTTAGCGTTTGCCGTATGTTGCATTGCGTTCAGCGCATCGAATTACCCCTATACACTGAATTTGGAGTGGTTACGGGAAGTGTACGGTAGTGTTTTGGTAGGAAAACCCGTTTATGCGATATTCGTGCGTTTCACGGGCAGAAAAGCACGTTTTACACAGTCCTCACTGTTTTGATGATAACTCAAGAACGGTCGAATGTTAGCGTTTGCCGTATATTGCATCGTGTTCAGCGCATCGAATTACCCCTATACAGTGAATTTGAAGCGTTTAAGGGAAGTGTACGGTAATGTTTTGACAGAAAATTGCTTTTTTCGAAATCAAGCAATTCGCTGATAACTCGAGAACGGTCGAATGTTAGCGTTTGCCGTATGTTGCATTGCGTTCAGCGCATCGAATTACCCCTATACACTGAATTTGGAGTGGTTACGGGAAGTGTACGGTAGTGTTTTGGTAGGAAAACCCGTTTATGCGATATTCGTGCGTTTCACGGGCAGAAAAGCACGTTTTACACAGTCCTCACTGTTTGATGATAACTCAAGAACGGTCGAATGTTAGCGTTTGCCGTATGTTGCATCGTGTTCAGCGCATCGAATTACCCCTATACAGTGAATTTGAAGCCTTTAAGGGAAGTGTACGGTAATGTTTTGACAGAAAATTGCTTTTTTCGAAAATCAAGCAAGTCGCTGATAACTCGAGAACGGTCGAATGTTAGCGTTTGCCGTATGTTGCATTGGGTTCAGCGCATCGAATTACCCCTATACACTGAATTTGGAGTGGTTACGGGAAGTGTACGGTAGTGTTTTGGTAGGAAAACCCGTTTATGCGATATTCGTGCGTTTCACGGGCAGAAAAGCACGTTTTACACAGTCCTCACTGTTTTGATGATAACTCAAGAACGGTCGAATGTTAGCGTTTGCCGTATGTTGCATCGTGTTCAGCGCATCGAATTACCCCTATACAGTGAATTTGAAGCGTTTAAGAGAAGTGTACGGTAGTGTTTTGGCAGAAAATTGCTTTTTTCGAAAATTGAGCAATTCGCTGATAACTCGAGAACGGACGAATGTTAGCGTTTGCCGTATGTTGCATCGTGTTCAGCGCATCGAATTACCCCTATACAGTGAATTTGAAGCGTTTAAGGGAAGTGTACGGTAATGTTTTGACAGAAAATTGCTTTTTTTCGAAAATCAAGCAATTCGCTGATAACTCGAGAACGGTCGAATGTTAGCGTTTGCCGTATGTTGCATTGCGTTCAGCGCATCGAATTACCCCTACAGAGTGAATGTGGAGTGGTTACGGGAAGTGTACGGTAGTGTTTTGGTAGGAAAACCCGTTTATGCGATATTCGTGCGTTTCACGGGCAGAAAAGCACGTTTTACACAGTCCTCACTGTTTTGATGATAACTCAAGAACGGTCGAATGTTAGCGTTTGCCGTATGTTGCATCGTGTTCAGCGCATCGAATTACCCCTATACAGTGAATTTGAAGCCTTTAAGGGAAGTGTACGGCAATGTTTTGGCAGAAATTGCTTTTTTCGAAAATCGAGCAATTCGCTGATAACTCGAGAACGGTCGAATGTTAGCGTTTGCCGTATGTTGCATCGTGTTCAGCACATCGAATTACCCCTATACAGTGAATTTGAAGCGTTTAAGGGAAGTGTACGGTAGTGTTTTGGCAGAAAATTGCTTTTCTCGAAAATCGAGCAATTCGCTGATAACTCGAGAACGGTCGAATGTTAGCGTTTGCCGTATGTTGGATCGTGTTCAGCACACCGAATTACCCCTATACAGTGAATTTGAAGCGTTTAAGGGAAGTGTACGGTAGTGTTTTGGCAGAAAATTGCTTTTTTCGACAATCGAGCAATTCGCTGATAACTCGAGAACGGTCGAATGGTAGCGTTTGCCGTATGTTGCATTGCGTTCAGCGCATCGAATTACCCCTATACACTGAATTTGGAGTGGTTACGGGAAGTGTACGGTAGTGTTTTGGTAGGAAAACCCGTTTATGCGATATTCGTGCGTTTCACGGGCAGAAAAGCACGTTTTACACAGTCCTCACTGTTTTGATGATAACTCAAGAACGGTCGAATGTTAGCGTTTGATGTATGTTGCATCGTGTTCAGCGCATCGAATTACCCCTATACAGTGAATTTGAAGCGTTTAAGGGAAGTGTACGGTAATGTTTTGACAGAAAATTGCTTTTTTCGAAAATCAAGCAATTCGCTGATAACTCGAGAACGGTCGAATGTTAGCGTTTGCCGTATGTTGCATTGCGTTCAGCGCATCGAATTACCCCTATACACTGAATTTGGAGTGGTTACGGGAAGTGTACGGTAGTGTTTTGGTAGGAAAACCCGTTTATGCGATATTCGTGCGTTTCACGGGCAGAAAAGCACGTTTTACACAGTCCTCACTGTTTTGATGATAACTCAAGAACGGTCGAATGTTAGCGTTTGCCGTATATTGCATCGTGTTCAGCGCATCGAATTACCCCTATACAGTGAATTTGAAGCGTTTAAGGGAAGTGTACGGTAATGTTTTGACAGAAAATTGCTTTTTTTCGAAAATCAAGCAATTCGCTGATAACTCGAGAACGGTCGAATGTTAGCGTTTGCCGTATGTTGCATTGCGTTCAGCGCATCGAATTACCCCTATACACTGAATTTGGAGTGGTTACGGGAAGTGTACGGTAGTGTTTTGGTAGGAAAACCCGTTTATGCGATATTCGTGCGTTTCACGGGCAGAAAAGCACGTTTTACACAGTCCTCACTGTTTTGATGATAACTCAAGAACGGTCGAATGTTAGCGTTTGCCGTATGTTGCATCGTGTTCAGCGCATCGAATTACCCCTATACAGTGAATTTGAAGCCTTTAAGGGAAGTGTACGGTAATGTTTTGACAGAAAATTGCTTTTTTCGAAAATCAAGCAAGTCGCTGATAACTCGAGAACGGTCGAATGTTAGCGTTTGCCGTATGTTGCATTGGGTTCAGCGCATCGAATTACCCCTATACACTGAATTTGGAGTGGTTACGGGAAGTGTACGGTAGTGTTTTGGTAGGAAAACCCGTTTATGCGATATTCGTGCGTTTCACGGGCAGAAAAGCACGTTTTACACAGTCCTCACTGTTTTGATGATAACTCAAGAACGGTCGAATGTTAGCGTTTGCCGTATGTTGCATCGTGTTCAGCGCATCGAATTACCCCTATACAGTGAATTTGAAGCGTTTAAGAGAAGTGTACGGTAGTGTTTTGGCAGAAAATTGCTTTTTTCGAAAATTGAGCAATTCGCTGATAACTCGAGAACGGACGAATGTTAGCGTTTGCCGTATGTTGCATCGTGTTCAGCGCATCGAATTACCCCTATACAGTGAATTTGAAGCGTTTAAGGGAAGTGTACGGTAATGTTTTGACAGAAAATTGCTTTTTTCGAAAATCAAGCAATTCGCTGATAACTCGAGAACGGTCGAATGTTAGCGTTTGCCGTATGTTGCATTGCGTTCAGCGCATCGAATTACCCCTACAGAGTGAATGTGGAGTGGTTACGGGAAGTGTACGGTAGTGTTTTGGTAGGAAAACCCGTTTATGCGATATTCGTACGTTTCACGGGCAGAAAAGCACGTTTTACACAGTCCTCACTGTTTTGATGATAACTCAAGAACGGTCGAATGTTAGCGTTTGCCGTATGTTGCATCGTGTTCAGCGCATCGAATTACCCCTATACAGTGAATTTGAAGCCTTTAAGGGAAGTGTACGGCAATGTTTTGGCAGAAAATTGCTTTTTTCGAAAATCGAGCAATTCGCTGATAACTCGAGAACGGTCGAATGTTAGCGTTTGCCGTATGTTGGATCGTGTTCAGCACACCGAATTACCCCTATACAGTGAATTTGAAGCGTTTAAGGGAAGTGTACGGTAGTGTTTTGGCAGAAAATTGCTTTTTTCGACAATCGAGCAATTCGCTGATAACTCGAGAACGGTCGAATGGTAGCGTTTGCCGTATGTTGCATTGCGTTCAGCGCATCGAATTACCCCTATACACTGAATTTGGAGTGGTTACGGGAAGTGTACGGTAGTGTTTTGGTAGGAAACCCGTTTATGCGATATTCGTGCGTTTCACGGGCAGAAAAGCACGTTTTACACAGTCCTCACTGTTTTGATGATAACTCAAGAACGGTCGAATGTTAGCGTTTGATGTATGTTGCATCGTGTTCAGCGCATCGAATTACCCCTATACAGTGAATTTGAAGCGTTTAAGGGAAGTGTACGGTAATGTTTTGACAGAAAATTGCTTTTTTCGAAAATCAAGCAATTCGCTGATAACTCGAGAACGGTCGAATGTTAGCGTTTGCCGTATGTTGCATTGCGTTCAGCGCATCGAATTACCCCTATACACTGAATTTGGAGTGGTTACGGGAAGTGTACGGTAGTGTTTTGGTAGGAAAACCCGTTTATGCGATATTCGTGCGTTTCACGGGCAGAAAAGCACGTTTTACACAGTCCTCACTGTTTTGATGATAACTCAAGAACGGTCGAATGTTAGCGTTTGCCGTATGTTGCATCGTGTTCAGCACATCGAATTACCCCTATACAGTTAATTTGAAGCGTTTAAGGGAAGTGTACGGTAGTGTTTTGGCAGAAAATTGCTTTTTTCGAAAATTGAGCAATTCGCTGATAACTCGAGAACGGTCGAATGTTAGCGTTTGCCGTATGTTGCATCGTGTTCAGCACATCGAATTACCCCTATACAGTGATTTTGAAGCGTTTAAGGGAAGTGTACGGTAGTGTTTTGGTAGGAAAACCCGTTTATGCGATATTCGTGCGTTTCACGGGCAGAAAAGCACGTTTTACACAGTCCTCACTGTTTTGATGATAACTCAAGAACGGTCGAATGTTAGCGTTTGCCGTATGTTGCATCGTGTTCAGCGCATCGAATTACCCCTATACAGTGAATTTGAAGCCTTTAAGGGAAGTGTACGGTAATGTTTTGGCAGAAAATTGCTTTTTTCGAAAATCGAGCAATTCGCTGATAACTCGAGAACGGTCGAATGTTAGCGTTTGCCGTATGTTGCATTGCGTTTAGCGCATCGAATTACCCCTATACACTGAATTTGGAGTGGTTACGGGAAGTGTACGGTAGTGTTTTGGTAGGAAAACCCGTTTATGCGATATTCGTGCGTTTCACGGGCAGAAAAGCACGTTTTACACAGTCCTCACTGTTTTGATGATAACTCAAGAACGGTCGAATGTTAGCGTTTGCCGTATGTTGCATCGTGTTCAGCACATCCAATTACCCCTATACAGTTAATTTGAAGCGTTTAAGGGAAGTGTACGGTAGTGTTTTGGCAGAAAATTGCTTTTTTCGAAAATTGAGCAATTCGCTGATAACTCGAGAACGGTCGAATGTTAGCGTTTGCCGTATGTTGCATCGTGTTCAGCACATCGAATTACACCTATACAGTGAATTTGAAGCGTTTAAGGGAAGTGTACGGTAGTGTTTTGGCAGAAAATTGCTTTTTTCGAAAATCGAGCAATTCGCTGATAACTCGAGAACGGTCGAATGTTAGCGTTTGCCGTATGTTGCATCGTGTTCAGCACACCGAATTACCCCTATGCAGTGAATTTGAAGCGTTTAAGGGAAGTGTACGGTAGTGTTTTGGCAGAAAATTGCTTTTTTTCGAAAATCGAGCAATTCGCTGATAACTCGAGAACGGTCGAATGTTAGCGTTTGCCGTATGTTGCATTGCGTTCAGCGCATCGAATTACCCCTATACACTGAATTTGGAGTGGTTACGGGAAGTGTACGGTAGTGTTTTGGTAGGAAAACCCGTTTATGCGATATTCGTGCGTTTCACGGGCAGAAAAGCACGGTTTACACAGTCCTCACTGTTTTGATGATAACTCAAGAACGGTCGAATGTTAGCGTTTGCCGTATGTTGCATCGTGTTCAGCACATCGAATTACCCCTATACAGTTAATTTGAAGCGTTTAAGGGAAGTGTACGGTAGTGTTTTGGCAGAAAATTGCTTTTTTCGAAAATCAAGCAATTCGCTGATAACTCGAGAACGGTCGAATGTTAGCGTTTGCCGTATGTTGCATTGCGTTCAGCGCATCGAATTACCCCTATAGAGTGAATGTGGAGTGGTTACGGGAAGTGTACGGTAGTGTTTTGGTAGCAAAACCCGTTTATGCGATATTCGTGCGTTTCACGGGCAGAAAAGCACGTTTTACACAGTCCTCACTGTTTTGATGATAACTCAAGAACGGTCGAATGTTAGCGTTTGCCGTATGTTGCATCGTGTTCAGCGCATCGAATTACCCCTATACAGTGAATTTGAAGCCTTTAAGGGAAGTGTGCGGTAATGTTTTGGCAGAAAATTGCTTTTTTCGAAAATCGAGCAATTCGCTGATAACTCGAGAACGGTCGAATGTTAGCGTTTGCCGTATGTTGCATCGTGTTCAGCACATCGAATTACCCCTATACAGTGAATTTGAAGCGTTTAAGGGAAGTGTACGGTAGTGTTTTGGCAGAAAATTGCTTTTTTCGAAAATCGAGCAATTCGCTGATAACTCGAGAACGGTCGAATGTTAGCGTTTGCCGGATGTTGCATCGTGTTCAGCACATCGAATTACCCCTATACAGTTAATTTGAAGCGTTTAAGGGAAGTGTACGGTAGTGTTTTGGCAGAAAATTGCTTTTTTCGAAGATCGAGCAATTCGCTGATAACTCGAGAACGGTCGAATGTTAGCGTTTGCCGTATGTTGCACTGCGTTCAGCGCATCGAATTACCCCTATACACTGAATTTGGAGTGGTTACGGGAAGTGTACGGTAGTGTTTTGGTAGGAAAACCCGGTTATGCGATATTCGTGCGTTTCACGGGCAGAAAAGCACGTTTTACACAGTCCTCACTGTTTTGATGATAACTCAAGAACGGTCGAATGCTAGCGTTTGCCGTATGTTGCATCGTGTTCAGCGCATCGAATTACCCCTATACAGTGAATTTGAAGCGTTTAAGAGAAGTGTACGGTAGTGTTTTGGCAGAAAATTGCTTTTTTCGAAAATTGAGCCATTCGCTGATAACTCGAGAACGGACGAATGTTAGCGTTTGCCGTATGTTGCATCGTGTTCAGCGCATCGAATTACCCCTATACAGTGAATTTGAAGCGTTTAAGGGAAGTGTACGGTAATGTTTTGACAGAAAATTGCTTTTTTCGAAAATCAAGCAATTCGCTGATAACTCGAGAACGGTCGAATGTTAGCGTTTGCCGTATGTTGCATTGCGTTCAGCGCATCGAATTACCCCTATAGAGTGAATGTGGAGTGGTTACGGGAAGTGTACGGTAGTGTTTTGGTAGGAAAACCCGTTTATACGATATTCGTGCGTTTCACGGGCAGAAAAGCACGTTTTACACAGTCCTCACTGTTTTGATGATAACTCAAGAACGGTCGAATGTTAGCGTTTGCCGTATGTTGCATCGTGTTCAGCGCATCGAATTACCCCTATACAGTGAATTTGAAGCCTTTAAGGGAAGTGTACGGTAATGTTTTGGCAGAAAATTGCTTTTTTCGAAAATCGAGCAATTCGCTGATAACTCGAGAACGGTCGAATGTTAGCGTTTGCCGTATGTTGCATTGCGTTCAGCGCATCGAATTACCCCTATACACTGAATTTGGAGTGGTTACGGGAAGTGTACGGTAGTGTTTTGGTAGGAAAACCCGTTTATGCGATATTCGTGCGTTTCACGTGCAGAAAAGCACGTTTTACACAGTCCTCACTGTTTTGATGATAACTCAAGAACGGTCGAATGTTAGCGTTTGCCGTATGTTGCATCGTGTTCAGCGCATCGAATTACCCCTATACAGTGAATTTGAAGCGTTTAAGAGAAGTGTACGGTAGTGTTTTGGCAGAAAATTGCTTTTTTCGAAAATTGAGCAATTCGCTGATAACTCGAGAACGGACGAATGTTAGCGTTTGCCGTATGTTGCATCGTGTTCAGCGCATCGAATTACCCCTATACAGTGAATTTGAAGCGTTTAAGGGAAGTGCACGGTAATGTTTTGACAGAAAATTGCTTTTTTCGAAATCAAGCAATTCGCTGATAACTCGAGAACGGTCGAATGTTAGCGTTTGCCGTATGTTGCATCGTGTTCAGCACATCGAATTACCCCTATACAGTGAATTTGAAGCGTTTAAGGGAAGTGTACGGTAGTGTTTTGGCAGAAAATTGCTTTTTTCGAAAATCGAGCAATTCGCTGATAACTCGAGAACGGTCGAATGTTAGCGTTTGCCGTATGTTGCATCGTGTTCAGCACACCGAATTACCCCTATACAGTGAATTTGAAGCGTTTAAGGGAAGTGTACGGTAATGTTTTGGCAGAAAATTTCTTTTTTCGAAAATCGAGCAATTCGCTGATAACTCGAGAACGGTCGAATGTTAGCGTTTGCCGGATGTTGCATCGTGTTCAGCACATCGAATTACCCCTATACAGTGAATTTGAAGCGTTTAAGGGAAGTGTACGGTAGTGTTTTGGCAGAAAATTGCTTTTTTCGAAGATCGAGCAATTCGCTGATAACTCGAGAACGGTCGAATGTTAGCGTTTGCCGTATGTTGCACTGCGTTCAGCGCATCGAATTACCCCTATACACTGAATTTGGAGTGGTTACGGGAAGTGTACGGTAGTGTTTTGGTAGGAAAACCCGTTTATGCGATATTCGTGCGTTTCACGGGCAGAAAAGCACGTTTTACACAGTCCTCACTGTTTTGATGATAACTCAAGAACGGTCGAATGCTAGCGTTTGCCGTATGTTGCATCGTGTTCAGCGCATCGAATTACCCCTATACAGTGAATTTGAAGCGTTTAAGAGAAGTGTACGGTAGTGTTTTGGCAGAAAATTGCTTTTTTCGAAAATTGAGCAATTCGCTGATAACTCGAGAACGGACGAATGTTAGCGTTTGCCGTATGTTGCATCGTGTTCAGCGCATCGAATTACCCCTATACAGTGAATTTGAAGCGTTTAAGGGAAGTGTACGGTAATGTTTTGACAGAAAATTGCTTTTTTCGAAAATCAAGCAATTCGCTGATAACTCGAGAACGGTCGAATGTTAGCGTTTGCCGTATGTTGCATTGCGTTCAGCGCATCGAATTACCCCTATAGAGTGAATGTGGAGTGGTTACGGGAAGTGTACGGTAGTGTTTTGGTAGGAAAACCCGTTTATGCGATATTCGTGCGTTTCACGGGCAGAAAAGCACGTTTTACACAGTCCTCACTGTTTTGATGATAACTCAAGAACGGTCGAATGTTAGCGTTTGCCGTATGTTGCATCGTGTTCAGCGCATCGAATTACCCCTATACAGTGAATTTGAAGCCTTTAAGGGAAGTGTACGGTAATGTTTTGGCAGAAAATTGCTTTTTTCGAAAATCGAGCAATTCGCTGATAACTCGAGAACGGTCGAATGTTAGCGTTTGCCGTATGTTGCATTGCGTTCAGCGCATCGAATTACCCCTATACACTGAATTTGGAGTGGTTACGGGAAGTGTACGGTAGTGTTTTGGTAGGAAAACCCGTTTATGCGATATTCGTGCGTTTCACGGGCAGAAAAGCACGTTTTACACAGTCCTCACTGTTTTGATGATAACTCAAGAACGGTCGAATGTTAGCGTTTGCCGTATGTTGCATCGTGTTCAGCGCATCGAATTACCCCTATACAGTGAATTTGAAGCGTTTAAGAGAAGTGTACGGTAGTGTTTTGGCAGAAAATTGCTTTTTTCGAAAATTGAGCAATTCGCTGATAACTCGAGAACGGACGAATGTTAGCGTTTGCCGTATGTTGCATCGTGTTCAGCGCATCGAATTACCCCTATACAGTGAATTTGAAGCGTTTAAGGGAAGTGCACGGTAATGTTTTGACAGAAAATTGCTTTTTTCGAAAATCAAGCAATTCGCTGATAACTCGAGAACGGTCGAATGTTAGCGTTTGCCGTATGTTGCATCGTGTTCAGCACATCGAATTACCCCTATACAGTGAATTTGAAGCGTTTAAGGGAAGTGTACGGTAGTGTTTTGGCAGAAAATTGCTTTTTTCGAAAATCGAGCAATTCGCTGATAACTCGAGAACGGTCGAATGTTAGCGTTTGCCGTATGTTGCATCGTGTTCAGCATACCGAATTACCCCTATACAGTGAATTTGAAGCGTTTAAGGGAAGTGTACGGTAATGTTTTGGCAGAAAATTGCTTTTTTCGAAAATCGAGCAATTCGCTGATAACTCGAGAACGGTCGAATGTTAGCGTTTGCCGGATGTTGCATCGTGTTCAGCACATCGAATTACCCCTATACAGTTAATTTGAAGCGTTTAAGGGAAGTGTACGGTAGTGTTTTGGCAGAAAATTGCTTTTTTCGAAGATCGAGCAATTCGCTGATAACTCGAGAACGGTCGAATGTTAGCGTTTGCCGTATGTTGCACTGCGTTCAGCGCATCGAATTACCCCTATACACTGAATTTGGAGTGGTTACGGGAAGTGTACGGTAGTGTTTTGGTAGGAAAACCCGTTTATGCGATATTCGTGCGTTTCACGGGCAGAAAAGCACGTTTTACACAGTCCTCACTGTTTTGATGATAACTCAAGAACGGTCGAATGCTAGCGTTTGCCGTATGTTGCATCGTGTTCAGCGCATCGAATTACCCCTATACAGTGAATTTGAAGCGTTTAAGAGAAGTGTACGGTAGTGTTTTGGCAGAAAATTGCTTTTTTCGAAAATTGAGCAATTCGCTGATAACTCGAGAACGGACGAATGTTAGCGTTTGCCGTATGTTGCATCGTGTTCAGCGCATCGAATTACCCCTATACAGTGAATTTGAAGCGTTTAAGGGAAGTGTACGGTAATGTTTTGACAGAAAATTGCTTTTTTCGAAAATCAAGCAATTCGCTGATAACTCGAGAACGGTCGAATGTTAGCGTTTGCCGTATGTTGCATTGCGTTCAGCGCATCGAATTACCCCTATAGAGTGAATGTGGAGTGGTTACGGGAAGTGTACGGTAGTGTTTTGGTAGGAAAACCCGTTTATGCGATATTCGTGCGTTTCACGGGCAGAAAAGCACGTTTTACACAGTCCTCACTGTTTTGATGATAACTCAAGAACGGTCGAATGTTAGCGTTTGCCGTATGTTGCATCGTGTTCAGCGCATCGAATTACCCCTATACAGTGAATTTGAAGCCTTTAAGGGAAGTGTACGGTAATGTTTTGGCAGAAAATTGCTTTTTTCGAAAATCGAGCAATTCGCTGATAACTCGAGAACGGTCGAATGTTAGCGTTTGCCGTATGTTGCATTGCGTTCAGCGCATCGAATTACCCCTATACACTGAATTTGGAGTGGTTACGGGAAGTGTACGGTAGTGTTTTGGTAGGAAAACCCGTTTATGCGATATTCGTGCGTTTCACGGGCAGAAAAGCACGTTTTACACAGTCCTCACTGTTTTGATGATAACTCAAGAACGGTCGAATGTTAGCGTTTGCCGTATGTTGCATCGTGTTCAGCACATCGAATTACCCCTATACAGTTAATTTGAAGCGTTTAAGGGAAGTGTACGGTAGTGTTTTGGCAGAAAATTGCTTTTTTCGAAAATTGAGCAATTCGCTGATAACTCGAGAACGGTCGAATGTTAGCGTTTGCCGTATGTTGCATCGTGTTCAGCACATCGAATTACCCCTATACAGTGAATTTGAAGCGTTTAAGGGAAGTGTACGGTAGTGTTTTGGCAGAAAATTGCTTTTTTCGAAAATCGAGCAATTCGCTGATAACTCGAGAACGGTCGAATGTTAGCGTTTGCCGTATGTTGCATCGTGTTCAGCACACCGAATTACCCCTATACAGTGAATTTGAAGCGTTTAAGGGAAGTGTACGGTAGTGTTTTGGCAGAAAATTGCTTTTTTCGAAAATCGAGCAATTCGCTGATAACTCGAGAACGGTCGAATGTTAGCGTTTGCCGTATGTTGCATTGCGTTCAGCGCATCGAATTACCCCTATACACTGAATTTGGAGTGGTTACGGGAAGTGTACGGTAGTGTTTTGGTAGGAAAACCCGTTTATGCGATATTCGTGCGTTTCACGGGCAGAAAAGCACGTTTTACACAGTCCTCACTGTTTTGATGATAACTCAAGAACGGTCGAATGTTAGCGTTTGCCGTATGTTGCATCGTGTTCAGCGCATCGAATTACCCCTATACAGTGAATTTGAAGCCTTTAAGGGAAGTGTACGGTAATGTTTTGACAGAAAATTGCTTTTTTCGAAAATCAAGCAATTCGCTGATAACTCGAGAACGGTCGAATGTTAGCGTTTGCCGTATGTTGCATTGGGTTCAGCGCATCGAATTACCCCTATACACTGAATTTGGAGTGGTTACGGGAAGTGTACGGTAGTGTTTTGGAAGGAAAACCCGTTTATGCGATATTCGTGCGTTTCACGGGCAGAAAAGCACGTTTTACACAGTCCTCACTGTTTTGATGATAACTCAAGAACGGTCGAATGTTAGCGTTTGCCGGATGTTGCATCGTGTTCAGCACATCGAATTACCCCTATACAGTTAATTTGAAGCGTTTAAGGGAAGTGTACGGTAGTGTTTTGGCAGAAAATTGCTTTTTTCGAAAATCGAGCAATTCGCTGATAACTCGAGAACGGTCGAATGTTAGCGTTTGCCGTATGTTGCACTGCGTTCAGCGCATCGAATTACCCCTATACACTGAATTTGGAGTGGTTACGGGAAGTGTACGGTAGTGTTTTGGTAGGAAAACCCGTTTATGCGATATTCGTGCGTTTCACGGGCAGAAAAGCACGTTTTACACAGTCCTCACTGTTTTGATGATAACTCAAGAACGGTCGAATGTTAGCGTTTGCCGTATGTTGCATAGTGTTCAGCGCATCGAATTACCCCTATACAGTGAATTTGAAGCGTTTAAGAGAAGTGTACGGTAGTGTTTTGGCAGAAAATTGCTTTTTTCGAAAATTGAGCAATTCGCTGATAACTCGAGAACGGACGAATGTTAGCGTTTGCCGTATGTTGCATCGTGTTCAGCGCATCGAATTACCCCTATACAGTGAATTTGAAGCGTTTAAGGGAAGTGTACGGTAATGTTTTGACAGAAAATTGCTTTTTTCGAAAATCAAGCAATTCGCTGATAACTCGAGAACGGTCGAATGTTAGCGTTTGCCGTATGTTGCATTGCGTTCAGCGCATCGAATTACCCCGATAGAGTGAATGTGGAGTGGTTACGGGAAGTGTACGGTAGTGTTTTGGTAGGAAAACCCGTTTATGCGATATTCGTGCGTTTCACGGGCAGAAAAGCACGTTTTACACAGTCCTCACTGTTTTGATGATAACTCAAGAACGGTCGAATGTTAGCGTTTGCCGTATGTTGCATCGTGTTCAGCGCATCGAATTACCCCTATACAGTGAATTTGAAGCCTTTAAGGGAAGTGTACGGTAATGTTTTGGCAGAAAATTGCTTTTTTCGAAAATCGAGCAATTCGCTGATAACTCGAGAACGGTCGAATGTTAGCGTTTGCCGTATGTTGCATTGCGTTCAGCGCATCGAATTACCCCTATACACTGAATTTGGAGTGGTTACGGGAAGTGTACGGTAGTGTTTTGGTAGGAAAACCCGTTTATGCGATATTCGTGCGTTTCACGGGCAGAAAAGCACGTTTTACACACTCCTCACTGTTTTGATGATAACTCAAGAACGGTCGAATGTTAGCGTTTGCCGTATGTTGCATCGTGTTCAGCACATCGAATTACCCCTATACAGTTAATTTGAAGCGTTTAAGGGAAGTGTACGGTAGTGTTTTGGCAGAAAATTGCTTTTTTCGAAAATTGAGCAATTCGCTGATAACTCGAGAACGGTCGAATGTTAGCGTTTGCCGTATGTTGCATCGTATTCAGCACATCGAATTACCCCTATACAGTGAATTTGAAGCGTTTAAGGGAAGTGTACGGTAGTGTTTTGGCAGAAAATTGCTTTTTTCGAAAATCGAGCAATTCGCTGATAACTCGAGAACGGTCGAATGTTAGCGTTTGCCGTATGTTGCATCGTGTTCAGCACACCGAATTACCCCTATACAGTGAATTTGAAGCGTTTAAGGGAAGTGTACGGTAGTGTTTTGGCAGAAAATTGCTTTTTTCGAAAATCGAGCAATTCGCTGATAACTCGAGAACGGTCGAATGTTAGCGTTTGCCGTATGTTGCATTGCGTTCAGCGCATCGAATTACCCCTATACACTGAATTTGGAGTGGTTACGGGAAGTGTACGGTAGTGTTTTGGTAGGAAAACCCGTTTATGCGATATTCGTGCGTTTCACGGGCAGAAAAGCACGTTTTACACAGTCCTCACTGTTTTGATGATAACTCAAGAACGGTCGAATGTTAGCGTTTGCCGTATGTTGCATCGTGTTCAGCGCATCGAATTACCCCTATACAGTGAATTTGAAGCCTTTAAGGGAAGTGTACGGTAATGTTTTGACAGAAAATTGCTTTTTTCGAAAATCAAGCCATTCGCTGATAACTCGAGAACGGTCGAATGTTAGCGTTTGCCGTATGTTGCATTGGGTTCAGCGCATCGAATTACCCCTATACACTGAATTTGGAGTGGTTACGGGAAGTGTACGGTAGTGTTTTGGAAGGAAAACCCGTTTATGCGATATTCGTGCGTTTCACGGGCAGAAAAGCACGTTTTACACAGTCCTCACTGTTTTGATGATAACTCAAGAACGGTCGAATGTTAGCGTTTGCCGGATGTTGCATCGTGTTCAGCACATCGAATTACCCCTATACAGTTAATTTGAAGCGTTTAAGGAAGTGTACGGTAGTGTTTTGGCAGAAAATTGCTTTTTTCGAAAATCGACCAATTCGCTGATAACTCGAGAACGGTCGAATGTTAGCGTTTGCCGTATGTTGCACTGCGTTCAGCGCATCGAATTACCCCTATACACTGAATTTGGAGTGGTTACGGGAAGTGTACGGTAGTGTTTTGGTAGGAAAACCCGTTTATGCGATATTCGTGCGTTTCACGGGCAGAAAAGCACGTTTTACACAGTCCTCACTGTTTTGATGATAACTCAAGAACGGTCGAATGTTAGCGTTTGCCGTATGTTGCATCGTGTTCAGCGCATCGAATTACCCCTATACAGTGAATTTGAAGCGTTTAAGAGAAGTGTACGGTAGTGTTTTGGCAGAAAATTGCTTTTTTCGAAAATTGAGCAATTCGCTGATAACTCGAGAACGGACGAATGTTAGCGTTTGCCGTATGTTGCATCGTGTTCAGCGCATCGAATTACCCCTATACAGTGAATTTAAAGCGTTTAAGGGAAGTGTACGGTAATGTTTTGACAGAAAATTGCTTTTTTCGAAAATCAAGCAATTCGCTGATAACTCGAGAACGGTCGAATGTTAGCGTTTGCCGTATGTTGCATTGCGTTCAGCGCATCGAATTACCCCTATAGAGTGAATGTGGAGTGGTTACGGGAAGTGTACGGTAGTGTTTTGGTAGGAAAACCCGTTTATGCGATATTCGTGCGTTTCACGGGCAGAAAAGCACGTTTTACACAGTCCTCACTGTTTTGATGATAACTCAAGAACGGTCGAATGTTAGCGTTTGCCGTATGTTGCATCGTGTTCAGCGCATCGAATTACCTCTGTACAGTGAATTTGAAGCCTTTAAGGGAAGTGTACGGTAATGTTTTGGCAGAAAATTGCTTTTTTCGAAAATCGAGCAATTCGCTGATAACTCGAGAACGGTCGAATGTTAGCGTTTGCCGTATGTTGCACTGCGTTCAGCGCATCGAATTACCCCTATACACTGAATGTGGAGTGGTTACGGGAAGTGTACGGTAGTGTTTTGGTAGGAAAACCCGTTTATGCGATATTCGTGCGTTTCACGGGCAGAAAAGCACGTTTTACACAGTCCTCACTGTTTTGATGATAACTCAAGAACGGTCGAATGTTAGCGTTTGCCGTATGTTGCATCGTGTTCAGCGCATCGAATTACCCCTATACAGTGAATTTGAAGCGTTTAAGGGAAGTGTACGGTAATGTTTTGACAGAAAATTGCTTTTTTCGAAAATCAAGCAATTCGCTGATAACTCGAGAACGGTCGAATGTTAGCGTTTGCCGTATGTTGCATTGCGTTCAGCGCATCGAATTACCCCTATAGAGTGAATGTGGAGTGGTTACGGGAAGTGTACGGTAGTGTTTTGGTAGGAAAACCCGTTTATGCGATATTCGTGCGTTTCACGGGCAGAAAAGCACGTTTTACACAGTCCTCACTGTTTTGATGATAACTCAAGAACGGTCGAATGTTAGCGTTTGCCGTATGTTGCATCGTGTTCAGCGCATCGAATTACCCCTATACAGTGAATTTGAAGCCTTTAAGGGAAGTGTACGGTAATGTTTTGGCAGAAAATTGCTTTTTTCGAAAATCGAGCAATTCGCTGATAACTCGAGAACGGTCGAATGTTAGCGTTTGCCGTATGTTGCACTGCGTTCAGCGCATCGAATTACCCCTATACACTGAATTTGGAGTGGTTACGGGAAGTGTACGGTAGTGTTTTGGTAGGAAAACCCGTTTATGCGATATTCGTGCGTTTCACGGGCAGAAAAGCACGTTTTACACAGTCCTCACTGTTTTGATGATAACTCAAGAACGGTCGAATGTTAGCGTTTGCCGTATGTTGCATCGTGTTCAGCGCATCGAATTACCCCTATACAGTGAATTTGAAGCGTTTAAGAGAAGTGTACGGTAGTGTTTTGGCAGAAAATTGCTTTTTTCGAAAATTGAGCAATTCGCTGATAACTCGAGAACGGACGAATGTTAGCGTTTGCCGTATGTTGCATCGGGTTCAGCGCATCGAATTACCCCTATACAGTGAATTTGAAGCGTTTAAGGGAAGTGTACGGTAATGTTTTGACAGAAAATTGCTTTTTTCGAAAATCAAGCAATTCGCTGATAACTCGAGAACGGTCGAATGTTAGCGTTTGCCGTATGTTGCATTGCGTTCAGCGCATCGAATTACCCCGATAGAGTGAATGTGGAGTGGTTACGGGAAGTGTACGGTAGTGTTTTGGTAGGAAAACCCGTTTATGCGATATTCGTGCGTTTCACGGGCAGAAAAGCACGTTTTACACAGTCCTCACTGTTTTGATGATAACTCAAGAACGGTCGAATGTTAGCGTTTGCCGTATGTTGCATCGTGTTCAGCGCATCGAATTACCCCTATACAGTGAATTTGAAGCCTTTAAGGGAAGTGTACGGTAATGTTTTGGCAGAAAATTGCTTTTTTCGAAAATCGAGCAATTCGCTGATAACTCGAGAACGGTCGAATGTTAGCGTTTGCCGTATGTTGCATTGCGTTCAGCGCATCGAATTACCCCTATACACTGAATTTGGAGTGGTTACGGGAAGTGTACGGTAGTGTTTTGGTAGGAAAACCCGTTTATGCGATATTCGTGCGTTTCACGCGCAGAAAAGCACGTTTTACACAGTCCTCACTGTTTTGATGATAACTCAAGAACGGTCGAATGTTAGCGTTTGCCGTATGTTGCATCGTGTTCAGCACATCGAAGTACCCCTATACAGTTAATTTGAAGCGTTTAAGGGAAGTGTACGGTAGTGTTTTGGCAGAAAATTGCTTTTTTCGAAAATTGAGCAATTCGCTGATAACTCGAGAACGGTCGAATGTTAGCGTTTGCCGTATGTTGCATCGTGTTCAGCACATCGAATTACCCCTATACAGTGAATTTGAAGCGTTTAAGGGAAGTGTACGGTAGTGTTTTGGCAGAAAATTGCTTTTTTCGAAAATCGAGCAATTCGCTGATAACTCGAGAACGGTCGAATGTTAGCGTTTGCCGTATGTTGCATCGTGTTCAGCACACCGAATTACCCCTACACAGTGAATTTGAAGCGTTTAAGGGAAGTGTACGGTAGTGTTTTGGCAGAAAATTGCTTTTTTCGAAAATCGAGCAATTCGCTGATAACTCGAGAACGGTCGAATGTTAGCGTTTGCCGTATGTTGCATTGCGTTCAGCGCATCGAATTACCCCTATACACTGAATTTGGAGTGGTTACGGGAAGTGTACGGTAGTGTTTTGGTAGGAAAACCCGTTTATGCGATATTCGTGCGTTTCACGGGCAGAAAAGCACGTTTTACACAGTCCTCACTGTTTTGATGATAACTCAAGAACGGTCGAATGTTAGCGTTTGCCGTATGTTGCATCGTGTTCAGCGCATCGAATTACCCCTATACAGTGAATTTGAAGCGTTTAAGGGAAGTGTACGGTAATGTTTTGACAGAAAATTGCTTTTTTCGAAAATCAAGCAATTCGCTGATAACTCGAGAACGGTCGAATGTTAGCGTTTGCCGTATGTTGCACTGCGTTCAGCGCATCGAATTACCCCTATACACTGAATTTGGAGTGGTTACGGGAAGTGTACGGTAGTGTTTTGGTAGGAAAACCCGTTTATGCGATATTCGTGCGTTTCACGGGCAGAAAAGCACGTTTTACACAGTCCTCACTGTTTTGATGATAACTCAAGAACGGTCGAATGTTAGCGTTTGCCGTATGTTGCATCGTGTTCAGCGCATCGAATTACCCCTATACAGTGAATTTGAAGCGTTTAAGAGAAGTGTACGGTAGTGTTTTGGCAGAAAATTGCTTTTTTCGAAAATTGAGCAATTCGCTGATAACTCGAGAACGGACGAATGTTAGCGTTTGCCGTATGTTGCATCGTGTTCAGCGCATCGAATTACCCCTATACAGTGAATTTGAAGCGTTTAAGGGAAGTGTACGGTAATGTTTTGACAGAAAATTGCTTTTTTCGAAAATCAAGCAATTCGCTGATAACTCGAGAACGGTCGAATGTTAGCGTTTGCCGTATGTTGCATTGCGTTCAGCGCATCGAATTACCCCTATAGAGTGAATGTGGAGTGGTTACGGGAAGTGTACGGTAGTGTTTTGGTAGGAAAACCCGTTTATGCGATATTCGTGCGTTTCACGGGCAGAAAAGCACGTTTTACACAGTCCTCACTGTTTTGATGATAACTCAAGAACGGTCGAATGTTAGCGTTTGCCGTATGTTGCATCGTGTTCAGCGCATCGAATTACCCCTATACAGTGAATTTGAAGCCTTTAAGGGAAGTGTACGGTAATGTTTTGGCAGAAAATTGCTTTTTTCGAAAATCGAGCAATTCGCTGATAACTCGAGAACGGTCGAATGTTAGCGTTTGCCGTATGTTGCATTGCGTTCAGCGCATCGAATTACCCCTATACACTGAATTTGGAGTGGTTACGGGAAGTGTACGGTAGTGTTTTGGTAGGAAAACCCGTTTATGCGATATTCGTGCGTTTCACGGGCAGAAAAGCACGTTTTACACAGTCCTCACTGTTTTGATGATAACTCAAGAACGGTCGAATGTTAGCGTTTGCCGTATGTTGCATCGTGTTCAGCACATCGAATTACCCCTATACAGTTAATTTGAAGCGTTTAAGGGAAGTGTACGGTAGTGTTTTGGCAGAAAATTGCTATTTTCGAAAATTGAGCAATTCGCTGATAACTCGAGAACGGTCGAATGTTAGCGTTTGCCGTATGTTGCATCGTGTTCAGCACATCGAATTACCCCTATACAGTGAATTTGAAGCGTTTAAGGGAAGTGTACGGTAGTGTTTTGGCAGAAAATTGCTTTTTTCGAAAATCGAGCAATTCGCTGATAACTCGAGAACGGTCGAATGTTAGCGTTTGCCGTATGTTGCATCGTGTTCAGCACACCGAATTACCCCTATACAGTGAATTTGAAGCGTTTAAGGGAAGTGTACGGTAGTGTTTTGGCAGAAAATTGCTTTTTTCGAAAATCGAGCAATTCGCTGATAACTCGAGAACGGTCGAATGTTAGCGTTTGCCGTATGTTGCATTGCGTTCAGCGCATCGAATTACCCCTATACACTGAATTTGGAGTGGTTACGGGAAGTGTACGGTAGTGTTTTGGTAGGAAAACCCGTTTATGCGATATTCGTGCGTTTCACGGGAAGAAAAGCACGTTTTACACAGTCCTCACTGTTTTGATGATAACTCAAGAACGGTCGAATGTTAGCGTTTGCCGTATGTTGCAATGCGTTCAGCGCATCGAATTACCCCTATACACTGAATTTGGAGTGGTTACGGGAAGTGTACGGTAGTGTTTTGGTAGGAAAACCCGTTTATGCGATATTCGTGCGTTTCACGGGCAGAAAAGCACGTTTTACACAGTCCTCACTGTTTTGATGATAACTCAAGAACAGTCGAATGTTAGCGTTTGCCGTATGTTGCATCGTGTTCAGCGCATCGAATTACCCCTATACAGTGAATTTGAAGCGTTTAAGAGAAGTGTACGGTAGTGTTTTGGCAGAAAATTGCTTTTTTCGAAAATTGAGCAATTCGCTGATAACTCGAGAACGGACGAATGTTAGCGTTTGCCGTATGTTGCATCGTGTTCAGCGCATCGAATTACCCCTATACAGTGAATTTGAAGCGTTTAAGGGAAGTGTACGGTAATGTTTTGACAGAAAATTGCTTTTTTTCGAAAATCAAGCAATTCGCTGATAACTCGAGAACGGTCGAATGTTAGCGTTTGCCGTATGTTGCATTGCGTTCAGCGCATCGAATTACCCCTATAGAGTGAATGTGGAGTGGTTACGGGAAGTGTACGGTAGTGTTTTGGTAGGAAAACCCGTTTATGCGATATTCGTGCGTTTCACGGGCAGAAAAGCACGTTTTACACAGTCCTCACTGTTTTGATGATAACTCAAGAACGGTCGAATGTTAGCGTTTGCCGTATGTTGCATCGTGTTCAGCGCATCGAATTACCCCTATACAGTGAATTTGAAGCCTTTAAGGGAAGTGTACGGTAATGTTTTGGCAGAAAATTGCTTTTTTCGAAAATCGAGCAATTCGCTGATAACTCGAGAACGGTCGAATGTTAGCGTTTGCCGTATATTGCATTGCGTTCAGCGCATCGAATTACCCCTATACACTGAATTTGGAGTGGTTACGGGAAGTGTACGGTAGTGTTTTGGTAGGAAAACCCGTTTATGCGATATTCGTGCGTTTCACGGGCAGAAAAGCACGTTTTACACAGTCCTCACTGTTTTGATGATAACTCAAGAACGGTCGAATGTTAGCGTTTGCCGTATGTTGCATCGTGTTCAGCGCATCGAATTACCCCTATACAGTGAATTTGAAGCGTTTAAGAGAAGTGTACGGTAGTGTTTTGGCAGAAAATTGCTTTTTTTCGAAAATTGAGCAATTCGCTGATAACTCGAGAACGGACGAATGTTAGCGTTTGCCGTATGTTGCATCGTGTTCAGCGCATCGAATTACCCCTATACAGTGAATTTGAAGCGTTTAAGGGAAGTGTACGGTAATGTTTTGACAGAAAATTGCTTTTTTCGAAAATCAAGCAATTCGCTGATAACTCGAGAACGGTCGAATGTTAGCGTTTGGCGTATGTTGCATTGCGTTCAGCGCATCGAATTACCCCTATAGAGTGAATTTGGAGTGGTTACGAGAAGTGTACGGTAGTGTTTTGGTAGGAAAACCCGTTTATGCGATATTCGTGCGTTTCACGGGCAGAAAAGCACGTTTTACACAGTCCTCACTGTTTTGATGATAACTCAAGAACGGTCGAATGTTAGCGTTTGCCGTATGTTGCATCGTGTTCAGCACATCGAATTACCCCTATACAGTTAATTTGAAGCGTTTAAGGGAAGTGTACGGTAGTGTTTTGGCAGAAAATTGCTTTTTTCGAAAATTGAGCAATTCGCTGATAACTCGAGAACGGTCGAATGTTAGCGTTTGCCGTATGTTGCATCGTGTTCAGCACATCGAATTACCCCTATACAGTGAATTTGAAGCGTTTAAGGGAAGTGTACGGTAGTGTTTTGGCAGAAAATTGCTTTTTTCGAAAATCGAGCAATTCGCTGATAACTCGAGAACGGTCGAATGTTAGCGTTTGCCGTATGTTGCATCGTGTTCAGCACACCGAATTACCCCTATACAGTGAATTTGAAGCGTTTAAGGGAAGTGTGCGGTAGTGTTTTGGCAGAAAATTGCTTTTTTCGAAAATCGAGCAATTCGCTGATAACTCGAGAACGGTCGAATGTTAGCGTTTGCCGTATGTTGCGTTGCGTTCAGCGCATCGAATTACCCCTATAGAGTGAATTTGGAGTGGTTACGGGAAGTGTACGGTACTGTTTTGGAAGGAAAACCCTTTTTCTGCGATATTCGTGCGTTTCACGGGCAGAAAAGCACGTTTTACACAGTCCTCACTGTTTTGATGATAACTCAAGAACGGTCGAATGTTAGCGTTTGCCGTATGTTGCATCGTGTTGAGCACATCGAATTACCCCTATACAGTTAATTTGAAGCGTTTAAGAGAAGTGTACGGTAGTGTTTTGGCAGAAAATTGCTTTTTTCGAAAATTGAGCAATTCGCTGATAACTCGAGAACGGACGAATGTTAGCGTTTGCCGTATGTTGCATCGTGTTCAGCGCATCGAATTACCCCTATACAGTGAATTTGAAGCGTTTAAGGGAAGTTTACGGTAATGTTTTGACAGAAAATTGCTTTTTTCGAAAATCAAGCAATTCGCTGATAACTCGAGAACGGTCGAATGTTAGCGTTTGGCGTATGTTGCATTGCGTTCAGCGCATCGAATTACCCCTATACACTGAATTTGGAGTGGTTACGGGAAGTGTACGGTAGTGTTTTGGTAGGAAAACCCGTTTATGCGATATTCGTGCGTTTCACGGGCAGAAAAGCACGTTTTACACAGTCCTCACTGTTTTGATGATAACTCAAGAACGGTCGAATGTTAGCGTTTGCCGTATGTTGCATCGTGTTCAGCGCATCGAATTACCCCTATACAGTGAATTTGAAGCGTTTAAGGGAAGTGTACGGTAATGTTTTGACAGAAAATTGCTTTTTTCGAAAATCAAGCAATTCGCTGATAACTCGAGAACGGTCGAATGTTAGCGTTTGCCGTATGTTGCATTGCGTTCAGCGCATCGAATTACCCCTATACACTGAATTTGGAGTGGTTACGGGAAGTGTACGGTAGTGTTTTGGTAGGAAAACCGGTTTATGCGATATTCGTGCGTTTCACGGGCAGAAAAGCACGTTTTACACAGTCCTCACTGTTTTGATGATAACTCAAGAACGGTCGAATGTTAGCGTTTGCCGTATCTTGCATCGTGTTCAGCGCATCGAATTACCCCTATACAGTGAATTTGAAGCGTTTAAGAGAAGTGTACGGTAGTGTTTTGGCAGAAAATTGCTTTTTTCGAAAATTGAGCAATTCGCTGATAACTCGAGAACGGACGAATGTTAGCGTTTGCCGTATGTTGCATCGTGTTCAGCGCATCGAATTACCCCTATACAGTGAATTTGAAGCGTTTAAGGGAAGTGTACGGTAATGTTTTGACAGAAAATTGCTTTTTTCGAAAATCAAGCAATTCGCTGATAACTCGAGAACGGTCGAATGTTAGCGTTTGGCGTATGTTGCATTGCGTTCAGCGCATCGAATTACCCCTATACACTGAATTTGGAGTGGTTACGGGAAGTGTACGGTAGTGTTTTGGAAGGAAAACCCGTTTATGCGATATTCGTGCGTGTCACGGGCAGAAAAGCACGTTTTACACAGTCCTCACTGTTTTGATGATAACTCAAGAACGGTCGAATGTTAGCGTTTGCCGTATGTTGCACTGCGTTCAGCGCCTCGAATTACCCCTATACACTGAATTTGGAGTAGTTACGGGAAGTGTACGGTAGTGTTTTGGTAGGAAAACCCGTTTATGCGATATTCGTGCGTTTCACGGGCAGAAAAGCACGTTTTACACAGTCCTCACTGTTTTGATGATAACTCAAGAACGGTCGAATGTTAGCGTTTGCCGTATGTTGCATCGTGTTCAGCGCATCGAATTACCCCTATACAGTGAATTTGAAGCGTTTAAGGGAAGTGTACGGTAATGTTTTGACAGAAAATTGCTTTTTTCGAAAATCAAGCAATTCGCTGATAACTCGAGAACGGTCGAATGTTAGCGTTTGCCGTATGTTGCATTGCGTTCAGCGCATCGAATTACCCCTATAGAGTGAATGTGGAGTGGTTACGGGAAGTGTACGGTAGTGTTTTGGTAGGAAAACCCGTTTATGCGATATTCGTGCGTTTCACGGGCAGAAAAGCACGTTTTACACAGTCCTCACTGTTTTGATGATAACTCAAGAGCGGTCGAATGTTAGCGTTTGCCGTATGTTGCATCGTGTTCAGCGCATCGAATTACCCCTATACAGTGAATTTGAAGCCTTTAAGGGAAGTGTACGGTAATGTTTGGCAGAAAATTGCTTTTTTCGAAAATCGAGCAATTCGCTGATAACTCGAGAACGGTCGAATGTTAGCGTTTGCCGTATGTTGCATTGCGTTCAGCGCATCGAATTACCCCTATACACTGAATTTGGAGTGGTTACGGGAAGTGTACGGTAGTGTTTTGGTAGGAAAACCCGTTTATGCGATATTCGTGCGTTTCACGGGCAGAAAAGCACGTTTTACACAGTCCTCACTGTTTTGATGATAACTCAAGAACGGTCGAATGTTAGCGTTTGCCGTATGTTGCATCGTGTTCAGCGCATCGAATTACCCCTATACAGTGAATTTGAAGCGTTTAAGGGAAGTGTACGGTAATGTTTTGACAGAAAATTGCTTTTTTCGAAAATCAAGCAATTCGCTGATAACTCGAGAACGGTCGAATGTTAGCGTTTGCCGTATGTTGCATTGCGTTCAGCGCATCGAATTACCCCTATACACTGAATTTGGAGTGGTTACGGGAAGTGTACGGTAGTGTTTTGGTAGGAAAACCGGTTTATGCGATATTCGTGCGTTTCACGGGCAGAAAAGCACGTTTTACACAGTCCTCACTGTTTTGATGATAACTCAAGAACGGTCGAATGTTAGCGTTTGCCGTATCTTGCATCGTGTTCAGCGCATCGAATTACCCCTATACAGTGAATTTGAAGCGTTTAAGAGAAGTGTACGGTAGTGTTTTGGCAGAAAATTGCTTTTTTCGAAAATTGAGCAATTCGCTGATAACTCGAGAACGGACGAATGTTAGCGTTTGCCGTATGTTGCATCGTGTTCAGCGCATCGAATTACCCCTATACAGTGAATTTGAAGCGTTTAAGGGAAGTGTACGGTAATGTTTTGACAGAAAATTGCTTTTTTCGAAAATCAAGCAATTCGCTGATAACTCGAGAACGGTCGAATGTTAGCGTTTGGCGTATGTTGCATTGCGTTCAGCGCATCGAATTACCCCTATACACTGAATTTGGAGTGGTTACGGGAAGTGTACGGTAGTGTTTTGGAAGGAAAACCCGTTTATGCGATATTCGTGCGTGTCACGGGCAGAAAAGCACGTTTTACACAGTCCTCACTGTTTTGATGATAACTCAAGAACGGTCGAATGTTAGCGTTTGCCGTATGTTGCACTGCGTTCAGCGCCTCGAATTACCCCTATACACTGAATTTGGAGTAGTTACGGGAAGTGTACGGTAGTGTTTTGGTAGGAAAACCCGTTTATGCGATATTCGTGCGTTTCACGGGCAGAAAAGCACGTTTTACACAGTCCTCACTGTTTTGATGATAACTCAAGAACGGTCGAATGTTAGCGTTTGCCGTATGTTGCATCGTGTTCAGCGCATCGAATTACCCCTATACAGTGAATTTGAAGCGTTTAAGGGAAGTGTACGGTAATGTTTTGACAGAAAATTGCTTTTTTCGAAAATCAAGCAATTCGCTGATAACTCGAGAACGGTCGAATGTTAGCGTTTGCCGTATGTTGCATTGCGTTCAGCGCATCGAATTACCCCTATAGAGTGAATGTGGAGTGGTTACGGGAAGTGTACGGTAGTGTTTTGGTAGGAAAACCCGTTTATGCGATATTCGTGCGTTTCACGGGCAGAAAAGCACGTTTTACACAGTCCTCACTGTTTTGATGATAACTCAAGAGCGGTCGAATGTTAGCGTTTGCCGTATGTTGCATCGTGTTCAGCGCATCGAATTACCCCTATACAGTGAATTTGAAGCCTTTAAGGGAAGTGTACGGTAATGTTTGGCAGAAAATTGCTTTTTTCGAAAATCGAGCAATTCGCTGATAACTCGAGAACGGTCGAATGTTAGCGTTTGCCGTATGTTGCATTGCGTTCAGCGCATCGAATTACCCCTATACACTGAATTTGGAGTGGTTACGGAAGTGTACGGTAGTGTTTTGGTAGGAAAACCCGTTTATGCGATATTCGTGCGTTTCACGGGCAGAAAAGCACGTTTTACACAGTCCTCACTGTTTTGATGATAACTCAAGAACGGTCGAATGTTAGCGTTTGCCGTATGTTGCATCGTGTTCAGCGCATCGAATTACCCCTATACAGTGAATTTGAAGCGTTTAAGGGAAGTGTACGGTAATGTTTTGACAGAAAATTGCTTTTTTCGAAAATCAAGCAATTCGCTGATAACTCGAGAACGGTCGAATGTTAGCGTTTGCCGTATGTTGCATTGCGTTCAGCGCATCGAATTACCCCTATAGAGTGAATGTGGAGTGGTTACGGGAAGTGTACGGTAGTGTTTTGGTAGGAAAACCCGTTTATGCGATATTCGTGCGTTTCACGGGCAGAAAAGCACGTTTTACACAGTCCTCACTGTTTTGATGATAACTCAAGAGCGGTCGAATGTTAGCGTTTGCCGTATGTTGCATCGTGTTCAGCGCATCGAATTACCCCTATACAGTGAATTTGAAGCCTTTAAGGGAAGTGTACGGTAATGTTTGGCAGAAAATTGCTTTTTTCGAAAATCGAGCAATTCGCTGATAACTCGAGAACGGTCGAATGTTAGCGTTTGCCGTATGTTGCATTGCGTTCAGCGCATCGAATTACCCCTATACACTGAATTTGGAGTGGTTACGGGAAGTGTACGGTAGTGTTTTGGTAGGAAAACCCGTTTATGCGATATTCGTGCGTTTCACGGGCAGAAAAGCACGTTTTACACAGTCCTCACTGTTTTGATGATAACTCAAGAACGGTCGAATGTTAGCGTTTGCCGTATGTTGCATCGTGTTCAGCGCATCGAATTACCCCTATACAGTGAATTTGAAGCGTTTAAGAGAAGTGTACGGTAGTGTTTTGGCAGAAAATTGCTTTTTTCGAAAATTGAGCAATTCGCTGATAACTCGAGAACGGACGAATGTTAGCGTTTGCCGTATGTTGCATCGTGTTCAGCGCATCGAATTACCCCTATACAGTGAATTTGAAGCGTTTAAGGGAAGTGTACGGTAATGTTTTGACAGAAAATTGCTTTTTTCGAAAATCAAGCAATTCGCTGATAACTCGAGAACGGTCGAATGTTAGCGTTTGGCGTATGTTGCATTGCGTTCAGCGCATCGAATTACCCCTATAGAGTGAATTTGCAGTGGTTACGGGAAGTGTACGGTACTGTTTTGGAAGGAAAACCCGTTTATGCGATATTCGTGCGTTTCACGGGCAGAAAATCACGTTTTACACAGTCCTCACTGTTTTGATGATAACTCAAGAACGGTCGAATGTTAGCGTTTGCCGTATGTTGCATCGTGTTGAGCACATCGAATTACCCCTATACAGTTAATTTGAAGCGTTTAAGGGAAGTGTACGGTAGTGTTTTGGCAGAAAATTGCTTTTTTCGAAAATTGAGCAATTCGCTGATAACTCGAGAACGGTCGAATGTTAGCGTTTGCCGTATGTTGCATCGTGTTCAGCACATCGAATTACCCCTATACAGTGATTTTGAAGCGTTTAAGGGAAGTGTACGGTAGTGTTTTGGCAGAAAATTGCTTTTTTCGAAAATCGAGCAATTCGCTGATAACTCGAGAACGGTCGAATGTTAGCGTTTGCCGTATGTTGCATTGCGTTCAGCGCATCGAATTACCCCTATACACTGAATTTGGAGTGGTTACGGGAAGTGTACGGTAGTGTTTTGGTAGGAAAACCCGTTTATGCGATATTCGTGCGTTTCACGGGAAGAAAATCACGTTTTACACAGTCCTCACTGTTTTGATGATAACTCAAGAACGGTCGAATGTTAGCGTTTGCCGTATGTTGCATCGTGTTCAGCGCATCGAATTACCCCTATACAGTGAATTTGAAGCGTTTAAGGGAAGTGTACGGTAATGTTTTGACAGAAAATTGCTTTTTTCGAAAATCAAGCAATTCGCTGATAACTCGAGAACGGTCGAATGTTAGCGTTTGCCGTATGTTGCATTGCGTTCAGCGCATCGAATTACCCCTATACACTGAATTTGGAGTGGTTACGGGAAGTGTACGGTAGTGTTTTGGTAGGAAAACCCGTTTATGCGATATTCGTGCGTTTCACGGGCAGAAAAGCACGTTTTACACAGTCCTCACTGTTTTGATGATAACTCAAGAACGGTCGAATGTTAGCGTTTGCCGTATGTTGCATCGTGTTCAGCGCATCGAATTACCCCTATACAGTGAATTTGAAGCGTTTAAGAGAAGTGTACGGTAGTGTTTTGGCAGAAAATTGCTTTTTTCGAAAATTGAGCAATTCGCTGATAACTCGAGAACGGACGAATGTTAGCGTTTGCCGTATGTTGCATCGTGTTCAGCGCATCGAATTACCCCTATACAGTGAATTTGAAGCGTTTAAGGGAAGTGTACGGTAATGTTTTGACAGAAAATTGCTTTTTTCGAAAATCAAGCAATTCGCTGATAACTCGAGAACGGTCGAATGTTAGCGTTTGGCGTATGTTGCATTGCGTTCAGCGCATCGAATTACCCCTATAGAGTAAATTTGGAGTGGTTACGGGAAGTGTACGGCACTGTTTTGGAAGGAAAACCCGTTTATGCGATATTCGTGCGTTTCACGGGCAGAAAAGCACGTTTTACACAGACCTCACTGTTTTGATGATAACTCAAGAACGGTCGAATGTTAGCGTTTGCCGTATGTTGCATCGTGTTCAGCACATCGAATTACCCCTATACAGTGATTTTGAAGCGTTTAAGGGAAGTGTACGGTAGTGTTTTGGCAGAAAATTGCTTTTTTCGAAAATCGAGCAATTCGCTGATAACTCGAGAACGGTCGAATGTTAGCGTTTGCCGTATATTGCATTGCGTTCAGCGCATCGAATTACCCCTATACACTGAATTTGGAGTGGTTACGGGAAGTGTACGGTAGTGTTTTGGTAGGAAAACCCGTTTATGCGATATTCGTGCGTTTCACGGGCTGAAAAGCACGTTTTACACAGTCCTCACTGTTTTGATGATAACTCAAGAACGGTCGAATGTTAGCGTTTGCCGTATGTTGCATCGTGTGCAGCGCATCGAATTACCCCTATACAGTGAATTTGAAGCGTTTAAGGGAAGTGTACGGTAATGTTTTGACAGAAAATTGCTTTTTTCGAAAATCAAGCAATTCGCTGATAACTCGAGAACGGTCGAATGTTAGCGTTTGCCGTATGTTGCATTGCGTTCAGCGCATCGAATTACCCCTATAGAGTGAATTTGGAGTGGTTACGGGAAGTGTACAGTAGTGTTTTGGAAGGAAAACCCGTTTATGCGATATTCGTGCGTTTCACGGGCAGAAAAGCACGTTTTACACAGTCCTCACTGTTTTGATGATAACTCGAGAACGGTCGAATGTTAGCATTTGCCGTATGTTGCATCGTGTTCTGCACATCGAATTACCCCTATACAGTGATTTTGAAGCGTTTAAGGGAAGTGTACGGTAGTGTTTTGGCAGAAAATTGCTTTTTTCGAAAATCGAGCAATTCGCTGATAACTGGAGAACGGTCGAATGTTAGCGTTTGCCGTATGTTGCATTGCGTTCAGCGCATCGAATTACCCCTATACACTGAATTTGGAGTGGTTACGGGAAGTGTACGGTAGTGTTTTGGTAGGAAAACCCGTTTATGCGATATTCGTGCGTTTCACGGGCAGAAAAGCACGTTTTATACAGTCCTCACTGTTTTGATGATAACTCAAGAACGGTCGAATGTTAGCGTTTGCCATATGTTGCATCGTGTTCAGCACATTGAATTACCCCTATACAGTTAATTTGAAGCGTTTAAGGGAAGTGTACGGTAGTGTTTTGGCAGAAAATTGCTTTTTTCGAAAATTGAGCAATTCGCTGATAACTCGAGAACGGTCGAATGTTAGCGTTTGCCGTATGTTGCATCGTGTTCAGCGCATCGAATTACCCCTATACAGTGAATTTGAAGCGTTTAAGGGAAGTGTACGGTAATGTTTTGACAGAAAATTGCTTTTTTCGAAAATCAAGCAATTCGCTGATAACTCGAGAACGGTCGAATGTTAGCGTTTGGCGTATGTTGCATTGCGTTCAGCGCATCGAATTACCCCTATACACTGAATTTGGAGTGGTTACGGGAAGTGTACGGTAGTGTTTTGGAAGGAAAACCCGTTTATGCGATATTCGTGCGTTTCACGGGCAGAAAAGCACGTTTTACACAGTCCTCACTGTTTTGATGATAACTCAAGAACGGTCGAATGTTAGCGTTTGCCGTATGTTGCATCGTGTTCAGCGCATCGAATTACCCCTATACAGTGAATTTGAAGCGTTTAAGAGAAGTGTACGGTAGTGTTTTGGCAGAAAATTGCTTTTTTCGAAAATTGAGCAATTCGCTGATAACTCGAGAACGGACGAATGTTAGCGTTTGCCGTATGTTGCATCGTGTTCAGCGCATCCAATTACCCCTATACAGTGAATTTGAAGCGTTTAAGGAAGTGTACGGTAATGTTTTGACAGAAAATTGCTTTTTTCGAAAATCAAGCAATTCGCTGATAACTCGAGAACGGTCGAATGTTAGCGTTTGCCGTATGTTGCATTGCGTTCAGCGCATCGAATTACCCCTATAGAGTGAATGTGGAGTGGTTACGGGAAGTGTACAGTAGTGTTTTGGTAGGAAAACCCGTTTATGCGATATTCGTGCGTTTCACGGGCAGAAAAGCACGTTTTACACAGTCCTCACTGTTTTGCTGATAACTCAAGAGCGGTCGAATGTTAGCGTTTGCCGTATGTTGCATCGTGTTCAGCGCATCGAATTACCCCTATACAGTGAATTTGAAGCCTTTAAGGGAAGTGTACGGTAATGTTTTGGCAGAAAATTGCTTTTTTCGAAAATCGAGCAATTCGCTGATAACTCGAGAACGGTCGAATGTTAGCGTTTGCCGTATGTTGCATTGCGTTCAGCGCATCGAATTACCCCTATACACTGAATTTGGAGTGGTTACGGGAAGTGTACGGTAGTGTTTTGGTAGGAAAACCCGTTTATGCGATATTCGTGCGTTTCACGGGCAGAAAAGCACGTTTTACACAGTCCTCACTGTTTTGATGATAACTCAAGAACGGTCGAATGTTAGCGTTTGCCGTATGTTGCATCGTGTTCAGCGCATCGAATTACCCCTATACAGTGAATTTGAAGCGTTTAAGAGAAGTGTACGGTAGTGTTTTGGCAGAAAATTGCTTTTTTCGAAAATTGAGCAATTCGCTGATAACTCGAGAACGGTCGAATGTTAGCGTTTGCCGTATGTTGCATTGCGTTCTGCACATCGAATTGCCCCTATACAGTGATTTTGAAGCGTTTAAGGGAAGTGTACGGTAGTGTTTTGGCAGAAAATTGCTTTTTTCGAAAATCGAGCAATTCGCTGATAACTGGAGAACGGTCGAATGTCAGCGTTTCCCGTATGTTGCATTGCGGTCAGCGCATCGAATTACCCCTATACACTGAATTTGGAGTGGTTACGGGAAGTGTACGGTAGTGTTTTGGAAGGAAAACCCGTTTATGCGATATTCGTGCGTTTCACGGGCAGAAAAGCACGTTTTATACAGTCCTCACTGTTTTGATGATAACTCAAGAACGGTCGAATGTTAGCGTTTGCCGTATGTTGCATCGTGTTCAGCACATCGAATTACCCCTATACAGTTAATTTGAAGCGTTTAAGGGAAGTGTACGGTAGTGTTTTGGCAGAAAATTGCTTTTTTCGAAAATTGAGCAATTCGCTGATAACTCGAGAACGGACGAATGTTAGCGTTTGCCGTATGTTGCATCGTGTTCAGCGCATCGAATTACCCCTATACAGTGAATTTGAAGCGTTTAAGGGAAGTGTACGGTAATGTTTTGACAGAAAATTGCTTTTTTCGAAAATCAAGCAATTCGCTGATAACTCGAGAACGGTCGAATGTTAGCGTTTGGCGTATGTTGCATTGCGTTCAGCGCATCGAATTACCCCTATAGAGTGAATTTGCAGTGGTTACGGGAAGTGTACGGTACTGTTTTGGAAGGAAAACCCGTTTATGCGATATTCGTGCGTTTCACGGGCAGAAAATCACGTTTTACACAGTCCTCACTGTTTTGATGATAACTCAAGAACGGTCGAATGTTAGCGTTTGCCGTATGTTGCATCGTGTTGAGCACATCGAATTACCCCTATACAGTTAATTTGAAGCGTTTAAGGGAAGTGTACGGTAGTGTTTTGGCAGAAAATTGCTTTTTTTCGAAAATTGAGCAATTCGCTGATAACTCGAGAACGGTCGAATGTTAGCGTTTGCCGTATGTTGCATCGTGTTCAGCACATCGAATTACCCCTATACAGTGATTTTGAAGCGTTTAAGGGAAGTGTACGGTAGTGTTTTGGCAGAAAATTGCTTTTTTCGAAAATCGAGCAATTCGCTGATAACTCGAGAACGGTCGAATGTTAGCGTTTGCCGTATGTTGCATTGCGTTCAGCGCATCGAATTACCCCTATACACTGAATTTGGAGTGGTTACGGGAAGTGTACGGTAGTGTTTTGGTAGGAAAACCCGTTTATGCGATATTCGTGCGTTTCACGGGAAGAAAATCACGTTTTACACAGTCCTCACTGTTTTGATGATAACTCAAGAACGGTCGAATGTTAGCGTTTGCCGTATGTTGCATCGTGTTCAGCGCATCGAATTACCCCTATACAGTGAATTTGAAGCGTTTAAGAGAAGTGTACGGTAGTGTTTTGGCAGAAAATTGCTTTTTTCGAAAATTGAGCAATTCGCTGATAACTCGAGAACGGACGAATGTTAGCGTTTGCCGTATGTTGCATCGTGTTCAGCGCATCGAATTACCCCTATACAGTGAATTTGAAGCGTTTAAGGGAAGTGTACGGTAATGTTTTGACAGAAAATTGCTTTTTTCGAAAATCAAGCAATTCGCTGATAACTCGAGAACGGTCGAATGTTAGCGTTTGGCGTATGTTGCATTGCGTTCAGCGCATCGAATTACCCCTATAGAGTGAATTTGCAGTGGTTACGGGAAGTGTACGGTACTGTTTTGGAAGGAAAACCCGTTTATGCGATATTCGTGCGTTTCACGGGCAGAAAATCACGTTTTACACAGTCCTCACTGTTTTGATGATAACTCAAGAACGGTCGAATGTTAGCGTTTGCCGTATGTTGCATCGTGTTGAGCACATCGAATTACCCCTATACAGTTAATTTGAAGCGTTTAAGGGAAGTGTACGGTAGTGTTTTGGCAGAAAATTGCTTTTTTCGAAAATTGAGCAATTCGCTGATAACTCGAGAACGGTCGAATGTTAGCGTTTGCCGTATGTTGCATCGTGTTCAGCACATCGAATTACCCCTATACAGTGATTTTGAAGCGTTTAAGGGAAGTGTACGGTAGTGTTTTGGCAGAAAATTGCTTTTTTTCGAAAATCGAGCAATTCGCTGATAACTCGAGAACGGTCGAATGTTAGCGTTTGCCGTATGTTGCATTGCGTTCAGCGCATCGAATTACCCCTATACACTGAATTTGGAGTGGTTACGGGAAGTGTACGGTAGTGTTTTGGTAGGAAAACCCGTTTATGCGATATTCGTGCGTTTCACGGGAAGAAAATCACGTTTTACACAGTCCTCACTGTTTTGATGATAACTCAAGAACGGTCGAATGTTAGCGTTTGCCGTATGTTGCATCGTGTTCAGCGCATCGAATTACCCCTATACAGTGAATTTGAAGCGTTTAAGGGAAGTGTACGGTAATGTTCTGACAGAAAATTGCTTTTTTCGAAAATCAAGCAATTCGCTGATAACTCGAGAACGGTCGAATGTTAGCGTTTGCCGTATGTTGCATTGCGTTCAGCGCATCGAATTACCCCTATACACTGAATTTGGAGTGGTTACGGGAAGTGTACGGTAGTGTTTTGGTAGGAAAACCCGTTTATGCGATATTCGTGCGTTTCACGGGCAGAAAAGCACGTTTTACACAGTCCTCACTGTTTTGATGATAACTCAAGAACGGTCGAATGTTAGCGTTTGCCGTATGTTGCATCGTGTTCAGCGCATCGAATTACCCCTATACAGTGAATTTGAAGCGTTTAAGAGAAGTGTACGGTAGTGTTTTGGCAGAAAATTGCTTTTTTCGAAAATTGAGCAATTCGCTGATAACTCGAGAACGGACGAATGTTAGCGTTTGCCGTATGTTGCATCGTGTTCAGCGCATCGAATTACCCCTATACAGTGAATTTGAAGCGTTTAAGGGAAGTGTACGGTAATGTTTTGACAGAAAATTGCTTTTTTTCGAAAATCAAGCAATTCGCTGATAACTCGAGAACGGTCGAATGTTAGCGTTTGGCGTATGTTGCATTGCGTTCAGCGCATCGAATTACCCCTATAGAGTAAATTTGGAGTGGTTACGGGAAGTGTACGGCACTGTTTTGGAAGGAAAACCCGTTTATGCGATATTCGTGCGTTTCACGGGCAGAAAAGCACGTTTTACACAGACCTCACTGTTTTGATGATAACTCAAGAACGGTCGAATGTTAGCGTTTGCCGTATGTTGCATCGTGTTCAGCACATCGAATTACCCCTATACAGTGATTTTGAAGCGTTTAAGGGAAGTGTACGGTAGTGTTTTGGCAGAAAATTGCTTTTTTCGAAAATCGAGCAATTCGCTGATAACTCGAGAACGGTCGAATGTTAGCGTTTGCCGTATATTGCATTGCGTTCAGCGCATCGAATTACCCCTATACACTGAATTTGGAGTGGTTACGGGAAGTGTACGGTAGTGTTTTGGTAGGAAAACCCGTTTATGCGATATTCGTGCGTTTCACGGGCTGAAAAGCACGTTTTACACAGTCCTCACTGTTTTGATGATAACTCAAGAACGGTCGAATGTTAGCGTTTGCCGTATGTTGCATCGTGTGCAGCGCATCGAATTACCCCTATACAGTGAATTTGAAGCGTTTAAGGGAAGTGTACGGTAATGTTTTGACAGAAAATTGCTTTTTTCGAAAATCAAGCAATTCGCTGATAACTCGAGAACGGTCGAATGTTAGCGTTTGCCGTATGTTGCATTGCGTTCAGCGCATCGAATTACCCCTATAGAGTGAATTTGGAGTGGTTACGGGAAGTGTACAGTAGTGTTTTGGAAGGAAAACCCGTTTATGCGATATTCGTGCGTTTCACGGGCAGAAAAGCACGTTTTACACAGTCCTCACTGTTTTGATGATAACTCGAGAACGGTCGAATGTTAGCATTTGCCGTATGTTGCATCGTGTTCTGCACATCGAATTACCCCTATACAGTGATTTTGAAGCGTTTAAGGGAAGTGTACGGTAGTGTTTTGGCAGAAAATTGCTTTTTTCGAAAATCGAGCAATTCGCTGATAACTGGAGAACGGTCGAATGTTAGCGTTTGCCGTATGTTGCATTGCGTTCAGCGCATCGAATTACCCCTATACACTGAATTTGGAGTGGTTACGGGAAGTGTACGGTAGTGTTTTGGTAGGAAAACCCGTTTATGCGATATTCGTGCGTTTCACGGGCAGAAAAGCACGTTTTATACAGTCCTCACTGTTTTGATGATAACTCAAGAACGGTCGAATGTTAGCGTTTGCCATATGTTGCATCGTGTTCAGCACATTGAATTACCCCTATACAGTTAATTTGAAGCGTTTAAGGGAAGTGTACGGTAGTGTTTTGGCAGAAAATTGCTTTTTTCGAAAATTGAGCAATTCGCTGATAACTCGAGAACGGTCGAATGTTAGCGTTTGCCGTATGTTGCATCGTGTTCAGCGCATCGAATTACCCCTATACAGTGAATTTGAAGCGTTTAAGGGAAGTGTACGGTAATGTTTTGACAGAAAATTGCTTTTTTCGAAAATCAAGCAATTCGCTGATAACTCGAGAACGGTCGAATGTTAGCGTTTGGCGTATGTTGCATTGCGTTCAGCGCATCGAATTACCCCTATACACTGAATTTGGAGTGGTTACGGGAAGTGTACGGTAGTGTTTTGGAAGGAAAACCCGTTTATGCGATATTCGTGCGTTTCACGGGCAGAAAAGCACGTTTTACACAGTCCTCACTGTTTTGATGATAACTCAAGAACGGTCGAATGTTAGCGTTTGCCGTATGTTGCATCGTGTTCAGCGCATCGAATTACCCCTATACAGTGAATTTGAAGCGTTTAAGAGAAGTGTACGGTAGTGTTTTGGCAGAAAATTGCTTTTTTCGAAAATTGAGCAATTCGCTGATAACTCGAGAACGGACGAATGTTAGCGTTTGCCGTATGTTGCATCGTGTTCAGCGCATCCAATTACCCCTATACAGTGAATTTGAAGCGTTTAAGGGAAGTGTACGGTAATGTTTTGACAGAAAATTGCTTTTTTCGAAAATCAAGCAATTCGCTGATAACTCGAGAACGGTCGAATGTTAGCGTTTGCCGTATGTTGCATTGCGTTCAGCGCATCGAATTACCCCTATAGAGTGAATGTGGAGTGGTTACGGGAAGTGTACAGTAGTGTTTTGGTAGGAAAACCCGTTTATGCGATATTCGTGCGTTTCACGGGCAGAAAAGCACGTTTTACACAGTCCTCACTGTTTTGCTGATAACTCAAGAGCGGTCGAATGTTAGCGTTTGCCGTATGTTGCATCGTGTTCAGCGCATCGAATTACCCCTATACAGTGAATTTGAAGCCTTTAAGGGAAGTGTACGGTAATGTTTTGGCAGAAAATTGCTTTTTTCGAAAATCGAGCAATTCGCTGATAACTCGAGAACGGTCGAATGTTAGCGTTTGCCGTATGTTGCATTGCGTTCAGCGCATCGAATTACCCCTATACACTGAATTTGGAGTGGTTACGGGAAGTGTACGGTAGTGTTTTGGTAGGAAAACCCGTTTATGCGATATTCGTGCGTTTCACGGGCAGAAAAGCACGTTTTACACAGTCCTCACTGTTTTGATGATAACTCAAGAACGGTCGAATGTTAGCGTTTGCCGTATGTTGCATCGTGTTCAGCGCATCGAATTACCCCTATACAGTGAATTTGAAGCGTTTAAGAGAAGTGTACGGTAGTGTTTTGGCAGAAAATTGCTTTTTTCGAAAATTGAGCAATTCGCTGATAACTCGAGAACGGTCGAATGTTAGCGTTTGCCGTATGTTGCATTGCGTTCTGCACATCGAATTGCCCCTATACAGTGATTTTGAAGCGTTTAAGGGAAGTGTACGGTAGTGTTTTGGCAGAAAATTGCTTTTTTCGAAAATCGAGCAATTCGCTGATAACTGGAGAACGGTCGAATGTCAGCGTTTCCCGTATGTTGCATTGCGGTCAGCGCATCGAATTACCCCTATACACTGAATTTGGAGTGGTTACGGGAAGTGTACGGTAGTGTTTTGGAAGGAAAACCCGTTTATGCGATATTCGTGCGTTTCACGGGCAGAAAAGCACGTTTTATACAGTCCTCACTGTTTTGATGATAACTCAAGAACGGTCGAATGTTAGCGTTTGCCGTATGTTGCATCGTGTTCAGCACATCGAATTACCCCTATACAGTTAATTTGAAGCGTTTAAGGGAAGTGTACGGTAGTGTTTTGGCAGAAAATTGCTTTTTTCGAAAATTGAGCAATTCGCTGATAACTCGAGAACGGTCGAATGTTAGCGTTTGCCGTATGTTGCATCGTGTTCAGCACATCGAATTACCCCTATACAGTGATTTTGAAGCGTTTAAGGGAAGTGTACGGTAGTGTTTTGGCAGAAAATTGCTTTTTTTCGAAAATCGAGCAATTCGCTGATAACTCGAGAACGGTCGAATGTTAGCGTTTGCCGTATGTTGCATTGCGTTCAGCGCATCGAATTACCCCTATAGAGTGAATTTGGAGTGGTTACGGGAAGTGTACGGTAGTGTTTTGGAAGGAAAACCCGTTTATGCGATATTCGTGCGTTTCACGGGCAGAAAAGCACGTTTTACACAGTCCTCACTGTTGTGATGATAACTCGAGAACGGTCGAATGTTAGCGTTTGCCGTATGTTGCATCGTGTTCAGCACATCGAATTACCCCTATACAGTTAATTTGAAGCGTTTAAGGGAAGTGTACGGTAGTGTTTTGGCAGAAAATTGCTTTTTTTCGAAAATTGAGCAATTCGCTGATAACTCGAGAACGGTCGAATGTTAGCGTTTGCCGTATGTTGCATCGTGTTCAGCACATCGAATTACCCCTATACAGTGATTTTGAAGCGTTTAAGGGAAGTGTACGGTAGTGTTTTGGCAGAAAATTGCTTTTTTTCGAAAATCGAGCAATTCGCTGATAACTCGAGAACGGTCGAATGTTAGCGTTTGCCGTATGTTGCATTGCGTTCAGCGCATCGAATTACCCCTATACACTGAATTTGGAGTGGTTACGGGAAGTGTACGGTAGTGTTTTGGTAGGAAAACCCGTTTATGCGATATTCGTGCGTTTCACGGGCAGAAAAGCACGTTTTACACAGTCCTCACTGTTTTGATGATAACTCAAGAACGGTCGAATGTTAGCGTTTGCCGTATGTTGCATCGTGTTCAGCGCATCGAATTACCCCTATACAGTGAATTTGAAGCGTTTAAGGGAAGTGTACGGTAATGTTTTGACAGAAAATTGCTTTTTTCGAAAATCAAGCAATTCGCTGATAACTCGAGAACGGTCGAATGTTAGCGTTTGCCGTATGTTGCATTGCGTTCAGCGCATCGAATTACCCCTATAGAGTGAATTTGGAGTGGTTACGGGAAGTGTACGGTAGTGTTTTGGGAGGAAAACCCGTTTATGCGATATTCGTGCGTTTCACGGGCAGAAAAGCACGTTTTACACAGTCCTCACTGTTGTGATGATAACTCGAGAACGGTCGAATGTTAGCGTTTGCCGTATGTTGCATCGTGTTCTGCACATCGAATTACCCCTATACAGTGATTTTGAAGCGTTTAAGGGAAGTGTACGGTAGTGTTTTGGCAGAAAATTGCTTTTTTCGAAAATCGAGCAATTCGCTGATAACTGGAGAACGGTCGAATGTTAGCGTTTGCCGTATGTTGCATTGCGTTCAGCGCATCGAATTACCCCTATACACTGAATTTGGAGTGGTTACGGGAAGTGTACGGTAGTGTTTTGGCAGAAAATTGCTTTTTTCGAAAATCAAGCAATTCGCTGATAACTCGAGAACGGTCGAATGTTAGCGTTTGGCGTATGTTGCATTGCGTTCAGCGCATCGAATTACCCCTATACACTGAATTTGGAGTGGTTACGGGAAGTGTACGGTAGTGTTTTGGAAGGAAAACCCGTTTATGCGATATTCGTGCGTTTCACGGGCAGAAAAGCACGTTTTACACAGTCCTCACTGTTTTGATGATAACTCAAGAACGGTCGAATGTTAGCGTTTGCCGGATGTTGCATCGTGTTCAGCACATCGAATTACCCCTATACAGTTAATTTGAAGCGTTTAAGGGAAGTGTACGGTAGTGTTTTGGCAGAAAATTGCTTTTTTCTAAAATCGAGCAATTCGCTGATAACTCGAGAACGGTCGAATGTTAGCGTTTGCCGTATGTTGCACTGCGTTCAGCGCCTCGAATTACCCCTATACACTGAATTTGGAGTGGTTACGGGAAGTGTACGGTAGTGTTTTGGTAGGAAAACCCGTTTATGCGATATTCGTGCGTTTCACGGGCAGAAAAGCACGTTTTATACAGTCCTCACTGTTTTGATGATAACTCAAGAACGGTCGAATGTTAGCGTTTGCCATATGTTGCATCGTGTTCAGCACATTGAATTACCCCTATACAGTTAATTTGAAGCGTTTAAGGGAAGTGTACGGTAGTGTTTTGGCAGAAAATTGCTTTTTTCGAAAATTGAGCAATTCGCTGATAACTCGAGAACGGTCGAATGTTAGCGTTTGCCGTATGTTGCATCGTGTTCAGCGCATCGAATTACCCCTATACAGTGAATTTGAAGCGTTTAAGGGAAGTGTACGGTAATGTTTTGACAGAAAATTGCTTTTTTCGAAAATCAAGCAATTCGCTGATAACTCGAGAACGGTCGAATGTTAGCGTTTGGCGTATGTTGCATTGCGTTCAGCGCATCGAATTACCCCTATACACTGAATTTGGAGTGGTTACGGGAAGTGTACGGTAGTGTTTTGGAAGGAAAACCCGTTTATGCGATATTCGTGCGTTTCACGGGCAGAAAAGCACGTTTTACACAGTCCTCACTGTTTTGATGATAACTCAAGAACGGTCGAATGTTAGCGTTTGCCGTATGTTGCATCGTGTTCAGCGCATCGAATTACCCCTATACAGTGAATTTGAAGCGTTTAAGAGAAGTGTACGGTAGTGTTTTGGCAGAAAATTGCTTTTTTCGAAAATTGAGCAATTCGCTGATAACTCGAGAACGGACGAATGTTAGCGTTTGCCGTATGTTGCATCGTGTTCAGCGCATCCAATTACCCCTATACAGTGAATTTGAAGCGTTTAAGGGAAGTGTACGGTAATGTTTTGACAGAAAATTGCTTTTTTCGAAAATCAAGCAATTCGCTGATAACTCGAGAACGGTCGAATGTTAGCGTTTGCCGTATGTTGCATTGCGTTCAGCGCATCGAATTACCCCTATAGAGTGAATGTGGAGTGGTTACGGGAAGTGTACAGTAGTGTTTTGGTAGGAAAACCCGTTTATGCGATATTCGTGCGTTTCACGGGCAGAAAAGCACGTTTTACACAGTCCTCACTGTTTTGCTGATAACTCAAGAGCGGTCGAATGTTAGCGTTTGCCGTATGTTGCATCGTGTTCAGCGCATCGAATTACCCCTATACAGTGAATTTGAAGCCTTTAAGGGAAGTGTACGGTAATGTTTTGGCAGAAAATTGCTTTTTTCGAAAATCGAGCAATTCGCTGATAACTCGAGAACGGTCGAATGTTAGCGTTTGCCGTATGTTGCATTGCGTTCAGCGCATCGAATTACCCCTATACACTGAATTTGGAGTGGTTACGGGAAGTGTACGGTAGTGTTTTGGTAGGAAAACCCGTTTATGCGATATTCGTGCGTTTCACGGGCAGAAAAGCACGTTTTACACAGTCCTCACTGTTTTGATGATAACTCAAGAACGGTCGAATGTTAGCGTTTGCCGTATGTTGCATCGTGTTCAGCGCATCGAATTACCCCTATACAGTGAATTTGAAGCGTTTAAGAGAAGTGTACGGTAGTGTTTTGGCAGAAAATTGCTTTTTTTCGAAAATTGAGCAATTCGCTGATAACTCGAGAACGGTCGAATGTTAGCGTTTGCCGTATGTTGCATTGCGTTCTGCACATCGAATTGCCCCTATACAGTGATTTTGAAGCGTTTAAGGGAAGTGTACGGTAGTGTTTTGGCAGAAAATTGCTTTTTTCGAAAATCGAGCAATTCGCTGATAACTGGAGAACGGTCGAATGTCAGCGTTTCCCGTATGTTGCATTGCGGTCAGCGCATCGAATTACCCCTATACACTGAATTTGGAGTGGTTACGGGAAGTGTACGGTAGTGTTTTGGAAGGAAAACCCGTTTATGCGATATTCGTGCGTTTCACGGGCAGAAAAGCACGTTTTATACAGTCCTCACTGTTTTGATGATAACTCAAGAACGGTCGAATGTTAGCGTTTGCCGTATGTTGCATCGTGTTCAGCACATCGAATTACCCCTATACAGTTAATTTGAAGCGTTTAAGGGAAGTGTACGGTAGTGTTTTGGCAGAAAATTGCTTTTTTCGAAAATTGAGCAATTCGCTGATAACTCGAGAACGGACGAATGTTAGCGTTTGCCGTATGTTGCATCGTGTTCAGCGCATCGAATTACCCCTATACAGTGAATTTGAAGCGTTTAAGGGAAGTGTACGGTAATGTTTTGACAGAAAATTGCTTTTTTCGAAAATCAAGCAATTCGCTGATAACTCGAGAACGGTCGAATGTTAGCGTTTGGCGTATGTTGCATTGCGTTCAGCGCATCGAATTACCCCTATAGAGTGAATTTGCAGTGGTTACGGGAAGTGTACGGTACTGTTTTGGAAGGAAAACCCGTTTATGCGATATTCGTGCGTTTCACGGGCAGAAAATCACGTTTTACACAGTCCTCACTGTTTTGATGATAACTCAAGAACGGTCGAATGTTAGCGTTTGCCGTATGTTGCATCGTGTTGAGCACATCGAATTACCCCTATACAGTTAATTTGAAGCGTTTAAGGGAAGTGTACGGTAGTGTTTTGGCAGAAAATTGCTTTTTTCGAAAATTGAGCAATTCGCTGATAACTCGAGAACGGTCGAATGTTAGCGTTTGCCGTATGTTGCATCGTGTTCAGCACATCGAATTACCCCTATACAGTGATTTTGAAGCGTTTAAGGGAAGTGTACGGTAGTGTTTTGGCAGAAAATTGCTTTTTTCGAAAATCGAGCAATTCGCTGATAACTCGAGAACGGTCGAATGTTAGCGTTTGCCGTATGTTGCATTGCGTTCAGCGCATCGAATTACCCCTATACACTGAATTTGGAGTGGTTACGGGAAGTGTACGGTAGTGTTTTGGTAGGAAAACCCGTTTATGCGATATTCGTGCGTTTCACGGGAAGAAAATCACGTTTTACACAGTCCTCACTGTTTTGATGATAACTCAAGAACGGTCGAATGTTAGCGTTTGCCGTATGTTGCATCGTGTTCAGCGCATCGAATTACCCCTATACAGTGAATTTGAAGCGTTTAAGAGAAGTGTACGGTAGTGTTTTGGCAGAAAATTGCTTTTTTCGAAAATTGAGCAATTCGCTGATAACTCGAGAACGGACGAATGTTAGCGTTTGCCGTATGTTGCATCGTGTTCAGCGCATCGAATTACCCCTATACAGTGAATTTGAAGCGTTTAAGGGAAGTGTACGGTAATGTTTTGACAGAAAATTGCTTTTTTCGAAAATCAAGCAATTCGCTGATAACTCGAGAACGGTCGAATGTTAGCGTTTGGCGTATGTTGCATTGCGTTCAGCGCATCGAATTACCCCTATAGAGTGAATTTGCAGTGGTTACGGGAAGTGTACGGTACTGTTTTGGAAGGAAAACCCGTTTATGCGATATTCGTGCGTTTCACGGGCAGAAAATCACGTTTTACACAGTCCTCACTGTTTTGATGATAACTCAAGAACGGTCGAATGTTAGCGTTTGCCGTATGTTGCATCGTGTTGAGCACATCGAATTACCCCTATACAGTTAATTTGAAGCGTTTAAGGGAAGTGTACGGTAGTGTTTTGGCAGAAAATTGCTTTTTTTCGAAAATTGAGCAATTCGCTGATAACTCGAGAACGGTCGAATGTTAGCGTTTGCCGTATGTTGCATCGTGTTCAGCACATCGAATTACCCCTATACAGTGATTTTGAAGCGTTTAAGGGAAGTGTACGGTAGTGTTTTGGCAGAAAATTGCTTTTTTCGAAAATCGAGCAATTCGCTGATAACTCGAGAACGGTCGAATGTTAGCGTTTGCCGTATGTTGCATTGCGTTCAGCGCATCGAATTACCCCTATACACTGAATTTGGAGTGGTTACGGGAAGTGTACGGTAGTGTTTTGGTAGGAAAACCCGTTTATGCGATATTCGTGCGTTTCACGGGAAGAAAATCACGTTTTACACAGTCCTCACTGTTTTGATGATAACTCAAGAACGGTCGAATGTTAGCGTTTGCCGTATGTTGCATCGTGTTCAGCGCATCGAATTACCCCTATACAGTGAATTTGAAGCGTTTAAGGGAAGTGTACGGTAATGTTCTGACAGAAAATTGCTTTTTTTCGAAAATCAAGCAATTCGCTGATAACTCGAGAACGGTCGAATGTTAGCGTTTGCCGTATGTTGCATTGCGTTCAGCGCATCGAATTACCCCTATACACTGAATTTGGAGTGGTTACGGGAAGTGTACGGTAGTGTTTTGGTAGGAAAACCCGTTTATGCGATATTCGTGCGTTTCACGGGCAGAAAAGCACGTTTTACACAGTCCTCACTGTTTTGATGATAACTCAAGAACGGTCGAATGTTAGCGTTTGCCGTATGTTGCATCGTGTTCAGCGCATCGAATTACCCCTATACAGTGAATTTGAAGCGTTTAAGAGAAGTGTACGGTAGTGTTTTGGCAGAAAATTGCTTTTTTCGAAAATTGAGCAATTCGCTGATAACTCGAGAACGGACGAATGTTAGCGTTTGCCGTATGTTGCATCGTGTTCAGCGCATCGAATTACCCCTATACAGTGAATTTGAAGCGTTTAAGGGAAGTGTACGGTAATGTTTTGACAGAAAATTGCTTTTTTCGAAAATCAAGCAATTCGCTGATAACTCGAGAACGGTCGAATGTTAGCGTTTGGCGTATGTTGCATTGCGTTCAGCGCATCGAATTACCCCTATAGAGTAAATTTGGAGTGGTTACGGGAAGTGTACGGCACTGTTTTGGAAGGAAAACCCGTTTATGCGATATTCGTGCGTTTCACGGGCAGAAAAGCACGTTTTACACAGACCTCACTGTTTTGATGATAACTCAAGAACGGTCGAATGTTAGCGTTTGCCGTATGTTGCATCGTGTTCAGCACATCGAATTACCCCTATACAGTGATTTTGAAGCGTTTAAGGGAAGTGTACGGTAGTGTTTTGGCAGAAAATTGCTTTTTTCGAAAATCGAGCAATTCGCTGATAACTCGAGAACGGTCGAATGTTAGCGTTTGCCGTATATTGCATTGCGTTCAGCGCATCGAATTACCCCTATACACTGAATTTGGAGTGGTTACGGGAAGTGTACGGTAGTGTTTTGGTAGGAAAACCCGTTTATGCGATATTCGTGCGTTTCACGGGCTGAAAAGCACGTTTTACACAGTCCTCACTGTTTTGATGATAACTCAAGAACGGTCGAATGTTAGCGTTTGCCGTATGTTGCATCGTGTGCAGCGCATCGAATTACCCCTATACAGTGAATTTGAAGCGTTTAAGGGAAGTGTACGGTAATGTTTTGACAGAAAATTGCTTTTTTCGAAAATCAAGCAATTCGCTGATAACTCGAGAACGGTCGAATGTTAGCGTTTGCCGTATGTTGCATTGCGTTCAGCGCATCGAATTACCCCTATAGAGTGAATTTGGAGTGGTTACGGGAAGTGTACAGTAGTGTTTTGGAAGGAAAACCCGTTTATGCGATATTCGTGCGTTTCACGGGCAGAAAAGCACGTTTTACACAGTCCTCACTGTTTTGATGATAACTCGAGAACGGTCGAATGTTAGCATTTGCCGTATGTTGCATCGTGTTCTGCACATCGAATTACCCCTATACAGTGATTTTGAAGCGTTTAAGGGAAGTGTACGGTAGTGTTTTGGCAGAAAATTGCTTTTTTCGAAAATCGAGCAATTCGCTGATAACTGGAGAACGGTCGAATGTTAGCGTTTGCCGTATGTTGCATTGCGTTCAGCGCATCGAATTACCCCTATACACTGAATTTGGAGTGGTTACGGGAAGTGTACGGTAGTGTTTTGGTAGGAAAACCCGTTTATGCGATATTCGTGCGTTTCACGGGCAGAAAAGCACGTTTTATACAGTCCTCACTGTTTTGATGATAACTCAAGAACGGTCGAATGTTAGCGTTTGCCATATGTTGCATCGTGTTCAGCACATTGAATTACCCCTATACAGTTAATTTGAAGCGTTTAAGGGAAGTGTACGGTAGTGTTTTGGCAGAAAATTGCTTTTTTCGAAAATTGAGCAATTCGCTGATAACTCGAGAACGGTCGAATGTTAGCGTTTGCCGTATGTTGCATCGTGTTCAGCGCATCGAATTACCCCTATACAGTGAATTTGAAGCGTTTAAGGGAAGTGTACGGTAATGTTTTGACAGAAAATTGCTTTTTTCGAAAATCAAGCAATTCGCTGATAACTCGAGAACGGTCGAATGTTAGCGTTTGGCGTATGTTGCATTGCGTTCAGCGCATCGAATTACCCCTATACACTGAATTTGGAGTGGTTACGGGAAGTGTACGGTAGTGTTTTGGAAGGAAAACCCGTTTATGCGATATTCGTGCGTTTCACGGGCAGAAAAGCACGTTTTACACAGTCCTCACTGTTTTGATGATAACTCAAGAACGGTCGAATGTTAGCGTTTGCCGTATGTTGCATCGTGTTCAGCGCATCGAATTACCCCTATACAGTGAATTTGAAGCGTTTAAGAGAAGTGTACGGTAGTGTTTTGGCAGAAAATTGCTTTTTTCGAAAATTGAGCAATTCGCTGATAACTCGAGAACGGACGAATGTTAGCGTTTGCCGTATGTTGCATCGTGTTCAGCGCATCCAATTACCCCTATACAGTGAATTTGAAGCGTTTAAGGGAAGTGTACGGTAATGTTTTGACAGAAAATTGCTTTTTTCGAAAATCAAGCAATTCGCTGATAACTCGAGAACGGTCGAATGTTAGCGTTTGCCGTATGTTGCATTGCGTTCAGCGCATCGAATTACCCCTATAGAGTGAATGTGGAGTGGTTACGGGAAGTGTACAGTAGTGTTTTGGTAGGAAAACCCGTTTATGCGATATTCGTGCGTTTCACGGGCAGAAAAGCACGTTTTACACAGTCCTCACTGTTTTGCTGATAACTCAAGAGCGGTCGAATGTTAGCGTTTGCCGTATGTTGCATCGTGTTCAGCGCATCGAATTACCCCTATACAGTGAATTTGAAGCCTTTAAGGGAAGTGTACGGTAATGTTTTGGCAGAAAATTGCTTTTTTCGAAAATCGAGCAATTCGCTGATAACTCGAGAACGGTCGAATGTTAGCGTTTGCCGTATGTTGCATTGCGTTCAGCGCATCGAATTACCCCTATACACTGAATTTGGAGTGGTTACGGGAAGTGTACGGTAGTGTTTTGGTAGGAAAACCCGTTTATGCGATATTCGTGCGTTTCACGGGCAGAAAAGCACGTTTTACACAGTCCTCACTGTTTTGATGATAACTCAAGAACGGTCGAATGTTAGCGTTTGCCGTATGTTGCATCGTGTTCAGCGCATCGAATTACCCCTATACAGTGAATTTGAAGCGTTTAAGAGAAGTGTACGGTAGTGTTTTGGCAGAAAATTGCTTTTTTCGAAAATTGAGCAATTCGCTGATAACTCGAGAACGGTCGAATGTTAGCGTTTGCCGTATGTTGCATTGCGTTCTGCACATCGAATTGCCCCTATACAGTGATTTTGAAGCGTTTAAGGGAAGTGTACGGTAGTGTTTTGGCAGAAAATTGCTTTTTTCGAAAATCGAGCAATTCGCTGATAACTGGAGAACGGTCGAATGTCAGCGTTTCCCGTATGTTGCATTGCGGTCAGCGCATCGAATTACCCCTATACACTGAATTTGGAGTGGTTACGGGAAGTGTACGGTAGTGTTTTGGAAGGAAAACCCGTTTATGCGATATTCGTGCGTTTCACGGGCAGAAAAGCACGTTTTATACAGTCCTCACTGTTTTGATGATAACTCAAGAACGGTCGAATGTTAGCGTTTGCCGTATGTTGCATCGTGTTCAGCACATCGAATTACCCCTATACAGTTAATTTGAAGCGTTTAAGGGAAGTGTACGGTAGTGTTTTGGCAGAAAATTGCTTTTTTCGAAAATTGAGCAATTCGCTGATAACTCGAGAACGGTCGAATGTTAGCGTTTGCCGTATGTTGCATCGTGTTCAGCACATCGAATTACCCCTATACAGTGATTTTGAAGCGTTTAAGGGAAGTGTACGGTAGTGTTTTGGCAGAAAATTGCTTTTTTCGAAAATCGAGCAATTCGCTGATAACTCGAGAACGGTCGAATGTTAGCGTTTGCCGTATGTTGCATTGCGTTCAGCGCATCGAATTACCCCTATAGAGTGAATTTGGAGTGGTTACGGGAAGTGTACGGTAGTGTTTTGGAAGGAAAACCCGTTTATGCGATATTCGTGCGTTTCACGGGCAGAAAAGCACGTTTTACACAGTCCTCACTGTTGTGATGATAACTCGAGAACGGTCGAATGTTAGCGTTTGCCGTATGTTGCATCGTGTTCAGCACATCGAATTACCCCTATACAGTTAATTTGAAGCGTTTAAGGGAAGTGTACGGTAGTGTTTTGGCAGAAAATTGCTTTTTTCGAAAATTGAGCAATTCGCTGATAACTCGAGAACGGTCGAATGTTAGCGTTTGCCGTATGTTGCATCGTGTTCAGCACATCGAATTACCCCTATACAGTGATTTTGAAGCGTTTAAGGGAAGTGTACGGTAGTGTTTTGGCAGAAAATTGCTTTTTTCGAAAATCGAGCAATTCGCTGATAACTCGAGAACGGTCGAATGTTAGCGTTTGCCGTATGTTGCATTGCGTTCAGCGCATCGAATTACCCCTATACACTGAATTTGGAGTGGTTACGGGAAGTGTACGGTAGTGTTTTGGTAGGAAAACCCGTTTATGCGATATTCGTGCGTTTCACGGGCAGAAAAGCACGTTTTACACAGTCCTCACTGTTTTGATGATAACTCAAGAACGGTCGAATGTTAGCGTTTGCCGTATGTTGCATCGTGTTCAGCGCATCGAATTACCCCTATACAGTGAATTTGAAGCGTTTAAGGGAAGTGTACGGTAATGTTTTGACAGAAAATTGCTTTTTTCGAAAATCAAGCAATTCGCTGATAACTCGAGAACGGTCGAATGTTAGCGTTTGCCGTATGTTGCATTGCGTTCAGCGCATCGAATTACCCCTATAGAGTGAATTTGGAGTGGTTACGGGAAGTGTACGGTAGTGTTTTGGGAGGAAAACCCGTTTATGCGATATTCGTGCGTTTCACGGGCAGAAAAGCACGTTTTACACAGTCCTCACTGTTGTGATGATAACTCGAGAACGGTCGAATGTTAGCGTTTGCCGTATGTTGCATCGTGTTCTGCACATCGAATTACCCCTATACAGTGATTTTGAAGCGTTTAAGGGAAGTGTACGGTAGTGTTTTGGCAGAAAATTGCTTTTTTCGAAAATCGAGCAATTCGCTGATAACTGGAGAACGGTCGAATGTTAGCGTTTGCCGTATGTTGCATTGCGTTCAGCGCATCGAATTACCCCTATACACTGAATTTGGAGTGGTTACGGGAAGTGTACGGTAGTGTTTTGGCAGAAAATTGCTTTTTTCGAAAATCAAGCAATTCGCTGATAACTCGAGAACGGTCGAATGTTAGCGTTTGGCGTATGTTGCATTGCGTTCAGCGCATCGAATTACCCCTATACACTGAATTTGGAGTGGTTACGGGAAGTGTACGGTAGTGTTTTGGAAGGAAAACCCGTTTATGCGATATTCGTGCGTTTCACGGGCAGAAAAGCACGTTTTACACAGTCCTCACTGTTTTGATGATAACTCAAGAACGGTCGAATGTTAGCGTTTGCCGGATGTTGCATCGTGTTCAGCACATCGAATTACCCCTATACAGTTAATTTGAAGCGTTTAAGGGAAGTGTACGGTAGTGTTTTGGCAGAAAATTGCTTTTTTCTAAAATCGAGCAATTCGCTGATAACTCGAGAACGGTCGAATGTTAGCGTTTGCCGTATGTTGCACTGCGTTCAGCGCCTCGAATTACCCCTATACACTGAATTTGGAGTGGTTACGGGAAGTGTACGGTAGTGTTTTGGTAGGAAAACCCGTTTATGCGATATTCGTGCGTTTCACGGGCAGAAAAGCACGTTTTACACAGTCCTCACTGTTTTGATGATAACTCAAGAACGGTCGAATGTTAGCGTTTGCCGTATGTTGCATCGTGTTCAGCGCATCGAATTACCCCTATACAGTGAATTTGAAGCGTTTAAGAGAAGTGTACGGTAGTGTTTTGGCAGAAAATTGCTTTTTTTCGAAAATTGAGCAATTCGCTGATAACTCGAGAACGGACGAATGTTAGCGTTTGCCGTATGTTGCATCGTGTTCAGCGCATCGAATTACCCCTATACAGTGAATTTGAAGCGTTTAAGGGAAGTGTACGGTAATGTTTTGACAGAAAATTGCTTTTTTCGAAAATCAAGCAATTCGCTGATAACTCGAGAACGGTCGAATGTTAGCGTTTGGCGTATGTTGCATTGCGTTCAGCGCATCGAATTACCCCTATACACTGAATTTGGAGTGGTTACGGGAAGTGTACGGTAGTGTTTTGGAAGGAAAACCCGTTTATGCGATATTCGTGCGTTTCACGGGCAGAAAAGCACGTTTTACACAGTCCTCACTGTTTTGATGATAACTCAAGAACGGTCGAATGTTAGCGTTTGCCGTATGTTGCATCGTGTTCAGCGCATCGAATTACCCCTATACAGTGAATTTGAAGCGTTTAAGAGAAGTGTACGGTAGTGTTTTGGCAGAAAATTGCTTTTTTCGAAAATTGAGCAATTCGCTGATAACTCGAGAACGGACGAATGTTAGCGTTTGCCGTATGTTGCATCGTGTTCAGCGCATCCAATTACCCCTATACAGTGATTTTGAAGCGTTTAAGGGAAGTGTACGGTAGTGTTTTGGCAGAAAATTGCTTTTTTTCGAAAATCGAGCAATTCGCTGATAACTGGAGAACGGTCGAATGTTAGCGTTTGCCGTATGTTGCATTGCGTTCAGCGCATCGAATTACCCCTATACACTGAATTTGGAGTGGTTACGGGAAGTGTACGGTAGTGTTTTGGTAGGAAAACCCGTTTATGCGATATTCGTGCGTTTCACGGGCAGAAAAGCACGTTTTATACAGTCCTCACTGTTTTGATGATAACTCAAGAACGGTCGAATGTTAGCGTTTGCCATATGTTGCATCGTGTTCAGCACATTGAATTACCCCTATACAGTTAATTTGAAGCGTTTAAGGGAAGTGTACGGTAGTGTTTTGGCAGAAAATTGCTTTTTTTCGAAAATTGAGCAATTCGCTGATAACTCGAGAACGGTCGAATGTTAGCGTTTGCCGTATGTTGCATCGTGTTCAGCGCATCGAATTACCCCTATACAGTGAATTTGAAGCGTTTTAAGGGAAGTGTACGGTAATGTTTTGACAGAAAATTGCTTTTTTTCGAAAATCAAGCAATTCGCTGATAACTCGAGAACGGTCGAATGTTAGCGTTTGGCGTATGTTGCATTGCGTTCAGCGCATCGAATTACCCCTATACACTGAATTTGGAGTGGTTACGGGAAGTGTACGGTAGTGTTTTGGAAGGAAAACCCGTTTATGCGATATTCGTGCGTTTCACGGGCAGAAAAGCACGTTTTACACAGTCCTCACTGTTTTGATGATAACTCAAGAACGGTCGAATGTTAGCGTTTGCCGTATGTTGCATCGTGTTCAGCGCATCGAATTACCCCTATACAGTGAATTTGAAGCGTTTAAGAGAAGTGTACGGTAGTGTTTTGGCAGAAAATTGCTTTTTTCGAAAATTGAGCAATTCGCTGATAACTCGAGAACGGACGAATGTTAGCGTTTGCCGTATGTTGCATCGTGTTCAGCGCATCCAATTACCCCTATACAGTGAATTTGAAGCGTTTAAGGGAAGTGTACGGTAATGTTTTGACAGAAAATTGCTTTTTTCGAAAATCAAGCAATTCGCTGATAACTCGAGAACGGTCGAATGTTAGCGTTTGCCGTATGTTGCATTGCGTTCAGCGCATCGAATTACCCCTATAGAGTGAATGTGGAGTGGTTACGGGAAGTGTACAGTAGTGTTTTGGTAGGAAAACCCGTTTATGCGATATTCGTGCGTTTCACGGGCAGAAAAGCACGTTTTACACAGTCCTCACTGTTTTGCTGATAACTCAAGAGCGGTCGAATGTTAGCGTTTGCCGTATGTTGCATCGTGTTCAGCGCATCGAATTACCCCTATACAGTGAATTTGAAGCCTTTAAGGGAAGTGTACGGTAATGTTTTGGCAGAAAATTGCTTTTTTTCGAAAATCGAGCAATTCGCTGATAACTCGAGAACGGTCGAATGTTAGCGTTTGCCGTATGTTGCATTGCGTTCAGCGCATCGAATTACCCCTATACACTGAATTTGGAGTGGTTACGGGAAGTGTACGGTAGTGTTTTGGTAGGAAAACCCGTTTATGCGATATTCGTGCGTTTCACGGGCAGAAAAGCACGTTTTACACAGTCCTCACTGTTTTGATGATAACTCAAGAACGGTCGAATGTTAGCGTTTGCCGTATGTTGCATCGTGTTCAGCGCATCGAATTACCCCTATACAGTGAATTTGAAGCGTTTAAGAGAAGTGTACGGTAGTGTTTTGGCAGAAATTGCTTTTTTCGAAAATTGAGCAATTCGCTGATAACTCGAGAACGGTCGAATGTTAGCGTTTGCCGTATGTTGCATTGCGTTCTGCACATCGAATTGCCCCTATACAGTGATTTTGAAGCGTTTAAGGGAAGTGTACGTAGTGTTTTGGCAGAAAATTGCTTTTTTCGAAAATCGAGCAATTCGCTGATAACTGGAGAACGGTCGAATGTCAGCGTTTCCCGTATGTTGCATTGCGGTCAGCGCATCGAATTACCCCTATACACTGAATTTGGAGTGGTTACGGGAAGTGTACGGTAGTGTTTGGAAGGAAAACCCGTTTATGCGATATTCGTGCGTTTCACGGGCAGAAAAGCACGTTTTATACAGTCCTCACTGTTTTGATGATAACTCAAGAACGGTCGAATGTTAGCGTTTGCCGTATGTTGCATCGTGTTCAGCACATCGAATTACCCCTATACAGTTAATTTGAAGCGTTTAAGGGAAGTGTACGGTAGTGTTTTGGCAGAAAATTGCTTTTTTCGAAAATTGAGCAATTCGCTGATAACTCGAGAACGGTCGAATGTTAGCGTTTGCCGTATGTTGCATCGTGTTCAGCACATCGAATTACCCCTATACAGTGATTTTGAAGCGTTTAAGGGAAGTGTACGGTAGTGTTTTGGCAGAAAATTGCTTTTTTTCGAAAATCGAGCAATTCGCTGATAACTCGAGAACGGTCGAATGTTAGCGTTTGCCGTATGTTGCATTGCGTTCAGCGCATCGAATTACCCCTATAGAGTGAATTTGGAGTGGTTACGGGAAGTGTACGGTAGTGTTTTGGAAGGAAAACCCGTTTATGCGATATTCGTGCGTTTCACGGGCAGAAAAGCACGTTTTACACAGTCCTCACTGTTGTGATGATAACTCGAGAACGGTCGAATGTTAGCGTTTGCCGTATGTTGCATCGTGTTCAGCACATCGAATTACCCCTATACAGTTAATTTGAAGCGTTTTAAGGGAAGTGTACGGTAGTGTTTTGGCAGAAAATTGCTTTTTTCGAAAATTGAGCAATTCGCTGATAACTCGAGAACGGTCGAATGTTAGCGTTTGCCGTATGTTGCATCGTGTTCAGCACATCGAATTACCCCTATACAGTGATTTTGAAGCGTTTAAGGGAAGTGTACGGTAGTGTTTTGGCAGAAAATTGCTTTTTTCGAAAATCGAGCAATTCGCTGATAACTCGAGAACGGTCGAATGTTAGCGTTTGCCGTATGTTGCATTGCGTTCAGCGCATCGAATTACCCCTATACACTGAATTTGGAGTGGTTACGGAAGTGTACGGTAGTGTTTTGGTAGGAAAACCCGTTTATGCGATATTCGTGCGTTTCACGGGCAGAAAAGCACGTTTTACACAGTCCTCACTGTTTTGATGATAACTCAAGAACGGTCGAATGTTAGCGTTTGCCGTATGTTGCATCGTGTTCAGCGCATCGAATTACCCCTATACAGTGAATTTGAAGCGTTTAAGGGAAGTGTACGGTAATGTTTTGACAGAAAATGCTTTTTTTCGAAAATCAAGCAATTCGCTGATAACTCGAGAACGGTCGAATGTTAGCGTTTGCCGTATGTTGCATTGCGTTCAGCGCATCGAATTACCCCTATAGAGTGAATTTGGAGTGGTTACGGGAAGTGTACGGTAGTGTTTTGGGAGGAAAACCCGTTTATGCGATATTCGTGCGTTTCACGGGCAGAAAAGCACGTTTTACACAGTCCTCACTGTTGTGATGATAACTCGAGAACGGTCGAATGTTAGCGTTTGCCGTATGTTGCATCGTGTTCTGCACATCGAATTACCCCTATACAGTGATTTTGAAGCGTTTAAGGGAAGTGTACGGTAGTGTTTTGGCAGAAAATTGCTTTTTTCGAAAATCGAGCAATTCGCTGATAACTGGAGAACGGTCGAATGTTAGCGTTTGCCGTATGTTGCATTGCGTTCAGCGCATCGAATTACCCCTATACACTGAATTTGGAGTGGTTACGGGAAGTGTACGGTAGTGTTTTGGCAGAAAATTGCTTTTTTCGAAAATCAAGCAATTCGCTGATAACTCGAGAACGGTCGAATGTTAGCGTTTGGCGTATGTTGCATTGCGTTCAGCGCATCGAATTACCCCTATACACTGAATTTGGAGTGGTTACGGGAAGTGTACGGTAGTGTTTTGAAGGAAAACCCGTTTATGCGATATTCGTGCGTTTTCACGGGCAGAAAAGCACGTTTTACACAGTCCTCACTGTTTTGATGATAACTCAAGAACGGTCGAATGTTAGCGTTTGCCGGATGTTGCATCGTGTTCAGCACATCGAATTACCCCTATACAGTTAATTTGAAGCGTTTAAGGGAAGTGTACGGTAGTGTTTTGCAGAAAATTGCTTTTTTCTAAAATCGAGCAATTCGCTGATAACTCGAGAACGGTCGAATGTTAGCGTTTGCCGTATGTTGCACTGCGTTCAGCGCCTCGAATTACCCCTATACACTGAATTTGGAGTGGTTACGGGAAGTGTACGGTAGTGTTTTGGTAGGAAAACCCGTTTTATGCGATATTCGTGCGTTTCACGGGCAGAAAAGCACGTTTTACACAGTCCTCACTGTTTTGATGATAACTCAAGAACGGTCGAATGTTAGCGTTTGCCGTATGTTGCATCGTGTTCAGCGCATCGAATTACCCCTATACAGTGAATTTGAAGCGTTTAAGAGAAGTGTACGGTAGTGTTTTGGCAGAAAATTGCTTTTTTCGAAAATTGAGCAATTCGCTGATAACTCGAGAACGGACGAATGTTAGCGTTTGCCGTATGTTGCATCGTGTTCAGCGCATCGAATTACCCCTATACAGTGAATTTGAAGCGTTTAAGGGAAGTGTACGGTAATGTTTTGACAGAAAATTGCTTTTTTTCGAAAATCAAGCAATTCGCTGATAACTCGAGAACGGTCGAATGTTAGCGTTTGCCGTATGTTGCATTGCGTTCAGCGCATCGAATTACCCCTATAGAGTGAATGTGGAGTGGTTACGGGAAGTGTACGGTAGTGTTTTGGTAGGAAAACCCGTTTATGCGATATTCGTGCGTTTCACGGGCAGAAAAGCACGTTTTACACAGTCCTCACTGTTTTGATGATAACTCAAGAGCGGTCCAATGTTAGCGTTTTGCCGTATGTTGCATCGTGTTCAGCGCATCGAATTACCCCTATACAGTGAATTTGAAGCCTTTAAGGGAAGTGTACGGTAATGTTTGGCAGAAAATTGCTTTTTTCGAAAATCGAGCAATTCGCTGATAACTCGAGAACGGTCGAATGTTAGCGTTTGCCGTATGTTGCATCGTGTTCAGCGCATCGAATTACCCCTATACAGTGAATTTGAAGCGTTTTAAGGAAGTGTACGGTAATGTTTTGACAGAAAATTGCTTTTTTTCGAAAATCAAGCAATTCGCTGATAACTCGAGAACGGTCGAATGTTAGCGTTTGGCGTATGTTGCATTGCGTTCAGCGCATCGAATTACCCCTATACACTGAATTTGGAGTGGTTACGGGAAGTGTACGGTAGTGTTTTGGTAGGAAAACCCGTTTATGCGATATTCGTGCGTTTCACGGGCAGAAAAGCACGTTTTACACAGTCCTCACTGTTTTGATGATAACTCAAGAACGGTCGAATGTTAGCGTTTGCCGTATGTTGCATCGTGTTCAGCGCATCGAATTACCCCTATACAGTGAATTTGAAGCGTTTAAGAGAAGTGTACGGTAGTGTTTTGGCAGAAAATTGCTTTTTTTCGAAAATTGAGCAATTCGCTGATAACTCGAGAACGGACGAATGTTAGCGTTTGCCGTATGTTGCATCGTGTTCAGCGCATCGAATTACCCCTATACAGTGATTTTGAAGCGTTTAAGGGAAGTGTACGGTAGTGTTTTGGCAGAAAATTGCTTTTTTCGAAATCGAGCAATTCGCTGATAACTCGAGAACGGTCGAATGTTAGCGTTTGCCGTATGTTGCATTGCGTTCAGCGCATCGAATTACCCCTATACACTGAATTTGGAGTGGTTACGGGAAGTGTACGGTAGTGTTTTGGCAGAAAATTGCTTTTTTCGAAAATCAAGCAATTCGCTGATAACTCGAGAACGGTCGAATGTTAGCGTTTGGCGTATGTTGCATTGCGTTCAGCGCATCGAATTACCCCTATACACTGAATTTGGAGTGGTTACGGGAAGTGTACGGTAGTGTTTTGGAAGGAAAACCCGTTTATGCGATATTCGTGCGTTTCACGGGCAGAAAAGCACGTTTTACACAGTCCTCACTGTTTTGATGATAACTCAAGAACGGTCGAATGTTAGCGTTTGCCGGATGTTGCATCGTGTTCAGCACATCGAATTACCCCTATACAGTGAATTTGAAGCCTTTAAGGGAAGTGTACGGTAATGTTTGGCAGAAAATTGCTTTTTTTCGAAAATCGAGCAATTCGCTGATAACTCGAGAACGGTCGAATGTTAGCGTTTGGCGTATGTTGCATTGCGTTCAGCGCATCGAATTACCCCTATACACTGAATTTGGAGTGGTTACGGGAAGTGTACGGTAGTGTTTTGGAAGGAAAACCCGTTTATGCGATATTCGTGCGTTTCACGGGCAGAAAAGCACGTTTTACACAGTCCTCACTGTTTTGATGATAACTCAAGAACGGTCGAATGTTAGCGTTTGCCGGATGTTGCATCGTGTTCAGCACATCGAATTACCCCTATACAGTTAATTTGAAGCGTTTAAGGGAAGTGTACGGTAGTGTTTTGGCAGAAAATTGCTTTTTTCGAAAATCGAGCAATTCGCTGATAACTCGAGAACGGTCGAATGTCAGCGTTTGCCGTATGTTGCACTGCGTTCAGCGCCTCGAATTACCCCTATACACTGAATTTGGAGTGGTTACGGGAAGTGTACGGTAGTGTTTTGGTAGGAAAACCCGTTTATGCGATATTCGTGCGTTTCACGGGCAGAAAAGCACGTTTTACACAGTCCTCACTGTTTTGATGATAACTCAAGAACGGTCGAATGTTAGCGTTTGCCGTATGTTGCATCGTGTTCAGCGCATCGAATTACCCCTATACAGTGAATTTGAAGCGTTTAAGAGAAGTGTACGGTAGTGTTTTGGCAGAAAATTGCTTTTTTCGAAAATTGAGCAATTCGCTGATAACTCGAGAACGGACGAATGTTAGCGTTTGCCGTATGTTGCATCGTGTTCAGCGCATCGAATTACCCCTATACAGTGAATTTGAAGCGTTTAAGGGAAGTGTACGGTAATGTTTTGACAGAAAATTGCTTTTTTTCGAAAATCAAGCAATTCGCTGATAACTCGAGAACGGTCGAATGTTAGCGTTTGCCGTATGTTGCATTGCGTTCAGCGCATCGAATTACCCCTATAGAGTGAATGTGGAGTGGTTACCGGAAGTGTACGGTAGTGTTTTGTAGGAAAACCCGTTTATGCGATATTCGTGCGTTTCACGGGCAGAAAAGCACGTTTTACACAGTCCTCACTGTTTTGATGATAACTCAAGAGCGGTCCAATGTTAGCGTTTGCCGTATGTTGCATCGTGTTCAGCGCATCGAATTACCCCTATACAGTGAATTTGAAGCCTTTAAGGGAAGTGTACGGTAATGTTTGGCAGAAAATTGCTTTTTTCGAAAATCGAGCAATTCGCTGATAACTCGAGAACGGTCGAATGTTAGCGTTTGCCGTATGTTGCATCGTGTTCAGCGCATCGAATTACCCCTATACAGTGAATTTGAAGCGTTTAAGGGAAGTGTACGGTAATGTTTTGACAGAAAATTGCTTTTTTCGAAAATCAAGCAATTCGCTGATAACTCGAGAACGGTCGAATGTTAGCGTTTGGCGTATGTTGCATTGCGTTCAGCGCATCGAATTACCCCTATACACTGAATTTGGAGTGGTTACGGGAAGTGTACGGTAGTGTTTTGGTAGGAAAACCCGTTTATGCGATATTCGTGCGTTTCACGGGCAGAAAAGCACGTTTTACACAGTCCTCACTGTTTTGATGATAACTCAAGAACGGTTCGAATGTTAGCGTTTGCCGTATGTTGCATCGTGTTCAGCGCAATCGAATTACCCCTATACAGTGAATTTGAAGCGTTTAAGAGAAGTGTACGGTAGTGTTTTGGCAGAAAATTGCTTTTTTTTCGAAAATTGAGCAATTCGCTGATAACTCGAGAACGGACGAATGTTAGCGTTTGCCGTATGTTGCATCGTGTTCAGCGCATCGAATTACCCCTATACAGTGATTTTGAAGCGTTTAAGGGAAGTGTACGGTAGTGTTTTGGCAGAAAATTGCTTTTTTTCGAAAATCGAGCAATTCGCTGATAACTGGAGAACGGTCGAATGTTAGCGTTTGCCGTATGTTGCATTGCGTTCAGCGCATTCGAATTACCCTATACACTGAATTTGGAGTGGTTACGGAAGTGTACGGTAGTGTTTTGGCAGAAAATTGCTTTTTTCGAAAATCAAGCAATTCGCTGATAACTCGAGAACGGTCGAATGTTAGCGTTTGGCGTATGTTGCATTGCGTTCAGCGCATCGAATTACCCCTATACACTGAATTTGGAGTGGTTACGGAAGTGTACGGTAGTGTTTTGGAAGGAAAACCCGTTTATGCGATATTCGTGCGTTTTCACGGGCAGAAAAGCACGTTTTACACAGTCCTCACTGTTTTGATGATAACTCAAGAACGGTCGAATGTTAGCGTTTGCCGGATGTTGCATCGTGTTCAGCACATCGAATTACCCCTATACAGTTAATTTGAAGCGTTTAAGGGAAGTGTACGGTAGTGTTTTGGCAGAAAATTGCTTTTTTCGAAAATCGAGCAATTCGCTGATAACTCGAGAACGGTCGAATGTTAGCGTTTGCCGTATGTTGCACTGCGTTCAGCGCCTCGAATTACCCCTATACACTGAATTTGGAGTGGTTACGGAAGTGTACGGTAGTGTTTTGGTAGGAAAACCCGGTTTATGCGATATCCGTGCGTTTCACGGGCAGAAAAGCACGTTTTACACAGTCCTCACTGTTTTGATGATAACTCAAGAACGGTCGAATGTTAGCGTTTGCCGTATGTTGCATCGTGTTCAGCGCATCGAATTACCCCTATACAGTGAATTTGAAGCGTTTAAGAGAAGTGTACGGTAGTGTTTTGGCAGAAAATTGCTTTTTTCGAAAATTGAGCAATTCGCTGATAACTCGAGAACGGACGAATGTTAGCGTTTGCCGTATGTTGCATCGTGTTCAGCGCATCGAATTACCCCTATACAGTGAATTTGAAGCGTTTAAGGAAGTGTACGGTAATGTTTTGACAGAAATTGCTTTTTTCGAAAATCAAGCAATTCGCTGATAACTCGAGAACGGTCGAATGTTAGCGTTTGCCGTATGTTGCATTGCGTTCAGCGCATCGAATTACCCCTATAGAGTGAATGTGGAGTGGTTACGGGAAGTGTACGGTAGTGTTTTGGTAGGAAAACCCGTTTATGCGATATTCGTGCGTTTCACGGGCAGAAAAGCACGTTTTACACAGTCCTCACTGTTTTGATGATAACTCAAGAGCGGTCGAATGTTAGCGTTTGCCGTATGTTGCATCGTGTTCAGCGCATCGAATTACCCCTATACAGTGAATTTGAAGCCTTTAAGGGAAGTGTACGGTAATGTTTGGCAGAAAATTGCTTTTTTCGAAAATCGAGCAATTCGCTGATAACTCGAGAACGGTCGAATGTTAGCGTTTGCCGTATGTTGCATCGTGTTCAGCGCATCGAATTACCCCTATACAGTGAATTTGAAGCGTTTAAGGGAAGTGTACGGTAATGTTTTGACAGAAAATTGCTTTTTTCGAAAATCAAGCAATTCGCTGATAACTCGAGAACGGCTCGAATGTTAGCGTTTGGCGTATGTTGCATTGCGTTCAGCGCATCGAATTACCCCTTATACACTGAATTTGGAGTGGTTACGGAAGTGTACGGTAGTGTTTTGGTAGGAAAACCCGTTTATGCGATATTCGTGCGTTTCACGGGCAGAAAAGCACGTTTTACACAGTCCTCACTGTTTTGATGATAACTCAAGAACGGTCGAATGTAGCGTTTGCCGTATGTTGCATCGTGTTCAGCGCATCGAATTACCCCTATACAGTGAATTTGAAGCGTTTTAAGAGAAGTGTACGGTAGTGTTTTGGCAGAAAATTGCTTTTTTCGAAAATTGAGCAATTCGCTGATAACTCGAGAACGGACGAATGTTAGCGTTTGCCGTATGTTGCATCGTGTTCAGCGCATCGAATTACCCCTATACAGTGAATTTGAAGCGTTTAAGGGAAGTGTACGGTAATGTTTTGACAGAAAATGCTTTTTTCGAAAATCAAGCAATTCGCTGATAACTCGAGAACGGTCGAATGTTAGCGTTTGCCGTATGTTGCATTGCGTTCAGCGCATCGAATTACCCCTATAGAGTGAATGTGGAGTGGTTACGGGAAGAGTACGGTAGTGTTTTGGTAGGAAACCCGTTTATGCGATATTCGTGCGTTTCACGGGCAGAAAAGCACGTTTTTACACAGTCCTCACTGTTTTGATGATAACTCAAGAGCGGTCGAATGTTAGCGTTTTGCCGTATGTTGCATCGTGTTCAGCGCATCGAATTACCCCTATACAGTGAATTTGAAGCCTTTAAGGGAAGTGTACGGTAATGTTTGGCAGAAAATTGCTTTTTTCGAAAATCGAGCAATTCGCTGATAACTCGAGAACGGTCGAATGTTAGCGTTTGCCGTATGTTGCATTGCGTTCAGCGCATCGAATTACCCCTATACACTGAATTTGGAGTGGTTACGGGAAGTGTACGGTAGTGTTTTGTAGGAAAACCCGTTTATGCGATATTCGTGCGTTTCACGGGCAGAAAAGCACGTTTTACACAGTCCTCACTGTTTTGATGATAACTCAAGAACGGTCGAATGTTAGCGTTTGCCGTATGTTGCATCGTGTTCAGCGCATCGAATTACCCCTATACAGTGAATTTGAAGCGTTTAAGAGAAGTGTACGGTAGTGTTTTTGGCAGAAAATTGCTTTTTTTCGAAATTGAGCAATTCGCTGATAACTCGAGAACGGACGAATGTTAGCGTTTGCCGTATGTTGCATCGTGTTCAGCGCATCGAATTACCCCTATACAGTGAATTTGAAGCGTTTAAGGGAAGTGTACGGTAATGTTTTGACAGAAAATTGCTTTTTTCGAAAATCAAGCAATTCGCTGATAACTCGAGAACGGTCGAATGTTAGCGTTTGCCGTATGTTGCATTGCGTTCAGCGCATCGAATTACCCCTATAGAGTGAATGTGGAGTGGTTACGGGAAGTGTACGGTAGTGTTTTGGTAGGAAAACCCGTTTATGCGATATTCGTGCGTTTTCACGGGCAGAAAAGCACGTTTTACACAGTCCTCACTGTTTTGATGATAACTCAAGAGCGGTCGAATGTTAGCGTTTGCCGTATGTTGCATCGTGTTCAGCGCATCGAATTACCCCTATACAGTGAATTTGAAGCCTTTAAGGGAAGTGTACGGTAATGTTTGGCAGAAAATTGCTTTTTTCGAAAATCGAGCAATTCGCTGATAACTCGAGAACGGTCGAATGTTAGCGTTTGCCGTATGTTGCATCGTGTTCAGCGCATCGAATTACCCCTATACAGTGAATTTGAAGCGTTTAAGGGAAGTGTACGGTAATGTTTTGACAGAAAATTGCTTTTTTCGAAATCAAGCAATTCGCTGATAACTCGAGAACGGTCGAATGTTAGCGTTTGCCGTATGTTGCATTGCGTTCAGCGCATCGAATTACCCTATAGAGTGAATGTGGAGTGGTTACGGGAAGAGTACGGTAGTGTTTTGGTAGGAAAACCCGTTTTATGCGATATTCGTGCGTTTCACGGGCAGAAAAGCACGTTTTACACAGTCCTCACTGTTTTGATGATAACTCAAGAGCGGTCGAATGTTAGCGTTTGCCGTTATGTTGCATCGTGTTCAGCGCATCGAATTACCCCTATACAGTGAATTTGAAGCCTTTAAGGAAGTGTACGGTAATGTTTGGCAGAAAATTGCTTTTTTCGAAAATCGAGCAATTCGCTGATAACTCGAGAACGGTCGAATGTTAGCGTTTGCCGTATGTTGCATTGCGTTCAGCGCATCGAATTACCCCTATACACTGAATTTGGAGTGGTTACGGGAAGTGTACGGTAGTGTTTTGGTAGGAAAACCCGTTTATGCGATATTCGTGCGTTTCACGGGCAGAAAAGCACGTTTTACACAGTCCTCACTGTTTTGATGATAACTCAAGAACGGTCGAATGTTAGCGTTTGCCGTATGTTGCATCGTGTTCAGCGCATCGAATTACCCCTATACAGTGAATTTGAAGCGTTTAAGAGAAGTGTACGGTAGTGTTTTGGCAGAAAATTGCTTTTTTCGAAAATTGAGCAATTCGCTGATAACTCGAGAACGGACGAATGTTAGCGTTTGCCGTATGTTGCATCGTGTTCAGCGCATCGAATTACCCCTATACAGTGAATTTGAAGCGTTTAAGGGAAGTGTACGGTAATGTTTTGACAGAAAATTGCTTTTTTCGAAAATCAAGCAATTCGCTGATAACTCGAGAACGGTCGAATGTTAGCGTTTGGCGTATGTTGCATTGCGTTCAGCGCATCGAATTACCCCTATAGAGTGAATTTGGAGTGGTTACGGGAAGTGTACGGTACTGTTTTGGAAGGAAAACCCGTTTATGCGATATTCGTGCGTTTCACGGGCAGAAAAGCACGTTTTACACAGTCCTCACTGTTTTGATGATAACTCAAGAACGGTCGAATGTTAGCGTTTGCCGTATGTTGCATCGTGTTGAGCACATCGAATTACCCCTATACAGTTAATTTGAAGCGTTTAAGGGAAGTGTACGGTAGTGTTTTGGCAGAAAATTGCTTTTTTCGAAAATTGAGCAATTCGCTGATAACTCGAGAACGGTCGAATGTTAGCGTTTGCCGTATGTTGCATCGTGTTCAGCACATCGAATTACCCCTATACAGTGATTTTGAAGCGTTTAAGGGAAGTGTACGGTAGTGTTTTGGCAGAAAATTGCTTTTTTCGAAAATCGAGCAATTCGCTGATAACTCGAGAACGGTCGAATGTTAGCGTTTGCCGTATGTTGCATTGCGTTCAGCGCATCGAATTACCCTATACACTGAATTTGGAGTGGTTACGGGAAGTGTACGGTAGTGTTTTGGTAGGAAACCCGTTTATGCGATATTCGTGCGTTTCACGGGCAGAAAAGCACGTTTTACACAGTCCTCACTGTTTTGATGATAACTCAAGAACGGTCGAATGTTAGCGGTTGCCGTATGTTGCATCGTGTTCAGCGCATCGAATTACCCCTATACAGTGAATTTGAAGCGTTTTAAGGGAAGTGTACGGTAATGTTTTGACAGAAAATTGCTTTTTTTTCGAAAATCAAGCAATTCGCTGATAACTCGAGAACGGTCGAAGGTTAGCGTTTGCCGTATGTTGCATTGCGTTCAGCGCATCGAATTACCCCTATACACTGAATTTGGAGTGGTTACGGAAGTGTACGGTAGTGTTTTGGTAGGAAAACCCGTTTATGCGATATTCGTGCGTTTCACGGGCAGAAAAGCACGTTTTACACAGTCCTCACTGTTTGATGATAACTCAAGAACGGTCGAATGTTAGCGTTTGCCGTATGTTGCATCGTGTTCAGCGCATCGAATTACCCCTATACAGTGAATTTGAAGCGTTTAAGAGAAGTGTACGGTAGTGTTTTGGCAGAAAATTGCTTTTTTCGAAAATTGAGCAATTCGCTGATAACTCGAGAACGGACGAATGTTAGCGTTTGCCGTATGTTGCATCGTGTTCAGCGCATCGAATTACCCCTATACAGTGAATTTGAAGCGTTTAAGGGAAGTGTACGGTAATGTTTTGACAGAAAATTGCTTTTTTCGAAAATCAAGCAATTCGCTGATAACTCGAGAACGGTCGAATGTTAGCGTTTGGCGTATGTTGCATTGCGTTCAGCGCATCGAATTACCCCTATAGAGTGAATTTGGAGTGGTTACGGGAAGTGTACGGTACTGTTTTGGAAGGAAAACCCGTTTATGCGATATTCGTGCGTTTCACGGGCAGAAAAGCACGTTTTACACAGTCCTCACTGTTTTGATGATAACTCAAGAACGGTCGAATGTTAGCGTTTGCCGTATGTTGCATCGTGTTCAGCACATCGAATTACCCCTATACAGTTAATTTGAAGCGTTTTAAGGGAAGTGTACGGTAGTGTTTTGGCAGAAAATTGCTTTTTTCGAAAATTGAGCAATTCGCTGATAACTCGAGAACGGTCGAATGTTAGCGTTTGCCGTATGTTGCATCGTGTGCAGCGCATCGAATTACCCCCTATACAGTGATTTTGAAGCGTTTAAGGGAAGTGTACGGTAGTGTTTGGCAGAAAATTGCTTTTTTCGAAAATCGAGCAATTCGCTGATAACTCGAGAACGGTCGAATGTTAGCGTTTGCCGTATGTTGCATTGCGTTCAGCGCATCGAATTACCCCTATAGAGTGAATTTGGAGTGGTTACGGGAAGTGTACAGTAGTGTTTTGGAAGGAAAACCCGTTTATGCGATATTCGTGCGTTTCACGGGCAGAAAAGCACGTTTTACACAGTCCTCACTGTTTTGATGATAACTCGAGAACGGTCGAATGTAGCATTTGCCGTATGTTGCATCGTGGTTCTGCACATCGAATTACCCCTATACAGTGATTTTTGAAGCGTTTAAGGGAAGTGTACGGTAGTGTTTTGGCAGAAAATTGCTTTTTTTTTTTTTTTCGAAAATCGAGCAATTCGCTGATAACTGGAGAACGGTCGAATGTTAGCGTTTGCCGTATGTTGCATTGCGTTCAGCGCATCGAATACCCCTATACACTGAATTTGGAGTGGTTACGGGAAGTGTACGGTAGTGTTTGGTAGGAAAACCCGTTTATGCGATATTCGTGCGTTTCACGCGCAGAAAAGCACGTTTTATACAGTTCCTCACTGTTTTGATGATAACTCAAGAACGGTCGAATGTTAGCGTTTGCCGTATGTTGCATCGTGTTCAGCACATCGAATTACCCCTATACAGTTAATTTGAAGCGTTTAAGGGAAGTGTACGGTAGTGTTTTGGCAGAAAATTGCTTTTTTCGAAAATTGAGCAATTCGCTGATAACTCGAGAACGGACGAATGTTAGCGTTTGCCGTATGTTGCATCGTGTTCAGCGCATCGAATTACCCCTATACAGTGAATTTGAAGCGTTTAAGGGAAGTGTACGGTAATGTTTTGACAGAAAATTGCTTTTTTCGAAAATCAAGCAATTCGCTGATAACTCGAGAACGGTCGAATGTTAGCGTTTGGCGTATGTTGCATTGCGTTCAGCGCATCGAATTACCCCTATAGAGTGAATTTGGAGTGGTTACGGGAAGTGTACGGTACTGTTTTGGAAGGAAAACCCGGTTTATGCGATATTCGTGCGTTTCACGGGCAGAAAAGCACGTTTTACACAGTCCTCACTGTTTGATTGATAACTCAAGAACGGTCGAATGTTAGCGTTTGCCGTATGTTGCATCGTGTTGAGCACATCGAATTACCCCTATACAGTTAATTTGAAGCGTTTTAAGGGAAGTGTACGGTAGTGTTTTGGCAGAAAATTGCTTTTTTCGAAAATTGAGCAATTCGCTGATAACTCGAGAACGGTCGAATGTTAGCGTTTGCCGTATGTTGCATCGTGTTCAGCACATCGAATTACCCCTATACAGTGATTTTGAAGCGTTTAAGGAAGTGTACGGTAGTGTTTTGGCAGAAAATTGCTTTTTTCGAAAATCGAGCAATTCGCTGATAACTCGAGAACGGTCGAATGTTAGCGTTTGCCGTATGTTGCATTGCGTTCAGCGCATCGAATTACCCCTATACACTGAATTTGGAGTGGTTACGGGAAGTGTACGGTAGTGTTTGGTAGGAAAACCCGTTTATGCGATATTCGTGCGTTTCACGGGCAGAAAAGCACGTTTTACACAGTCCTCACTGTTTGATGATAACTCAAGAACGGTCGAATGTTAGCGGTTGCCGTATGTTGCATCGTGTTCAGCGCATCGAATTACCCCTATACAGTGAATTGAAGCGTTTAAGGGAAGTGTACGGTAATGTTTTGACAGAAAATTGCTTTTTTTCGAAAATCAAGCAATCGCTGATAACACGAGAACGGTCGAATGTTAGCGTTTGCCGTATGTTGCATTGCGTTCAGCGCATCGAATTACCCCTATACACTGAATTTGGAGTGGTTACGGGAAGTGTACGGTAGTGTTTTGGTAGGAAAACCCGTTTATGCGATATTCGTGCGTTTTCACGGGCAGAAAAGCACGTTTTACACAGTCCTCACTGTTTTGATGATAACTCAAGAACGGTCGAATGTTAGCGTTTTGCCGTATGTTGCATCGTGTTCAGCGCATCGAATTACCCCTATACAGTGAATTTGAAGCGTTTAAGAGAAGTGTACGGTAGTGTTTTGGCAGAAAATTGCTTTTTTCGAAAATTGAGCAATTCGCTGATAACTCGAGAACGGACGAATGTTAGCGTTTGCCGTATTGTTGCATCGTGTTCAGCGCATCGAATTACCCTATACAGTGAATTTGAAGCGGTTAAGGGAAGTGTACGGTAATGTTTTGACAGAAAATTGCTTTTTTCGAAAATCAAGCAATTCGCTGATAACTCGAGAACGGTCGAATGTTAGCGTTTGGCGTATGTTGCATTGCGTTCAGCGCATCGAATTACCCCTATAGAGTGAATTTGGATTGTTACGGGAAGTGTACGGTACTGTTTTGGAAGGAAAACCGTTTATGCGATATTCGTGCGTTTTCACGGGCAGAAAAGCACGTTTTACACAGTCCTCACTCTTTTGATGATAACTCAAGAACGGTCGAATGTTAGCGTTTGCCGTTATGTTGCATCGTGTGCAGCGCATCGAATTACCCCTATACAGTGAATTTGAAGCGTTTAAGGGAAGTGTACGGTAATGTTTTGCAGAAAATTGCTTTTTTCGAAAATCAAGCAATTCGCTGATAACTCGAGAACGGTCGAATGTTAGCGTTTGCCGTATGTTGCATTGCGTTCAGCGCATCGAATTACCCCTATAGAGGTGAATTTGGAGTGGTTACGGGAAGTGTACAGTAGTGTTTTGGAAGGAAAACCCGTTTATGCGATATTCGTGCGTTTCACGGGCAGAAAAGCACGTTTTACACAGTCCTCACTGTTTTGATGATAACTCGAGAAACGGTCGAATGTTAGCATTTGCCGTATGTTGCATCGTGTTCTGCACATCGAATTACCCCTATACAGTTGATTTTGAAGCGTTTAAGGGAAGTGTACGGTAGTGTTTTGGCAGAAAATTGCTTTTTTCGAAAATCGAGCAATTCGCTGATAACTGGAGAACGGTCGAATGTAGCGTTTGCCGTATGTTGCATTGCGTTCAGCGCATCGAATTACCCCTATACACTGAATTTGGAGTGGTTACGGGAAGTGTACGGTAGTGTTTTGGTAGGAAAACCCGTTTATGCGATATTCGTGCGTTTCACGGGCAGAAAAGCACGTTTTATACAGTCCTCACTGTTTTGATGATAACTCAAGAACGGTCGAATGTTAGCGTTTGCCGTATGTTGCATCGTGTTCAGCACATCGAATTACCCCTATACAGTTAATTTGAAGCGTTTAAGGGAAGTGTACGGTAGTGTTTTGGCAGAAAATTGCTTTTTTCGAAAATTGAGCAATTCGCTGATAACTCGAGAACGGTCGAATGTTAGCGTTTGCCGTATGTTGCATCGTGTTCAGCACATCGAATTACCCCTATACAGTGATTTTGAAGCGTTTAAGGGAAGTGTACGGTAGTGTTTGGCAGAAAATTGCTTTTTTTCGAAAATCGAACAATTCGCTGATAACTCGAGAACGGTCGAATGTTAGCGTTTGCCGTATGTTGCATTGCGTTTCAGCGCATCGAATTACCCCTTATACACTGAATTTGGAGTGGTACGGGAAGTGTACGGTAGTGTTTTGGTAGGAAAACCCGTTTATGCGATATTCGTGCGTTTCACGGGCAGAAAAAGCACGTTTTACAACAGTCCTCACTGTTTTGATGATAACTCAAGAACGGTCGAATGTAGCGTTTGCCGTATGTTGCATCGTGTTCAGCGCATCGAATTACCCTATACAGTGAATTTGAAGCGTTTAAGGGAAGTGTACGGTAATGTTTTGACAGAAAATTGCTTTTTCGAAAATCAAGCAATTCGCTGATAACTCGAGAAGGGTCGAATGTTAGCGTTTGCCGTATGTTGCATTGCGTTCAGCGCATCGAATTACCCCTATAGAGTGAATTTGGAGTGGTTACGGGAAGTGTACGGTAGTGTTTTGGAAGGAAAACCCGTTTATGCGATATTCGTGCGTTTCACGGGCAGAAAAGCACGTTTTACACAGTCCTCACTGTTGTGATGATAACTCGAGAACGGTCGAATGTTAGCGTTTGCCGTATGTTGCATCGTGTTCTGCACATCGAATTACCCCTATACAGTGATTTTGAAGCGTTTAAGGGAAGTGTACGGTAGTGTTTTGGCAGAAAATTGCTTTTTTCGAAAATCGAGCAATTCGCTGATAACTGGAGAACGGTCGAATGTTAGCGTTTGCCGTATGTTGCATCGTGTTCAGCACATCGAATTACCCCTATACAGTGATTTTGAAGCGTTTAAGGGAAGTGTACGGTGTTTTGGCAGAAAATTGCTTTTTTCGAAAATCGAGCAATTCGCTGATAACTCGAGAACGGTCGAATGTTAGCGTTTGCCGTATGTTGCATTGCGTTCAGCGCATCGAATTACCCCTATACACTGAATTTGGAGTGGTTACGGGAAGTGTACGGTAGTGTTTTGGAAGGAAAACCCGTTTATGCGATATTCGTGCGTTTCACGGGCAGAAAAGCACGTTTTACACAGTCCTCACTGTTTCGATGATAACTCAAGAACGGTCGAATGTTAGCGTTTGCCGTATGTTGCATCGTGTTCAGCACATCGAATTACCCCTATACAGTTAATTTGAAGCGTTTAAGGGAAGTGTACGGTAGTGTTTTGGCAGAAAATTGCTTTTTTCGAAAATTGAGCAATTCGCTGATAACTCGAGAACGGTCGAATGTTAGCGTTTGCCGTATGTTGCATCGTGTTCAGCACATCGAATTACCCCTATACAGTGAATTTGAAGCGTTTGAGGGAAGTGTACGGTAGTGTTTTGGCAGAAAATTACTTTTTTCAAAAATCGAGCAATTCGCTGATAACTCGAGAACGGTCGAATGTTAGCGTTTGCCGTATGTTGCATCGTGTTCAGCACATCGAATTACCCCTATACAGTTAATGTGAAGCGTTTAAGGGAAGTGTACGGTAGTTTTTTGGCAGAAAATTGCTTTTTCGAAAATTGAGCAATTCGCTGATAACTCGAGAACGGTCGAATGTTAGCGTTTGCCGTATGTTGCATCGTGTTCAGCACATCGAATTACCCTATACAGTGAATTTGAAGCCTTTAAGGGAAGTGTACGGTAATGTTTTGACAGAAAATTGCTTTTTTCGAAAATCAAGCAATTCGCTGATAACTCGAGAACGGTCGAAGGTTAGCGTTTGCCGTATGTTGCATTGGGTTCAGCGCATCGAATTACCCCCATAGAGTGAATTTGGAGTGGTTACGGGAAGTGTACGGTAGTGTTTTGGAAGGAAAACCCGTTTATGCGATTTTCGTGCGTTTCACGGGCAGAAAAGCACGTTTTACACAGTCCTCACTGTGTGATGATAACTCGAGAACGGTCGAATGTTAGCGTTTGCCGTATGTTGCATCGTGTTCTGCACATCGAATTACCCCTATACAGTGATTTTGAAGCGTTTAAGGGAAGTGTACGGTAGTGTTTTGGCAGAAAATTGCTTTTTTCGAAAATCGAGCAATTCGCTGATAACTGGAGAACGGTCGAATGTTAGCGTTTGCCGTATGTTGCATTGCGTTCAGCGCATCGAATTACCCCTATACACTGAATTTGGAGTGGTTACGGGAAGTGTACGGTAGTGTTTTGGTAGGAAAACCGTTTTATGCGATATCGTGCGTTTCCCGGGCAGAAAAGCACGTTTTACACAGTCCTCACTGTTTTTGATGATAACTCAAGAACGGTCGAATGTTAGCGTTTGCGTATGTTGCATCGTGTTCAGCGCATCGAATTACCCCTATACAGTGAATTTGAAGCGTTTTAAGGAAGTGTACGGTACTGTTTTGGCAGAAAATTGCTTTTTTCGAAATTGAGCAATTCGCTGATAACTCGAGAACGGTCGAATGTTTAGCGTTTGCCGTATGTTGCATCGTGATCAGCACATCGAATTACCCCTATACAGTGAATTTGAAGCGTTTAAGGGAAGTGTACGGTAGTGTTTTGGCAGAAAATTGCTTTTTTCGAAAATCGAGCAATTCGCCGATAACTCGAGAACGGTCGTATGTTAGCGTTTGCCGTTATGTTGCATTGCGTTCAGCGCATCGAATTACCCCTATAGAGTGAATTTGGAGTGGTTACGGGAAGTGTACGGTAGTGTTTTGGAAGGAAAACCCGTTTATGCGATATTCGTGCGTTTCACGGGCAGAAAAGCACGTTTACACAGTCCTCACTGTTTCGATGATAACTCAAGAACGGTCGAATGTTAGCGTTTTGCCGTATGTTGCATCGTGTTCAGCACATCGAATTACCCCTATACAGTTAATTTGAAGCGTTTAAGGGAAGTGTACGGTAGTGTTTTGGCAGAAAATTGCTTTTTTCGAAAATTTGAGCAATTCGCTGATAACTCGAGAACGGTCGAATGTTAGCGTTTGCCGTATGTTGCATCGTGTTCAGCACATCGAATTACCCCTATACAGTGAATTTGAAGCGTTTGAGGGAAGTGTACGGTAGTGTTTTGGCAGGAAAATTACTTTTTTCTAAAATCGAGCAATTCGCTGATAACTCGAGAACGGTCGAATGTTAGCGTTTGCCGTATGTTGCATCGTGTTCAGCACATCGAATTACCCCCTATACAGTTAATTTGAAGCGTTTAAGGGAAGTGTACGGTAGTTTTTTGGCAGAAAATTGCTTTTTTCGAAAATTGAGCAATTCGCTGATAACTCGAGAACGGTCGAATGTTAGCGTTTGCCGTATGTTGCATCCGTGATCAGCACATCGAATTACCCCTATACAGTGAATTTGAAGCGTTTAAGGAAGTGTACGGTAGTGTTTTGGCAGAAAATTGCTTTTTTCGAAAATCGAGCAATTCGCCGATAACCTCGAGAACGGTCGAATGTTAGCGTTTGCCGTATGTTGCGTTGCGTTCAGCGCATCGAATTACCCCTATACACTAAATTTGGAGTGGTTACGGGAAGTGTACGGTAGTGTTTTGGTAGGAAAACCCGTTTATGCGATATTCGTGCGTTTCACGGGCAGAAAAGCACGTTTTACACAGTCCTCACTGTTTTGATGATAACTCAAGAACGGTTCGAATGTTAGCGTTTGCCGTATGTTGCATCGTGTTCAGCGCATCGAATTACCCCTATACAGTGAATTTGAAGCGATTAAGGAAGTGTACGGTAATGTTTTGACAGAAAATTGCTTTTTTCGAAAATCAAGCAATTCGCTGATAACTCGAGAACGGTCGAATGTTAGCGTTTGCCGTATGTTGCATTGCATTCAGCGCATCGAATTACCCCTACAGAGTGAATTTGGAGTGGTTACGGGAAGTGTGCGGTAGTGTTTTGGAAGGAAAACCCGTTTATGCGATATTTGTGCGTTTTCACGGGCAGAAAAGCACGTTTTACACAGTCCTCACTGTTTGATGATAACTCGAGAACGGTCGAATGTTAGCATTTGCCGTATGTTGCATCGTGTTCTGCACATCGAATTACCCCTATACAGTGATTTTGAAGCGTTTAAGGGAAGTGTACGGTAGTGTTTTGGCAGAAAATTGCTTTTTTCGAAATCGAGCAATTCGCTGATAACTGGAGAACGGTCGAATGTTAGCGTTTGCCGTATGTTGCATTGCGTTCAGCGCATCGAATTACCCCTATACACTGAATTTGGAGTGGTTACGGGAAGTGTACGGTAGTGTTTTGGTAGGAAAACCCGTTTTATGCGATATTCGTGCGTTTCACGGGCAGAAAAGCACGTTTTATACAGTCCTCACTGTTTGATGATAACTCAAGAACGGTCGAATGTTAGCGTTTGCGTATGTTGCATCGTGTTCAGCACATCGAATACCCCTATACAGTTAATTTGAAGCGTTTTCAGGGAAGTGTACGGTAGTGTTTGGCAGAAAATTGCTTTTTCGAAAATTGAGCAATTCGTGATAACTCGGAGAAATGTCGAATGTTTAGCGTTTTGCCGTATGTTGCATCGTGTTCAGCACATCGAATTACCCCTATACAGTGATTTTGAAGCGTTTAAGGGAAGTGTACGGTAGTGGTTTTGGCAGAAAATTGCTTTTTTCGAAATCGAGCAATTCGCTGATAACTCGAGAACGGTCGAATGTTAGCGTTTGCCGTATGTGCATTGCGTTCAGCGCATCGAATTACCCCTATACACTGAATTTTGAGTGGGTTACTGGGAGTGTTACGGTAAGTGTACGGTAGTGTTTGGTAGGAAAACCCGTTTATGCGATATTCGTGCGTTTCACGGGCCAGAAAAGCACGTTTTACACAGTCCTCACTGTTTTGATGATAACTCAAGAACGGTCGAATGTTAGCGTTTGCCGTATGTTTGCATCGTGTTCAGCGCATCGAATTACCCCTATACAGTGAATTTGAAGCGTTTTAAGGAAGTGTACGGTAGTGTTTTGGCAGAAAATTGCTTTTTCGAAAATTGAGCAATTCGCTGATAACTCGAGAACGGTCGAATGTTAGCGTTTTGCCGTATGTTGCATCGTGTTCAGCACATCGAATTACCCCTATACAGTGAATTTGAAGCGTTTAAGGGAAGTGTACGGTAGTGTTTTGGCAGAAAATTGCTTTTTTCGAAAATCGAGCAATTCGCCGATAACTCGAGAACGGTCGAATGTTAGCGTTTGCCGTATGTTGCATTGCGTTCAGCGCATCGAATTACCCCTATACACTAAATTTGGAGTGGTTACGGAAGTGTACGGTAGTGTTTTGGTAGGAAAACCCGTTTATGCGATATTCGTGCGTTTCACGGGCAGAAAAGCACGTTTTACACAGTCCTCACTGTTTTGATGATAACTCAAGAACGGTCGAATGTTAGCGTTTGCCGTATGTTGCATCGTGTTCAGCGCATCGAATTACCCCTTTACAGTGAATTTGAAGCGTTTAAGGGAAGTGTACGGTAATGTTTTGACAGAAAATTGCTTTTTTCGAAAATCAAGCAATTCGCTGATAACTCGAGAACGGTCGAATGTTAGCGTTTGCCGTATGTTGCATTGCGTTCAGCGCATCGAATTACCCTATAGAGTGAATTTGGAGTGGTTACGGGAAGTGTACGGTAGTGTTTTGGAAGGAAAACCCGTTTATGCGATATTCGTGCGTTTCACGGGCAGAAAAGCACGTTTTACACAGTCCTCACTGTTTCGATGATAACTCAAGAACGGTCGAATGTTAGCGTTTGCCGTATGTTGCATCGTGTTCAGCACATCGAATTACCCCTATACAGTTAATTTGAAGCGTTTAAGGGAAGTGTACGGTAGTGTTTTGGCAGAAAATTGCTTTTTTCGAAAATTGAGCAATTCGCTGATAACTCGAGAACGGTCGAATGTTAGCGTTTGCCGTATGTTGCATCGTGTTCAGCACATCGAATTACCCTATACAGTGAATTTGAAGCGTTTGAGGGAAGTGTACGGTAGTGTTTTGGCAGAAAATTGCTTTTTTCAAAATCGAGCAATTCGCTGATAACTCGAGAACGGTCGAATGTTAGCGTTTGCCGTATGTTGCATCGTGTTCAGCACATCGAATTACCCTATACAGTTAATTTGAAGCGTTTAAGGGAAGTGTACGGTAGTGTTTTGGCAGAAAATTGCTTTTTTCGAAAATCGAGCAATTCGCTGATAACTCGAGAACGGTCGAATGTTAGCGTTTGCCGTATGTTGCATTGCGTTCAGCGCATCGAATTACCCCTATACACTGAATTTGGAGTGGTTACGGGAAGTGTACGGTAGTGTTTTGGTAGGAAAACCCGTTTATGCGATATTCGTGCGTTTCACGGGCAGAAAAGCACGTTTTACACAGTCCTCACTGTTTTGATGATAACTCAAAAACGGTCGAATGTTAGCGTTTGCCGTATGTTGCATCGTGTTCAGCGCATCGAATTACCCCTATACAGTGAATTTGAAGCGTTTAAGGGAAGTGTACGGTAATGTTTTGACAGAAAATTGCTTTTTCGAAAATCAAGCAATTCGCTGATAACTCGAGAACGGTCGAATGTTAGCGTTTGCCGTATGTTGCATCGTGATCAGCACATCGAATTACCCCTATACAGTGAATTTGAAGCGTTTAAGGGAAGTGTACGGTAGTGTTTTGGCAGAAAATTGCTTTTTTCGAAAATCGAGCAATTCGCCGATAACTCGAGAACGGTCGAATGTTAGCGTTTGCCGTATGTTGCATTGCGTTCAGCGCATCGAATTACCCCTATACACTAAATTTGGAGTGGTTACGGGAAGTGTACGGTAGTGTTTTGGTAGGAAAACCCGTTTATGCGATATTCGTGCGTTTCACGGGCAGAAAAGCACGTTTTACACAGTCCTCACTGTTTTGATGATAACTCAAGAACGGTCGAATGTTAGCGTTTGCCGTATGTTGCATCGTGTTCAGCGCATCGAATTACCCCTATACAGTGAATTTGAAGCGATTAAGGGAAGTGTACGGTAATGTTTTGACAGAAAATTGCTTTTTTCGAAAATCAAGCAATTCGCTGATAACTCGAGAACGGTCGAATGTTAGCGTTTGCCGTATGTTGCATTGCGTTCAGCGCATCGAATTACCCCTATAGAGTGAATTTGGAGTGGTTACGGGAAGTGTACGGTAGTGTTTTGGAAGGAAAACCCGTTTATGCGATATTCGTGCGTTTCACGGGCAGAAAAGCACGTTTTACACAGTCCTCACTGTTTTGATGATAACTCAAGAACGGTCGAATGTTAGCGTTTGCCGTATGTTGCATCGTGTTCAGCACATCGAATTACCCCTATACAGTTAATTTGAAGCGTTTAAGGGAAGTGTACGGTAGTGTTTTGGCAGAAAATTGCTTTTTTCGAAAATTGAGCAATTCGCTGATAATTCGAGAACGGTCGAATGTTAGCGTTTGCCGTATGTTGCATCGTGTTCAGCACATCGAATTACCCCTATACAGTGATTTTGAAGCGTTTAAGGGAAGTGTACGGTAGTGTTTTGGCAGAAAATTGCTTTTTCGAAAATCGAGCAATTCGCTGATAACTCGAGAACGGTCGAATGTTAGCGTTTGCCGTATGTTGCATTGCGTTCAGCGCATCGAATTACCCCTATACACTGAATTTGGAGTGGTTACGGGAAGTGTACGGTAGTGTTTTGGTAGGAAAACCCGTTTATGCGATATTCGTGCGTTTCACGGGCAGAAAAGCACGTTTTACACAGTCCTCACTGTTTTGATGATAACCCAAGAACGGTCGAATGTTAGCGTTTGCCGTATGTTGCATCGTGTTCAGCGCATCGAATTACCCCTATACAGTGAATTTGAAGGGTTTAAGGGAAGTGTACGGTAATGTTTTGACAGAAAATTGCTTTTTTCGAAAATCAAGCAATTCGCTGATAACTCGAGAACGGTCGAATGTTAGCGTTTGCCGTATGTTGCATTGCGTTCAGCGCATCGAATTACCCCTATACACTGAATTTGGAGTGGTTACGGGAAGTGTACGGTAGTGTTTTGGTAGGAAAACCCGTTTATGCGATATTCGTGCGTTTCACGGGCAGAAAAGCACGTTTTACACAGTCCTCACTGTTTTGATGATAACTCAAGAACGGTCGAATGTTAGCGTTTGCCGTATGTTGCATCGTGTTCAGCGCATCGAATTACCCCTATACAGTGAATTTGAAGCGTTTAAGGGAAGTGTACGGTAATGTTTTGACAGAAAATTGCTTTTTTCGAAAATCAAGCAATTCGCTGATAACTCGAGAACGGTCGAATGTTAGCGTTTGCCGTATGTTGCATTGCGTTCAGCGCATCGAATTACCCCTATAGAGTGAATTTGGAGTGGTTACGGGAAGTGTACGGTAGTGTTTTGGAAGGAAAACCCGTTTATGCGATATTCGTGCGTTTCACGGGCAGAAAAGCACGTTTTACACAGTCCTCACTGTTTGATGATAACTCGAGAACGGTCGAATGTTAGCGTTTGCCGTATGTTGCATCGTGTTCAGCACATCGAATTACCCCTATACAGTGATTTTGAAGCGTTTAAGGGAAGTGTACGGTAGTGTTTGGCAGAAAATTGCTTTTTTCGAAAATCGAGCAATTCGCCGATAACTCGAGAACGGTCGAATGTTAGCGTTTGCCGTATGTTGCATTGCGTTCAGCGCATCGAATTACCCCTATACACTAAATTTGGAGTGGTTACGGGAAGTGTACGGTAGTGTTTTGGTAGGAAAACCCGTTTATGCGATATTCGTGCGTTTCACGGGCAGAAAAGCACGTTTTACACAGTCCTCACTGTTTTGATGATAACTCAAGAACGGTCGAATGTTAGCGTTTGCCGTATGTTGCATCGTGTTCAGCACATCGAATTACCCCTATACAGTTAATTTGAAGCGTTTAAGGGAAGTGTACGGTAGTGTTTTGGCAGAAAATTGCTTTTTTCGAAAATTGAGCAATTCGCTGATAACTCGAGAACGGTCGAATGTTAGCGTTTGCCGTATGTTGCATTGCGTTCAGCGCATCGAATTACCCCTATAGAGTGAATTTGGAGTGGTTACGGGAAGTGTACGGTAGTGTTTTGGAAGGAAAACCCGTTTATGCGATATTCGTGCGTTTCACGGGCAGAAAAGCACGTTTTACACAGTCCTCACTGTTTTGATGATAACTCGAGAACGGTCGAATGTTAGCGTTTGCCGTATGTTGCATCGTGTTCAGCACATCGAATTACCCCTATACAGTGATTTTGAAGCGTTTAAGGGAAGTGTACGGTAGTGTTTTGGCAGAAAATTGCTTTTTTCGAAAATCGAGCAATTCGCCGATAACTCGAGAACGGTCGAATGTTAGCGTTTGCCGTATGTTGCATTGCGTTCAGCGCATCGAATTACCCCTATACACTAAATTTGGAGTGGTTACGGGAAGTGTACGGTAGTGTTTGGTAGGAAAACCCGTTTATGCGATATTCGTGCGTTTCACGGGCAGAAAAGCACGTTTACACAGTCCTCACTGTTTTGATGATAACTCAAGAACGGTCGAATGTTAGCGTTTGCCGTATGTTGCATCGTGTTCAGCACATCGAATTACCCCTATACAGTTAATTTGAAGCGTTTAAGGGAAGTGTACGGTAGTGTTTTGGCAGAAAATTGCTTTTTTCGAAAATTGAGCAATTCGCTGATAACTCGAGAACGGTCGAATGTTAGCGTTTGCCGTATGTTGCATCGTGTTCAGCACATCGAATTACCCCTATACAGTTAATTTGAAGCGTTTAAGGGAAGTGTACGGTAGTGTTTTGGCAGAAAATTGCTTTTTCGAAAATTGAGCAATTCGCTGATAACTCGAGAACGGTCGAATGTTAGCGTTTGCCGTATGTTGCATCGTGTTCAGCACATCGAATTACCCCTATACAGTGATTTTGAAGCGTTTAAGGGAAGTGTACGGTAGTGTTTTGGCAGAAAATTGCTTTTTCGAAAATCGAGCAATTCGCTGATAACTCGAGAACGGTCGAATGTTAGAGTTTGCCGTATGTTGCATTGCGTTCAGCGCATCGAATTACCCCTATACACTGAATTTGGAGTGGTTACGGGAAGTGTACGGTAGTGTTTTGGTAGGAAAACCCGTTTATGCGATATTCGTGCGTTTCACGGGCAGAAAAGCACGTTTTACACAGTCCTCACTGTTTGATGATAACTCAAGAACGGTCGAATGTTAGCGTTTGCCGTATGTTGCATCGTGTTCAGCGCATCGAATTACGCCTATACAGTGAATTTGAAGCGTTTAAGGGAAGTGTACGGTACTGTTTTGGCAGAAAATTGCTTTTTTCGAAATTGAGCAATTAGCTGATAACTCGAGAACGGTCGAATGTTAGCGTTTGCCGTATGTTGCATCGTGTTCAGCACATCGAATTACCCCTATACAGTGAATTTGAAGCGTTTAAGGGAAGTGTACGGTAGTGTTTGGCAGAAAATTGCTTTTTTCAAAAATCGAGCAATTCGCTGATAACTCGAGAACGGTCGAATGTTAGGGTTTGCCGTATGTTGCATCGTGTTCAGCACATCGAATTACCCCTATACAGTGAATTTGAAGCGTTTAAGGGAAGTGTACGGTAGTGTTTTGGCAGAAAATTGCTTTTTTCGAAAATCGAGCAATTCGCTGATAACTCGAGAACGGTCGAATGTTAGCGTTTGCCGTATGTTGCATTGCGTTCAGCGCATCGAATTACCCCTATACACTGAATTTGGAGTGGTTACGGGAAGTGTACGGTAGTGTTTTGGTAGGAAAACCCGTTTATGCGATATTCGTGCGTTTCACGGGCAGAAAAGCACGTTTTACACAGTCCTCACTCTTTTGATGATAACTCAAGAACGGTCGAATGTTAGCGTTTGCCGTATGTTGCATCGTGTTCAGCGCATCGAATTACCCCTATACAGTGAATTTGAAGCGTTTAAGGGAAGTGTACGGTAGTGTTTTGGCAGAAAATTGCTTTTTTCGAAAATTGAGCAATTCGCTGATAACTCGAGAACGGTCGAATGTTAGCGTTTGCCGTATGTTGCATCGTGATCAGCACATCGAATTACCCCTATACAGTGAATTTGAAGCGTTTAAGGGAAGTGTACGGTAGTGTTTTGGCAGAAAATTGCTTTTTTCGAAAATCGAGCAATTCGCCGATAACTCGAGAACGGTCGAATGTTAGCGTTTGCCGTATGTTGCATTGCGTTCAGCGCATCGAATTACCCCTATACACGAAATTTGGAGTGGTTACGGGAAGTGTACGGTAGTGTTTTGGTAGGAAAACCGTTTATGCGATATTCGTGCGTTTCACGGGCAGAAAAGCACGTTTTACACAGTCCTCACTGTTTTGATGATAACTCAAGAACGGTCGAATGTTAGCGTTTGCCGTATGTTGCATCGTGTTCAGCACATCGAATTACCCCTATACAGTTAATTTGAAGCGTTTAAGGGAAGTGTACGGTAGTGTTTTGGCAGAAAATTGCTTTTTTCGAAAATTGACCAATTCGCTGATAACTCGAGAACGGTCGAATGTTAGCGTTTGCCGTATGTTGCATCGTGTTCAGCACATCGAATTACCCCTATACAGTTAATTTGAAGCGTTTAAGGGAAGTGTACGGTAGTGTTTTGGCAGAAAATTGCTTTTTTCGAAAATTGAGCAATTCGCTGATAACTCGAGAACGGTCGAATGTTAGCGTTTGCCGTATGTTGCATCGTGTTCAGCACATAGAGTTACCCTATACAGTGATTTTGAAGCGTTTAAGGGAAGTGTACGGTAGTGTTTTGGCAGAAAATTGCTTTTTTCGAAAATCGAGCAATTCGCTGATAACTCGAGAACGGTCGAATGTTAGCGTTTGCCGTATGTTGCATCGTGTTCAGCACATCGAATTACCCCTATACAGTTAATTTGAAGCGTTTAAGGGAAGTGTACGGTAGTGTTTTGGCAGAAAATTGCTTTTTTCGAAAATCGAGCAATTCGCTGATAACTCGAGAACGGTCGAATGTTAGCGTTTGCCGTATGTTGCATTGCGTTCAGCGCATCGAATTACCCCTATACACTGAATTTGGAGTGGTTACGGGAAGTGTACGGTAGTGTTTTGGTAGGAAAACCCGTTTATGCGATATTCGTGCGTTTCACGGGCAGAAAAGCACGTTTTACACAGTCCTCACTGTTTGATGATAACTCAAAAACGGTCGAATGTTAGCGTTTGCCGTATGTTGCATCGTGTTCAGCGCATCGAATTACCCCTATACAGTGAATTTGAAGCGTTTAAGGGAAGTGTACGGTAATGTTTTGACAGAAAATTGCTTTTTCGAAAATCAAGCAATTCGCTGATAACTCGAGAACGGTCGAATGTTAGCGTTTGCCGTATGTTGCATCGTGATCAGCACATCGAATTACCCCTATACAGTGAATTTGAAGCGTTTAAGGGAAGTGTACGGTAGTGTTTTGGCAGAAAATTGCTTTTTTCGAAAATCGAGCAATTCGCCGATAACTCGAGAACGGTCGAATGTTAGCGTTTGCCGTATGTTGCATTGCGTTCAGCGCATCGAATTACCCCTATACACTAAATTTGGAGTGGTTACGGGAAGTGTACGGTAGTGTTTTGGTAGGAAAACCCGTTTATGCGATATTCGTGCGTTTCACGGGCAGAAAAGCACGTTTTACACAGTCCTCACTGTTTTGATGATAACTCAAGAACGGTCGAATGTTAGCGTTTGCCGTATGTTGCATCGTGTTCAGCGCATCGAATTACCCCTATACAGTGAATTTGAAGCGATTAAGGGAAGTGTACGGTAATGTTTGACAGAAAATTGCTTTTTTCGAAAATCAAGCAATTCGCTGATAACTCGAGAACGGTCGAATGTTAGCGTTTGCCGTATGTTGCATTGCGTTCAGCGCATCGAATTACCCCTATAGAGTGAATTTGGAGTGGTTACGGGAAGTGTACGGTAGTGTTTGGAAGGAAAACCCGTTTATGCGATATTCGTGCGTTTCACGGGCAGAAAAGCACGTTTTACACAGTCCTCACTGTTTTGATGATAACTCAAGAACGGTCGAATGTTAGCGTTTGCCGTATGTTGCATCGTGTTCAGCACATCGAATTACCCTATACAGTTAATTTGAAGCGTTTAAGGGAAGTGTACGGTAGTGTTTTGGCAGAAAATTGCTTTTTTCGAAAATTGAGCAATTCGCTGATAATTCGAGAACGGTCGAATGTTAGCGTTTGCCGTATGTGCATCGTGTTCAGCACATCGAATTACCCCTATACAGTGATTTTGAAGCGTTTAAGGGAAGTGTACGGTAGTGTTTGGCAGAAAATTGCTTTTTTCGAAAATCGAGCAATTCGCTGATAACTCGAGAACGGTCGAATGTTAGCGTTTGCCGTATGTTGCATTGCGTTCAGCGCATCGAATTACCCCTATACACTGAATTTGGAGTGGTTACGGGAAGTGTACGGTAGTGTTTTGGTAGGAAAACCCGTTTATGCGATATTCGTGCGTTTCACGGGCAGAAAAGCACGTTTTACACAGTCCTCACTGTTTTGATGATAACCCAAGAACGGTCGAATGTTAGCGTTTGCCGTATGTTGCATCGTGTTCAGCGCATCGAATTACCCTATACAGTGAATTTGAAGGGTTTAAGGGAAGTGTACGGTAATGTTTTGACAGAAAATTGCTTTTTTCGAAAATCAAGCAATTCGCTGATAACTCGAGAACGGTCGAATGTTAGCGTTTGCCGTATGTTGCATTGCGTTCAGCGCATCGAATTACCCCTATACACTGAATTTGGAGTGGTTACGGGAAGTGTACGGTAGTGTTTTGGTAGGAAAACCGTTTATGCGATATTCGTGCGTTTCACGGGCAGAAAAGCACGTTTTACACAGTCCTCACTGTTTTGATGATAACTCAAGAACGGTCGAATGTTAGCGTTTGCCGTATGTTGCATCGTGTTCAGCGCATCGAATTACCCCTATACAGTGAATTTGAAGCGTTTAAGGGAAGTGTACGGTAATGTTTTGACAGAAAATTGCTTTTTTCGAAAATCAAGCAATTCGCTGATAACTCGAGAACGGTCGAATGTTAGCGTTTGCCGTATGTTGCATTGCGTTCAGCGCATCGAATTACCCCTATAGAGTGAATTTGGAGTGGTTACGGGAAGTGTACGGTAGTGTTTTGGAAGGAAAACCCGTTTATGCGATATTCGTGCGTTTCACGGGCAGAAAAGCACGTTTTACACAGTCCTCACTGTTTTGATGATAACTCGAGAACGGTCGAATGTTAGCGTTTGCCGTATGTTGCATCGTGTTCAGCACATCGAATTACCCCTATACAGTGATTTTGAAGCGTTTAAGGGAAGTGTACGGTAGTGTTTTGGCAGAAAATTGCTTTTTCGAAAATCGAGCAATTCGCCGATAACTCGAGAACGGTCGAATGTTAGCGTTTGCCGTATGTTGCATTGCGTTCAGCGCATCGAATTACCCCTATACACTAAATTTGGAGTGGTTACGGGAAGTGTACGGTAGTGTTTTGGTAGGAAAACCGTTTATGCGATATTCGTGCGTTTCACGGGCAGAAAAGCACGTTTTACACAGTCCTCACTGTTTTGATGATAACTCAAGAACGGTCGAATGTTAGCGTTTGCCGTATGTTGCATCGTGTTCAGCACATCGAATTACCCCTATACAGTTAATTTGAAGCGTTTAAGGGAAGTGTACGGTAGTGTTTTGGCAGAAAATTGCTTTTTTCGAAAATTGAGCAATTCGCTGATAACTCGAGAACGGTCGAATGTTAGCGTTTGCCGTATGTTGCATTGCGTTCAGCGCATCGAATTACCCTATAGAGTGAATTTGGAGTGGTTACGGGAAGTGTACGGTAGTGTTTTGGAAGGAAAACCCGTTTATGCGATATTCGTGCGTTTCACGGGCAGAAAAGCACGTTTTACACAGTCCTCACTGTTTTGATGATAACTCGAGAACGGTCGAATGTTAGCGTTTGCCGTATGTTGCATCGTGTTCAGCACATCGAATTACCCTATACAGTGATTTTGAAGCGTTTAAGGGAAGTGTACGGTAGTGTTTTGGCAGAAAATTGCTTTTTTCGAAAATCGAGCAATTCGCCGATAACTCGAGAACGGTCGAATGTTAGCGTTTGCCGTATGTTGCATTGCGTTCAGCGCATCGAATTACCCCTATACACTAAATTTGGAGTGGTTACGGGAAGTGTACGGTAGTGTTTTGGTAGGAAAACCCGTTTATGCGATATTCGTGCGTTTCACGGGCAGAAAAGCACGTTTTACACAGTCCTCACTGTTTTGATGATAACTCAAGAACGGTCGAATGTTAGCGTTTGCCGTATGTTGCATCGTGTTCAGCACATCGAATTACCCTATACAGTTAATTTGAAGCGTTTAAGGGAAGTGTACGGTAGTGTTTTGGCAGAAAATTGCTTTTTCGAAAATTGAGCAATTCGCTGATAACTCGAGAACGGTCGAATGTTAGCGTTTGCCGTATGTTGCATCGTGTTCAGCACATCGAATTACCCCTATACAGTTAATTTGAAGCGTTTAAGGGAAGTGTACGGTAGTGTTTTGGCAGAAAATTGCTTTTTTCGAAAATTGAGCAATTCGCTGATAACTCGAGAACGGTCGAATGTTAGCGTTTGCCGTATGTTGCATCGTGTTCAGCACATCGAATTACCCCTATACAGTGATTTTGAAGCGTTTAAGGGAAGTGTACGGTAGTGTTTGGCAGAAAATTGCTTTTTCGAAAATCGAGCAATTCGCTGATAACTCGAGAACGGTCGAATGTTAGAGTTTGCCGTATGTTGCATTGCGTTCAGCGCATCGAATTACCCCTATACACTGAATTTGGAGTGGTTACGGGAAGTGTACGGTAGTGTTTTGGTAGGAAAACCCGTTTATGCGATATTCGTGCGTTTCACGGGCAGAAAAGCACGTTTTACACAGTCCTCACTGTTTTGATGATAACTCAAGAACGGTCGAATGTTAGCGTTTGCCGTATGTTGCATCGTGTTCAGCGCATCGAATTACGCCTATACAGTGAATTTGAAGCGTTTAAGGGAAGTGTACGGTACTGTTTTGGCAGAAAATTGCTTTTTTCGAAAATTGAGCAATTAGCTGATAACTCGAGAACGGTCGAATGTTAGCGTTTGCCGTATGTTGCATCGTGTTCAGCACATCGAATTACCCCTATACAGTGAATTTGAAGCGTTTAAGGGAAGTGTACGGTAGTGTTTTGGCAGAAAATTGCTTTTTTCAAAAATCGAGCAATTCGCTGATAACTCGAGAACGGTCGAATGTTAGGGTTTGCCGTATGTTGCATCGTGTTCAGCACATCGAATTACCCCTATACAGTGAATTTGAAGCGTTTAAGGGAAGTGTACGGTAGTGTTTTGGCAGAAAATTGCTTTTTTCGAAAATCGAGCAATTCGCTGATAACTCGAGAACGGTCGAATGTTAGCGTTGCCGTATGTTGCATTGCGTTCAGCGCATCGAATTACCCCTATACACTGAATTTGGAGTGGTTACGGGAAGTGTACGGTAGTGTTTTGGTAGGAAAACCCGTTTATGCGATATTCGTGCGTTTCACGGGCAGAAAAGCACGTTTTACACAGTCCTCACTCTTTTGATGATAACTCAAGAACGGTCGAATGTTAGCGTTTGCCGTATGTTGCATCGTGTTCAGCGCATCGAATTACCCCTATACAGTGAATTTGAAGCGTTTAAGGGAAGTGTACGGTAGTGTTTGGCAGAAAATTGCTTTTTTCGAAAATTGAGCAATTCGCTGATAACTCGAGAACGGTCGAATGTTAGCGTTTGCCGTATGTTGCATCGTGATCAGCACATCGAATTACCCCTATACAGTGAATTTGAAGCGTTTAAGGGACGTGTACGGTAGTGTTTGGCAGAAAATTGCTTTTTTCGAAAATCGAGCAATTCGCCGATAACTCGAGAACGGTCGAATGTTAGCGTTTGCCGTATGTTGCATTGCGTTCAGCGCATCGAATTACCCCTATACACGAAATTTGGAGTGGTTACGGGAAGTGTACGGTAGTGTTTTGGTAGGAAAACCCGTTTATGCGATATTCGTGCGTTTCACGGGCAGAAAAGCACGTTTTACACAGTCCTCACTGTTTTGATGATAACTCAAGAACGGTCGAATGTTAGCGTTTGCCGTATGTTGCATCGTGTTCAGCACATCGAATTACCCCTATACAGTTAATTTGAAGCGTTTAAGGGAAGTGTACGGTAGTGTTTTGGCAGAAAATTGCTTTTTTCGAAAATTGACCAATTCGCTGATAACTCGAGAACGGTCGAATGTTAGCGTTTGACGTATGTTGCATCGTGTTCAGCACATCGAATTACCCCTATACAGTTAATTTGAAGCGTTTAAGGGAAGTGTACGGTAGTGTTTTGGCAGAAAATTGCTTTTTTCGAAAATTGAGCAATTCGCTGATAACTCGAGAACGGTCGAATGTTAGCGTTTGCCGTATGTTGCATCGTGTTCAGCACATAGAGTTACCCCTATACAGTGATTTTGAAGCGTTTAAGGGAAGTGTACGTAGTAGTGTTTTGGCAGAAAATTGCTTTTTTCGAAAATCGAGCAATTCGCTGATAACTCGAGAACGGTCGAATGTTAGCGTTTGCCGTATGTTGCATTGCGTTCAGCGCATCGAATTACCCCTATACACTGAATTTGGAGTGGTTACGGGAAGTGTACAGTAGTGTTTTGGTAGGAAAACCCGTTTATGCGATATTCGTGCGTTTCACGGGCAGAAAAGCACGTTTTACACAGTCCTCACTGTTTTGATGATAACTCAAGAACGGTCGAATGTTAGCGTTTGCCGTATGTTGCATCGTGTTCAGCACATCGAATTACCCCTATACAGTTAATTTGAAGCGTTTAAGGGAAGTGTACGGTAGTGTTTTGGCAGAAAATTGCTTTTTTCGAAAATTGAGCAATTCGCTGATAACTCGAGAACGGTCGAATGTTAGCGTTTGCCGTATGTTGCATTGCGTTCAGCGCATCGAATTACCCCTATAGAGTGAATTTGGAGTGGTTACGGGAAGTGTACGGTAGTGTTTTGGAAGGAAAACCCGTTTATGCGATATTCGTGCGTTTCACGGGCAGAAAAGCACGTTTTACACAGTCCTCACTGTTTTGATGATAACTCGAGAACGGTCGAATGTTAGCGTTTGCCGTATGTTGCATCGTGTTCAGCACATCGAATTACCCTATACAGTGATTTTGAAGCGTTTAAGGGAAGTGTACGGTAGTGTTTTGGCAGAAAATTGCTTTTTTCGAAAATCGAGCAATTCGCCGATAACTCGAGAACGGTCGAATGTTAGCGTTTGCCGTATGTTGCATTGCGTTCAGCGCATCGAATTACCCCTATACACTAAATTTGGAGTGGTTACGGGAAGTGTACGGTAGTGTTTTGGTAGGAAAACCCGTTTATGCGATATTCGTGCGTTTCACGGGCAGAAAAGCACGTTTTACACAGTCCTCACTGTTTTGATGATAACTCAAGAACGGTCGAATGTTAGCGTTTGCCGTATGTTGCATCGTGTTCAGCACATCGAATTACCCCTATACAGTAATTTGAAGCGTTTAAGGGAAGTGTACGGTAGTGTTTTGGCAGAAAATTGCTTTTTTCGAAAATTGAGCAATTCGCTGATAACTCGAGAACGGTCGAATGTTAGCGTTTGCCGTATGTTGCATCGTGTTCAGCACATCGAATTACCCCTATACAGTTAATTTGAAGCGTTTAAGGGAAGTGTACGGTAGTGTTTTGGCAGAAAATTGCTTTTTTCGAAAATTGAGCAATTCGCTGATAACTCGAGAACGGTCGAATGTTAGCGTTTGCCGTATGTTGCATCGTGTTCAGCACATCGAATTACCCCTATACAGTGATTTTGAAGCGTTTAAGGGAAGTGTACGGTAGTGTTTTGGCAGAAAATTGCTTTTTTGCGAAAATCGAGCAATTCGCTGATAACTCGAGAACGGTTCGAATGTTAGAGTTTGCCGTATGTTGCATTGCGTTCAGCGCATCGAATTACCCCTATACCACTGAATTTGGAGTGGTTACGGAAGTGTACGGTAGTGTTTTGTAGGAAAACCCGTTTATGCGATATTCGTGCGTTTCACGGGCAGAAAAGCACGTTTTACACAGTCCTCACTGTTTTGATGATAACTCAAGAACGGTCGAATGTTAGCGTTTGCGTATGTTGCATCGTGTTCAGCGCATCGAATTACGCCTATACAGTGAATTTGAAGCGTTTAAGGGAAGTGTACGGTACTGTTTTGGCAGAAAATTGCTTTTTTCGAAAATTGAGCAATTAGCTGATAACTCTGAGAACGGTCGAATGTTAGCGTTTGCCGTATGTTGCATCGTGTTCAGCACATCGAATTACCCCCTATACAGTGAATTTGAAGCGTTTAAGGGAAGTGTACGGTAGTGTTTTGGCAGAAATTTCTTTTTTCAAAAATCGAGCAATTCGCTGATAACTCGAGAACGGTCGAATGTTAGGGTTTGCCCGTATGTTGCATCGTGTTCAGCACATCGAATTACCCCTATACAGTGAATTTGAAGCGTTTAAGGGAAGTGTACGGTAGTGTTTTGGCAGAAAATTGCTTTTTTCGAAAATCGAGCAATTCGCTGATAACTCGAGAACGGTCGAATGTTAGCGTTTTGCCGTATGTTGCATGCGTTCAGCGCATCGAATTACCCCTATACACTGAATTTGGAGTGGTTACGGGAAGTGTACGGTAGTGTTTTGGTAGGAAAACCCGTTTATGCGATATTCGTGCGTTTCACGGGCAGAAAGCACGTTTTACACAGTCCTCACTCTTTTGATGATAACTCAAGAACGGTCGAATGTTAGCGTTTTGCCGTATGTTGCATCGTGTCAGCGCATCGAATTACCCCTATACAGTGAATTTGAAGCGTTTAAGGGAAGTGTACGGTAGTGTTTTTGGCAGAAAATTGCTTTTTTTCGAAAATTGAGCAATTCGCTGATAACTCGAGAACGGTCGAATGTTAGCGTTTGCCGTATGTTGCATCGTGATCAGCACATCGAATTACCCCTATACAGTGAATTTGAAGCGTTTAAGGAAGTGTACGGTAGTGTTTTGGCAGAAAATTGCTTTTTTCGAAAATCGAGCAATTCGCCGATAACTCGAGAACGGTCGAATGTTAGCGTTTGCCGTATGTTGCATTGCGTTCAGCGCATCGAATTACCCCTATACACGAAATTTGGAGTGGTTACGGGAAGTGTACGGTAGTGTTTTGGTAGGAAAACCCGTTTATGCGATATTCGTGCGTTTCACGGGCAGAAAAGCACGTTTTACACAGTCCTCACTGTTTTGATGATAACTCAAGAACGGTCGAATGTTAGCGTTTGCCGTATGTTGCATCGTGTTCAGCACATCGAATTACCCCTATACAGTTAATTTGAAGCGTTTAAGGGAAGTGTACGGTAGTGTTTTGGCAGAAAATTGCTTTTTTCGAAAATTGACCAATTCGCTGATAACTCGAGAACGGTCGAATGTTAGCGTTTGCCGTATGTTGCATCGTGTTCAGCACATCGAATTACCCCTATACAGTTAATTTGAAGCGTTTTTAAGGGAAGTGTACGGTAGTGTTTTGGCAGAAAATTGCTTTTTTCGAAAATTGAGCAATTCGCTGATAACTCGAGAACGGTCGAATGTTAGCGTTTGCCGTATGTTGCATCGTGTTCAGCACATAGAGTTACCCCTATACAGTGATTTTGAAGCGTTTAAGGGAAGTGTACGGTAGTGTTTTGGCAGAAAATTGCTTTTTTCGAAAATCGAGCAATTCGCTGATAACTCGAGAACGGTCGAATGTTAGCGTTTGCCGTATGTTGCATCGTGTTCAGCACATCGAATTACCCCTATACAGTTAATTTGAAGCGTTTAAGGAAGTGTACGGTAGTGTTTTGGCAGAAAATTGCTTTTTTCGAAAATCGAGCAATTCGCTGATAACTCGAGAACGGTCGAATGTTAGCGTTTGCCGTATGTTGCATTGCGTTCAGCGCATCGAATTACCCCTATACACTGAATTTGGAGTGGTTACGGGAAGTGTACGGTATGTGTTTTGGTAGGAAAACCCGTTTATGCGATATTCGTGCGTTTCACGGGCAGAAAAGCACGTTTTACACAGTCCTCACTGTTTTGATGATAACTCAAAAACGGTCGAATGTTAGCGTTTGCCGTATGTTGCATCGTGTTCAGCGCATCGAATTACCCCTATACAGTGAATTTGAAGCGTTTAAGGGAAGTGTACGGTAATGTTTGACAGAAAATTGCTTTTTCGAAAATCAAGCAATTCGCTGATAACTCGAGAACGGTCGAATGTTAGCGTTTGCCGTATGTTGCATCGTGATCAGCACATCGAATTACCCCTATACAGTGAATTTGAAGCGTTTAAGGGAAGTGTACGGTAGTGTTTTGGCAGAAAATTGCTTTTTTTCGAAAATCGAGCAATTCGCCGATAACTCGAGAACGGTCGAATGTTAGCGTTTGCCGTATGTTGCATTGCGTTCAGCGCATCGAATTACCCCTATACACTAAATTTGGAGTGGTTACGGGAAGTGTACGGTAGTGTTTTGGTAGGAAAACCCGTTTATGCGATATTCGTTGCGTTTCACGGGCAGAAAAAGCACGTTTTTACACAGTCCTCACTGTTTTGATGATAACTCAAGAACGGTCGAATGTTAGCGTTTGCCGTATGTTGCATCGTGTTCAGCGCATCGAATTACCCTATACAGTGAATTTGAAGCGATTAAGGGAAGTGTACGGTAATGTTTTGACAGAAAATTGCTTTTTTCGAAAATCAAGCAATTCGCTGATAACTCGAGAACGGTCGAATGTTAGCGTTTGCCGTATGTTGCATTGCGTTCAGCGCATCGAATTACCCCTATAGAGTGAATTTGGAGTGGTTACGGAAGTGTACGGTAGTGTTTTGGAAGGAAAACCCGTTTATGCGATATTCGTGCGTTTCACGGGCAGAAAAGCACGTTTTACACAGTCCTCACTGTTTTGATGATAACTCAAGAACGGTCGAATGTTAGCGTTTGCCGTATGTTGCATCGTGTTCAGCACATCGAATTACCCCTATACAGTTAATTTGAAGCGTTTAAGGGAAGTGTACGGTAGTGTTTGGCAGAAAATTGCTTTTTTCGAAAATTGAGCAATTCGCTGATAATTCGAGAACGGTCGAATGTTAGCGTTTGCCGTATGTTGCATCGTGTTCAGCACATCGAATTACCCCTATACAGTGATTTTGAAGCGTTTAAGGGAAGTGTACGGTAGTGTTTTGGCAGAAAATTGCTTTTTTCGAAAATCGAGCAATTCGCTGATAACTCGAGAACGGTCGAATGTTAGCGTTTGCCGTATGTTGCATTGCGTTCAGCGCATCGAATTACCCCTATACACTGAATTTGGAGTGGTTACGGGAAGTGTACGGTAGTGTTTTGGTAGGAAAACCGTTTTATGCGATATTCGTGCGTTTCACGGGCAGAAAAGCACGTTTTACACAGTCCTCACTGTTTTGATGATAACCAAGAACGGTCGAATGTTAGCGTTTGCCGTATGTTGCATCGTGTCAGCGCATCGAATTACCCCCTATACAGTGAATTTGAAGGGTTTAAGGAAGTGTACGGTAATGTTTTGACAGAAAATTGCTTTTTTTCGAAATCAAGCAATTCGCTGATAACTCGAGAACGGTCGAATGTTAGCGTTTGCCGTATGTTGCATTGCGTTCAGCGCATCGAATTACCCTATACACTGAATTTGGAGTGGTTACGGGAAGTGTACGGTAGTGTTTTGGTAGGAAACCCGTTTATGCGATATTCGTGCGTTTCACGGGCAGAAAAGCACGTTTTTACACAGTCCTCACTGTTTTGATGATAACTCAAGAACGGTCGAATGTTAGCGTTTGCCGTATGTTGCATCGTGTTCAGCGCATCGAATTACCCCCTATACAGTGAATTTGAAGCGTTTAAGGAAGTGTACGGTAATGTTTTGACAGAAAATTGCTTTTTTCGAAAATCAAGCAATTCGCTGATAACTCGAGAACGGTCGAATGTTAGCGTTTGCCGTATGTTGCATTGCGTCAGCGCATCGAATTACCCCTATAGAGTGAATTTGGAGTGGTTACGGAAGTGTACGGTAGTGTTTTGGAAGGAAAACCCGTTTATGCGATATTCGTGCGTTTCACGGGCAGAAAAGCACGTTTTACACAGTCCTCACTGTTTTGCTGATAACTCGAGAACGGTCGAATGTTAGCGTTTGCCGTATGTTGCATCGTGTTCAGCACATCGAATTACCCCTATACAGTGATTTTGAAGCGTTTAAGGGAAGTGTACGGTAGTGTTTTGGCAGAAAATTGCTTTTTTTCGAAAATCGAGCAATTCGCCGATAACTCGAGAACGGTCGAATGTTAGCGTTTGCCGTATGTTGCATTGCGTTCAGCGCATCGAATTACCCCTATACACTAAATTTGGAGTGGTTACGGAAGTGTACGGTAGTGTTTTGGTAGGAAAACCCGTTTATGCGATATTCGTGCGTTTCACGGGCAGAAAAGCACGTTTTACACAGTCCTCACTGTTTGATGATAACTCAAGAACGGTCGAATGTTAGCGTTTGCCGTATGTTGCATCGTGTTCAGCACATCGAATTACCCCTATACAGTTAATTTGAAGCGTTTAAGGAAGTGTACGGTAGTGTTTTGGCAGAAAATTGCTTTTTTCGAAAATTGAGCAATTCGCTGATAACTCGAGAACGGTCGAATGTTAGCGTTTGCCGTATGTTGCATTGCGTTCAGCGCATCGAATTACCCCTATAGAGTGAATTTGGAGTGGTTACGGGAAGTGTACGGTAGTGTTTTGGAAGGAAAACCCGTTTATGCGATATTCGTGCGTTTCACGGGCAGAAAAGCACGTTTTACACAGTCCTCACTGTTTTGATGATAACTCGAGAACGGTCGAATGTTAGCGTTTGCCGTATGTTGCATCGTGTTCAGCACATCGAATTACCCCTATACAGTGATTTTGAAGCGTTTAAGGGAAGTGTACGGTAGTGTTTTGGCAGAAAATGCTTTTTTCGAAAATCGAGCAATTCGCCGATAACTCGAGAACGGTCGAATGTTAGCGTTTGCCGTATGTTGCATTGCGTTCAGCGCATCGAATTACCCCTATACACTAAATTTGGAGTGGTTACGGGAAGTGTACGGTAGTGTTTTGGTAGGAAAACCCGTTTATGCGATATTCGTGCGTTTCACGGGCAGAAAAGCACGTTTTACACAGTCCTCACTGTTTTGATGATAACTCAAGAACGGTCGAATGTTAGCGTTTGCCGTATGTTGCATCGTGTTCAGCACATCGAATTACCCCTATACAGTTAATTTGAAGCGTTTAAGGGAAGTGTACGGTAGTGTTTTGGCAGAAAATTGCTTTTTTCGAAATTGAGCAATTCGCTGATAACTCGAGAACGGTCGAATGTTAGCGTTTGCCGTATGTTGCATCGTGTTCAGCACATCGAATTACCCCTATACAGTTAATTTGAAGCGTTTAAGGGAAGTGTACGGTAGTGTTTTGGCAGAAAATTGCTTTTTTCGAAAATTGAGCAATTCGCTGATAACTCGAGAACGGTCGAATGTTAGCGTTTGCCGTATGTTGCATCGTGTTCAGCACATCGAATTACCCCTATACAGTGATTTTGAAGCGTTTAAGGGAAGTGTACGGTAGTGTTTTGGCAGAAAATTGCTTTTTTTCGAAAATCGAGCAATTCGCTGATAACTCGAGAACGGTCGAATGTTAGAGTTTGCCGTATGTTGCATTGCGTTCAGCGCATCGAATTACCCCTATACACTGAATTTGGAGTGGTTACGGGAAGTGTACGGTAGTGTTTTGGTAGGAAAACCCGTTTATGCGATATTCGTGCGTTTCACGGGCAGAAAAGCACGTTTTACACAGTCCTCACTGTTTTGATGATAACTCAAGAACGGTCGAATGTTAGCGTTTGCCGTATGTTGCATCGTGTTCAGCGCATCGAATTACGCCTATACAGTGAATTTGAAGCGTTTAAGGGAAGTGTACGGTACTGTTTTGGCAGAAAATTGCTTTTTTCGAAAATTGAGCAATTAGCTGATAACTCGAGAACGGTCGAATGTTAGCGTTTTGCCGTATGTTGCATCGTGTTCAGCACATCGAATTACCCCTATACAGTGAATTTGAAGCGTTTAAGGGAAGTGTACGGTAGTGTTTTGGCAGAAAATTTCTTTTTTCAAAATCGAGCAATTCGCTGATAACTCGAGAACGGTCGAATGTTAGGGTTTGCCGTATGTTGCATCGTGTTCAGCACATCGAATTACCCCTATACAGTGAATTTGAAGCGTTTAAGGGAAGTGTACGGTAGTGTTTTGGCAGAAAATTGCTTTTTTTCGAAATCGAGCAATTCGCTGATAACTCGAGAACGGTCGAATGTTAGCGTTTGCCGTATGTTGCATTGCGTTCAGCGCATCGAATTACCCCTATACACTGAATTTGGAGTGGTTACGGGAAGTGTACGGTAGTGTTTTGGTAGGAAAACCCGTTTATGCGATATTCGTGCGTTTCACGGGCAGAAAAGCACGTTTTACACAGTCCTCACTCTTTTGATGATAACTCAAGAACGGTCGAATGTTAGCGTTTGCCGTATGTTGCATCGTGTTCAGCGCATCGAATTACCCCTATACAGTGAATTTGAAGCGTTTAAGGGAAGTGTACGGTAGTGTTTTGGCAGAAAATTGCTTTTTTTCGAAAATTGAGCAATTCGCTGATAACTCGAGAACGGTCGAATGTTAGCGTTTGCCGTATGTTGCATCGTGATCAGCACATCGAATTACCCCTATACAGTGAATTTGAAGCGTTTAAGGGAAGTGTACGGTAGTGTTTTGGCAGAAAATTGCTTTTTTCGAAAATCGAGCAATTCGCCGATAACTCGAGAACGGTCGAATGTTAGCGTTTGCCGTATGTTGCATTGCGTTCAGCGCATCGAATTACCCCTATACACGAAATTTGGAGTGGTTACGGGAAGTGTACGGTAGTGTTTTGGTAGGAAAACCCGTTTATGCGATATTCGTGCGTTTCACGGGCAGAAAAGCACGTTTTTACACAGTCCTCACTGTTTTGATGATAACTCAAGAACGGTCGAATGTTAGCGTTTTGCCGTATGTTGCATCGTGTTCAGCACATCGAATTACCCCTATACAGTTAATTTGAAGCGTTTAAGGAAGTGTACGGTAGTGTTTTGGCAGAAAATTGCTTTTTTCGAAAATTGACCAATTCGCTGATAACTCGAGAACGGTCGAATGTTAGCGTTTGCCGTATGTTGCATCGTGTTCAGCACATCGAATTACCCCTATACAGTTAATTTGAAGCGTTTAAGGGAAGTGTACGGTAGTGTTTTGGCAGAAAATTGCTTTTTTCGAAAATTGAGCAATTCGCTGATAACTCGAGAACGGTCGAATGTTAGCGTTTGCCGTATGTTGCATCGTGTTCAGCACATAGAGTTACCCCTATACAGTGATTTTGAAGCGTTTAAGGGAAGTGTACGGTAGTGTTTTGGCAGAAAATTGCTTTTTTCGAAAATCGAGCAATTCGCTGATAACTCGAGAACGGTCGAATGTTAGCGTTTGCCGTATGTTGCATCGTGTTCAGCACATCGAATTACCCCTATACAGTTAATTTGAAGCGTTTAAGGGAAGTGTACGGTAGTGTTTTGGCAGAAAATTGCTTTTTTCGAAAATCGAGCAATTCGCTGATAACTCGAGAACGGTCGAATGTTAGCGTTTGCCGTATGTTGCATTGCGTTCAGCGCATCGAATTACCCCTATACACTGAATTTGGAGTGGTTACGGAAGTGTACGGTAGTGTTTTGGTAGGAAAACCCGTTTTATGCGATATTCGTGCGTTTCACGGGCAGAAAAGCACGTTTTACACAGTCCTCACTGTTTTGATGATAACTCAAAAACGGTCGAATGTTAGCGTTTGCCGTATGTTGCATCGTGTTCAGCGCATCGAATTACCCCTATACAGTGAATTTGAAGCGTTTAAGGGAAGTGTACGGTAATGTTTTGACAGAAAATTGCTTTTTTCGAAAATCAAGCAATTCGCTGATAACTCGAGAACGGTCGAATGTTAGCGTTTGCCGTATGTTGCATCGTGATCAGCACATCGAATTACCCCTATACAGTGAATTTGAAGCGTTTAAGGGAAGTGTACGGTAGTGTTTTGGCAGAAAATTGCTTTTTTCGAAAATCGAGCAATTCGCCGATAACTCGAGAACGGTCGAATGTTAGCGTTTGCCGTATGTTGCATTGCGTTCAGCGCATCGAATTACCCCTATACACTAAATTTGGAGTGGTTACGGGAAGTGTACGGTAGTGTTTTGGTAGGAAAACCCGTTTATGCGATATTCGTGCGTTTCACGGGCAGAAAAGCACGTTTTACACAGTCCTCACTGTTTTGATGATAACTCAAGAACGGTCGAATGTTAGCGTTTGCCGTATGTTGCATCGTGTTCAGCGCATCGAATTACCCCTATACAGTGAATTTGAAGCGATTAAGGGAAGTGTACGGTAATGTTTTGACAGAAAATTGCTTTTTTCGAAAATCAAGCAATTCGCTGATAACTCGAGAACGGTCGAATGTTAGCGTTTGCCGTATGTTGCATTGCGTTCAGCGCATCGAATTACCCCTATAGAGTGAATTTGGAGTGGTTACGGGAAGTGTACGGTAGTGTTTTGGAAGGAAAACCCGTTTATGCGATATTCGTGCGTTTCACGGGCAGAAAAGCACGTTTTACACAGTCCTCACTGTTTTGATGATAACTCAAGAACGGTCGAATGTTAGCGTTTGCCGTATGTTGCATCGTGTTCAGCACATCGAATTACCCCTATACAGTTAATTTGAAGCGTTTAAGGAAGTGTACGGTAGTGTTTTGGCAGAAAATTGCTTTTTTCGAAAATTGAGCAATTCGCTGATAATTCGAGAACGGTCGAATGTTAGCGTTTGCCGTATGTTGCATCGTGTTCAGCACATCGAATTACCCCTATACAGTGATTTTGAAGCGTTTTAAGGGAAGTGTACGGTAGTGTTTTGGCAGAAAATTGCTTTTTTCGAAAATCGAGCAATTCGCTGATAACTCGAGAACGGTCGAATGTTAGCGTTTGCCGTATGTTGCATTGCGTTCAGCGCATCGAATTACCCCTATACACTGAATTTGGAGTGGTTACGGGAAGTGTACGGTAGTGTTTTGGTAGGAAAACCCGTTTATGCGATATTCGTGCGTTTCACGGGCAGAAAAGCACGTTTTACACAGTCCTCACTGTTTTGATGATAACCCAAGAACGGTCGAATGTTAGCGTTTGCCGTATGTTGCATCGTGTTCAGCGCATCGAATTACCCCTATACAGTGAATTTGAAGGGTTTAAGGGAAGTGTACGGTAATGTTTTGACAGAAAATTGCTTTTTTTCGAAAATCAAGCAATTCGCTGATAACTCGAGAACGGTCGAATGTTAGCGTTTGCCGTATGTTGCATTGCGTTCAGCGCATCGAATTACCCCTATACACTGAATTTGGAGTGGTTACGGGAAGTGTACGGTAGTGTTTTGGTAGGAAAACCCGTTTATGCGATATTCGTGCGTTTCACGGGCAGAAAAGCACGTTTTACACAGTCCTCACTGTTTGATGATAACTCAAGAACGGTCGAATGTTAGCGTTTGCCGTATGTTGCATCGTGTTCAGCGCATCGAATTACCCCTATACAGTGAATTTGAAGCGTTTAAGGGAAGTGTACGGTAATGTTTTGACAGAAAATTGCTTTTTTTCGAAAATCAAGCAATTCGCTGATAACTCGAGAACGGTCGAATGTTAGCGTTTGCCGTATGTTGCATTGCGTTCAGCGCATCGAATTACCCCTATAGAGTGAATTTGGAGTGGTTACGGGAAGTGTACGGTAGTGTTTTGGAAGGAAAACCCGTTTATGCGATATTCGTGCGTTTCACGGGCAGAAAAGCACGTTTTACACAGTCCTCACTGTTTTGATGATAACTCGAGAACGGTCGAATGTTAGCGTTTGCCGTATGTTGCATCGTGTTCAGCACATCGAATTACCCCTATACAGTGATTTTGAAGCGTTTAAGGGAAGTGTACGGTAGTGTTTTGGCAGAAAATTGCTTTTTTCGAAAATCGAGCAATTCGCCGATAACTCGAGAACGGTCGAATGTTAGCGTTTGCCGTATGTTGCATTGCGTTCAGCGCATCGAATTACCCCTATACACTAAATTTGGAGTGGTTACGGAAGTGTACGGTAGTGTTTTGGTAGGAAAACCCGTTTATGCGATATTCGTGCGTTTCACGGGCAGAAAAGCACGTTTTACACAGTCCTCACTGTTTTGATGATAACTCAAGAACGGTCGAATGTTAGCGTTTGCCGTATGTTGCATCGTGTTCAGCACATCGAATTACCCCTATACAGTTAATTTGAAGCGTTTAAGGGAAGTGTACGGTAGTGTTTTGGCAGAAAATTGCTTTTTTCGAAAATTGAGCAATTCGCTGATAACTCGAGAACGGTCGAATGTTAGCGTTTGCCGTATGTTGCATTGCGTTCAGCGCATCGAATTACCCCTATAGAGTGAATTTGGAGTGGTTACGGGAAGTGTACGGTAGTGTTTTGGAAGGAAAACCCGTTTATGCGATATTCGTGCGTTTCACGGGCAGAAAAGCACGTTTTACACAGTCCTCACTGTTTTGATGATAACTCGAGAACGGTCGAATGTTAGCGTTTGCCGTATGTTGCATCGTGTTCAGCACATCGAATTACCCCTATACAGTGATTTTGAAGCGTTTAAGGGAAGTGTACGGTAGTGTTTTGGCAGAAAATTGCTTTTTTCGAAATCGAGCAATTCGCCGATAACTCGAGAACGGTCGAATGTTAGCGTTTGCCGTATGTTGCATTGCGTTCAGCGCATCGAATTACCCCTATACACTAAATTTGGAGTGGTTACGGGAAGTGTACGGTAGTGTTTTGGTAGGAAAACCCGTTTATGCGATATTCGTGCGTTTCACGGGCAGAAAAGCACGTTTTACACAGTCCTCACTGTTTTGATGATAACTCAAGAACGGTCGAATGTTAGCGTTTGCCGTATGTTGCATCGTGTTCAGCACATCGAATTACCCCTATACAGTTAATTTGAAGCGTTTAAGGGAAGTGTACGGTAGTGTTTTGGCAGAAAATTGCTTTTTTTCGAAAATTGAGCAATTCGCTGATAACTCGAGAACGGTCGAATGTTAGCGTTTGCCGTATGTTGCATCGTGTTCAGCACATCGAATTACCCCTATACAGTTAATTTGAAGCGTTTAAGGGAAGTGTACGGTAGTGTTTTGGCAGAAAATTGCTTTTTTCGAAAATTGAGCAATTCGCTGATAACTCGAGAACGGTCGAATGTTAGCGTTTGCCGTATGTTGCATCGTGTTCAGCACATCGAATTACCCCTATACAGTGATTTTGAAGCGTTTAAGGGAAGTGTACGGTAGTGTTTTGGCAGAAAATTGCTTTTTTCGAAAATCGAGCAATTCGCTGATAACTCGAGAACGGTCGAATGTTAGAGTTTGCCGTATGTTGCATTGCGTTCAGCGCATCGAATTACCCCTATACACTGAATTTGGAGTGGTTACGGGAAGTGTACGGTAGTGTTTTGGTAGGAAAACCCGTTTATGCGATATTCGTGCGTTTCACGGGCAGAAAAGCACGTTTTACACAGTCCTCACTGTTTTGATGATAACTCAAGAACGGTCGAATGTTAGCGTTTGCCGTATGTTGCATCGTGTTCAGCGCATCGAATTACGCCTATACAGTGAATTTGAAGCGTTTAAGGGAAGTGTACGGTACTGTTTTGGCAGAAAATTGCTTTTTTCGAAAATTGAGCAATTAGCTGATAACTCGAGAACGGTCGAATGTTAGCGTTTGCCGTATGTTGCATCGTGTTCAGCACATCGAATTACCCCTATACAGTGAATTTGAAGCGTTTAAGGGAAGTGTACGGTAGTGTTTTGGCAGAAAATTGCTTTTTTTCAAAAATCGAGCAATTCGCTGATAACTCGAGAACGGTCGAATGTTAGGGTTTGCCGTATGTTGCATCGTGTTCAGCACATCGAATTACCCCTATACAGTGAATTTGAAGCGTTTAAGGGAAGTGTACGGTAGTGTTTTGGCAGAAAATTGCTTTTTTCGAAAATCGAGCAATTCGCTGATAACTCGAGAACGGTCGAATGTTAGCGTTTGCCGTATGTTGCATTGCGTTCAGCGCATCGAATTACCCCTATACACTGAATTTGGAGTGGTTACGGGAAGTGTACGGTAGTGTTTTGTAGGAAAACCCGTTTATGCGATATTCGTGCGTTTCACGGGCAGAAAAGCACGTTTTACACAGTCCTCACTCTTTTGATGATAACTCAAGAACGGTCGAATGTTAGCGTTTGCCGTATGTTGCATCGTGTTCAGCGCATCGAATTACCCCTATACAGTGAATTTGAAGCGTTTAAGGGAAGTGTACGGTAGTGTTTTGGCAGAAAATTGCTTTTTTCGAAAATTGAGCAATTCGCTGATAACTCGAGAACGGTCGAATGTTAGCGTTTGCCGTATGTTGCATCGTGATCAGCACATCGAATTACCCCTATACAGTGAATTTGAAGCGTTTAAGGGACGTGTACGGTAGTGTTTTGGCAGAAAATTGCTTTTTTCGAAAATCGAGCAATTCGCCGATAACTCGAGAACGGTCGAATGTTAGCGTTTGCCGTATGTTGCATTGCGTTCAGCGCATCGAATTACCCCTATACACGAAATTTGGAGTGGTTACGGGAAGTGTACGGTAGTGTTTTGGTAGGAAAACCCGTTTATGCGATATTCGTGCGTTTCACGGGCAGAAAAGCACGTTTTACACAGTCCTCACTGTTTTGATGATAACTCAAGAACGGTCGAATGTTAGCGTTTGCCGTATGTTGCATCGTGTTCAGCACATCGAATTACCCCTATACAGTTAATTTGAAGCGTTTAAGGGAAGTGTACGGTAGTGTTTTGGCAGAAAATTGCTTTTTTCGAAAATTGACCAATTCGCTGATAACTCGAGAACGGTCGAATGTTAGCGTTTGCCGTATGTTGCATCGTGTTCAGCACATCGAATTACCCCTATACAGTTAATTTGAAGCGTTTAAGGGAAGTGTACGGTAGTGTTTTGGCAGAAAATTGCTTTTTTCGAAAATTGAGCAATTCGCTGATAACTCGAGAACGGTCGAATGTTAGCGTTTGCCGTATGTTGCATCGTGTTCAGCACATAGAGTTACCCCTATACAGTGATTTTGAAGCGTTTAAGGGAAGTGTACGGTAGTGTTTTGGCAGAAAATTGCTTTTTTCGAAAATCGAGCAATTCGCTGATAACTCGAGAACGGTCGAATGTTAGCGTTTGCCGTATGTTGCATTGCGTTCAGCGCATCGAATTACCCCTATACACTGAATTTGGAGTGGTTACGGGAAGTGTACAGTAGTGTTTTGGTAGGAAAACCCGTTTATGCGATATTCGTGCGTTTCACGGGCAGAAAAGCACGTTTTACACAGTCCTCACTGTTTTGATGATAACTCAAGAACGGTCGAATGTTAGCGTTTGCCGTATGTTGCATCGTGTTCAGCACATCGAATTACCCCTATACAGTTAATTTGAAGCGTTTAAGGGAAGTGTACGGCAGTGTTTTGGCAGAAAATTGCTTTTTTCGAAAATTGAGCAATTCGCTGATAACTCGAGAACGGTCGAATGTTAGCGTTTGCCGTATGTTGCATCGTGTTCAGCATATCGAATTACCCCTATGCAGTGATTTTGAAGCGTTTAAGGGAAGTGTACGGTAGTGTTTTGGCAGAAAATTGCTTTTTTCGAAAATCGAGCAATTCGCTGATAACTCGAGAACGGTCGAATGTTAGCTTTTGCCGTATGTTGCATTGCGTTCAGCGCATCGAATTACCCCTAAACACTGAATTTGGAGTGGTTACGGGAAGTGTACGGTAGTGTTTTGGTAGGAAAACCCGTTTATGCGATATTCGTGCGTTTCACGGGCAGAAAAGCACGTTTTACACAGTCCTCACTGTTTTGATGATAACTCAAGAACGGTCGAATGTTAGCGTTTGCCGTATGTTGCATCGTGTTCAGCGCATCGAATTACCCCTATACAGTGAATTTGAAGCGTTTAAGGGAAGTGTACGGTAATGTTTTGACAGAAAATTGCTTTTTTCGAAAATCAAGCAATTCGCTGATAACTCGAGAACGGTCGAATGCTAGCGTTTGCCGTATGTTGCATTGCGTTCAGCGCATCGAATTACCCCTATACACTGAATTTGGAGTGGTTACGGGAAGTGTACGGTAGTGTTTTGGTAGGAAAACCCGTTTATGCGATATTCGTGCGTTTCACGGTCAGAAAAGCACGTTTTACACAGTCCTCACTGTTTTGATGATAACTCAAGAACGGTCGAATGTTAGCGTTTGCCGTATGTTGCATCGTGTTCAGCGCATCGAATTACGCCTATACAGTGAATTTGCAGCGTTTAAGGGAAGTGTACGGTACTGTTTTGGCAGAAAATTGCTTTTTTCGAAAATTGAGCAATTAGCTGATAACTCGAGAACGATCGAATGTTAGCGTTTGCCGTATGTTGCATCGTGTTCAGCACATCGACTTACCCCTATACAGGGAATTTGAAGCGTTTAAGGGAAGTGTACGGTAGTGTTTTGGCAGAAAATTGCTTTTTTCAAAAATCGATCAATTCGCTGATAACTCGAGAACGGTCGAATGTTAGCATTTGCCGTATGTTGCATCGTGTTCAGCATATCGAATTACCCCTATACAGTTAATTTGAAGCGTTTAAGGGAAGTGTACGGTAGTGTTTTGGCAGAAAATTGCTTTTTTCGAAAATTGAGCAATTCGCTGATAACTCGAGAACGGTCGAATGTTAGCGTTTGCCGTATGTTGCATCGTGTTCAGCACATCGAATTACCCCTATACAGTGAATTTGAAGCGTTTAAGGGAAGTGTACGGTAGTGTTTTGGCAGAAAATTGCTTTTTCGACAATCGAGCAATTCGCTGATAACTCGAGAACGGTCGAATGTTAGCGTTTGCCGTATGTTGCATTGGGTTCAGCGCATCGAATTACCCCTATAGAGTGAATTTGGAGTGGTTACGGGAAGTGTACGGTAGTGTTTTGGAAGGAAAACCCGTTTATGCGATATTCGTGCGTTTCACGGGCAGAAAAGCACGTTTTACACAGTCCTCACTGTTTTGATGATAACTCAAGAACGGTCGAATGTTAGCGTTTGCCGTATGTTGCATCGTGTTCAGCACATCGAATTACCCCTATACAGTTAATTTGAAGCGTTTAAGGGAAGTGTACGGTAGTGTTTTGACAGAAAATAGCTTTTTTTCGAAAATCAAGCAATTCGCTGATAACTCGAGAACGGTCGAATGTTAGCGTTTGCCGTATGTTGCATTGGGTTCAGCGCATCGAATTACCCCTGTAGAGTGAATTTGGAGTCGTTACGGGAAGTGTACGGTAGTGTTTTGGAAGGAAAACCCGTTTATGCGATATTCGTGCGTTTCACGGGCAGAAAAGCACGTTTTACACAGTCCTCACTGTTTTGATGATAACTCAAGAACGGTCGAATGTTAGCGTTTGCCGTATGTTGCATCGTGTTCAGCACATCGAATTACCCCTATACAGTGATTTTGAAGCGTTTAAGGGAAGTGTACGGTAGTGTTTTGGCAGAAAATTGCTTTTTTCGAAAATCGAGCAATTCGCTGATAACTCGAGAACGGTCGAATGTTAGCGTTTGCCGTATGTTGCATTGCGTTCAGCGCATCGAATTACCCCTATACACTGAATTTGGAGTGGTTACGGGAAGTGTACGGTAGTGTTTTGGTAGGAAAACCCGTTTATGCGATATTCGTGCGTTTCACGGGCAGAAAAGCACGTTTTACACAGTCCTCACTGTTTTGATGATAACTCAAGAACGGTCGAATGTTAGCGTTTGCCGTATGTTGCATCGTGTTCAGCGCATCGAATTACCCCTATACAGTGAATTTGAAGCGTTTAAGGGAAGTGTACGGTAGTGTGTTGGCAGAAAATTGCTTTTTTTCGAAAATTGAGCAATTCGCTGATAACTCGAGAACGGTCGAATGTTCGCGTTTGCCGTATGTTGCATTGCGTTCAGCGCATCGAATTACCCCTACAGAGTGAATTTGGAGTGGTTACGGGAAGTGTACGGTAGTGTTTTGGAAGGAAAACCCGTTTATGCGATATTCGTGCGTTTCACGGGCAGAAAAGCACGTTTTACACAGTCCTCACTGTTTTGATGATAACTCAAGAACGGTCGAATGTTAGCGTTTGCCGTATGTTGCATCGTGTTCAGCGCATCGAATTACCCCTATACAGTGAATTTGAAGCGTTTAAGGGAAGTGTACGGTAATGTTTTGACAGAAAATTGCTTTTTTTCGAAAATCAAGCAATTCGCTGATAACTCGAGAACGGTCGAATGTTAGCGTTTGCCGTATGTTGCATTGCGTTCAGCGCATCGAATTACCCCTATACACTGAATTTGGAGTGGTTACGGGAAGTGTACGGTAGTGTTTTGGTAGGAAAACCCGTTTATGCGATATTCGTGCGTTTCACGGGCAGAAAAGCACGTTTTACACAGTCCTCACTGTTTTGATGATAACTCAAGAACGGTCGAATGTTAGCGTTTGCCGTATGTTGCATCGTGTTCAGCGCATCGAATTACGCCTATACAGTGAATTTGCAGCGTTTAAGGGAAGTGTACGGTACTGTTTTGGCAGAAAATTGCTTTTTTCGAAAATTGAGCAATTAGCTGATAACTCGAGAACGGTCGAATGTTAGCGTTTGCCGTATGTTGCATCGTGTTCAGCACATCGACTTACCCCTATACAGGGAATTTGAAGCGTTTAAGGGAAGTGTACGGTAGTGTTTTGGCAGAAAATTGCTTTTTTCAAAATCGAGCAATTCGCTGATAACTCGAGAACGGTCGAATGTTAGCGTTTGCCGTATGTTGCATCGTGTTCAGCACATCGAATTACCCCTATACAGTTAATTTGAAGCGTTTAAGGGAAGTGTACGGTAGTGTTTTGGCAGAAAATTGCTTTTTTCGAAAATTGAGCAATTCGCTGATAACTCGAGAACGGTCGAATGTTAGCGTTTGCCGTATGTTGCATCGTGTTCAGCACATCGAATTACCCCTATACAGTGAATTTGAAGCGTTTAAGGGAAGTGTACGGTAGTGTTTTGGCAGAAAATTGCTTTTTTCGAAAATCGAGCAATTCGCTGATAACTCGAGAACGGTCGAATGTTAGCGTTTGCCGTATGTTGCATTGCGTTCAGCGCATCGAATTACCCCTATACACTGAATTTGGAGTGGTTACGGGAAGTGTACGGTAGTGTTTTGGTAGGAAAACCCGTTTATGCGATATTCGTGCGTTTCACGGGCAGAAAAGCACGTTTTACACAGTCCTCACTGTTTTGATGATAACTCAAGAACGGTCGAATGTTAGCGTTTGCCGTATGTTGCATCGTGTTCAGCGCATCGAATTACCCCTATACAGTGAATTTGAAGCGTTTAAGGGAAGTGTACGGTAGTGTTTTGGCAGAAAATTGCTTTTTTCGAAAATCGAGCAATTCGCTGATAACTCGAGAACGGTCGAATGTTAGCGTTTGCCGTATGTTGCATTGCGTTCAGCGCATCGAATTACCCTTATACACTGAATTTGGAGTGGTTACGGGAAGTGTACGGTAGTGTTTTGGTAGGAAAACCCGTTTATGCGATATTCGTGCGTTTCACGGGCAGAAAAGCACGTTTTACACAGTCCTCACTGTTTTGAGGATAACTCAAGAACGGTCGAATGTTAGCGTTTGCCGTATGTTGCATCGTGTTCAGCGCATCGAATTACCCCTATACAGTGAATTTGAAGCGTTTAAGGGAAGTGTACGGTAATGTTTTGACAGAAAATTGCTTTTTTCGAAAATCAAGCAATTCGCTGATAACTCGAGAACGGTCGAATGTTAGCGTTTGCCGTATGTTGCATTGGGTTCAGCGCATCGAATTACCCCTATAGAGTGAATTTGGAGTGGTTACGGGAAGTGCACGGTAGTGTTTTGGAAGGAAAACCCGTTTAGGCGATATTCGTGCGTTTCACGGGCAGAAAAGCACGTTTTACACAGTCCTCACTGTTTTGATGATAACTCAAGAACGGTCGAATGTTAGCGTTTGCCGTATGTTGCATCGTGTTCAGCACATCGAATTACCCCTATACAGTTAATTTGAAGCGTTTAAGGGAAGTGTACGGTAGTGTTTTGGCAGAAAATTGCTTTTTTCGAAAATTGAGCAATTCGCTGATAACTCGAGAACGGTCGAATGTTAGCGTTTGCCGTATGTTGCATCGTGTTCAGCACATCGAATTACCCCTATAAAGTTAATTTGAAGCGTTTAAGGGAAGTGTACGGTAGTGTTTTGACAGAAAATAGCTTTTTTCGAAAATCAAGCAATTCGCTGATAACTCGAGAACGGTCGAATGTTAGCGTTTGCCGTATGTTGCATTGGGTTCAGCGCATCGAATTACCCCTGTAGAGTGAATTTGGAGTGGTTACGGGAAGTGTACGGTAGTGTTTTGGAAGGAAAACCCGTTTATGCGATATTCGTGCGTTTCACGGGCAGAAAAGCACGTTTTACACAGTCCTCACTGTTTTGATGATAACTCAAGAACGGTCGAATGTTAGCGTTTGCCGTATGTTGCATCGTGTTCAGCGCATCGAATTACCCCTATACAGTGAATTTGAAGCGTTTAAGGGAAGTGTACGGTAGTGTGTTGGCAGAAAATTGCTTTTTTCGAAAATTGAGCAATTCGCTGATAACTCGAGAACGGTCGAATGTTCGCGTTTGCCGTATGTTGCATTGCGTTCAGCGCATCGAATTACCCCTACAGAGTGAATTTGGAGTGGTTACGGGAAGTGTACGGTAGTGTTTTGGAAGGAAAACCCGTTTATGCGATATTCGTGCGTTTCACGGGCAGAAAAGCACGTTTTACACAGTCCTCACTGTTTTGATGATAACTCAAGAACGGTCGAATGTTAGCGTTTGCCGTATGTTGCATCGTGTTCAGCGCATCGAATTACCCCTATACAGTGAATTTGAAGCGTTTAAGGGAAGTGTACGGTAATGTTTTGACAGAAAATTGCTTTTTTCGAAAATCAAGCAATTCGCTGATAACTCGAGAACGGTCGAATGTTAGCGTTTGCCGTATGTTGCATTGCGTTCAGCGCATCGAATTACCCCTATACACTGAATTTGGAGTGGTTACGGGAAGTGCACGGTAGTGTTTTGGAAGGAAAACCCGTTTAGGCGATATTCGTGCGTTTCACGGGCAGAAAAGCACGTTTTACACAGTCCTCACTGTTTTGATGATAACTCAAGAACGGTCGAATGTTAGCGTTTGCCGTATGTTGCATCGTGTTCAGCACATCGAATTACCCCAATACAGTTAATTTGAAGCGTTTAAGGGAAGTGTACGGTAGTGTTTTGGCAGAAAATTGCTTTTTTCGAAAATTGAGCAATTCGCTGATAACTCGAGAACGGTCGAATGTTAGCGTTTGCCGTATGTTGCATCGTGTTCAGCACATCGAATTACCCCTATAAAGTTAATTTGAAGCGTTTAAGGGAAGTGTACGGTAGTGTTTTGACAGAAAATAGCTTTTTTCGAAAATCAAGCAATTCGCTGATAACTCGAGAACGGTCGAATGTTAGCGTTTGCCGTATGTTGCATTGGGTTCAGCGCATCGAATTACCCCTGTAGAGTGAATTTGGAGTGGTTACGGGAAGTGTACGGTAGTGTTTTGGAAGGAAAACCCGTTTATGCGATATTCGTGCGTTTCACGGGCAGAAAAGCACGTTTTACACAGTCCTCACTGTTTTGATGATAACTCAAGAACGGTCGAATGTTAGCGTTTGCCGTATGTTGCATCGTGTTCAGCACATCGAATTACCCCTATACAGTTAATTTGAAGCGTTTAAGGGAAGTGTACGGTAGTGTTTTGGCAGAAAATTGCTTTTTTCGAAAATTGAGCAATTCGCTGATAACTCGAGAACGGTCGAATGTTAGCGTTTGCCGTATGTTGCATCGTGTTCAGCACATCGAATTACCCCTATACAGTGAATTTGAAGCGTTTAAGGGAAGTGTACGGTAGTGTTTTGGCAGAAAATTGCTTTTTTTCGAAAATCGAGCAATTCGCTGATAACTCGAGAACGGTCGAATGTTAGCGTTTGCCGTATGTTGCATTGCGTTCAGCGCATCGAATTACCCCTATACACTGAATTTGGAGTGGTTACGGGAAGTGTACGGTAGTGTTTTGGTAGGAAAACCCGTTTATGCGATATTCGTGCGTTTCACGGGCAGAAAAGCACGTTTTACACAGTCCTCACTGTTTTGATGATAACTCAAGAACGGTCGAATGTTAGCGTTTGCCGTATGTTGCATCGTGTTCAGCGCATCGAATTACCCCTATACAGTGAATTTGAAGCGTTTAAGGGAAGTGTACGGTAATGTTTTGACAGAAAATTGCTTTTTTCGAAAATCAAGCAATTCGCTGATAACTCGAGAACGGTCGAATGTTAGCGTTTGCCGTATGTTGCATTGGGTTCAGCGCATCGAATTACCCCTGTAGAGTGAATTTGGAGTGGTTACGGGAAGTGTACGGTAGTGTTTTGGAAGGAAAACCCGTTTATGCGATATTCGTGCGTTTCACGGGCAGAAAAGCACGTTTTACACAGTCCTCACTGTTTTGATGATAACTCAAGAACGGTCGAATGTTAGCGTTTGCCGTATGTTGCATCGTGTTCAGCGCATCGAATTACCCCTATACAGTGAATTTGAAGCGTTTAAGGGAAGTGTACGGTAGTGTGTTGGCAGAAAATTGCTTTTTTCGAAAATTGAGCAATTCGCTGATAACTCGAGAACGGTCGAATGTTCGCGTTTGCCGTATGTTGCATTGCGTTCAGCGCATCGAATTACCCCTACAGAGTGAATTTGGAGTGGTTACGGGAAGTGTACGGTAGTGTTTTGGAAGGAAAACCCGTTTATGCGATATTCGTGCGTTTCACGGGCAGAAAAGCACGTTTTACACAGTCCTCACTGTTTTGATGATAACTCAAGAACGGTCGAATGTTAGCGTTTGCCGTATGTTGCATCGTGTTCAGCGCATCGAATTACCCCTATACAGTGAATTTGAAGCGTTTAAGGGAAGTGTACGGTAATGTTTTGACAGAAAATTGCTTTTTTCGAAAATCAAGCAATTCGCTGATAACTCGAGAACGGTCGAATGTTAGCGTTTGCCGTATGTTGCATTGCGTTCAGCGCATCGAATTACCCCTATACACTGAATTTGGAGTGGTTACGGGAAGTGCACGGTAGTGTTTTGGAAGGAAAACCCGTTTAGGCGATATTCGTGCGTTTCACGGGCAGAAAAGCACGTTTTACACAGTCCTCACTGTTTTGATGATAACTCAAGAACGGTCGAATGTTAGCGTTTGCCGTATGTTGCATCGTGTTCAGCACATCGAATTACCCCTATACAGTTAATTTGAAGCGTTTAAGGGAAGTGTACGGTAGTGTTTTGGCAGAAAATTGCTTTTTTCGAAAATTGAGCAATTCGCTGATAACTCGAGAACGGTCGAATGTTAGCGTTTGCCGTATGTTGCATCGTGTTCAGCACATCGAATTACCCCTATAAAGTTAATTTGAAGCGTTTAAGGGAAGTGTACGGTAGTGTTTTGACAGAAAATAGCTTTTTTCGAAAATCAAGCAATTCGCTGATAACTCGAGAACGGTCGAATGTTAGCGTTTGCCGTATGTTGCATTGGGTTCAGCGCATCGAATTACCCCTGTAGAGTGAATTTGGAGTGGTTACGGGAAGTGTACGGTAGTGTTTTGGAAGGAAAACCCGTTTATGCGATATTCGTGCGTTTCACGGGCAGAAAAGCACGTTTTACACAGTCCTCACTGTTTTGATGATAACTCAAGAACGGTCGAATGTTAGCGTTTGCCGTATGTTGCATCGTGTTCAGCACATCGAATTACCCCTATACAGTTAATTTGAAGCGTTTAAGGGAAGTGTACGGTAGTGTTTTGGCAGAAAATTGCTTTTTTCGAAAATTGAGCAATTCGCTGATAACTCGAGAACGGTCGAATGTTAGCGTTTGCCGTATGTTGCATCGTGTTCAGCACATCGAATTACCCCTATACAGTGAATTTGAAGCGTTTAAGGGAAGTGTACGGTAGTGTTTTGGCAGAAAATTGCTTTTTTCGAAAATCGAGCAATTCGCTGATAACTCGAGAACGGTCGAATGTTAGCGTTTGCCGTATGTTGCATTGCGTTCAGCGCATCGAATTACCCCTATACACTGAATTTGGAGTGGTTACGGGAAGTGTACGGTAGTGTTTTGGTAGGAAAACCCGTTTATGCGATATTCGTGCGTTTCACGGGCAGAAAAGCACGTTTTACACAGTCCTCACTGTTTTGATGATAACTCAAGAACGGTCGAATGTTAGCGTTTGCCGTATGTTGCATCGTGTTCAGCGCATCGAATTACCCCTATACAGTGAATTTGAAGCGTTTAAGGGAAGTGTACGGTAATGTTTTGACAGAAAATTGCTTTTTTCGAAAATCAAGCAATTCGCTGATAACTCGAGAACGGTCGAATGTTAGCGTTTGCCGTATGTTGCATTGGGTTCAGCGCATCGAATTACCCCTATAGAGTGAATTTGGAGTGGTTACGGGAAGTGTACGGTAGTGTTTTGGAAGGAAAACCCGTTTAGGCGATATTCGTGCGTTTCACGGGCAGAAAAGCACGTTTTACACAGTCCTCACTGTTTTGATGATAACTCAAGAACGGTCGAATGTTAGCGTTTGCCGTATGTTGCATCGTGTTCAGCACATCGACTTACCCCTATACAGTGAATTTGAAGCGTTTAAGGGAAGTGTACGGTAGTGTTTTGGCAGAAAATTGCTTTTTTCAAAAATCGAGCAATTCGCTGATAACTCGAGAACGGTCGAATGTTAGCGTTTGCCGTATGTTGCATCGTGTTTAGCACATCGAATTACCCCTATACAGTTAATTTGAAGCGTTTAAGGGAAGTGTACGGTAGTGTTTTGGCAGAAAATTGCTTTTTTCGAAAATTGAGCAATTCGCTGATAACTCGAGAACGGTCGAATATTAGCGTTTGCCGTATGTTGCATCGTGTTCAGCACATCGAATTACCCCTATACAGTGAATTTGAAGCGTTTAAGGGAAGTGTACGGTAGTGTTTTGGCAGAAAATTGCTTTTTTCGAAAATCGAGCAATTCGCTGATAACTCGAGAACGGTCGAATGTTAGCGTTTGCCGTATGTTGCATCGTGTTCAGCGCATCGAATTACGCCTATACAGTGAATTTGCAGCGTTTAAGGGAAGTGTACGGTACTGTTTTGGCAGAAAATTGCTTTTTTCGAAAATTGAGCAATTAGCTGATAACTCGAGAACGGTCGAATGTTAGCGTTTGCCGTATGTTGCATCGTGTTCAGCACATCGACTTACCCCTATACAGTGAATTTGAAGCGTTTAAGGGAAGTGTACGGTAGTGTTTTGGCAGAAAATTGCTTTTTTCAAAAATCGAGCAATTCGCTGATAACTCGAGAACGGTCGAATGTTAGCGTTTGCCGTATGTTGCATCGTGTTTAGCACATCGAATTACCCCTATACAGTTAATTTGAAGCGTTTAAGGGAAGTGTACGGTAGTGTTTTGGCAGAAAATTGCTTTTTTCGAAAATTGAGCAATTCGCTGATAACTCGAGAACGGTCGAATGTTAGCGTTTGCCGTATGTTGCATCGTGTTCAGCACATCGAATTACCCCTATACAGTGAATTTGAAGCGTTTAAGGGAAGTGTACGGTAGTGTTTTGGCAGAAAATTGCTTTTTTCGAAAATCGAGCAATTCGCTGATAACTCGAGAACGGTCGAATGTTAGCGTTTGCCGTATGTTGCATTGCGTTCAGCGCATCGAATTACCCCTATACACTGAATTTGGAGTGGTTACGGGAAGTGTACGGTAGTGTTTTGGTAGGAAAACCCGTTTATGCGATATTCGTGCGTTTCACGGGCAGAAAAGCACGTTTTACACAGTCCTCACTGTTTTGATGATAACTCAAGAACGGTCGAATGTTAGCGTTTGCCGTATGTTGCATCGTGTTCAGCGCATCGAATTACCCCTATACAGTGAATTTGAAGCGTTTAAGGGAAGTGTACGGTAGTGTGTTGGCAGAAAATTGCTTTTTTCGAAAATTGAGCAATTCGCTGATAACTCGAGAACGGTCGAATGTTCGCGTTTGCCGTATGTTGCATTGCGTTCAGCGCATCGAATTACCCCTACAGAGTGAATTTGGTGTGGTTACGGGAAGTGTACGGTAGTGTTTTGGAAGGAAAACCCGTTTATGCGATATTCGTGCGTTTCACGGGCAGAAAAGCACGTTTTACACAGTCCTCACTGTTTTGATGATAACTCAAGAACGGTCGAATGTTAGCGTTTGCCGTATGTTGCATCGTGTTCAGCGCATCGAATTACCCCTATACAGTGAATTTGAAGCGTTTAAGGGAAGTGTACGGTAATGTTTTGACAGAAAATTGCTTTTTTCGAAAATCAAGCAATTCGCTGATAACTCGAGAACGGTCGAATGTTAGCGTTTGCCGTATGTTGCATTGCGTTCAGCGCATCGAATTACCCCTATACACTGAATTTGGAGTGGTTACGGGAAGTGTACGGTAGTGTTTTGGTAGGAAAACCCGTTTATGCGATATTCGTGCGTTTCACGGGCAGAAAAGCACGTTTTACACAGTCCTCACTGTTTTGATGATAACTCAAGAACGGTCGAATGTTAGCGTTTGCCGTATGTTGCATCGTGTTCAGCGCATCGAATTACGCCTATACAGTGAATTTGCAGCGTTTAAGGGAAGTGTACGGTACTGTTTTGGCAGAAAATTGCTTTTTTCGAAAATTGAGCAATTAGCTGATAACTCGAGAACGGTCGAATGTTAGCGTTTGCCGTATGTTGCATCGTGTTCAGCACATCGACTTACCCCTATACAGTGAATTTGAAGCGTTTAAGGGAAGTGTACGGTAGTGTTTTGGCAGAAAATTGCTTTTTTCAAAAATCGAGCAATTCGCTGATAACTCGAGAACGGTCGAATGTTAGCGTTTGCCGTATGTTGCATCGTGTTTAGCACATCGAATTACCCCTATACAGTTAATTTGAAGCGTTTAAGGGAAGTGTACGGTAGTGTTTTGGCAGAAAATTGCTTTTTTCGAAAATTGAGCAATTCGCTGATAACTCGAGAACGGTCGAATGTTAGCGTTTGCCGTATGTTGCATCGTGTTCAGCACATCGAATTACCCCTATACAGTGAATTTGAAGCGTTTAAGGGAAGTGTACGGTAGTGTTTTGGCAGAAAATTGCTTTTTTCGAAAATCGAGCAATTCGCTGATAACTCGAGAACGGTCGAATGTTAGCGTTTGCCGTATGTTGCATTGCGTTCAGCGCATCGAATTACCCCTATACACTGAATTTGGAGTGGTTACGGGAAGTGTACGGTAGTGTTTTGGTAGGAAAACCCGTTTATGCGATATTCGTGCGTTTCACGGGCAGAAAAGCACGTTTTACACAGTCCTCACTGTTTTGATGATAACTCAAGAACGGTCGAATGTTAGCGTTTGCCGTATGTTGCATCGTGTTCAGCGCATCGAATTACGCCTATACAGTGAATTTGCAGCGTTTAAGGGAAGTGTACGGTACTGTTTTGGCAGAAAATTGCTTTTTTCGAAAATTGAGCAATTAGCTGATAACTCGAGAACGGTCGAATGTTAGCGTTTGCTGTATGTTGCATCGTGTTCAGCACATCGACTTACCCCTATACAGTGAATTTGAAGCGTTTAAGGGAAGTGTACGGTAGTGTTTTGGCAGAAAATTGCTTTTTTCAAAAATCGAGCAATTCGCTGATAACTCGAGAACGGTCGAATGTTAGCGTTTGCCGTATGTTGCATCGTGTTTAGCACATCGAATTACCCCTATACAGTTAATTTGAAGCGTTTAAGGGAAGTGTACGGTAGTGTTTTGGCAGAAAATTGCTTTTTTCGAAAATTGAGCAATTCGCTGATAACTCGAGAACGGTCGAATGTTAGCGTTTGCCGTATGTTGCATCGTGTTCAGCACATCGAATTACCCCTATACAGTGAATTTGAAGCGTTTAAGGGAAGTGTACGGTAGTGTTTTGGCAGAAAATTGCTTTTTTCGAAAATCGAGCAATTCGCTGATAACTCGAGAACGGTCGAATGTTAGCGTTTGCCGTATGTTGCATTGCGTTCAGCGCATCGAATTACCCCTATACACTGAATTTGGAGTGGTTACGGGAAGTGTACGGTAGTGTTTTGGTAGGAAAACCCGTTTATGCGATATTCGTGCGTTTCACGGGCAGAAAAGCACGTTTTACACAGTCCTCACTGTTTTGATGATAACTCAAGAACGGTCGAATGTTAGCGTTTGCCGTATGTTGCATCGTGTTCAACGCATCGAATTACGCCTATACAGTGAATTTGCAGCGTTTAAGGGAAGTGTACGGTACTGTTTTGGCAGAAAATTGCTTTTTTCGAAAATTGAGCAATTAGCTGATAACTCGAGAACGGTCGAATGTTAGCGTTTGCCGTATGTTGCATCGTGTTCAGCACATCGACTTACCCCTATACAGTGAATTTGAAGCGTTTAAGGGAAGTGTACGGTAGTGTTTTGGCAGAAAATTGCTTTTTTCAAAAATCGAGCAATTCGCTGATAACTCGAGAACGGTCGAATGTTAGCGTTTGCCGTATGTTGCATTGGGTTCAGCGCATCGAATTACCCCTATAGAGTGAATTTGGAGTGGTTACGGGAAGTGCACGGTAGTGTTTTGGAAGGAAAACCCGTTTAGGCGATATTCGTGCGTTTCACGGGCAGAAAAGCACGTTTTACACAGTCCTCACTGTTTTGATGATAACTCAAGAACGGTCGAATGTTAGCGTTTGCCGTATGTTGCATCGTGTTCAGCACATCGAATTACCCCTATACAGTTAATTTGAAGCGTTTAAGGGAAGTGTACGGTAGTGTTTTGGCAGAAAAGTGCTTTTTTCGAAAATTGAGCAATTCGCTGATAACTCGAGAACGGTCGAATGTTAGCGTTTGCCGTATGTTGCATCGTGTTCAGCACATCGAATTACCCCTATACAGTTAATTTGAAGCGTTTAAGGGAAGTGTACGGTAATGTTTTGACAGAAAATTGCTTTTTTCGAAAATCAAGCAATTCGCTGATAACTCGAGAACGGTCGAATGTTAGCGTTTGCCGTATGTTGCATTGCGTTCAGCGCATCGAATTACCCCTATACACTGAATTTGGAGTGGTTACGGGAAGTGTACGGTAGTGTTTTGGTAGGAAAACCCGTTTATGCGATATTCGTGCGTTTCACGGGCAGAAAAGCACGTTTTACCCAGTCCTCACTGTTTTGATGATAACTCAAGAACGGTCGAATGTTAGCGTTTGCCGTATGTTGCATCGTGTTCAGCGCATCGAATTACCCCTATACAGTGAATTTGAAGCGTTTAAGGGAAGTGTACGTTAGTGTTTTGGCAGAAAATTGCTTTTTTCGAAAATCGAGCAATTCGCTGATAACTCGAGAACGGTCGAATGTTAGCGTTTGCCGTATGTTGCATTGCGTTCAGCGCATCGAATTACCCTTATACACTGAATTTGGAGTGGTTAAGGGAAGTGTACGGTAGTGTTTTGGTAGGAAAACCCGTTTATGCGATATTCGTGCGTTTCACGGGCAGAAAAGCACGTTTTACACAGTCCTCACTGTTTTGAGGATAACTCAAGAACGGTCGAATGTTAGCGTTTGCCGTATGTTGCATCGTGTTCAGCGCATCGAATTACCCCTATACAGTGAATTTGAAGCGTTTAAGGGAAGTGTACGGTAATGTTTTGACAGAAAATTGCTTTTTTCGAAAATCAAGCAATTCGCTGATAACTCGAGAACGGTCGAATGTTAGCGTTTGCCGTATGTTGCATTGGGTTCAGCGCATCGAATTACCCCTATAGAGTGAATTTGGAGTGGTTACGGGAAGTGTACGGTAGTGTTTTGGAAGGAAAACCCGTTTAGGCGATATTCGTGCGTTTCACGGGCAGAAAAGCACGTTTTACACAGTCCTCACTGTTTTCATGATAACTCAAGAACGGTCGAATGTTAGCGTTTGCCGTATGTTGCATCGTGTTCAGCACATCGAATTACCCCTATACAGTGAATTTGAAGCGTTTAAGGGAAGTGTACGGTAGTGTTTTGGCAGAAAATTGCTTTTTTCGAAAATCGAGCAATTCGCTGATAACTCGAGAACGGTCGAATGTTAGCGTTTGCCGTATGTTGCATCGTGTTCAGCACATCGAATTACCCCTATACAGTGAATTTGAAGCGTTTAAGGGAAGTGTACGGTAGTGTTTTGGCAGAAAATTGCTTTTTCGAAAATCGAGCAATTCGCTGATAACTCGAGAACGGTCGAATGTTAGCGTTTGCCGTATGTTGCATTGCGTTCAGCGCATCGAATTACCCCTATACACTGAATTTGGAGTGGTTACGGGAAGTGTACGGTAGTGTTTTGGTAGGAAAACCCGTTTATGCGATATTCGTGCGTTTCACGGGCAGAAAAGCACGTTTTACACAGTCCTCACTGTTTTGATGATAACTCGAGAACGGTCGAATGTTAGCGTTTGCCGTATGTTGCATCGTGTTCAGCGCATCGAATTACCCCTATACAGTGAATTTCAAGCGTTTAAGAGAAGTGTACGGTAGTGTTTTGGCAGAAAATTGCTTTTTTCGAAAATTGAGCAATTCGCTGATAACTCGAGAACGGTCGAATGTTAGCGTTTGCCGTATGTTGCATCGTGTTCAGCAACTCGACTTACCCCTATACAGTGAATTTGAAGCGTTTAAGGGAAGTGTACGGTAGTGTTTTGGCAGAAAATTGCTTTTTTCAAAAATCGAGCAATTCGCTGATAACTCGAGAACGGTTGAATGTTGGCGTTTGCCGTATGTTGCATCGTGTTCAGCACATCGAATTACCCCTATACAGTTAATTTGAAGCGTTTAAGGGAAGTGTACGGTAGTGTTTTGGCAGAAAATTGCTTTTTTCGAAAATTGAGCAATTCGCTGATAACTCGAGAACGGTCGAATGTTAGCGTTTGCCGTATGTTGCATCGTGTTCAGCACATCGAATTACCCCTATACAGTTAATTTAAAGCGTTTAAGGGAAGTGTACGGTAGTGTTTTGGCCGAAAATTGCTTTTTCGAAAATCGAGGAATTCGCTGATAACTCGAGAACGGTCGAATGTTAGCGTTTGCCGTATGTTGCATTGCGTTCAGCGCATCGAATTACCCCTATACACTGAATTTGGAGTGGTTACGGGAAGTGTACGGTAGTGTTTTGGTAGGAAAACCCGTTTATGCGATATTCGTGCGTTTCACGGGCAGAAAAGCACGTTTTACACAGTCCTCACTGTTTTGATGATAACTGAAGAACGGTCGAATGTTAGCGTTTGCCGTATGTGGCATCGTGTTCAGCGCATCGAATTACGCCTATACAGTGAATTTGAAGCGTTTAAGGGAAGTGTACGGTACTGTTTTGGCAGAAAATTGTTTTTTTCGAAAATTGAGCAATTCGCTGATAACTCGAGAACGGTCGAATGTTAGCGTTTGCCGTATGTTGCATCGTGATCAGCACATCGAATTACCCCTATACAGTGAATTTGAAGCGTTTAAGGGAAGTGTACGGTAGTGTTTTGGCAGAAAATTGCTTTTTTCGAAAATCGAGCAATTCGCCGATAACTCGAGAACGGTCGAATGTTAGCGTTTGCCGTATATTGCATTGCGTTCAGCGCATCGAATTACCCCTATACACTAAATTTGGAGTGGTTACGGGAAGTGTACGGTAGTGTTTTGGTAGGAAAACCCGTTTATGCGATATTCGTGCGTTTTTCACGGGCAGAAAAGCACGTTTTACGCAGTCCTCACTGTTTTGATGATAACTCAAGAACGGTCGAATGTTAGCGTTTGCCGTATGTTGCATCGTGTTCAGCGCACCGAATTACCCCTATACAGTGAATTTGAAGCGTTTAAGGGAAGTGTACGGTAATGTTTTGACAGAAAATTGCTTTTTTCGAAAATCAAGCAATTCGCTGATAACTCGAGAACGGTCGAATGTTAGCGATTGCCGAATGTTGCATTGCGTTCAGCGCATCGAATTACCCCTATAGAGTGAATTTGGAGTGGTTACGGGAAGTGTACGGTAGTGTTTTGGAAGGAAAACCCGTTTATGCGATATTCGTGCGTTTCACGGGCAGAAAAGCACGTTTTACACAGTCCTCACTCTTTTGATGATAACTCAAGAACGGTCGAATGTTAGCGTTTGCCGTATGTTGCATCGTATTCAGCACATCGAATTACCCCTATACAGTTAATTTCAAGCGTTTAAGGGAAGTGTACGGTAGTGTTTTGGCAGAAAATTGCTTTTTTCGAAAATTGAGCAATTCGCTGATAACTCGAGAACGGTCGAATGTTAGCGTTTGCCGTATGTTGCATCGTGTTCAGCACATCGAATTACCCCTATACAGTGATTTTGAAGCGTTTAAGGGAAGTGTACGGTAGTGTTTTGGCAGAAAATTGCTTTTTTCGAAAATCGAGCAATTCGCTGATAACTCGAGAACGGTCGAATGTTAGCGTTTGCCGTATGTTGCATTGCGTTCAGCGCATCGAATTACCCCTATACACTGAATTTGGAGTGGTTACGGGAAGTGTACGGTAGTGTTTTGGTAGGAAAACCCGTTTATGCGATATTCGTGCGTTTCACGGGCAGAAAAGCACGTTTTACACAGTCCTCACTGTTTTGAGGATAACTCAAGAACGGTCGAATGTTAGCGTTTGCCGTATGTTGCATCGTGTTCAGCGCATCGAATTACCCCTATACAGTGAATTTGAAGCGTTTAAGGGAAGTGTACGGTAATGTTTTGACAGAAAATTGCTTTTTTCGAAAATTAAGCAATTCGCTGATAACTCGAGAACGGTCAAATGTTAGCGTTTGCCGTATGTTGCATTGGGTTCAGCGCATCGAATTACCCCTATAGAGTGAATTTGGAGTGGTTACGGGAAGTGTACGGTAGTGTTTTGGAAGGAAAACCCGTTTATGCGATATTCGTGCGTTTCACGGGCAGAAAAGCACGTTTTACACAGTCCTCACTGTTTTGATGATAACTCAAGAACGGTCGAATGTTAGCGTTTGCCGTATGTTGCATCGTGTTCAGCACATCGAATTACCCCTATACAGTTAATTTGAAGCGTTTAAGGGAAGTGTACGGTAGTGTTTTGGCAGAAAATTGCTTTTTTCGAAAATCGAGCAATTCGCTGATAACTCGAGAACGGTCGAATGTTAGCGTTTGCCGTATGTTGCATTGCGTTCAGCGCATCGAATTACCCCTATACACTGAATTTGGAGTGGTTACGGGAAGTGTACGGTAGTGTTTTGGTAGGAAAACCCGTTTATGCGATATTCGTGCGTTTCACGGGCAGAAAAGCACGTTTTACACAGTCCTCACTGTTTTGATGATAACTCAAGAACGGTCGAATGTTAGCGTTTGCCGTATGTTGCATCGTGTTCAGCGCATCGAATTACCCCTATACAGTGAATTTGAAGCGTTTAAGGGAAGTGTACGGTAGTGTGTTGGCAGAAAATTGCTTTTTTCGAAAATTGAGCAATTCGCTGATAACTCGAGAACGGTCGAATGTTCGCGTTTGCCGTATGTTGCATTGCGTTCAGCGCATCGAATTACCCCTACAGAGTGAATTTGGTGTGGTTACGGGAAGTGTACGGTAGTGTTTTGGAAGGAAAACCCGTTTATGCGATATTCGTGCGTTTCACGGGCAGAAAAGCACGTTTTACACAGTCCTCACTGTTTTGATGATAACTCAAGAACGGTCGAATGTTAGCGTTTGCCGTATGTTGCATCGTGTTCAGCGCATCGAATTACCCCTATACAGTGAATTTGAAGCGTTTAAGGGAAGTGTACGGTAATGTTTTGACAGAAAATTGCTTTTTTCGAAAATCAAGCAATTCGCTGATAACTCGAGAACGGTCGAATGTTAGCGTTTGCCGTATGTTGCATTGCGTTCAGCGCATCGAATTACCCCTATACACTGAATTTGGAGTGGTTACGGGAAGTGTACGGTAGTGTTTTGGTAGGAAAACCCGTTTATGCGATATTCGTGCGTTTCACGGGCAGAAAAGCACGTTTTACACAGTCCTCACTGTTTTGATGATAACTCAAGAACGGTCGAATGTTAGCGTTTGCCGTATGTTGCATCGTGTTCAGCGCATCGAATTACGCCTATACAGTGAATTTGCAGCGTTTAAGGGAAGTGTACGGTACTGTTTTGGCAGAAAATTGCTTTTTTCGAAAATTGAGCAATTAGCTGATAACTCGAGAACGGTCGAATGTTAGCGTTTGCCGTATGTTGCATCGTGTTCAGCACATCGACTTACCCCTATACAGTGAATTTGAAGCGTTTAAGGGAAGTGTACGGTAGTGTTTTGGCAGAAAATTGCTTTTTTCAAAAATCGAGCAATTCGCTGATAACTCGAGAACGGTCGAATGTTAGCGTTTGCCGTATGTTGCATCGTGTTTAGCACATCGAATTACCCCTATACAGTTAATTTGAAGCGTTTAAGGGAAGTGTACGGTAGTGTTTTGGCAGAAAATTGCTTTTTTCGAAAATTGAGCAATTCGCTGATAACTCGAGAACGGTCGAATGTTAGCGTTTGCCGTATGTTGCATCGTGTTCAGCACATCGAATTACCCCTATACAGTGAATTTGAAGCGTTTAAGGGAAGTGTACGGTAGTGTTTTGGCAGAAAATTGCTTTTTTCGAAAATCGAGCAATTCGCTGATAACTCGAGAACGGTCGAATGTTAGCGTTTGCCGTATGTTGCATTGCGTTCAGCGCATCGAATTACCCCTATACACTGAATTTGGAGTGGTTACGGGAAGTGTACGGTAGTGTTTTGGTAGGAAAACCCGTTTATGCGATATTCGTGCGTTTCACGGGCAGAAAAGCACGTTTTACACAGTCCTCACTGTTTTGATGATAACTCAAGAACGGTCGAATGTTAGCGTTTGCCGTATGTTGCATCGTGTTCAGCGCATCGAATTACCCCTATACAGTGAATTTGAAGCGTTTAAGGGAAGTGTACGGTAGTGTGTTGGCAGAAAATTGCTTTTTTCGAAAATTGAGCAATTCGCTGATAACTCGAGAACGGTCGAATGTTCGCGTTTGCCGTATGTTGCATTGCGTTCAGCGCATCGAATTACCCCTACAGAGTGAATTTGGAGTGGTTACGGGAAGTGTACGGTAGTGTTTTGGAAGGAAAACCCGTTTATGCGATATTCGTGCGTTTCACGGGCAGAAAAGCACGTTTTACACAGTCCTCACTGTTTTGATGATAACTCAAGAACGGTCGAATGTTAGCGTTTGCCGTATGTTGCATCGTGTTCAGCGCATCGAATTACCCCTATACAGTGAATTTGAAGCGTTTAAGGGAAGTGTACGGTAATGTTTTGACAGAAAATTCCTTTTTTCGAAAATCAAGCAATTCGCTGATAACTCGAGAACGGTCGAATGTTAGCGTTTGCCGTATGTTGCATTGCGTTCAGCGCATCGAATTACCCCTATACACTGAATTTGGAGTGGTTACGGGAAGTGTACGGTAGTGTTTTGGTAGGAAAACCCGTTTATGCGATATTCGTGCGTTTCACGGGCAGAAAAGCACGTTTTACACAGTCCTCACTGTTTTGATGATAACTCAAGAACGGTCGAATGTTAGCGTTTGCCGTATGTTGCATCGTGTTCAGCGCATCGAATTACGCCTATACAGTGAATTTGCAGCGTTTAAGGGAAGTGTACGGTACTGTTTTGGCAGAAAATTGCTTTTTTCGAAAATTGAGCAATTAGCTGATAACTCGAGAACGGTCGAATGTTAGCGTTTGCCGTATGTTGCATCGTGTTCAGCACATCGACTTACCCCTATACAGTGAATTTGAAGCGTTTAAGGGAAGTGTACGGTAGTGTTTTGGCAGAAAATTGCTTTTTTCAAAAATCGAGCAATTCGCTGATAACTCGAGAACGGTCGAATGTTAACGTTTGCCGTATGTTGCATCGTGTTTAGCACATCGAATTACCCCTATACAGTTGATTTGAAGCGTTTAAGGGAAGTGTACGGTAGTGTTTTGGCAGAAAATTGCTTTTTTCGAAAATTGAGCAATTCGCTGATAACTCGAGAACGGTCGAATGTTAGCGTTTGCCGTATGTTGCATCGTGTTCAGCACATCGAATTACCCCTATACAGTGAATTTGAAGCGTTTAAGGGAAGTGTACGGTAGTGTTTTGGCAGAAAATTGCTTTTTTCGAAAATCGAGCAATTCGCTGATAACTCGAGAACGGTCGAATGTTAGCGTTTGCCGTATGTTGCATTGCGTTCAGCGCATCGAATTACCCCTATACACTGAATTTGGAGTGGTTACGGGAAGTGTACGGTAGTGTTTTGGTAGGAAAACCCGTTTATGCGATATTCGTGCGTTTCACGGGCAGAAAAGCACGTTTTACACAGTCCTCACTGTTTTGATGATAACTCAAGAACGGTCGAATGTTAGCGTTTGCCGTATGTTGCATCGTGTTCAGCGCATCGAATTACGCCTATACAGTGAATTTGCAGCGTTTAAGGGAAGTGTACGGTACTGTTTTGGCAGAAAATTGCTTTTTTCGAAAATTGAGCAATTAGCTGATAACTCGAGAACGGTCGAATGTTAGCGTTTGCTGTATGTTGCATCGTGTTCAGCACATCGACTTACCCCTATACAGTGAATTTGAAGCGTTTAAGGGAAGTGTACGGTAGTGTTTTGGCAGAAAATTGCTTTTTTCAAAAATCGAGCAATTCGCTGATAACTCGAGAACGGTCGAATGTTAGCGTTTGCCGTATGTTGCATCGTGTTTAGCACATCGAATTACCCCTATACAGTTAATTTGAAGCGTTTAAGGGAAGTGTACGGTAGTGTTTTGGCAGAAAATTGCTTTTTTCGAAAATTGAGCAATTCGCTGATAACTCGAGAACGGTCGAATGTTAGCGTTTGCCGTATGTTGCATCGTGTTCAGCACATCGAATTACCCCTATACAGTGAATTTGAAGCGTTTAAGGGAAGTGTACGGTAGTGTTTTGGCAGAAAATTGCTTTTTTCGAAAATCGAGCAATTCGCTGATAACTCGAGAACGGTCGAATGTTAGCGTTTGCCGTATGTTGCATTGCGTTCAGCGCATCGAATTACCCCTATACACTGAATTTGGAGTGGTTACGGGAAGTGTACGGTAGTGTTTTGGTAGGAAAACCCGTTTATGCGATATTCGTGCGTTTCACGGGCAGAAAAGCACGTTTTACACAGTCCTCACTGTTTTGATGATAACTCAAGAACGGTCGAATGTTAGCGTTTGCCGTATGTTGCATCGTGTTCAACGCATCGAATTACGCCTATACAGTGAATTTGCAGCGTTTAAGGGAAGTGTACGGTACTGTTTTGGCAGAAAATTGCTTTTTTCGAAAATTGAGCAATTAGCTGATAACTCGAGAACGGTCGAATGTTAGCGTTTGCCGTATGTTGCATCGTGTTCAGCACATCGACTTACCCCTATACAGTGAATTTGAAGCGTTTAAGGGAAGTGTACGGTAGTGTTTTGGCAGAAAATTGCTTTTTTCAAAAATCGAGCAATTCGCTGATAACTCGAGAACGGTCGAATGTTAGCGTTTGCCGTATGTTGCATTGGGTTCAGCGCATCGAATTACCCCTATAGAGTGAATTTGGAGTGGTTACGGGAAGTGCACGGTAGTGTTTTGGAAGGAAAACCCGTTTAGGCGATATTCGTGCGTTTCACGGGCAGAAAAGCACGTTTTACACAGTCCTCACTGTTTTGATGATAACTCAAGAACGGTCGAATGTTAGCGTTTGCCGTATGTTGCATCGTGTTCAGCACATCGAATTACCCCTATACAGTTAATTTGAAGCGTTTAAGGGAAGTGTACGGTAGTGTTTTGGCAGAAAAGTGCTTTTTTCGAAAATTGAGCAATTCGCTGATAACTCGAGAACGGTCGAATGTTAGCGTTTGCCGTATGTTGCATCGTGTTCAGCACATCGAATTACCCCTATACAGTTAATTTGAAGCGTTTAAGGGAAGTGTACGGTAATGTTTTGACAGAAAATTGCTTTTTTCGAAAATCAAGCAATTCGCTGATAACTCGAGAACGGTCGAATGTTAGCGTTTGCCGTATGTTGCATTGCGTTCAGCGCATCGAATTACCCCTATACACTGAATTTGGAGTGGTTACGGGAAGTGTACGGTAGTGTTTTGGTAGGAAAACCCGTTTATGCGATATTCGTGCGTTTCACGGGCAGAAAAGCACGTTTTACCCAGTCCTCACTGTTTTGATGATAACTCAAGAACGGTCGAATGTTAGCGTTTGCCGTATGTTGCATCGTGTTCAGCGCATCGAATTACCCCTATACAGTGAATTTGAAGCGTTTAAGGGAAGTGTACGTTAGTGTTTTGGCAGAAAATTGCTTTTTTCGAAAATCGAGCAATTCGCTGATAACTCGAGAACGGTCGAATGTTAGCGTTTGCCGTATGTTGCATTGCGTTCAGCGCATCGAATTACCCTTATACACTGAATTTGGAGTGGTTAAGGGAAGTGTACGGTAGTGTTTTGGTAGGAAAACCCGTTTATGCGATATTCGTGCGTTTCACGGGCAGAAAAGCACGTTTTACACAGTCCTCACTGTTTTGAGGATAACTCAAGAACGGTCGAATGTTAGCGTTTGCCGTATGTTGCATCGTGTTCAGCGCATCGAATTACCCCTATACAGTGAATTTGAAGCGTTTAAGGGAAGTGTACGGTAATGTTTTGACAGAAAATTGCTTTTTTCGAAAATCAAGCAATTCGCTGATAACTCGAGAACGGTCGAATGTTAGCGTTTGCCGTATGTTGCATTGGGTTCAGCGCATCGAATTACCCCTATAGAGTGAATTTGGAGTGGTTACGGGAAGTGTACGGTAGTGTTTTGGAAGGAAAACCCGTTTAGGCGATATTCGTGCGTTTCACGGGCAGAAAAGCACGTTTTACACAGTCCTCACTGTTTTCATGATAACTCAAGAACGGTCGAATGTTAGCGTTTGCCGTATGTTGCATCGTGTTCAGCACATCGAATTACCCCTATACAGTGAATTTGAAGCGTTTAAGGGAAGTGTACGGTAGTGTTTTGGCAGAAAATTGCTTTTTTCGAAAATCGAGCAATTCGCTGATAACTCGAGAACGGTCGAATGTTAGCGTTTGCCGTATGTTGCATCGTGTTCAGCACATCGAATTACCCCTATACAGTGAATTTGAAGCGTTTAAGGGAAGTGTACGGTAGTGTTTTGGCAGAAAATTGCTTTTTCGAAAATCGAGCAATTCGCTGATAACTCGAGAACGGTCGAATGTTAGCGTTTGCCGTATGTTGCATTGCGTTCAGCGCATCGAATTACCCCTATACACTGAATTTGGAGTGGTTACGGGAAGTGTACGGTAGTGTTTTGGTAGGAAAACCCGTTTATGCGATATTCGTGCGTTTCACGGGCAGAAAAGCACGTTTTACACAGTCCTCACTGTTTTGATGATAACTCAAGAACGGTCGAATGTTAGCGTTTGCCGTATGTTGCATCGTGTTCAGCGCATCGAATTACCCCTATACAGTGAATTTCAAGCGTTTAAGAGAAGTGTACGGTAGTGTTTTGGCAGAAAATTGCTTTTTTCGAAAATTGAGCAATTCGCTGATAACTCGAGAACGGTCGAATGTTAGCGTTTGCCGTATGTTGCATCGTGTTCAGCAACTCGACTTACCCCTATACAGTGAATTTGAAGCGTTTAAGGGAAGTGTACGGTAGTGTTTTGGCAGAAAATTGCTTTTTTCAAAAATCGAGCAATTCGCTGATAACTCGAGAACGGTTGAATGTTGGCGTTTGCCGTATGTTGCATCGTGTTCAGCACATCGAATTACCCCTATACAGTTAATTTGAAGCGTTTAAGGGAAGTGTACGGTAGTGTTTTGGCAGAAAATTGCTTTTTTCGAAAATTGAGCAATTCGCTGATAACTCGAGAACGGTCGAATGTTAGCGTTTGCCGTATGTTGCATCGTGTTCAGCACATCGAATTACCCCTATACAGTTAATTTAAAGCGTTTAAGGGAAGTGTACGGTAGTGTTTTGGCCGAAAATTGCTTTTTCGAAAATCGAGGAATTCGCTGATAACTCGAGAACGGTCGAATGTTAGCGTTTGCCGTATGTTGCATTGCGTTCAGCGCATCGAATTACCCCTATACACTGAATTTGGAGTGGTTACGGGAAGTGTACGGTAGTGTTTTGGTAGGAAAACCCGTTTATGCGATATTCGTGCGTTTCACGGGCAGAAAAGCACGTTTTACACAGTCCTCACTGTTTTGATGATAACTGAAGAACGGTCGAATGTTAGCGTTTGCCGTATGTGGCATCGTGTTCAGCGCATCGAATTACGCCTATACAGTGAATTTGAAGCGTTTAAGGGAAGTGTACGGTACTGTTTTGGCAGAAAATTGTTTTTTTCGAAAATTGAGCAATTCGCTGATAACTCGAGAACGGTCGAATGTTAGCGTTTGCCGTATGTTGCATCGTGATCAGCACATCGAATTACCCCTATACAGTGAATTTGAAGCGTTTAAGGGAAGTGTACGGTAGTGTTTTGGCAGAAAATTGCTTTTTTCGAAAATCGAGCAATTCGCCGATAACTCGAGAACGGTCGAATGTTAGCGTTTGCCGTATGTTGCATTGCGTTCAGCGCATCGAATTACCCCTATACACTAAATTTGGAGTGGTTACGGGAAGTGTACGGTAGTGTTTTGGTAGGAAAACCCGTTTATGCGATATTCGTGCGTTTTTCACGGGCAGAAAAGCACGTTTTACGCAGTCCTCACTGTTTTGATGCTAACTCAAGAACGGTCGAATGTTAGCGTTTGCCGTATGTTGCATCGTGTTCAGCGCACCGAATTACCCCTATACAGTGAATTTGAAGCGTTTAAGGGAAGTGTACGGTAATGTTTTGACAGAAAATTGCTTTTTTCGAAAATCAAGCAATTCGCTGATAACTCGAGAACGGTCGAATGTTAGCGATTGCCGAATGTTGCATTGCGTTCAGCGCATCGAATTACCCCTATAGAGTGAATTTGGAGTGGTTACGGGAAGTGTACGGTAGTGTTTTGGAAGGAAAACCCGTTTATGCGATATTCGTGCGTTTCACGGGCAGAAAAGCACGTTTTACACAGTCCTCACTCTTTTGATGATAACTCAAGAACGGTCGAATGTTAGCGTTTGCCGTATGTTGCATCGTATTCAGCACATCGAATTACCCCTATACAGTTAATTTCAAGCGTTTAAGGGAAGTGTACGGTAGTGTTTTGGCAGAAAATTGCTTTTTTCGAAAATTGAGCAATTCGCTGATAACTCGAGAACGGTCGAATGTTAGCGTTTGCCGTATGTTGCATCGTGTTCAGCACATCGAATTACCCCTATACAGTGATTTTGAAGCGTTTAAGGGAAGTGTACGGTAGTGTTTTGGCAGAAAATTGCTTTTTTCGAAAATCGAGCAATTCGCTGATAACTCGAGAACGGTCGAATGTTAGCGTTTGCCGTATGTTGCATTGCGTTCAGCGCATCGAATTACCCCTATACACTGAAATTGGAGTGGTTACGGGAAGTGTACGGTAGTGTTTTGGTAGGAAAACCCGTTTATGCGATATTCGTGCGTTTCACGGGCAGAAAAGCACGTTTTACACAGTCCTCACTGTTTTGAGGATAACTCAAGAACGGTCGAATGTTAGCGTTTGCCGTATGTTGCATCGTGTTCAGCGCATCGAATTACCCCTATACAGTGAATTTGAAGCGTTTAAGGGAAGTGTACGGTGATGTTTTGACAGAAAATTGCTTTTTTCGAAAATTAAGCAATTCGCTGATAACTCGAGAACGGTCAAATGTTAGCGTTTGCCGTATGTTGCATTGGGTTCAGCGCATCGAATTACCCCTATAGAGTGAATTTGGAGTGGTTACGGGAAGTGTACGGTAGTGTTTTGGAAGGAAAACCCGTTTATGCGATATTCGTGCGTTTCACGGGCAGAAAAGCACGTTTTACACAGTCCTCACTGTTTTGATGATAACTCAAGAACGGTCGAATGTTAGCGTTTGCCGTATGTTGCATCGTGTTCAGCACATCGAATTACCCCTATACAGTTAATTTGAAGCGTTTAAGGGAAGTGTACGGTAGTGTTTTGGCAGAAAATTGGTTTTTTCGAAAATTGAGCAATTCGCTGATAACTCGAGAACGGTCGAATGTTAGCGTTTGCCGTATGTTGCATCGTGTTCAGCACATCGAATTACCCCTATACAGTGAATTTGAAGCGTTTAAGGGAAGTGGACGGTAGTGTTTTGGCAGAAAATTGCTTTTTTCGAAAATCGAGCAATTCGCTGATAACTCGAGAACGGTCGAATGTTAGCGTTTGCCGTATGTTGCATTGCGTTCAGCGCATCGAATTACCCCTATACACTGAATTTGGAGTGGTTACGGGAAGTGTACGGTAGTGTTTTGGTAGGAAAACCCGTTTATGCGATATTCGTGCGTTTCACGGGCAGAAAAGCACGTTTTACACAGTCCTCACTGTTTTGATGATAACTCAAGAACGGTCGAATGTTAGCGTTTGCCGTATGTTGCATCGTGTTCAGCGCATCGAACTACCCCTATACAGTGAATTTGAAGCGTTTAAGGGAAGTGTACGGTAATGTTTTGACAGAAAATTGCTTTTTTCGAAAATCAAGCAATTCGCTGATAACTCGAGAACGGTGGAATGTTAGCGTTTGCCGTATGTTGCATTGCGTTCAGCGCATCGAATTACCCCTATACACTGAATTTGGAGTGGTTACGGGAAGTGTACGGTAGTGTTTTGGTAGGAAAACCCGTTTATGCGATATTCGTGCGTTTCACGGGCAGAAAAGCACGTTTTACACAGTCCTCACTGTTTTGATGATAACTCAAGAACGGTCGAATGTTAGCGTTTACCGTATGCTGCATCGTGTTCAGCGCATCGAATTACCCCTATACAGTGAATTTGAAGCGTTTAAGAGAAGTGTACGGTAGTGTTTTGGCAGAAAATTGCTTTTTTCGAAAATTGAGCAATTCGCTGATAACTCGAGAACGGTCGAATGTTAGCGTTTGCCGTATGTTGCATCGTGTTCAGCAACTCGAATTACCCCTATACAGTGAATTTGAAGCGTTTAAGGGAAGTGTACGGTAGTGTTTTGGCAGAAAATTGCTTTTTTCAAAAATCGAGCAATTCGCTGATAACTCGAGAACGGTTGACTGTTAGCGTTTGCCGTATGTTGCATCGTGTTCAGCACATCGAATTACCCCTATACAGTTAATTTGAAGCGTTTAAGGGAAGTGTACGGTAGTGTTTTGGCAGAAAATTGCTTTTTTCGAAAATTGAGCAATTCGCTGATAACTCGAGAACGGTCGAATGTTAGCGTTTGCCGTATGTTGCATCGTGTTCAGCACATCGAATTACCCCTATACAGTTAATTTGAAGCGTTTAAGGGAAGTGTACGGTAGTGTTTTGGCAGAAAATTGCTTTTTTCGAAAATTGAGCAATTCACTGATAACTCGAGAACGGTCGAATGTTAGCGTTTGCCGTATGTTGCATCGTGTTCAGCACATCGAATTACCCCTATACAGTGAATTTGAAGCGTTTAAGGGAAGTGTACGGTAGGGTTTGGCAGAAAATTGCTTTTTTCGAAAATCGAGCAATTCGCTGATAACTCGAGAACGGTCGAATGTTAGCGTTTGCCGTATATTGCATCGTGTTCAGCGCATCGAATTACCCCTATACAGTGAATTTGAAGCGTTTAAGGGAAGTGTACGGTAGTGTTTTGGCAGAAAATTGCTTTTTTCGAAAATCGAGCAATTCGCTGATAACTCGAGAACGGTCGAATGTTAGCGTTTGCCGTATGTTGCATTGCGTTCAGCGCATCGAATTACCCCTATACACTGAATTTGGAGTGGTTACGGGAAGTGTACGGTAGTGTTTTGGTAGGAAAACCCGTTTATGCGATATTCGTGCGTTTTTCACGGGCAGAAAAGCACGTTTTACACAGTCCTCACTGTTTTGATGATAACTCAAGAACGGTCGAATGTTAGCGTTTGCCGTATGTTGCATCGTGTTCAGCGCATCGAATTACCCCTATACAGTGAATTTGAAGCGTTTAAGGGAAGTGTACGGTAGTGTTTTGGCAGAAAATTGCTTTTTTCGAAAATCGAGCAATTCGCTGATAACTCGAGAACGGTCGAATGTTAGCGTTTGCCGTATGTTGCATTGCGTTCAGCGCATCGAATTACCCTTATACACTGAATTTGGAGTGGTTACGGGAAGTGTACGGTAGTGTTTTGGTAGGAAAACCCGTTTATGCGATATTCGTGCGTTTCACGGGCAGAAAAGCACGTTTTACACAGTCCTCACTGTTTTGAGGATAACTCAAGAACGGTTGAATGTTAGCGTTTGCCGTATGTTGCATCGTGTTCAGCGCATCGAATTACCCCTATACAGTGAATTTGAAGCGTTTAAGGGAAGTGTACGGTAATGTTTTGACAGAAAATTGCTTTTTTCGAAAATCAAGCAATTCGCTGATAACTCGAGAACGGTCGAATGTTAGCGTTTGCCGTATGTTGCATTGGGTTCAGCGCATCGAATTACCCCTATAGAGTGAATTTGGAGTGGTTACGGGAAGTGTACGGTAGTGTTTTGGAAGGAAAACCCGTTTAGGCGATATTCGTGCGTTTCACGGGCAGAAAAGCACGTTTTACACAGTCCTCACTGTTTTGATGATAACTCAAGAACGGTCGAATGTTAGCGTTTGCCGTATGTTGCATCGTGTTCAGCACATCGAATTACCCCTATACAGTTAATTTGAAGCGTTTAAGGGAAGTGTACGGTAGTGTTTTGGCAGAAAATTGCTTTTTTCGAAAATTGAGCAATTCGCTGATAACTCGAGAACGGTCGAATGTTAGCGTTTGCCGTATGTTGCATCGTGTTCAGCACATCGAATTACCCCTATACAGTTAATTTGAAGCGTTTAAGGGAAGTGTACGGTAGTGTTTTGACAGAAAATAGCTTTTTTCGAAAATCAAGCAATTCGCTGATAACTCGAGAACGGTCGAATGTTAGCGTTTGCCGTATGTTGCATTGGGTTCAGCGCATCGAATTACCCCTATAGAGTGAATTTGGAGTGGTTACGGGAAGTGTACGGTAGTGTTTTGGAAGGAAAACCCGTTTATGCGATATTCGTGCGTTTCACGGGCAGAAAAGCACGTTTTACACAGTCCTCACTGTTTTGATGATAACTCAAGAACGGTCGAATGTTAGCGTTTGCCGTATGTTGCATCGTGTTCAGCACATCGAATTACCCCTATACAGTGATTTTGAAGCGTTTAAGGGAAGTGTACGGTAGTGTTTTGGCAGAAAATTGCTTTTTTCGAAAATCGAGCAACTCGCTGATAACTCGAGAACGGTCGAATGTTAGCGTTTGCCGTATGTTGCATTGCGTTCAGCGCATCGAATTACCCCTATAGAGTGAATTTGAAGCGTTTAAGGGAAGTGTACGGTAGTGTTTTGGCAGAAAATTGCTTTTTTCGAAAATCGAGCAATTCGCTGATAACTCGAGAACGGTCAAATGTTAGCGTTTGCCGTATGTTGCATCGTGTTCAGCGCATCGAATTACCCCTATACAGTGAATTTGAAGCGTTTAAGGGAAGTGTACGGTAGTGTTTTGGCAGAAAATTGCTTTTTTCGAAAATCGAGCAATTCGCTGATAACTCGAGAACGGTCGAATGTTAGCGTTTGCCGTATGTTGCATCGTGTTCAGCACATCGAATTACCCCTATACAGTGAATTTGAAGCGTTTAAGGGAAGTGTACGGTAGTGTTTTGGCAGAAAATTGCTTTTTTCGAAAATCGAGCAATTCGCTGATAACTCGAGAACGGTCGAATGTTAGCGTTTGCCGTATGTTGCATCGTGTTCAGCGCATCGAATTACGCCTATACAGTGAATTTGCAGCGTTTAAGGGAAGTGTACGGTACTGTTTTGGCAGAAAATTGTTTTTTTCGAAAATTGAGCAATTCGCTGATAACTGGAGAACGGTCGAATGCTAGCGTTTGCCGTATGTTGCATTGCGTTCAGCGCATCGAATTACCCCTATAGAGTGAATTTGGAGTGGTTACGGGAAGTGTACGGTAGTGTTTTGGAAGGAAAACCCGTTTAGGCGATATTCGTGCGTTTCACGGTAGTGTCGTGCAGAAAAGCACGTTTTACACAGTCCTCACTGTTTTGATGATAACTCAAGAACGGTCGAATGTTAGCGTTTGCCGTATGTTGCATCGTGTTCAGCACATCGAATTACCCCTATACAGTTAATTTGAAGCGTTTAAGGGAAGTGTACGGTAGTGTTTTGGCAGAAAATTGCTTTTTTCGAAAATTGAGCAATTCGCTGATAACTCGAGAACGGTCGAATGTTAGCGTTTGCCGTATGTTGCATCGTGTTCAGCACATCGAATTACCCCTATACAGTGAATTTGAAGCGTTTAAGGGAAGTGTACGGTAGTGTTTTGGCAGAAAATTGCTTTTTCGAAAATCGAGCAATTCGCTGATAACTCGAGAACGGTCGAATGTTAGCGTTTGCCGTATGTTGCATTGCGTTCAGCGCATCGAATTACCCCTATACACTGAATTTGGAGTGGTTACGGGAAGTGTACGGTAGTGTTTTGGTAGGAAAACCCGTTTATGCGATATTCGTGCGTTTCACGGGCAGAAAAGCACGTTTTACACAGTCCTCACTGTTTTGATGATAACTCAAGAACGGTCGAATGTTAGCGTTTGCCGTATGTTGCATCGTGTTCAGCGCATCGAATTACCCCTATACAGTGAATTTCAAGCGTTTAAGAGAAGTGTACGGTAGTGTTTTGGCAGAAAATTGCTTTTTTCGAAAATTGAGCAATTCGCTGATAACTCGAGAACGGTCGAATGTTAGCGTTTGCCGTATGTTGCATCGTGTTCAGCAACTCGACTTACCCCTATACAGTGAATTTGAAGCGTTTAAGGGAAGTGTACGGTAGTGTTTTGGCAGAAAATTGCTTTTTTCAAAAATCGAGCAATTCGCTGATAACTCGAGAACGGTTGAATGTTAGCGTTTGCCGTATGTTGCATCGTGTTCAGCACATCGAATTACCCCTATACAGTTAATTTGAAGCGTTTAAGGGAAGTGTACGGTAGTGTTTTGGCAGAAAATTGCTTTTTTCGAAAATTGAGCAATTCGCTGATAACTCGAGAACGGTCGAATGTTAGCGTTTGCCGTATGTTGCATCGTGTTCAGCACATCGAATTACCCCTATACAGTGATTTTGAAGCGTTTAAGGGAAGTGTACGGTAGTGTTTTGGCAGAAAATTGCTTTTTTCGAAAATCGAGCAATTCGCTGATAACTCGAGAACGGTCGAATGTTAGCGTTTGCCGTATGTTGCATTGCGTTCAGCGCATCGAATTACCCCTATACACTGAATTTGGAGTGGTTACGGGAAGTGTACGGTAGTGTTTTGGTAGGAAAACCCGTTTATGCGATATTCGTGCGTTTCACGGGCAGAAAAGCACGTTTTACACAGTCCTCACTGTTTTGATGATAACTCAAGAACGGTCGAATGTTAGCGTTTGCCGTATGTTGCATCGTGTTCAGCACATCGAATTACCCCTATACAGTTCATTTGAAGCGTTTAAGGGAAGTGTACGGTAGTGTTTTGGCCGAAAATTGCTTTTTTCGAAAATCGAGCAATTCGCTGATAACTCGAGAACGGTCGAATGTTAGCGTTTGCCGTATGTTGCATTGCGTTCAGCGCATCGAATTACCCCTATACACTGAATTTGGAGTGGTTACGGGAAGTGTACGGTAGTGTTTTGGTAGGAAAACCCGTTTATGCGATATTCGTGCGTTTCACGGGCAGAAAAGCACGTTTTACACAGTCCTCACTGTTTTGATGATAACTGAAGAACGGTCGAATGTTAGCGTTTGCCGTATGTGGCATCGTGTTCAGCGCATCGAATTACGCCTATACAGTGAATTTGAAGCGTTTAAGGGAAGTGTACGGTACTGTTTTGGCAGAAAATTGTTTTTTTCGAAAATCGAGCAATTCGCCGATAACTCGAGAACGGTCGAATGTTAGCGTTTGCCGTATGTTGCATTGCGTTCAGCGCATCGAATTACCCCTATACACTAAATTTGGAGCGGTTACGGGAAGTGTACGGTAGTGTTTTGGTAGGAAAACCCGTTTATGCGATATTCGTGCGTTTTTCACGGGCAGAAAAGCACGTTTTACACAGTCCTCACTGTTTTGATGATAACTCAAGAACGGTCGAATGTTAGCGTTTGCCGTATGTTGCATCGTGTTCAGCGCATCGAATTACCCCTATACAGTGAATTTGAAGCGTTTAAGGGAAGTGTACGGTAATGTTTTGACAGAAAATTGCTTTTTTCGAAAATCAAGCAATCCGCTGATAACTCGAGAACGGTCGAATGTTAGCGATTGCCGAATGTTGCATTGTGTTCAGCGCATCGAATTACCCCTATAGAGTGAATTTGGAGTGGTTACGGGAAGTGTACGGTAGTGTTTTGGAAGGAAAACCCGTTTATGCGATATTCGTGCGTTTCACGGGCAGAAAAGCACGTTTTACACAGTCCTCACTCTTTTGATGATAACTCAAGAACGGTCGAATGTTAGCGTTTGCCGTATGTTGCATCGTATTCAGCACATCGAATTACCCCTATACAGTTAATTTGAAGCGTTTAAGGGAAGTGTACGGTAGTGTTTTGGCAGAAAATTGCTTTTTTCGAAAATTGAGCAATTCGCTGATAACTCGAGAACGGTCGAATGTTAGCGTTTGCCGTATGTTGCATCGTGTTCAGCAACTCGACTTACCCCTATACAGTGAATTTGAAGCGTTTAAGGGAAGTGTACGGTAGTGTTTTGGCAGAAAATTGCTTTTTTCAAAAATCGAGCAATTCGCTGATAACTCGAGAACGGTTGAATGTTAGCGTTTGCCGTATGTTGCATCGTGTTCAGCACATCGAATTACCCCTATACAGTTAATTTGAAGCTTTTAAGGGAAGTGTACGGTAGTGTTTTGGCAGAAAATTGCTTTTTTCGAAAATTGAGCAATTCGCTGATAACTCGAGAACGGTCGAATGTTAGCGTTTGCCGTATGTTGCATCGTGTTCAGCACATCGAATTACCCCTATACAGTGATTTTGAAGCGTTTAAGGGAAGTGTACGGTAGTGTTTTGGCAGAAAATTGCTTTTTTCGAAAATCGAGCAATTCGCTGATAACTCGAGAACGGTCGAATGTTAGCGTTTGCCGTATGTTGCATTGCGTTCAGCGCATCGAATTACCCCTATACACTGAATTTGGAGTGGTTACGGGAAGTGTACGGTAGTGTTTTGGTAGGAAAACCCGTTTATGCGATATTCGTGCGTTTCACGGGCAGAAAAGCACGTTTTACACAGTCCTCACTCTTTTGATGATAACTCAAGAACGGTCGAATGTTAGCGTTTGCCGTATGTTGCATCGTGTTCAGCACATCGAATTACCCCTATACAGTTAATTTGAAGCGTTTAAGGGAAGTGTACGGTAGTGTTTTGGCCGAAAATTGCTTTTTTCGAAAATCGAGCAATTCGCTGATAACTCGAGAACGGTCGAATGTTAGCGTTTGCCGTATGTTGCATCGTGTTCAGCACATCGAATTACCCCTATACAGTGATTTTGAAGCGTTTAAGGGAAGTGTACGGTAGTGTTTTGGCAGAAAATTGCTTTTTTCGAAAATCGAGCAATTCGCTGATAACTCGAGAACGGTCGAATGTTAGCGTTTGCCGTATGTTGCATTGCGTTCAGCGCATCGAATTACCCCTATACACTGAATTTGGAGTGGTTACGGGAAGTGTACGGTAGTGTTTTGGTAGGAAAACCCGTTTATGCGATATTCGTGCGTTTCACGGGCAGAAAAGCACGTTTTACACAGTCCTCACTGTTTTGAGGATAACTCAAGAACGGTCGAATGTTAGCGTTTGCCGTATGTTGCATCGTGTTCAGCGCATCGAATTACCCCTATACAGTGAATTTGAAGCGTTTAAGGGAAGTGTACGGTAATGTTTTGACAGAAAATTGCTTTTTTCGAAAATCAAGCAATTCGCTGATAACTCGAGAACGGTCAAATGTTAGCGTTTGCCGTATGTTGCATTGGGTTCAGCGCATCGAATTACCCCTATAGAGTGAATTTGGAGTGGTTACGGGAAGTGTACGGTAGTGTTTTGGAAGGAAAACCCGTTTATGCGATATTCGTGCGTTTCACGGGCAGAAAAGCACGTTTTACACAGTCCTCACTGTTTTGATGATAACTCAAGAACGGTCGAATGTTAGCGTTTGCCGTATGTTGCATCGTGTTCAGCACATCGAATTACCCCTATACAGTTAATTTGAAGCGTTTAAGGGAAGTGTACGGTAGTGTTTTGGCAGAAAATTGGTTTTTTCGAAAATTGAGCAATTCGCTGATAACTCGAGAACGGTCGAATGTTAGCGTTTGCCGTATGTTGCATCGTGTTCAGCACATCGAATTACCCCTATACAGTGAATTTGAAGCGTTTAAGGGAAGTGTACGGTAGTGTTTTGGCAGAAAATTGCTTTTTTCGAAAATCGAGCAATTCGCTGATAACTCGAGAACGGTCGAATGTTAGCGTTTGCCGTATGTTGCATTGCGTTCAGCGCATCGAATTACCCCTATACACTGAATTTGGAGTGGTTACGGGAAGTGTACGGTAGTGTTTTGGTAGGAAAACCCGTTTATGCGATATTCGTGCGTTTCACGGGCAGAAAAGCACGTTTTACACAGTCCTCACTGTTTTGATGATAACTCAAGAACGGTCGAATGTTAGCGTTTGCCGTATGTTGCATCGTGTTCAGCGCATCGAACTACCCCTATACAGTGAATTTGAAGCGTTTAAGGGAAGTGTACGGTAATGTTTTGACAGAAAATTGCTTTTTTCGAAAATCAAGCAATTCGCTGATAACTCGAGAACGGTGGAATGTTAGCGTTTGCCGTATGTTGCATTGCGTTCAGCGCATCGAATTACCCCTATACACTGAATTTGGAGTGGTTACGGGAAGTGTACGGTAGTGTTTTGGTAGGAAAACCCGTTTATGCGATATTCGTGCGTTTCACGGGCAGAAAAGCACGTTTTACACAGTCCTCACTGTTTTGATGATAACTCAAGAACGGTCGAATGTTAGCGTTTACCGTATGCTGCATCGTGTTCAGCGCATCGAATTACCCCTATACAGTGAATTTGAAGCGTTTAAGAGAAGTGTACGGTAGTGTTTTGGCAGAAAATTGCTTTTTTCGAAAATTGAGCAATTCGCTGATAACTCGAGAACGGTCGAATGTTAGCGTTTGCCGTATGTTGCATCGTGTTCAGCAACTCGAATTACCCCTATACAGTGAATTTGAAGCGTTTAAGGGAAGTGTACGGTAGTGTTTTGGCAGAAAATTGCTTTTTTCAAAAATCGAGCAATTCGCTGATAACTCGAGAACGGTTGACTGTTAGCGTTTGCCGTATGTTGCATCGTGTTCAGCACATCGAATTACCCCTATACAGTTAATTTGAAGCGTTTAAGGGAAGTGTACGGTAGTGTTTTGGCAGAAAATTGCTTTTTTCGAAAATTGAGCAATTCGCTGATAACTCGAGAACGGTCGAATGTTAGCGTTTGCCGTATGTTGCATCGTGTTCAGCACATCGAATTACCCCTATACAGTGAATTTGAAGCGTTTAAGGGAAGTGTACGGTAGTGTTTTGGCAGAAAATTGCTTTTTCGAAAATCGAGCAATTCGCTGATAACTCGAGAACGGTCGAATGTTAGCGTTTGCCGTATGTTGCATTGCGTTCAGCGCATCGAATTACCCCTATACACTGAATTTGGAGTGGTTACGGGAAGTGTACGGTAGTGTTTTGGTAGGAAAACCCGTTTATGCGATATTCGTGCGTTTCACGGGCAGAAAAGCACGTTTTACACAGTCCTCACTGTTTTGATGATAACTCAAGAACGGTCGAATGTTAGCGTTTGCCGTATGTTGCATCGTGTTCAGCGCATCGAATTACCCCTATACAGTGAATTTCAAGCGTTTAAGAGAAGTGTACGGTAGTGTTTTGGCAGAAAATTGCTTTTTTCGAAAATTGAGCAATTCGCTGATAACTCGAGAACGGTCGAATGTTAGCGTTTGCCGTATGTTGCATCGTGTTCAGCAACTCGACTTACCCCTATACAGTGAATTTGAAGCGTTTAAGGGAAGTGTACGGTAGTGTTTTGGCAGAAAATTGCTTTTTTCAAAAATCGAGCAATTCGCTGATAACTCGAGAACGGTTGAATGTTAGCGTTTGCCGTATGTTGCATCGTGTTCAGCACATCGAATTACCCCTATACAGTTAATTTGAAGCGTTTAAGGGAAGTGTACGGTAGTGTTTTGGCAGAAAATTGCTTTTTTCGAAAATTGAGCAATTCGCTGATAACTCGAGAACGGTCGAATGTTAGCGTTTGCCGTATGTTGCATCGTGTTCAGCACATCGAATTACCCCTATACAGTGATTTTGAAGCGTTTAAGGGAAGTGTACGGTAGTGTTTTGGCAGAAAATTGCTTTTTTCGAAAATCGAGCAATTCGCTGATAACTCGAGAACGGTCGAATGTTAGCGTTTGCCGTATGTTGCATTGCGTTCAGCGCATCGAATTACCCCTATACACTGAATTTGGAGTGGTTACGGGAAGTGTACGGTAGTGTTTTGGTAGGAAAACCCGTTTATGCGATATTCGTGCGTTTCACGGGCAGAAAAGCACGTTTTACACAGTCCTCACTGTTTTGATGATAACTCAAGAACGGTCGAATGTTAGCGTTTGCCGTATGTTGCATCGTGTTCAGCACATCGAATTACCCCTATACAGTTCATTTGAAGCGTTTAAGGGAAGTGTACGGTAGTGTTTTGGCCGAAAATTGCTTTTTTCGAAAATCGAGCAATTCGCTGATAACTCGAGAACGGTCGAATGTTAGCGTTTGCCGTATGTTGCATTGCGTTCAGCGCATCGAATTACCCCTATACACTGAATTTGGAGTGGTTACGGGAAGTGTACGGTAGTGTTTTGGTAGGAAAACCCGTTTATGCGATATTCGTGCGTTTCACGGGCAGAAAAGCACGTTTTACACAGTCCTCACTGTTTTGATGATAACTGAAGAACGGTCGAATGTTAGCGTTTGCCGTATGTGGCATCGTGTTCAGCGCATCGAATTACGCCTATACAGTGAATTTGAAGCGTTTAAGGGAAGTGTACGGTACTGTTTTGGCAGAAAATTGTTTTTTTCGAAAATTGAGCAATTCGCTGATAACTGGAGAACGGTCGAATGCTAGCGTTTGCCGTATGCTGCATCGTGATCAGCACATCGAATTACCCCTATATGGTGAATTTGAAGCGTTTAAGGGAAGTGTACGGTAGTGTTTTGGCAGAAAATTGCTTTTTTCGAAAATCGAGCAATTCGCCGATAACTCGAGAACGGTCGAATGTTAGCGTTTGCCGTATGTTGCATTGCGTTCAGCGCATCGAATTACCCCTATACACTAAATTTGGAGCGGTTACGGGAAGTGTACGGTAGTGTTTTGGTAGGAAAACCCGTTTATGCGATATTCGTGCGTTTTTCACGGGCAGAAAAGCACGTTTTACACAGTCCTCACTGTTTTGATGATAACTCAAGAACGGTCGAATGTTAGCGTTTGCCGTATGTTGCATCGTGTTCAGCGCATCGAATTACCCCTATACAGTGAATTTGAAGCGTTTAAGGGAAGTGTACGGTAATGTTTTGACAGAAAATTGCTTTTTTCGAAAATCAAGCAATCCGCTGATAACTCGAGAACGGTCGAATGTTAGCGATTGCCGAATGTTGCATTGTGTTCAGCGCATCGAATTACCCCTATAGAGTGAATTTGGAGTGGTTACGGGAAGTGTACGGTAGTGTTTTGGAAGGAAAACCCGTTTATGCGATATTCGTGCGTTTCACGGGCAGAAAAGCACGTTTTACACAGTCCTCACTCTTTTGATGATAACTCAAGAACGGTCGAATGTTAGCGTTTGCCGTATGTTGCATCGTATTCAGCACATCGAATTACCCCTATACAGTTAATTTGAAGCGTTTAAGGGAAGTGTACGGTAGCGTTTTGGCAGAAAATTGCTTTTTTCGAAAATTGAGCAATTCGCTGATAACTCGAGAACGGTCGAATGTTAGCGTTTGCCGTATGTTGCATCGTGTTCAGCAACTCGACTTACCCCTATACAGTGAATTTGAAGCGTTTAAGGGAAGTGTACGGTAGTGTTTTGGCAGAAAATTGCTTTTTTCGAAAATCGAGCAATTCGCTGATAACTCGAGAACGGTCGAATGTTAGCGTTTGCCGTATGTTGCATTGCGTTCAGCGCATCGAATTACCCCTATACACTGAATTTGGAGTGGTTACGGGAAGTGTACGGTAGTGTTTTGGTAGGAAAACCCGTTTATGCGATATTCGTGCGTTTCACGGGCAGAAAAGCACGTTTTACACAGTCCTCACTGTTTTGATGATAACTCAAGAACGGTCGAATGTTAGCGTTTGCCGTATGTTGCATCGTGTTCAGCGCATCGAACTACCCCTATACAGTGAATTTGAAGCGTTTAAGGGAAGTGTACGGTAATGTTTTGACAGAAAATTGCTTTTTTCGAAAATCAAGCAATTCGCTGATAACTCGAGAACGGTGGAATGTTAGCGTTTGCCGTATGTTGCATTGCGTTCAGCGCATCGAATTACCCCTATACACTGAATTTGGAGTGGTTACGGGAAGTGTACGGTAGTGTTTTGGTAGGAAAACCCGTTTATGCGATATTCGTGCGTTTCACGGGCAGAAAAGCACGTTTTACACAGTCCTCACTGTTTTGATGATAACTCAAGAACGGTCGAATGTTAGCGTTTACCGTATGCTGCATCGTGTTCAGCGCATCGAATTACCCCTATACAGTGAATTTGAAGCGTTTAAGAGAAGTGTACGGTAGTGTTTTGGCAGAAAATTGCTTTTTTCGAAAATTGAGCAATTCGCTGATAACTCGAGAACGGTCGAATGTTAGCGTTTGCCGTATGTTGCATCGTGTTCAGCAACTCGAATTACCCCTATACAGTGAATTTGAAGCGTTTAAGGGAAGTGTACGGTAGTGTTTTGGCAGAAAATTGCTTTTTTCAAAAATCGAGCAATTCGCTGATAACTCGAGAACGGTTGACTGTTAGCGTTTGCCGTATGTTGCATCGTGTTCAGCACATCGAATTACCCCTATACAGTTAATTTGAAGCGTTTAAGGGAAGTGTACGGTAGTGTTTTGGCAGAAAATTGCTTTTTTCGAAAATTGAGCAATTCGCTGATAACTCGAGAACGGTCGAATGTTAGCGTTTGCCGTATCTTGCATCGTGTTCAGCACATCGAATTACCCCTATACAGTTAATTTGAAGCGTTTAAGGGAAGTGTACGGTAGTGTTTTGGCAGTAAATTGCTTTTTTCGAAAATTGAGCAATTCGCTGATAACTCGAGAACGGTCGAATGTTAGCGTTTGCCGTATGTTGCATCGTGTTCAGCACATCGAATTACCCCTATACAGTGAATTTGAAGCGTTTAAGGGAAGTGTACGGTAGTGTTTTGGCAGAAAATTGCTTTTTTCGAAAATCGAGCAATTCGCTGATAACTCGAGAACGGTCGAATGTTAGCGTTTGCCGTATGTTGCATCGTGTTCAGCGCATCGAATTACCCCTATACAGTGAATTTGAAGCGTTTAAGGGAAGTGTACGGTAGTGTTTTGGCAGAAAATTGCTTTTTTCGAAAATCGAGCAATTCGCTGATAACTCGAGAACGGTCGAATGTTAGCGTTTGCCGTATGGTGCATTGCGTTCAGCGCATCGAATTACCCCTATACACTGAATTTGGAGTGGTTACGGGAAGTGTACGGTAGTGTTTTGGTAGGAAAACCCGTTTATGCGATATTCGTGCGTTTTTCACGGGCAGAAAAGCACGTTTTACACAGTCCTCACTGTTTTGATGATAACTCAAGAACGGTCGAATGTTAGCGTTTGCCGTATGTTGCATCGTGTTCAGCGCATCGAATTACCCCTATACAGTGAATTTGAAGCGTTTAAGGGAAGTGTACGGTAATGTTTTGACAGAAAATTGCTTTTTTCGAAAATCAAGCAATTCGCTGATAACTCGAGAACGGTCGAATGTTAGCGATTGCCGAATGTTGCATTGCGTTCAGCGCATCGAATTACCCCTATAGAGTCTATTTGGAGTGGTTACGGGAAGTGTACGGTAGTGTTTTGGAAGGAAAACCCGTTTATGCGATATTCGTGCGTTTCACGGGCAGAAAAGCAGGTTTTACACAGTCCTCACTCTTTTGATGATAACTCAAGAACGGTCGAATGTTAGCGTTTGCCGTATGTTGCATCGTGTTCAGCACATCGAATTACCCCTATACAGTTAATTTGAAGCGTTTAAGGGAAGTGTACGGTAGTCTTTTGGCAGAAAATTGCTTTTTTCGAAAATTGAGCAATTCGCTGATAACTCGAGAACGGTCGAATGTTAGCGTTTGCCGTATGTTGCATCGTGTTCAGCACATCGAATTACCCCTATACAGTGAATTTGAAGCGTTTAAGGGAAGTGTACGGTAGTGTTTTGGCAGAAAATTGCTTTTTTCGAAAATCGAGCAATTCGCTGATAACTCGAGAACGGTCGAATGTTAGCGTTTGCCGTATGTTGCATTGCGTTCAGCGCATCGAATTACCCCTATACACTGAATTTGGAGTGGTTACGGGAAGTGTACGGTAGTGTTTTGGTAGGAAAACCCGTTTATGCGATATTCGTGCGTTTCACGGGCAGAAAAGCACGTTTTTCACACTCCTCACTGTTTTGATGATAACTCGAGAACGGTCGAATGTTAGCGTTTGCCGTATGTTGCATCGTGTTCAGCACACCGAATTACCCCTATACAGTGAATTTGAAGCGTTTAAGGGAAGTGTACGGTAGTGTTTTGGCAGAAAATTGCTTTTTTCGAAAATCGAGCAATTCGCTGATAACTCGAGAACGGTCGAATGTTAGCGTTTGCCGTATGTTGCATCGTGTTCAGCACACCGAATTACCCCTATACAGTGAATTTGAAGCGTTTAAGGGAAGTGTACGGTAGTGGTTTGGCACAAAATTGCATTTCTCACAGTCCTCACCGTTTTGATGATAACTCGAGAACGGTCGAATGTTAGCGTTTGCCGTATGTTGCATCGTGTTCAGCACACCGAATTACCCCTATACAGTGAATTTGAAGCGTTTAAGGGAAGTGTACGGTAGTGTTTTGGCAGAAAATTGCTTTTTTCGAAAATCGAGCAATTCGCTGATAACTCGAGAACGGTCGAATGTTAGCGTTTGCCGTATGTTGCATCGTGTTCAGCACACCGAATCACCCCTATACAGTGAATTTGAAGCGTTTAAGGGAAGTGTACGGTAGTGTTTTGGCAGAAAATTGCTTTTTTCGAAAATCGAGCAATTCGCTGATAACTCGAGAACGGTCGAATGTTAGCGTTTGCCGTATGTTGCATCGTGTTGAGCACATCGAATTACCCCTATACAGTGAATTTGAAGCGTTTAAGGGAAGTGTACGGTAGTGTTTTGGCAGAAAATTGCTTTTTTCGAAAATCGAGGAAATTCGGTGACAACTCGAGAACCGTTGAATGTTAGCGTTTGCCGTATGTTGCATCGTGTTCAGCGCATCGAATTACCCCTATACAGTGAATTTGGAGTGGTTACGGGAAGTGTACGGTAGTGTTTTGGAAGGAAAACCCGTTTATGCGATATTCGTGCGTTTCACGGGCAGAAAAGCACGTTTTTCACAGTCCTCACTGTTTCGATGATAACTCGAGAACGGTCGAATGTTAGCGTTTGCCGTATGTTGCATCGTGTTCAGCACACCGAATTACCCCTATACAGTGAATTTGAAGCGTTTAAGGGAAGTGTACGGTAGTGTTTTGGCAGAAAATTGCTTTTTTCGAAAATCGAGCAATTCGCTGATAACTCGAGAACGGTCGAATGTTAGCGTTTGCCGGATGTTGCATCGTATTCAGCACATCGAATTACCCCTATATAGTGAATTTGAAGCGTTTAAGGGAAGTGTACGGTAGTGTTTTGGCAGAAAATTGCTTTTTTCGAAAATCGAGGAAATTCGGTGATAACTGGAGAACCGTTGAATGTTAGCGTTTGCCGTATGTTGCATCGTGTTCAGCGCATCGAATTACCCCTATACAGTGAATTTGGAGTGGTTACGGGAAGTGTACGGTAGTGTTTTGGAAGGAAAACCCGTTTATGCGATATTCGTGCGTTTCACGGGCAGAAAAGCACGTTTTTCACAGTCCTCACTGTTTTGATGATAACTGGAGAACGGTCGAATGATAGCGTTTGCCGTATGTTGCATCGTGTTCAGCACACCGAATTACCCCTATACAGTGAATTTGAAGCGTTTAAGGGAAGTGTACGGTAGTGTTTTGGCAGAAAATTGCTTTTTTCGAAAATCGAGCAATTCGCTGATAACTCGAGAACGGTCGAATGTTAGCGTTTGCCGGATGTTGCATCGTGTTCAGCACATCGAATTACCCCTATATAGTGAATTTGAGGAGATTAAGGGAAGTGTACGGTAGTGTTTTGGCAGAAAATTGCTTTTTTCGAAAATCGAGGAAATTCGGTGATAACTGGAGAACCGTTGAATGTTAGCGTTTGCCGTAAGTTGCATCGTGTTCAGCACACCGAATTACCCCTATACAGTGAATTTGAAGCGTTTAAGGGAAGTGTACGGGAGTGTTTTGGCAGAAAATTGCTTTTTTCGAAAATCGAGCAATTCGCTGATAACTCGAGAACGGTCGAATGTTAGCGTTTGCCGTATGTTGCATCGTGTTCAGCACACCGAATTACCCCTATACAGTGAATTTGAAGCGTTTAAGGGAAGTGTACGGTAGTGGTTTGGCACAAAATTGCATTTCTCACAGTCCTCACCGTTTTGATGATAACTCGAGAACGGTCGAATGTTAGCGTTTGCCGTATGTTGCATCGTGTTCAGCACATCGAATTACCCCTATATAGTGAATTTGAAGCGTTTAAGGGAAGTGTACGGTAGTGTTTTGGCAGAAAATTGCTTTTTTCGAAAATCGAGGAAATTCGGTGATAACTGGAGAACCGTTGAATGTTAGCGTTTGCCGTATGTTGCATCGTGTTCAGCGCATCGAATTACCCCTATACAGTGAATTTGCAGCGTTTAAGGGAAGTGTACGGTAGTGTTTTGGAAGGAAAACCCGTTTATGCGATATTCGTGCGTTTCACGGGCAGAAAAGCACGTTTTTCACACTCCTCACTGTTTTGATGATAACTCGAGAACGGTCGAATGTTAGCGTTTGCCGTATGTTGCATCGTATTCAGCACACCGAATTACCCCTATACAGTGAATTTGAAGCGTTTAAGGGAAGTGTAGGGTAGTGTTTTGGCAGAAAATTGCTTTTTTCGAAAATCGAGCAATTCGCTGATAACTCGAGAACGGTCGAATGTTAGCGTTTGCCGTATGTTGCATCGTGTTCAGCACACCGAATCACCCCTATACAGTGAATTTGAAGCGTTTAAGGGAAGTGTACGGTAGTGTTTTGGCAGAAAATTGCTTTTTTCGAAAATCGAGCAATTCGCTGATAACTCGAGAACGGTCGAATGTTAGCGTTTGCCGTATGTTGCATCGTGCTCAGCACATCGAATTACCCCTATACAGTGAGTTTGAAGCGTTTAAGGGAAGTGTACGGTAGTGTTTTGGCAGAAAATTGCTTTTTTCGAAAATCGAGCAATTCGCTGATAACTCGAGAACGGTCGAATGTTAGCGTTTGCCGTATGTTGCATTGCGTTCAGCGCATCGAATTACCCCTATACACTGAATTTGGAGTGGTTACGGGAAGTGTACGGTAGTGTTTTGGTAGGAAAACCCGTTTATGCGATATTCGTGCGTTTTTCACGGGCAGAAAAGCACGTTTTACACAGTCCTTACTGTTTTGATGATAACTCAAGAACGGTCGAATGTTAGCGTTTGCCGTATGTTGCATCGTGTTCAGCGCATCGAATTACCCCTATACAGTGAATTTGAAGCGTTTAAGGGAAGTGTACGGTAATGTTTTGACAGAAAATTGCTTTTTTCGAAAATCAAGCAATTCGCTGATAACTCGAGAACGGTCGAATGTTAGCGATTGCCGAATGTTGCATTGCGTTCAGCGCATCGAATTACCCCTATAGAGTGAATTTGGAGTGGTTACGGGAAGTGTACGGTAGTGTTTTGGAAGGAAAACCCGTTTATGCGATGTTCGTGCGTTTCACGGGCAGAAAAGCAGGTTTTACACAGTCCTCACTCTTTTGATGATAACTCAAGAACGGTCGAATGTTAGCGTTTGCCGTATGTTGCATCGTGTTCAGCACATCGAATTACCCCTATACAGTTAATTTGAAGCGTTTAAGGGAAGTGTACGGTAGTGTTTTGGCAGAAAATTGCTTTTTTCGAAAATTGAGCAATTCGCTGATAACTCGAGAACGGTCGAATGTTAGCGTTTGCCGTATGTTGCATCGTGTTCAGCACATCGAATTACCCCTATACAGTGAATTTGAAGCGTTTAAGGGAAGTGTACGGTAGTGTTTTGGCAGAAAATTGCTTTTTTCGAAAATCGAGCAATTCGCTGATAACTCGAGAACGGTCGAATGTTAGCGTTTGCCGTATGTTGCATTGCGTTCAGCGCATCGAATTACCCCTATACACTGAATTTGGAGTGGTTACGGGAAGTGTACGGTAGTGTTTTGGTAGGAAAACCCGTTTATGCGATATTCGTGCGTTTCACGGGCAGAAAAGCACGTTTTTCACACTCCTCACTGTTTTGATGATAACTCGAGAACGGTCGAATGTTAGCGTTTGCCGTATGTTGCATCGTGTTCAGCACACCGAATTACCCCTATACAGTGAATTTGAAGCGTTTAAGGGAAGTGTACGGTAGTGTTTTGGCAGAAAATTGCTTTTTTCGAAAATCGAGCAATTCGCTGATAACTCGAGAACGGTCGAATGTTAGCGTTTGCCGTATGTTGCATCGTGTTCAGCACACCGAATTACCCCTATACAGTGAATTTGAAGCGTTTAAGGGACGTGTACGGTAGTGGTTTGGCACAAAATTGCATTTCTCACAGTCCTCACCGTTTTGATGATAACTCGAGAACGGTCGAATGTTAGCGTTTGCCGTATGTTGCATCGTGTTCAGCACACCGAATTACCCCTATACAGTGAATTTGAAGCGTTTAAGGGAAGTGTACGGTAGTGTTTTGGCAGAAAATTGCTTTTTTCGAAAATCGAGCAATTCGCTGATAACTCGAGAACGGTCGAATGTTAGCGTTTGCCGTATGTTGCATCGTGTTCAGCACACCGAATCACCCCTATACAGTGAATTTGAAGCGTTTAAGGGAAGTGTACGGTAGTGTTTTGGCAGAAAATTGCTTTTTTCGAAAATCGAGCAATTCGCTGATAACTCGAGAACGGTCGAATGTTAGCGTTTGCCGTATGTTGCATCGTGTTCAGCACACCGAATCACCCCTATACAGTGAATTTGAAGCGTTTAAGGGAAGTGTACGGTAGTGTTTTGGCAGAAAATTGCTTTTTTCGAAAATCGAGCAATTCGCTGATAACTCGAGAACGGTCGAATGTTAGCGTTTGCCGTATGTTGCATCGTGTTCAGCACACCGAATCACCCCTATACAGTGAATTTGAAGCGTTTAAGGGAAGTGTACGGTAGTGTTTTGGCAGAAAATTGCTTTTTTCGAAAATCGAGCAATTCGCTGATAACTCGAGAACGGTCGAATGTTAGCGTTTGCCGTATGTTGCATCGTGTTGAGCACATCGAATTACCCCTATACAGTGAATTTGAAGCGTTTAAGGGAAGTGTACGGTAGTGTTTTGGCAGAAAATTGCTTTTTTCGAAAATCGAGGAAATTCGGTGACAACTCGAGAACCGTTGAATGTTAGCGTTTGCCGTATGTTGCATCGTGTTCAGCGCATCGAATTACTCCTATACAGTGAATTTGGAGTGGTTACGGGAAGTGTACGGTAGTGTTTTGGAAGGAAAACCCGTTTATGCGATATTCGTGCGTTTCACGGGCAGAAAAGCACGTTTTTCACAGTCCTCACTGTTTCGATGATAACTCGAGAACGGTCGAATGTTAGCGTTTGCCGTATGTTGCATCGTGTTCAGCACACCGAATTACCCCTATACAGTGAATTTGAAGCGTTTAAGGGAAGTGTACGGTAGTGTTTTGGCAGAAAATTGCTTTTTTCGAAAATCGAGCAATTCGCTGATAACTCGAGAACGGTCGAATGTTAGCGTTTGCCGGATGTTGCATCGTATTCAGCACATCGAATTACCCCTATATAGTGAATTTGAAGCGTTTAAGGGAAGTGTACGGTAGTGTTTTGGCAGAAAATTGCTTTTTTCGAAAATCGAGGAAATTCGGTGATAACTGGAGAACCGTTGAATGTTAGCGTTTGCCGTATGTTGCATCGTGTTCAGCGCATCGAATTACCCCTATACAGTGAATTTGGAGTGGTTACGGGAAGTGTACGGTAGTGTTTTGGAAGGAAAACCCGTTTATGCGATATTCGTGCGTTTCACGGGCAGAAAAGCACGTTTTTCACAGTCCTCACTGTTTTGATGATAACTGGAGAACGGTCGAATGTTAGCGTTTGCCGTATGTTGCATCGTGTTCAGCACACCGAATTACCCCTATACAGTGAATTTGAAGCGTTTAAGGGAAGTGTACGGTAGTGTTTTGGCAGAAAATTGCGTTTTTCGAAAATCGAGCAATTCGCTGATAACTCGAGAACGGTCGAATGTTAGCGTTTGCCGGATGTTGCATCGTGTTCAGCACATCGAATTACCCCTATATAGTGAATTTGAAGAGTTTAAGGGAAGTGTACGGTAGTGTTTTGGCAGAAAATTGCTTTTTTCGAAAATCGAGGAAATTCGGTGATAACTGGAGAACCGTTGAATGTTAGCGTTTGCCGTAAGTTGCATCGTGTTCAGCACACCGAATTACCCCTATACAGTGAATTTGAAGCGTTTAAGGGAAGTGTACGGGAGTGTTTTGGCAGAAAATTGCTTTTTTCGAAAATCGAGCAATTCGCTGATAACTCGAGAACGGTCGAATGTTAGCGTTTGCCGTATGTTGCATCGTGTTCAGCACACCGAATTACCCCTATACAGTGAATTTGAAGCGTTTAAGGGAAGTGTACGGTAGTGGTTTGGCACAAAATTGCATTTCTCACAGTCCTCACCGTTTTGATGATAACTGGAGAACCGTTGAATGTTAGCGTTTGCCGTATGTTGCATCGTGTTCAGCGCATCGAATTACCCCTATACAGTGAATTTGCAGCGTTTAAGGGAAGTGTACGGTAGTGTTTTGGAAGGAAAACCCGTTTATGCGATATTCGTGCGTTTCACGGGCAGAAAAGCACGTTTTTCACACTCCTCACTGTTTTGATGATAACTCGAGAACGGTCGAATGTTAGCGTTTGCCGTATGTTGCATCGTGTTCAGCACACCGAATTACCCCTATACAGTGAATTTGAAGCGTTTAAGGGAAGTGTAGGGTAGTGTTTTGGCAGAAAATTGCTTTTTTCGAAAATCGAGCAATTCGCTGATAACTCGAGAACGGTCGAATGTTAGCGTTTGCCGTATGTTGCATCGTGTTCAGCACACCGAATCACCCCTATACAGTGAATTTGAAGCGTTTAAGGGAAGTGTACGGTAGTGTTTTGGCAGAAAATTGCTTTTTTCGAAAATCGAGCAATTCGCTGATAACTCGAGAACGGTCGAATGTTAGCGTTTGCCGTATGTTGCATCGTGTTCAGCACATCGAATTACCCCTATACAGTGAATTTGAAGCGTTTAAGGGAAGTGTACGGTAGTGTTTTGGCAGAAAATTGCTTTTTTCGAAAATCGAGCAATTCGCTGATAACTCGAGAACGGTCGAATGTTAGCGTTTGCCGTATGTTGCATTGCGTTCAGCGCATCGAATTACCCCTATACACTGAATTTGGAGTGGTTACGGGAAGTGTACGGTAGTGTTTTGGTAGGAAAACCCGTTTATGCGATATTCGTGCGTTTTTCACGGGCAGAAAAGCACGTTTTACACAGTCCTTACTGTTTTGATGATAACTCAAGAACGGTCGAATGTTAGCGTTTGCCGTATGTTGCATCGTGTTCAGCGCATCGAATTACCCCTATACAGTGAATTTGAAGCGTTTAAGGGAAGTGTACGGTAATGTTTTGACAGAAAATTGCTTTTTTCGAAAATCAAGCAATTCGCTGATAACTCGAGAACGGTCGAATGTTAGCGATTGCCGAATGTTGCATTGCGTTCAGCGCATCGAATTACCCCTATAGAGTGAATTTGGAGTGGTTACGGGAAGTGTACGGTAGTGTTTTGGAAGGAAAACCCGTTTATGCGATATTCGTGCGTTTCACGGGCAGAAAAGCAGGTTTTACACAGTCCTCACTCTTTTGATGATAACTCGAGAACGGTCGAATGTTAGCGTTTGCCGTATGTTGCATCGTGTTCAGCACACCGAATTACCCCTATACAGTGAATTTGAAGCGTTTAAGGGAAGTGTACGGTAGTGGTTTGGCACAAAATTGCATTTCTCACAGTCCTCACCGTTTTGATGATAACTCGAGAACGGTCGAATGTTAGCGTTTGCCGTATGTTGCATCGTGTTCAGCACACCGAATTACCCCTATACAGTGAATTTGAAGCGTTTAAGGGAAGTGTACGGTAGTGTTTTGGCAGAAAATTGCTTTTTTCGAAAATCGAGCAATTCGCTGATAACTCGAGAACGGTCGAATGTTAGCGTTTGCCGTATGTTGCATCGTGTTCAGCACACCGAATCACCCCTATACAGTGAATTTGAAGCGTTTAAGGGAAGTGTACGGTAGTGTTTTGGCAGAAAATTGCTTTTTTCGAAAATCGAGCAATTCGCTGATAACTCGAGAACGGTCGAATGTTAGCGTTTGCCGTATGTTGCATCGTGTTGAGCACATCGAATTACCCCTATACAGTGAATTTGAAGCGTTTAAGGGAAGTGTACCGTAGTGTTTTGGCAGAAAATTGCTTTTTTCGAAAATCGAGGAAATTCGGTGACAACTCGAGAACCGTTGAATGTTAGCGTTTGCCGTATGTTGCATCGTGTTCAGCGCATCGAATTACCCCTATACAGTGAATTTGGAGTGGTTACGGGAAGTGTACGGTAGTGTTTTGGAAGGAAAACCCGTTTATGCGATATTCGTGCGTTTCACGGGCAGAAAAGCACGTTTTTCACAGTCCTCACTGTTTTGATGATAACTCGAGAACGGTCGAATGTTAGCATTTGCCGTATGTTGCATCGTGTTCAGCACACCGAATTACCCCTATACAGTGAATTTGAAGCGTTTAAGGGAAGTGTACGGTAGTGTTTTGGCAGAAAATTGCTTTTTTCGAAAATCGAGCAATTCGCTGATAACTCGAGAACGGTCGAATGTTAGCGTTTGCCGGATGTTGCATCGTGTTCAGCACATCGAATTACCCCTATATAGTGAATTTGAAGCGTTTAAGGGAAGTGTACGGTAGTGTTTTGGCAGAAAATTGCTTTTTTCGAAAATCGAGGAAATTCGGTGATAACTGGAGAACCGTTGAATGTTAGCGTTTGCCGTATGTTGCATCGTGTTCAGCACATCGAATTACCCCTATATAGTGAATTTGAAGCGTTTAAGGGAAGTGTACGGTAGTGTTTTGGCAGAAAATTGCTTTTTTCGAAAATCGAGGAAATTCGGTGATAACTGGAGAACCGTTGAATGTTAGCGTTTGCCGTATGTTGCATCGTGTTCAGCGCATCGAATTACCCCTATACAGTGAATTTGCAGCGTTTAAGGGAAGTGTACGGTAGTGTTTTGGAAGGAAAACCCGTTTATGCGATATTCGTGCGTTTCACGGGCAGAAAAGCACGTTTTTCACACTCCTCACTGTTTTGATGATAACTCGAGAACGGTCGAATGTTAGCGTTTGCCGTATGTTGCATCGTGTTCAGCACACCGAATTACCCCTATACAGTGAATTTGAAGCGTTTAAGGGAAGTGTAGGGTAGTGTTTTGGCAGAAAATTGCTTTTTTCGAAAATCGAGCAATTCGCTGATAACTCGAGAACGGTCGAATGTTAGCGTTTGCCGTATGTTGCATCGTGTTCAGCACACCGAATCACCCCTATACAGTGAATTTGAAGCGTTTAAGGGAAGTGTACGGTAGTGTTTTGGCAGAAAATTGCTTTTTTCGAAAATCGAGCAATTCGCTGATAACTCGAGAACGGTCGAATGTTAGCGTTTGCCGTATGTTGCATCGTGTTCAGCACATCGAATTACCCCTATACAGTGAATTTGAAGCGTTTAAGGGAAGTGTACGGTAGTGTTTTGGCAGAAAATTGCTTTTTTCGAAAATCGAGCAATTCGCTGATAACTCGAGAATGGTCGAATGTTAGCGTTTGCCGTATGTTGCATTGCGTTCAGCGCATCGAATTACCCCTATACACTGAATTTGGAGTGGTTACGGGAAGTGTACGGTAGTGTTTTGGTAGGAAAACCCGTTTATGCGATATTCGTGCGTTTTTCACGGGCAGAAAAGCACGTTTTACACAGTCCTTACTGTTTTGATGATAACTCAAGAACGGTCGAATGTTAGCGTTTGCCGTATGTTGCATCGTGTTCAGCGCATCGAATTACCCCTATACAGTGAATTTGAAGCGTTTAAGGGAAGTGTACGGTAATGTTTTGACAGAAAATTGCTTTTTTCGAAAATCAAGCAATTCGCTGATAACTCGAGAACGGTCGAATGTTAGCGATTGCCGAATGTTGCATTGCGTTCAGCGCATCGAATTACCCCTATAGAGTGAATTTGGAGTGGTTACGGGAAGTGTACGGTAGTGTTTTGGAAGGAAAACCCGTTTATGCGATATTCGTGCGTTTCACGGGCAGAAAAGCAGGTTTTACACAGTCCTCACTCTTTTGATGATAACTCAAGAACGGTCGAATGTTAGCGTTTGCCGTATGTTGCATCGTGTTCAGCACATCGAATTACCCCTATACAGTTAATTTGAAGCGTTTAAGGGAAGTGTACGGTAGTGTTTTGGCAGAAAATTGCTTTTTTCGAAAATTGAGCAATTCGCTGATAACTCGAGAACGGTCGAATGTTAGCGTTTGCCGTATGTTGCATCGTGTTCAGCACATCGAATTACCCCTATACAGTGAATTTGAAGCGTTTAAGGGAAGTGTACGGTAGTGTTTTGGCAGAAAATTGCTTTTTTCGAAAATCGAGCAATTCGCTGATAACTCGAGAACGGTCGAATGTTAGCGTTTGCCGTATGTTGCATTGCGTTCAGCGCATCGAATTACCCCTATACACTGAATTTGGAGTGGTTACGGGAAGTGTACGGTAGTGTTTTGGTAGGAAAACCCGTTTATGCGATATTCGTGCGTTTCACGGGCAGAAAAGCACGTTTTTCACACTCCTCACTGTTTTGATGATAACTCGAGAACGGTCGAATGTTAGCGTTTGCCGTATGTTGCATCGTGTTCAGCACACCGAATTACCCCTATACAGTGAATTTGAAGCGTTTAAGGGAAGTGTACGGTAGTGTTTTGGCAGAAAATTGCTTTTTTCGAAAATCGAGCAATTCGCTGATAACTCGAGAACGGTCGAATGTTAGCGTTTGCCGTATGTTGCATCGTGTTCAGCACACCGAATTACCCCTATACAGTGAATTTGAAGCGTTTAAGGGAAGTGTACGGTAGTGGTTTGGCACAAAATTGCATTTCTCACAGTCCTCACCGTTTTGATGATAACTCGAGAACGGTCGAATGTTAGCGTTTGCCGTATGTTGCATCGTGTTCAGCACACCGAATTACCCCTATACAGTGAATTTGAAGCGTTTAAGGGAAGTGTACGGTAGTGTTTTGGCAGAAAATTGCTTTTTTCGAAAATCGAGCAATTCGCTGATAACTCGAGAACGGTCGAATGTTAGCGTTTGCCGTATGTTGCATCGTGTTCAGCACACCGAATCACCCCTATACAGTGAATTTGAAGCGTTTAAGGGAAGTGTACGGTAGTGTTTTGGCAGAAAATTGCTTTTTTCGAAAATCGAGCAATTCGCTGATAACTCGAGAACGGTCGAATGTTAGCGTTTGCCGTATGTTGCATCGTGTTGAGCACATCGAATTACCCCTATACAGTGAATTTGAAGCGTTTAAGGGAAGTGTACGGTAGTGTTTTGGCAGAAAATTGCTTTTTTCGAAAATCGAGGAAATTCGGTGACAACTCGAGAACCGTTGAATGTTAGCGTTTGCCGTATGTTGCATCGTGTTCAGCGCATCGAATTACCCCTATACAGTGAATTTGGAGTGGTTACGGGAAGTGTACGGTAGTGTTTTGGAAGGAAAACCCGTTTATGCGATATTCGTGCGTTTCACGGGCAGAAAAGCACGTTTTTCACAGTCCTCACTGTTTTGATGATAACTCGAGAACGGTCGAATGTTAGCGTTTGCCGTATGTTGCATCGTGTTCAGCACACCGAATTACCCCTATACAGTGAATTTGAAGCGTTTAAGGGAAGTGTACGGTAGTGTTTTGGCAGAAAATTGCTTTTTTCGAAAATCGAGCAATTCGCTGATAACTCGAGAACGGTCGAATGTTAGCGTTTGCCGGATGTTGCATCGTATTCAGCACATCGAATTACCCCTATATAGTGAATTTGAAGCGTTTAAGGGAAGTGTACGGTAGTGTTTTGGCAGAAAATTGCTTTTTTCGAAAATCGAGGAAATTCGGTGATAACTGGAGAACCGTTGAATGTTAGCGTTTGCCGTATGTTGCATCGTGTTCAGCGCATCGAATTACCCCCATACAGTGAATTTGGAGTGGTTACGGGAAGTGTACGGTAGTGTTTTGGAAGGAAAACCCGTTTATGCGATATTCGTGCGTTTCACGGGCAGAAAAGCACGTTTTTCACAGTCCTCACTGTTTTGATGATAACTCGAGAACGGTCGAATGTTAGCATTTGCCGTATGTTGCATCGTGTTCAGCACACCGAATTACCCCTATACAGTGAATTTGAAGCGTTTAAGGGAAGTGTACGGTAGTGTTTTGGCAGAAAATTGCTTTTTTCGAAAATCGAGCAATTCGCTGATAACTCGAGAACGGTCGAATGTTAGCGTTTGCCGGATGTTGCATCGTGTTCAGCACATCGAATTACCCCTATATAGTGAATTTGAAGCGTTTAAGGGAAGTGTACGGTAGTGTTTTGGCAGAAAATTGCTTTTTTCGAAAATCGAGGAAATTCGGTGATAACTGGAGAACCGTTGAATGTTAGCGTTTGCCGTATGTTGCATCGTGTTCAGCACACCGAATTACCCCTATACAGTGAATTTGAAGTGTTTAAGGGAAGTGTACGGTAGTGTTTTGGCAGAAAATTGCTTTTTTCGAAAATCGAGCAATTCGCTGATAACTCGAGAACGGTCGAATGTTAGCGTTTGCCGTATGTTGCATCGTGTTCAGCACACCGAATTACCCCTATACAGTGAATTTGAAGCGTTTAAGGGAAGTGTACGGTAGTGGTTTGGCACAAAATTGCATTTCTCACAGTCCTCACCGTTTTGATGATAACTCGAGAACGGTCGAATGTTAGCGTTTGCCGTATGTTGCATCGTGTTCAGCACATCGAATTACCCCTATATAGTGAATTTGAAGCGTTTAAGGGAAGTGTACGGTAGTGTTTTGGCAGAAAATTGCTTTTTTCGAAAATCGAGGAAATTCGGTGATAACTGGAGAACCGTTGAATGTTAGCGTTTGCCGTATGTTGCATCGTGTTCAGCGCATCGAATTACCCCTATACAGTGAATTTGCAGCGTTTAAGGGAAGTGTACGGTAGTGTTTTGGAAGGAAAACCCGTTTATGCGATATTCGTGCGTTTCACGGGCAGAAAAGCACGTTTTTCACACTCCTCACTGTTTTGATGATAACTCGAGAACGGTCGAATGTTAGCGTTTGCCGTATGTTGCATCGTGTTCAGCACACCGAATTACCCCTATACAGTGAATTTGAAGCGTTTAAGGGAAGTGTAGGGTAGTGTTTTGGCAGAAAATTGCTTTTTTCGAAAATCGAGCAATTCGCTGATAACTCGAGAACGGTCGAATGTTAGCGTTTGCCGTATGTTGCATCGTGTTCAGCACACCGAATCACCCCTATACAGTGAATTTGAAGCGTTTAAGGGAAGTGTACGGTAGTGTTTTGGCAGAAAATTGCTTTTTTCGAAAATCGAGCAATTCGCTGATAACTCGAGAACGGTCGAATGTTAGCGTTTGCCGTATGTTGCATCGTGTTCAGCACATCGAATGACCCCTATACAGTGAATTTGAAGCGTTTAAGGGAAGTGTACGGTAGTGTTTTGGCAGAAAATTGCTTTTTTCGAAAATCGAGGAAATTCGGTGATAACTCGAGAACCGTTGAATGTTAGCGTTTGCCGTATGTTGCATCGTGTTCAGCGCATCGAATTACCCCTATACAGTGAATTTGGAGTGGTTACGGGAAGTGTACGGTAGTGTTTTGGAAGGAAAACCCGTTTATGCGATATTCGTGCGTTTCACGGGCAGAAAAGCACGTTTTTCACAGTCCTCACTGTTTTGATGATAACTCGAGAACGGTCGAATGTTAGCGTTTGCCGTATGTTGCATCGTGTTCAGCACACCGAATTACCCCTATACAGTGAATTTGCAGCGTTTAAGGGAAGTGTACGGTAGTGTTTTGGAAGGAAAACCCGTTTATGCGATATTCGTGCGTTTCACGGGCAGAAAAGCACGTTTTTCACACTCCTCACTGTTTTGATGATAACTCGAGAACGGTCGAATGTTAGCGTTTGACGTATGTTGCATCGTGTTCAGCACACCGAATTACCCCTATACAGTGAATTTGAAGCGTTTAAGGGAAGTGTACGGTAGTGTTTTGGCAGAAAATTGCTTTTTTCGAAAATCGAGCAATTCGCTGATAACTCGAGAACGGTCGAATGTTAGCGTTTGCCGTATGTTGCATCGTGTTCAGCACACCGAATTACCCCTATACAGTGAATTTGAAGCGTTTAAGGGAAGTGTACGGTAGTGTTTTGGCAGAAAATTGCTTTTTTCGAAAATCGAGCAATTCGCTGATAACTCGAGAACGGTCGAATGTTAGCGTTTGCCGGATGTTGCATCGTATTCAGCACATCGAATTACCCCTATATAGTGAATTTGAAGCGTTTAAGGGAAATGTACGGTAGTGTTTTGGCAGAAAATTGCTTTTTTCGAAAATCGAGGAAATTCGGTGATAACTGGAGAACCGTTGAATGTTAGCGTTTGCCGTATGTTGCATCGTGTTCAGCGCATCGAATTACCCCTATACAGTGAATTTGGAGTGGTTACGGGAAGTGTACGGTAGTGTTTTGGAAGGAAAACCCGTTTATGCGATATTCGTGCGTTTCACGGGCAGAAAAGCACGTTTTTCACAGTCCTCACTGTTTTGATGATAACTCGAGAACGGTCGAATGTTAGCGTTTGCCGTATGTTGCATCGTGTTCAGCACACCGAATTACCCCTATACAGTGAATTTGAAGCGTTTAAGGGAAGTGTACGGTAGTGTTTTGGCAGAAAATTGCTTTTTTCGAAAATCGAGCAATTCGCTGATAACTCGAGAACGGTCGAATGTTAGCGTTTGCCGGATGTTGCATCGTGTTCAGCACATCGAATTACCCCTATATAGTGAATTTGAAGCGTTTAAGGGAAGTGTACGGTAGTGTTTTGGCAGAAAATTGCTTTTTTCGAAAATCGAGGAAATTCGGTGATAACTGGAGAACCGTTGAATGTTAGCGTTTGCCGTATGTTGCATCGTGTTCAGCACACCGAATTACCCCTATACAGTGAATTTGAAGCGTTTAAGGGAAGTGTACGGTAGTGTTTTGGCAGAAAATTGCTTTTTTCGAAAATCGAGCAATTCGCTGATAACTCGAGAACGGTCGAATGTTAGCGTTTGCCGTATGTTGCATCGTGTTCAGCACACCGAATTACCCCTATACAGTGAATTTGAAGCGTTTAAGGGAAGTGTACGGTAGTGGTTTGGCACAAAATTGCATTTCTCACAGTCCTCACCGTTTTGATGATAACTCGAGAACGGTCGAATGTTAGCGTTTGCCGTACGTTGCATCGTGTTCAGCACACCGAATTACCCCTATACAGTGAATTTGAAGCGTTTAAGGGAAGTGTAGGGTAGTGTTTTGGCAGAAAATTGCTTTTTTCGAAAATCGAGCAATTCGCTGATAACTCGAGAACGGTCGAATGTTAGCGTTTGCCGTATGTTGCATCGTGTTCAGCACACCGAATCACCCCTATACAGTGAATTTGAAGCGTTTAAGGGAAGTGTACGGTAGTGTTTTGGCAGAAAATTGCTTTTTTCGAAAATCGAGCAATTCGCTGATAACTCGAGAACGGTCGAATGTTAGCGTTTGCCGTATGTTGCATCGTGTTCAGCACATCGAATTACCCCTATACAGTGAATTTGAAGCGTTTAAGGGAAGTGTACGGTAGTGTTTTGGCAGAAAATTGCTTTTTTCGAAAATCGAGGAAATTCGGTGATAACTCGAGAACCGTTGAATGTTAGCGTTTGCCGTATGTTGCATCGTGTTCAGCGCATCGAATTACCCCTATACAGTGAATTTGGAGTGGTTACGGGAAGTGTACGGTAGTGTTTTGGAAGGAAAACCGGTTTATGCGATATTCGTGCGTTTCACGGGCAGAAAAGCACGTTTTTCACAGTCCTCACTGTTTTGATGATAACTCGAGAACGGTCGAATGTTAGCGTTTGCCGTATGTTGCATCGTGTTCAGCACACCGAATTACCCCTATACAGTGAATTTGCAGCGTTTAAGGGAAGTGTACGGTAGTGTTTTGGAAGGAAAACCCGTTTATGCGATATTCGTGCGTTTCACGGGCAGAAAAGCACGTTTTTCACAGTCCTCACTGTTTTGATGATAACTCGAGAACGGTCGAATGTTAGCGTTTGCCGTATGTTGCATCGTGTTCAGCACACCGAATTACCCCTATACAGTGAATTTGAAGCGTTTAAGGGAAGTGTACGGTAGTGTTTTGGCAGAAAATTGCTTTTTTCGAAAATCGAGCAATTCGCTGATAACTCGAGAACGGTCGAATGTTAGCGTTTGCCGGATGTTGCATCGTGTTCAGCACATCGAATTACCCCTATATAGTGAATTTGAAGCGTTTAAGGGAAGTGTACGGTAGTGTTTTGGCAGAAAATTGCTTTTTTCGAAAATCGAGGAAATTCGGTGATAACTGGAGAACCGTTGAATGTTAGCGTTTGCCGTATGTTGCATCGTGTTCAGCACACCGAATTACCCCTATACAGTGAATTTGAAGCGTTTAAGGGAAGTGTACGGTAGTGTTTTGGCAGAAAATTGCTTTTTTCGAAAATCGAGCAATTCGCTGATAACTCGAGAACGGTCGAATGTTAGCGTTTGCCGTATGTTGCATCGTGTTCAGCACACCGAATTACCCCTATACAGTGAATTTGAAGCGTTTAAGGGAAGTGTACGGTAGTGGTTTGGCACAAAATTGCATTTCTCACAGTCCTCACCGTTTTGATGATAACTCGAGAACGGTCGAATGTTAGCGTTTGCCGTACGTTGCATCGTGTTCAGCACACCGAATTACCCCTATACAGTGAATTTGAAGCGTTTAAGGGAAGTGTAGGGTAGTGTTTTGGCAGAAAATTGCTTTTTTCGAAAATCGAGCAATTCGCTGATAACTCGAGAACGGTCGAATGTTAGCGTTTGCCGTATGTTGCATCGTGTTCAGCACACCGAATCACCCCTATACAGTGAATTTGAAGCGTTTAAGGGAAGTGTACGGTAGTGTTTTGGCAGAAAATTGCTTTTTTCGAAAATCGAGCAATTCGCTGATAACTCGAGAACGGTCGAATGTTAGCGTTTGCCGTATGTTGCATCGTGTTCAGCACATCGAATTACCCCTATACAGTGAATTTGAAGCGTTTAAGGGAAGTGTACGGTAGTGTTTTGGCAGAAAATTGCTTTTTTCGAAAATCGAGGAAATTCGGTGATAACTCGAGAACCGTTGAATGTTAGCTTTTGCCGTATGTTGCATCGTGTTCAGCACACCGAATTACCCCTATACAGTGAATTTGCAGCGTTTAAGGGAAGTGTACGGTAGTGTTTTGGAAGGAAAACCCGTTTATGCGATATTCGTGCGTTTCACGGGCAGAAAAGCACGTTTTTCACACTCCTCACTGTTTTGATGATAACTCGAGAACGGTCGAATGTTAGCGTTTGACGTATGTTGCATCGTGTTCAGCACACCGAATTACCCCTATACAGTGAATTTGAAGCGTTTAAGGGAAGTGTACGGTAGTGTTTTGGCAGAAAATTGCTTTTTTCGAAAATCGAGCAATTCGCTGATAACTCGAGAACGGTCGAATGTTAGCGTTTGCCGTATGTTGCATCGTGTTCAGCACACCGAATTACCCCTATACAGTGAATTTGAAGCGTTTAAGGGAAGTGTACGGTAGTGGTTTGGCACAAAATTGCATTTCTCACAGTCCTCACCGTTTTGATGATAACTCGAGAACAGTCGAATGTTAGCGTTTGCCGTATGTTGCATCGTGTTCAGCACATCGAATTACCCCTATATAGTGAATTTGAAGCGTTTAAGGGAAGTGTACGGTAGTGTTTTGGCAGAAAATTGCTTTTTTCGAAAATCGAGGAAATTCGGTGATAACTCGAGAACGGTTGAATGTTAGCGTTTGCCGTATGTTGCATCGTGTTCAGCGCATCGAATTACCCCTATACAGTGAATTTGGAGTGGTTACGGGAAGTGTACGGTAGTGTTTTGGAAGGAAAACCCGTTTATGCGATATTCGTGCGTTTCACGGGCAGAAAAGCACGTTTTTCACAGTCCTCACTGTTTTGATGATAACTCGAGAACGGTCGAATGTTAGCGTTTGCCGTATGTTGCATCGTGTTCAGCACACCGAATTACCCCTATACAGTGAATTTGAAGCGTTTAAGGGAAGTGTACGGTAGTGGTTTGGCACAAAATTGCATTTCTCACAGTCCTCACCGTTTTGATGATAACTCGAGAACAGTGGAATGTTAGCGTTTGCCGTATGTTGCATCGTGTTCAGCACACCGAATTACCCCTATACAGTGAATTTGAAGCGTTTAAGGGAAGTGTACGGTAGTGTTTTGGCAGAAAATTGCTTTTTTCGAAAATCGAGCAATTCGCTGATAACTCGAGAACGGTCGAATGTTAGCGTTTGCCGGATGTTGCATCGTGTTCAGCACATCGAATTACCCCTATATAGTGAATTTGAAGCGTTTAAGGGAAGTGTACGGTAGTGTTTTGGCAGAAAATTGCTTTTTTCGAAAATCGAGGAAATTCGGTGATAACTGGAGAACCGTTGAATGTTAGCGTTTGCCGTATGTTGCATCGTGTTCAGCGCATCGAATTACCCCTATACAGTGAATTTGCAGCGTTTAAGGGAAGTGTACGGTAGTGTTTTGGAAGGAAAACCCGTTTATGCGATATTCGTGCGTTTCACGGGCAGAAAAGCACGTTTTTCACACTCCTCACTGTTTTGATGATAACTCGAGAACGGTCGAATGTTAGCGTTTGCCGTATGTTGCATCGTGTTCAGCACACCGAATTACCCCTATACAGTGAATTTGAAGCGTTTAAGGGAAGTGTACGGTAGTGTTTTGGCAGAAAATTGCTTTTTTCGAAAATCGAGCAATTCGCTGATAACTCGAGAACGGTCGATTGTTAGCGTTTGCCGGATGTTGCATCGTGTTCAGCACATCGAATTACCCCTATATAGTGAATTTGAAGCGTTTAAGGGAAGTGTACGCTAGTGTTTTGGCAGAAAATTGCTTTTTTCGAAAATCGAGGAAATTCGGTGATAACTGGAGAACCGTTGAATGTTAGCGTTTGCCGTATGTTGCATCGTGTTGAGCACATCGAATTACCCCTATACAGTGAATTTGAAGCGTTTAAGGGAAGTGTACGGTAGTGTTTTGGCAGAAAATTGCTTTTTTCGAAAATCGAGGAAATTCGGTGACAACTCGAGAACCGTTGAATGTTAGCGTTTCCCGTATGTTGCATCGTGTTCAGCGCATCGAATTACCCCTATACAGTGAATTTGGAGTGGTTACGGGAAGTGTACGGTAGTGTTTTGGAAGGAAAACCCGTTTATGCGATATTCGTGCGTTTCACGGGCAGAAAAGCACGTTTTTCACAGTCCTCACTGTTTTGATGATAACTCGAGAACGGTCGAATGTTAGCGTTTGCCGTATGTTGCATCGTGTTCAGCACACCGAATTACCCCTATACAGTGAATTTGAAGCGTTTAAGGGAAGTGTACGGTAGTGTTTTGGCAGAAAATTGCTTTTTTCGAAAATCGAGCAATTCGCTGATAACTCGAGAACGGTCGAATGTTAGCGTTTGCCGGATGTTGCATCGTATTCAGCACATCGAATTACCCCTATATAGTGAATTTGAAGCGTTTAAGGGAAGTGTACGGTAGTGTTTTGGCAGAAAATTGCTTTTTTCGAAAATCGAGGAAATTCGGTGATAATTGGAGAACCGTTGAATGTTAGCGTTTGCCGTATGTTGCATCGTGTTCAGCGCATCGAATTACCCCTATACAGTGAATTTGGAGTGGTTACGGGAAGTGTACGGTAGTGTTTTGGAAGGAAAACCCGTTTATGCGATATTCGTGCGTTTCACGGGCAGAAAAGCACGTTTTTCACAGTCCTCACTGTTTTGATGATAACTCGAGAACGGTCGAATGTTAGCATTTGCCGTATGTTGCATCGTGTTCAGCACACCGAATTACCCCTATACAGTGAATTTGAAGCGTTTAAGGGAAGTGTACGGTAGTGTTTTGGCAGAAAATTGCTTTTTTCGAAAATCGAGCAATTCGCTGATAACTCGAGAACGGTCGAATGTTAGCGTTTGCCGGATGTTGCATCGTGTTCAGCACATCGAATTACCCCTATATAGTGAATTTGAAGCGTTTAAGGGAAGTGTACGGTAGTGTTTTGGCAGAAAATTGCTTTTTTCGAAAATCGAGGAAATTCGGTGATAACTGGAGAACCGTTGAATGTTAGCGTTTGCCGTATGTTGCATCGTGTTCAGCACACCGAATTACCCCTATACAGTGAATTTGAAGCGTTTAAGGGAAGTGTACGGTAGTGTTTTGGCAGAAAATTGCTTTTTTCGAAAATCGAGCAATTCGCTGATAACTCGAGAACGGTCGAATGTTAGCGTTTGCCGTATGTTGCATCGTGTTCAGCACACCGAATTACCCCTATACAGTGAATTTGAAGCGTTTAAGGGAAGTGTACGGTAGTGGTTTGGCACAAAATTGCATTTCTCACAGTCCTCACCGTTTTGATGATAACTCGAGAACGGTCGAATGTTAGCGTTTGCCGTATGTTGCATCGTGTTCAGCACATCGAATTACCCCTATATAGTGAATTTGAAGCGTTTAAGGGAAGTGTACGGTAGTGTTTTGGCAGAAAATTGCTTTTTTCGAAAATCGAGGAAATTCGGTGATAACTGGAGAACCGTTGAATGTTAGCGTTTGCCGTATGTTGCATCGTGTTCAGCGCATCGAATTACCCCTATACAGTGAATTTGCAGCGTTTAAGGGAAGTGTACGGTAGTGTTTTGGAAGGAAAACCCGTTTATGCGATATTCGTGCGTTTCACGGGCAGAAAAGCACGTTTTTCACACTCCTCACTGTTTTGATGATAACTCGAGAACGGTCGAATGTTAGCGTTTGCCGTATGTTGCATCGTGTTCAGCACACCGAATTACCCCTATACAGTGAATTTGAAGCGTTTAAGGGAAGTGTAGGGTAGTGTTTTGGCAGAAAATTGCTTTTTTCGAAAATCGAGCAATTCGCTGATAACTCGAGAACGGTCGAATGTTAGCGTTTGCCGTATGTTGCATCGTGTTCAGCACACCGAATTACCCCTATACAGTGAATTTGAAGCGTTTAAGGGAAGTGTACGGTAGTGTTTTGGCAGAAAATTGCTTTTTTCGAAAATCGAGCAATTCGCTGATAACTCGAGAACGGTCGAATGTTAGCGTTTGCCGGATGTTGCATCGTGTTCAGCACATCGAATTACCCCTATATAGTGAATTTGAAGCGTTTAAGGGAAGTGTACGGTAGTGTTTTGGCAGAAAATTGCTTTTTTCGAAAATCGAGGAAATTCGGTGATAACTGGAGAACCGTTGAATGTTAGCGTTTGCCGTATGTTGCATCGTGTTCAGCACACCGAATTACCCCTATACAGTGAATTTGAAGCGTTTAAGGGAAGTGTACGGTAGTGTTTTGGCAGAAAATTGCTTTTTTCGAAAATCGAGCAATTCGCTGATAACTCGAGAACGGTCGAATGTTAGCGTTTGCCGTATGTTGCATCGTGTTCAGCACACCGAATTACCCCTATACAGTGAATTTGAAGCGTTTAAGGGAAGTGTACGGTAGTGGTTTGGCACAAAATTGCATTTCTCACAGTCCTCACCGTTTTGATGATAACTCGAGAACGGTCGAATGTTAGCGTTTGCCGTACGTTGCATCGTGTTCAGCACACCGAATTACCCCTATACAGTGAATTTGAAGCGTTTAAGGGAAGTGTAGGGTAGTGTTTTGGCAGAAAATTGTTTTTTTCGAAAATCGAGCAATTCGCTGATAACTCGAGAACGGTCGAATGTTAGCGTTTGCCGTATGTTGCATCGTGTTCAGCACACCGAATCACCCCTATACAGTGAATTTGAAGCGTTTAAGGGAAGTGTACGGTAGTGTTTTGGCAGAAAATTGCTTTTTTCGAAAATCGAGCAATTCGCTGATAACTCGAGAACGGTCGAATGTTAGCGTTTGCCGTATGTTGCATCGTGTTCAGCACACCGAATTACCCCTATACAGTGAATTTGAAGCGTTTAAGGGAAGTGTACGGTAGTGGTTTGGCACAAAATTGCATTTCTCACAGTCCTCACCGTTTTGATGATAACTCGAGAACGGTCGAATGTTAGCGTTTGCCGTACGTTGCATCGTGTTCAGCACACCGAATTACCCCTATACAGTGAATTTGAAGCGTTTAAGGGAAGTGTAGGGTAGTGTTTTGGCAGAAAATTGTTTTTTTCGAAAATCGAGCAATTCGCTGATAACTCGAGAACGGTCGAATGTTAGCGTTTGCCGTATGTTGCATCGTGTTCAGCACACCGAATCACCCCTATACAGTGAATTTGAAGCGTTTAAGGGAAGTGTACGGTAGTGTTTTGGCAGAAAATTGCTTTTTTCGAAAATCGAGCAATTCGCTGATAACTCGAGAACGGTCGAATGTTAGCGTTTGCCGTATGTTGCATCGTGTTCAGCACATCGAATTACCCCTATACAGTGAATTTGAAGCGTTTAAGGGAAGTGTACGGTAGTGTTTTGGCAGAAAATTGCTTTTTTCGAAAATCGAGGAAATTCGGTGATAACTCGAGAACCGTTGAATGTTAGCTTTTGCCGTATGTTGCATCGTGTTCAGCACACCGAATTACCCCTATACAGTGAATTTGCAGCGTTTAAGGGAAGTGTACGGTAGTGTTTTGGAAGGAAAACCCGTTTATGCGATATTCGTGCGTTTCACGGGCAGAAAAGCACGTTTTTCACACTCCTCACTGTTTTGATGATAACTCGAGAACGGTCGAATGTTAGCGTTTGACGTATGTTGCATCGTGTTCAGCACACCGAATTACCCCTATACAGTGAATTTGAAGCGTTTAAGGGAAGTGTACGGTAGTGTTTTGGCAGAAAATTGCTTTTTTCGAAAATCGAGCAATTCGCTGATAACTCGAGAACGGTCGAATGTTAGCGTTTGCCGTATGTTGCATCGTGTTCAGCACACCGAATTACCCCTATACAGTGAATTTGAAGCGTTTAAGGGAAGTGTACGGTAGTGGTTTGGCACAAAATTGCATTTCTCACAGTCCTCACCGTTTTGATGATAACTCGAGAACAGTCGAATGTTAGCGTTTGCCGTATGTTGCATCGTGTTCAGCACATCGAATTACCCCTATATAGTGAATTTGAAGCGTTTAAGGGAAGTGTACGGTAGTGTTTTGGCAGAAAATTGCTTTTTTCGAAAATCGAGGAAATTCGGTGATAACTCGAGAACGGTTGAATGTTAGCGTTTGCCGTATGTTGCATCGTGTTCAGCGCATCGAATTACCCCTATACAGTGAATTTGGAGTGGTTACGGGAAGTGTACGGTAGTGTTTTGGAAGGAAAACCCGTTTATGCGATATTCGTGCGTTTCACGGGCAGAAAAGCACGTTTTTCACAGTCCTCACTGTTTTGATGATAACTCGAGAACGGTCGAATGTTAGCGTTTGCCGTATGTTGCATCGTCTTCAGCACACCGAATTACCCCTATACAGTGAATTTGAAGCGTTTAAGGGAAGTGTACGGTAGTGGTTTGGCACAAAATTGCATTTCTCACAGTCCTCACCGTTTTGATGATAACTCGAGAACAGTCGAATGTTAGCGTTTGCCGTATGTTGCATCGTGTTCAGCACACCGAATTACCCCTATACAGTGAATTTGAAGCGTTTAAGGGAAGTGTACGGTAGTGTTTTGGCAGAAAATTGCTTTTTTCGAAAATCGAGCAATTCGCTGATAACTCGAGAACGGTCGAATGTTAGCGTTTGCCGGATGTTGCATCGTGTTCAGCACATCGAATTACCCCTATATAGTGAATTTGAAGCGTTTAAGGGAAGTGTACGGTAGTGTTTTGGCAGAAAATTGCTTTTTTCGAAAATCGAGGAAATTCGGTGATAACTGGAGAACCGTTGAATGTTAGCGTTTGCCGTATGTTGCATCGTGTTCAGCGCATCGAATTACCCCTATACAGTGAATTTGCAGCGTTTAAGGGAAGTGTACGGTAGTGTTTTGGAAGGAAAACCCGTTTATGCGATATTCGTGCGTTTCACGGGCAGAAAAGCACGTTTTTCACACTCCTCACTGTTTTGATGATAACTCGAGAACGGTCGAATGTTAGCGTTTGCCGTATGTTGCATCGTGTTCAGCACACCGAATTACCCCTATACAGTGAATTTGAAGCGTTTAAGGGAAGTGTACGGTAGTGTTTTGGCAGAAAATTGCTTTTTTCGAAAATCGAGCAATTCGCTGATAACTCGAGAACGGTCGATTGTTAGCGTTTGCCGGATGTTGCATCGTGTTCAGCACATCGAATTACCCCTATATAGTGAATTTGAAGCGTTTAAGGGAAGTGTACGGTAGTGTTTTGGCAGAAAATTGCTTTTTTCGAAAATCGAGGAAATTCGGTGATAACTGGAGAACCGTTGAATGTTAGCGTTTGCCGTATGTTGCATCGTGTTGAGCACATCGAATTACCCCTATACAGTGAATTTGAAGCGTTTAAGGGAAGTGTACGGTAGTGTTTTGGCAGAAAATTGCTTTTTTCGAAAATCGAGGAAATTCGGTGACAACTCGAGAACCGTTGAATGTTAGCGTTTGCCGTATGTTGCATCGTGTTCAGCGCATCGAATTACCCCTATACAGTGAATTTGGAGTGGTTACGGGAAGTGTACGGTAGTGTTTTGGAAGGAAAACCCGTTTATGCGATATTCGTGCGTTTCACGGGCAGAAAAGCACGTTTTTCACAGTCCTCACTGTTTTGATGATAACTCGAGAACGGTCGAATGTTAGCATTTGCCGTATGTTGCATCGTGTTCAGCACACCGAATTACCCCTATACAGTGAATTTGAAGCGTTTAAGGGAAGTGTACGGTAGTGTTTTGGCAGAAAATTGCTTTTTTCGAAAATCGAGCAATTCGCTGATAACTCGAGAACGGTCGAATGTTAGCGTTTGCCGGATGTTGCATCGTGTTCAGCACATCGAATTACCCCTATATAGTGAATTTGAAGCGTTTAAGGGAAGTGTACGGTAGTGTTTTGGCAGAAAATTGCTTTTTTCGAAAATCGAGGAAATTCGGTGATAACTGGAGAACCGTTGAATGTTAGCGTTTGCCGTATGTTGCATCGTGTTCAGCACACCGAATTACCCCTATACAGTGAATTTGAAGCGTTTAAGGGAAGTGTACGGTAGTGTTTTGGCAGAAAATTGCTTTTTTCGAAAATCGAGCAATTCGCTGATAACTCGAGAACGGTCGAATGTTAGCGTTTGCCGTATGTTGCATCGTGTTCAGCACACCGAATTACCCCTATACAGTGAATTTGAAGCGTTTAAGGGAAGTGTACGGTAGTGGTTTGGCACAAAATTGCATTTCTCACAGTCCTCACCGTTTTGATGATAACTCGAGAACGGTCGAATGTTAGCGTTTGCCGTATGTTGCATCGTGTTCAGCACATCGAATTACCCCTATATAGTGAATTTGAAGCGTTTAAGGGAAGTGTACGGTAGTGTTTTGGCAGAAAATTGCTTTTTTCGAAAATCGAGGAAATTCGGTGATAACTGGAGAACCGTTGAATGTTAGCGTTTGCCGTATGTTGCATCGTGTTCAGCGCATCGAATTACCCCTATACAGTGAATTTGCAGCGTTTAAGGGAAGTGTACGGTAGTGTTTTGGAAGGAAAACCCGTTTATGCGATATTCGTGCGTTTCACGGGCAGAAAAGCACGTTTTTCACACTCCTCACTGTTTTGATGATAACTCGAGAACGGTCGAATGTTAGCGTTTGCCGTATGTTGCATCGTGTTCAGCACACCGAATTACCCCTATACAGTGAATTTGAAGCGTTTAAGGGAAGTGTAGGGTAGTGTTTTGGCAGAAAATTGCTTTTTTCGAAAATCGAGCAATTCGCTGATAACTCGAGAACGGTCGAATGTTAGCGTTTGCCGTATGTTGCATCGTGTTCAGCACACCGAATCACCCCTATACAGTGAATTTGAAGCGTTTAAGGGAAGTGTACGGTAGTGTTTTGGCAGAAAATTGCTTTTTTCGAAAATCGAGCAATTCGCTGATAACTCGAGAACGGTCGAATGTTAGCGTTTGCCGTATGTTGCATCGTGTTCAGCACATCGAATTACCCCTATACAGTGAATTTGAAGCGTTTAAGGGAAGTGTACGGTAGTGTTTTGGCAGAAAATTGCTTTTTTCGAAAATCGAGGAAATTCGGTGATAACTCGAGAACCGTTGAATGTTAGCGTTTGCCGTATGTTGCATCGTGTTCAGCGCATCGAATTACCCCTATACAGTGAATTTGGAGTGGTTACGGGAAGTGTACGGTAGTGTTTTGGAAGGAAAACCCGTTTATGCGATATTCGTGCGTTTCACGGGCAGAAAAGCACGTTTTTCACAGTCCTCACTGTTTTGATGATAACTCGAGAACGGTCGAATGTTAGCGTTTGCCGTATGTTGCATCGTGTTCAGCACACCGAATTACCCCTATACAGTGAATTTGCAGCGTTTAAGGGAAGTGTACGGTAGTGTTTTGGAAGGAAAACCCGTTTATGCGATATTCGTGCGTTTCACGGGCAGAAAAGCACGTTTTTCACACTCCTCACTGTTTTGATGATAACTCGAGAACGGTCGAATGTTAGCGTTTGACGTATGTTGCATCGTGTTCAGCACACCGAATTACCCCTATACAGTGAATTTGAAGCGTTTAAGGGAAGTGTACGGTAGTGTTTTGGCAGAAAATTGCTTTTTTCGAAAATCGAGCAATTCGCTGATAACTCGAGAACGGTCGAATGTTAGCGTTTGCCGTATGTTGCATCGTGTTCAGCACACCGAATTACCCCTATACAGTGAATTTGAAGCGTTTAAGGGAAGTGTACGGTAGTGTTTTGGCAGAAAATTGCTTTTTTCGAAAATCGAGCAATTCGCTGATAACTCGAGAACGGTCGAATGTTAGCGTTTGCCGGATGTTGCATCGTATTCAGCACATCGAATTACCCCTATATAGTGAATTTGAAGCGTTTAAGGGAAGTGTACGGTAGTGTTTTGGCAGAAAATTGCTTTTTTCGAAAATCGAGGAAATTCGGTGATAACTGGAGAACCGTTGAATGTTAGCGTTTGCCGTATGTTGCATCGTGTTCAGCGCATCGAATTACCCCTATACAGTGAATTTGGAGTGGTTACGGGAAGTGTACGGTAGTGTTTTGGAAGGAAAACCCGTTTATGCGATATTCGTGCGTTTCACGGGCAGAAAAGCACGTTTTTCACAGTCCTCACTGTTTTGATGATAACTCGAGAACGGTCGAATGTTAGCGTTTGCCGTATGTTGCATCGTGTTCAGCACACCGAATTACCCCTATACAGTGAATTTGAAGCGTTTAAGGGAAGTGTACGGTAGTGTTTTGGCAGAAAATTGCTTTTTTCGAAAATCGAGCAATTCGCTGATAACTCGAGAACGGTCGAATGTTAGCGTTTGCCGGATGTTGCATCGTGTTCAGCACATCGAATTACCCCTATATAGTGAATTTGAAGCGTTTAAGGGAAGTGTACGGTAGTGTTTTGGCAGAAAATTGCTTTTTTCGAAAATCGAGGAAATTCGGTGATAACTGGAGAACCGTTGAATGTTAGCGTTTGCCGTATGTTGCATCGTGTTCAGCACACCGAATTACCCCTATACAGTGAATTTGAAGCGTTTAAGGGAAGTGTACGGTAGTGTTTTGGCAGAAAATTGCTTTTTTCGAAAATCGAGCAATTCGCTGATAACTCGAGAACGGTCGAATGTTAGCGTTTGCCGTATGTTGCATCGTGTTCAGCACACCGAATTACCCCTATACAGTGAATTTGAAGCGTTTAAGGGAAGTGTACGGTAGTGGTTTGGCACAAAATTGCATTTCTCACAGTCCTCACCGTTTTGATGATAACTCGAGAACGGTCGAATGTTAGCGTTTGCCGTACGTTGCATCGTGTTCAGCATACCGAATTACCCCTATACAGTGAATTTGAAGCGTTTAAGGGAAGTGTAGGGTAGTGTTTTGGCAGAAAATTGCTTTTTTCGAAAATCGAGCAATTCGCTGATAACTCGAGAACGGTCGAATGTTAGCGTTTGCCGTATGTTGCATCGTGTTCAGCACACCGAATCACCCCTATACAGTGAATTTGAAGCGTTTAAGGGAAGTGTACGGTAGTGTTTTGGCAGAAAATTGCTTTTTTCGAAAATCGAGCAATTCGCTGATAACTCGAGAACGGTCGAATGTTAGCGTTTGCCGTATGTTGCATCGTGTTCAGCACATCGAATTACCCCTATACAGTGAATTTGAAGCGTTTAAGGGAAGTGTACGGTAGTGTTTTGGCAGAAAATTGCTTTTTTCGAAAATCGAGGAAATTCGGTGATAACTCGAGAACCGTTGAATGTTAGCTTTTGCCGTATGTTGCATCGTGTTCAGCACACCGAATTACCCCTATACAGTGAATTTGCAGCGTTTAAGGGAAGTGTACGGTAGTGTTTTGGAAGGAAAACCCGTTTATGCGATATTCGTGCGTTTCACGGGCAGAAAAGCACGTTTTTCACACTCCTCACTGTTTTGATGATAACTCGAGAACGGTCGAATGTTAGCGTTTGACGTATGTTGCATCGTGTTCAGCACACCGAATTACCCCTATACAGTGAATTTGAAGCGTTTAAGGGAAGTGTACGGTAGTGTTTTGGCAGAAAATTGCTTTTTTCGAAAATCGAGCAATTCGCTGATAACTCGAGAACGGTCGAATGTTAGCGTTTGCCGTATGTTGCATCGTGTTCAGCACACCGAATTACCCCTATACAGTGAATTTGAAGCGTTTAAGGGAAGTGTACGGTAGTGGTTTGGCACAAAATTGCATTTCTCACAGTCCTCACCGTTTTGATGATAACTCGAGAACAGTCGAATGTTAGCGTTTGCCGTATGTTGCATCGTGTTCAGCACATCGAATTACCCCTATATAGTGAATTTGAAGCGTTTAAGGGAAGTGTACGGTAGTGTTTTGGCAGAAAATTGCTTTTTTCGAAAATCGAGGAAATTCGGTGATAACTCGAGAACGGTTGAATGTTAGCGTTTGCCGTATGTTGCATCGTGTTCAGCGCATCGAATTACCCCTATACAGTGAATTTGGAGTGGTTACGGGAAGTGTACGGTAGTGTTTTGGAAGGAAAACCCGTTTATGCGATATTCGTGCGTTTCACGGGCAGAAAAGCACGTTTTTCACAGTCCTCACTGTTTTGATGATAACTCGAGAACGGTCGAATGTTAGCGTTTGCCGTATGTTGCATCGTGTTCAGCACACCGAATTACCCCTATACAGTGAATTTGAAGCGTTTAAGGGAAGTGTACGGTAGTGGTTTGGCACAAAATTGCATTTCTCACAGTCCTCACCGTTTTGATGATAACTCGAGAACAGTCGAATGTTAGCGTTTGCCGTATGTTGCATCGTGTTCAGCACACCGAATTACCCCTATACAGTGAATTTGAAGCGTTTAAGGGAAGTGTACGGTAGTGTTTTGGCAGAAAATTGCTTTTTTCGAAAATCGAGCAATTCGCTGATAACTCGAGAACGGTCGAATGTTAGCGTTTGCCGGATGTTGCATCGTGTTCAGCACATCGAATTACCCCTATATAGTGAATTTGAAGCGTTTAAGGGAAGTGTACGGTAGTGTTTTGGCAGAAAATTGCTTTTTTCGAAAATCGAGGAAATTCGGTGATAACTGGAGAACCGTTGAATGTTAGCGTTTGCCGTATGTTGCATCGTGTTCAGCGCATCGAATTACCCCTATACAGTGAATTTGCAGCGTTTAAGGGAAGTGTACGGTAGTGTTTTGGAAGGAAAACCCGTTTATGCGATATTCGTGCGTTTCACGGGCAGAAAAGCACGTTTTTCACACTCCTCACTGTTTTGATGATAACTCGAGAACGGTCGAATGTTAGCGTTTGCCGTATGTTGCATCGTGTTCAGCACACCGAATTACCCCTATACAGTGAATTTGAAGCGTTTAAGGGAAGTGTACGGTAGTGTTTTGGCAGAAAATTGCTTTTTTCGAAAATCGAGCAATTCGCTGATAACTCGAGAACGGTCGATTGTTAGCGTTTGCCGGATGTTGCATCGTGTTCAGCACATCGAATTACCCCTATATAGTGAATTTGAAGCGTTTAAGGGAAGTGTACGGTAGTGTTTTGGCAGAAAATTGCTTTTTTCGAAAATCGAGGAAATTCGGTGATAACTGGAGAACCGTTGAATGTTAGCGTTTGCCGTATGTTGCATCGTGTTGAGCACATCGAATTACCCCTATACAGTGAATTTGAAGCGTTTAAGGGAAGTGTACGGTAGTGTTTTGGCAGAAAATTGCTTTTTTCGAAAATCGAGGAAATTCGGTGACAACTCGAGAACCGTTGAATGTTAGCGTTTGCCGTATGTTGCATCGTGTTCAGCGCATCGAATTACCCCTATACAGTGAATTTGGAGTGGTTACGGGAAGTGTACGGTAGTGTTTTGGAAGGAAAACCCGTTTATGCGATATTCGTGCGTTTCACGGGCAGAAAAGCACGTTTTTCACAGTCCTCACTGTTTTGATGATAACTCGAGAACGGTCGAATGTTAGCATTTGCCGTATGTTGCATCGTGTTCAGCACACCGAATTACCCCTATACAGTGAATTTGAAGCGTTTAAGGGAAGTGTACGGTAGTGTTTTGGCAGAAAATTGCTTTTTTCGAAAATCGAGCAATTCGCTGATAACTCGAGAACGGTCGAATGTTAGCGTTTGCCGGATGTTGCATCGTGTTCAGCACATCGAATTACCCCTATATAGTGAATTTGAAGCGTTTAAGGGAAGTGTACGGTAGTGTTTTGGCAGAAAATTGCTTTTTTCGAAAATCGAGGAAATTCGGTGATAACTGGAGAACCGTTGAATGTTAGCGTTTGCCGTATGTTGCATCGTGTTCAGCACACCGAATTACCCCTATACAGTGAATTTGAAGCGTTTAAGGGAAGTGTACGGTAGTGTTTTGGCAGAAAATTGCTTTTTTCGAAAATCGAGCAATTCGCTGATAACTCGAGAACGGTCGAATGTTAGCGTTTGCCGTATGTTGCATCGTGTTCAGCACACCGAATTACCCCTATACAGTGAATTTGAAGCGTTTAAGGGAAGTGTACGGTAGTGGTTTGGCACAAAATTGCATTTCTCACAGTCCTCACCGTTTTGATGATAACTCGAGAACGGTCGAATGTTAGCGTTTGCCGTATGTTGCATCGTGTTCAGCACATCGAATTACCCCTATATAGTGAATTTGAAGCGTTTAAGGGAAGTGTACGGTAGTGTTTTGGCAGAAAATTGCTTTTTTCGAAAATCGAGGAAATTCGGTGATAACTGGAGAACCGTTGAATGTTAGCGTTTGCCGTATGTTGCATCGTGTTCAGCGCATCGAATTACCCCTATACAGTGAATTTGCAGCGTTTCAGGGAAGTGTACGGTAGTGTTTTGGAAGGAAAACCCGTTTATGCGATATTCGTGCGTTTCACGGGCAGAAAAGCACGTTTTTCACACTCCTCACTGTTTTGATGATAACTCGAGAACGGTCGAATGTTAGCGTTTGCCGTATGTTGCATCGTGTTCAGCACACCGAATTACCCCTATACAGTGAATTTGAAGCGTTTAAGGGAAGTGTAGGGTAGTGTTTTGGCAGAAAATTGCTTTTTTCGAAAATCGAGCAATTCGCTGATAACTCGAGAACGGTCGAATGTTAGCGTTTGCCGTATGTTGCATCGTGTTCAGCACACCGAATCACCCCTATACAGTGAATTTGAAGCGTTTAAGGGAAGTGTACGGTAGTGTTTTGGCAGAAAATTGCTTTTTTCGAAAATCGAGCAATTCGCTGATAACTCGAGAACGGTCGAATGTTAGCGTTTGCCGTATGTTGCATCGTGTTCAGCACATCGAATTACCCCTATACAGTGAATTTGAAGCGTTTAAGGGAAGTGTACGGTAGTGTTTTGGCAGAAAATTGCTTTTTTCGAAAATCGAGGAAATTCGGTGATAACTCGAGAACCGTTGAATGTTAGCGTTTGCCGTATGTTGCATCGTGTTCAGCGCATCGAATTACCCCTATACAGTGAATTTGGAGTGGTTACGGGAAGTGTACGGTAGTGTTTTGGAAGGAAAACCCGTTTATGCGATATTCGTGCGTTTCACGGGCAGAAAAGCACGTTTTTCACAGTCCTCACTGTTTTGATGATAACTCGAGAACGGTCGAATGTTAGCGTTTGCCGTATGTTGCATCGTGTTCAGCACACCGAATTACCCCTATACAGTGAATTTGCAGCGTTTAAGGGAAGTGTACGGTAGTGTTTTGGAAGGAAAACCCGTTTATGCGATATTCGTGCGTTTCACGGGCAGAAAAGCACGTTTTTCACACTCCTCACTGTTTTGATGATAACTCGAGAACGGTCGAATGTTAGCGTTTGACGTATGTTGCATCGTGTTCAGCACACCGAATTACCCCTATACAGTGAATTTGAAGCGTTTAAGGGAAGTGTACGGTAGTGTTTTGGCAGAAAATTGCTTTTTTCGAAAATCGAGCAATTCGCTGATAACTCGAGAACGGTCGAATGTTAGCGTTTGCCGTATGTTGCATCGTGTTCAGCACACCGAATTACCCCTATACAGTGAATTTGAAGCGTTTAAGGGAAGTGTACGGTAGTGTTTTGGCAGAAAATTGCTTTTTTCGAAAATCGAGCAATTCGCTGATAACTCGAGAACGGTCGAATGTTAGCGTTTGCCGGATGTTGCATCGTATTCAGCACATCGAATTACCCCTATATAGTGAATTTGAAGCGTTTAAGGGAAGTGTACGGTAGTGTTTTGGCAGAAAATTGCTTTTTTCGAAAATCGAGGAAATTCGGTGATAACTGGAGAACCGTTGAATGTTAGCGTTTGCCGTATGTTGCATCGTGTTCAGCGCATCGAATTACCCCTATACAGTGAATTTGGAGTGGTTACGGGAAGTGTACGGTAGTGTTTTGGAAGGAAAACCCGTTTATGCGATATTCGTGCGTTTCACGGGCAGAAAAGCACGTTTTTCACAGTCCTCACTGTTTTGATGATAACTCGAGAACGGTCGAATGTTAGCGTTTGCCGTATGTTGCATCGTGTTCAGCACACCGAATTACCCCTATACAGTGAATTTGAAGCGTTTAAGGGAAGTGTACGGTAGTGTTTTGGCAGAAAATTGCTTTTTTCGAAAATCGAGCAATTCGCTGATAACTCGAGAACGGTCGAATGTTAGCGTTTGCCGGATGTTGCATCGTGTTCAGCACATCGAATTACCCCTATATAGTGAATTTGAAGCGTTTAAGGGAAGTGTACGGTAGTGTTTTGGCAGAAAATTGCTTTTTTCGAAAATCGAGGAAATTCGGTGATAACTGGAGAACCGTTGAATGTTAGCGTTTGCCGTATGTTGCATCGTGTTCAGCACACCGAATTACCCCTATACAGTGAATTTGAAGCGATTAAGGGAAGTGTACGTTAGTGTTTTGGCAGAAAATTGCTTTTTTCGAAAATCGAGCAATTCGCTGATAACTCGAGAACGGTCGAATGTTAGCGTTTGCCGTATGTTGCATCGTGTTCAGCACACCGAATTACCCCTATACAGTGAATTTGAAGCGTTTAAGGGAAGTGTACGCTAGTGGTTTGGCACAAAATTGCATTTCTCACAGTCCTCACCGTTTTGATGATAACTCGAGAACGGTCGAATGTTAGCGTTTGCCGTACGTTGCATCGTGTTCAGCACACCGAATTACCCCTATACAGTGAATTTGAAGCGTTTAAGGGAAGTGTAGGGTAGTGTTTTGGCAGAAAATTGCTTTTTTCGAAAATCGAGCAATTCGCTGATAACTCGAGAACGGTCGAATGTTAGCGTTTGCCGTATGTTGCATCGTGTTCAGCACACCGAATCACCCCTATACAGTGAATTTGAAGCGTTTAAGGGAAGTGTACGGTAGTGTTTTGGCAGAAAATTGCTTTTTTCGAAAATCGAGCAATTCGCTGATAACTCGAGAACGGTCGAATGTTAGCGTTTGCCGTATGTTGCATCGTGTTCAGCACATCGAATTACCCCTATACAGTGAATTTGAAGCGTTTAAGGGAAGTGTACGGTAGTGTTTTGGCAGAAAATTGCTTTTTTCGAAAATCGAGGAAATTCGGTGATAACTCGAGAACCGTTGAATGTTAGCTTTTGCCGTATGTTGCATCGTGTTCAGCACACCGAATTACCCCTATACAGTGAATTTGCAGCGTTTAAGGGAAGTGTACGGTAGTGTTTTGGAAGGAAAACCCGTTTATGCGATATTCGTGCGTTTCACGGGCAGAAAAGCACGTTTTTCACACTCCTCACTGTTTTGATGATAACTCGAGAACGGTCGAATGTTAGCGTTTGACGTATGTTGCATCGTGTTCAGCACACCGAATTACCCCTATACAGTGAATTTGAAGCGTTTAAGGGAAGTGTACGGTAGTGTTTTGGCAGAAAATTGCTTTTTTCGAAAATCGAGCAATTCGCTGATAACTCGAGAACGGTCGAATGTTAGCGTTTGCCGTATGTTGCATCGTGTTCAGCACACCGAATTACCCCTATACAGTGAATTTGAAGCGTTTAAGGGAAGTGTACGGTAGTGGTTTGGCACAAAATTGCATTTCTCACAGTCCTCACCGTTTTGATGATAACTCGAGAACAGTCGAATGTTAGCGTTTGCCGTATGTTGCATCGTGTTCAGCACATCGAATTACCCCTATATAGTGAATTTGAAGCGTTTAAGGGAAGTGTACGGTAGTGTTTTGGCAGAAAATTGCTTTTTTCGAAAATCGAGGAAATTCGGTGATAACTCGAGAACGGTTGAATGTTAGCGTTTGCCGTATGTTGCATCGTGTTCAGCGCATCGAATTACCCCTATACAGTGAATTTGGAGTGGTTACGGGAAGTGTACGGTAGTGTTTTGGAAGGAAAACCCGTTTATGCGATATTCGTGCGTTTCACGGGCAGAAAAGCACGTTTTTCACAGTCCTCACTGTTTTGATGATAACTCGAGAACGGTCGAATGTTAGCGTTTGCCGTATGTTGCATCGTGTTCAGCACACCGAATTACCCCTATACAGTGAATTTGAAGCGTTTAAGGGAAGTGTACGGTAGTGGTTTGGCACAAAATTGCATTTCTCACAGTCCTCACCGTTTTGATGATAACTCGAGAACAGTCGAATGTTAGCGTTTGCCGTATGTTGCATCGTGTTCAGCACACCGAATTACCCCTATACAGTGAATTTGAAGCGTTTAAGGGAAGTGTACGGTAGTGTTTTGGCAGAAAATTGCTTTTTTCGAAAATCGAGCAATTCGCTGATAACTCGAGAACGGTCGAATGTTAGCGTTTGCCGGATGTTGCATCGTGTTCAGCACATCGAATTACCCCTATATAGTGAATTTGAAGCGTTTAAGGGAAGTGTACGGTAGTGTTTTGGCAGAAAATTGCTTTTTTCGAAAATCGAGGAAATTCGGTGATAACTGGAGAACCGTTGAATGTTAGCGTTTGCCGTATGTTGCATCGTGTTCAGCGCATCGAATTACCCCTATACAGTGAATTTGCAGCGTTTAAGGGAAGTGTACGGTAGTGTTTTGGAAGGAAAACCCGTTTATGCGATATTCGTGCGTTTCACGGGCAGAAAAGCACGTTTTTCACACTCCTCACTGTTTTGATGATAACTCGAGAACGGTCGAATGTTAGCGTTTGCCGTATGTTGCATCGTGTTCAGCACACCGAATTACCCCTATACAGTGAATTTGAAGCGTTTAAGGGAAGTGTACGGTAGTGTTTTGGCAGAAAATTGCTTTTTTCGAAAATCGAGCAATTCGCTGATAACTCGAGAACGGTCGATTGTTAGCGTTTGCCGGATGTTGCATCGTGTTCAGCACATCGAATTACCCCTATATAGTGAATTTGAAGCGTTTAAGGGAAGTGTACGGTAGTGTTTTGGCAGAAAATTGCTTTTTTCGAAAATCGAGGAAATTCGGTGATAACTGGAGAACCGTTGAATGTTAGCGTTTGCCGTATGTTGCATCGTGTTGAGCACATCGAATTACCCCTATACAGTGAATTTGAAGCGTTTAAGGGAAGTGTACGGTAGTGTTTTGGCAGAAAATTGCTTTTTTCGAAAATCGAGGAAATTCGGTGACAACTCGAGAACCGTTGAATGTTAGCGTTTGCCGTATGTTGCATCGTGTTCAGCGCATCGAATTACCCCTATACAGTGAATTTGGAGTGGTTACGGGAAGTGTACGGTAGTGTTTTGGAAGGAAAACCCGTTTATGCGATATTCGTGCGTTTCACGGGCAGAAAAGCACGTTTTTCACAGTCCTCACTGTTTTGATGATAACTCGAGAACGGTCGAATGTTAGCGTTTGCCGTATGTTGCATCGTGTTCAGCACACCGAATTACCCCTATACAGTGAATTTGAAGCGTTTAAGGGAAGTGTACGGTAGTGTTTTGGCAGAAAATTGCTTTTTTCGAAAATCGAGCAATTCGCTGATAACTCGAGAACGGTCGAATGTTAGCGTTTGCCGGATGTTGCATCGTGTTCAGCACATCGAATTACCCCTATATAGTGAATTTGAAGCGTTTAAGGGAAGTGTACGGTAGTGTTTTGGCAGAAAATTGCTTTTTTCGAAAATCGAGGAAATTCGGTGATAACTGGAGAACCGTTGAATGTTAGCGTTTGCCGTATGTTGCATCGTGTTCAGCACACCGAATTACCCCTATACAGTGAATTTGAAGCGTTTAAGGGAAGTGTAGGGTAGTGTTTTGGCAGAAAATTGCTTTTTTCGAAAATCGAGCAATTCGCTGATAACTCGAGAACGGTCGAATGTTAGGGTTTGCCGTATGTTGCATCGTGTTCAGCACACCGAATCACCCCTATACAGTGAATTTGAAGCGTTTAAGGGAAGTGTACGGTAGTGTTGTGGCAGAAAATTGCTTTTTTCGAAAATCGAGCAATTCGCTGATAACTCGAGAACGGTCGAATGTTAGCGTTTGCCGTATGTTGCATCGTGTTCAGCACATCGAATTACCCCTATACAGTGAATTTGAAGCGTTTAAGGGAAGTGTACGGTAGTGTTTTGGCAGAAAATTGCTTTTTTCGAAAATCGAGGAAATTCGGTGATAACTCGAGAACCGTCGAATGTTAGCGTTTGCCGTATGTTGCATCGTGTTCAGCGCATCGAATTACCCCTATACAGTGAATTTGGAGTGGTTACGGGAAGTGTACGGTAGTGTTTTGGAAGGAAAACCCGTTTATGCGATATTCGTGCGTTTCACGGGCAGAAAAGCACGTTTTTCACAGTCCTCACTGTTTTGATGATAACTCGAGAACGGTCGAATGTTAGCGTTTGCCGTATGTTGCATCGTGTTCAGCACACCGAATTACCCCTATACAGTGAATTTGCAGCGTTTAAGGGAAGTGTACGGTAGTGTTTTGGAAGGAAAACCCGTTTATGCGATATTCGTGCGTTTCACGGGCAGAAAAGCACGTTTTTCACACTCCTCACTGTTTTGATGATAACTCGAGAACGGTCGAATGTTAGCGTTTGACGTATGTTGCATCGTGTTCAGCACACCGAATTACCCCTATACAGTGAATTTGAAGCGTTTAAGGGAAGTGTACGGTAGTGTTTTGGCAGAAAATTGCTTTTTTCGAAAATCGAGCAATTCGCTGATACCTCGAGAACGGTCGAATGTTAGCGTTTGCAGTATGTTGCATCGTGTTCAGCACACCGAATTACCCCTATACAGTGAATTTGAAGCGTTTAAGGGAAGTGTACGGTAGTGGTTTGGCACAAAATTGCATTTCTCACAGTCCTCACCGTTTTGATGATAACTCGAGAACAGTCGAATGTTAGCGTTTGCCGTATGTTGCATCGTGTTCAGCACATCGAATTACCCCTATATAGTGAATTTGAAGCGTTTAAGGGAAGTGTACGGTAGTGTTTTGGCAGAAAATTGCTTTTTTCGAAAATCGAGGAAATTCGGTGATAACTCGAGAACGGTTGAATGTTAGCGTTTGCCGTATGTTGCATCGTGTTCAGCGCATCGAATTACCCCTATACAGTGAATTTGGAGTGGTTACGGGAAGTGTACGGTAGTGTTTTGGAAGGAAAACCCGTTTATGCGATATTCGTGCGTTTCACGGGCAGAAAAGCACGTTTTTCACAGTCCTCACTGTTTTGATGATAACTCGAGAACGGTCGAATGTTAGCGTTTGCCGTATGTTGCATCGTGTTCAGCACACCGAATTACCCCTATACAGTGAATTTGAAGCGTTTAAGGGAAGTGTACGGTAGTGTTTTGGCAGAAAATTGCTTTTTTCGAAAATCGAGCAATTCGCTGATAACTCGAGAACGGTCGAATGTTAGCGTTTGCCGGATGTTGCATCGTGTTCAGCACATCGAATTACCCCTATATAGTGAATTTGAAGCGTTTAAGGGAAGTGTACGGTAGTGTTTTGGCAGAAAATTGCTTTTTTCGAAAATCGAGGAAATTCGGTGATAACTGGAGAACCGTTGAATGTTAGCGTTTGCCCTATGTTGCATCGTGTTCAGCGCATCGAATTACCCCTATACAGTGAATTTGCAGCGTTTAAGGGAAGTGTACGGTAGTGTTTTGGAAGGAAAACCCGTTTATGCGATATTCGTGCGTTTCACGGGCAGAAAAGCACGTTTTTCACACTCCTCACTGTTTTGATGATAACTCGAGAACGGTCGAATGTTAGCGTTTGCCGTATGTTGCATCGTGTTCAGCACACCGAATTACCCCTATACAGTGAATTTGAAGCGTTTAAGGGATGTGTACGGTAGTGTTTTGGCAGAAAATTGCTTTTTTCGAAAATCGAGCAATTCGCTGATAACTCGAGAACGGTCGAATGTTAGCGTTTGCCGGATGTTGCATCGTGTTCAGCACATCGAATTACCCCTATATAGTGAATTTGAAGCGTTTAAGGGAAGTGTACGGTAGTGTTTTGGCAGAAAATTGCTTTTTTCGAAAATCGAGGAAATTCGGTGATAACTGGAGAACCGTTGAATGTTAGCGTTTGCCGTATGTTGCATCGTGTTGAGCACATCGAATTACCCCTATACAGTGAATTTGAAGCGTTTAAGGGAAGTGTACGGTAGTGTTTTGGCAGAAAATTGCTTTTTTCGAAAATCGAGGAAATTCGGTGACAACTCGAGAACCGTTGAATGTTAGCGTTTGCCGTATGTTGCATCGTGTTCAGCGCATCGAATTACCCCTATACAGTGAATTTGGAGTGGTTACGGGAAGTGTACGGTAGTGTTTTGGAAGGAAAACCCGTTTATGCGATATTCGTGCGTTTCACGGGCAGAAAAGCACGTTTTTCACAGTCCTCACTGTTTTGATGATAACTCGAGAACGGTCGAATGTTAGCGTTTGCCGTATGTTGCATCGTGTTCAGCACACCGAATTACCCCTATACAGTGAATTTGAAGCGTTTAAGGGAAGTGTACGGTGGTGTTTTGGCAGAAAATTGCTTTTTTCGAAAATCGAGCAATTCGCTGATAACTCGAGAACGGTCGAATGTTAGCGTTTGCCGGATGTTGCATCGTGTTCAGCACATCGAATTACCCCTATATAGTGAATTTGAAGCGTTTAAGGGAAGTGTACGGTAGTGTTTTGGCAGATAATTCCTTTTTTCGAAAATCGAGGAAATTCGGTGATAACTGGAGAACCGTTGAATGTTAGCGTTTGCCGTATGTTGCATCGTGTTCAGCGCATCGAATTACTCCTATACAGTGAATTTGGAGTGGTTACGGGAAGTGTACGGTAGTGTTTTGGAAGGAAAACCCGTTTATGCGATATTCGTGCGTTTCACGGGCAGAAAAGCACGTTTTTCACAGTCCTCACTGTTTTGATGATAACTCGAGAACGGTCGAATGTTAGCGTTTGCCGTATGTTGCATCGTGTTCAGCACACCGAATTACCCCTATACAGTGAATTTGAAGCGTTTAAGGGAAGTGTACGGTAGTGTTTTGGCAGAAAATTGCTTTTTTCGAAAATCGAGCAATTCGCTGATAACTCGAGAACGGTCGAATGTTAGCGTTTGCCGGATGTTGCATCGTGTTCAGCACATCGAATTACCCCTATATAGTGAATTTGAAGCGTTTAAGGGAAGTTTACGGTAGTGTTTTGGCAGAAAATTGCTTTTTTCGAAAATCGAGGAAATTCGGTGATAACTGGAGAACCGTTGAATGTTAGCGTTTGCCGTATGTTGCATCGTGTTCAGCACACCGAATTACCCCTATACAGTGAATTTGAAGCGTTTAAGGGAAGTGTAGGGTAGTGTTTTGGCAGAAAATTGCTTTTTTCGAAAATCGAGCAATTCGCTGATAACTCGAGAACGGTCGAATGTTAGCGTTTGCCGTATGTTGCATCGTGTTCAGCACACCGAATCACCCCTATACAGTGAATTTGAAGCGTTTAAGGGAAGTGTACGGTAGTGTTTTGGCAGAAAATTGCTTTTTTCGAAAATCGAGCAATTCGCTGATAACTCGAGAACGGTCGAATGTTAGCGTTTGCCGGATGTTGCATCGTGTTCAGCACATCGAATTACCCCTATATAGTGAATTTGAAGCGTTTAAGGGAAGTGTACGGTAGTGTTTTGGCAGATAATTCCTTTTTTCGAAAATCGAGGAAATTCGGTGATAACTGGAGAACCGTTGAATGTTAGCGTTTGCCGTATGTTGCATCGTGTTCAGCGCATCGAATTACTCCTATACAGTGAATTTGGAGTGGTTACGGGAAGTGTACGGTAGTGTTTTGGAAGGAAAACCCGTTTATGCGATATTCGTGCGTTTCACGGGCAGAAAAGCACGTTTTTCACAGTCCTCACTGTTTTGATGATAACTCGAGAACGGTCGAATGTTAGCGTTTGCCGTATGTTGCATCGTGTTCAGCACACCGAATTACCCCTATACAGTGAATTTGAAGCGTTTAAGGGAAGTGTACGGTAGTGTTTTGGCAGAAAATTGCTTTTTTCGAAAATCGAGCAATTCGCTGATAACTCGAGAACGGTCGAATGTTAGCGTTTGCCGGATGTTGCATCGTGTTCAGCACATCGAATTACCCCTATATAGTGAATTTGAAGCGTTTAAGGGAAGTGTACGGTAGTGTTTTGGCAGAAAATTGCTTTTTTCGAAAATCGAGGAAATTCGGTGATAACTGGAGAACCGTTGAATGTTAGCGTTTGCCGTATGTTGCATCGTGTTCAGCACACCGAATTACCCCTATACAGTGAATTTGAAGCGTTTAAGGGAAGTGTAGGGTAGTGTTTTGGCAGAAAATTGCTTTTTTCGAAAATCGAGCAATTCGCTGATAACTCGAGAACGGTCGAATGTTAGCGTTTGCCGTATGTTGCATCGTGTTCAGCACACCGAATCACCCCTATACAGTGAATTTGAAGCGTTTAAGGGAAGTGTACGGTAGTGTTTTGGCAGAAAATTGCTTTTTTCGAAAATCGAGGACATTCGGTGATAACTCGAGAACCGTTGAATGTTAGCGTTTGCCGTATGTTGCATCGTGTTCAGCGCATCGAATTACCCCTATACAGTGAATTTGGAGTGGTTACGGGAAGTGTACGGTAGTGTTTTGGAAGGAAAACCCGTTTATGCGATATTCGTGCGTTTCACGGGCAGAAAAGCACGTTTTTCACAGTCCTCACTGTTTTGATGATAACTCGAGAACGGTCGAATGTTAGCGTTTGCCGTATGTTGCATCGTGTTCAGCACACCGAATTACCCCTATACAGTGAATTTGCAGCGTTTAAGGGAAGTGTACGGTAGTGTTTTGGAAGGAAAACCCGTTTATGCGATATTCGTGCGTTTCACGGGCAGAAAAGCACGTTTTTCACACTCCTCACTGTTTTGATGATAACTCGAGAACGGTCGAATGTTAGCGTTTGACGTATGTTGCATCGTGTTCAGCACACCGAATTACCCCTATACAGTGAATTTGAAGCGTTTAAGGGAAGTGTACGGTAGTGTTTTGGCAGAAAATTGCTTTTTTCGAAAATCGAGCAATTCGCTGATACCTCGAGAACGGTCGAATGTTAGCGTTTGCCGTATGTTGCATCGTGTTCAGCACACCGAATTACCCCTATACAGTGAATTTGAAGCGTTTAAGGGAAGTGTACGGTAGTGGTTTGGCACAAAATTGCATTTCTCACAGTCCTCACCGTTTTGATGATAACTCGAGAACAGTCGAATGTTAGCGTTTGCCGTATGGTGCATCGTGTTCAGCACATCGAATTACCCTTATATAGTGAATTTGAAGCGTTTAAGGGAAGTGTACGGTAGTGTTTTGGCAGAAAATTGCTTTTTTCGAAAATCGAGGAAATTCGGTGATAACTCGAGAACGGTTGAATGTTAGCGTTTGCCGTATGTTGCATCGTGTTCAGCGCATCGAATTACCCCTATACAGTGAATTTGGAGTGGTTACGGGAAGTGTACGGTAGTGTTTTGGAAGGAAAACCCGTTTATGCGATATTCGTGCGTTTCACGGGCAGAAAAGCACGTTTTTCACAGTCCTCACTGTTTTGATGATAACTCGAGAACGGTCGAATGTTAGCGTTTGCCGTATGTTGCATCGTGTTCAGCACACCGCATTACCCCTATACAGTGAATTTGAAGCGTTTAAGGGAAGTGTACGGTAGTGTTTTGGCAGAAAATTGCTTTTTTCGAAAATCGAGCAATTCGCTGATAACTCGAGAACGGTCGAATGTTAGCGTTTGCCGGATGTTGCATCGTGTTCAGCACATCGAATTACCCCTATATAGTGAATTTGAAGCGTTTAAGGGAAGTGTACGGTAGTGTTTTGGCAGAAAATTGCTTTTTTCGAAAATCGAGGAAATTCGGTGATAACTGGAGAACCGTTGAATGTTAGCGTTTGCCGTATGTTGCATCGTGTTCAGCGCATCGAATTACCCCTATACAGTGAATTTGCAGCGTTTAAGGGAAGTGTACGGTAGTGTTTTGGAAGGAAAACCCGTTTATGCGATATTCGTGCGTTTCACGGGCAGAAAAGCACGTTTTTCACACTCCTCACTGTTTTGATGATAACTCGAGAACGGTCGAATGTTAGCGTTTGACGTATGTTGCATCGTGTTCAGCACACCGAATTACCCCTATACAGTGAATTTGAAGCGTTTAAGGGAAGTGTACGGTAGTGTTTTGGCAGAAAATTGCTTTTTTCGAAAATCGAGCAATTCGCTGATAACTCGAGAACGGTTGAATGTTAGCGTTTGCCGTATGTTGCATCGTGTTCAGCACACCGAATTACCCCTATACAGTGAATTTGAAGCGTTTAAGGGAAGTGTACGGTAGTGGTTTGGCACAAAATTGCATTTCTCACAGTCCTCACCGTTTTGATGATAACTCGAGAACAGTCGAATGTTAGCGTTTGCCGTATGTTGCATCGTGTTCAGCACATCGAATTACCCCTATATAGTGAATTTGAAGCGTTTAAGGGAAGTGTACGGTAGTGTTTTGGCAGAAAATTGCTTTTTTCGAAAATCGAGGAAATTCGGTGATAACTCGAGAACCGTTGAATGTTAGCGTTTGCCGTATGTTGCATCGTGTTCAGCGCATCGAATTACCCCTATACAGTGAATTTGGAGTGGTTACGGGAAGTGTACGGTAGTGTTTTGGAAGGAAAACCCGTTTATGCGATATTCGTGCGTTTCACGGGCAGAAAAGCACGTTTTTCACAGTCCTCACTGTTTTGATGATAACTCGAGAACGGTCGAATGTTAGCGTTTGCCGTATGTTGCATCGTGTTCAGCACACCGAATTACCCCTATACAGTGAATTTGAAGCGTTTAAGGGAAGTGTACGGTAGTGTTTTGGCAGAAAATTGCTTTTTTCGAAAATCGAGCAATTCGCTGATAACTCGAGAACGGTCGAATGTTAGCGTTTGCCGGATGTTGCATCGTGTTCAGCACATCGAATTACCCCTATATAGTGAATTTGAAGCGTTTAAGGGAAGTGTACGGTAGTGTTTTGGCAGAAAATTGCTTTTTTCGAAAATCGAGGAAATTCGGTGATAACTGGAGAACCGTTGAATGTTAGCGTTTGCCCTATGTTGCATCGTGTTCAGCGCATCGAATTACCCCTATACAGTGAATTTGCAGCGTTTAAGGGAAGTGTACGGTAGTGTTTTGGAAGGAAAACCCGTTTATGCGATATTCGTGCGTTTCACGGGCAGAAAAGCACGTTTTTCACACTCCTCACTGTTTTGATGATAACTCGAGAACGGTCGAATGTTAGCGTTTGCCGTATGTTGCATCGTGTTCAGCACACCGAATTACCCCTATACAGTGAATTTGAAGCGTTTAAGGGATGTGTACGGTAGTGTTTTGGCAGAAAATTGCTTTTTTCGAAAATCGAGCAATTCGCTGATAACTCGAGAACGGTCGAATGTTAGCGTTTGCCGGATGTTGCATCGTGTTCAGCACATCGAATTACCCCTATATAGTGAATTTGAAGCGTTTAAGGGAAGTGTACGGTAGTGTTTTGGCAGAAAATTGCTTTTTTCGAAAATCGAGGAAATTCGGTGATAACTGGAGAACCGTTGAATGTTAGCGTTTGCCGTATGTTGCATCGTGTTGAGCACATCGAATTACCCCTATACAGTGAATTTGAAGCGTTTAAGGGAAGTGTACGGTAGTGTTTTGGCAGAAAATTGCTTTTTTCGAAAATCGAGGAAATTCGGTGACAACTCGAGAACCGTTGAATGTTAGCGTTTGCCGTATGTTGCATCGTGTTCAGCGCATCGAATTACCCCTATACAGTGAATTTGGAGTGGTTACGGGAAGTGTACGGTAGTGTTTTGGAAGGAAAACCCGTTTATGCGATATTCGTGCGTTTCACGGGCAGAAAAGCACGTTTTTCACAGTCCTCACTGTTTTGATGATAACTCGAGAACGGTCGAATGTTAGCGTTTGCCGTATGTTGCATCGTGTTCAGCACACCGAATTACCCCTATACAGTGAATTTGAAGCGTTTAAGGGAAGTGTACGGTGGTGTTTTGGCAGAAAATTGCTTTTTTCGAAAATCGAGCAATTCGCTGATAACTCGAGAACGGTCGAATGTTAGCGTTTGCCGGATGTTGCATCGTGTTCAGCACATCGAATTACCCCTATATAGTGAATTTGAAGCGTTTAAGGGAAGTGTACGGTAGTGTTTTGGCAGATAATTCCTTTTTTCGAAAATCGAGGAAATTCGGTGATAACTGGAGAACCGTTGAATGTTAGCGTTTGCCGTATGTTGCATCGTGTTCAGCGCATCGAATTACTCCTATACAGTGAATTTGGAGTGGTTACGGGAAGTGTACGGTAGTGTTTTGGAAGGAAAACCCGTTTATGCGATATTCGTGCGTTTCACGGGCAGAAAAGCACGTTTTTCACAGTCCTCACTGTTTTGATGATAACTCGAGAACGGTCGAATGTTAGCGTTTGCCGTATGTTGCATCGTGTTCAGCACACCGAATTACCCCTATACAGTGAATTTGAAGCGTTTAAGGGAAGTGTACGGTAGTGTTTTGGCAGAAAATTGCTTTTTTCGAAAATCGAGCAATTCGCTGATAACTCGAGAACGGTCGAATGTTAGCGTTTGCCGGATGTTGCATCGTGTTCAGCACATCGAATTACCCCTATATAGTGAATTTGAAGCGTTTAAGGGAAGTTTACGGTAGTGTTTTGGCAGAAAATTGCTTTTTTCGAAAATCGAGGAAATTCGGTGATAACTGGAGAACCGTTGAATGTTAGCGTTTGCCGTATGTTGCATCGTGTTCAGCACACCGAATTACCCCTATACAGTGAATTTGAAGCGTTTAAGGGAAGTGTAGGGTAGTGTTTTGGCAGAAAATTGCTTTTTTCGAAAATCGAGCAATTCGCTGATAACTCGAGAACGGTCGAATGTTAGCGTTTGCCGTATGTTGCATCGTGTTCAGCACACCGAATCACCCCTATACAGTGAATTTGAAGCGTTTAAGGGAAGTGTACGGTAGTGTTTTGGCAGAAAATTGCTTTTTCGAAAATCGAGCAATTCGCTGATAACTCGAGAACGGTCGAATGTTAGCGTTTGCCGGATGTTGCATCGTGTTCAGCACATCGAATTACCCCTATATAGTGAATTTGAAGCGTTTAAGGGAAGTGTACGGTAGTGTTTTGGCAGATAATTCCTTTTTTCGAAAATCGAGGAAATTCGGTGATAACTGGAGAACCGTTGAATGTTAGCGTTTGCCGTATGTTGCATCGTGTTCAGCGCATCGAATTACTCCTATACAGTGAATTTGGAGTGGTTACGGGAAGTGTACGGTAGTGTTTTGGAAGGAAAACCCGTTTATGCGATATTCGTGCGTTTCACGGGCAGAAAAGCACGTTTTTCACAGTCCTCACTGTTTTGATGATAACTCGAGAACGGTCGAATGTTAGCGTTTGCCGTATGTTGCATCGTGTTCAGCACACCGAATTACCCCTATACAGTGAATTTGAAGCGTTTAAGGGAAGTGTACGGTAGTGTTTTGGCAGAAAATTGCTTTTTTCGAAAATCGAGCAATTCGCTGATAACTCGAGAACGGTCGAATGTTAGCGTTTGCCGGATGTTGCATCGTGTTCAGCACATCGAATTACCCCTATATAGTGAATTTGAAGCGTTTAAGGGAAGTGTACGGTAGTGTTTTGGCAGAAAATTGCTTTTTTCGAAAATCGAGGAAATTCGGTGATAACTGGAGAACCGTTGAATGTTAGCGTTTGCCGTATGTTGCATCGTGTTCAGCACACCGAATTACCCCTATACAGTGAATTTGAAGCGTTTAAGGGAAGTGTAGGGTAGTGTTTTGGCAGAAAATTGCTTTTTTCGAAAATCGAGCAATTCGCTGATAACTCGAGAACGGTCGAATGTTAGCGTTTGCCGTATGTTGCATCGTGTTCAGCACACCGAATCACCCCTATACAGTGAATTTGAAGCGTTTCAGGGAAGTGTACGGTAGTGTTTTGGCAGAAAATTGCTTTTTTCGAAAATCGAGGACATTCGGTGATAACTCGAGAACCGTTGAATGTTAGCGTTTGCCGTATGTTGCATCGTGTTCAGCGCATCGAATTACCCCTATACAGTGAATTTGGAGTGGTTACGGGAAGTGTACGGTAGTGTTTTGGAAGGAAAACCCGTTTATGCGATATTCGTGCGTTTCACGGGCAGAAAAGCACGTTTTTCACAGTCCTCACTGTTTTGATGATAACTCGAGAACGGTCGAATGTTAGCGTTTGCCGTATGTTGCATCGTGTTCAGCACACCGAATTACCCCTATACAGTGAATTTGCAGCGTTTAAGGGAAGTGTACGGTAGTGTTTTGGAAGGAAAACCCGTTTATGCGATATTCGTGCGTTTCACGGGCAGAAAAGCACGTTTTTCACACTCCTCACTGTTTTGATGATAACTCGAGAACGGTCGAATGTTAGCGTTTGACGTATGTTGCATCGTGTTCAGCACACCGAATTACCCCTATACAGTGAATTTGAAGCGTTTAAGGGAAGTGTACGGTAGTGTTTTGGCAGAAAATTGCTTTTTTCGAAAATCGAGCAATTCGCTGATACCTCGAGAACGGTCGAATGTTAGCGTTTGCCGTATGTTGCATCGTGTTCAGCACACCGAATTACCCCTATACAGTGAATTTGAAGCGTTTAAGGGAAGTGTACGGTAGTGGTTTGGCACAAAATTGCATTTCTCACAGTCCTCACCGTTTTGATGATAACTCGAGAACAGTCGAATGTTAGCGTTTGCCGTATGGTGCATCGTGTTCAGCACATCGAATTACCCTTATATAGTGAATTTGAAGCGTTTAAGGGAAGTGTACGGTAGTGTTTTGGCAGAAAATTGCTTTTTTCGAAAATCGAGGAAATTCGGTGATAACTCGAGAACGGTTGAATGTTAGCGTTTGCCGTATGTTGCATCGTGTTCAGCGCATCGAATTACCCCTATACAGTGAATTTGGAGTGGTTACGGGAAGTGTACGGTAGTGTTTTGGAAGGAAAACCCGTTTATGCGATATTCGTGCGTTTCACGGGCAGAAAAGCACGTTTTTCACAGTCCTCACTGTTTTGATGATAACTCGAGAACGGTCGAATGTTAGCGTTTGCCGTATGTTGCATCGTGTTCAGCACACCGCATTACCCCTATACAGTGAATTTGAAGCGTTTAAGGGAAGTGTACGGTAGTGTTTTGGCAGAAAATTGCTTTTTTCGAAAATCGAGCAATTCGCTGATAACTCGAGAACGGTCGAATGTTAGCGTTTGCCGGATGTTGCATCGTGTTCAGCACATCGAATTACCCCTATATAGTGAATTTGAAGCGTTTAAGGGAAGTGTACGGTAGTGTTTTGGCAGAAAATTGCTTTTTTCGAAAATCGAGGAAATTCGGTGATAACTGGAGAACCGTTGAATGTTAGCGTTTGCCGTATGTTGCATCGTGTTCAGCGCATCGAATTACCCCTATACAGTGAATTTGCAGCGTTTAAGGGAAGTGTACGGTAGTGTTTTGGAAGGAAAACCCGTTTATGCGATATTCGTGCGTTTCACGGGCAGAAAAGCACGTTTTTCACACTCCTCACTGTTTTGATGATAACTCGAGAACGGTCGAATGTTAGCGTTTGACGTATGTTGCATCGTGTTCAGCACACCGAATTACCCCTATACAGTGAATTTGAAGCGTTTAAGGGAAGTGTACGGTAGTGTTTTGGCAGAAAATTGCTTTTTTCGAAAATCGAGCAATTCGCTGATAACTCGAGAACGGTTGAATGTTAGCGTTTGCCGTATGTTGCATCGTGTTCAGCACACCGAATTACCCCTATACAGTGAATTTGAAGCGTTTAAGGGAAGTGTACGGTAGTGGTTTGGCACAAAATTGCATTTCTCACAGTCCTCACCGTTTTGATGATAACTCGAGAACAGTCGAATGTTAGCGTTTGCCGTATGTTGCATCGTGTTCAGCACATCGAATTACCCCTATATAGTGAATTTGAAGCGTTTAAGGGAAGTGTACGGTAGTGTTTTGGCAGAAAATTGCTTTTTTCGAAAATCGAGGAAATTCGGTGATAACTGGAGAACCGTTGAATGTTAGCGTTTGCCGTATGTTGCATCGTGTTCAGCACACCGAATTACCCCTATACAGTGAATTTGAAGCGTTTAAGGGAAGTGTAGGGTAGTGTTTTGGCAGAAAATTGCTTTTTTCGAAAATCGAGCAATTCGCTGATAACTCGAGAACGGTCGAATGTTAGCGTTTGCCGTATGTTGCATCGTGTTCAGCACACCGAATCACCCCTATACAGTGAATTTGAAGCGTTTAAGGGAAGTGTACGGTAGTGTTTTGGCAGAAAATTGCTTTTTTCGAAAATCGAGCAATTCGCTGATAACTCGAGAACGGTCGAATGTTAGCGTTTGCCGGATGTTGCATCGTGTTCAGCACATCGAATTACCCCTATATAGTGAATTTGAAGCGTTTAAGGGAAGTGTACGGTAGTGTTTTGGCAGATAATTCCTTTTTTCGAAAATCGAGGAAATTCGGTGATAACTGGAGAACCGTTGAATGTTAGCGTTTGCCGTATGTTGCATCGTGTTCAGCGCATCGAATTACTCCTATACAGTGAATTTGAGTGGTTACGGGAAGTGTACGGTAGTGTTTGGAAGGAAAACCCGTTATGCGATATTCGTGCGTTTCACAGGGCAGAAAAGACACGTTTTTCACAGTCTCACTGTTTTGATGATAACTCGAGAACGGTCGAATGTTAGCGTTTGCCGTATGTTGCATCGTGTTCAGCACACCGAATTACCCCTATACAGTGAATTTGAAGCGTTTAAGGGAAGGTACGGTAGTGTTTTGGCAGAAAATTGCTTTTTTCGAAAATCGAGCAATTCGCTGATAACTCGAGAACGGTCGAATGTTAGCGTTTGCCCGGATGTTGCATCGTGTTCAGCACATCGAATTACCCCTATATAGTGAATTTGAAGCGTTTAAAGGGAAGTGTACGGTAGTGTTTTGGCAGAAAATTGCTTTTTCGAAAATCGAGCAATTCGCTGATAACTCGAGAACGGTCGAATGTTTAGCGTTTGCCGTATGTTGCATCGTGTTCAGCACACCGAATTACCCCTATACAGTGAATTTGAAGCGTTTAAGGGAAGTGTACGGTAGTGGTTTGGCACAAAATTGCATTTCTCACAGTCCTCAACCGTTTTGATGATAACTCGAGAACAGTCGAATGTTAGCGTTTGCCGTATGTTGCATCGTGTTCAGCACATCGAATTACCCCTATATAGTGAATTTGAAGCGTTTAAGGGAAGTGTACGGTAGTGTTTTGGCAGAAAATTGCTTTTTTCGAAAATCGAGGAAATTCGGTGATAACTCGAGAACGGTTGAATGTTAGCGTTTGCCGTATGTTGCATCGTGTTCAGCGCATCGAATTACCCCTATACAGTGAATTTGGAGTGGTTACGGGAAGTGTACGGTAGTGTTTTGGAAGGAAAACCCGTTTATTGCGATATTCGTGCGTTTCACGGGCAGAAAAGCACGTTTTTCACAGTCCTCACTGTTTTGATGATAACTCGAGAACGGTCGAATGTTAGCGTTTGCCGTATGTTGCATCGTGTTCAGCACACCGAATTACCCCTATACAGTGAATTTGAAGCGTTTAAGGGAAGTGTACGGTAGTGGTTTGGCACAAAATTGCATTTCTCACAGTCCTCACCGTTTTGGATGATAACTCGAGAACAGTCGAATGTTAGCGTTTGCCGTATGTTGCATCGTGTTCAGCACACCGAATTACCCCTATACAGTGAATTTGAAGCGTTTAAGGGAAGTGTACGGTAGTGTTTTGGCAGAAAATTGCTTTTTTCGAAAATCGAGCAATTCGCTGATAACTCGAGAACGGTCGAATGTTAGCGTTTGCCGGATGTTGCATCGTGTTCAGCACATCGAATTACCCCTATATAGTGAATTTGAAGCGTTTAAGGGAAGTGTACGGTAGTGTTTTGGCAGAAAATTGCTTTTTTCGAAAATCGAGGAAATTCGGTGATAACTGGAGAACCGTTGAATGTTAGCGTTTGCCGTATGTTGCATCGTGTTCAGCGCATCGAATTACCCCTATACAGTGAATTTGCAGCGTTTAAGGGAAGTGTACGGTAGTGTTTTGGAAGGAAAACCCGTTTATGCGATATTCGTGCGTTTCACGGGCAGAAAAGCACGTTTTTCACACTCCTCACTGTTTTGATGATAACTCGAGAACGGTCGAATGTTAGCGTTTGCCGTATGTTGCATCGTGTTCAGCACACCGAATTACCCCTATACAGTGAATTTGAAGCGTTTAAGGGAAGTGTACGGTAGTGTTTTGGCAGAAAATTGCTTTTTTCGAAAATCGAGCAATTCGCTGATAACTCGAGAACGGTCGATTGTTAGCGTTTGCCGGATGTTGCATCGTGTTCAGCACATCGAATTACCCCTATATAGTGAATTTGAAGCGTTTAAGGGAAGTGTACGGTAGTGTTTTGGAAGGAAAACCCGTTTATGCGATATTCGTGCGTTTCACGGGCAGAAAAGCACGTTTTTCACAGTCCTCACTGTTTTGATGATAACTCGAGAACGGTCGAATGTTAGCGTTTGCCGTATGTTGCATCGTGTTCAGCACACCGCATTACCCCTATACAGTGAATTTGAAGCGTTTAAGGGAAGTGTACGGTAGTGTTTTGGCAGAAAATTGCTTTTTTCGAAAATCGAGCAATTCGCTGATAACTCGAGAACGGTCGAATGTTAGCGTTTGCCGGATGTTGCATCGTGTTCAGCACATCGAATTACCCCTATATAGTGAATTTGAAGCGTTTAAGGGAAGTGTACGGTAGTGTTTTGGCAGAAAATTGCTTTTTTCGAAAATCGAGGAAATTCGGTGATAACTGGAGAACCGTTGAATGTTAGCGTTTGCCGTATGTTGCATCGTGTTCAGCGCATCGAATTACCCCTATACAGTGAATTTGCAGCGTTTAAGGGAAGTGTACGGTAGTGTTTTGGAAGGAAAACCCGTTTATATGCGATATTCGTGCGTTTCACGGGCAGAAAAGCACGTTTTTCACACTCCTCACTGTTTTGATGATAACTCGAGAACGGTCGAATGTTAGCGTTTGACGTATGTTGCATCGTGTTCAGCACACCGAATTACCCCTATACAGTGAATTTGAAGCGTTTAAGGGAAGTGTACGGTAGTGTTTTGGCAGAAAATTGCTTTTTTCGAAAATCGAGCAATTCGCTGATAACTCGAGAACGGTTGAATGTTAGCGTTTGCCGTATGTTGCATCGTGTTCAGCACACCGAATTACCCCTATACAGTGAATTTGAAGCGTTTAAGGGAAGTGTACGGTAGTGGTTTGGCACAAAATTGCATTTCTCACAGTCCTCACCGTTTTGATGATAACTCGAGAACAGTCGAATGTTAGCGTTTGCCGTATGTTGCATCGTGTTCAGCACATCGAATTACCCCTATATAGTGAATTTGAAGCGTTTAAGGGAAGTGTACGGTAGTGTTTTGGCAGAAAATTGCTTTTTTCGAAAATCGAGGAAATTCGGTGATAACTCGAGAACCGGTTGAATGTTAGCGTTTGCCGTATGTTGCATCGTGTTCAGCGCATCGAATTACCCCTATACAGTGAATTTGGAGTGGTTACGGGAAGTGTACGGTAGTGTTTTGGAAGGAAAACCCGTTTATGCGATATTCGTGCGTTTCACGGGCAGAAAAGCACGTTTTTCACAGTCCTCACTGTTTTGATGATAACTCGAGAACGGTCGAATGTTAGCGTTTGCCGTATGTTGCATCGTGTTCAGCACACCGAATTACCCCTATACAGTGAATTTGAAGCGTTTAAGGGAAGTGTACGGTAGTGTTTTGGCAGAAAATTGCTTTTTTCGAAAATCGAGCAATTCGCTGATAACTCGAGAACGGTCGAATGTTAGCGTTTGCCGGATGTTGCATCGTGTTCAGCACATCGAATTACCCCTATATAGTGAATTTGAAGCGTTTAAGGGAAGTGTACGGTAGTGTTTTGGCAGAAAATTGCTTTTTTCGAAAATCGAGGAAATTCGGTGATAACTGGAGAACCGTTGAATGTTAGCGTTTGCCCTATGTTGCATCGTGTTCAGCGCATCGAATTACCCCTATACAGTGAATTTGCAGCGTTTAAGGGAAGTGTACGGTAGTGTTTTGGAAGGAAAACCCGTTTATGCGATATTCGTGCGTTTCACGGGCAGAAAAGCACGTTTTTCACACTCCTCACTGTTTTGATGATAACTCGAGAACGGTCGAATGTTAGCGTTTGCCGTATGTTGCATCGTGTTCAGCACACCGAATTACCCCTATACAGTGAATTTGAAGCGTTTAAGGGATGTGTACGGTAGTGTTTTGGCAGAAAATTGCTTTTTTCGAAAATCGAGCAATTCGCTGATAACTCGAGAACGGTCGAATGTTAGCGTTTGCCGGATGTTGCATCGTGTTCAGCACATCGAATTACCCCTATATAGTGAATTTGAAGCGTTTAAGGGAAGTGTACGGTAGTGTTTTGGCAGAAAATTGCTTTTTTCGAAAATCGAGGAAATTCGGTGATAACTGGAGAACCGTTGAATGTTAGCGTTTGCCGTATGTTGCATCGTGTTGAGCACATCGAATTACCCCTATACAGTGAATTTGAAGCGTTTAAGGGAAGTGTACGGTAGTGTTTTGGCAGAAAATTGCTTTTTTCGAAAATCGAGGAAATTCGGTGACAACTCGAGAACCGTTGAATGTTAGCGTTTGCCGTATGTTGCATCGTGTTCAGCGCATCGAATTACCCCTATACAGTGAATTTGGAGTGGTTACGGGAAGTGTACGGTAGTGTTTTGGAAGGAAAACCCGTTTATGCGATATTCGTGCGTTTCACGGGCAGAAAAGCACGTTTTTCACAGTCCTCACTGTTTTGATGATAACTCGAGAACGGTCGAATGTTAGCGTTTGCCGTATGTTGCATCGTGTTCAGCACACCGAATTACCCCTATACAGTGAATTTGAAGCGTTTAAGGGAAGTGTACGGTGGTGTTTTGGCAGAAAATTGCTTTTTTCGAAAATCGAGCAATTCGCTGATAACTCGAGAACGGTCGAATGTTAGCGTTTGCCGGATGTTGCATCGTGTTCAGCACATCGAATTACCCCTATATAGTGAATTTGAAGCGTTTAAGGGAAGTGTACGGTAGTGTTTTGGCAGATAATTCCTTTTTTCGAAAATCGAGGAAATTCGGTGATAACTGGAGAACCGTTGAATGTTAGCGTTTGCCGTATGTTGCATCGTGTTCAGCGCATCGAATTACTCCTATACAGTGAATTTGGAGTGGTTACGGGAAGTGTACGGTAGTGTTTTGGAAGGAAAACCCGTTTATGCGATATTCGTGCGTTTCACGGGCAGAAAAGCACGTTTTTCACAGTCCTCACTGTTTTGATGATAACTCGAGAACGGTCGAATGTTAGCGTTTGCCGTATGTTGCATCGTGTTCAGCACACCGAATTACCCCTATACAGTGAATTTGAAGCGTTTAAGGGAAGTGTACGGTAGTGTTTTGGCAGAAAATTGCTTTTTTCGAAAATCGAGCAATTCGCTGATAACTCGAGAACGGTCGAATGTTAGCGTTTGCCGGATGTTGCATCGTGTTCAGCACATCGAATTACCCCTATATAGTGAATTTGAAGCGTTTAAGGGAAGTTTACGGTAGTGTTTTGGCAGAAAATTGCTTTTTTCGAAAATCGAGGAAATTCGGTGATAACTGGAGAACCGTTGAATGTTAGCGTTTGCCGTATGTTGCATCGTGTTCAGCACACCGAATTACCCCTATACAGTGAATTTGAAGCGTTTAAGGGAAGTGTAGGGTAGTGTTTTGGCAGAAAATTGCTTTTTTCGAAAATCGAGCAATTCGCTGATAACTCGAGAACGGTCGAATGTTAGCGTTTGCCGTATGTTGCATCGTGTTCAGCACACCGAATCACCCCTATACAGTGAATTTGAAGCGTTTAAGGGAAGTGTACGGTAGTGTTTTGGCAGAAAATTGCTTTTTTCGAAAATCGAGCAATTCGCTGATAACTCGAGAACGGTCGAATGTTAGCGTTTGCCGGATGTTGCATCGTGTTCAGCACATCGAATTACCCCTATATAGTGAATTTGAAGCGTTTAAGGGAAGTGTACGGTAGTGTTTTGGCAGATAATTCCTTTTTTCGAAAATCGAGGAAATTCGGTGATAACTGGAGAACCGTTGAATGTTAGCGTTTGCCGTATGTTGCATCGTGTTCAGCGCATCGAATTACTCCTATACAGTGAATTTGGAGTGGTTACGGGAAGTGTACGGTAGTGTTTTGGAAGGAAAACCCGTTTATGCGATATTCGTGCGTTTCACGGGCAGAAAAGCACGTTTTTCACAGTCCTCACTGTTTTGATGATAACTCGAGAACGGTCGAATGTTAGCGTTTGCCGTATGTTGCATCGTGTTCAGCACACCGAATTACCCCTATACAGTGAATTTGAAGCGTTTAAGGGAAGTGTACGGTAGTGTTTTGGCAGAAAATTGCTTTTTTCGAAAATCGAGCAATTCGCTGATAACTCGAGAACGGTCGAATGTTAGCGTTTGCCGGATGTTGCATCGTGTTCAGCACATCGAATTACCCCTATATAGTGAATTTGAAGCGTTTAAGGGAAGTGTACGGTAGTGTTTTGGCAGAAAATTGCTTTTTTCGAAAATCGAGGAAATTCGGTGATAACTGGAGAACCGTTGAATGTTAGCGTTTGCCGTATGTTGCATCGTGTTCAGCACACCGAATTACCCCTATACAGTGAATTTGAAGCGTTTAAGGGAAGTGTAGGGTAGTGTTTTGGCAGAAAATTGCTTTTTTCGAAAATCGAGCAATTCGCTGATAACTCGAGAACGGTCGAATGTTAGCGTTTGCCGTATGTTGCATCGTGTTCAGCACACCGAATCACCCCTATACAGTGAATTTGAAGCGTTTAAGGGAAGTGTACGGTAGTGTTTTGGCAGAAAATTGCTTTTTTCGAAAATCGAGGACATTCGGTGATAACTCGAGAACCGTTGAATGTTAGCGTTTGCCGTATGTTGCATCGTGTTCAGCGCATCGAATTACCCCTATACAGTGAATTTGGAGTGGTTACGGGAAGTGTACGGTAGTGTTTTGGAAGGAAAACCCGTTTATGCGATATTCGTGCGTTTCACGGGCAGAAAAGCACGTTTTTCACAGTCCTCACTGTTTTGATGATAACTCGAGAACGGTCGAATGTTAGCGTTTGCCGTATGTTGCATCGTGTTCAGCACACCGAATTACCCCTATACAGTGAATTTGCAGCGTTTAAGGGAAGTGTACGGTAGTGTTTTGGAAGGAAAACCCGTTTATGCGATATTCGTGCGTTTCACGGGCAGAAAAGCACGTTTTTCACACTCCTCACTGTTTTGATGATAACTCGAGAACGGTCGAATGTTAGCGTTTGACGTATGTTGCATCGTGTTCAGCACACCGAATTACCCCTATACAGTGAATTTGAAGCGTTTAAGGGAAGTGTACGGTAGTGTTTTGGCAGAAAATTGCTTTTTTCGAAAATCGAGCAATTCGCTGATACCTCGAGAACGGTCGAATGTTAGCGTTTGCCGTATGTTGCATCGTGTTCAGCACACCGAATTACCCCTATACAGTGAATTTGAAGCGTTTAAGGGAAGTGTACGGTAGTGGTTTGGCACAAAATTGCATTTCTCACAGTCCTCACCGTTTTGATGATAACTCGAGAACAGTCGAATGTTAGCGTTTGCCGTATGGTGCATCGTGTTCAGCACATCGAATTACCCTTATATAGTGAATTTGAAGCGTTTAAGGGAAGTGTACGGTAGTGTTTTGGCAGAAAATTGCTTTTTTCGAAAATCGAGGAAATTCGGTGATAACTCGAGAACGGTTGAATGTTAGCGTTTGCCGTATGTTGCATCGTGTTCAGCGCATCGAATTACCCCTATACAGTGAATTTGGAGTGGTTACGGGAAGTGTACGGTAGTGTTTTGGAAGGAAAACCCGTTTATGCGATATTCGTGCGTTTCACGGGCAGAAAAGCACGTTTTTCACAGTCCTCACTGTTTTGATGATAACTCGAGAACGGTCGAATGTTAGCGTTTGCCGTATGTTGCATCGTGTTCAGCACACCGCATTACCCCTATACAGTGAATTTGAAGCGTTTAAGGGAAGTGTACGGTAGTGTTTTGGCAGAAAATTGCTTTTTTCGAAAATCGAGCAATTCGCTGATAACTCGAGAACGGTCGAATGTTAGCGTTTGCCGGATGTTGCATCGTGTTCAGCACATCGAATTACCCCTATATAGTGAATTTGAAGCGTTTAAGGGAAGTGTACGGTAGTGTTTTGGCAGAAAATTGCTTTTTTCGAAAATCGAGGAAATTCGGTGATAACTGGAGAACCGTTGAATGTTAGCGTTTGCCGTATGTTGCATCGTGTTCAGCGCATCGAATTACCCCTATACAGTGAATTTGCAGCGTTTAAGGGAAGTGTACGGTAGTGTTTTGGAAGGAAAACCCGTTTATGCGATATTCGTGCGTTTCACGGGCAGAAAAGCACGTTTTTCACACTCCTCACTGTTTTGATGATAACTCGAGAACGGTCGAATGTTAGCGTTTGACGTATGTTGCATCGTGTTCAGCACACCGAATTACCCCTATACAGTGAATTTGAAGCGTTTAAGGGAAGTGTACGGTAGTGTTTTGGCAGAAAATTGCTTTTTTCGAAAATCGAGCAATTCGCTGATAACTCGAGAACGGTTGAATGTTAGCGTTTGCCGTATGTTGCATCGTGTTCAGCACACCGAATTACCCCTATACAGTGAATTTGAAGCGTTTAAGGGAAGTGTACGGTAGTGGTTTGGCACAAAATTGCATTTCTCACAGTCCTCACCGTTTTGATGATAACTCGAGAACAGTCGAATGTTAGCGTTTGCCGTATGTTGCATCGTGTTCAGCACATCGAATTACCCCTATATAGTGAATTTGAAGCGTTTAAGGGAAGTGTACGGTAGTGTTTTGGCAGAAAATTGCTTTTTTCGAAAATCGAGGAAATTCGGTGATAACTCGAGAACCGTTGAATGTTAGCGTTTGCCGTATGTTGCATCGTGTTCAGCGCATCGAATTACCCCTATACAGTGAATTTGGAGTGGTTACGGGAAGTGTACGGTAGTGTTTTGGAAGGAAAACCCGTTTATGCGATATTCGTGCGTTTCACGGGCAGAAAAGCACGTTTTTCACAGTCCTCACTGTTTTGATGATAACTCGAGAACGGTCGAATGTTAGCGTTTGCCGTATGTTGCATCGTGTTCAGCACACCGAATTACCCCTATACAGTGAATTTGAAGCGTTTAAGGGAAGTGTACGGTAGTGTTTTGGCAGAAAATTGCTTTTTTCGAAAATCGAGCAATTCGCTGATAACTCGAGAACGGTCGAATGTTAGCGTTTGCCGGATGTTGCATCGTGTTCAGCACATCGAATTACCCCTATATAGTGAATTTGAAGCGTTTAAGGGAAGTGTACGGTAGTGTTTTGGCAGAAAATTGCTTTTTTCGAAAATCGAGGAAATTCGGTGATAACTGGAGAACCGTTGAATGTTAGCGTTTGCCCTATGTTGCATCGTGTTCAGCGCATCGAATTACCCCTATACAGTGAATTTGCAGCGTTTAAGGGAAGTGTACGGTAGTGTTTTGGAAGGAAAACCCGTTTATGCGATATTCGTGCGTTTCACGGGCAGAAAAGCACGTTTTTCACACTCCTCACTGTTTTGATGATAACTCGAGAACGGTCGAATGTTAGCGTTTGCCGTATGTTGCATCGTGTTCAGCACACCGAATTACCCCTATACAGTGAATTTGAAGCGTTTAAGGGATGTGTACGGTAGTGTTTTGGCAGAAAATTGCTTTTTTCGAAAATCGAGCAATTCGCTGATAACTCGAGAACGGTCGAATGTTAGCGTTTGCCGGATGTTGCATCGTGTTCAGCACATCGAATTACCCCTATATAGTGAATTTGAAGCGTTTAAGGGAAGTGTACGGTAGTGTTTTGGCAGAAAATTGCTTTTTTCGAAAATCGAGGAAATTCGGTGATAACTGGAGAACCGTTGAATGTTAGCGTTTGCCGTATGTTGCATCGTGTTGAGCACATCGAATTACCCCTATACAGTGAATTTGAAGCGTTTAAGGGAAGTGTACGGTAGTGTTTTGGCAGAAAATTGCTTTTTTCGAAAATCGAGGAAATTCGGTGACAACTCGAGAACCGTTGAATGTTAGCGTTTGCCGTATGTTGCATCGTGTTCAGCGCATCGAATTACCCCTATACAGTGAATTTGGAGTGGTTACGGGAAGTGTACGGTAGTGTTTTGGAAGGAAAACCCGTTTATGCGATATTCGTGCGTTTCACGGGCAGAAAAGCACGTTTTTCACAGTCCTCACTGTTTTGATGATAACTCGAGAACGGTCGAATGTTAGCGTTTGCCGTATGTTGCATCGTGTTCAGCACACCGAATTACCCCTATACAGTGAATTTGAAGCGTTTAAGGGAAGTGTACGGTGGTGTTTTGGCAGAAAATTGCTTTTTTCGAAAATCGAGCAATTCGCTGATAACTCGAGAACGGTCGAATGTTAGCGTTTGCCGGATGTTGCATCGTGTTCAGCACATCGAATTACCCCTATATAGTGAATTTGAAGCGTTTAAGGGAAGTGTACGGTAGTGTTTTGGCAGATAATTCCTTTTTTCGAAAATCGAGGAAATTCGGTGATAACTGGAGAACCGTTGAATGTTAGCGTTTGCCGTATGTTGCATCGTGTTCAGCGCATCGAATTACTCCTATACAGTGAATTTGGAGTGGTTACGGGAAGTGTACGGTAGTGTTTTGGAAGGAAAACCCGTTTATGCGATATTCGTGCGTTTCACGGGCAGAAAAGCACGTTTTTCACAGTCCTCACTGTTTTGATGATAACTCGAGAACGGTCGAATGTTAGCGTTTGCCGTATGTTGCATCGTGTTCAGCACACCGAATTACCCCTATACAGTGAATTTGAAGCGTTTAAGGGAAGTGTACGGTAGTGTTTTGGCAGAAAATTGCTTTTTTCGAAAATCGAGCAATTCGCTGATAACTCGAGAACGGTCGAATGTTAGCGTTTGCCGGATGTTGCATCGTGTTCAGCACATCGAATTACCCCTATATAGTGAATTTGAAGCGTTTAAGGGAAGTTTACGGTAGTGTTTTGGCAGAAAATTGCTTTTTTCGAAAATCGAGGAAATTCGGTGATAACTGGAGAACCGTTGAATGTTAGCGTTTGCCGTATGTTGCATCGTGTTCAGCACACCGAATTACCCCTATACAGTGAATTTGAAGCGTTTAAGGGAAGTGTAGGGTAGTGTTTTGGCAGAAAATTGCTTTTTTCGAAAATCGAGCAATTCGCTGATAACTCGAGAACGGTCGAATGTTAGCGTTTGCCGTATGTTGCATCGTGTTCAGCACACCGAATCACCCCTATACAGTGAATTTGAAGCGTTTAAGGGAAGTGTACGGTAGTGTTTTGGCAGAAAATTGCTTTTTTCGAAAATCGAGCAATTCGCTGATAACTCGAGAACGGTCGAATGTTAGCGTTTGCCGGATGTTGCATCGTGTTCAGCACATCGAATTACCCCTATATAGTGAATTTGAAGCGTTTAAGGGAAGTGTACGGTAGTGTTTTGGCAGATAATTCCTTTTTTCGAAAATCGAGGAAATTCGGTGATAACTGGAGAACCGTTGAATGTTAGCGTTTGCCGTATGTTGCATCGTGTTCAGCGCATCGAATTACTCCTATACAGTGAATTTGGAGTGGTTACGGGAAGTGTACGGTAGTGTTTTGGAAGGAAAACCCGTTTATGCGATATTCGTGCGTTTCACGGGCAGAAAAGCACGTTTTTCACAGTCCTCACTGTTTTGATGATAACTCGAGAACGGTCGAATGTTAGCGTTTGCCGTATGTTGCATCGTGTTCAGCACACCGAATTACCCCTATACAGTGAATTTGAAGCGTTTAAGGGAAGTGTACGGTAGTGTTTTGGCAGAAAATTGCTTTTTTCGAAAATCGAGCAATTCGCTGATAACTCGAGAACGGTCGAATGTTAGCGTTTGCCGGATGTTGCATCGTGTTCAGCACATCGAATTACCCCTATATAGTGAATTTGAAGCGTTTAAGGGAAGTGTACGGTAGTGTTTTGGCAGAAAATTGCTTTTTTCGAAAATCGAGGAAATTCGGTGATAACTGGAGAACCGTTGAATGTTAGCGTTTGCCGTATGTTGCATCGTGTTCAGCACACCGAATTACCCCTATACAGTGAATTTGAAGCGTTTAAGGGAAGTGTAGGGTAGTGTTTTGGCAGAAAATTGCTTTTTTCGAAAATCGAGCAATTCGCTGATAACTCGAGAACGGTCGAATGTTAGCGTTTGCCGTATGTTGCATCGTGTTCAGCACACCGAATCACCCCTATACAGTGAATTTGAAGCGTTTCAGGGAAGTGTACGGTAGTGTTTTGGCAGAAAATTGCTTTTTTCGAAAATCGAGGACATTCGGTGATAACTCGAGAACCGTTGAATGTTAGCGTTTGCCGTATGTTGCATCGTGTTCAGCGCATCGAATTACCCCTATACAGTGAATTTGGAGTGGTTACGGGAAGTGTACGGTAGTGTTTTGGAAGGAAAACCCGTTTATGCGATATTCGTGCGTTTCACGGGCAGAAAAGCACGTTTTTCACAGTCCTCACTGTTTTGATGATAACTCGAGAACGGTCGAATGTTAGCGTTTGCCGTATGTTGCATCGTGTTCAGCACACCGAATTACCCCTATACAGTGAATTTGCAGCGTTTAAGGGAAGTGTACGGTAGTGTTTTGGAAGGAAAACCCGTTTATGCGATATTCGTGCGTTTCACGGGCAGAAAAGCACGTTTTTCACACTCCTCACTGTTTTGATGATAACTCGAGAACGGTCGAATGTTAGCGTTTGACGTATGTTGCATCGTGTTCAGCACACCGAATTACCCCTATACAGTGAATTTGAAGCGTTTAAGGGAAGTGTACGGTAGTGTTTTGGCAGAAAATTGCTTTTTTCGAAAATCGAGCAATTCGCTGATACCTCGAGAACGGTCGAATGTTAGCGTTTGCCGTATGTTGCATCGTGTTCAGCACACCGAATTACCCCTATACAGTGAATTTGAAGCGTTTAAGGGAAGTGTACGGTAGTGGTTTGGCACAAAATTGCATTTCTCACAGTCCTCACCGTTTTGATGATAACTCGAGAACAGTCGAATGTTAGCGTTTGCCGTATGGTGCATCGTGTTCAGCACATCGAATTACCCTTATATAGTGAATTTGAAGCGTTTAAGGGAAGTGTACGGTAGTGTTTTGGCAGAAAATTGCTTTTTTCGAAAATCGAGGAAATTCGGTGATAACTCGAGAACGGTTGAATGTTAGCGTTTGCCGTATGTTGCATCGTGTTCAGCGCATCGAATTACCCCTATACAGTGAATTTGGAGTGGTTACGGGAAGTGTACGGTAGTGTTTTGGAAGGAAAACCCGTTTATGCGATATTCGTGCGTTTCACGGGCAGAAAAGCACGTTTTTCACAGTCCTCACTGTTTTGATGATAACTCGAGAACGGTCGAATGTTAGCGTTTGCCGTATGTTGCATCGTGTTCAGCACACCGCATTACCCCTATACAGTGAATTTGAAGCGTTTAAGGGAAGTGTACGGTAGTGTTTTGGCAGAAAATTGCTTTTTTCGAAAATCGAGCAATTCGCTGATAACTCGAGAACGGTCGAATGTTAGCGTTTGCCGGATGTTGCATCGTGTTCAGCACATCGAATTACCCCTATATAGTGAATTTGAAGCGTTTAAGGGAAGTGTACGGTAGTGTTTTGGCAGAAAATTGCTTTTTTCGAAAATCGAGGAAATTCGGTGATAACTGGAGAACCGTTGAATGTTAGCGTTTGCCGTATGTTGCATCGTGTTCAGCGCATCGAATTACCCCTATACAGTGAATTTGCAGCGTTTAAGGGAAGTGTACGGTAGTGTTTTGGAAGGAAAACCCGTTTATGCGATATTCGTGCGTTTCACGGGCAGAAAAGCACGTTTTTCACACTCCTCACTGTTTTGATGATAACTCGAGAACGGTCGAATGTTAGCGTTTGACGTATGTTGCATCGTGTTCAGCACACCGAATTACCCCTATACAGTGAATTTGAAGCGTTTAAGGGAAGTGTACGGTAGTGTTTTGGCAGAAAATTGCTTTTTTCGAAAATCGAGCAATTCGCTGATAACTCGAGAACGGTTGAATGTTAGCGTTTGCCGTATGTTGCATCGTGTTCAGCACACCGAATTACCCCTATACAGTGAATTTGAAGCGTTTAAGGGAAGTGTACGGTAGTGGTTTGGCACAAAATTGCATTTCTCACAGTCCTCACCGTTTTGATGATAACTCGAGAACAGTCGAATGTTAGCGTTTGCCGTATGTTGCATCGTGTTCAGCACATCGAATTACCCCTATATAGTGAATTTGAAGCGTTTAAGGGAAGTGTACGGTAGTGTTTTGGCAGAAAATTGCTTTTTTCGAAAATCGAGGAAATTCGGTGATAACTGGAGAACCGTTGAATGTTAGCGTTTGCCGTATGTTGCATCGTGTTCAGCACACCGAATTACCCCTATACAGTGAATTTGAAGCGTTTAAGGGAAGTGTAGGGTAGTGTTTTGGCAGAAAATTGCTTTTTTCGAAAATCGAGCAATTCGCTGATAACTCGAGAACGGTCGAATGTTAGCGTTTGCCGTATGTTGCATCGTGTTCAGCACACCGAATCACCCCTATACAGTGAATTTGAAGCGTTTAAGGGAAGTGTACGGTAGTGTTTTGGCAGAAAATTGCTTTTTTCGAAAATCGAGCAATTCGCTGATAACTCGAGAACGGTCGAATGTTAGCGTTTGCCGGATGTTGCATCGTGTTCAGCACATCGAATTACCCCTATATAGTGAATTTGAAGCGTTTAAGGGAAGTGTACGGTAGTGTTTTGGCAGATAATTCCTTTTTTCGAAAATCGAGGAAATTCGGTGATAACTGGAGAACCGTTGAATGTTAGCGTTTGCCGTATGTTGCATCGTGTTCAGCGCATCGAATTACTCCTATACAGTGAATTTGGAGTGGTTACGGGAAGTGTACGGTAGTGTTTTGGAAGGAAAACCCGTTTATGCGATATTCGTGCGTTTCACGGGCAGAAAAGCACGTTTTTCACAGTCCTCACTGTTTTGATGATAACTCGAGAACGGTCGAATGTTAGCGTTTGCCGTATGTTGCATCGTGTTCAGCACACCGAATTACCCCTATACAGTGAATTTGAAGCGTTTAAGGGAAGTGTACGGTAGTGTTTTGGCAGAAAATTGCTTTTTTCGAAAATCGAGCAATTCGCTGATAACTCGAGAACGGTCGAATGTTAGCGTTTGCCGGATGTTGCATCGTGTTCAGCACATCGAATTACCCCTATATAGTGAATTTGAAGCGTTTAAGGGAAGTGTACGGTAGTGTTTTGGCAGAAAATTGCTTTTTTCGAAAATCGAGCAATTCGCTGATAACTCGAGAACGGTCGAATGTTAGCGTTTGCCGTATGTTGCATCGTGTTCAGCACACCGAATTACCCCTATACAGTGAATTTGAAGCGTTTAAGGGAAGTGTACGGTAGTGGTTTGGCACAAAATTGCATTTCTCACAGTCCTCACCGTTTTGATGATAACTCGAGAACAGTCGAATGTTAGCGTTTGCCGTATGTTGCATCGTGTTCAGCACATCGAATTACCCCTATATAGTGAATTTGAAGCGTTTAAGGGAAGTGTACGGTAGTGTTTTGGCAGAAAATTGCTTTTTTCGAAAATCGAGGAAATTCGGTGATAACTCGAGAACGGTTGAATGTTAGCGTTTGCCGTATGTTGCATCGTGTTCAGCGCATCGAATTACCCCTATACAGTGAATTTGGAGTGGTTACGGGAAGTGTACGGTAGTGTTTTGGAAGGAAAACCCGTTTATGCGATATTCGTGCGTTTCACGGGCAGAAAAGCACGTTTTTCACAGTCCTCACTGTTTTGATGATAACTCGAGAACGGTCGAATGTTAGCGTTTGCCGTATGTTGCATCGTGTTCAGCACACCGAATTACCCCTATACAGTGAATTTGAAGCGTTTAAGGGAAGTGTACGGTAGTGGTTTGGCACAAAATTGCATTTCTCACAGTCCTCACCGTTTTGATGATAACTCGAGAACAGTCGAATGTTAGCGTTTGCCGTATGTTGCATCGTGTTCAGCACACCGAATTACCCCTATACAGTGAATTTGAAGCGTTTAAGGGAAGTGTACGGTAGTGTTTTGGCAGAAAATTGCTTTTTTCGAAAATCGAGCAATTCGCTGATAACTCGAGAACGGTCGAATGTTAGCGTTTGCCGGATGTTGCATCGTGTTCAGCACATCGAATTACCCCTATATAGTGAATTTGAAGCGTTTAAGGGAAGTGTACGGTAGTGTTTTGGCAGAAAATTGCTTTTTTCGAAAATCGAGGAAATTCGGTGATAACTGGAGAACCGTTGAATGTTAGCGTTTGCCGTATGTTGCATCGTGTTCAGCGCATCGAATTACCCCTATACAGTGAATTTGCAGCGTTTAAGGGAAGTGTACGGTAGTGTTTTGGAAGGAAAACCCGTTTATGCGATATTCGTGCGTTTCACGGGCAGAAAAGCACGTTTTTCACACTCCTCACTGTTTTGATGATAACTCGAGAACGGTCGAATGTTAGCGTTTGCCGTATGTTGCATCGTGTTCAGCACACCGAATTACCCCTATACAGTGAATTTGAAGCGTTTAAGGGAAGTGTACGGTAGTGTTTTGGCAGAAAATTGCTTTTTTCGAAAATCGAGCAATTCGCTGATAACTCGAGAACGGTCGATTGTTAGCGTTTGCCGGATGTTGCATCGTGTTCAGCACATCGAATTACCCCTATATAGTGAATTTGAAGCGTTTAAGGGAAGTGTACGGTAGTGTTTTGGAAGGAAAACCCGTTTATGCGATATTCGTGCGTTTCACGGGCAGAAAAGCACGTTTTTCACAGTCCTCACTGTTTTGATGATAACTCGAGAACGGTCGAATGTTAGCGTTTGCCGTATGTTGCATCGTGTTCAGCACACCGCATTACCCCTATACAGTGAATTTGAAGCGTTTAAGGGAAGTGTACGGTAGTGTTTTGGCAGAAAATTGCTTTTTTCGAAAATCGAGCAATTCGCTGATAACTCGAGAACGGTCGAATGTTAGCGTTTGCCGGATGTTGCATCGTGTTCAGCACATCGAATTACCCCTATATAGTGAATTTGAAGCGTTTAAGGGAAGTGTACGGTAGTGTTTTGGCAGAAAATTGCTTTTTTCGAAAATCGAGGAAATTCGGTGATAACTGGAGAACCGTTGAATGTTAGCGTTTGCCGTATGTTGCATCGTGTTCAGCGCATCGAATTACCCCTATACAGTGAATTTGCAGCGTTTAAGGGAAGTGTACGGTAGTGTTTTGGAAGGAAAACCCGTTTATGCGATATTCGTGCGTTTCACGGGCAGAAAAGCACGTTTTTCACACTCCTCACTGTTTTGATGATAACTCGAGAACGGTCGAATGTTAGCGTTTGACGTATGTTGCATCGTGTTCAGCACACCGAATTACCCCTATACAGTGAATTTGAAGCGTTTAAGGGAAGTGTACGGTAGTGTTTTGGCAGAAAATTGCTTTTTTCGAAAATCGAGCAATTCGCTGATAACTCGAGAACGGTTGAATGTTAGCGTTTGCCGTATGTTGCATCGTGTTCAGCACACCGAATTACCCCTATACAGTGAATTTGAAGCGTTTAAGGGAAGTGTACGGTAGTGGTTTGGCACAAAATTGCATTTCTCACAGTCCTCACCGTTTTGATGATAACTCGAGAACAGTCGAATGTTAGCGTTTGCCGTATGTTGCATCGTGTTCAGCACATCGAATTACCCCTATATAGTGAATTTGAAGCGTTTAAGGGAAGTGTACGGTAGTGTTTTGGCAGAAAATTGCTTTTTTCGAAAATCGAGGAAATTCGGTGATAACTCGAGAACCGTTGAATGTTAGCGTTTGCCGTATGTTGCATCGTGTTCAGCGCATCGAATTACCCCTATACAGTGAATTTGGAGTGGTTACGGGAAGTGTACGGTAGTGTTTTGGAAGGAAAACCCGTTTATGCGATATTCGTGCGTTTCACGGGCAGAAAAGCACGTTTTTCACAGTCCTCACTGTTTTGATGATAACTCGAGAACGGTCGAATGTTAGCGTTTGCCGTATGTTGCATCGTGTTCAGCACACCGAATTACCCCTATACAGTGAATTTGAAGCGTTTAAGGGAAGTGTACGGTAGTGTTTTGGCAGAAAATTGCTTTTTTCGAAAATCGAGCAATTCGCTGATAACTCGAGAACGGTCGAATGTTAGCGTTTGCCGGATGTTGCATCGTGTTCAGCACATCGAATTACCCCTATATAGTGAATTTGAAGCGTTTAAGGGAAGTGTACGGTAGTGTTTTGGCAGAAAATTGCTTTTTTCGAAAATCGAGGAAATTCGGTGATAACTGGAGAACCGTTGAATGTTAGCGTTTGCCCTATGTTGCATCGTGTTCAGCGCATCGAATTACCCCTATACAGTGAATTTGCAGCGTTTAAGGGAAGTGTACGGTAGTGTTTTGGAAGGAAAACCCGTTTATGCGATATTCGTGCGTTTCACGGGCAGAAAAGCACGTTTTTCACACTCCTCACTGTTTTGATGATAACTCGAGAACGGTCGAATGTTAGCGTTTGCCGTATGTTGCATCGTGTTCAGCACACCGAATTACCCCTATACAGTGAATTTGAAGCGTTTAAGGGATGTGTACGGTAGTGTTTTGGCAGAAAATTGCTTTTTTCGAAAATCGAGCAATTCGCTGATAACTCGAGAACGGTCGAATGTTAGCGTTTGCCGGATGTTGCATCGTGTTCAGCACATCGAATTACCCCTATATAGTGAATTTGAAGCGTTTAAGGGAAGTGTACGGTAGTGTTTTGGCAGAAAATTGCTTTTTTCGAAAATCGAGGAAATTCGGTGATAACTGGAGAACCGTTGAATGTTAGCGTTTGCCGTATGTTGCATCGTGTTGAGCACATCGAATTACCCCTATACAGTGAATTTGAAGCGTTTAAGGGAAGTGTACGGTAGTGTTTTGGCAGAAAATTGCTTTTTTCGAAAATCGAGGAAATTCGGTGACAACTCGAGAACCGTTGAATGTTAGCGTTTGCCGTATGTTGCATCGTGTTCAGCGCATCGAATTACCCCTATACAGTGAATTTGGAGTGGTTACGGGAAGTGTACGGTAGTGTTTTGGAAGGAAAACCCGTTTATGCGATATTCGTGCGTTTCACGGGCAGAAAAGCACGTTTTTCACAGTCCTCACTGTTTTGATGATAACTCGAGAACGGTCGAATGTTAGCGTTTGCCGTATGTTGCATCGTGTTCAGCACACCGAATTACCCCTATACAGTGAATTTGAAGCGTTTAAGGGAAGTGTACGGTGGTGTTTTGGCAGAAAATTGCTTTTTTCGAAAATCGAGCAATTCGCTGATAACTCGAGAACGGTCGAATGTTAGCGTTTGCCGGATGTTGCATCGTGTTCAGCACATCGAATTACCCCTATATAGTGAATTTGAAGCGTTTAAGGGAAGTGTACGGTAGTGTTTTGGCAGATAATTCCTTTTTTCGAAAATCGAGGAAATTCGGTGATAACTGGAGAACCGTTGAATGTTAGCGTTTGCCGTATGTTGCATCGTGTTCAGCGCATCGAATTACTCCTATACAGTGAATTTGGAGTGGTTACGGGAAGTGTACGGTAGTGTTTTGGAAGGAAAACCCGTTTATGCGATATTCGTGCGTTTCACGGGCAGAAAAGCACGTTTTTCACAGTCCTCACTGTTTTGATGATAACTCGAGAACGGTCGAATGTTAGCGTTTGCCGTATGTTGCATCGTGTTCAGCACACCGAATTACCCCTATACAGTGAATTTGAAGCGTTTAAGGGAAGTGTACGGTAGTGTTTTGGCAGAAAATTGCTTTTTTCGAAAATCGAGCAATTCGCTGATAACTCGAGAACGGTCGAATGTTAGCGTTTGCCGGATGTTGCATCGTGTTCAGCACATCGAATTACCCCTATATAGTGAATTTGAAGCGTTTAAGGGAAGTTTACGGTAGTGTTTTGGCAGAAAATTGCTTTTTTCGAAAATCGAGGAAATTCGGTGATAACTGGAGAACCGTTGAATGTTAGCGTTTGCCGTATGTTGCATCGTGTTCAGCACACCGAATTACCCCTATACAGTGAATTTGAAGCGTTTAAGGGAAGTGTAGGGTAGTGTTTTGGCAGAAAATTGCTTTTTTCGAAAATCGAGCAATTCGCTGATAACTCGAGAACGGTCGAATGTTAGCGTTTGCCGTATGTTGCATCGTGTTCAGCACACCGAATCACCCCTATACAGTGAATTTGAAGCGTTTAAGGGAAGTGTACGGTAGTGTTTTGGCAGAAAATTGCTTTTTTCGAAAATCGAGCAATTCGCTGATAACTCGAGAACGGTCGAATGTTAGCGTTTGCCGGATGTTGCATCGTGTTCAGCACATCGAATTACCCCTATATAGTGAATTTGAAGCGTTTAAGGGAAGTGTACGGTAGTGTTTTGGCAGATAATTCCTTTTTTCGAAAATCGAGGAAATTCGGTGATAACTGGAGAACCGTTGAATGTTAGCGTTTGCCGTATGTTGCATCGTGTTCAGCGCATCGAATTACTCCTATACAGTGAATTTGGAGTGGTTACGGGAAGTGTACGGTAGTGTTTTGGAAGGAAAACCCGTTTATGCGATATTCGTGCGTTTCACGGGCAGAAAAGCACGTTTTTCACAGTCCTCACTGTTTTGATGATAACTCGAGAACGGTCGAATGTTAGCGTTTGCCGTATGTTGCATCGTGTTCAGCACACCGAATTACCCCTATACAGTGAATTTGAAGCGTTTAAGGGAAGTGTACGGTAGTGTTTTGGCAGAAAATTGCTTTTTTCGAAAATCGAGCAATTCGCTGATAACTCGAGAACGGTCGAATGTTAGCGTTTGCCGGATGTTGCATCGTGTTCAGCACATCGAATTACCCCTATATAGTGAATTTGAAGCGTTTAAGGGAAGTGTACGGTAGTGTTTTGGCAGAAAATTGCTTTTTTCGAAAATCGAGGAAATTCGGTGATAACTGGAGAACCGTTGAATGTTAGCGTTTGCCGTATGTTGCATCGTGTTCAGCACACCGAATTACCCCTATACAGTGAATTTGAAGCGTTTAAGGGAAGTGTAGGGTAGTGTTTTGGCAGAAAATTGCTTTTTTCGAAAATCGAGCAATTCGCTGATAACTCGAGAACGGTCGAATGTTAGCGTTTGCCGTATGTTGCATCGTGTTCAGCACACCGAATCACCCCTATACAGTGAATTTGAAGCGTTTCAGGGAAGTGTACGGTAGTGTTTTGGCAGAAAATTGCTTTTTTCGAAAATCGAGGACATTCGGTGATAACTCGAGAACCGTTGAATGTTAGCGTTTGCCGTATGTTGCATCGTGTTCAGCGCATCGAATTACCCCTATACAGTGAATTTGGAGTGGTTACGGGAAGTGTACGGTAGTGTTTTGGAAGGAAAACCCGTTTATGCGATATTCGTGCGTTTCACGGGCAGAAAAGCACGTTTTTCACAGTCCTCACTGTTTTGATGATAACTCGAGAACGGTCGAATGTTAGCGTTTGCCGTATGTTGCATCGTGTTCAGCACACCGAATTACCCCTATACAGTGAATTTGCAGCGTTTAAGGGAAGTGTACGGTAGTGTTTTGGAAGGAAAACCCGTTTATGCGATATTCGTGCGTTTCACGGGCAGAAAAGCACGTTTTTCACACTCCTCACTGTTTTGATGATAACTCGAGAACGGTCGAATGTTAGCGTTTGACGTATGTTGCATCGTGTTCAGCACACCGAATTACCCCTATACAGTGAATTTGAAGCGTTTAAGGGAAGTGTACGGTAGTGTTTTGGCAGAAAATTGCTTTTTTCGAAAATCGAGCAATTCGCTGATACCTCGAGAACGGTCGAATGTTAGCGTTTGCCGTATGTTGCATCGTGTTCAGCACACCGAATTACCCCTATACAGTGAATTTGAAGCGTTTAAGGGAAGTGTACGGTAGTGGTTTGGCACAAAATTGCATTTCTCACAGTCCTCACCGTTTTGATGATAACTCGAGAACAGTCGAATGTTAGCGTTTGCCGTATGGTGCATCGTGTTCAGCACATCGAATTACCCTTATATAGTGAATTTGAAGCGTTTAAGGGAAGTGTACGGTAGTGTTTTGGCAGAAAATTGCTTTTTTCGAAAATCGAGGAAATTCGGTGATAACTCGAGAACGGTTGAATGTTAGCGTTTGCCGTATGTTGCATCGTGTTCAGCGCATCGAATTACCCCTATACAGTGAATTTGGAGTGGTTACGGGAAGTGTACGGTAGTGTTTTGGAAGGAAAACCCGTTTATGCGATATTCGTGCGTTTCACGGGCAGAAAAGCACGTTTTTCACAGTCCTCACTGTTTTGATGATAACTCGAGAACGGTCGAATGTTAGCGTTTGCCGTATGTTGCATCGTGTTCAGCACACCGCATTACCCCTATACAGTGAATTTGAAGCGTTTAAGGGAAGTGTACGGTAGTGTTTTGGCAGAAAATTGCTTTTTTCGAAAATCGAGCAATTCGCTGATAACTCGAGAACGGTCGAATGTTAGCGTTTGCCGGATGTTGCATCGTGTTCAGCACATCGAATTACCCCTATATAGTGAATTTGAAGCGTTTAAGGGAAGTGTACGGTAGTGTTTTGGCAGAAAATTGCTTTTTTCGAAAATCGAGGAAATTCGGTGATAACTGGAGAACCGTTGAATGTTAGCGTTTGCCGTATGTTGCATCGTGTTCAGCGCATCGAATTACCCCTATACAGTGAATTTGCAGCGTTTAAGGGAAGTGTACGGTAGTGTTTTGGAAGGAAAACCCGTTTATGCGATATTCGTGCGTTTCACGGGCAGAAAAGCACGTTTTTCACACTCCTCACTGTTTTGATGATAACTCGAGAACGGTCGAATGTTAGCGTTTGACGTATGTTGCATCGTGTTCAGCACACCGAATTACCCCTATACAGTGAATTTGAAGCGTTTAAGGGAAGTGTACGGTAGTGTTTTGGCAGAAAATTGCTTTTTTCGAAAATCGAGCAATTCGCTGATAACTCGAGAACGGTTGAATGTTAGCGTTTGCCGTATGTTGCATCGTGTTCAGCACACCGAATTACCCCTATACAGTGAATTTGAAGCGTTTAAGGGAAGTGTACGGTAGTGGTTTGGCACAAAATTGCATTTCTCACAGTCCTCACCGTTTTGATGATAACTCGAGAACAGTCGAATGTTAGCGTTTGCCGTATGTTGCATCGTGTTCAGCACATCGAATTACCCCTATATAGTGAATTTGAAGCGTTTAAGGGAAGTGTACGGTAGTGTTTTGGCAGAAAATTGCTTTTTTCGAAAATCGAGGAAATTCGGTGATAACTCGAGAACCGTTGAATGTTAGCGTTTGCCGTATGTTGCATCGTGTTCAGCGCATCGAATTACCCCTATACAGTGAATTTGGAGTGGTTACGGGAAGTGTACGGTAGTGTTTTGGAAGGAAAACCCGTTTATGCGATATTCGTGCGTTTCACGGGCAGAAAAGCACGTTTTTCACAGTCCTCACTGTTTTGATGGTAACTCGAGAACGGTCGAATGTTAGCGTTTGCCGTATGTTGCATCGTGTTCAGCACACCGAATTACCCCTATACAGTGAATTTGAAGCGTTTAAGGGAAGTGTACGGTAGTGTTTTGGCAGAAAATTGCTTTTTTCGAAAATCGAGCAATTCGCTGATAACTCGAGAACGGTCGAATGTTAGCGTTTGCCGGATGTTGCATCGTGTTCAGCACATCGAATTACCCCTATATAGTGAATTTGAAGCGTTTAAGGGAAGTGTACGGTAGTGTTTTGGCAGAAAATTGCTTTTTTCGAAAATCGAGGAAATTCGGTGATAACTCGAGAACCGTTGAATGTTAGCGTTTGCCGTATGTTGCATCGTGTTCAGCGCATCGAATTACCCCTATACAGTGAATTTGAAGCGTTTAAGGGAAGTGTACGGTAGTGTTTTGGCAGAAAATTGCTTTTTTCGAAAATCGAGCAATTCGCTGATAACTCGAGAACGGTCGAATGTTAGCGTTTGCCGTATGTTGCATCGTGTTCAGCACACCGAATTACCCCTATACAGTGAATTTGAAGCGTTTAAGGGAAGTGTACGGTAGTGTTTTGGCAGAAAATTGCTTTTTTCGAAAATCGAGCAATTCGCTGATAACTCGAGAACGGTCGCATGTTAGCGTTTGCCCTATGTTGCATCGTGTTCAGCGCATTGAATTACCCCTATACAGTGAATTTGAAGCGTTTAAGGGAAGTGTACGGTAGTGTTTTGGCAGAAAATTGCTTTTTTTCGAAAATCGAGCAATTCGCTGATAACTGGAGAACGGTCGAATGTTAGCGTTTGCCGTATGTTGGATCGTGTTCAGCGCATCGAATTACCCCTATACAGTGAATTTGGAGTGGTTACGGGAAGTGTACGGTAGTGTTTTGGAAGGAAAACCCATTTATGCGATATTCGTGCGTTTCACGGGCAGAAAAGCACCTTCTTCACAGTCCTCACTGTTTTGATGATAACTCGAGAACGGTCGAATGTTAGCGTTTGCCGCATGTTGCATCGTGTTCAGCACATCGAATTACCCCTATACAGTGAAATTGAAGCGTTTGAGGGAAGTGTACGGTAGTGTTTTGGCAGAAAATTGCTTTTTTAGAAAATCGAGGAAATTCGGTGATAACTCGAGAACCGTTGAATGTTAGCGTTTGCCGTATGTTGCATCGTGTTCAGCGCATCGAATTACCCCTATACAGTGAATTTGGAGTTGTTACGGGAAGTGTACGATAGTGTTTTGGAAGGAAAACCCGTTGATGCGATATTCGTGCGTTTCACGGGCAGAAAAGCACGTTTTTCACAGTCCTCACTGTTTTGATGATAACTCGAGAACGGTCGAATGTTAGCGTTTGCCGTATGTTGCATCGTGTTCAGCGCATCGAATTACCCCTATACAGTGAATTTGCAGCGTTTAAGGGAAGTGTATGGTAGTGTTTTGGAAGGAAAACCCGTTTATGCGATATTCGTGCGTTTCACGGGCAGAAAAGCACGTTTTTCACACTCCTCACTGTTTTGATGATAACTCGAGAACGGTCGAATGTTAGCGTTTGCCGTATGTTGCATCGTGTTCAGCACACCGAATTACCCCTATACAGTGAATTTGAAGTGGTTAAGGGAAGTGTACGGTAGTGTTTCGGCAGAAAATTGGTTTTTCCGAAAATCGACCAATTCGCTGATAACTCTAGAACGGTCGAATGTTAGCCTTTACCGTATGTTGCATCGTGTTCAGCGCTTCGAATTACCGCTGTACAGTAAATTTGAGGTGTTTAAGGGAAGTGTACGGTAGTGTTTCGGCAGAAAATTGGTTTTTCCGAAAATCGACCAATTCGGTGGTAACTCGAGAACCGTCGAATGTTAGCGTTTGCCGTATGTTGCATCGTGTTCAGCGCTTCGAACTACCCCTATACAGTGAATTTTAAGTGTGTAAGTGAAGTGTACGGTAATTTTTTCGAAGGAAAACCCGTTTTTGCGATATTTGTGAGTTTCACCCGACGAAAAGCACGTTTTCACAGTTCTCGCTATTTTGATGATAACTCCAGAACGGTCGAATGTTAGCGTTTGCCGTATGTTGCATCGTGTTCAGCGCTTCGAACTACCCCTATACAGTGAATTTGAAGTGGTTAAGGGAAGTGTACGGCAGTTTTTTCGAAAGAAAACCCGTTTATGCGATATTTGTGCGTTTCAGGCGCAGAAAAGCACGTTTTGCGCAGTTCTCGCTATTTTGATGATAACTCCAGAACGGTCGAATGGTAGCGTTTTCCGTATGTTGCATCGTGTTCAGCGCATCTAATTAGCCCTATACAGTAAATTTGAGGTGTTTAAGGGAAGTGTACGGTAGTGTTTCGGCAGAAAATAGTTTTTACCGAAAATCGACCAATTCGCTGATAACTCCAGAACGGTCGCATGTTAGCGTTTGCCGTATGTTGCATCGTGTTCAGCGCTTCGAACTAGCCCTATACAGTGAATTTGAAGTGGTTAAGGGAAGTGTACGGTAGTTTTTTCGAAGGAAAACCCGTTGATGCGATATTTGTGCGTTTCAGGTGCAGAAAAGCACGTTTTTCACAGTTCTCGCTATTTTGATGATAACTCCAGAACGGTCGAATGTTAGCGTTTGCCGTATGTTGCATCGTGTTCAGCGCTTCGAATTACCGCTGTACAGTAAATTTGAGGTGTTTAAGGGAAGTGTACGGTAGTGTTTCGGCAGAAAATTGGTTTTTCCGAAAATCGACCAATTCGGTGGTAACTCGAGAACCGTCGAATGTTAGCGTTTGCCGTATGTTGCATCGTGTTCGGCGCTTCGAACTACCCCTATACAGTGAATTTGAAGTGTCTAAGGGAAGTGTACGGTAATTTTTTCGAAGGAAAACCCGTTTTTGCGATATTTGTGCGTTTCACCCGACGAAAAGCACGTTTTCACAGTTCTCGCTATTTTGATGATAACTCCTGAACGGTCGAATGTTAGCGTTTGCCGTATGTTGCATCGTGTTCAGCGCTTCGAACTACCCCTATACAGTGAATTTGAAGTGGTTAAGGGAAGTGTACGGTAGTTTTTTCGAAGGAAAACCCTTTTATGCGATATTTGTGCGTTTCACGCGCAGAAAAGCACGTTTTTCGCAGTTCTCGCTATTTTGATGATAACTCCAGAACGGTCGAATGCTAGCGTTTGCCGTATGTTGCATCGTGTTCAGCGCTTCGAACTACCCCTATACAGCAAATTTGAGGTGTTTAAGGGAAGTGTACGGTAGTGTTTCGGCGAAAATTCGTTTTTCCGAAAATCGACCAATTCGGTCATAACTCGAGAACGGTCGAATATTGGCGTTTGAAGTATGTTGCATCGTGTTCAGCGCTTCGAACTACCCCTATACAGTGAATTTTGAGTGTCTAAGGGAAGTGTACGGTAATTTTTTCGAAGGAAAACCCGTTTTTGCGATATTTGTGCGTTTCACCCGACGAAAAGCACGTTTTCACAGTTCTCGCTATTTTGATGATAACTCCTGAACGGTCGAATGTTAGCGTTTGCCGTATGTTGCATCGTGTTCAGCGCTTCGAACTACCCCTATACAGTGAATTTGAAGTGGTTAAGGGAAGTGTACGGTAGTTTTTTCGCAGGAAAACCCTTTTATGCGATATTTGTGCGTTTCACGCGCAGAAAAGCACGTTTTTCGCAGTTCTCGCTATTTTGATGATAACTCCAGAACGGTCGAATGCTAGCGTTTGCCGTATGTTGCATCGTGTTCAGCGCTTTGAATTACCGCTGTACAGTAAATTTGAGGTGTTTAAGGGAAGTGTACGGTAGTGCTTCGGCAGAAAATTGGTTTTTCCGAAAATCGACCAATTCGGTGATAACTCGAGAACCGTCGAATGTTAGCGTTTGCCGTATGTTGCATCGTGTTCAGCGCTTCGAACTAGCCCTATACAGTGAATTTGAAGTGGTTGAGGGAAGTGTACGGTAGTTTTTTCGAAGGAAAACCCGTTTATGCGATATTTGTGCGTTTCAGGCGCAGAAAAGCACGTTTTTCGCAGTTCTCGCTATTTTGATGATAACTCCAGAACGGTCGAATGTTAGCGTTTGCCGTATGTTGCATCGTGTTCAGCACACCGAATTACCCCTATACAGTGAATTTGAAGTGGTTAAGGGAAGTGTACGGTAGTGTTTCGGCAGAAAATTGGTTTTTCCGAAAATCGACCAATTCGCTGATAACTCTAGAACGGTCGAATGTTAGCCTTTACCGTATGTTGCATCGTGTTCAGCGCTTCGAATTACCGCTGTACAGTAAATTTGAGGTGTTTAAGGGAAGTGTACGGTAGTGTTTCGGCAGAAAATTGGTTTTTCCGAAAATCGACCAATTCGGTGGTAACTCGAGAACCGTCGAATGTTAGCGTTTGCCGTATGTTGCATCGTGTTCAGCGCTTCGAACTACCCCTATACAGTGAATTTTAAGTGTGTAAGTGAAGTGTACGGTAATTTTTTCGAAGGAAAACCCGTTTTTGCGATATTTGTGCGTTTCACCCGACGAAAAGCACGTTTTCACAGTTCTCGCTATTTTGATGATAACTCCAGAACGGTCGAATGTTAGCGTTTGCCGTATGTTGCATCGTGTTCAGCGCTTCGAACTACCCCTATACAGTGAATTTGAAGTGGTTAAGGGAAGTGTACGGCAGTTTTTTCGAAAGAAAACCCGTTTATGCGATATTTGTGCGTTTCAGGCGCAGAAAAGCACGTTTTGCGCAGTTCTCGCTATTTTGATGATAACTCCAGAACGGTCGAATGTTAGCGTTTGCCGTATGTTGCATCGTGTTCAGCGCATCTAATTAGCCCTATACAGTAAATTTGAGGTGTTTAAGGGAAGTGTACGGTAGTGTTTCGGCAGAAAATAGTTTTTACCGAAAATCGACCAATTCGCTGATAACTCCAGAACGGTCGCATGTTAGCGTTTGCCGTATGTTGCATCGTGTTCAGCGCTTCGAACTAGCCCTATACAGTGAATTTGAAGTGGTTAAGGGAAGTGTACGGTAGTTTTTTCGAAGGAAAACCCGTTGATGCGATATTTGTGCGTTTCAGGTGCAGAAAAGCACGTTTTTCACAGTTCTCGCTATTTTGATGATAACTCCAGAACGGTCGAATGTTAGCGTTTGCCGTATGTTGCATCGTGTTCAGCGCTTCGAATTACCGCTGTACAGTAAATTTGAGGTGTTTAAGGGAAGTGTACGGTAGTGTTTCGGCAGAAAATTGGTTTTTCCGAAAATCGACCAATTCGGTGGTAACTCGAGAACCGTCGAATGTTAGCGTTTGCCGTATGTTGCATCGTGTTCGGCGCTTCGAACTACCCCTATACAGTGAATTTGAAGTGTCTAAGGGAAGTGTACGGTAATTTTTTCGAAGGAAAACCCGTTTTTGCGATATTTGTGCGTTTCACCCGACGAAAAGCACGTTTTCACAGTTCTCGCTATTTTGATGATAACTCCTGAACGGTCGAATGTTAGCGTTTGCCGTATGTTGCATCGTGTTCAGCGCTTCGAACTACCCCTATACAGTGAATTTGAAGTGGTTAAGGGAAGTGTACGGTAGTTTTTTCGAAGGAAAACCCTTTTATGCGATATTTGTGCGTTTCACGCGCAGAAAAGCACGTTTTTCGCAGTTCTCGCTATTTTGATGATAACTCCAGAACGGTCGAATGCTAGCGTTTGCCGTATGTTGCATCGTGTTCAGCGCTTCGAACTACCCCTATACAGCAAATTTGAGGTGTTTAAGGGAAGTGTACGGTAGTGTTTCGGCGAAAATTCGTTTTTCCGAAAATCGACCAATTCGGTCATAACTCGAGAACGGTCGAATATTGGCGTTTGAAGTATGTTGCATCGTGTTCAGCGCTTCGAACTACCCCTATACAGTGAATTTTGAGTGTCTAAGGGAAGTGTACGGTAATTTTTTCGAAGGAAAACCCGTTTTTGCGATATTTGTGCGTTTCACCCGACGAAAAGCACGTTTTCACAGTTCTCGCTATTTTGATGATAACTCCTGAACGGTCGAATGTTAGCGTTTGCCGTATGTTGCATCGTGTTCAGCGCTTCGAACTACCCCTATACAGTGAATTTGAAGTGGTTAAGGGAAGTGTACGGTAGTTTTTTCGAAGGAAAACCCTTTTATGCGATATTTGTGCGTTTCACGCGCAGAAAAGCACGTTTTTCGCAGTTCTCGCTATTTTGATGATAACTCCAGAACGGTCGAATGCTAGCGTTTGCCGTATGTTGCATCGTGTTCAGCGCTTCGAACTACCCCTATACAGCAAATTTGAGGTGTTTAAGGGAAGTGTACGGTAGTGTTTCGGCGAAAATTCGTTTTTCCGAAAATCGACCAATTCGGTCATAACTCGAGAACGGTCGAATATTGGCGTTTGAAGTATGTTGCATCGTGTTCAGCGCTTCGAACTACCCCTATACAGTGAATTTTGAGTGTCTAAGGGAAGTGTACGGTAATTTTTTCGAAGGAAAACCCGTTTTTGCGATATTTGTGCGTTTCACCCGACGAAAAGCACGTTTTCACAGTTCTCGCTATTTTGATGATAACTCCTGAACGGTCGAATGTTAGCGTTTGCCGTATGTTGCATCGTGTTCAGCGCTTCGAACTACCCCTATACAGTGAATTTGAAGTGGTTAAGGGAAGTGTACGGTAGTTTTTTCGCAGGAAAACCCTTTTATGCGATATTTGTGCGTTTCACGCGCAGAAAAGCACGTTTTTCGCAGTTCTCGCTATTTTGATGATAACTCCAGAACGGTCGAATGCTAGCGTTTGCCGTATGTTGCATCGTGTTCAGCGCTTTGAATTACCGCTGTACAGTAAATTTGAGGTGTTTAAGGGAAGTGTACGGTAGTGCTTCGGCAGAAAATTGGTTTTTCCGAAAATCGACCAATTCGGTGATAACTCGAGAACCGTCGAATGTTAGCGTTTGCCGTATGTTGCATCGTGTTCAGCGCTTCGAACTAGCCCTATACAGTGAATTTGAAGTGGTTGAGGGAAGTGTACGGTAGTTTTTTCGAAGGAAAACCCGTTTATGCGATATTTGTGCGTTTCAGGCGCAGAAAAGCACGTTTTTCGCAGTTCTCGCTATTTTGATGATAACTCCAGAACGGTCGAATGTTAGCGTTTGCCGTATGTTGCATCGTGTTCAGCACACCGAATTACCCCTATACAGTGAATTTGAAGTGGTTAAGGGAAGTGTACGGTAGTGTTTCGGCAGAAAATTGGTTTTTCCGAAAATCGACCAATTCGCTGATAACTCTAGAACGGTCGAATGTTAGCCTTTACCGTATGTTGCATCGTGTTCAGCGCTTCGAATTACCGCTGTACAGTAAATTTGAGGTGTTTAAGGGAAGTGTACGGTAGTGTTTCGGCAGAAAATTGGTTTTTCCGAAAATCGACCAATTCGGTGGTAACTCGAGAACCGTCGAATGTTAGCGTTTGCCGTATGTTGCATCGTGTTCAGCGCTTCGAACTACCCCTATACAGTGAATTTTAAGTGTGTAAGTGAAGTGTACGGTAATTTTTTCGAAGGAAAACCCGTTTTTGCGATATTTGTGCGTTTCACCCGACGAAAAGCACGTTTTCACAGTTCTCGCTATTTTGATGATAACTCCAGAACGGTCGAATGTTAGCGTTTGCCGTATGTTGCATCGTGTTCAGCGCTTCGAACTACCCCTATACAGTGAATTTGAAGTGGTTAAGGGAAGTGTACGGCAGTTTTTTCGAAAGAAAACCCGTTTATGCGATATTTGTGCGTTTCAGGCGCAGAAAAGCACGTTTTGCGCAGTTCTCGCTATTTTGATGATAACTCCAGAACGGTCGAATGTTAGCGTTTGCCGTATGTTGCATCGTGTTCAGCGCATCTAATTAGCCCTATACAGTAAATTTGAGGTGTTTAAGGGAAGTGTACGGTAGTGTTTCGGCAGAAAATAGTTTTTACCGAAAATCGACCAATTCGCTGATAACTCCAGAACGGTCGCATGTTAGCGTTTGCCGTATGTTGCATCGTGTTCAGCGCTTCGAACTAGCCCTATACAGTGAATTTGAAGTGGTTAAGGGAAGTGTACGGTAGTTTTTTCGAAGGAAAACCCGTTGATGCGATATTTGTGCGTTTCAGGTGCAGAAAAGCACGTTTTTCACAGTTCTCGCTATTTTGATGATAACTCCAGAACGGTCGAATGTTAGCGTTTGCCGTATGTTGCATCGTGTTCAGCGCTTCGAATTACCGCTGTACAGTAAATTTGAGGTGTTTAAGGGAAGTGTACGGTAGTGTTTCGGCAGAAAATTGGTTTTTCCGAAAATCGACCAATTCGGTGGTAACTCGAGAACCGTCGAATGTTAGCGTTTGCCGTATGTTGCATCGTGTTCGGCGCTTCGAACTACCCCTATACAGTGAATTTGAAGTGTCTAAGGGAAGTGTACGGTAATTTTTTCGAAGGAAAACCCGTTTTTGCGATATTTGTGCGTTTCACCCGACGAAAAGCACGTTTTCACAGTTCTCGCTATTTTGATGATAACTCCTGAACGGTCGAATGTTAGCGTTTGCCGTATGTTGCATCGTGTTCAGCGCTTCGAACTACCCCTATACAGTGAATTTGAAGTGGTTAAGGGAAGTGTACGGTAGTTTTTTCGAAGGAAAACCCTTTTATGCGATATTTGTGCGTTTCACGCGCAGAAAAGCACGTTTTTCGCAGTTCTCGCTATTTTGATGATAACTCCAGAACGGTCGAATGCTAGCGTTTGCCGTATGTTGCATCGTGTTCAGCGCTTCGAACTACCCCTATACAGCAAATTTGAGGTGTTTAAGGGAAGTGTACGGTAGTGTTTCGGCGAAAATTCGTTTTTCCGAAAATCGACCAATTCGGTCATAACTCGAGAACGGTCGAATATTGGCGTTTGAAGTATGTTGCATCGTGTTCAGCGCTTCGAACTACCCCTATACAGTGAATTTTGAGTGTTTAAGGGAAGTGTACGGTAATTTTTTCGAAGGAAAACCCGTTTTTGCGATATTTGTGCGTTTCACCCGACGAAAAGCACGTTTTCACAGTTCTCGCTATTTTGATGATAACTCCTGAACGGTCGAATGTTAGCGTTTGCCGTATGTTGCATCGTGTTCAGCGCTTCGAACTACCCCTATACAGTGAATTTGAAGTGGTTAAGGTAAGTGTACGGTAGTTTTTTCGCAGGAAAACCCTTTTATGCGATATTTGTGCGTTTCACGCGCAGAAAAGCACGTTTTTCGCAGTTCTCGCTATTTTGATGATAACTCCAGAACGGTCGAATGCTAGCGTTTGCCGTATGTTGCATCGTGTTCAGCGCTTTGAATTACCGCTGTACAGTAAATTTGAGGTGTTTAAGGGAAGTGTACGGTAGTGCTTCGGCAGAAAATTGGTTTTTCCGAAAATCGACTAATTCGGTGATAACTCGAGAACCGTCGAATGTTAGCGTTTGCCGTATGTTGCATCGTGTTCAGCGCTTCGAACTAGCCCTATACAGTGAATTTGAAGTGGTTGAGGGAAGTGTACGGTAGTTTTTTCGAAGGAAAACCCGTTTATGCGATATTTGTGCGTTTCAGGCGCAGAAAAGCACGTTTTTCGCAGTTCTCGCTATTTTGATGATAACTCCAGAACGGTCGAATGTTAGCGTTTGCCGTATGTTGCATCGTGTTCAGCGCTTCGAATTACCGCTGTACAGTAAATTTGAGGTGTTTAAGGGAAGTGTAAGGTCGTGTTTCGGCAGAAAATTGGTTTTTCCGAAAATCGACCAATTCGGTGATAACTCGAGAACCGTCGAATGTTAGCGTTTGCCGTCAGTTGCATCGTGTTCAGCGCTTCGAACTACCCCTATACAGTGAATTTGAAGTGGTTAGGGGAGTGTGAGGTCGTTTTTACGAAGGAAAACCCTTTCATGCGATATTTGTGCGTTTCACGCGCAGAAAAACACGTTTTTCGCAGTTCTCGCTATATTGATGATAACTCCAGAACGGACGAATGTTAGCGTTTGCCGTATGTTGCATCGTGTTCAGCGCATCTAATTAGCCCTATACAGTAAATTTGAGGTGTTTAAGGGAAGTGCACGGTAGTGTTTCGGCAGAAAATTGTTTTTTCCGAAAATCGACCAATTCGGTGATAACTCGAGAACCGTCGAATGTTCGCGTTTGCCGTAAGTTGCATCGTGTTCAGCGCTTCGAACTACCCCTATACAGTGAATTTGAAGTGATTAAGGGAACTGTACGGTAGTTTTTTCGAAAGAAAACCCGTTTATGCTTATTTGTGCGTTTCAGGCGCAGAAAAGCACGTTTTTCGCAGTTCTCGCTATTTTGATGATAACTCCAGAACGGTCGAATGTTAGCGTTTGCCGTATGTTGCATCCTGTTCAGCGCTTCGAACTAGCCCTATACAGTGAATTTGAAGTGGTTGAGGGAAGTGTACGGTAGTTTTTTTCGAAGGAAAACCCGTTTATGCGATATTTGTGCGTTTCAGGCGCAGAAAAGCACGTTTTTCACAGTTCTCGCTATTTTGATGATAACTCCAGAACGGTCGAATGTTAGCGTTTGCCGTATGTTGCATCGTGTTCAGCGCTTCGAATTACCGCTGTACAGTAAATTTGAGGTGTTTAAGGGGAGTGTACGGTAGTGTTTCGGCAGAAAATTGGTTTTTCCGAAAATCGACCAATTCGGTGATAACTCGAGAACCGTCGAATGTTCGCGTTTGCCGTAAGTTGCATCGTGTTCAGCGCTTCGTACTACCCCTATACAGTGAATTTGAAGTGGTTAAGGGAAGTGTACAGTAGTGTTTCGGCAGAAAATTGGTTTTTCCGAAAATCGATCGATTCGGTGGTAACTCGAGAACCGTCGAATGTTAGCGTTTGCCGTATGTCGCATCTTGTTCAGCGCTTCGAACTACCCCTATGCGGTGAATTTGGAGTGGTTAAGGGAAGTGTACGGTAGTTTTTTCGAAGGAAAACCCTTTTATGCGATATTTGTGCGTTTCACGCGCAGAAAAGCACGTTTTTCGCAGTTCTCGCTATTTTGATGATAACTCCAGAACGGTCGAATGTTAGCGTTTGCCGTATGTTGCATCGTGTTCAGCGCTTCGAACTACCCCTATACAGTGAATTTGAAGTGGTTAAGGGAAGTGTACGGTAGTGTTTCGGCAGAAAATTGTTTTTTCCGAAAATCGACCAATTCGCTGATAACTCCAGAACGGGCGAATGTTAGCGTTTGCCGTATGTTGCATCGTGTTCAGCGCTTCGAACTACCCCTATACAGTGAATTTGAAGTGATTAAGGGAAGTGTACGGTAGTTTTTTCGAAGGAAAACCCGTTTATGCGATATTAGTGCGTTTCAGGCGCAGAAAAGCACGTTTTTCACAGTTCTCGCTATTTTGATGATAACTCCAGAACGGTCGAATGTTAGCGTTTGCCGTATGTTGCATCGTGTTCAGCGCTTCGAATTACCGCTGTACAGTAAATTTGAGGTGTTTAAGGGAAGTGTACGGTAAAGTTTCGGCAGAAAATTGGTTGTTCCGAAAATCGACCAATTCGGTGATAACTCGAGAACCGTCGAATGTTAGCGTTTGCCGAAAGTTGCATCGTGTTCAGCCCTTCGAACTACCCCTATACAGTGAATTTGAAGTGGTTAAGGGAAGTGTACGGTAGTTTTTTCGAAAGAAAACCCGTTTATGCTTATTTGTGCGTTTCAGGCGCAGAAAAGCACGTTTTTCGCAGTTCTCGCTATTTTGATGATAACTCCAGAACGGTCGAATGTTAGCGTTTGCCGTATGTTGCATCGTGTTCAGCGCTTCGAATTACCGCTGTACAGTAAATTTGAGGTGTTTAAGGGAAGTGTAAGGTCGTGTTTCGGCAGAAAATTGGTTTTTCCGAAAATCGACCAATTCGGTGATAACTCGAGAACCGTCGAATGTTTGCGTTTGCCGTCAGTTGCATCGTGTTCAGCGCTTTGAACTACCCCTATACAGTGAATTTGAAGTGGTTAAGGGGAGTGTACGGTCGTTTTTACGAAGGAAAACCCTTTTATGCGATATTTGTGCGTTTCACGCGCAGAAAAGCACGTTTTTCGCAGTTCTCGCTATTTTGATGATAACTCCAGAACGGTCGAATGTTAGCGTTTGCCGTATGTTGCATCGTGTTCAGCGCATCTAATTACCCCTATACAGCAAATTTGAGGTGTTTAAGGGAAGTGTACGGTAGTGTTTCGGCGAAAATTCGTTTTTCCGAAAATCGACCAATTCGGTCATAACTCGAGAACGGTCGAATATTGGCGTTTGAAGTATGTTGCATCGTGTTCAGCGCTTCGAACTACCCCTATACAGTGAATTTTAAGTGTCTAAGGGAAGTGTGCGGTAATTTTTTCGAAGGAAAACCCGTTTTTGCGATATTTGTGCGTTTCACCCGACGAAAAGCACGTTTTCTCAGTTCTCGCTATTTTGATGATAACTCCAGAACGGTCGAATGTTAGCGTTTGCCGTATGTTGCATCGTGTTCAGCGCTTCGAACTACCCCTATACAGTGAATTTGAAGTGGTTAAGGGAAGTGTACGGTAGTTTTTTCGAAAGAAAACCCGTTTATGCGATATTTGTGCGTTTCAGGCGCAGAAAAGCACGTTTTTCGCAGTTCTCGCTATTTTGATGATAACTCCAGAACGGTCGAATGTTAGCGTTTGCCGTATGTTGCATCGTGTTCAGCGCATCTAATTAGCCCTATACAGTAAATTTGAGGTGTTTAAGGGAAGTGTACGGTAGTGTTTCGGCAGAAAATTGGTTTTACCGAAAATCGACCAATTCGCTGATAACTCCAGAACGGTCTAATGTTAGCGTTTGCCGTATGTTGTATCCTGTTCAGCGCTTCGAACTAGCCCTATACAGTGAATTTGAAGTGGTTGAGGGAAGTGTACGGTAGTTTTTTCGAAGGAAAACCCATTTATGCGATATTTGTGCGTTTCAGGCGCAGAAAAGCACGTTTTTCACAGTTCTCGCTATTTTGATGATAACTCCAGAACGGTCGAATGTTAGCGTTTGCCGTATGTTGCATCGTGTTCAGCGCTTCGAATTCCCGCTGTACAGTAAATTTGAGGTGTTTAAGGGAAGTGTACGGTAGTGTTTCGGCAGAAAATTGGTTTTTCCGAAAATCGACCAATTCGGTGATAACTCGAGAACCGTCGAATGTTCGCGTTTGCCGTAAGTTGCATCGTGTTCAGCGCTTCGTACTACCCCTATACAGTGAATTTGAAGTGGTTAAGGGAAGTGTACGGTAGTGTTTCGGCAGAAAATTGGTTTTTCCGAAAATCGACCGATTCGGTGGTAACTCGAGAACCGTCGAATGTTAGCGTTTGCCGTATGTTGCATCGTGTTCAGCGCTTCGAACTACCCCTATGCAGTGAATTTGGAGTGGTTAAGGGAAGTGTACGGTAGCTTTTTCGAAGGAAAACCCTTTTATGCGATATTTGTGCGTTTCACGCGCAGAAAAGCACGTTTTTCGCAGTTCTCGCTATTTTGATGATAACTCCAGAACGGTCGAATGTTAGCGTTTGCCGTATGTTGCATCGTGTTCAGCGCTTCGAACTACCCCTATACAGTGAATTTGAAGTGGTTAAGGGAAGTGTTCGGTAGTGTTTCCGCAGAAAATTGTTTTTTCCGAAAATCGACCAATTCGCTGATAACTCCAGAACGGGCGAATGTTAGCGTTTGCCGTATGTTGCATCGTGTTCAGCGCTTCGAACTACCCCTATACAGTGAATTTGAAGTGATTAAGGGAACTGTACGGTAGTTTTTTCGAAAGAAAACCCGTTTATGCTTATTTGTGCGTTTCAGGCGCAGAAAAGCACGTTTTTCGCAGTTCTCGCTATTTTGATGATAACTCCAGAACGGTCGAATGTTAGCGTTTGCCGTATGTTGCATCCTGTTCAGCGCTTCGAACTAGCCCTATACAGTGAATTTGAAGTGGTTGAGGGAAGTGTACGGTAGTTTTTTTCGAAGGAAAACCCGTTTATGCGATATTTGTGCGTTTCAGGCGCAGAAAAGCACGTTTTTCACAGTTCTCGCTATTTTGATGATAACTCCAGAACGGTCGAATGTTAGCGTTTGCCGTATGTTGCATCGTGTTCAGCGCTTCGAATTACCGCTGTACAGTAAATTTGAGGTGTTTAAGGGGAGTGTACGGTAGTGTTTCGGCAGAAAATTGGTTTTTCCGAAAATCGACCAATTCGGTGATAACTCGAGAACCGTCGAATGTTCGCGTTTGCCGTAAGTTGCATCGTGTTCAGCGCTTCGTACTACCCCTATACAGTGAATTTGAAGTGGTTAAGGGAAGTGTACAGTAGTGTTTCGGCAGAAAATTGGTTTTTCCGAAAATCGATCGATTCGGTGGTAACTCGAGAACCGTCGAATGTTAGCGTTTGCCGTATGTCGCATCTTGTTCAGCGCTTCGAACTACCCCTATGCGGTGAATTTGGAGTGGTTAAGGGAAGTGTACGGTAGTTTTTTCGAAGGAAAACCCTTTTATGCGATATTTGTGCGTTTCACGCGCAGAAAAGCACGTTTTTCGCAGTTCTCGCTATTTTGATGATAACTCCAGAACGGTCGAATGTTAGCGTTTGCCGTATGTTGCATCGTGTTCAGCGCTTCGAACTACCCCTATACAGTGAATTTGAAGTGGTTAAGGGAAGTGTACGGTAGTGTTTCGGCAGAAAATTGGTTTTTCCGAAAATCGACCAATTCGCTGATAACTCCAGAACGGGCGAATGTTAGCGTTTGCCGTATGTTGCATCGTGTTCAGCGCTTCGAACTACCCCTATACAGTGAATTTGAAGTGATTAAGGGAAGTGTACGGTAGTTTTTTCGAAGGAAAACCCGTTTATGCGATATTAGTGCGTTTCAGGCGCAGAAAAGCACGTTTTTCACAGTTCTCGCTATTTTGATGATAACTCTAGAACGGTCGAATGTTAGCGTTTGCCGTATGTTGCATCGTGTTCAGCGCTTCGAATTACCGCTGTACAGTAAATTTGAGGTGTTTAAGGGAAGTGTACGGTAAAGTTTCGGCAGAAAATTGGTTGTTCCGAAAATCGACCAATTCGGTGATAACTCGAGAACCGTCGAATGTTAGCGTTTGCCGAAAGTTGCATCGTGTTCAGCCCTTCGAACTACCCCTATACAGTGAATTTGAAGTGGTTAAGGGAAGTGTACGGTAGTTTTTTCGAAAGAAAACCCGTTTATGCTTATTTGTGCGTTTCAGGCGCAGAAAAGCACGTTTTTCGCAGTTCTCGCTATATTGATGATAACTCCAGAACGGACGAATGTTAGCGTTTGCCGTATGTTGCATCGTGTTCAGCGCATCTAATTACCCCTATACAGCAAATTTGAGGTGTTTAAGGGAAGTGTACGGTAGTGTTTCGGCGAAAATTCGTTTTTCCGAAACTCGAACAATTCGGTCATAACTCGAGAACGGTCGAATATTGGCGTTTGACGTATGTTGCATCGTGTTCAGCGCTTCGAACTACCCCTATACAGTGAATTTTAAGTGTGTAAGGGAAGTGTACGGTAATTTTTTCGAAGGAAAATCCGTTTATGCGATATTTGTGCGTTTCACCCGACGAAAAGCACGTTTTCACAGTTCTCGCTATTTTGATGATAACTCCAGAACGGTCGAATGTTAGCGTTTGCCGTATGTTGCATCGTGTTCAGCGCATCTAATTAGCCCTATATAGTAAATTTGAGGTGTTTAAGGGAAGTGTACGGTAGTGTTTCGGCAGAAAATAGGTTTTACCGAAAATCGACCAATTCGCTGATAACTCCAGAACGGTTGAATGTTAGCGTTTGCCGTATGTTGCATCGTGTTCAGCGCTTCGAACTAGCCCTATACAGTGAATTTGAAGTGGTTAAGGGAAGTGTACGGTAGTTTTTTCGAACGAAAACCCTTTTTTGCGATATTTGTGCGTTTCACGCGCAGAAAAGCACGTTTTTCGCAGTGCTCGCTATTTTGATGATAACTCCAGAACGGTCGAATGTTAGCGTTTGGCGTATGTTGCATCGTGTTCAGCGCATCTAATTAGCCCTATACAGTAAATTTGAGGTGTTTAAGGGAAGTGTACGGTACTGTTTCGGCAGAAAATTGGTTTACCGAAAATCGACCAATTCGCTGGTAACTCCAGAACGGTCGAATGTTAGCGTTTGCCGTATGTTGCATCGTGTTCAGCGCTTCGAGCTTCCCCTATACAGTGAATTTGAAGTGGTTAAGAGAAGTGTACGGTAGTTTTTTCGAAGGAAAACCCGTTTATGCGATATTTGTGCGTTTCAGGCGCAGAAAAGCACGTTTTTCACAGTTCTCGCTATTTTGATGATAACTCCAGAACGGTCGAATGTTAGCGTTTGCCGTATGTTGCATCCTGTTCAGCGCTTCGAACTAGCCCTATACAGTGAATTTGAAGTGGTTGAGGGAAGTGTACGGTAGTTTTTTCGAAGGAAAACCCGTTTATGCGATATTTGTGCGTTTCAGGCGCAGAAAAGCACGTTTTTCACAGTTCTCACTATTTTGATGATGACTCCAGAACGGTAGAATGTTAGCGTTTGCCGTATGTTGCATCGTGTTCAGAGCTTCGAATTACCGCTGTACAGTAAATTTGAGGTGTTTAAGGGAAGTGTACGGTAGTGTTACGGCAGAAAATTGGTTTTTCCGAAAATCGACCAATTCGGTGATAACTCGAGAACCGTCGAATGTTAGCGTTTGCCGTATGTTGCATCGTGTTCAGCGCATCTAATTAGCCCTATACAGTAAATTTGAGGTGTTTAAGGGAAGTGTACGGTAGTGTTTCGGCAGAAAATAGGTTTTACCGAAAATCGACCAATTCGCTGATAACTCCAGAACGGGCGAATGTTAGCGTTTGCCGTATGTTGCATCGTGTTCAGCGCTTCGAACTAGCCCTATACAGTGAATTTGAAGTGGTTAAGAGAAGTGTACGGTAGTTTTTTCGAAGGAAAACCCGTTTATGCGATATTTGTGCGTTTCAGGCGCAGAAAAGCACGTTTTTCACAGTTCTCGCTATTTTGATGATAACTCCAGAACGGTCGAATGTTAGCGTTTGCCGTATGTTGCATCCTGTTCAGCGCTTCGAACTAGCCCTATACAGTGAATTTGAAGTGGTTGAGGGAAGTGTACGCTAGTTTTTTCGAAGGAAAACCCGTTTATGCGATATTTGTGCGTTTCAGGCGCAGAAAAGCACGTTTTTCACAGTTCTCACTATTTTGATGATGACTCCAGAACGGTCGAATGTTAGCGTTTGCCGTATGTTGCATCGTGTTCAGCGCTTCGAATTACCGCTGTACAATAAATTTGAGGTGTTTAAGGGAAGTGTACGGTAGTGTTTCGGCAGAAAATTGGTTTTTCCGAAAATCGACCAATTCGGTGATAACTCGAGAACCGTCGAATGTTAGCGTTTGCCGTATGTTGCATCGTGTTCAGCGCATCTAATTAGCCCTATACAGTAAATTTGAGGTGTTTAAGGGAAGTGTACGGTAGTGTTTCGGCAGAAAATAGGTTTTACCGAAAATCGACCAATTCGCTGATAACTCCAGAACGGGCGAATGTTAGCGTTTGCCGTATGTTGCATCGTGTTCAGCGCTTCGAACTAGCCCTATACAGTAAATTTGAAGTGGTTAAGGGAAGTGGACGGTAGTTTTTTCGAAGGAAAACCCATTTATGCGATATTTGTGCGTTTCAGGCGCAGAAAAGCACGTTTTTCACAGTTCTCGCTATTTTGATGATAACTCCAGAACGGTCGAATGTTAGCGTTTGCCGTATATGCATCGTGTTCAGCGCTTCGAATTACCGCTGTACAGTAAATTTGAGGTGTTTAAGGGAAGTGTACGGTAGTGTTTCGGCAGAAAATTGGTTTTTCCGAAAATCGACCAATTCGGTGATAACTCGAGAACCGTCGAATGTTAGCGTTTGCCGTAAGTTGCATCGTGTTCAGCGCTTCGAACTACCCCTATACAGTGAATTTGAAGTGGTTAAGGGACGTGTACGGTAGTTTTTTCGAAGGAAAACCCGTCTATGCGATATTTGTGCGTTTCAGGCGCAGAAAAGCACGTTTTTCGCAGTTCTCGCTATTTGGATGATAACTCCAGAACGGTCGAATGTTAGCTTTTGCCCTATGTTGCATCGTGTTCAGCGCATCTAATTACCCCTATACAGCAAATTTGAGGTGTTTAAGGGAAGTGTAAGGTAGTGTTTCGGCAGAAAATTGGTTTTTCCGAAAAACGACCAATTCGGTGATAACTCGAGAACCGTCGAATGTTAGCGTTTGCCGTCAGTTGCATCGTGTTCAGCGCTTCGAACTACCCCTATACAGTGAATTTGAAGTGGTTAAGGGGAGTGTACGGTCGTTTTTACGAAGGAAAACCCTTTTATGCGATATTTGTGCGTTTCACGCGCAGAAAAGCACGTTTTTCGGAGTTCTCGCTATATTGATGATAACTCCAGAACGGACGAATGTTAGCGTTTGCCGTATGTTGCATCGTGTTCAGCGCATCTAATTACCCCTATACAGCAAATTTGAGGTGTTTAAGGGAAGTGTACGGTAGTGTTTCGGCGAAAATTCGTTTTTCCGAAAATCGACCAATTCGGTCATAACTCGAGAACGGTCGAATATTGGCGTTTGACGTATGTTGCATCGTGTTCAGCGCTTCGAACTACCCCTACACAGTGAATTTTAAGTGTGTAAGGGAAGTGTAGGGTAATTTTTTCGAAGGAAAACCCATTTATGCGATATTTGTGCGTTTCACCCGACGAAAAGCACGTTTTCACAGTTCTCGCTATTTTGATGATAACTCCAGAACGGTCGAATGTTAGCGTTTGCCGTATGTTGCATCGTGTTCAGCGCTCCGAACTACCCCTATACAGTGAATTTGAAGTGGTTAAGGGAAGTGTACGGTAGTTTTTTCGAAGGAAAACCGTTTTATGCGATATTTGTGCGTTTCACGCGCAGAAAAGCACGTTTTTCGCAGTTCTCGCTATTTTGATGATAACTCCAGAACGGTCGAATGTTAGCGTTTGCCGTATGTTGCATCGTGTTCAGCGCATCTAGTTACCCCTATACAGCAAATTTGAGGTGTTTAAGGGAAGTGTACGGTAGTGTTTCGGCGAAAATTCGTTTTTCCGAAAATCGACCAATTCGGTCATAACTCGAGAACGGTCGAATATTGGCGTTTCACGTATGTTGCATCGTGTTCAGCGCTTCGAACTACCCCTACACAGTGAATTTTAAGTGTGTAAGGGAAGTGTAGGGTAATTTTTTCGAAGGAAAACCCGTTCATGCGATATTTGTGCGTTTCACCCGACGAAAAGCACGTTTTCACAGTTCTCGCTATTTTGATGATAACTCCAGAACGGTCGAATGTTAGCGTTTGCCGTATGTCGCATCTTGTTCAGCGCTTCGAACTACCCCTATGCGGTGAATTTGGAGTGGTTAAGGGAAGTGTACGGTAGTTTTTTCGAAGGAAAACCCTTTTATGCGATATTTGTGCGTTTCACGCGCAGAAAAGCACGTTTTTCGCAGTTCTCGCTATTTTGATGATAACTCCAGAACGGTCGAATGTTAGCGTTTGCCGTATGTTGCATCGTGTTCAGCGCTTCGAACTACCCCTATACAGTGAATTTGAAGTGGTTAAGGGAAGTGTACGGTAGTGTTTCGGCAGAAAATTGGTTTTTCCGAAAATCGACCAATTCGCTGATAACTCCAGAACGGGCGAATGTTAGCGTTTGCCGTATGTTGCATCGTGTTCAGCGCTTCGAACTACCCCTATACAGTGAATTTGAAGTGATTAAGGGAAGTGTACGGTAGTTTTTTCGAAGGAAAACCCGTTTATGCGATATTGGTGCGTTTCAGGCGCAGAAAAGCACGTTTTTCACAGTTCTCGCTATTTTGATGATAACTCCAGAACGGTCGAATGTTAGCGTTTGCCGTATGTTGCATCGTGTTCAGCGCTTCGAATTACCGCTGTACAGTAAATTTGAGGTGTTTAAGGGAAGTGTACGGTAAAGTTTCGGCAGAAAATTGGTTGTTCCGAAAATCGACCAATTCGGTGATAACTCGAGAACCGTCGAATGTTAGCGTTTGCCGAAAGTTGCATCGTGTTCAGCCCTTCGAACTACCCCTATACAGTGAATGTGAAGTGGTTAAGGGAAGTGTACGGTAGTTTTTTCGAAAGAAAACCCGTTTATGCTTATTTGTGCGTTTCAGGCGCAGAAAAGCACGTTTTTCGCAGTTCTCGCTATTTTGATGATAACTCCAGAACGGTCGAATGTTAGCGTTTGCCGTATGTTGCATCGTGTTCAGCGCTTCGAATTACCGCTGTACAGTAAATTTGAGGTGTTTAAGGGAAGTGTAAGGTAGTGTTTCGGCAGAAAATTGGTTTTTCCGAAAATCGACCAATTCGTTGATAACTCGAGAACCGTCGAATGTTAGCGTTTGCCGTCAGTTGCATCGTGTTCAGCGCTTCGAACTACCCCTATACAGTGAATTTGAAGTGGTTAAGGGAAGTGTACGGTCGTTTTTACGAAGGAAAACCCTTTTATGCGATATTTGTGCGTTTCACGCGCAGAAAAGCACGTTTTTCGCAGTTCTCGCTATATTGATGATAACTCCAGAACGGACGAATGTTAGCGTTTGCCGTATGTTGCATCGTGTTCAGCGCATCTAATTACCCCTATACAGCAAATTTGAGGTGTTTAAGGGAAGTGTACGGTAGTGTTTCGGCGAAAATTCGTTTTTCCGAAACTCGACCAATTCGGTCATAACTCGAGAACGGTCGAATATTGGCGTTTGACGTATGTTGCATCGTGTTCAGCGCTTCGAACTACCCCTATACAGTGAATTTGAAGTGGTTAAGGGAAGTGCGTTTCAGGCGCAGAAAAGCACGTTTTTCGCAGTTCTCGCTATTTTGATGATAACTCCAGAACGGTCGAATGTTAGCGTTTGCCGTACGTTGCATCGTGTTCAGCGCTTTGAATTACCGTTGTACAGTAAATTTGAGGTGTTTAAGGGAAGTGTACGGTAGTGCTTCGGCAGAAAATTGGTTTTTCCGAAAATCGACCAATTCGGTGATAACTCGAGAACCGCCGAATGTTAGCGTTTGCTGTATGTTGCATCGTGTTCAGCGCATCTAATTACCCCTATACAGCAAATTTGAGGTGTTTAAGGGAAGTGTACGGTAGTGTTTCGGCGAAAATTCGTTTTTCCGAAAATCGACCAATTCGGTCATAACTCGAGAACGGTCGAATATTGGCGTTTGACGTATGTTGCATCGTGTTCAGCGCTTCGAACTACCCCTATACAGTGAATTTGAAGTGATTAAGGGAACTGTACGGTAGTTTTTTCGAAAGAAAACCCGTTTATGCTTATTTGTGCGTTTCAGGCGCAGAAAAGCACGTTTTTCGCAGTTCTCGCTATTTTGATGATAACTCCAGAACGGTCGAATGTTAGCGTTTGCCGTATGTTGCATCCTGTTCAGCGCTTCGAACTAGCCCTATACAGTGAATTTGAAGTGGTTGAGGGAAGTGTACGGTAGTTTTTTTCGAAGGAAAACACGTTTATGCGATATTTGTGCGTTTCAGGCGCAGAAAAGCACGTTTTTCACAGTTCTCGCTATTTTGATGATAACTCCAGAACGGTCGAATGTTAGCGTTTGCCGTATGTTGCATCGTGTTCAGCGCTTCGAATTACCGCTGTACAGTAAATTTGAGGTGTTTAAGGGAAGTGTACGGTAAAGTTTCGGCAGAAAATTGGTTGTTCCGAAAATCGACCAATTCGGTGATAACTCGAGAACCGTCGAATGTTCGCGTTTGCCGTAAGTTGCATCGTGTTCAGCGCTTCGTACTACCCCTATACAGTGAATTTGAAGTGGTTAAGGGAAGTGTACAGTAGTGTTTCGGCAGAAAATTGGTTTTTCCGAAAATCGATCGGTTCGGTGGTAACTCGAGAACCGTCGAATGTTAGCGTTTGCCGTATGTCGCATCTTGTTCAGCGCTTCGAACTACCCCTATGCGGTGAATTTGGAGTGGTTAAGGGAAGTGTACGGTAGTTTTTTCGAAGGAAAACCCTTTTATGCGATATTTGTGCGTTTCACGCGCAGAAAAGCACGTTTTTCGCAGTTCTCGCTATTTTGATGATAACTCCAGAACGGTCGAATGTTAGCGTTTGCCGTATGTTGCATCGTGTTCAGCGCTTCGAACTACCCCTATACAGTGAATTTGAAGTGGTTAAGGGAAGTGTACGGTAGTGTTTCGGCAGAAAATTGGTTTTTCCGAAAATCGACCAATTCGCTGATAACTCCAGAACGGGCGAATGTTAGCGTTTGCCGTATGTTGCATCGTGTTCAGCGCTTCGAACTACCCCTATACAGTGAATTTGAAGTGATTAAGGGAAGTGTACGGTAGTTTTTTCGAAGGAAAACCCGTTTATGCTTATTTGTGCGTTTCAGGCGCAGAAAAGCACGTTTTTCGCAGTTCTCGCTATTTTGATGATAACTCCAGAACGGTCGAATGTTAGCGTTTGCCGTATGTTGCATCGTGTTCAGCGCTTCGAATTACCGCTGTACAGTAAATTTGAGGTGTTTAAGGGAAGTGTAAGGTAGTGTTTCGGCAGAAAATTGGTTTTTCCGAAAATCGACCAATTCGTTGATAACTCGAGAACCGTCGAATGTTAGCGTTTGCCGTCAGTTGCATCGTGTTCAGCGCTTCGAACTACCCCTATACAGTGAATTTGAAGTGGTTAAGGGAAGTGTACGGTCGTTTTTACGAAGGAAAACCCTTTTATGCGATATTTGTGCGTTTCACGCGCAGAAAAGCACGTTTTTCGCAGTTCTCGCTATATTGATGATAACTCCAGAACGGACGAATGTTAGCGTTTGCCGTATGTTGCATCGTGTTCAGCGCATCTAATTACCCCTATACAGCAAATTTGAGGTGTTTAAGGGAAGTGTACGGTAGTGTTTCGGCGAAAATTCGTTTTTCCGAAACTCGACCAATTCGGTCATAACTCGAGAACGGTCGAATATTGGCGTTTGACGTATGTTGCATCGTGTTCAGCGCTTCGAACTACCCCTATACAGTGAATTTTAAGTGTGTAAGGGAAGTGTACGGTAATTTTTTCGAAGGAAAATCCGTTTATGCGATATTTGTGCGTTTCACCCGACGAAAAGCACGTTTTCACAGTTCTCGCTATTTTGATGATAACTCCAGAACGGTCGAATGTTAGCGTTTGCCGTATGTTGCATCGTGTTCAGCGCTTCGAACTAGCCCTATACAGTGAATTTGAAGTGGTTAAGGGAAGTGTACGGTAGTTTTTTCGAACGAAAACCCTTTTTTGCGATATTTGTGCGTTTCACGCGCAGAAAAGCACGTTTTTCGCAGTGCTCGCTATTTTGATGATAACTCCAGAACGGTCGAATGTTAGCGTTTGGCGTATGTTGCATCGTGTTCAGCGCATCTAATTAGCCCTATACAGTAAATTTGAGGTGTTTAAGGGAAGTGTACGGTACTGTTTCGGCAGAAAATTGGTTTACCGAAAATCGACCAATTCGCTGGTAACTCCAGAACGGTCGAATGTTAGCGTTTGCCGTATGTTGCATCGTGTTCAGCGCTTCGAGCTTCCCCTATACAGTGAATTTGAAGTGGTTAAGAGAAGTGTACGGTAGTTTTTTCGAAGGAAAACCCGTTTATGCGATATTTGTGCGTTTCAGGCGCAGAAAAGCACGTTTTTCACAGTTCTCGCTATTTTGATGATAACTCCAGAACGGTCGAATATTAGCGTTTGCCGCATGTTGCATCGTGTTCAGCGCATCTAATTACCCCTATACAGCAAATTTGAGGTGTTTAAGGGAAGTGTACGGTAGTGTTTCGGCGAAAATTCGTTTTTCCGAAACTCGACCAATTCGGTCATAACTCGAGAACGGTCGAATATTGGCGTTTGACGTATGTTGCATCGTGTTCAGCGCTTCGAACTACCCCTATACAGTGAATGTGAAGTGGTTAAGGGAAGTGTACGGTAGTTTTTTCGAAAGAAAACCCGTTTATGCTTATTTGTGCGTTTCAGGCGCAGAAAAGCACGTTTTTCGCAGTTCTCGCTATTTTGATGATAACTCCAGAACGGTCGAATGTTAGCGTTTGCCGTATGTTGCATCGTGTTCAGCGCTTCGAATTACCGCTGTACAGTAAATTTGAGGTGTTTAAGGGAAGTGTAAGGTAGTGTTTCGGCAGAAAATTGGTTTTTCCGAAAATCGACCAATTCGTTGATAACTCGAGAACCGTCGAATGTTAGCGTTTGCCGTCAGTTGCATCGTGTTCAGCGCTTCGAACTACCCCTATACAGTGAATTTGAAGTGGTTAAGGGAAGTGTACGGTCGTTTTTACGAAGGAAAACCCTTTTATGCGATATTTGTGCGTTTCACGCGCAGAAAAGCACGTTTTTCGCAGTTCTCGCTATATTGATGATAACTCCAGAACGGACGAATGTTAGCGTTTGCCGTATGTTGCATCGTGTTCAGCGCATCTAATTACCCCTATACAGCAAATTTGAGGTGTTTAAGGGAAGTGTACGGTAGTGTTTCGGCGAAAATTCGTTTTTCCGAAACTCGACCAATTCGGTCATAACTCGAGAACGGTCGAATATTGGCGTTTGACGTATGTTGCATCGTGTTCAGCGCTTCGAACTACCCCTATACAGTGAATTTGAAGTGGTTAAGGGAAGTGCGTTTCAGGCGCAGAAAAGCACGTTTTTCGCAGTTCTCGCTATTTTGATGATAACTCCAGAACGGTCGAATGTTAGCGTTTGCCGTACGTTGCATCGTGTTCAGCGCTTTGAATTACCGTTGTACAGTAAATTTGAGGTGTTTAAGGGAAGTGTACGGTAGTGCTTCGGCAGAAAATTGGTTTTTCCGAAAATCGACCAATTCGGTGATAACTCGAGAACCGCCGAATGTTAGCGTTTGCTGTATGTTGCATCGTGTTCAGCGCATCTAATTACCCCTATACAGCAAATTTGAGGTGTTTAAGGGAAGTGTACGGTAGTGTTTCGGCGAAAATTCGTTTTTCCGAAAATCGACCAATTCGGTCATAACTCGAGAACGGTCGAATATTGGCGTTTGACGTATGTTGCATCGTGTTCAGCGCTTCGAACTACCCCTATACAGTGAATTTGAAGTGATTAAGGGAACTGTACGGTAGTTTTTTCGAAAGAAAACCCGTTTATGCTTATTTGTGCGTTTCAGGCGCAGAAAAGCACGTTTTTCGCAGTTCTCGCTATTTTGATGATAACTCCAGAACGGTCGAATGTTAGCGTTTGCCGTATGTTGCATCCTGTTCAGCGCTTCGAACTAGCCCTATACAGTGAATTTGAAGTGGTTGAGGGAAGTGTACGGTAGTTTTTTTCGAAGGAAAACACGTTTATGCGATATTTGTGCGTTTCAGGCGCAGAAAAGCACGTTTTTCACAGTTCTCGCTATTTTGATGATAACTCCAGAACGGTCGAATGTTAGCGTTTGCCGTATGTTGCATCGTGTTCAGCGCTTCGAATTACCGCTGTACAGTAAATTTGAGGTGTTTAAGGGAAGTGTACGGTAAAGTTTCGGCAGAAAATTGGTTGTTCCGAAAATCGACCAATTCGGTGATAACTCGAGAACCGTCGAATGTTCGCGTTTGCCGTAAGTTGCATCGTGTTCAGCGCTTCGTACTACCCCTATACAGTGAATTTGAAGTGGTTAAGGGAAGTGTACAGTAGTGTTTCGGCAGAAAATTGGTTTTTCCGAAAATCGATCGGTTCGGTGGTAACTCGAGAACCGTCGAATGTTAGCGTTTGCCGTATGTCGCATCTTGTTCAGCGCTTCGAACTACCCCTATGCGGTGAATTTGGAGTGGTTAAGGGAAGTGTACGGTAGTTTTTTCGAAGGAAAACCCTTTTATGCGATATTTGTGCGTTTCACGCGCAGAAAAGCACGTTTTTCGCAGTTCTCGCTATTTTGATGATAACTCCAGAACGGTCGAATGTTAGCGTTTGCCGTATGTTGCATCGTGTTCAGCGCTTCGAACTACCCCTATACAGTGAATTTGAAGTGGTTAAGGGAAGTGTACGGTAGTGTTTCGGCAGAAAATTGGTTTTTCCGAAAATCGACCAATTCGCTGATAACTCCAGAACGGGCGAATGTTAGCGTTTGCCGTATGTTGCATCGTGTTCAGCGCTTCGAACTACCCCTATACAGTGAATTTGAAGTGATTAAGGGAAGTGTACGGTAGTTTTTTCGAAGGAAAACCCGTTTATGCTTATTTGTGCGTTTCAGGCGCAGAAAAGCACGTTTTTCGCAGTTCTCGCTATTTTGATGATAACTCCAGAACGGTCGAATGTTAGCGTTTGCCGTATGTTGCATCGTGTTCAGCGCTTCGAATTACCGCTGTACAGTAAATTTGAGGTGTTTAAGGGAAGTGTAAGGTAGTGTTTCGGCAGAAAATTGGTTTTTCCGAAAATCGACCAATTCGTTGATAACTCGAGAACCGTCGAATGTTAGCGTTTGCCGTCAGTTGCATCGTGTTCAGCGCTTCGAACTACCCCTATACAGTGAATTTGAAGTGGTTAAGGGAAGTGTACGGTCGTTTTTACGAAGGAAAACCCTTTTATGCGATATTTGTGCGTTTCACGCGCAGAAAAGCACGTTTTTCGCAGTTCTCGCTATATTGATGATAACTCCAGAACGGACGAATGTTAGCGTTTGCCGTATGTTGCATCGTGTTCAGCGCATCTAATTACCCCTATACAGCAAATTTGAGGTGTTTAAGGGAAGTGTACGGTAGTGTTTCGGCGAAAATTCGTTTTTCCGAAACTCGACCAATTCGGTCATAACTCGAGAACGGTCGAATATTGGCGTTTGACGTATGTTGCATCGTGTTCAGCGCTTCGAACTACCCCTATACAGTGAATTTTAAGTGTGTAAGGGAAGTGTACGGTAATTTTTTCGAAGGAAAATCCGTTTATGCGATATTTGTGCGTTTCACCCGACGAAAAGCACGTTTTCACAGTTCTCGCTATTTTGATGATAACTCCAGAACGGTCGAATGTTAGCGTTTGCCGTATGTTGCATCGTGTTCAGCGCTTCGAACTAGCCCTATACAGTGAATTTGAAGTGGTTAAGGGAAGTGTACGGTAGTTTTTTCGAACGAAAACCCTTTTTTGCGATATTTGTGCGTTTCACGCGCAGAAAAGCACGTTTTTCGCAGTGCTCGCTATTTTGATGATAACTCCAGAACGGTCGAATGTTAGCGTTTGGCGTATGTTGCATCGTGTTCAGCGCATCTAATTAGCCCTATACAGTAAATTTGAGGTGTTTAAGGGAAGTGTACGGTACTGTTTCGGCAGAAAATTGGTTTACCGAAAATCGACCAATTCGCTGGTAACTCCAGAACGGTCGAATGTTAGCGTTTGCCGTATGTTGCATCGTGTTCAGCGCTTCGAGCTTCCCCTATACAGTGAATTTGAAGTGGTTAAGAGAAGTGTACGGTAGTTTTTTCGAAGGAAAACCCGTTTATGCGATATTTGTGCGTTTCAGGCGCAGAAAAGCACGTTTTTCACAGTTCTCGCTATTTTGATGATAACTCCAGAACGGTCGAATATTAGCGTTTGCCGCATGTTGCATCGTGTTCTGCGCAGCGAAATACCCCTATACAGAGAATTTGAGGTGTTTAAAGGAAGTGTACGGTAGTGTTTTGGCAGAAAATTGTTTTTTTGGAAAATCGAGCAATTCGGTGATAACTCCAGAACGGTGGAAGGTTATCGTATGCCGTATGTTGCATCGTGTTCAGCGCTTCGAACTACCCCTATGCAGTGAATTTGAAGGGTTTAAGGGACGTGTATGGTAGTGTTTTTTCAGGAAATTGTTTTTTTCGAAAATCGTGCAATTCGGTGCTAACTCGAGAGCAACCGAATGGTGGCGTTTGCGGTATGTTGCAGCGTGTTCAGGGCGCCGCATTACCCTACACAATGAATTGGAAGTGTTTAAGGGAAGTGTACGGTAGTTTTTTCGAAGGAAAACCCGTTTATGCGATATTTGTGCATTTCACGCGCAGAAAAGCACGTTTTTCACAGTTCTCGCTATTTTGATGATAACTCCAGAACGGTCGAATATTAGCGTTTGCCGCATGTTGCATCGTGTTCAGCGCTTCGAACTACCCCTATACAGTGAATGTGGAGTGATTAGGGGAAGTGTACGGTAGTTTTTTCGAAGGAAAACCCGTTTATGCGATATTTGTGCATTTCACGCGCAGAAAAGCCCGTTTTTCACAGTTCTCGCTATTTTGATGATAACTCCAGAACGGTCGAATGTTAGCGTTTGCCGTATGTTGCATCGTGTTCAGCGCTTCGGGCTACCCCTATACAGTGAATTTGAAGTGGTTAAGGGAAGTGTACGGTAGTGTTTCGGCAGAAAATTGGTTTTTCCGAAAATCGACCAATTCGGTGATAACTCGAGAACCGTCGAATGTTAGCGTTTGCCGTATGTTGCATCGTGTTCACCGCTTCGACCTACCCCTATACAGTGTATTTGAAGTGGTTAAGGGAAGTGTACGGTAGTTTTTTCGAAGGAAAACCCGTTTATGCGATATTTGTGCGTTTCACGCGCAGAAAAGCCGGTTTTTCACAGTTCTCGCTATTTTGATGATAACTCCAGAACGGTCGAATGTTAGCGTTTGCCGTATGTTGCATCATGTTCAGCGCATCGAATTACCCGTATACAGTAAATTTGAGGTGTTTAAGGGAAGCGTACGGTAGTGTGTCGGCAGAAAATTGGTTTTTCCGAAAATCGACCAATTCGCTGATAACTCGAGAACGGTCGAATTTGAGCGTTTGCCGTATGTTGGATCGTGTTCAGCGCTTCGAACTACCCCTATACAGTGAACCTGAAGCATTTAAGGGAAGTGTACGGTAGTATTTCGCAGAAAATTTTTTTTTTCGAAAATCGAGCCGTTCGTTGATTACCCGAGAACGGTCAAATGTTAGCGTTTGCCGTATGTTGCATCGTGTTCAGCGCGTCGCACTACCCCTATATAGTGAATTTTGAAGTGTTTAAGGGAAGTGTACGGTCGTTTTTTCGAAGGAAAACCCGTTTATGCGATGTTTGTGCGTTTCACGCGCAGAAAAGCACGTTTTTCACAGTTCTCGCTATTTTGATGATAACTCCAGAACCGTCGAATGTTAGCGTTTGCCGTATGTTGCATCGTGTTCAGCGCTTCGAACTACCCCTATACAGTTCATTTGAAGCATTAAAGGGAAGTGTGTACGGCAGTGTTTTCGCAGAAATTTTTTTTGTTCGAAAATCGAGCAATTCGGTGATACCTCGAGAACCGTCGAATGTTAGCGTTTGCCGTATGTTACATCCTGTTCAGCCCTTCGAACTACCGCTATACAGTGAATTTGAAGTGGTTAAGACAAGTGTACGGTAGTTTTTTCGAAGGAAAACGCGTTTATGCGATATTTGTGCGTTTCACGCGCAGAAAAGCACGTTTTTCACAGTTCTCGCTATTTTGATGATAACTCCAGAACGGTCGAATGTTAGCGTTTGCCGTATGTTGCATCGTGTTCAGCGCTTCGAACTACCGCTATACAGTGCATTTGAAGCATTAAAGGGAAGTGTGTACGGCAGTGTTTTCGCAGAAATTTTTTTTGTTCGAAAATCGAGCAATTCGGTGATACCTCGAGAACCGTCGAATGTTAGCGTTTGCCGTATGTTGCATCGTGTTCGGCCCTTCGAACTACCCCTATACAGTGAATTTGAAGTGGTTAAGGGAACTATACGGTAGTTTTCTCGAAGGAAAACCCGTTTATGCGATATTTGTGCGTGTCACGCGCAGAAAAGCACGTTTTTCACAGTTCTCGCTATTTTGATGATAACTCCAGAACGGTCGAATGTTAGCGTTTGCCGTATGTTGCATCATGTTCAGCGCATCGAATTACCCGTATACAGTAAATTTGAGGTGTTTAAGGGAAGCGTACGGTAGTGTTTCGGCAGAAAATTGGTTTTTCCGAAAATCGACCAATTCGCTGATAACTCGAGAACGGTCGAATGTGAGCGTTTGCCGTATGTTGGATCGTGTTCAGCGCTTCGAACTACCCCTATACAGTGAACCTGAAGCATTTAAGGGAAGTGTACGGTAGTATTTCGCAGAAAAATTTTTTTTTCGAAAATCGAGCCGTTCGTTGATTACTCGAGAACGGTCAAATGTTAGCGTTTGCCGTATGTTGCATCGTTTTCAGCGCTTCGCACTACCCCTATATAGTGAATTTGAAGTGGTTAAGGGAAGTGTACGGTCGTTTTTTCGAAGGAAAACCCGTTTATGCGATGGTTGTGCGTTTCAAGCGCAGAAAAGCACGTTTTTCACAGTTCTCGCTATTTTGATGATAACTCCAGAACGGTCGAATGTTAGCGTTTGCCGTATGTTGCATCGTGTTCAGCGCTTCGAACTACCCCTATACAGTTTATTTGAAGCATTAAAGGGAAGTGTGTACGGCAGTGTTTTCGTAGAAATTTTTTTTGTTCGAAAATCGAGCAATTCGGTGATACCTCGAGAACCGTCAAATGTTAGCGTTTGCCGTATGTTGCATCGTGTTCAGCCCTTCGAACTACCCCTATACAGTGAATTTGAAGTGGTTAAGGGAAGTGTACGGTAGTTTTCTCGAAGGAAAACCCGTTTATGCGATATTTGTCCGTTTCACGCGCAGAAAAGCACGTTTTTCACAGTTCTCGCTATTTTGATGATAACTCCAGAATGGTCGAATGTTAGCGTTTGCCGTATGTTGCATGGTGTTCAGCGCTTCGAACTACCCCTACACAGTGAATTTGAAGTGGTTAAGACAAGTGTACGGTAGTTTTTTCGAAGGAAAACCCGTTTATGCGATATTTGTGCGTTCCACGCGCAGAAAAGCACGTTTTTCACAGTTCTCGCTATTTTGATGATAACTCCAGAACGGTCGAATGTTAGCGTTTGCCGTATGTTGCATCGTGTTCAGCGCTTCGAACTACCCCTATACAGTGCATTTGAAGCATTAAAGGGAAGTGTGTACGGCAGTGTTTTCGCAGAAATTTTTTTTGTTCGAAAATCGAGCAATTCGGTGATACCTCGAGAACCGTCGAATGTTAGCGTTTGCCGTATGTTGCATCGTGTTCAGCCCTTCGAACTACCCCTATACAGTGAATTTGAAGTGGTTAAGGGAAGTATACGGTAGTTTTCTCGAAGGAAAACCCGTGTATGCGATATTTGTGCGTTTCACGCGCAGAAAAGCACGTTTTGTACAGTTCTCGCTATTTTGATGATAACTCCAGAACGGGCGCATATTAGCGTTTGCCGTATGTTGCATCGTGGTCAGCGCTTCGAACCACCCCTATACAGTGAATTTGAGGTGTTTAAGGGAAGTGTACGATAGTGTTTTGGCGGAAAATTGTCTTTTTCGAAAATCGAGCAATTCGGTGATACCTCGGGAACGGTCGAATGTTATTGTTTGCCGTCTGTTGCATCGTGTTCAGCGCATCGAATAACCCCTATGCAGTGAATTTGAGGTGTTTAAGGGAAGTGTACGGTAGTTTGATCGAAGGAAACCCGTAGATGCGACATTCGTGCGTTTCACGGGCAGAGCAAGCACGTTCTTCACAGTTCTCGCTCTGTTGAAGATACCTCGAGAACGTTCGAATGTAAGCGTTTGCCGTCTGTTGCATCGTGTTCGGCGCATCGAATTACTCCTATACAGTGAATTTGAGGTGTTTAAGGGAAGTGTACGGTAGTGTTTCGGCAGAAAATGGGTATTTTCGAAAATCGAGCATTTCGGTGATAACTCAAGAACGGACGAATGCTAGCGTTTGCGGTATGCGATACTCGTGCGTTTCACGGGCACAAAAGCACGTTCTGCGCAGTTCTCGTTCTTTTGATGATAACTCAAGAACGGTTGAATGTTAGCGTTTGTCGTATGTTGCATCGCGTTCAGCGCTTCGGATTACCCCTATACAGTGAATTTGAGGTGTTTAAGGGAAGTGTACGGTAGTGTTTTGGCAGAAAATTTTTTTTTTTCGAGAATCGACCGATTCGGTGATAACTCGAGAACAACCGAATGTTGGGGTTTGCCGTATGTTGCAGCGTGTTCAGCGTGCCGAATTACCCCTACACAATGAATTTGAAGTGTTTAAGGGAAGTGTTCGCTAGGTCTTTTGAAGGAGAACCCGTCTATGCGTTTTTCGTGCGTTTTACGGGCACAAAAGCACGTTTTTCGCAGTTCTCGCTCTTTTGATGAGAACTCGAGAACGACCGAATGTCAGAATTTGCCGTATGTTGCATCGTGTTCAGCGCATCGAATTACCCCTATACAGTCAATTTCATGTGTTTAAAGGAAGTGTACGGTAGTGTCTTGGCAAATTATTTTTTTTTCGAAAAGCGAGCAATTCGGTGATAACTCGACAACGGTCGAATGTTGGAATTTGCGGTATGTTGCATCGTGTTCAGCGCATAGAATTATCCCTGTACAGTGAATTTGAGGTGTTTGAAGGAAGTGTACGGTAGTGTTTTGGCAGAAACTTTTTTTTCGAAAATCGTGCAATTTGGTGATAACTCGAAAACAACCCAATGTTGGCGTTTGCCGTATATTGCATCGTGTTCAGCGCATCGAATTACCCCTATACACTGAATTTGAAGTGGTTTAGGGGAAGGGTACGGTGGTTTGTTTGAAGGAAAATCCGTCTTGCGATATTCGTGCGTTTCACAGGCACAATAGCACGTTTTTCACAGTTCTCGTTCTTTTGATAATAACTCGAGAACGGTAGAATGTCAGCGTTTGCCGTATATTGCATCGGGTTCACCGCATCGAATTACCCTTATACAGTCAATTTCACGTGCTTAAGGGAAGTGTACGCTAGTGTTTTGGCAGATTATTTTTTTTTTTCGGAAATCGAGCAATTCGGTGATAACTCGACAACGGCCGAATGTTGGCCTTTGCCGTATGTTGCATCGACTTCAGCGCTCCGAAATACCCCTATACTGAGAATTTGAGGTGTTTAAAGGAAGTGTATGGTAGTGTTTTGGCAGATTTTTTTTTTCGAAAATCGAGCAAGTCGGTGATAACTCGACAACGGATCAATGTTGGCGTCTGCTGTATGTTGCACCGTATTCTGCGCGTCGAATTACCCGTATACAGTGAATTTGAGGTGTTTAAGGGACGTGTATGGTAGTGTTTTTTCAGGAAAGTCGTTCTTTCGAAAGTGGAGCAATTCGGTGAAAACTCGAGAAAGTTCGAATGGTAGCGTTTGTCGGATGTTGCATCGTGTTCTGCGCAGCGAAATACCCCTATACAGAGAATTTGAGGTGTTTAAAGGAAGTGTACGGTAGTGTTTTGGCAGAAAATTGTTTTTTTGGAAAATCGAGCAATTCGGTGATAACTCCAGAACGGTGGAAGGTTATCGTATGCCGTATGTTGCATCGTGTTCAGTGCTTCGAACTACCCCTATGCAGTGAATTTGAAGGGTTTAAGGGACGTGTATGGTAGTGTTTTTTCAGGAAATTGTTTTTTTCGAAAATCGTGCAATTCGGTGCTAACTCGAGAGCAACCGAATGGTGGCGTTTGCGGTATGTTGCAGCGTGTTCAGGGCGCCGCATTACCCTACACAATGAATTGGAAGTGTTTAAGGGAAGTGTAGGCTAGTTTTTTTGAAGGAGAACCCGTCTGTGCGATATTCATGTGTTTCACGGGCACAAAAGCACGTTTTTCACAGTTCTCATTCTTTTGATGATAACTCGACAACGGTCGAATGTTAGCGTTTGCCGTATATTGCGTCGTGTTCAGCGCTTTGAACAGTGCACTTGAAGCATTAAAGGTAAGTGTGTACGGCAGTGTTTTCGCAGAATTTTTTTTTGTTCGAAAATCGACCAATTCGGTGATACCTCGAGAACGGTCGAATGTTAGCGTTTGCCGTTTGGTGGATCGTGTTCAGCGCATCGAATTACCCCTATACAGTCAATTTGAAGTATTTAAGGGGAGTGTACGGTAGTTTTTTTGAAGGAAAACCCGTTTATGCGATATTCGTGCTTTTCACGGTCAGAAAAGCACGTTTTTCACAGTTCTCGCTCTTTTGATGAGAACTCGAGACCAACCGAATGACAGCATTCGCCGTATGTTGCATCCTGTTCAGCGCATCGAATTACCCCTATACAGTCAATTTCAGGTGTTTAAAGGAAGTGTACGGTATTGTTTTGGCAGTTTATTGTTTTTTTTTTAGAATCGAGCAATTCGGTGATAACTCGAGAACCGTCGAATGTTAGCGTTTGCCGTATGTTGCATCGTGTTCACCGCTTCGAACTACCCCTATACAGTGTATTTGAAGTGGTTAAGAGAAGTGTACGGTACTTTTTTCGAAGGAAAACCCGTTTATGCGATATTTGTGCGTTTCACGCGCAGACAAGCCCGTTTTTCACAGTTCTCGCTATTTTGATGATAACTCCAGAACGGTCGAATGTTAGCGTTTGCCGTATGTTGCATCGCGTTCAGCGCTTCGAACTACCCCTATACAGTGAATTTGAGGTGTTTAAGGGAAGTGTACGATAGTGTTTTCGCAGAAAATTTTCGTTTCTCAAAAATCGAGAAATTCGGTGATACCTCGAGAACGGACGAATGTTAGCGTTTGCCGTATGTTGCATCGTGTTCAGCGCTTCGAACTACCCCTATACAGTGAATTTGAAGTGGTTAAGAGAAGTGTACGGTAGTTTTTTTGAAGGAAAACCCGTTTATGCGATATTTGTGCGTTTCACGCGCAGAAAAGCACGTTTTTCACAGTTCTCGCTATTTTGATGACAACACCAGAACGGTCGAATGTTAGCGTTTGCCGTATGTTGCATCGTGTTCAGCGCTTCGAACAACCCCTATACAGTGAATTTGAGGTGGTTAAGAGAAGTGTTTGGTAGTTTTTTCGAAGGAAAACCCGTTTATGCGATATTTGTGCGTTTCACGCGCAGAAAAGCACGTTTTTCACAGTTCTCGCTATTTTGATGATAACACCAGAACGGTCGACTGTTAGCGTTTGCCGTATGTTGCATCGTGTTCAGCGCTTCGAACTACCCCTATACAGTGAATTTGAAGTGGTTAAGGGAAATGTACGGTAGTGTTTGGGCAGAAAATTGGATTTTCCGAAAATCGACCAATTCGGTGGAAACTCGAGAACGGTCGAATCTTAGCGTTTGCCGTATGTTGCATCATGTTCAGCGCATCGAATTAGCCGTATACAGTAAATTTGAGGTGTATAAGGGAAGCGTACGGTAGTGTTTCGGCAGAAAATTGTTTTTTCCGAAAATCGACCAATTCGCTGATAACTCGAGAACGGTCGACTGTTAGCGTTTGCCGTATGTTGCATCGTGTTCAGCGCTTCGAACTACCCCTATACAGTGAATTTGAAGTGGTTAAGGGAAATGTACGGTAGTGTTTGGGCAGAAAATTGGATTTTCCGAAAATCGACCAATTCGGTGGAAACTCGAGAACGGTCGAATGTTAGCGTTTGCCGTATGTTGCATCGTGTTCAGCGCTTCGAACTGCCCCTATACAGTGAATTCGAAGTGGTTAAGGGAAGTGTACGGTAGTTTTTTCGAAGGAAAACCCGTTTATGCCATATTTGTGCGTTTCACGTGCAGAAAAGCACGTTTTTCACAGTTCTCGCTATTTTGATGATAACTCCAGAACGGTTGAATGTCAGCGTTTGCCGTATGTTGCATCGTGTTCAGCGCTTCGAACTACCCCTATACAGTGAATTTAAAAAGGTTAAGGGAAGTGTACGGTAGTGTTTCGGCAGAAAATTGGTTTTTCCGAAAATCGACCAATTCGGTGATAACTCGAGAACGGTTGAATGTCAGCGTTTGCCGTATGTTGCATCGTGTTCAGCGCTTCGAACTACCCCTATACAGTGAATTTAAAAAGGTTAAGGGAAGTGTACGGTAGTGTTTCGGCAGAAAATTGGTTTTTCCGAAAATCGACCAATTCGCTGATAACTCGAGAACGGTCGAATGTTAGCGTTTGCCGTATGTTGCATCGGGTTCAGCGCTTCGAACTACCCCTATACAGTGAATTTAAAAAGGTTAAGGGAAGTGTACGGTAGTGTTTCGGCAGAAAATTGGTTTTTCCGAAAATCGACCAATTCGCTGATAACTCGAGAACGGTCGAATGTTAGCGTTTGCCGTATGTTGCATCGGGTTCAGCGCTTCGAACTACCCCTATACAGTGAATTTGAAGTGGTTAAGGGAAGTGCGCGGTAGTGTTGTCGCAGAAAATTTTTGTTTCTCAAAAATTCGAGAAATTCGGTGATACCTCGAGAACGGACGAATGTTAGCGTTTGCCGTATGTTGCATCGTGTTCAGCGCGTCGAACTGCCCCTATACAGTGAATTTGAAGTGGTTAAGGGAAGTGTACGGTAGTTTTTTCGAAGGAAAACCCGTTTATGCGATATTTGTGCATTTCACGCGCAGAAAAGCACGTTTTTCACAGTTCTCGCTATTTTGATGATAACTCCAGAACGGTCGAATATTAGCGTTTGCCGCATGTTGCATCGTGTTCAGCGCTTCGAACTACCCCTATACAGTGAATTTGGAGTGATTAGGGGAAGTGTACGGTAGTTTTTTCGAATGAAAACCCGTTAATGCGATATTTGTGCGTTTCACGCGGAGAGAAGCACGTTTTTCACAGTTCTCGCTATTTTGATGATAACTCCAGAACGGTCGAATGTTAGCGTTTGCCGTATGTTGCATCGTGTTCAGCGCTTCGGGCTACCCCTATACAGTGAATTTGAAGTGGTTAAGGGAAGTGTACGGTAGTGTCTCGGCAGAAAATTGGTTTTTTCCGAAAATCGACCACTTCGGTGACAACTCGAGAACCGTCGAATGTTAGCGTTTGCCGTATGTTGCATCCTGTTCACCGCTTCGAACTACCCCTATACAGTGTATTTGAAGTGGTTAAGGGAAGTGTACGGTAGTTTTTTCGAAGGAAAACCCGTTTATGCGATATTTGTGCGTTTCACGCGCAGAAAAGCCCGTTTTTCACAGTTCTCGCTATTTTGATGATAACTCCAGAACGGTCGAATGTTAGCGTTTGCCGTATGTTGCATCGTGTTCAGCGCTTCGAACTACCCCTATACAGTGAATTTGAGGTGTTTAAGGGAAGTGTACGATAGTGTTTTCGCAGAAAATTTTCGTTTCTCAAAAATCGAGAAATTCGGTGATACCTCGAGAACGGACGAATGTTAGCGTTTGCCGTATCTTGCATCGTGTTCAGCGCTTCGAACTACCCCTATACAGTGCATTTGAAGCATTAAAGGGAAGTGTGTACGGCAGTGTTTTCGCAGAAATTTTTTTTGTTCGAAAATCGAGCAATTCGGTGATACCTCGAGAACCGTCGAATGTTAGCGTTTGCCGTATGTTGCATCGTGTTCAGCGCTTCGAACTACCCCTATACAGTGAATTTGAAGTGGTTAAGAGAAGTGTACGGTAGTTTTTTTGAAGGAAAACCCGTTTATGCGATATTTGTGCGTTTCACGCGCAGAAAAGCACGTTTTTCACAGTTCTCGCTATTTTGATGACAACACCAGAACGGTCGAATGTTAGCGTTTGCCGTATGTTGCATCGTGTTCAGCGCACCGAATTACCCTTTACAGCAAATTTGAGGTGTTTAAGGGAAGTGTACGGTAGTGTTTCGGCAGAAAATTGGTTTTACCGAAAATCGACCAATTCGGTGATAACTCGAGAGCGGTCGAATGTTAGCGTTTGCCGTATGTTGCATCGTGTTCAGCCCTTGGAACTACCCCTATACAGTGAATTTGAAGTGGTTAAGGGAAGTATACGGTAGTTTTCTCGAAGGAAAACCCGTTTATGCGATATTTGTGCGTTTCACGCGCAGAAAAGCACGTTTTTCACAGTTCTCGCTATTTTGATGATAACTCCAGAACGGTCGAATGTTAGCGTTTGCCGTATGTTGCATCGTGTTCAGCGCTTCGAACTACCCCTATACAGTGAATTTGAGGTGTTTAAGGGAAGTGTACGATAGTGTTTTCGCAGAAAATTTTTGTTTCTCAAAAATCGAGAAATTCGGTGATGCCTCGAGAACGGACGAATGTTAGCGTTTGCCGTATGTTGCATCGTGTTCAGCGCTTCGAACTACCCCTATACAGTGAATTTGAAGTGGTTAAGAGAAGTGTACGGTAGTTTTTTTGAAGGAAAACCCGTTTATGCGATATTTGTGCGTTTCACGCGCAGAAAAGCACGTTTTTCACAGTTCTCGCTATTTTGATGACAACACCAGAACGGTCGAATGTTAGCGTTTGCCGTATGTTGCATCGTGTTCAGCGCACCGAATTACCCTTTACAGCAAATTTGAGGTGTTTAAGGGAAGTGTACGGTAGTGTTTCGGCAGAAAATTGGTTTTACCGAAAATCGACCAATTCGGTGATAACTCGAGAGCGGTCGAATGTTAGCGTTTGACGTATGTTGCATCGTGTTCCGCGCTTCGAATTACCGCTATACAGTAAATTTGCGGTGTTTACGGGAAGTGTACGGTAGTGTTTCGGCAGAAAATGCGTTTTTCCGAAAATCGACCAATTCGGTGATAACTCGAGAACGGTCGAATGTTAGCGTTTGCCGTATGTTGCATCCTGTTCAGCGCTTCGAACTACCCCTATACAGTGAATTTGAAGTGGTTAAGGGAAGTGTACGGTAGTGTTTCGGCAGAAAATTGGGTTGCCCGAAAATCGACCAATTCGGTGATAACTCGAGAACGGTTGAATGTCAGCGTTTGCCGTATGTTGCATCGTGTTGAGCGCTTCGAAGTACCCCTATAGAGTGAATTTGATGTGGTGAAGGGAAGTGTACGGTAGTGCTTTCGCAGAAAATTTTAGTTTTTCGAAAATCGAGAAATTCGCTCATAACTCGAGAACGGTCGAATGTTAGCGTTTGCCGTATGTTGCATCGTGTTCAGCGCATCGAATTACCCCTATACAGCAAATTTGAGGCGTTTAATGGAAGTGTACGGTAGTGTTTCGGCGAAAATTCGTTTCTCCGAAAATCGGCCAATTCGGTAATAACTCGAGAACGGTCGAATGTTAGCGTTTGACGTATGTTGCATCGTGTTCAGCGCTTCGAACTACCCCTATACAGTGAATTTGAAGTGGTCAAGGGAAGTGTACGGTAGTTTTCTCGAAGGAAAACCCGTTTTATGCGATATTTGTGCGTTTCACGCGCAGAAAAGCACGTTTTTCACAGTTCTCGCTATTTTGATGATAACTCCAGAACGGTCGAATGTTAGCGTTTGCGGTATGTCGCATCATGTTCAGCGCATCGAATTACCCGTATACAGTAAATTTGAGGTGTTTAAGGGAAGCGTACGGTAGTGTTTCGGCAGAAAATTGGTTTTTCCGAAAATCGACCAATTCGCTGATAACTCGAGAACGGTCGAATGTGAGCGTTTGCCGTATGTTGGATCGTGTTCAGCGCTTCGAACTACCCCTATACAGTGAACCTGAAGCATTTAAGGGAAGTGTACGGTAGTATTTCGCAGAAAATTTTTTTTTTCGAAAATCGAGCCGTTCGTTGATTACTCGAGAACGGTCAAATGTTAGCGTTTGCCGTATGTTGCATCGTGTTCAGCGCTTCGCACTACCCCTATACAGTGAATTTGAAGTGGTTAAGGGAAGTGTACGGTAGTTTTCTCGAAGGAAAACCCGTTTATGCGATGTTTGTGCGTTTCACGCGCAGAAAAGCACGTTTTTCACAGTTCTCGCTATTTTGATGATAACTCCAGAACGGTCGAATGTTAGCGTTTGCCGTATGTTGCATCGTGTTCAGCGCTTCGAACTACCCCTATACAGTGCATTTGAAGCATTAAAGGGAAGTGTGTACGGCAGTGTTTTCGCAGAAATTTTTTTTGTTCGAAAATCGAGCAATTCGGTGATACCTCGAGAACCGTCGAATGTTAGCGTTTGCCGTATGTTGCATCGTGTTCAGCCCTTGGAACTACCCCTATACAGTGAATTTGAAGTGGTTAAGGGAAGTATACGGTAGTTTTCTCGAAGGAAAACCCGTTTATGCGATATTTGTGCGTTTCACGCGCAGAAAAGCACGTTTTTCACAGTTCTCGCTATTTTGATGATAACTCCAGAACGGTCGAATGTTAGCGTTTGCCGTATGTTGCATCGTGTTCAGCGCTTCGAACTACCCCTATACAGTGAATTTGAGGTGTTTAAGGGAAGTGTACGATAGTGTTTTCGCAGAAAATTTTTGTTTCTCAAAAATCGAGAAATTCGGTGATACCTCGAGAACGGACGAATGTTAGCGTTTGCCGTATGTTGCATCGTGTTCAGCGCTTCGAACTACCCCTATACAGTGAATTTGAAGTGGTTAAGAGAAGTGTACGGTAGTTTTTTTGAAGGAAAACCCGTTTATTGCGATATTTGTGCGTTTCACGCGCAGAAAAGCACGTTTTTCACAGTTCTCGCTATTTTGATGACAACACCAGAACGGTCGAATGTTAGCGTTTGCCGTATGTTGCATCGTGTTCAGCGCACCGAATTACCCTTTACAGCAAATTTGAGGTGTTTAAGGGAAGTGTACGGTAGTGTTTCGGCAGAAAATTGGTTTTACCGAAAATCGACCAATTCGGTGATAACTCGAGAGCGGTCGAATGTTAGCGTTTGACGTATGTTGCATCGTGTTCCGCGCTTCGAATTACCGCTATACAGTAAATTTGCGGTGTTTACGGGAAGTGTACGGTAGTGTTTCGGCAGAAAATGCGTTTTTCCGAAAATCGACCAATTCGGTGATAACTCGAGAACGGTCGAATGTTAGCGTTTGCCGTATGTTGCATCCTGTTCAGCGCTTCGAACTACCCCTATACAGTGAATTTGAAGTGGTTAAGGGAAGTGTACGGTAGTGTTCCGGCAGAAAATTGGGTTGCCCGAAAATCGACCAATTCGGTGATAACTCGAGAACGGTTGAATGTCAGCGTTTGCCGTATGTTGCATCGTGTTGAGCGCTTCGAAGTACCCCTATAGAGTGAATTTGATGTGGTGAAGGGAAGTGTACGGTAGTGCTTTCGCAGAAAATTTTAGTTTTTCGAAAATCGAGAAATTCGGTCATAACTCGAGAACGGTCGAATGTTAGCGTTTGCCGTATGTTGCATCGTGTTCAGCGCATCGAATTACCCCTATACAGCAAATTTGAGGCGTTTAATGGAAGTGTACGGTAGTGTTTCGGCGAAAATTCGTTTCTCCGAAAATCGGCCAATTCGGTCATAACTCGAGAACGGTCGAATGTTAGCGTTTGACGTATGTTGCATCGTGTTCAGCGCTTCGAACTACCCCTATACAGTGAATTTGAAGTGGTTAAGGGAAGTGTACGGTAGTTTTCTCGAAGGAAAACCCGTTTATGCGATATTTGTGCGTTTCACGCGCAGAAAAGCACGTTTTTCACAGTTCTCGCTATTTTGATGATAACTCCAGAACGGTCGAATGTTAGCGATTGCGGTATGTCGCATCATGTTCAGCGCATCGAATTACCCGTATACAGTAAATTTGAGGTGTTTAAGGGAAGCGTACGGTAGTGTTTCGGCAGAAAATTGGTTTTTCCGAAAATCGACCAATTCGCTGATAACTCGAGAACGGTCGAATGTTAGCGTTTGCCGTATGTTGCATCGTGTTCAGCGCTTCGAACTGCCCCTAGACAGTGAATTCGAAGTGGTTAAGGCAAGTGTACGGTAGTTTTTTCGAAGGAAAACCCGTTTATGCCATATTTGTGCGTTTCACGTGCAGAAAAGCACGTTTTTCACAGTTCTCGCTATTTTGATGATAACTCCAGAACGGTTGAATGTCAGCGTTTGCCGTATGTTGCATCGTGTTCAGCGCTTCGAACTACCCCTATACAGTGAATTTAAAAAGGTTAAGGGAAGTGTACGGTAGTGTTTCGGCAGAAAATTGGTTTTTCCGAAAATCGACCAATTCGGTGATAACTCGAGAACGGTTGAATGTCAGCGTTTGCCGTATATTGCATCGTGTTCAGCGCTTCGAGCTACCCCTATACAGTGAATTTGAAGTGGTTAAGGGAAGTGTATGGTAATTTTTTCGAAGGAAAACCCGTTAAGGCGATATTTGTGCGTTTCACCCGAAGAAAAGCACGTTTTTCACAGTTCTCGCTATTTTGATGATAACTCCAGAATGGTCGAATGTTAGCGTTTGTCGTATGTTGCATCGTGGTCAGCGCTTCGAACTACCCCTATACAGTGAATTTGAGGTGGTTAAGAGATGTGTACGGTAGTTTTTTCGAAGGAAAACCCGTTTATGCGATATTTGTGCGTTTCACGCGCAGAAAAGCACGTTTTTCACAGTTCTCGCTATTTTGATGATAACACCAGAACGGTCGAATGTTAACGTTTGCCGTCTGTTGCATCGTGTTTAGCGCATCGAATTACCCCTATACATTGCATTTGAGGTGTTTAAGGGAAGTGTACGGTAGTGTTTTGGCGGAAAATTGTCTTTTTCGAAAATCGAGCAATTCGGTGATACCTCGGGAACGGTCGAATGTTATTGTTTGCCGTCTGTTGCATCGTGTTCAGCGCATCGAATTACCCCTATACACTGAATTTGAAGTGGTTTAGGGGAAGGGTACGGTGGTTTGTTTGAAGGAAAATCCGTCTTGCGATATTCGTGCGTTTCACAGGCACAATAGCACGTTTTTCACAGTTCTCGTTCTTTTGATAATAACTCGAGAACGGTAGAATGTCAGCGTTTGCCGTATATTGCATCGGGTTCACCGCATCGAATTACCCTTATACAGTGAATTTCACGTGCTTAAGGGAAGTGTACGCTAGTGTTTTGGAATATTATTTTTTTTTTCGGAAATCGAGCAATTCGGTGATAACTCGACAACGGCCGAATGTTGGCCTTTGCCGTATGTTGCATCGACTTCAGCGCATCGAAATACCCCTATACAGAGAATTTGAGGTGTTTAAAGGAAGTGTATGGTAGTGTTTTGGCAGATTTTTTTTTTTCGAAAATCGAGCAAGTCGGTGATAACTCGACAACGGATCAATGTTGGCGTCTGCTGTATGTTGCATCGTATTCTGCGCGTCGAATTACCCGTATACAGTGAATTTGAGGTGTTTAAGGGACGTATATGGTAGTGTTTTTTCAGGAAAGTCGTTCTTTCGAAAATGGAGCAATTCGGTGATAACTCGAGAAAGTTCGAATGGTAGCGTTTGTCGGATGTTGCATCGTGTTCTGCGCAGCGAAATACCCCTATACAGAGAATTTGAGATGTTTAAAGGAAGTGTACGGTAGTGTTTTGGCAGAAAATTGTTTTTTTGGAAATCGAGCAATTCGGTGATAACTCCAGAACGGTGGAAGGTTATCGTATGCCGTATGTTGCATCGTGTTCAGCGCGCCGAATTTTCCTTACACAATGAATTGCAAGTGTTTAAGGGAAGTGTACGGTAGTTTTTCGAAGGAAAACCCGTCTATGCGATATTCGTGCGTTCCACGGGCAGAAAAGCACATTTTTCACAGAGATTCGAACGCGATGTAGCGGAGCAAAGTGAATCACCAGAAATCACCGACCACATTATCATCGGACTGATACTTAACCTAGCACCTGTCATTAGACCTCAGCATGTCCGACACATCCGAGAACACAACAAGGGATGAGAGGATCGAGCAAGCAAACGATGAGGAGAGACTTCCCGCCATCCAACTCAACAATGATCACCCAACAAGACCTCAACACTGGAGCATGTCGTCATTAAAACACGGCTGCCGAAACAAATATTAACATCAACAAGTGAGCGACTGAAAGGCGTTCAGGCATTTCAAATGAGAGAACTCCTCAGCATAGTGGATGAGATCGAACGGCGATATGCGTTGATCATTAGCCCGCAATTCAATCCCAGTGTCAACCCGAAAATCACCCAAGTTATTCTTGATGGGCAAGAAAAATCCTCGCAACAAGACTGGGAGGCGTTCCGCTCTCTCAACGACATCGTCACAGCATTTCTCCCAGACGGTCACGAGTATTTTATGAGTGACGTATATCACGACACGGCAATCACCAAGAGGAAGTGCGTGGACTATATCTATGTACTCAAATCAGAGCTCACCAAAGGCGAGCCACTAGAACAGCGAATTGCTCATCTCCTCAAAAATTCTTTGAATACGCAAACCCTCAGGGACTACCAGGTTAAGCTGGGGAAGCACCAGGGCTTCCCATCCCTAGAGGATTTTATCACCTATCTCGAGTCGTGCGCGAGCAGTCATAACGCTGGCAGCACCCTCAATGCCACCCTCGATCAGTCTGGTACATCAACGAACCCGAAACGACGAGCTCATGTTCCTTCAACTCAACCAGGGGAGGAAGAAGATTCACCACAGCTCCGCCCATCAAAACCTGTGTTCGCTGCAACGGAGCACACTTCATCGCTGCCTGTCTAGACTTCCAGAAACTCACGCCATAGACAAGGAAAACCTTCGTGGCACAGAATCAGTTGTCTTACAACTGTCTGGGATCCCACATCATCAAAAAGTGTACGTCCCAGCAGACTTGCCTCAACTGCAAGCGAAGGCATCACCCGCTGATCCATGGAGGAAGTACATTCACCTCGGATGCAACAAGTGATAGCCAATCACCAGAGAAAACACATCGTGAGTGAGTCCAATTACAAAATCACTCGATCATCATTCTCATTGTCTCCACATGTCGGCCACAGCACATGTTAAAAACAATTTCACCAAGAGGCTATGCAATTGAAGCAAGAGCACTGACCGACGAAAGGATCAGAAGTCTCGTTCATCACCGAAGAGCTAGTAAATCAGCTGCATCTTCCAAGGAGGTCATCAACCATTGAGTTAGTGGGTGTTGGTGGAATATTGTGGGTATTGGTGGGTATTGGAACCCAATCAGGACACACCAGAGGAGTCGTGTCACTCAATCTCCAGGGAAGTGGAGAAATTCAGAATGTGCCAATCAACGCCCACATCCTGAAGAAACTCACCACACGACTGCCATCATTCTCGTGGGAGTCAACCCAGATTGGATCCGTAGAAGATCTCCAACTAGCGGTTCCCAATTATCACCAGCCTGGACCAATAGAAATAATCATCGGAGCTGACAATTATGGGCGGATTATCGAGGACACAGTTGTCAGGTCAAGGTCCTCCAACGTTATTGGCCGGAACTCAACATTTGATTGGATACTATCAGATCCAATCAACAATATCACGAGTTGCTCACCCAAACTCTCCTTATCTGCAGTACGGTGAGATACGAACGAGCAGCTTCTAGAACTTCTCTAAAAGTTTTGGGTCCAGGAAGAACTACCACCGCAGTCATCAAACAATCCAGAGTTGTCACCAGAGGAAGTTGCTTGCGAGACTCTTTTGCAACCAACACACAGCAGAGATGAATCAGGGCGCTATGTGGTACGGCTACCACTGAGGACATCATCAGCAGCCCTTGGAGATTAAAAAAAAGAGGGCTCTCCAGCAGCTCAGCTCAAGGGTCGTGTTCAACGGATCCAGCCCGAGCTCATCAGGTGTATCACTGAATGACGTGCTCTACCCAGGTGCCAAGCTCCAGGCTGATGCAATGGAGATACTCACCAGACTGAGAAAACATCGATTCGACTTCGGAACAGACACAGTTAAAATGTTCCGACAGATTCGAGTCCATCAAGACGATTGGCCCCTCCAAAGAATTCTGTGGATCAATGAAAAGAACGAGCTCATCACCTACGAGCTGACGACAGTCACCTACGGACTCAACTGTTCACCGTGGCTATCACTAAGAGCTCTTCAACAATTAGCCACTGATGAGCACCACAGGTTCCCAGCAGCAGTCGAGACACTCACGAAAGGCCGGTATGTTGCTGACATATACGATGGAGCAGATTCCATTGAGGATCTCCAAGAAATAGCCATTCAACTGAAAGGACTCTGTATGGCGGGAGGCTTCCCCCTGCAGAAGTGGAGCAGCAATTGTCCAAAAGCCCTGCAGGAGCTAGTCTTAGCAACAGAGGACACACTCATCCAGTTCGACGAGCCCATCATCAACGTACTTGAATTGTGTTGGAAACAATCAACCGACCAATTCAGGTACAAATCCAAGGACTTCAACACCACGAAAATCACCAAGCGAGTTGGTGTTATCAGAGATAGCACAAATCTTTGACCCCTTGAGATTTAGCGCACCAGTGGTCATCAGAGGGAAAATTTTATCCAGAATCTTTGGAAATTGAAAATTAACTGGAACGATTCAATCCCCCCCAGAGCAAGCAAGTCTATGGATGACCTTCAGAGAAAGCATCACCGAGCTCAACCAAATCACAGGTGGCTGAGAACATCACCAAGCACAACGAGAATCCAAATCCATGAAATCTCAGACGCATCAACAACGGGGATGAGCCCCGTGGTCTATCTGAGAACAGAGAGACCCAACGAGGAAGCATCATCATCCCTTGGATAGAGCTGACAGCAGCGCTGCTGCTAACCCAACTGGTAGCAGCCACTCAACGCATGGTGGAGCTAGAAAAATCCAGATATAGAACTCTGGCCAGACTCATCAGTAGCTCTAGCATGGACCAACAGCCCAGCAGCAAAATGGAAAGAGTACGTACGAAATAATAGAGTACAGAAAATCCAGGACACTCTCCAGAGGCATCATAGAAGCACATCAGTGGGAAGGAAAACCCAGCTGATTGTGCATCAAGAGGAATCTCACCAACAGAGCTCTCCAGACATCACCTGTGGTGGTCAGGCCCAGAATGGCTAGTGCAGCCCCCCCTCAACTGGCCAAAAATCACCCAGCTGAAAGTTCACCAGATACTGTGCTACAGGCCAAACCAGTTCGAGCCAATCCAGCTGTCATCCAGGTCAACGCCTCGGCAGAGTTGCTCAATCGATATGACACCCTGTCCAAGGCACTTCAAGTGACAGTCACCATCCAGAGAGCCATGAACAGGTTTAGGAGGCACCCAGCCCCCCAGACACCTGTGCTAACGACCAGAGAACTCAACGAAGCCAGGTTGTTCTGGGTTAAAATCAGTCAAACCCAGTATTTCGCTAAGGAACTTTAACTTCTAGCTAGGGGCCAGCAACTACCAAAGAGTCACCCCATAGCTAAACTAACACCAACCCTAGATGGGAGCAACGTCTTGAGACTAAGAGGAAGGCTCAAGAATTTCAATCTGCCTCCAGAGGAAATTCACCCAATTATCCTGCCACGCCACTCACGACTAAGCACGTTAGTCATAGAAGAAGCTCATCGACGAATCCTCCATGGAGGGACTCAACTAACTTTGGCACATACACGCCAAAATATTGGATAATTGCAGGCAAAGGCACGATCAGATCGTACATCCTACGCTGCGTCATCTGTACCAAGCAACGAGGTCAACGAGCAGAGCAGCTAATGGGTCGGCTACCAGCACCAAGAGTATCACCATCGAGACCATTTGTCCATACAGAGGTGGACTATGCCGGTCCACTCCCCATATTGCAATGGAGACCAACGAACGCACAGCCAGCAATGGTACACATTGCAGTTTTCATGTGCTTCAGCACCTCAGCAATTCACCTGGAGCTAGTCAACCGACAAACCACAGAGGCCATCATCGGAGCGTACAAACGCTTCACAGGAAGATGAGGCATCCCAGCAGTAATAATGTACAGTGATAATGCAACAACTTTCATGGAGCCTCCAACGAACTAGACAGACTGTACCATCGAGAATCACAGAAAACCAACATCTCCAAACAGCACTCACCACAAATGGGACACAATGGAGTTTCTCACCACCCAGGACACTCCATTTCGGTGCCAAATAGGAAGCTGCAGGGAAATCAACTAATTGTCACCTTAAAAGGACGCTTGTACCTTCAACATACACTTATGAGGAACTCAACAGCATCCTAGTCCAGATTGAGGCCTGTCTAACTTCAAGGCCAATCTGCCCAATGTCATGACCTAGACGATCTCCAGGCGAACACCCCAGGTCACTTCCTAATTGGTGAGCCACTTCAACTACTCCCAGAGCCAGCTCTCCCACTAGAGGATCACCCAAAACTACCAAGATGGAAGCTGGTCACCCAGAAAGGTCAACAATTTTGAGCAAGATGGTCCAGAGCGTGCCTACACGATACCAGGCCATCCACAAGTGGAATCAACGACAGAAGGATATCAAGGTGGGAGACGTGGTACTCATCATTGAGGAAAATGACCCACCAGCAAGATGGCCAATCAGTAGAGTCACCAGAGTCCACCAGGAAACCGATGGACTCACCAGAGTACCTACAATCACAGTGGCTAGAGCAACAGTCTCCCAAGCAGCAGACGGATCACCAAGGGCAAAGAGAGCCACTGTGACAATCACCACACTAACACGAGGTATCGCTAAACTCTGCCTTCTCCCCATAGAACCACCACCAGCAGACGAACCTCCGGAAAATCAGCAAAATTGATCCATTATCGCTGATGATAAATCACCCCCAGGATGTTCGAAATGGAGATGATCCAATGTTAATGGTCGGTCAACTCCGATGGAATTCGGAACCAATCGGCATTTGGGCAGCAGTGAGGACCCCCAACCCCCGTAAAATCCCATAACGTACAAGTTAGAGTAAAAGTTAAAGTTGTCCGGGCAGCATGTGTCTCTCACCAATCAGAATCTTGATCAAATCAATTATCTTCAGTAATTAAGAAACTTATCCATTGCAATTCATCTAGAGACAGTTATCACCCCCTTTTCTGTTAAAGTCAAACGTTTGTCTGTATTAAGAGACGTGGTAAAATCACCTATATCACTCTATCCCGACTGAGTCAACCTTGAGTAAATTATCCAAATTATTCATTGCTATTAAGCTAAGTCAGTTATCAACTAGTGTAATTTATAGTTCAAGTGGAAGTGAAGGAGTTATTTTATTTATTTGTTAACCGAACAGAAATCGGTGGAATAAACTCATAGACAATTAACCGCGTGTTCATTTTTTAATACATCACCAAATTCACCGCCAAATCCTACAATCCCTAGATTTCAGTACCTCTCCGAACAGAAGGATCTAGTCCAATGGATGGATTTTCGTGGGGCTCCCAGGATGAAAAATTTCTAAGTTCAAAGACGAGTAAAATTTTCCAAAAAATTGTAGAAGTCCAAACAAGAATGAAATTCAGACAAGAATAAATTCTTGTAAGTCCAAAAAATAAAAACTGGACAAAATATCCTAATCGCAAACTCACTGTGGGGGGGGGGGTTCATGAATTAATTAAAATGCATTCGCGGAGCTCTTCGGAGCTAGGTCTGGTCGGTCCGACTGCTGCTGTACAACTGGCTGCTTCGCTGGGTACTGCGAGGTAATATGGACGAGGTGCAGTGCGGGGCCAGCCCCAGTGCAGCGCAAGCCTGCAGTGGAGTGGGTAGTGGCTTGGTAAGCGGCAGAGAGAGTATGCGGAATAGCCTCGCCTTAGTGTATTTAAGTACAACTGCACTACGCTCACCCTTGTACCTTTCTTTACAATAATTAGCATAAAAGTTTCATATAATTTTATCATTTTTTTAAGTCTCATGAACCATTTTAAAACCACGAATATGCAACAACTACATTGAAAAAGTTCAATAAGTCCGTATCTCCGGCTTCACTCGACTTCATGTTAAAGGGCAGCATTGATACACAAAGTGATATTCAAGTATTCTATTCTGAGTCAGTCCCTGTTGGACGTCGAAACGCGGACATGCAAAGAGAACATGTTCCGCGTTTTCTGGATTCTCGGACACTTTGGGCAATCCGGGGAATCCTCATGCTTAAATTTGTGAAGATATTCCCGAAAGCACCCGTGTCCTGAGAGCATCTGGGTTAGGTAGAAATTGACTTGTCCATGGGTCGGTCAAGCCAAACATCCAGCTTCGGAATAAGACGATGAGTCCATCGCCCTTTGCTCGAGCGTCCCACTGTAGCTGCCATCGCTAGATGCTGTGGTTACGTTCTCTTCTCTCCTCAGTTCCACTGGGCTCAGCTCAGTTGATCTTTTGCGTGTGTAGAGGCGCCTACGCTCCTCCGCTAACACTTCGATAGATATCATCCCAGCGATGACACACACCGCTTCGCTGGATACTGCTCGGCATGCGCCAGCCACTTTAAGGGCACTCAGCCTGTACACTGGAATAACTTGCCGTCGTGCTGCTTGACTTCGTAGTGCTTCAGTCCATATAGGGATACCATACGTTAATACTGACGTGACAACTGATGATAACAAGAGTCTTCTCCTTTGTTTTGGCCTTGCTGTCTAAAACTGAGTCGGGCATCAATCATAATTCCTAGGTACCGTATATAGGGCTGGGAAGTTATTTCGTAATCGCCAACTTGCAGCGTGATTGTCTGCAGTTTCTTTCGGCTCGTGATGAATAATGCCTCAGTCTTATGCTCTGCAAGTTGTAGACCAATCGAGTCCATCCATTTCCGTATCTTGTTAAAACTTTATCGAAAATGAGCTGAAGCGTGAATAGATGTTTTTCCACGATGGTTATAGCCACGTCATCTGCAAACGCCACGAGCTTTGCCCCCGTCGGCAGTGCCAGTTTCAGCAATTCGTCGTACACGATATTCCACAGAAGGGCCCCAACACTGAGCCTTGAGGTACACCCCCAGTCACCTTATATGTTTTGGGGCCTACTTCTGTGTTATACTTGAGAACTCTGTCGGTGAAGTAGTTACCTACCATCTTTTGGAGATATGCGGTACAGATAGCTTCGATAATGCCGCCAAAATAGAATCCCACCGTACCGAGTTGAAAGCGTTCTTGACGTCCAGAGTAACAACCAAACAGTATTGTTTCGTACCTCCTTTCCATCGTCCGCCCTCAATCGCTCTCTTCGCTGTTTCACCACCAGGTCATAGCATCCAACGTAGATCGTCGTCGCCTGAACCATATTGGGCTTCGGCCAAGGGGTTCCACCACTGCCTCAATTCTCTGGTATATGCGCTCCAGATCTTGCCCGCAGTATCCAGCATACAGAGTGGACGATATGATGACGGTTCGTCCGGAGGCTTTTTTCCCTTAGGAAGTACGAGCTCTGTTGCTTCCATCTGCTGGGGAAGATACCTTCCTGAATGCAAGCATTGTACATATCGAGAAAGATTCCAGGTGCTGCATTAATGGCGGCCTTCAGTGCTATGTTTGGCACACCATCGAGACCAGGGGCCTTGTTGTTGCCCACTCTACTACAGGCCTGCAATAGTTCATCAGCTGTAATCGGTGGAATTTCGTCGTTGATACCATTCTTCACATACGTCCCAGTAATATTCGTTTGTTGAGGAAATAAGACCACAATCCTCTCCAGGAGCTCAGGGCAGGTCGGTGATGGCATCGGTTGACTCTTAAGTCGCGCCATAACCACCTTGTACGGTCTGCCCCAAGGATCCTTATCCACTTCCTCCAAAAGCTCGTTCCAACAGACTCGTTTGCGAAGCTTTATGGCCTTGGTGAGTTTACGCTATGCGGCTTTATACTTCACTTCCAGGCTTTTCAGGATTGGACTTCTTCCTTCCGCATTGCCAGGATCTTCTCGTTGCGAAACATTCTTTGCGGAGGGTCGCGATTTCATCGCTCCACCAATACACCGGTGGCCGTCGGTTTCCACTAAATTTCCTGGACATAGTGGCATCGCAGACGTCGGTGACTCTCTGCATGACTCCGTCTACTTTTTCTGCGGTATTGCTACCGTTTATGGGTCAGTCTTCAGTGCTAAAAGGTGGTAATGTCGAATCTTCTTACATTCCAGCCGACTCCGTTTGTTCTTTCTGATGTGGGCGCGGACCTCCGGTCAACAGACACCTCCCAAGTACCGCTCTATGATCACTGGCAGTATAGATCTCAGATACCTCCCATGCACAATTTTCTTTGAGCAGGCTAGTGCTGACAAAGGTGAGATCTATAATTGAGCTCGCTTGTCCTCTGCGAAATGTTAGTTCACTTCCATCGTTCAATAGGACAACATCGAAAGTCGAGAAGGCTTCTAGTAAAGCACATCCTCGCTGATTCATCTCCTTGCTACCGCAGTCGACTGCCCAGGAATTGAAATCTCCCGCAATGGCCACCGGGAAATGCTGTTTCGCATCCATCACGAGTCTATCTAGAATGTGTGAAGTCTTCATAACAAAGGCTTGGTGGTGCATAGCAGCTATAGAAATAGATACCATTCACCTTGGCCACAACAAATCCAGACTGTTCGACACCGTCGTATGCTTCAAACGGTAAACCACCGCGGGACCAAATGACAGCTTTTTTGCTAGTATCGGTCACCCAGTTTTGGGAATGTAGATTCCTGTAGGGTTCGGAAATGACGGAAACATCAATCTTCAGGTCTCGAACCGTCTGCGTCAGCAGATCGTGTGCTGTTGCGCAGTGAGCCGGTTCACCTGTAACACTCGCACTATGGCCGTGTACGGATCTTCTGGAGTGCACCCTGGTAGACTGGACATTTGATGCTACCAGTTACATGGGCATGGTCTTTCGTGGGCTCCAGTTCTACGCATAGAACGCATTTCGGAGACGCTTCACAGTCAGAGCTTTTGTGCCCCTGTTCGCTGCATTTATAGCACAAGTCTGATCGGTCAATGGGGCTCTTGCAATTAACAGCAAGATGCTCGTAGTGCCAGCACTTGAAGCACTTTAGCGGCCTTACCACCGCCACGATGCGCGCATATACCAGGCTTATTCGTATTTTGCTGCCTTTACTCAGTATATTTCCTGCAGTAGCGGCAGGGAGTACCACCGTGGCCGATTGTGTCCCTCTGTAAGCCTTGCGAAGAGACTTGATGGCACCCAGTGAAATATCACTGTCCGTGCCGTCAGCTTTTCTCAGGGCATCGAGTATGTCTTCTTTCGTAGCGACGTCATCGAGGTCTTTGATTTCGAGTTCCTGTTGAGGTCCCTTATTAAACACCTTAGCTTCGTTTTGGAGGGCTCCAGCTAATGCCTTCTCTAACTCAACACCTTCGTCCTTCTTTCCTCTCGCAAGGATTAAGAGAACGTCTCCGGAAGCTGTTTTACGGATTTTTTCCACGCATGAGCTAGCCGCATAAACCCTTGGTCCTTCTTTATTCGTCCCAATATTTCCGAGTACGTATCTTCCCCGTCGAGCGAATAATTAGCGCATCAGGTCGGATTGCTGCTTTCTTTTTTCGACCGTGGTTGATTCTGCGTAGCTCCTGGAAGATTTTGGGACGGATTCTGTTTTTTCCTCCGTCTTGGCTTTCTCCCAGCATTTCCATCGTCTTCTGTATCAGAATTCGAGGTTTGCTCTTTGGCCCTGTTTCCATCTGACCGGGTCCCATTTCTCATCAGCTCCTCCATATGAATAGGCGGTGTTGCTGATGCCTCATCTTCGGTACTCTTGTACTTTTTGCCCGCGATGTCATCGGCGGAGTTCTTTCCTTTCTTTTCTCTCGTCTGGTCGCGTTTCATGGATGTTCCGGTTTTTCCATGGCATTATGGCCGCTTCCTCGGTTCACCTGCACAATCTAGGACCCGGGGGGGGGGGTGAGCCATGCCGCTGCTGGCAACCGCGAGTCCGATCTTTCCGTTTCCGTCATGGTTCTTATCCGCTTGGTCGATATTTGGATCTTTCTAGCTATATCCGGATCTCTTCGTTGATGGTTCGCACGATTTTTATCCGTGAGGAGGTTCACCAGCGTTGCCAGATCGTTTTCCTGCTGATCCCATGCTGATTTTCCAATACTTTGGATCCACTTGTAAACATTTGGGGCCAAGTGGGCCCCCCAGGGACAATCCAGTGATGGTTGGCTCTTCCCCCAATCCGAGGAGCCAGCGCCGGCCATCAGGGCTTTCACCTGGTAGGAACCGACGGCGCAATTTCCCTTTTGGGGGTTGTCCGCGTGGGATACTATTGTTTTATCAGCGCTGTTCATCTTTGCTTCATGGGCTATTATAGGGAGCCCACCGTTGGCACCCTTGATTTCGGGAGTTAGGTTTCTCCCCTGTGCGTGTGTGTGTGTGTGCGTGCGTATGCGAGCAAAATTTAGTCGAACGATTTCTCTTAAACAAATTATGCGATTTGGGTTTTTTTATACTTATTGGATAGCTTTCCGTCTAACTCAGCCCTGATTAGATTTTGAATATAATCGACCCAGCGGTTCTATAGTTATTAACAAAAGAATTGTTTATATCGCTACATTGTGAGAACGATTAGAGATACGCAGAAAATTGTCCAATCAAATTTGTTCGACATACAAAAATACGTATTTCATGTTTTATAACTTTTTTTGCTGAAATCGATAGTTCACTGTTATTAACAAATTCAATTGTTTATATCGCTATATCGCAAGAACGGTTAGAGATACGAAAGAATGTGTTGAATGGAAGTTGTTTCACACGTAAAAATATACAGTCGATGTTTTATGACTTTTTTCGTTGACACCCATAGTTAATTGTTATTAACAAAATCAGTTGTTCATATCGCTTGATCGCAAGAATAAATAGAGATACGGAACAAAGTGTCCAATGAAAATGATCCAACAAGTAACAATACAGATTGAATGTTTTATAACTTTTTTTTCTGACACCGATAGTAATTGTTATTATGAAATTCAATTGTTTAGATCGCTCTATCGCAAAAACGGTTGGAGATGCGAAACAAAGTGTCAAATGAAAGTTGTTCCACACGTAAAAATAAACATTTGATATTTTATGACTTTTTTCCTAACACCCATAGTTAATTGTTATTAACTTCCCGATCTAGGGCAGTTATTGTAATGACCCCGAAAATGAAAAGTGCCAGGCCGATAAAATTTTCACGTTTCTCGACGTCTTGCATCATCCTGAAGTGATTTCAGAGAAGTGTCTGTATGTATGTGCATGTGTGTGTGTGTGTGTATGTGTGTAAACAAAAAACTTTGTTTAACGTTTCCGGCGGAACCACTGGAGGGATTCCCTTTTTTTTTTTTGATTGACGCGTTTTAGTGGTTTCCACGTCTGAAAGGTGTGATTTTTTCAAAAAAGTATCCGTTCACTTGTTATCAACAAATCGCATTGTTTATATCCCTCTATCGCAAGAACGATTTGAGATACGAAACAGAGTGCCCAATGAAAGTCGTTCCACACATAAAAATGCACATTTCATGTTTAATGACTTTTTGTCAACACCCATAGTTAATTGTTATTAACAAATTGAATGGTTTCTGTCGCTCTATCACGACAATAATTAGAGATACGAAATGAGGTATTGAATGAAAGTTGTTGCACACGTAAAGGTACACATTTGATTTTTTATGACTTTTTATGCTAACACTCATAGTTTTTCACAAATTGAATTGTTTATATAACTCTATCGCAAGAAAGGAATAGATTTTCTAAAAATCTCTTTTACATTTTAAGCATTATAAAATTTTTACATATTTGGTAATTTTGAAAAGTTTAAAACGTTCACAGTTTGAAACACAAAGTGAAATTTTCTATAGAACATATAAGGGGGGAACGATCGGGAAGTTATTGGTCAGACCCGTAGAGGTCCAGGTCCAAATCCAAATCCCGCTTCTTATCTTTTTCCTTTGTGCTCAACGATTTGTATGAGAAATTGCATAGTTAATTGATTTTCAATAGTTTGTTTCTTATTACGTGATATATTCGGTTTCATACTATGACTTTGGTTTTTCTTGATTTTATACGCATGTAACAATGTTGTGCAAGAGCCGGTCGTATGGTAAAGTCAGTATTTGTTTGAGTCGGTACCGTGTGGACGCATGTCTACCGCTCTCTACGATATATAAATTCCAACGTACGGCGATTAAAGTACAGTGAATTTTTAAAGTCTTGTTAAGTTCTGGCACCAAAGTGTCGAACATAAAATCTCTCAAACTTCCTTTGGCTCCAAAAGGAAAGCCAAGATGAGTCCGCCTTTGGAAGACCCGAAAAAAAACGAAGAAAAACCGTTATCAAACCGTCAATCAGCGTGAGCTCTGACCCCCCTCGCCTCATCAATCTTCCGACCACTCCTGACGGGCCTCAAGAGGCTCAAAAACGAACCGCAGTGCCTCCAATAGTCATTGAAAATGACAAACTGGAGACCAAAAAATTAATCAACTTCCTGCAAGCCAACGCCTCCGATCGAAACTTCAGGATGAAGTTTAATGGAAACACAACGATCCATCTGCAAACGACGGGGGACTACACTAAAATTGCAAGTATCCTGAAAAGGCAAAATTACAATTTTTACACCTTCGGTCTGAAAAGGCAGCGTCCTAAAAAATTTATCATAAAAGGTCTTCCCGCCAGTTTTAGTGAGCACGAAATTGAAGCCAAAATATCCAAACACGGCATAAAGGTATTATCAGTCCGGCAGTTTGGTGAAAACAGACAAGGATGGAGACAGCAAGGAAAATAGGCCACTACCGGTGTTTGCAATAACGGTTGGGCCCGATGTAACCTTGAGCAGCTTCGCTGCTATTAAAACCATTTTCTATCATACATATAAGATAGAGAAATTCATCAAAACCCAGCAACCGACACAGTGCTTCCGGTGCCAAAGATTTGGACACGCCAGTCAGCACTGCAACCTAAACCCCAGATGCGTGAAATGTGCAGGCAATCACGACATTAAAGCCTGCACGTGCAACGCTGTCAAGTGTGCAAACTGTGGTCTAGCTCACACAGCGAGCTATCGTGAGTGAGCCGCACGAACCCAATTTGTGGAGGCACAAAATAAATGAGCCCAACCACCACCACCACGAAGAGCCGAATTGGAATTGCCCTCTACACCTCATTCGGCGACGATCCAGAATCTAGAAAGAAACTTCCAGTTCCTCCAGTCTCCTGCAGTCCCTGAGCCAACCCCTATCTCCACTGCCAACGCGTCCAGGCCCACCTACGCTTCGTTCTTCCCATCGGTGGAAACCTCGAGAAGGAACGTTGCGGCACCCGCTGCTGAACCCAGGACCATCCCAATGGAAACACTTGTTCCGGAATCTTATTTAAGTACCCTAAAAACTATATAATTACAGCGAAGCAAGTCCTTGACGAGCTAAAAACTCTTAGAATTCCAGAAATCCTTTCAGAGCTTAAAGAGATGAGCGCCTAAACTCCAAACAGCTCTTACACCAATTGATAGGATCACAATCATCGCATCCTATGTCCACCTATTCTCACCCTCCTCAGTCACACCTACGATTCCCCCGCAAACATACCCAACATATTAGCAATTAATATTTTTGCGCTCAAACCCAATCTGGACGAGTTATTACACATCGTTCATAATAATAACATTAAAATTTGTCTGATTTCAGAGACTAAACTGAACATCAAAACGAAGAAAATTAACTTCCCAGACTTCTCGCTGATCAGGGAAGACAAAACGGCCAAAGCAGGTGGCGGTGTTGCGGTGGCGATCCACAAAACCTTGTCACATAGAACTCTTCCGCATGATCTCCTGTCGCTCACCGAATACGTGGGAGTAGAGGTACAAGTAAACAATAAAAAAACGAAGATCTACTCGATCTACAATCCACCGGTTGTCTCAATAAATACAAATCTATTGAGGCACCTATTTTCCGATAGTACTCCAACAATTATTGTTGGAGACTTCAATGCGAAGGACACTGCTTGGACCTCTGCTAGGCCAAACGAATCAGGTAAGATTCTCTCAAATTTTTTGACGGAACAAAAAATTAATCCGCTCTTTCCAGACGTTCCTACACACTACCCTCATAATTCAAACACTCCTAGTACTATTGACCTGTTATTAACCAACAACATCTCTATCATTAATAATTTGACCACACTTTCCGAATCCCCATCCGATCATCTGCCATTGTTTTTCTCCTTATTTGGCCGACCAACCTCACCAGAATCATCAAAAATTTTAAACTACGCGAAAACCGACTGGAATAAATTCAAGAATACCTTAAATGATGAGATTTCTAGACCAATCCCTACTTGTAACCACGCTGAAGCAATAGATCAACACATAAACACATTTCACCCAAGTCATTCAAACAGCCCTGGATTCCTCCACTCCCATCCGCTCAACCAAATCCACCCACACTCCTATCCCACCCGAAATAGCCTCATTGATAAAGCTACAAAATTACATTAGGTCAAGATGACAAAAAACCCGAAATCGCTACCTTAAATCCGAACTCAATCAGCTAATAAAAGAAATCAGACTTAAATTAACCGAATGGAAACAATCATCTTGGGACAACAAACTCAGAAACATAAACTTAAAACATCACGCTATTTGGCGCGTAGCAAAATATTTTAATAACACCGGTAAAAGAAAAATCCCCACACTAAAGTCAAATAACACACTCCACACAGAAGACCACGACAAGGGAAATACACTCTGCATACACTACGCAAAAATATACGAAATATCGGCCTCCCGAGGCAACAAATCCCTTGAACAACAAGTCACAGGTCATGTGAGAAAATCTATCCTCAAAGCCCCTCTCGAAACTCCCATTAAATTCCTTACGAATCCCCGTGAAATCACTTCCACTATCAAAAAACTAAAAAATAAATCTGCCCCGGGTGTGGATAATATTCCCAATATAGCACTAAAAAACCTCCCAATTAAAGCAATAAGTTTACTAGGCCCATTATCACCTATGGTTGTCCTGCCTGGCACAATGCAGCGAAAATGCACTTGAATCATCTTCAAGTGATTCAAAATAAATCCCTACGAATAATAGGAAATTTTAAAAGAAGAACGACTATTGTGGAAATACACGAAACGCTCGGCATGACAACCATAGGCGAATTTATCGATAGGATGAATGAGACATTTAAATTTAAGCTACAATCCCATCCTAATCCCCAGCTCCAAAACATCAATATTGACATAAAATCCAATTGGTCCCGCTGACCACCTGTTTTGTCCCACCTTTCCATATATCCTTTCCTCTCCCGCTCCTCATGCACCCATTACTTATAAGGTTTTTTAGAAGTCATTTTTCCTTATATCGAGTCATCATGTAAATAACCACACATATCTGTAATAATGAAAAATTAGGTTACACTTCTTTCAAATTAGATATAAAGCCAACGGCTGGTGATCTAGAACGTAGCACTTAAGATATTAATACTGTACATAGTATGTATATATGACAAATGTTAATAAACCATTTTCAAGTCAAGTCAAGTCAAGTCGTATGGTGAAGTAGGTAAGGTGCCCGCCTACGGATCCAGAGGACCTGGGTTCAAACCCAGGCACCGGTGGATTTTTTCTGTATTATTTGATTTAGTCAAATAATGGGTACCGAAAAAAGAGTAAACAAAGTGCATCCCAAAAATTAAACAAGAGTACCAGTACTCTTATTACAATACTACCCTATCGGGAAGTTGAAAAAATGTCGTGCAAATCTATTTTTATCTTTTTAATTTTTGCTCAACGATTTGTATGAGAAATTCCATGATTAATTGTTTCTCGATCATTTGTTTAACATATTCGTTTTCATTTTTGTTTCTATGGTATGAATTTTGTTTTTGATGCGTATGTAACGTAACGATAGTGACAGCAGTTGCTTTTGTCTGGGTTAGCGACAAAAGCAACTGTTAAAAAATAAAAATAATTTTTTTTATGTTCTACCTTTCTTTTTTAATATTTTATTCTATAATCCAAACGATGTTGCGATCTCTTCTCGTATTTGCTGTTGCCTGGTTATGATCCATAACAGGTCATCCCTTAATTAACGTTCCCTGGACTTGAGCGCTTGTGACTGTTTGTTTAATTGTTGTACGCGTACGATTTGTTGAGAAATGGGGTGACTCAAATCATTAGAGTTCTGTGTGAGATTTTCATGTTGATATTTTTGTTGAAGCGCAGTTTGAGTGGATACATTAATCGTTGATGGTGAAATTTTGGTACATCTCCGTGTTTCAAGTTTTGGTTCTAGATGAAAGTTCTTGTGAGTCTCATAGTAGTATAGTATGGTGGCCTTGTTCCCGTCCATTAAGATTTTTGAAAGCTCACCCTGGAAACGGTTTCGATTATTCAAGACATGAGGAATTCGTAGGCATCAGCAAATAGTCGTTTTAGAGAAAGAAAAGCAAAAATCATGAAAAGATATTGTTTCACCATTATCATGAAAGAAAAGTGTTCTGTGCCCATACTAGTTCAGAATAAGAGTTGGAGTGGAAAGGAATTCGTACTTCATTAATTAAATATTTAGTCTCATTGAGCTATGTTAACCTAGGTAGGGGGACCCTTCGACTCGTCAGCTCCGAAGTGTTTCGCGACTCCAAACCGCTTTATTATAATGTGCCTTGAATATATATGTAGTAAAAGAAATAGTCTGGACTCAGGTAGTCGCCTTATCGATACGCATATATAGTCCTACATATATATATGCAAGTTCCTATCATATTGTCTAAACTAGATCTAAGTATTCGTTATTCATGCTATTTTCGCTGTCAACTTCATTTTCGGATATGTCCTCGAGTTCCTCGTGACTTTCGGTGCTCTCGATTACGCGAATTTTCTGACTACAGTAATCATTAAAGCCATCTAATATATATTTTATTTTATTAATTAACTTCCCGATTATTCGGGAAGTTATTGTAATGACCCCGAAATCGATATTTTTCCTTTGATCCTGTGACTGGGGGTTTAAGTATACCAAAATGATGCCCAACAAATTTTGAATCGACGTCTGTGTGTGGGTGTGCGTGTGCGTGTGTGTCTGTATGTATGTGTATTTCCGAAATTTTGATCCTAGGTTTCTCACGAACGAATGAAGCTATCGAAACCGTCAATATTGGAGTCGAAGCATTTTCATGTAACTTAGAGGGGATTAAATTTTGAGTGAAATTGGTGTAGTATGTATATTGTTATTAACAATTTCAATTGTTTATCACGTTCTGTTGCATAAACTGTTAGAGTTAGCGCAAAATTTATATAAGAAAAGTTGTTCCCCATATAAAAATGCGTCATTTATGTAGAATGATTTTTTTCGCAAATTTGCATAATTAAGGAGGTATGACCGTCTCAACAATTATGCCTGTAGTGAGTGAACGAATGAACCCAGCGCTGTCATGAACTTCTCAATCGGAACCTTTCCGTTCAGAATCGAGCGGATTGCATTTTGGATGACATTCGTGGAGTATATATGCAATGGTATTAACAATTGCGATTGTTTATTGGGTCCCATTGGGTAAAATATTAAAGTTAGCGGGAATCTTATCTCAAGAAAACTATTCCTTATATGAAAATATACATTTTATGTAAAATTACTTTTTTCCATAATTAAGGAGGTATGGTCGTCCAATTTGAAATACGGGAACAATGCGTATCACCAGGGTCGTTCCTTATACAAAAATGGATAATTGAGTATGACTTTTTTCAATATAGGTTAAAACATATCGCGAGTTGAACTAGAATATACTTGGCGAATGAATATGTCGACAATTGCGGGAAAGATGTCAAAGAGCGGGATGATTAGGAACGTACAGAAGTAGAGACGGTAACTAGACGGACGAATTCCAGTTGAATATTTTTATGCGGCTTAAAAATCATCTACTAAATCGATCACCTGCAGTAATTATTACTCACAAGTTCAATTTTTGATATCACTGTTGAGTTTGCTCATGGTTGCCATGGTTGCATGCTGATGCTGTGCTGAAATACCAAATCGGGAAGTTTTGGTTGTATCCCGTATGGGGCACACACATTTGCACACCACTAATTTTCCTTTGTAACTGGCGGGCGATAATTAAGACCCTGTGTTTTCTCAACCTTGCTTCGTGAATTTCTGTATGCGGGGTTCTCCATATTCTTATTGAATGGAGGCCTTTGTTTCTCGTCCCTTCCATTTCTTTTCTGTAATACGATATATTATGTGAATATTATGAACTAATTTCATATTTCTACTCAGGATCAAGCGGAGCGTGCGCACATTGTAAAAGCTTTTATTACCTAATAAAAGCGTGTGTTAGTTTATCTGCGGCAGCGATTGTCATCATTGTTGGGATTCATTGCCGAAGGGGATCTAGTCTGAGTGGGTCAACTTGCTGTGACAATTGCTCAAATCATCTCTACGACGAATCCCAGACGTCCCGTCTGTTTATGTGCTCATTCTGTTGTATTTGTTGTCATTGAGGATGTGATGGTTGGTAAGTTAATTAAATGAATCTACATAATGTTATAAAATTCATGTTGTATTATGTAACATTCGTGAATGATTTCTGGATTGACTCGATGCAAACATGATTAAGATGAGTAAATAAAAATGTTATAAAAATTATTATAATGGAATGAATGTCTCATTGGTTATTAGTAGATTCTATGGGATTAACTGGCGACCCTTCGGCTCGTCGCTTCCGAAGTATTTCGTGACTCCAAACGCCAACTAATTGTGTCCGTTTATACTCAACTCTCAATCATCCTTCTTCGCCTATTCAATAGATTTTGCAGATCTCCATGTCGAATTCTTAGGATGTGCATATTGTAGTGAATGATCCGGGCCCAGCGTGCCAGGAGAATAGACCGGTTCCCAGGATGTGGGCAATCGGCCTCGATTGTGGCTTGTAGTGCGTAAATTCCGTATAGTAGTTCGGTGGTGCATTTTCTGATGTCGATAATTTGGGTCAAGATTTCATTGTCAATGGATTCCATGGTGCGACTGGTAATAGAGGGATATTCAATATTATGATGCGAATTTAGGTTATTACGAGCCAGCGGATATAAAAAAGGATATGATTCATTGAAGCATCAGCGTTAGTGTATGTATTAATTGAAGAGCGGCTTGGACTTCTAACTTCCAGCCACGCGCGATTCCAAAGACAATTTCGGTTAATTCTGGTGTGGCGTTTTTGAGAACTCTGACATGGACGTCGTCATGCACAACGGTTTGGTATATTTTGATGTTCAAACATTCTTATAGTCTTTCCAGGTCTGGCTTGAGAAAATTCGTGGTTTGATGTGGTTCAGTTCTTTTGCAGAATTTTGTAAGGTAAACTTGATAGCCTTGAAGCCTGTGGATGAGACGCTCTCTTTCTGTTGGAGTTAGCTGATTATGAAGGTATTTGTGGTAATCCGCTATTTTGACGTTATCCATGCTAATAAGAGGAAAATGATATGAGTGATACTATTGCTGATGACGAGACTAATCTTTTTGCATGACCCAGAACATATGCGTGCAAATCGTGTTAAGGTATGTTTTTTAACTGCTTGTTTAAGCCGCTTGGCTTCCTCTTCTTCTCGTTCTGCCATCTGTCTTCTGATGGATTCTTTTATTTTAAACCTTTCAGCCAGCTTCCTTTTCCTTCTTGGTTTTAACGCCCATTCGGATGTTCTTGTCTCGGTTGGAGTTTTTTTGAAAGTTCAATTTCAAGCTGTAAGTTTCGTACGTGCTAGGTGAGTGTTGCGATGGGTGTAGGCGTGTAACTACGTACCGATGCAGATGTGCATGGAAGTGGTGTGATGGGGTCGTGCTGTGATGGTAGGTTCTCGGGGACGTACAAATCGTTATCTTCACTGATGTTAATGGGAGCATGTAGTGAGATGATGTGGAAGATATTTAGACCGTCGGGGATCTTCAAGGGATTCGTCAATGGTAGTAGCCTTATAAAATATAGGGGTTGTGTCACATGCATTGGCTTTTACATCAAACCTTGCGGAAATATTATGCCTTGGATCTTTGATGGGTATCGGCCAAACGGATCTTTCTCGTGGGGTAAATTCTGCGCTTTCCAGAGAATATGTCATGGCCAGTTCAACGTCCGGCATCATGACGATATGACTCCTGCCTGAGGGGTTTGCGTCCCGTGTACCTGGGGTGATATCAATGAAGATGGGTTCCGGTGTAGAGGGTAGGTATGGTAGAGCTTCTCTGGGTTCTATTGAATCTAGAGGTATTATTTTTGACGTGTTCGGGAAGTTGGTTTCAGGATTGTCACAAACCTGTTGCGGTGAACGCGGGGAGATTAGGTCTTCTTCGTCAGATGGTTCTAGCAAGATTGAGGGAATTGATGTTGATACATCCGTTGACAAGGTCTTCTTTTCACTTGATGTTTCCACCGGGTTTTCAGAGCTAAGTGGCGCTGTCCCATCAATCAGCAGATGAGTGCTGGTATGGACGGCAAGATTCTCTGAGATATGGCCTGGTTGGAGAGTCTGAACTACATGTTTAGCGATACCATGCTGATTGGGTGGGTTTTCAGAGTGGGCTTTATGTCTGCTTGTTTTTGAGCGCTTCTTTTGCTTCACCTGAGTGGTAGTGCAGGAAACTTCGGGGGACTCCGCGGATTCAGTGAGATTTTTCGGCTTTGTTATTAATGTGGAATCTGTGCTTGTTGATGGTGCAATATCTGGTCGACTAAATACTGGCCAGATGCTTCAAAAACTCTTGAATGCATCCATTGTAATCCTCTCTTTCCATCACTTTAAAAACTAGCGGTGTGTAAATGTGTGTGTGCACCATACGGGGCACAAACAAAACTTCCCGATTTGGTATCTCAGCACAGCATAAGAAGGCAACCATGGCGATGAGCAATTCCAACATTGATATTAATAACTGAACTTGCGACGATCAATAACTGAATTCCTACACGCGTTCGATTTAGTTTGATTTTTTGCTATTATTGGAAAATTACATATAAAGGCTTGGGTAACATCAAATTATACGGTGGACAGGATATGCTATCGTACACAACTATATGGAATGCCAGACGATAAAAGTAATAGAAATAACTTAAAAATTAAAATCATAGATATAATTCAAATTAACATACGGAGACGATCGACGGATTGGCCTGCTGGGTAGGTAGAGAGAGATGCGATAAATTCCGTACATTAAATTACATGGCAGTTGACAAACAAACAAATTACCAAGAGGAAGACGCCAGATTCGCGATGCACTGGTGTGAGCTTCAGAGACAGGAAAATCACATCAACCTTCAGCTAAATGCTGAACAGAAAGTTTCATCTTACTGAGTGATACATACGCAAAGTTGGCATAAAATTTACCTAAGATATACTAAAATGAGAAGAATTTACAGAATTACGGGTCCAACGGCTTAAAATACTCAGTAATAAGGTTAGGAGCTTGGCGGGAGTCTGAGGGGAGGGGGGAGGAAAGAGGGAGGACAACAGGAGTGAGGGGAAACCGTATTCTAAGGAGATTCTTTATGTAAAGGAAAAGATTGCGAGTAGAGGGAGAGGAACCAGAGTTGATGATATCTGAAAGTGCTGGGTGGCTATTATCAGGAGAGCTTTTAGGATGAAAAGAAAGACCCAGGAGAGATGATCGAATCCTGTCATAATTAGGGCAGTTCAGGATGAGATGAGCTACTGATTCCAAATCAGATTTTGTATGTTTTTCCGTTCATGGAAATGTTTAGACTATAGGTGTTGGCCATCCGGAGTTGAGCTTTAACCCTCAGCATGGCTAGCGGAACTCTCTGCACCAGGTAGTCCGCCGGTAGACCATTACAAGTTCGTTGCAGTGGAATTTGGCAGAAAGAGGCGGCAGAGCCACGAAGCCTATCCTGATCTAGAAGAGCCAGTTTCAGTTCAATGAGAATTCTCGGTATTTCCGCTGACCAGTAAGTAGTGCCAGGATTAGTCAGGTCAAAGATAAGTTTGTAAGATTTCAGGAGAGCTTCTAGTTGTAGAATCGGATTATAACGGCAGGCTTGAGCTTTGCCCGACTCAGACCAATATGTCTTTGTTGCAAACGCCAGTTCCATAAATTTCAACATGCAGATTTTAGGTAGTCTGTTGTCCCCGGAGGACAGAGCTCTGAAGAACCACCCAAGAGTCAGTTTGATCAACGGGAATATAAGTTTGACAACACCCACCTCGTTACGAAGAACGTGGCCTGGGGTGTTCTTTGGCAGTAATAGGATCCTTTTGTAGAAATGTGATTGCACTCTTTCAATCATCTCAGACTATTGTAGGGCCCACATAGGACCTGCATAAAGCAGGGTCGAGGCGACAATGGAGTCAAAGAGTTTGGCGACCGCTTCCCACGAATCAGCAGAGGCTCTAGAGAGAATTGAAAGAACAGATCCCACAGCTAGCCTAGCTTTGGAGGTCGCTGCTTCAGCAGCAGACCTGCCCACAGCAGATGAGGAAAAGACGACTCCCAGATAGACGTAGGATGGTACGACCTCTATAGCGTTGTTGTAGAGCTTTAATGGGTAGTTAGCAAGGAGAGAGACCTTACCTCCGGTTCTGAAGATGATCAATTTAGTTTTCGAAACATTTACTGCCATGTGGTTAATATTGAAGTACAGCTCCAAGTCTTTCAGCAAATAGTACATGTGAATCTGATAGGATGTCAGTAACACTAGGTCGTCAGCAAATAAGAGGCAGAGTACATGAACCAGCCCATTAATACAGGGGCTTTATGACCTCTTCCTCTAAGGAATTTCTCAATATCACTCAGAAAGAGGAGAAATAGACATGGGCTTAGGCTTTCCCCCTGAAGTACCCCCTCAGTTACCTCAATTCTCTCCTTGAAACCACCCTCTGCCTTGCCTCGCAAGTTCGCATGTTCGTAAAGATTCCGCAGGACCCTAATGAATAGAGGGCTCACATTAAGATGAAAGAGCTTCTGCCACAGGAGAGAATGATCAACCGAGTCGAACGCTCTTCTCAGGTCTACAAATAGTCCATAAACTCTTCGGCTTCCTAGCCTCAACTGGAGGTGTATTGTAGCTTGAGCGACAAAAATGTTATCGGATGTTGACCTGCTTTTCCTGAATCCAGATTGACATTCGGGGTAGAGGCCTCTTTCTCTGCCCAACTATCCAGCCTGCGACAAAAAATTTTAGTAAATAGCTTGGTTATTACATTAACAAGTGCAATCCCCCGATAGTTTCCCAGGTCGTTTTTATGTCCTTTCTTGAACATCATAGTCATGGTGATGTCAAACCAGGATTCAGGCATGATACCCTTAGATAGAACTGAATTGAAGAGTTGGCAGAGGTCGAACGTTGCAGAAGGAGGTAGGGCCTTGTAAAATTCAGCAGAGAGTCCGTCAGAGCCAGCAGCTTTCCCGCACTTCGTATCTAGTAGAACTTTCTCGACTTGCGTGAGAGAGATCGGGTAGCCGAGACAGGGAACAGAAGGACCAGCCATTATCGCAGTGCTCCTTATTCTAGGATGGTAAACATTTGAGTAAAGGGTCTGCCAGATCTCCACCGACAGTCCAGGAGAGAAAGATCGTGACCTGCAAGCTCTGACTGCCTTCCACAAATCTGAGCGAAATCTAACATTGGCTAGCATGTCACCAATAGATTTATAGTAATCTTCCTTTTTTTTCTCATGAGCTCAAAGTAAGAGGGTTTGAAAGATAGGTAGGCTTTGACAAGAGGTGCCTGAAAGTGATTTAGTTGGCAATCAACTAGGAGTTCTTTAGTAGCTTTCTTCGCCAATAGACAGTCCCTGTCAAACCAAGGCTTTTTGTTAATGGAGGCCGAATTCTTAGTAGAAGGTGGAATTAGCATGCCTGCCTTGATGACAGCCTGCTTGATCGTGGTTGATAAGGATTGCAGGGTTTAGGTCCGCTGAATGGTCAACAGCCAAGTTGTGGGTGTTTGCTATCATCCTCGTGAAGTCATCAATTCGACAATTCTTCCAAACTAGGTGCGGCGAGATGGAAATGGTGGACCTATATGATGGAGAGTGGTGGAGCGATACAGCTATGTCCAATGGGATTGGAAAATGGTCAGATGGAAACATCTGTTCGTCAACCATAAAATCCTGGATCAGGTGAAGGTTAATTAAATCGGAAAATAAGGAGTCTATTGTGCTACACCCTCCAACCCCAACGTAAGTAACTCGAGCTGGTAGATCACCAGGGGTATGACCATTCAACAGCAAGAACGCATTCTCTTTCATAAACTCGAGTAGAACAGGACCTCTCCTCTCCTCCACTGCAGAGACGAGAGATCTATCGGTAAGGACCGAAGTTCCCTCAAACAATTCCTCCGGGTAATTGCAGTCCAGACCAATTTTTGCGTTCATATCTCCACCAATGTATATGGGTTCATTTGTCCTCGTGTCCTCAATTTCCTCAAGAACAAGTTGCGGACCTGGAAGAATTGAGCTTAGATCATCCCTTAACGAAGGTTTAAAATAGACCAGACCCACATAGAAGTTAAGATCACTGCCACTTGACGGCTGACAATGGAACCTGGCAAACATCGAATGGTCCGAGATACTTATGGCTTCGCCGATTAGGCTATTATGAAAATACAAGGCGAGCCCTCCACTAGCATGCCCCGGGGTACTCGGGTCGTCTTTGGAGGCTTCAGCAGTCAGGACTTTGAAATCACGGACAATTCCTGGAGTGAAAGTTGGAGGACTAGTAAGCCAGGTTTCGGATAAGCCAATAATGGTTGGCATAACAAGAGGATTATATAAGGATAGGTGTTTGAATCCGTTCATGTTCCAGAAAGTGAGTTCAAGGTTACTTAGTTTTTTGGAGTAGGCAATGGGGCAACAGTGGTCGAGTTACCAGGTTGAGAGGAAGGGAGGGGCTTCGTGGCTGGGTTCACCAGGGTTACTTACTCAGAAACCGGGTCCCAACGTAAACAGAATTACCAATGGTGACAGACCGACGAGAGCGCAACGGCTGGAGACCTTCCTCAATCTTTGTTTTCATAAACTTCCTCAGGTGATAACCGGCTTCTTGATCTGCAGAAGTTAGATCGTTCTGTATAGAAATGCCATCGGAGCAGGAAGCAGCCTTAAGAGCAAGGAGATCGTTCTTGGAGTCGAGGCAGTCCAGCTTAATACAGACCATTTACTCTTTCAAGATCCTTGCCTCAACCACTTTCCCCTTAAAGGTAGGAAAAGATCGGGAGAGAAATTCTGATACGCCGGATAATGGGTTCCCTGTGCTCGGTAAAGCTGCGCCAATGTAGAGCTAATTTGCTTAGAGTTGGTCGCGGCATTCGCCGAAACTCCACTTGCAGTTTGTCTTTCGAGAAAAGTCTGTTTAAGCTTAAGATCCTCAACTTCCTTTTTCAGGTTAGCCACATCAGTTGAAATCTGTTCTCTCCAGTCCTTAAAACTTTGCCACTCTCTGTTATTTTGAGAGCTGAAATTATGAACTTTGTTCACCAGTGAAATGAGTATACGATTAAAAGGCGTATCCTCCATGCCATAACTTGCTAATGCTTCTTCCATGGTAAGCTCCTCTTGGTAAAACAGGGAGAAATTAGTGATTTCATGCGTACTTGCCTGCACTTCGTTGGTCGTCGCGACCTTGGGCAAGGAGCAGTGGTCTGATGTGCTCACCAAAGTAATTGTTGGAGATATGATAGACTTGGTGCGTGATGTTTTGCAGTCGGAGGAGTCGTTAGAGCCGCTTACCCTTCTCTTTCTCGGTATAAAGTTAACAGAAGTGAAATGGTCTCTGATAGCGGTAGTAGAGTGGCAAAAAAACAACAAAATCGGTTGAATAATTATCGAGAAATAAAATAAAAACCGTGAAAATTAAAAAATTAAAATCTAGAAAACTAATGACACGATCAAATCGCGATTCGACAGGGTTCTTCGCCTCAACAAAAGGAACCTCTGTTTCAAATTTCAAGTTTTTATCCCAATTTTTGCAAACGCTAGAGTGCAAAAAGCAAAGATAAGTGTAAAAAACAGAAAATTTGAAATATGTCCGATTTCTTGTGAGCAACCTGCTAGATGTTATTCGACCATTCCCTGGATCTCGTTGAAATGCACTTTTTCATAAAAAAAAAATTAAAAAATATTCATTAGTTTCAGAGATATGAACAATTGAAGAAAAAAAGGAAAAAAATTGAGTTCTAAGAAACTTACCGGCAGATTTTACTGACTGCGCCCACAGCTAAAAGTACTTAATACCAATATCTGACAATTTTTTCAGATTTTATGCTCAAAATTTAGTCCTTTTTATGTTCAATTTTGTAAGTGAAGATTTTCGAAAAAAATTGATACATGCAGACACCATGCTTACACTTCCTATTTTTACGTTTCAAAACATTATATATCGTTTACAAGCATAATTCGCGAAAGTGAAAATTGACCGATTGCAATGCTTCCAATCGGAAGCAAAAAGGAAATCCCTCCGGTAGTTCCGCCGGAGATGTTAAACAAACTTTTTTATTTACACACACTTTTTTATTTGTACACATACAGACACTTTTCTGAAATCACTTCAAGATGATGCAAAATGTCGAGAAACGTGAAAATTTAATCGATCTGGCGGAACTAAATCTTTTCATTTTCGGGGTCATTACAGTAACTTCCCTAGATAGGGAAGTTGAAAATCATCGAAATACAAGGAAAACAACAAACAGCATTGAAATACAAGTAAAAACTAGTGGTTCCAACACAGCATAAGAACGGAACCATGGTGATGAGCAAAACCAACAGTGATATCAATCATTAAACTGGCAGCTAATAATTACTACACGCCATCGATTCAGTTTGATTTTTAAGCCCCATGCGAATATTCAACTGGAATTCGTCCGCATAGTTGCCTTCGTACATCTGTACTTTCTTAATTATCACACTCTTTGACATCCTTCCCGCAATTGTCGACATATCCAATCGCCGAGTATACGCTAGTTCAACTCGAGGTATGTTCTAACCTATATTGAAAAATGTCACATTGAATGTGCATTTTTTATAAGGAACAACCCTCGTGATATGCATTGTTTCCGTATGTTAAGTTGCTCAGACGACCATACCTCCTTAAGTATGCAAATTACGGAAAAAAGTAATTACATATAAAAGGTCTATTTTCATAGAAGGTATAATTCTCTCTTAGGAAGTTCCCTGGTACCTTCAATATTTTACTCATTGGAACAGTATAAACAATTACAATTGGTGATAACCCTGCATATACGGCACGAATCTCATCCAAAGTGTAATCCGCTCGATTTTGCACAGAAACATTTCGATTGAGACTGTCATGACAACGCTATGTTCATTCGTTCATTCATTACAGACATAACTGCTCAGACGGTCATACCTCCTTAATTATGCAAATTGTCGACAAAAGGCATTCCACATAAAATACGTATTTTTATATGGGGAACAACTTTTTTTATATAAATTTCACGCTAACTATAATAGATTTCTATCTGTGGGGCTATATCAAAGACTTTGTTTACACAAATCGACCGACTACCCCGATGGATTTACAGGAACGAATCAGAGAAGCAATTGCACGCATCAGTCCACAAGTTTTCCGTAGAGTTGTTGGGAATTTCCGCAAACGAGTTATGCTTGGAAGTGAACGGTGGGAATATTGAACACCTTTTGTAAACGCTCAGGAACTTCCTCACATTTTCGCGCATTTTTTTTTCTTTTTTTGCGCATGGGATGCGACGCAGACTTTACCTCCACGTGGCGCATCCTGGGTGACGGTAAAAAAGTCTGAAACTTCGATTTTGGCCATAAAACGCTTTTCATTATATTTTTTGCGTAAAAAAATGACATGAAATTGAATATGTAGGGTTCTGAGAACAACTCATCGAAATGAACAATTTTCATCGGGGTGAAAAATGGAGTTGCCATTCAAAAAAAAGTTGTTTGTGCTTGCAGCTTGCAGGCCCGAACTTGAAAGCTCGAAATAATGAGCAAATCGGATGTCGGCCTCAGAACCCGACAATTTTTGTTAGAAACATTTTTTTGTTACATGGCCCTGTTGAACGATATTGAGGTGCAACTTTTCAAATCGGACACCTTGTATATACTGCACGAACCTGACCCAAAATCTAATCAGCTTTAAGTTATGTGGAAACGCTTCGAATGTGACCCGGAGAACTTCCATTCATTCCATTCATGGGTTCATTCATTTAGTTATTACATACATAATTGTTGAGACGCCCTTACCCCCTTAATGATGCAAATTATGGAAAAAAATCATTCCACGTAAAATGTGTATTTTCATATAAGGAATAGTTTTTTTCAGATAAGTTTGTGTCGAATTTGGATTAAAGTAACTAACGTGTGGATCACCCATTGCCTCAGGCATTCAATCGGTTGGATAATCGTCTTCGACAGACATGACAACTGATGCCTGGAGGCGTGGGTGGAAGAGTTGCCAATGATCGTAATTTGAGAGCGGAAGCCCAAAATCCTTCGATTAGTGGAACAGGATCCAACGACGAGCTGTCGCAGAGTTGCAAGGCAAGTGGGCTGCGCAAAAACGCATGTCAACCGAGTCCTGCGCAGTGAAAAGTTGCATCTCTATCACTTCACACCAGTGCAACATCTCCACGACGGCGATTTGGAAATACAGCGACAGTTTTGCAGAATTTTTCAGGACTTGAATCGTGATGATGAAAATCTTCTCTCCAACATTCTATGGACAGACGAGTCCCTATTCACCAGGGAGGGTATTTTCAATCAACACAATTCCCACCACTATGCCACCGGAAATCCGCATCTGACTATTCACAGATCTTTCCAACAACCTTGGACTGTGAATGTTTGGGGCGGGATTTGCGGCGATCGTGTCTTCGTTCACGAACTCCCTGCTCGATTAGACGTAAGAATCGCTTTTGGAAATAGTCGTCATGTTATTGAGACATGGTTCTCACATTCGACACTGTTCTTCTTCCAGGGAGGTACATACCCCAACTTCCTCGACGAAACATTGCCAGCGTTATTGGAAGACGTACCACTCGTTGAAAGGCCTTTATGGTTCCAACAAGATGGTGCACCGCCACACAATACTCCGAGGGTAACAGAACATCTCAATGAGCATTTTCCGAGGCGATGGTTTGGTTTACAGGGTGCTTACCGCTGGCCAGCGAGGTGAGATTCTGAAATTGACAACTTGACAGGAATCGACCAATTTTCTTCATTTGTATTTTGCAGATCTCCAGATTTGACGCCGATGGACTTCTTCTTGTGGGGTTACATCAAGAAACTGGTGTACGCGGTGGAACTTCAGTCTGCTGAAGAAATGGTGGCCCGTCTACATGCTGCAGTAGCGCTAATTACGTCGGAGATGCTCAGGAATATGCGTGAGAATTTCGTCCATAGGCTGGAAGCTTATCTCGCTATGAATGGAGATGTTTTTGAGCAGAGGCTCTAGCAGAGCCACGCACACACATACACACACACACTTCATTGTTATTCATTTTCTTATGGTTTTTCTTTTGTTGTATTTTTATGTTACACTTCTTATGTATCATGTATTATTTTAGTTATTAAGATTTTTGTAGAGTCAAAAAAAAATATGCGGGTGGAAGGAGGGGTTAACAAAAACACACACACGGGTGCATGCATACACATACCCACATAGACACGTACTCAGACGGAAACGAGACTGCTGCAACGAAATGTTGGAGGAAGTGGAAAAGGATCCTTGGGGCAGACCGTAGAAGGTGGTTATGACGCGACTCACGAGCCAGCCGATGCCATCACCGAGCTGTCCTAGGCTTCTGGAAAGAATTGTCTCTGTCGTATTCCCCCAACAAACAAGTGTGGCTGAAAAGCAGATGGAGGGTGCCATCGTCGACGGAATACCGCCGATTATAGCTGAGGAACTATTGCAGGCCTGTAGTAGAGTGGGCAACAACAAGTCCCCCGGGCTCGAAGGTCGCCATCAATGCAGTACCCGGAATGTTTCTCGAAATGTATAATGCGTGCATACAGGAAGGTATTTCCCTGACAGATGGAAACAACAGAGACTCGTTCTTCTCCCCAAGCGGAAAAGGCCACCGGACGAGCCATCATCATATCGTCCACTCTGTATGCTGGAAGATTCTAGAGCGCATAGTACACCAGAGAATTGAGGCAGCGCTGGAACCCCTGTTGGCCGACGGTCAATATGGTTTCAGGCGATGACGATCTACGTTGGATGCTATTGACTCGTGGTGAGAACAGCGAAGAGAGGGATTGAGGGCGGACGATGGAAAGGAGGTACGAAACAATACTGTTTGGTTGTTACTCTGGACATCAAGAACGCTTTCAACTCGGTACGGTGGGATTCCATTTTTGCTGCATTATCGAAGCTATCTGTACCGACATATCTCCAAAAGATGGTAGGTAACGTAGGAATATCGTGTACTACGAATTGCTGAAACTGGCATTGCCGACGGGGGCAAAGCTCGTGGCGTTTGCAGATGCTATAACCATCGTGGAAAAACATCTATTCACGCTTCAGCTCATTTTCGATAATGTTTTTAACAAGATACGGAAATGGACGGCCTCGATTGGTCTACAACTTGCAGAGCATAAGACGGAGGCACTACTCATCACAAGCCGAAAGAAATTGGAGACAATCACGCTGCAAGTCGGCCAGCACAAAATAACTTCCCAGCCCTATATACGGTACCTAGGAATAATGATTGATGCCCGGCTCAGTTTTAAACAATAAGCCCAACATGCAAGCAGTAAGGCGGGTGCAATGAGGACTGCCCTTGCAAGATTCATGCCGAACATTGGAGGGCCAAAACAGAGGAGAAGACTATTGTTATCATCAGTTGTCACATTGGTATTAACATATGGTATCCCCATATGGACATACGCCCTACGAAGTCAAGCTGCACGACGGCAAGTTATTCCAGTGTTCAGGCGGAGTGCCCTGAGGGTGGCTGGCGCATACCGGACAGTATCCAACGAAGCAGTGTGCGTCATTGCTGGGATGATACCTATCGAAGTTCTAGCAGAGGAGCGTAGGCGACTCTACACACGCAAAACATCAACTGAGCTGAGCCCAGTAGAGCTGAGGAGAGAAGAACGTAACCACAGCATCCAGCGACGGCAGCTACAGCGGGACGCCTCGAGCAAAGGCCGGTGGACTCATCGACTTATTCCGGAGTTGAATGTTTGGCTTGGCCGATCACATGGACAAGTCAATTACTACCTAACCCAGATGCTCTCAGGATACGGGTGCTTTCCGGAATATCTTCACAAATTTAAGCATGAAGATCCCCCGGATTGCCCAAAGTGTCAGGGAATTCAGGAAAACGCGGAACATGTTCTCTTTGCATGTCCGCGTTTCGACGGCCAACGGTCTATATGGGAAAATAGCGTAGGCAAACCCATTAATGTTGGAAATCTTGGGGAAGTTATGCTGTCATCAGAGGCAGCATGGAACGCGACAGGCGATTTCGCAATGGAGGTTCTGCAGGAGCTGCGCCGCGAGGAGCAGCTTCGGAAAATCCAGAGTAAATGGAGGATCTTCTTACCGTGAACGACCGGAAAGGATTCGCTACTGAGGAAGCCGCGGCTGTCGTCCCCTACGCAACGAAGTATTGCTCCGCAGATGTTCCGTCGTGATTTGGGGATACTGGGATATAGAAGGTTGTCCTTCTACTAGTGTAGGCCAAGGGGTATTGTCCCTTGTTTTTGTTTTTTTTCTGTATTTTGTACTTTTAATTTGCAAGTTTTTTTTTGGTTTGTTTTCAATAAAGATTTTTAAAAAAAGAGAGGAAAGAGAAAGAAGGAGGAAGGAGGTTGGCTTCCTTCTTTCTCTTTTTTCTTTAAAAAAAAAAAACACGTATCCACATTCACATACGCATACGGATACACATACACATACACATACACGTACACACACGCATACTCATACACATACATGTACAGACGGGGCTTTGGTGTAGTGGGCAGAGCGTCTGCCTACTATTCTAAAGGTCCCGCGTTTGATTCCCGCTCACTGTGGATTTTGCTGTGGTTGTTTTGTCACTGAATGTGGCAACATTTTCGTCCCGATTTGGTTAGATTTAGTTAGTTCCGTAACGACTGTGCTTTTCGAGACACCTGTTTCTGGGTCGTTCTTTTCGCGTTGATTGGTTCTATATACCAAATGATGAGAAACTACTCCCGAATAGATTGTGCAGAGTGTATCCGTGGACGCAAACATTGATGACGCCAATTATCATTTGTATTATCGTCACAATGCCTACAAGGACTGATACTATATTACCGAAAGTTTGAAGTTTTCCCAATACTTTCTGCGCTGCTGTTTCTCCCATTTCTTCTAACGTTTCTCTACTCAATAAGTGTTTTATTGAAATAGTTGCGGCCGATATTTCATTTCCATTAGCGGCGTTGACGAGATTGTGTACCATCGCTGCTGTTTCACCTTTTGTTAGTAATCGATCCCGTAATTTTTCCATATCCGCTTCGCTATAGATCCCGCTCGTTGCTAAATTTCCTATTTTTTAACTTCCCGATCGTAGGGAAGTTGTTGTTATGGGTCGGAAAATCGAAATTGGAAATTTCACTTGATCTCCACGTTTCATGACCCCTAGAAACGTTCCCAACCATTTTCGGCGCGATTTTTGTCTGTGTGTGTGTGCGTAACTGAGCAAAATTTTGTCGAATGATTTCTCCCAGACAAATTATGCGATTTGGGTTTTTCTATAGTCATTGGATAGGTTTCCGCCTAACTTAGCCCTGATTGGATTTTGAACATAATCGACCCAGCGGTTTTATAGTTATTAACAAATGAATTATTTATATCGCTGCATCGTGAAAAGGATTGAAGATACGACAAAAATTATCCAATCAAATTTGTTCCAGACACAAAAATACATATTTAATGTTCGGTAACTTTTTTGGCTACCACCGATAGTTTATTGTTATTAACAAATTCAATTGTTTAGATCGCTATATCGCAAGAACGTTAGAGATACGCAACAATGTGCCAAATGAAAGTCGTTGCACATGTAAAAATACACATTCGATGTTTCATGACTTTTTCAGCTAACACCCATAGTTAATTGTTATTAACAAAATCGATTGTTTATATCGCTTCATCGTAAGAATAAATCGAGATACAAAATAAAGTGTTCAATGGAAGTCGTTCCACACATCAAAATACAGATTGGATGTTTTATGACTTTCTTTGCCAACACCCATAGTTAATTGTTATTAACAAATCGAATGGTTTATGTTACTCTATCACGACAATAATCAAAGATACGAAATGCGTTGTTGAATGAAAGTTGTTCCCCACGTAAAAATACACATTTGATTTTTTATGATTTTTTATGCTGACGCCCATAGTTTTTCACAAATTGAATTGTTCATCTAACTCTATCGCAAGAACGGATAGGTTTATTGCTTCCGAATGGAATCCTTGCAATCGATCAATTTTCACTCCGCTAATTATGCTTGTAAACGATATATAGTGGTTTGAAACGTAAAAATACGAAGGTTGAGCATAGTGTGTGTAGGTATCAATTTCTTTCGAAAATCTTCACTTACAAAATTGAACATAAAAAGGACTAAATTTTGAGGATAAAATCTGAAAAAATTGTCAGTTATTGGTATTGAGGGCGTCTAGCTGTGCGCGCAATTTCAGTGAAATCTGTCGGTAAGTTTCTTAGAAATCGATGTTTTCCTTTTTTTCTTCGATTCTTCATATCTCTGAAACTAATTACTATTTTTTAATTTCTTTTTGATCAAAATGTGCATCTCAACGAGATCCAGGGAATGGTCGAAGAACACCTAGTAGGTTGTTCACAAGAAATCGGACATTTTTCAATTTTTCTTTTTTTACAGTTATCTTTGCTTTTTGCACTCTAGCGTTTGCAAAAATTGATATAAAAACTTGAATTTTGAAACAGAGCTTCCTCTTGTTGTGGTGAAGAACCCTGTGAAATCCCGATTTGATCGTGTCAGTAGTTTTCTAGAGTTCAATTTTTGCATTTTCACGGTTTTTATTTTACTTCTCGATAATTATTGAATCGATTTTGTCGTTTATTTTTCAAAATGTGTGCCTTGACGAGATCTATGATAAAGTTGAAAGACATTGAGTCTATTAGTTTGGGTAATATCAGATGTTCCTATTTTTCAATTTTTCACTTTGGTTGTACTTTTTGTGTTTGTTCGTACTCTAGCGTTCCGAAAAATTGAGATAACAACTTGAAATTCGAAACAGGGGTTCCTTTTGTTATAGCGAAAAACCCTATTGAATGGCGATTCAATCGCATCATTAATTTTCTAGATTTCAATTTTTTCATATTTTCGGTTCTTTGATTACTTCATTCTCGTTAAGTATTCATCCTATGTCATTTGCAAAATGTGAGCCTTAACGAGATCTATGAACTGGTTGAACAACATTGAGTCAACTATTTTCAGTAATATGAGATATTCCTGTTTTTGTTTCCGCCCGTCTGGAAAAAGGTCTTTTACTACTGGAACATTTTAATTTTGTGTGCAATCGGACCATTCGTAAGCTTACCACCAATGAAATGGGGGGAAATGAACAAAAACGGTGACATATTTGACACAGTCGAATGGGGGACCCGAGGACCGCCTGCTTGTTTTAAAATTTCTTTGTATTTTAAGCATTATAAAATTTCACATATTTGCTGATTTTGAAAAGCTTAAAACGTTTGCAATTTGAGACACAAACCGAAATTTTGTATCTAACATATACGGAGGAGCGATGGGGAAGTTAGTGTTTCGACCCGTAGGGGGTCAACCCCAAATCCCGTCTATTCATACTCCGATCGATTGGCTTCAAGGGATTAAATACGAGGGGTGTCAGCGGTTTTCATCAGGTTGGGGTTCATAGTATACCAGTTTCCGTCGATAAAAAATACAGTTGGTATTGCGGAATGACAATCGATGGGCGTTCCTCTGCGTATGAGCATTCTTGAGATTTCGGTTAAGAAACCTGATTGATTTTGGTGTTTGACCGGTATTTCGAGGAAGCATTTATCTGTGCTACGGAACAGAACTGGTACGAGAATGCATTTAATGATGGACACCATGTCACCGGTAGAGATTGCGTGGTAACCCGGGCCTTCCATCCGGTTGTAGGCAAACATATCTGGAGCTAGTGAGGCGATTGTGAATGAGTTCATGTGCGAATGTCGGTGAGCCTCGCATTGACTGAGTCTAATATGGTGGTAAAGCTTTTTGACTTCTTGACGGATGTGACCTTCGACATACACGATTTTCGAATTTACATACTGGATCAAATCAATGTTTTCTGTGTCCATTATTTTATTTGTAGGGAAGGTTTCTCCGGGAGGTGTTTCGATGACGAATAACCTTGGAATTTCTGTCTGAATGACTGTATATCCGCACGTTGTACCCGTCGATCGTTGTTCCAGTGCAAAGGTATATTCCGGTGTTGAAACTGCATATGTTTTCGCGTCGTTATTGATCGCTTCGATTCTTGCGGCTTTCCGACGATACAACGATGTATGTTTCGTAAATTTGCAATCGTCTTGAGGTTTTACTGACCAAAATGTTTGAGCACTGGTCGAGTTCATGCAAGATCCAGACAAACAGCTGCATTTAGCACTTGATTTCTGAGTCAATTTATTGCTTTCTAACTCGATAGTAGTAGGGTATATCGAGTACTCAATTCGAACTATGGCAGTGACGACAACATCGTCCCAAGTACCGAATGGATCGCTGTATTGACTCCCTTTACATTCACCGCTTTGGGTGCTACTTCCGACTAACGTTATTGGTCTGCTATTCGGTATATCGCTGACTAATCCAATGAGAGCAACAGTGTATGAGGGTTGAATTGAATTAGTATCATGGAGTTTTTGACAAGCTAGTTGATCAAGTTCGAAGAAATATTCTCTGCGATAATTAGGGACCACTGATACGTGCCAGAACACTCCACAATGGTGGATCGTCCGCCAATTTGGACTCGATATTCGTTAATGTCTGCTTTACCATATTTATCCAGTTGCAGGAGTTCGATGTTCACGGTTGTTGAGTCCGGTTCAATAATCGAGATGTTGCATGGAGCGATGTGTAGTAAGGAGTAAGATGTTATATTTAGTGTTGACCCACTACAGTCATACCCCATAAGTCCATCAGCCTTTGGGAGCAGAAGGGCCCATGCAGAAAGGAGAATTGCGATCGTCAGTAGGCGAGTCATCTGGAACAGTTTTTCGTGTCGCGAACTAGGGTTGTTTCACAGTATTGTTTCTACAACTAAACTATACATTTTATTCTTATTTCTATTGAATCCTACTGCATTGTCTGTTAATGTCAGTAGTCCCTTCTTGATATATATATAAACTTTATATCCTATAGTCAATTTCACTATGAGTATATATAAATTTTGTTTTATTAACTTCCCGATAAGGACGTTATTGTAATCACCCCGAAATCGAACTTTTTCAATTCGGCCTGTAACTGGTGACTTAAGGGTACCAAAATGATCCCCGAAAAATTCTCCGTCAATGTCTGTGTGTGTGTGTGTATGTTTGTATGTATGTGCCCGAAATTTTGTTCAAAGGGTGTATAACCGGTACCTTCATGTCCGCTCGAGTTGTATGCAAGGGACGCTAGTTCCGTTAATTCATCCCAATTCGTATGTTCATTTGCGTATTGTTTTAAATATTCTGATAAAACATGATGTAATCTTTCTGGCGCGCCGTTACTCTGTGGCCTATAGGCTGTTGTGCAATATTGAGTGATTCCGAATTTCCTAGCTACGTGTTTCATGCGGCTTGACATAAAATTCGCGCCTTGATCGGTGAGAATACTTCACGGCGCACCAAAATAGGCGATGAACTTTTTTTATGGAAGTTTTAGCGATTTCTTTGCAAGTTATAGTTTGTAATGGCATGGCGAGCGAATATTTAGTTAATTGTTCTTGCAAAGTAAGAATATAAATGTTATTATTTTTAGTCTTTTTCAAGGGTCCGACTATATCCATGGCTATTTTATAGAGAAATTATTTTGGGGTATTTTGGCGTTTTTATTCGAAAAAACTTCTTAGCCTGACATGTTCGGCAGTTTCGTATGAATTCAATCACGTCTTTTCTCATCCCAATCCAAAATAATTTTGTCTCAATCGGTCGCATACGTTGGTGGTACCTTTATGACCGTTAATCCGGCTCGCGTGGTATTCCTTTCATATTTCCTGTCTATCGGCTTCGGGCGGAATAACTACGGCTTGTGTACATATTGTTGTCGTCATATCGATTCCTAGAAAAATCTCCGCTATAAAGCGTTCTACAGTCTCCCATTCGATGTCGTCGAAGCTGTTAGTTTTGTTTATGTTTAATGTTTTGATGTCCACGTCAACGACTGCATTGGAAACTGATACAAGCCCATCGCGGAGATCGACCTCGGCGATAATGTCGGTCCAGCAATTTCGGACTGGTGGAATGAGAACATGTTTATTCATGTATGGCACTAGTTTAGCACGCCCGAGAGTTACGTTATCGAATGAAAATTCAATTTTGTCCAATAGCTATATTGCTCCATTATCACAAGATTTACCTCTAACGGTTGTAAATATCAAACAATGATCTTGGCGGATTGCCAAATTGTCTCGACATTCAATTATTGGATCACTAATTACTCTAGAATTCGGAGGGTTACGCCTTGAGTTAATTTCTGCTCAAACGTTGGCTCTAGATATGATTGATTCTTCGGAACTGCTAGCGGTATCCATGTCCACATTCGTTTCTTCGGTTTCTCTATGAGAATCTATACGCGAGTGCAAATCTTCGCTAAAATTTCCTCGTACTTCATCTACTAAATTCGAAAAAGTTGGTAAATCTAGTATCCCAGTAACACATAAGGGTTCATTGTAATCTTCTTCCATGGATGGTTCACTCGTTTGAAACTGCGAATCTCTATCTATTGCGCTATTCGCGTCATTATCTGTTAGTTCATTGCTATTATCAAGTGCCTCTTGACTTCGATCTCTAGGCCTATTCATTGGAATTTGTGGTTGCGCTTCATTATCGTTATCTGAATGTTCACTATCGAATGAATCGTTATTTCTCCTGCTAACCAGTGTGTCTAGACTTTCTTGAATATTCAACTTCCTGTTAATAGGTGACTTAGTTCGTACTTCATTATCGTCTACCGTGGGTGGGTCTCGTCTTGTCCGCGCATAGACATTTCTATTCCCGGCAGGCTCGAATCGAATTTCACCATCGCGGCTTTCGTTACTATCTGACTCAGTGCGAGTTTCATTATCGTCTGCCGTTGACAGATCTCGCGTTTCACGCCTGACAAGGTTCCCGTTATCGTCTGACTGTACTTGGGTCTCACGGGTTTGAGTAATATTTGACTCACCACAATTATCGATATTGATCTCTGGGGATTGAATGTAAGTGTCGTTACTTGTACTGCTAACTATTTCTCCTCTTTTTCGTAATTCTCTGCCCGCTCTTTCCATTTTCGTGTTGATGGGTCTGTATAGATGGATTCGGACGAACTCGAATCCATTCCAAAATGAATAGTCTTTGAATATCGATTGTTATATTGTTATTTATATCGTCGTTGTCGATTAAATGATTTATTTCTGTCGCGTTATAAAGTGAGTTCTTTGAACTAATTTCTGAACTCTCTATCGGAATATACCGAAATAAGACATCGGCGTTTGCGTTAATTAGACCCGGTATATATATGACTGTATAGTCGAAATCCTGCATGTGTAATCTCTACCGTACAATCCTCGAGGTAGCAGACGACACCGAATTAAGCCATGTCAATGGCCTATGGACTGTCACTAGCGTAACCTTACGACCATATATATAAGGCCTAAAATAATCTACTGCGTAAACGATAGCGAGCATTTCCCTTTCTATTGTCGAATAGCTTCTTTCCGCTTTATTCCGTACTCTAAAGATATATGCGACGGGAAAATCCCTGCCAATCTCGCCTAGGCTGAGAATAGCTCCGATCCCATAGGCACAGGCATCAGTGGTTATTACAAATTTCTTCGTGAAATATGAATATTGCAAAACCGGGGATTTGCACAACGCATCCCTTAACTCGCAAAAGGCCTGGTTTTCTTCATCTCCCCAATTAAATTTTGTGTCCTTTTGTAATAGGACCGTGAGTGGTTTCGAAATTTGCCCGTAATTGGGGATGAATCGACGATAATACCCGGTGAGACTGAGGAATTGTCGAATATTCTTTCGATTAACGGGTCTCGGAAATTCTTTCACGACTTTCAATTTCTTTGGTTCTGAACGCAAAGCTTCGGCTAAAATGATGTGGCCAAGGTAGGTAGTTTCGGATTTTAGGAAATGACACTTATCGGGTTTTTGTTGAAGCTAGCTTTCCTTAATCGTTCGCTTAGTTTGTTAAATTTTTCTATGTGCTCTTCTAGCGTTTGGGAATAAATCACAATGTCGTCCATATAGACAAAAATCTCTTTGCCTTGTAACCCTATCAATACCCTATCCATCATTCTTTGGAATGTTGGTGGTGCGTTTTTGAGGCCAAACGGCATACGAGTAAATTCGTAGTGCTGATAAGGAGTAGAGAAAGCGGTTTTATGAATATCGTCTGGATGCATCGGGATCTGATGAAACCCACTAGCTAGATCGAAGCTAGAGAAGTAACGCGCGTTTCCTAATTGATTGAGGATTTCATTGATGTTTGGTAATGGATATGCATCTCCTATCGTTTTTTCATTAAGCGATCGATAGTCTACGACCATTCTCCATCTGTTATTCCCCTGGGAGTCTTCCTTTTTGGGAACCACCCAGATTGGCGAACTGTACCGTGAATCGAATGGTCGAATTATACCTCGACTTTCGAGTTCGTTACATGTTTAATGATTTCATCTTTATGAAGAGGTGAAAAGCGATATTGTGTCTTAAAAACTAGGCTATCATCGGTAGTATCGATTTAGTGGAAAATAACATTCGTGCCTCCGAGTGGTTCTCCTTTCAGGACAAGTAAATCTTGATTGATATTTATGAGGTCATTGATTGCGAATTTTTGCTGTTCGTCTAAATGGTCTAGATTGATGAGGGATTTTATTTTCCAAGCGCGATGAGGTGTAAGATCTTCAGAGTTTATGGTGTGCATATGAAATTGCGAAGGCGAAGCAGTAGCAAACCAATCGATTTTTCTATGTAAGTAATTGAGCCTTTCGATTTGTGAGTTCGACTCTTCTAAGACTCGTTCTTGATTATCGAGTTTACCCGTTATATATTCGTCCCCTTCGGGTGTCAACCAATAGCAATACCCCATTTTTATTACTGGCGTAGGTATGATTACATCTGTCTCGCCCTCGTTAATGGCCTTGATGAACACGGTTACCTGTATATTCAATTCTGGAGTGCCTATCACCGATACTTTTTCCGTGATGCAAATGTCCGATACGAGACCAATTGTTGGTGAATCTTTGGTTAATTTGACTGAAATTGCATAAGACGATTGTTTTGGAATGATTTGACAGTATATGAAATTTCAGATATTTCCATTACTACGTCGGGGAATGAGAATGTTAAATATTCGTATGAAAACGTGGCTCTAAAATTGTGAAAAAATTCAGCTCCTATTATTACTGCTTGGGTGATAGGAAATTCATTGCTTACGACATGAAATTTAACTTGATGATGGTACAAGGTAATGAGAGCTGTGCCAATAGTTCTAATGTAACTGTGAGTAATTGCGTGCAACTCGATTATTTCTTTATCGTTCATGGGAGCGCGAAATTCGAGGGCCCCCAATTTGATAAGATTAACTCCAGCTCCACTGTCTATCATCAAGACCGTGGGAAGTTTCAACTGTGACGCATATACGATGACTGAGGCTATTCGCGTTTTCTTGATCTTCATATGAGCAATACGTGCGGATTCGGCAGCTATTTTATTATGAGGTTTTATTGATTTATCGGTATTGGTATTAGATAATCTATCCGTATTATCATCGGCACGGCGTGAATTTCCGTTCGCGGGATTCTCGGGAAGGCGTTGGCTAGTCGTAGCGTTAAATGATCTTTTAAATTTGACTTCTCCTCCCGTATGCTTTTCAATTCTCAGGAATGGTTTTTTTCAGGTTTTTAACTTCCCAATTGTTCGGGAAGTTATTGTAATGACCCCGAAATCGATTTTTTTTTGTTTCCACAGGTGACTGGTGTCTTAAGTGTACTAGAAAGATCCCCAACAAATTCTGGATCCATGTATGTGTGTGTGTGTGTGGGTGTGTTTTTGTTTTTTGTTTTTTTTTCCACTCTTTCTCTATTTGTATTCACCCACGTCCCCGCTGGTAAGCATTACTACATGGGCAATACTACGGATCAGAGTACCCACCCATTGCGGCTGGGGCCGACTTCGCCGTTTCAGCTCATCGTATTTCTGATCACAGGGTAAACCTCCAGAAACCCCTGTGATACGATGGCGGGCGTCTACGATGGAACCCTCCCCCCCCCCGCGCGACGGGTCGCGTTCGGTCGCGGCTCACGGTCTCACTTCATGGATACCGCCGACGGCACACACGGAATGTTCCTGCCATCGGTCGGAGTCCGTCAGAAAATATTTTTCAGAACAAATATTTTGCAGTGAGCGGGAATCGAACGCGGAACCTTTGGAATAGTAGGCAGACACTCTACCCACTACACCAAAGCCCGGTCGGTTGTGTGGGTGTGTGTGTGTATATGTATGTATGTATGTATGTGGCCAAATTTTGATCCCGCATTGCTCGCGAACGAATGAAGGATTATGAAAATTGCAATCGAAGCGTCTGCATGTAACTTAGAGTCGATTAGATTTTGATGAAAATTGGTATAGCCTATATATTGTTAATAACAATTTGAATTGTTCATAACATTCTCCTGAGTGAACGGTTGGAGGTAGCGAAAAATTTATACAAGGAAAGTTGTTCCTAGTGCAAAACTACACATATTATGTTGAGTAATTTAACTTCCCGATTATTGGAGAAGTTATTGTAATGATCCCGAAATCGATATTTTTCCTTTCTTCCTGTGATTGGGGTTTTAAGTATACCAAAATGATGTCCAACAAATTTTGAATCGATGTCTGTGTGTGTGTGTCTATGTCTGTATGTATGTGTGTTTCCGAAATTTTGATCCTAGGTTTCTCACGAACGAATGAAGCTATCGAGACCGTCAATATTGGAATCGAAAGCATTTGCATGTAACTTAGAGGGGATTAGATTTTGGGTGAAATTGGTGTAGTATGCATATTGTTATTAACAATTTTAATTGTTTATCATGTTCTATTGCATAAACTATTGGAGTTAGCGCAAAATTGATCTGAGAAAAGTTGTTCCCCATATAAAAATGCGTAATTTATGTAGAATGACTTTTTTCTCAAATTGGCATAATTAAGGAGGTATGACCATCTCAACAATTATGTCTGTAGTGAGTGAACGAATGAACACAGAGCTGTCATGGAGGCCTCAATCGAAGAATTTCCATTTAAAATCGAGCAGATTGCATTTTGGATGACATTCGGGGAGTATATATGCAATGTTATTAACAATTGCAATTGTTTATACGGTTCCACTGGGTAAAATATTAAAGTTAGCGAGAAACTTATCGGAAGAGAACTATTTCTTATATGAAAATACATCTTTTACGTGGAATGACTTTTTTCCAGAATTTGTATAATCAAGGAGGTATGGTCGTTCGAGCAATTTGAAATACGGGAACAATGCATATCACCAGGGTCGTTCCTTATACAAAAATGCACATTCAGTATGACTTTTACCAATATAGGTTAGAACATATCGCAAGTTGAACTACATAGTTGGCGAATGAATATGTCGACGATTGCGGGAAGGATACCAAAGAGTGAGATAATTAGGAACGTACAGAGGTAGGGAGGGTAAGTAGGCGGACGAATTCCAGTTGAATATTTTTATGCGGCTTGAAAATCGAACTAAATCGATCGCGTGCAGTAATTATTAGCCACAAGTTCAATTATTGATATCACTGTTGAGTTTGCTCATCACCACGGTTGCATGCTTATGCTGTGCTGAAAGACAAAATCGTGCAGTTTTGTTTGTGCCCCGTATGGGGCACACACATTTGCACACCACTCGTTTTTTTCCGTAATTCGCATAGTTAGGGAGTTATGGCCAATTAAAGAACAATATGTAGGATCAATGAGTGTCGCGAACGTAAATGAGAATGCAACAGGGGGAAATGCAAAATATCGACATATATATATATATACATATATCTATATTAACTTCCCGATATAGAGAAGTTATTGTAATGACCCCGAAAATCGAAAGTGATATTTTCACTTTTCTCGACATTTCACATCATCCTGAGTCGTTTCCCGAAAGGTGTTTGTATGTGTGTATGTGTGGGTATGACCGAAAACTACGTTTAACGTTTCCGAAGAAACCCACGTAGCTATTTCCGTTTTTTTTCATCGACGCGACTTACTATTCTCCAGGTCTGAAAGAAACGATTTATGCGACAAATGATTCGTTCGAAAATGATTGAACGAAAAATTGTTACTAACAAATTCAATTGTTTATATCGCACTATAGCAAGAACGGTTTGAGATACGAAAAAAAGGATTCAATAAAAGTTGTTCTCCGCCACGAAATACACATTTGACATTTTATGACTTTTTTCGATAACCCCTGTAATTAATTGTTAGTAACAAAAAAGATTATTTATATCCCACCGGCGTGAGAACGGTTGAAGATATAAAACAAATTAGTTGATGAAAGTCGTTCCTCACAGAAAAATACATATTTAATGTTATATAAATTTTGTGGCTGCTACAGATCGTTTATTGTTCTTAACAAATTCAATCGTTTAGATCGCTCCATCGCAAATACGGTTGGAGGTGCAAAACAAAGCGTTGAATGAAAGTCGTTCCACACGTAAAAATACACATTTGAAGTTTTATGCCTTTTTAACGTCCCGGCATAGGGACGTTGATGTAATGAGCCCGAAAATGGAAAGTCAAATTTTCATGATATTTTCACTTTTCTCGACGTTACACATCATCCTGAGTCCTTTTCCGAATAGTGTTTGTACGTGTGTATGTGTGTGTGTGTGACTAAAAACTTTTTTTAACGTTTCCGAAGAAACCAACGTAGCGATTGACGTTTTTTTTTTTGATCGACGCTACTTACTATTCATCAGGTCTGAAAGGAAGGATTTATGCGACAAATGATTCGATCAATTGTTACTAACAAATTCAATTGTTTATAGCGCTCTATCACAAGAACGGTTTGAGATACGAACAAAAGTGTTAAAAGTAGTTCCCCGCTACGAAATACGCATTTGATATTTTATGACTTTTTTTGATAACACCCGTAGTTAATTGTTAGTAACAAAAACGATTGTTTATATCGCCGCAGTGTGAGAACGGTTGAGAATACGAAACAAATTAGTCGATGAAAGTTGTTCCACACACGTAAATACATATTTCATGTTGTGTAATTTTTTTTGCTAACACCGATAGTCAATGGTTAGTAACAAATTCAATTGTTCAGATCATTCTATCGGAAGAACGTTTCGAGATTAGGGATGGGCGATATTCTTCGATTAATCGAAAACATCGATTTTTCTGGAAAAAACATCGATGTTTTTCATCGGTGTTTTCAATTGTCGATTAATCGATTTTTCGATGTTTTCTCCTAAACATCGATGTGTTTTGGGCCATTGAAACAAAAAATTCCATTTTTTTATATATTCTAATAATTTAAATATATCAATATCGAATCGAAATATATGATATAAGTTAATTAAAATTAATTGAACGTTGAAAGTACGCAAAAAAAAATATAATAGATACAATATAAAAGTTGGATTTATTTATAGGGTTAAATTATTACTTATATGTTTACATATATCGTTCCCTCTATCGCAGTTTCGACATCAATTCAGCTTCACAGGTTCGCTAGAAATAATGAATGAAAAATATTTTGATAAAATATGCGACAAACTACTCAATAATTTTGCATTTATGGTATTTGTTATTACTCACTAAAAAATACCATCCATTGATCGATAAAACATCTCAATGTCGTCATCTCCGTTGCTCACGCCACCACTGTCGACCAGATTATGCACAAATGTTGCAACAAATTCATCGTCCTCTGAAATTATTTTGGGAAATGAGATACATTTCAAATTTATTTCAAGTTCAATTGATATATTCAATAGTATTGCATGAAAAAACATACTCAGTAAACGTAGATACAGCTTTAAGATCAGCCCATCAAGACGGAATGGATCCTGCATATTGATGTAAATTGAAAATTTCCTCCTCGAGCTTTGTGCGTGTTCTGAAAATAAACGGGTAATTGAACAAAGCAATGTGCCACGATTATGAGAGGGCTTTAAAGAAAATCTTTGACATACACACCTGTTATCGTGATACCATCTATGACGGCGTCTTTCATTAGAAGGTTATTGTCGTTAATGGTTGTTTCCCACGTAAAATTTACGCCGTAAAGACATTGGGCAAAGATGAAGAGCCAATCACACTTGCCCAACCAATCCGAACTATACTTAAATTCTAGCGAAAATGGTGACGGACTGATGGAACAATAGTAACGACGACATAATAGTCCCTAGAGCAGTTATGGCAGAGCCCATCAGGTGGCTCACCCAGTTATGTTGATGACCGCGAATATACACGTTTAAAAAAAAAGTTTACGTTAAACAATTAGTTGAAAAAAAGAAGATTGCAGTTTTCTCAGCATGAACTGTGAAAAAGCTAGTAAGTAGTTTATTTTATCTACTTGAATGATCTATCGAAGCATTCTGAATATACAAATATCGCCACCGGTGCAAATAATCTAAAATTACATTCTGGTTTATCATCAATGAATCTCAGCTCAAAATTTTGAAAATTTTTATCCTTCATAAATAATCTTTTCCTTTTTAGAACGAACCTGTGACAGATTGTTCAGTTTTTTTCACTTTGAACAAAGGGCAACCTTATGCCATCAATGGGATTGACTATCTAACGTATATGCAGATAAGACGTCAGTTTAAATATTGAAACTATCCTGAAATTCAACCCATAATCTGAATATATGTAAAATGATAATTATCTTACAGAGAATAAGGAGGCAGCGGAGAAGTTCTGCATGGATCTCCTCACAAGAGGCGATATCCCTTTAAGTCAAGACGGGAGAATTGACTCCATCCACATGAGCATTGAGTTTATATATGAATTGGAAGACAACTAGTTATTTTAAATAACGAGAAGAGACGAAATTCTTATCTAATTTTTTTTCTGGAATAGTTGTTTCATCTGAAAAAAATGAGTGAATTGAAATTCTGTTTTTTATGGAAATGTGACATACCCACTGACAATATGTAAAATACCTGAATTTCCAGCGAAGAACAATGTAATTATGTATGGGATGACCAACACGATGAGGCACTAGGAGACGATTTAATCGATCAAGCTCCAGACACAAATTCTAACAACTCTAATTCTGAACCCTCTCAACAACACTCAAACAGCTCAAGCAGTGCCAGAGAAAGGCTTAAAAAATTTCAATGTTCCACTGATGCAACTGAAACCGGCAAGGATAATGATATTTTCTTTTCGAATCACAGAATTCACTCGCCATACAATTCATCCCCATTAACTATCATAATTTATGCATAAAAATTAAGAAAATTTCGTTCACAGGTGATGGTGCACTCCAATCTCAGAAGAAGTCACCCACTGTCTCGACTTCTACGCCGGTGATCGGAGGTCAAAAGGGTGCTTTTCCATGCATTTAAAAATTTAATTCGCTTTCATGATGCCAATAATGCGATAATTGGGTGATAGTGTCTAAGCTGTCTCAATTCATAACTTGAATTTCTCATAAGTTTCGTGATTTATTGTTTAGGAAACAGAGCAGTCTGGTTTGGAAACATTTCAGCAACGTAGATAAGTTCACAGCGAGATGTCAGCTCTGTGGAAAAATGTACAAGCATAATACGAATACCAGCAATATGTTACAACACCTCCATCGAAAGCATTCTGATTTTATGATAGTACAGAAGTCCAAGAAACGGAAAATGGATTCGTCTCCTGAGAACCCTTCTGATGAGCCACTGTCGATTGGAAAGAGTGGATCTGCATTTCCTCGTAATCCGTCTACCATTACTAGTGCATTTTCACGTCAGAAATCTTATGCAGGTTCCTCATTCATCATTGTCATTCCTATCTTTCGATCTTTCTCATAAACTATCTCTTCATCGCCCATTCTTTGCATTCAATTACAGATCGTGGGGAGAACGCCAATCGAATAACCATGGTTCTTTTATATTTGACATGTGTGGCAAAAGTGCCTGTTTCCATCGTGGGGAATGAAGCATTCAAAGTGTTTATGACCGTGCTGGCCCCCCTCTACAAACTCCCTAGCCGTAAAACAATTATGACGCAAATCCAAGCTCGATATGAAGTGGTGAAGCAACCATTTAAGGAGATTATAGCACGCGCTGAATCGTATACCCTCACATGCGACAACTGGACCGATGTTGGAAACACAAGTTACCTTGGTGTAACAATTCATTTTTTGACATCGTCTTTGCAGATGAAGACTGACTGCTTGGGGGTATTCCCCCTCAATACTAACCACACAATTCCTTATCTACTTAAGAATTTGTTAAAGGTCATTGACGACTTTGGCTTGCAGAAAGATAAAATCATGGCCGCTGTCAGCGACAGTGCTGCAAACATAAAAGGTGCAGTTAGAGAACTCGTTAGATCTCACCGACAACTGGCTGGTTTTGCTCATATTCTTTCCCATCTAATACCAAGTACACTGGTGTCTTTTGAACCGATAAAACAAATAATTCCAAAGGTGAAGAGTATTGTCGGCCTCGTTAGACACAGCACAGTTGCTACTGATGAATTAATCAGATTGCAAGAACGCCATGGTCAAGTCCCCCTCCAATTTATTATGCATGTTCCAACGAGGTGGAATTATACCTTGACAATGATCCGGAGATTCTTAGCATTGGAGGCGTACGTGTACCCAGTGACGATGAAATGCAAAAATAGCCCAGATATGTTGAGTAAGGAAGAGATAGCAATATTGAAGGACTTGGTGGATCTCATGGAACCAATCGAGTCAGGAATCACTACCATCGGTGGTAGTAGCCATGCTACAGGCAGTCTCGTAATTTCTCTGGTTCGCGGAATTGTCACTGTCCTTAAAAAACTAACTCCAGAGACAGGACTTGCTAAGCAGTTCCAGGAGGCACTTTTAGCACGAGTGGCAGAGAAATTCAAAGATTTGGAATGGATGCCCTTGTTAGGGCAAGCCACACTGTTGGATCCAAGATTTGAAAAAGTTGCCTTTGAAAAACCATTGGCAGTCGCTACTCATCTACAGCGAATTAATAAATTACTTAAAGATGCAAAACAGGAGGAAAATGAGAAGAAGGAAAACCCAGAAGTAAACGTTCAGAGGACAACTCTAAGCTTGTGGGATCCTCATGATGACTTGGTCGAAAAGCAAGCTCCTGAAGTGGAGGAACAGGGATATCACTCCGAACTACGTCAGTATTTAAGGGCCAAAGTTATTCCTCGTGAGGAGAATCCATTCCAGGAATGGGAGAGACCTACCTATCCAACACTTTATCCTCTGGCCATTAAATATCTCAGCATTATCGCCACATCGGTTCCATCTGAAAGAATTTTCTCCCATGCTGGGAAAATAAAAAGTGATGATCGCTCCAGATTGACGGGTGAGAATTTGAACACTCTACTTTTTTTAGGAAGTCTGACTCGCGAAGAATGGGGCCTGTACGAGTAGGTTCGAATTGAAACGTGAAAACATTAGAAGCATAGTGATATGTATGATAAGTCCTTGATGACGATCAAAATGTTTGGTTGTGAAACTTTCTTGTCAACGAAAATTATAGTAATAACGATAAATATGAGTTATAATATGTGCTAAAGCTTTCAAAGACTGAAGTACTTTAATAAAGTAGTTATCTTCGGCGTCTTTATCTATGTGATGTTAAAATATTCTAATATTCTAATTTTTGTAGAAACTGGACTGACTTGTTGCATATGTTTGTATAATGTAATAATATCATTTTCTCCCGATTAAAAATTATCTGTTCATCTCTCTCTCCAGTTATTTTTGATCACCTCAGAAGCCTGAGTCATTCAAAAATTAATCACAAATATATTTTTAGAAATGTCGTCGAGATTCAATGGAAATCTGCTTCACATACAGAACGGTGATTATCCGTATCCGGTAAGAAAAAAAAAGCACACGTAATGGAAAAATAACCAGGAATGATTAACCATCATTTTCTGCCCACAGAGCGTCCAATAACTCAACTCCACAGCATCTTGATCTCGATTGGGAGACAAAAAACTGCGAAATTACTGTAATAAAATGAGTTGTCAAATTTCAGTGGCTTATTTTTGTATTTGATTCTTTTTTATTTTTCTTTATCATGTGGAAAAACATCGATTTTTCAAATAATCGATGTTTTTTCGAAAATCGATTCACAACATCGATGTTTTTGAAAACATCGATTATTCAATAATCGATTGTTTTTTGAAACATCGCCCATCCCTATTCGTGATACGAAACAAAGGGTGTTATGCAAGTCGTTTCACACGTAAAAATATACATTTAACGTTCTGTGACTTTTTTGCCAACACCCATAGTTAATTGTTCTTAACAAATTTTATTGTTCATCCAACTACTTCATATTAAGAATTACAATTTTTTTTAATATTTAGAAATTTCAGAAACTTTATAAAGTCTATAATTTAAGACATCGACGGAAATTGTGGATTTAATATATACGGCGGAACGATCGGGAAGTGATTGGTTCGTCCCGTAGAGGGTCATACCCACATCCCATTTATTCTTCCAATAGTCATAGTTAATTGTTTTTAACAAAAAGGATTGTTCATATCACTGCATCATGAAAACGGTTAAAGAAACGAAACAAATTTGTTATATTTTTCTTTAATTATTATTAAGAACTTTCTCACACAAATATTCGTAGTTCATTTTATTGCCCGTTTTACACGTCCATGTTGTTCTACATAAAACTTCCGACTATATTGGGTTCGTCAGCAGTATTATAAATATCGTAATAAAATAGAAAATATCAATTCTCACAAATATGGCGCATAGACATCCAGGGCACGTGATAACCTAAGCGTGGTACAAAAAAATGAGAAAATCTCGCACTACTGATCCAAACCATCGACTAGAAGGAAACTATAATCGCATGAATATAGTCTGTAGATATATGGGCGTATCCCCTCAACGGATATTCACCAAATATATTTTTACTGGGTTTCCGCAGGTGGTCTCGGGATTCCACAATTATGATTAGTTATTATATTTTATTTTATGCTTACCCAGGTGGTATTTTTGTTACGATACAAACCTATTCGCAAATGCAGCCCCAAGGAGTCTCTTTTTGTGTACAATGATCCCGATGGCTATCAATGATTAACTGGACACATTTTATTTGAATTTCACACAAAAAAAACGTATAGCGGAGATTGCTCAGAGCCTCGTCGAGTTCGCTGCACAGCTTACCTAATCCGAAAAATATTACGTCTTACTCGTTCAGAGGTCAGGATCAGAAAGACGCTCGTGGCTCACGTGCAAATTCGAGTATCCGTAAAATTTTTGTTCCATTCCCCCTTCTACAAAGCCCGTCTAACGTGACTGTGAGGGAAACCATCGGCAGTTCAACCACTATAAATTACTCAATGAAAGTTGTTCCACAACGAAAATACACAGTTCATGTTGTACAACTTTTTTTGCTAACACCGATAGTTAATAGTTATTACCACATTCAATTCACTGTCGTGGCAGCGCTGTGTTCCTTCGTTCAGTCATTACAGACATAATTGCTGAGACGGTCATACCTCCTTAATTATGCAAATTGTCAAAAAAAGTCATTTTACATATAATACTTATTTTTATATGGGGAATAACTTTTCTTTTCTGAATTTTACGCTACCTCTACTAGTTTATGCAATACAAGATTATAAACAATTGGAATTGTTAATCTTCTTATATATAAAATTCTCATGTCACGGTGTTAGTCATTATACTCCTCCGAAATAGCCGACCGATTTTCGTGAAATTTTGTATATATATCGGTTAGGCCCGAAAATCGGACAACATCTATTTTTCACCCCCTAAATGTGCAGGGTGGTCGATCCCTAATGATATTCCTCCTAAATGGCACCACCGATTTTCGTGAAATTTTGTGTACATATCCGTTAGGTCTGAAAAGCAGGCAACATATATTTTTGATCCCCCTAAATGTTAAGGGTGGTTCATACCTAATTTTTTTCTTCTATTTTTTCGACAAAATTTTTTGTTTTCATTTTTTTATGATACAGCATATAGAAATACATACACATTTTTTATTCTATCAACAAATCCGCAATAGCGTTGCTAGGTGACAATGGAATATAATAATTTCACATAACCCGACAAACGTTGTTTTGACATGTATATTTTTTGTAGACAACATTTTTACATTGCCAAAAATGCCGGGTTAGACTGTTTTATATATTGTACATGAAATTTTTTGATAATAGTTTTAAATACAATCGAAAAGGTGATCGTATTTAATAAACATCCATGTTTTATTATTGTGAAAGGTAAGTCAGATAATACCCAAATGAATATAATTTTAAGTCAGTGTTTTTTACAAATACACTGACAGAAGGATTTATTAACTATTAATAATTCATTGAAATACAATTAGTTAATTCATTACATTTAAAAAAATATTTTGTACACGTCCATAAATATTTAGTTAGGAAGACAGTGCATTTATTAATAGTTCATAAGTATTTATTAATAGTGAACAAATGTTTATGTCACAACTATCATTATTATTATTGATATGCTCTGTCAACAGTGTTACTATCTACAGGTTTCAGATCAGCAAGCTTTGATAGTGCTTAATTTCCACACTCCGGGGTTTGTAGACCTAAGCTGTGCAATACCTTCCCCGTTCATGTGCGCAATCTTCTGCCTCTCACTCAGTTCAAGACCCATTTGAGGATCTGGCTCCAATCCTGGGACATCCGATGATGCTACCGTATTCAGCAAAGTCGTCGGATTGTGCAATGATCATTATCCATTACTACTATTCTTGAGTTTCTGATCTCCCCTTTTTTTTTTGAGTGAAACTTCTTATGGGACTATAAAAGGTGTTACGCTGTTCGGTCACTTACGGGGGGTGGGGGTGAGGGTAAAGGGTGGGTGGTAGCGTGGGTCGAGGTTTGGGGGGGGGGGGGCGACGGTCGAGGGTCGAAAGATTACGAAGGATGCCGAAGGATTCCGAAGATTGTCGAAGGATGCCGAAGATTTCCGAAGGTTGCCGAAGATTGCCGTAGGTTGTCGAAGCGGGCCGAAGATTGCTCAAGTTTGCCAAAGGATTCCGACGGTTGCCGAAGGTTACCGAGGCATTCCGAAAGGCATCGATGGTTGCCGAAGATGACCGAAGGATTCCGAAAGGGTTACGAAGGGTGCCGAAAGATTCCGAAAAGTGCCGACGATTGCTGACGGTTGCCGACGGATTTCGAAGGGTGCCGAAGGATTCCGAAGGGTGCCAAAGGCGTCCGAAGGGTGTGCAAGCATTCCGAAGCGTGACGCAGGATTGCAGAGTGTGCCGAAGGATTCCGATTGCGGGCTAGGGTCGAATGCTGCGGGGGGGGGGGGGGGGGGGGAGGAGGGTTGAGTGTGGCGGAGGGGCGATTGCCGGGGGTTGACAGCGGAAAGGCGCGGAGGTTTTTTTACAATGATAAGTCAAAATCAAATGTTCTAATCTTCTCCCGTCCTACAAAAGCTTTACCATTCTACACCTTCATTATTTTATCTAAAGTGTTATTTCAAATGAATAAGGAAAAATTCCTACTCCTCTTCTGAAGTCCCGCTTCTCTGGCGTATCAGGAACTACACGCCCATTTTTTTTAAATTTGATCTACATCTTACTCTGTTCCCCTCTTTAAGTAATGCTTATCATCTCAATAATGCGTAACCTAACCTATTCGTGCATTCGCTGTCGATCACTTATGTTTACTCTTTCAGCTATTTAATCATTTATATTTCATGATTTTATGTTATTTTTTTTTATTTTCTGTTATAATTTTCTATGTAGTCTAATCACGTATTCTGTTTGTTTAACTATCTAAACAATAAACTTCATTATCTATCTGTGTATCAACAGTCAGCAATGCCAAAAAGACCCAAAGGGGTGAATTTGAGTCGTCCAACGGTCAATTCTACAGCCGCGTGATATGGAAGAGCACACAACATCAGGCGAACAAATCGAAGAAAAGCATGGAAATGCCCGTGTGAGCATGGTGCAGTTACGTTAATCACAATCGCAAGAGGCACGAGATGAACGTAATCAATAAAGACAACTACAACGAAGAGAAACGCGTAGATTCATAGTTCTAGAATGTACTCAATTCGTACATTCAATTATGCTTCCAAATGACATCGTTTGGAGCAACAGAAATAGTTAACAATATTGCTTCAAACCGTCAACAATTTAATCCCACGTTCAGAATCAAAGGCCAAGTGTATCACAAAGTCGGCTCATTGCTGCCAATGTCAAACGAATCTCATAACTTTTTACAAATCTACTTTATGGGTGGCGAGGACCCCAAACGTGCAATCGCCAATTGTGTGGATGCACGCTGTAACGACCACAATCGCAATTCACCTTTTGCCAGGCGTATCGTGGACGCTCTGTTAAATGAGGACAATGACTTATCGAAATTATTTAAATCACACATGCACAAGCTACAAAGTGACAATCACACTATTGTCATCAATCCTGATAGAACACCAGCTGGAGAGCATATACGTAGATTCAACGCATCTGTTGTTGACGACGTTGCTGGAATGATGGTTGGCGAGCGTACAGCTACGCGACAAATCGTGATTCGAAAAAGAAATGATGATCTTCAGTTCATCAGTGACACGCACCGTTCATATGACGCTCTCTTTTATTCGTATTGTTTGATGATTAGACGCGGCCGAGACAACATCATTTTACGTTTTCGTGAGCTTTGTCAACAATTCATGGTCGACATGTATGTGAAGATAGAAAGTGAACGACTACAATATTTGCGACATAATCAACAGAAGCTGCGTGCGGAAGAATATATCTACTTGCGAGTTGCTATTGCCAACAACGCGGACACTGCTGGAGTTGGTAACTTTGTTATCTTACCATCATCGTACATAGGTAGCCCGCGTCACATGCGGTCACATGTAATCCAAAGTGGCAAGGAATTACATCGTTGCTATTACCAGGACAAAATGCAATACATCATCATGACATTACAGCATGTGTGTTTAAACAAAAATTAAAGTCATTAATCAACTTTATTAGTAAATTGCATGAATTTGGGCCCACACGATGTCGGATGTATTCAGTCGAGTGGCGAAAGCGTGGATTACGTCATGCTCACATTTTAGTTTGGTCTGTCGATAAAATACGTCCTGAAGACATCGATAGTTTAATTTCTGCAGAGATTCCAGATGCGTCTACTGATCAATTACTATTTGATATTGTCACTACAAACACGATTCATGGTCCTTGCGGAAATCTGAATCGTTCATCACCTTGCATGGTAGACGGAAAATGCACAAAACGCTTTCCTAAACATTTCACTAACGATACAATCACACATATTGATGGATATCCAATATATCGTCGAAGAAGTACCGAAAATGGCGGACAATCGTTCATTAGAACTATCAAAAACGCAGAAATTGACATTGACATTCGGTGGGTGGTACCATATTCACGTCTACTGAGCAAAACATTCAACGCTCATTTTAATGTTGAGTCATGCGGTTCGGTGAAGAGTCGAACTACAGTACGATACTGTATCAATGGCAGGCATTGTTAGTCGCAATGTTCCACTACTAAATGACGAACGAAAAATTATTTACGACCGCATTGGGAAACACCATGCTTTTCTCACGGACAACTATATGTGGCATGTTCTCGCGTGGGAAAACCACACAGTTTATTTGTGCTGGCTAAAGACGGACTAACCAAGAATATTGTACACTCCATTGGGCTAAGCGATTAATTTTCCTTTTTTTCAAACTGTCAAAATTGATAAAGAATAGTTATAATTTTAAAGATATACGTAAAGTTAATGAAGATTAATTTATCAACCTAAATAAAATATACTTCAATTATTTGCAACACCCTCGATTACAAGTACATCCCCGCACACTTATCGTAAATAGTTATTTTTATTGATGTAAAAAAATATTTTATAAAAAAAATATACATGTTAAAACAACGTTTGCCGGGTTACCTAGTAACAATATATATACTGCACCAATTCCACCCAAAATCTAACCAGCTCTAAGTTGAAAGGAGACGCGTCGATTGCGCTATTGAGCATCTCCCTCGCATCGTGCGTTCGCGAGATATCGTTCGACAAAGTTTTTGTCCACGGACAGACACCTTCACACACACACACATACATCATCGTAAAAATGATCGGGGAGTGTGCTGGAGACCTTGAAACGCGAAGATATGATGAAAATTCGATTTTCGAGGTGATTACAATAAGTCCCCTCCGGGAAGTTCAAAATACATATTCGATGTTTTCTGACTTTTTTGGCTAGCACCCATAGTTAATTGTTATTAACAAAATCGATTGTTTATATCGCTCGATCGTGAGATCGATTCGAGATACGGTATAAAGTGTCGAATGAAAGTCGTTCCACATATTAGGTGTTTTATGACTTTTATGCGAACACCCATAGTTGAGTGTTATTAACAAAATGTATTGTTTATATCGCTTCATCCTGAAAACGTTTGGACGTACGGAACAAAGTGTCCAATTAAAGTCGTTCCATACAGAAAAATGCACATTTGATATTGTATGCCTGTTTTGCCAACATGCATAGTTAATTGTTATTAACAAATTGAATGGTTTATGTCGCTCTATCACGACAATAACGAGAGATACGAGATGGGGTGTTGAATGAAAGTTGTTCCACACGTAAAAGTACATATTTGGTTTTTTATGACTTTTTATGCTAACACTCATAGTTTTTCACTAATTAAATTGTTTATCTAACTCTATCGAAAGAAAGATATATTTTTTGAAAACCTCTTTGCATTTTAAGAATTATAAAATTTCGCATATTTGGTCATTTTGAAAAGTTTAAACCGTTCACAGTTTGAGACACAAACCGAAATATTGTATATAACATATACGGTGGAACGATCGGGAAATCATTGGCTCGACCCGTAGAGGGTCAAACCCAAATCCCGTTTATTATTTAATACATTCAAATCTACAGGTTTATTCTGCTATGAAAAGAAGGAATAATAAATTGCTTTACATAAATATAAGTTTCATGTACATATAGATTGATCATCAGTTGATGATTTTACATTGATTTTGGTTACGAATATATCAATTACCATTATAATTCTAGCATTTATTACACTGAGAAAGACTTTTATTTCATACGGGGGGTACGCATGTTCTCTCAATTTTTTAATTAATTCAGTACGTTCTTCGGACTACACGGAACATTGCCATAGTACATGGTTCAAGTCCTCCTTAGAGCTTCCACATTCGCACTGCGGGGAATCCACAACCATAATTCTAAACAGAGAACTGGCTAAACCGTAGTGATTCGCCCTTGCTCGATTGGTCCATGTTATTGTTCTACGAGTAAAACTACACTTGTCGATCCAAGGTTTTTTCTTTTTCCTTTTGTAGGACTATTGAAAGTACTCCGTTCTTTTATTACCTCCGATTTGTTCAATTCTCTTTTCGAGAATATTAAAGGACTCTTGTTTGAAAATGTCTCTATAATCTGTAAACGGTATTTTATAATGGTGATCAGGCATTAAGCTCGTAGCTCCGTTTGCGAGACGATCAGCTTCCTCATTTCCCTCAATTCCCCTGTGTGATGGTACCCACTGGAATTTAATTTCATTGTTTCTATTACTTAATAATTCTTTCGCGTTCAGTATATACGTGTTAGACCTGATATTGAAAACAGGTGAAGTTAGTTATCGTAGAGCACTAAGAGAGTCTGAGAGAATGAGAAAGTTTTGATCTGGAGTAGCTACTGCTATCCTCACTGCCTCATTGATAGCAAGACTTTCAGCTGTGAATATTGATGTTTTACTATCAATTCCTATTCGTACCTCAAGGTTAGGCTCGGGGCAGGTGCATGCGACACCAACTGATCCGTTTTCATTTATTATCCACTTTATAGCGAAACCTAATGGCCTTGATGTAAGACCAATCACAATATCGTCGTGTCTCTGTAAGCTTTTTGAATCAATGGTGGGTTGAATAGAATAACATTCTTCCAAATAGCGAAAGTGGGTTTAAAAATGGGAGATCATGTTATGACAATGTCACGTTCAATGTTTAGTTTTGAGGATAACCTAATCATAATAATATTATTTTTAGTTGACGGTGTGATTCGGATGATGGGACGATTGCTTGGGGGAACAATCGATGGACAAGCTGTCCTAGATTCTGAGGAAAGGGAACAGGTTCAAAAGGTGACGGAGATGAATGTCCCGAAGGACGTTGAATGGAGCAGGAACCGGAGGCTGGGCTCGTGATCGAGAACCTGGTGCGTCTTCGTCAACAAAATCAGCATCGCCCAGAGCAGCGCGGGCTGCTGAGGATGATTCTCGCTAGGAGACCTCGACGTGCCCTCGAGTTAATGGAAGTGCTGCAGGCAGCACTGGAGCCCGAAAACAAAAGACATCGTAAGTTTACTGGTATATCCAAGATTTCTATTTTTTATGTGAATCTAATGCACCGGGTGGGATCGGAAAATTTTTGAATTCGGGATAGGCACCTTTCCTTCATAAAAATATATAGATATACTCCGCTGTCTATCTCATTTTTTAAACAAATTAGAAATTTTTCGAAATAATTTCTAAAAAATTTGACGAAAATTGGAAAAATTTTGAAAAATTGTGGAAAAATTATCAAAAATTTACTGAAAAATGTACAACAAAATTCGCAAATTTTCGTAAGAATTCAGAAGAATTTTTTATTGTTTTTTTTAAATTGAAAAATTTTCCGACAAGTTCGAAAAACATTTGGAGTACTGTTCTAAAAATTTGAGAAAATAATTGAGAAATTTACAAAAATCGTGGAAAAAGTTTGAACAAAACTGGAAAAAAATTCTCAAAATTTTGAAAAAGAGTGGAAAAATTTAGACTAAATGTGCAATAGTGTTGAAAAAAATTGGAAAAATTTTGAAACTATTTGTGAAATTTTGAAAACACTTCTCAAACATTGAAAATAACTGAGTATTAGAAATTTTCGGGTGGGATCGGAAAAATTTTACTTTCGGGATAGGCAACTTTACTTGATAAAAATATGTAGATATACTCCACTGTTTACCTCATTTTTTTACCAAATTAGAAATTTTTCGAAATAATTTCTCAAAATTGTGACAAAATTTGGAAAAATGTTGAAAAATTTTGGAAAAATTATCAAAAATTTACAGATAAATGTACATGGTCTACCCTATTTGGAGTCATTAGTGGGCTTCCCTTAATTAACATTTGCAGTATATATCGAATCCCAGCATTTTTAGTACTCGTATGAACTTTATTTTATTACGGAAATCTTCAATTTTTTCCAGGCCGAGGAACCAGCGCAGGCTATCTTCGCAAAAATTGGGGATGCGGAAGAGGAGCTCGTGGAGGCCCTGGTAGTCGCTGGGGTGGTCGCGGAGGGCGTGGTGCAGGCGGTGGAGTCCATCTTCACTTGAATCTTGGGGCTACGACGAACGAGCATCATCTTCATCAACATCGAAGAATGTTGAGAGACGACTCGCTTAAATTGTTGACTTCTGACTCTACGACCGAACATTCGAATGTCAATATAATTTATTGAAGTACAAATCACACTTCTTGGTGATTTGATGAATTTTTAATTTTGTTCAATTTTCTTTTTTCCTTTAATGCTCATTATTTTTTTACGCGATCGACTCAGTATAAAACCACGGAGTTACTCAATGTATTTATTTAGAAAAATAATTGTTCCTTGTGCCGCACAATTTGATTTTCGACTTAAATGCTGAAAACCCAGACGCCTGCATTTTGGAAGAATCATTTTTTTTGGCTTAGAAATATTCTCTGTTTCTTTTCCACAATCTCATGTTTTTTATGGAATTCACTATGAATAATGTCATTCAGTTATTCGATTCTTCCAAGCATTTCTTTTGCTCCCTAAGTCTATAGTTTTGTAATTGTTTCAATATAATTTATGTTTTGTGTTACCTTCGTCGAATTTTTTCATTTAATTAGACAATGATGACGTCATGTCATGTATCATTATATTTTGAGTTCGTGCTTAACTTATATGTGAAATCATGTGTCAATTTCTATTTCAAATATTGATTTATATACAATTTTTATATACAAACAATATAGAATTTTAAGGAAAATAGACTGTAATTATTTTAATTTTATCTAAATGGCTAGAATGTATTGTTCGTCAATATGTTTATTTTTTGGATCAGAAAATCAAAAGGGAAATTTTCACTTTTGGTAATTATGCTTGCAAACGATATATAATCGTTTAAAACGTAAAAATACGAAGTTTGAGCATAGTGTCTGTATGTATCAATTTTTTTCAAAAATCTTCACTTACAAAATTTAACATAACAAGAAGTGTCGAATACCGAACAACAAACCAAATAATTAGCAGATGAATCCAAAAATCTGGAAATATGAAACAAAAAAAAATTCTTTATATAAAATATTTTTTTAAATTTAGATTATTTAGATTTTACGTTATTCTTAGGATAAAAATGAAAATAACAAGCAGGGGGCCGACTCTATTTGGTAGGAGCCATTTGAGTTGTCTCTTCATATATCTTCATTTTCTGTTGATCTGTTTTCGCTACCAATTTCATTGGTAGTAAGCTTCCGAACGGACCCATAGGTATTTCACGGATAGATAATTCAATAACATGTAATTCCATGTCGATGTTATTGAATTATCTATCCGTGACTGATCAATCAAACAAACATACGTAAGGAAACATGTATATTTCTTCATAGAAAACTAAAATTCGAGTGCTATTACGGGAAGAAATAGCCGGCAGGAAGTTCCATTAGCGAAAAATTCTTGTTAGCCGTTGGCTCAATCGGTTTGTAATTGAGCCGATTTATAATACGGATCGTCTCGTCCGTACGACGAAAATTCTGACTGAAGATGAAATAAATATAATTTATTTTGCAAAGTATTCTCTATATCAAAAGGAAAATTATCAAAACAGTAATTCTTTTGATGATAATATTCAACCGATTGTTCATAAGGTAAACCGAAAATGTTTAAAACAAGGGGAAGAGTTGCTTTGAGTGAGACAATAGAATTTTTAAATAATTTGAATTGAATCAAGGGAAGAAAGTTATTTGTCATTCCAACTGATGATATGAGTGAGAACAAATCAATAATTTTAACTGAAAAATTTATTTGCTGTTCTTTTATTGTTTTATTGTTCTTTATCAAATTCCCCCGGAAGTACAAGAAGACGATTCAAAATTCGAAACTATGAAAGATCGAAATTTTTTTGGAAAATATTTCTAGCATTTCAAGGAAACGATCGATCCATAATTTTCTAGTAGAAACCAACTACTGTGGACAGACGCATTACAAAATATTGTAATTGAAAATTGAGAAAAACATAAAGTTGAACTAGATGTCATCTTCCAATTGCCTGCCTCATTTCATCAATGAACGGTTGGATTCAATGGAAAATAAATGAAAAGGGGAATGCATTTCGGTTCATCTGAGGAGGTGAGCTGTAATCGAGGGAGGAGGTGAGCATCAAGATAAGGCAATAGCCATAAAAAAGAAGTTATTTTTTCAAGAATTTCATAACCAATTTGATGCCAGTTGGCTTTCGGGTGGATTCGTCACCGCAGCCTGCAGAAAATATGAATATCATTTTTTTGTATGTAATGATTTGATGAGTATATTTCAAAATAATTTATGTTTATATAACTCATCATTTTGATTTGTTCATTTATTCATTTTTTGGATTCTCAATCTTTGTTCATCTGAATTCCTCTTCAATGGAATTGTCATCGTCTTTAGCTTGCAATTTCCAATATCTGATATTTGAATGAAGAATATCAAAATTCAACAATATTTTGTCTTCAGAATTGTCCTCATGGAACGACGCCTTCGGATTCCTCGTCTTCCCTTGTTTCTACAAATAATGGAAGTGTATTTTCAATATTCATAATTATATAGAAAACATCTGTGAGCTTCTAGATGACGAAATCTATGAATTCGCATTTTCTGTTGAAAATTTCTCATTCTCATTCTTACCGAATCTTCAATTTCAGTTTTGGGAATTATATTTTTGTGTTTATAATGTGAATTTGAATTTTTATAAATAAAACTCGTTTGTGTGAATTCTCAGGAATTATTTAGAAAAGTCGGGGAAGAAATATCGGCTACTTTTGACAATTAAAAATTTCAAACAAAAATGTAAGATGAAAAAATTGTCGATTTTTTTCAATGGAATTTTAAATGAATTATTCTTCAGCGAAGAGGAGAATTCTTCATTCTCTATTTTTTCTATACATCTCGATCTAAAAAGGAAATAGTATTTTCTCAATAGTAGCTAGAATATGATTTTATTCGGAAGGTCGGGAAACGCCTGTATAGGCCTTAATTGATTTAGATAGTTGCCATTGAGACCAACTTTTTGAGAGCTGAAAAATTGAAATCGATCCATTAGTTTTCGAGGTATGACGCATAATTGATTTTCAGAAAAACTCGAATATCTCGGAAACCACTCGGTCAATTGAGCCTCTCTGGGATACCAACCATCCTTATCATAAAACAAAGATGTTCTCTAAATTTCATGTTGATATCTCCGTTTTTGCGACAGCTAGAGAGCGTACAACGATTTTTAGAGAAAAACGGAAAAGTTGAAATATCTCGGAAACGTTGCAGGAACTATATAGGTTTCGATTGATCTAGATAGAGGGCATCGAAACGAAGATTTTGAGCGCTGAAAATTTGAAATCGGTCCATTCCAGAAAATTTGAAATTTTGTCAGGTTATAACCTGACATATAGGTCATATGTCAGACAACCTCTGGCCGCAAGATGAGCTGATCGGTCCAATAGTTTCTGAGAAAATGCCATTTGTTTCTAAACGGTTTTTGCGAATTCCTCGGAAACTACTGGGCTGATTTGGAATCGGTCCATTCCAGAAAATTTGAAATTTTGTCAGGTTATAGGTCATATGTCAGACAACTTCTGGCCACAAGATGAGCTTGATCGGTCCAATAGTTTCTGAGAAAATGCCATTTGTTTCTAAACGGTTTTTTGCGAATTCCTCGGAAACTACTGGGCTGATTTCAATTTTTCAGCGCTCAAAGTCTTCGTCCCGATGCCCTCTATCTAGATCAATCGAAACCTATATAGGCGTACCTGCAAAGTTTTCGAGATTTCTCCACTTTTCAGTTTTTTTTCAAAAAATCGTTGTACGCTCTCTAGCGGTCGCAAAAATGGACATCTCAGCATGAAACTTGGAGGATACCTTTGTTTCATGATAAGGACGTTTGGTATTTTAGATACGCTCGATTGACCAAGTACTTTTCGAGATATTTGAGTTTTTCTGAAAATTGATTATGCGTCATATCTCAAAAACTAATAGACCGATCTCAAATTTTCAGCGCTCAAAATCTTCGTCTCGATGCCTTCTATCTAGATCAATCGAAACCTATATAGGCGTTCCTACAAAGTTTTCGAGATATCTCCAATATTCGGTTTTTTTTCAAAAAATCGTTGTACGCTCTCTAGCGATCGCAAAAATGGACATATCAGCATGAAATTTGGAGGATACCTTCGTTTTATGATAAGGACGGTTGGTATTTCAGGCAGGCTCGATTGAGCGAGTGGTTTCCGAGATATTCGAGTTTTTCTGAAAATCGATTATGCGTCATACCTTGAAAACTAATGGACCGATTTCAATTTTTCAGCTCTCAAAAAGTTGGTCTCAATGGCAACTATCTAAATCAATTAAGGCCTATACAGGCGTTTCCCGACCTTCCGAATAAAATCATATTCTAGCTACTATTGAGAAAATACTATTTCCTTTTTAGATCGTCATGTATATTCTTGTTACGTGGACATGATTGGAATTATTGTTATGATTAGATTGTACAGGAAATAGTGGATGAATCTATTTAATTTTGATTCTCGATTGCTTTCTTATCTGCGTCTTGACTCAAACGCTTCTGTTCTTCCTGTATCCACTTCTGCTTTTGTTCCGCAGCTTTCTGTATGCGTTTAGCTCTTAATTCCTCTTTCTGCTTTTCTTCATCATTCTTCATTTTTCTATCATCTTGTTTTGTTTCCGCTCGGCTGGAAAAAGGTCTTTCAATACTGGAACATTCTGATTTTGTGTGCAATCGGACCATTCGGAAGTTTACCACCAATGAAATTGGGGGAAATCGAGAAAAACGGTGCCATATTTAATACAGTCGAATGGGGGACCCGAGGACCGCCTGCTTGTTTTTTTTTCAAAATGTGCGTCTCAACTAGATCTAGGGAATGGTGGAAGAACATCTAGTAGGTTCCTCACAAGAAATTGGAGATATTTTAATTTTTCTGTTTTCTGCCTTCGTACGTACGCTAGCGCCCGCAAAAATTGATATAAAAACTTGAAATTTGGAACAGAGGTTCCCCTTGTCATAGTTAAGAACTCTATTCATTTCGAAATTAATCGCCCTTGTAGTTTACTAAATTTGGATTTTAGTCTATCATATTTTTTTCTTTTAATTGATTGCTGTTATCACTTATGTGTTCTTTACTAAACTTCGTCACTTTATTTTCCCTAGATCTGACCTATTCTGGAATTTCCTTCAGAAATATCCGTCTTTTTTTTGTTTCCGAATGAAAACATTGCAATCGTTCAATTTTCACTTTCGCTAATTATGCTTGTAAACGATATATAGTGGTCTGAAACGTAAAAATACGAAGTTTGAGCATAGTGTCTGTATGTATTAATTTTTTTCGAAAATCTTCACTTACAAAATTCACCATAAAAAGGACTAAATTTTCAGAATAAAATCTGAAAAAATTGTCAATTATTGGTTTGAGTGCAGCTAGCAGTGGGCGCAATTTCAGTGAAATCTGCCGGCAAGTTTCTTAGAAATCCACTTTTTTTGTTTTTTTTTTCGATCGTTCATATCTCTGAAACTAATGAATATTTTTTAATTTCTTTTTCATCAAAATGTGCGTCTCAATGAGCTCCACAGAATGGTTGAATTACATCTAGTACGTTGCACAAAAGAAATTGAAGATATTTCAATTTTTCTGTTTTTTTTTTCGCTTTTTGCTTTTGTACGCACTCTAGCATCCGCAAACATTTAAATAAGAACTTGAAATTTGGAACAAAGGTTTCTTTTGTTGTGGTGAAGAACCCTATTGAATGGCGATTTAATCGCATCATTAGTTTTCTAGATTTTAATTTTTTCGTATTCACGGTTTTTATTTTATTTCTCGATAATTATTCAATCGATTTTGTTGTTTTTTTTTCAAAATGTGTGCCTGAACGAGATCTATGATATGGTTGAAAAGCATTGAGTCAATTAGGTTGGGAAATATAAGATATTCCTGTTTTATAACTTTTGATTTTGGTTTTACTTTCTCCTGTTGTTCGCACTCTAGCCACCGCAAAAATTGAGATAAAAACTTGAAATTTGGAACAGAGTTTCCTTTTATTATGGTGAAGAACCCTGTTGAATAACGATTCAATCCCATCATTAATTTTATAGATTTCAGTTTTTTCATGTTCACGGTTGTTTCATTCCTTCATTTCTCGATAAGTATTCATCCCATTTTTTTTCCAAATTGTGAGCTTTAACGTTATCTATGAACTGGACGAATAACAGTGAGTCAATTACTTTGGGTAATATGAGCTATTCCTGTTTTTGATTCCGTTCGCCTGGCAAAAGCCTTTTCGATACTGGGATATTTTTATTTTGTGTGCAATTGGACCATTCGGAAGCTTACAACCAATGAAATTGGGGGAAATAAAAAAAAACGGCGACATATTTGACACATTCGAATGGGGGGACTCGAGGACCGCCTGCTTGTTTTGTTGATGCATGACTCCATGGTGACTAGACCGGAATGGAGTGTCAAAATGGAATAACAATCATTTCTATTGTTATCAACAATATCAATAATTTTCAACGCTGTATCTCACGAAATATTATTCGTACGCGACAATGTTTCTCATAAATGTTGTACCTTATAAATAAATGCATGTTTTGTGTCCCGACATTTTTTTAGCATTTTCAACCATTCCGGCGTGGGAGCGTGATAGACAATCTGTTAATCACAGACACACAGACGTATACATACGCATACACCCACACACACACCTGTACAACCTGCCGACGGGGCTTTGGCGTAGTGGGTAGAGTGTCTGCCTAGTATTTTAAAGGTCCCGCGTTCGATTCCCGCTCACTGCAAATATTTTTTCTGAAAAAATATTTTCTCACGGACTCCGACCGATGGTAGGAACATTCCGTGTGTGCTATCGGCGGTATCCATGAAGTGCGACCGTGAGCCGGGACCGAACGCGACCCGTCGCGCGGGGGGGGGGAGGGAGGGTTCCATCGTAGACGCCCGCCATCGTATCACAGAGGTTTCTGGAGGTTTACCCTGTGATTAGAAATACGATGAGCTGAAATGGCGAAGTCGGCCGCAGCCGCAATGGGTGGGTACTCTGATCCGTAGTATTGCCCATGAAGTAATGCCTACCAGCGGTTACGTGGGTGAATATGAATAGAGAAAGAGCAGAAAAAAAAAACACCTGTACAACCTTGTCGGGGCTTTGGCGTAGTGATAGAATACCTGCCTACTACTCCGAAGGTCCTAGGTTCGCGCCCGGCCGCCGGAGAATATTTTTTCAACATATTTTCTCATGGGTTCCGACTGATGCAGGAACTTCCGTGTGTGCTATCGTCGGTACCCATAAAATGCGACCGCCCGGCCAACCGGGAACCTAACCCGACGCAGGGGGAGGGGGGGGGGTGGCTTCCATCATCGGCGCCGGCCATCGTAGCACAGGGGCTTCGGGAGGTTTACCCTGTGGTTAGAAATACGATCGCCTAAAAATGGCGAAAGTCGGCCCCAGCCGCATGGGTGGGTGTCCGGTACGCCCCCTGAAGGAATCCTTACACGGCCGCTACCGGGGGCGTACAAATGAGAAGGACGGAGGGGAAAAAAACACCTGTACAACCGAGGAAGAAACCTAACTGCTGAAACCAAGGGTGCCAAGGGTGGGCTCCCTATAACAACCCATGAAGCAAATATGGACAGTGATGATAACACAATCGTATCCCACGCGGACAACCCGCAAAAGGGAAATTCCGCCGTCGGTGGAAGCTCAAAAATGCGCTAACAACCTCCCCCATGAATGTGGAGGAGCTGGTAAGCAATGACACTCCGATAGGCGGAAACGGTGCCACGGACGAAGCGTCGAATTCCGTATCGGAAAATGATGAAAGTGTTTGGGAGAAACGCAAGAGACGAAGGAAAAAACGTAATTTGCCCCAAAACCGCCCAGAAGTTACGCAGAGTAATCTTCAATTGAAGAAGAATCAGCCACCCGACCGGATGCGCTGATTATTCGACCGACCGCAAAAGACATGTACTCTGAAATTTTAGGCTGAATAAAAAAAGATGAGAGCGTTTATGCAGCTAGCACATGCGTACATAAAATCCGCAAAACACCCTCAGGAGATGTTCTATTAATCCTTGCCAAAGGAAAGAAGGAACAGGCTATTGAGCTAGAGAAGGCCCTGGTTGGAGCCCTCAAAAACGATGCAACAGTCCTCAACAAAGGACCCCAAGAAGAACTGGAAATTAAGGATCTCCACGACGTGGCCACCAAAGAGGAGATTCTTGATGCCTTAAGACAGGCTGATGGCGTGGACAGTGACATTTCATTAAGCGCCATCAGGTCTCTTCGCAAGTCATACAGAGGGACACAATCTGCCTCCGTAATACTTCCTACGGCGACTGCAAGGAACTAACTGAGCAAGGGCAGGAAGATGCGGATAAGCCAGATATATGCTCGTATCGTGACAGTCGCAAGCCACTAAAGTGCTTCAAGTGCTGGCACTGCGAGCATCTTGCAGTTAATTGTAAGAGTTCAATGGACCGATCAGAATTGTGCCACAAATGTGGCGAAAAAGGGCATAAGAGCTCTGAATGCAAGGCGTCTCCCAAATGTATTCTATGCCTTGAACGCGAACCCACGAAGGGTCACGCCCATGTAGCTGGTACTATCAAGTGCCAAGTCTATCAGAGTGACCGATATTAGCCATAAAGCCGCTATTTGGTATTGCGATGTTTAGCCGTTTGCGGGATACGACGGTAACGAACAGTCTGGATTTGTGGTACCCAAGGTGAATGGTATCTTTTTTTATAGCTGCTATGCACCACCGAGCCTTTGTTATGAAGACTTCACAGCATTTCTAGATAGACTCGTCGTGGATGCGAAACAGTATTTCCCGGTGGCCATTGCGGGAGATTTCAATTCCTGGGCAGTCGACTGGGTTAGCAAGGAGACGAATCAGCGAGGACGTGCTTTACTAGAAGCCTTTTCGACTTCAGATGTCGTCCTATTAAATGACGGAAATGAACCGATATTTCGCAGAGGACAAGCGAGCTTATTTATAGATCTCACCTTCGTCCGCAGCAGCTTGATGAAAGGAAAATGTGTGTGGGAGGTATCCGAGATCAACACTGCCAGTGACCATCGAGCGGTGCTCTGGGAGGTGTGCGTTGATGGGAGGTCTGCGCCCACATCGAATAAAACAAACGAAATAGGTTGGAATATGAGAAAATTCGACGTCACCAGTTTTCTTGTGGCATTAAAGATCGACTCAGTAAGTGAGTAGAAATTCCACCGAAAAAGTAGATGGAGTCATGCGGACAGTCACCGATGCCTGCGACGCGAGTATGCTCAGGAAAGTCAGTGGAAATCGACCGCCACCGGTGTATTGGTGGAGCGATGAAATAGCCATGCTTCGCAAGGAATGTTTCGCAGCGAGAAGATCTTGGCAGCGTGCAAGGGAAAAGTCCAATCCCGAAAGCCACGAAGTGAAGTATACAGCGTAAACTTACTAAGGCCATAAAGCTTCGCAAACGAGACTGTTGGAACGAGCTCTTGGAGGAAGTGAATAAGGATACTTGGGCAGACCGTACAAGGTGGTTATGGCGCGACTTAAGAGTCAACCGATACCATCACCGACCTGCCCTGGGCTTCTGGAGAGCTATCTGTCCTTATTTCCTCAACAACCAAATCTTACTAGAACGTATGTGCAGAATGATATCAACGGCGAAATTCCAGCGATTACAGCCGACGAACTATTGCAGGCCTGTAGTAGAGTGGGCAACAACAAGGCCCCCGGTTTCGATGGTGTGCCAAACATGGCGCTGAAGGTAGCCATTAATGCAGCACCTGGAATTTTTGTAGACATGTACAATGCTTGCATTCAGGAGGGTATCTTCCCCAACAGATGGAAGCAACAGAGACTCGTACTTCTTCCTAAGGGAAAAAGCCACCAGACGAGCCGTCATCATATCGTCCACTCTGTATGCTGGATACGGCGGGCACGATCCTGGAGCGCATAATACACCAGAGAGTTGAGGCAGTGGTGGAACCCTTGTTGGCCGAAGCCCAATACGGCTTCGGACGACGACGATCTACGTTGGATTCTATAGACCCGGTGGTGAAAACAGCCAAGAAAGCAATCGAGGGCGGGCGATGGAAAGGAGGTACGAAACAATATTGTTTGGTTGTTACGCTGGCCATCAAGAATGCCCTCACTTCAGTGCGGTGGGATTCCATCTTGGCGGAATTGTCGAAGCTACTAGTATCGGCAGCGTTGCAAAAGATGGTAGCTAATTACTTTACCGACAGAGTCCTTAGATATGACACAGAAGTAGGTCGTAAAACATATAAGGTTACTGGGGGTGTACCTCAAGGCACAGTGTTGGCTCCTCTTTTGTGGAATATCGTATATGACGAATTGCTCAAAATAGCATTACCGGCGCGGGCCAAACTCGTAGCTTTTGCGGATGACGTAGCCATGATCATTGTGGGCAAACACATTTTTACGCTCCAGCTCATTTTCAAGAATGTTTTCAACAAGATACGGCAATGGATGGACACGATAGGTTTACAACTTGTGGGGCATAAGACAGAAGCACTTCTTATCACAAGTCGAAAGCAATCGGAGACAATCATGCTGCAAGTCGGCTAGCACAAAATAACTTCCCACTCCTACATACGGTACCTAGAAATTATGATTGATGCCCGACTTAGTTTCAGACAGAAAACCCAACATGCAAGCAGTAAGCCAGGCGCAGTGAATACTGCCCCCTTGCCAGACTTATGCCAAACATTGGAGGGCCAAAACAGAGGAGAAGGCTCCTGCTATCATGAGTTGTTACGTCGGTATTAACATATGGTATTCCTATGTGGACTGATGCATTACGAAGCCAAGCATCTCGGCGGTAAATTGTTCCAGTTTACAGACTGAGTGCCCTTAGAGTGGTTAGCGCATACCTATCTAACGACGCTATGTGTGTCATTGCGGGGATGCTACCTATCGAAGTGCTAGCGGAGGAACGTCGGTGCCTTTATACGCACAGAAGATTAACCAAGCGGAACTGCAAACGGAAGAACGCAACCACAGCATTGAGCGATGGCCGCTACTGTGGGATGCCTCAAGCAAAGGCCGGTGGATTCGTCGAGTAATACCGAAGCTGGATGTCTGGCTTGACCGATAACTTAACTAGTTATCAAGTTAACTATTATCTAATCCAGATGCTCTCAGGACACGGGTGCTTTCGGGAATATCTTCACAAATTCAAGCATGAAGATTCCCCGGATTGCCCAAAGCATCAGAGAATACATGAAAATGCGGAACATGTTTTCTTTGCATGCCCGCGTTTTGACTTTCACCGATATATATGGGAAACTACTGCAGGCAAACGCATACACGTTGCAAATCTTGTGGAAGTCATGGTGGCATCAGGGGCAGCATGGAACGCGACCAGCGTGTTTCCAATGGAGGTTCTGACGGAGTTGCGCCGCGAAAAGTAGCTACGGAAAAATCCAGAGAAAACGGAAGATTTTCTTGCCGTGGAATACCGGAAAGGATTCTCTACTGAAGAAGCCACGCCTATCGTCCCCTACACAACGAAGTATTGCTTCGCAGATGTTCCGTCGTGGCCTGGGGGTAACCGAACTGTATTGTATGTGCCAAGGGGTATTGTCCCTGGCACTTTATATTTTTATTTGTTCATTTTGTAAGCTTGTTTAATAAAGGAAAAAGTACGAAGAAGAGGAAGGAAAAAAAGACCTGTACACCCGCGTACACACATACACACACACACACACCTATACATTACCACGCACACACAAACACACACACATACACTTACCTATCCACTAACACGTACCTACACACACGAACACTAAAATCAGTTTGAACGCTCCATGCTGAGAAAAATAAGAGATTGGAAAGAAAGTATCTACTAAATGTTATTCCTCACATAGAAAATGTCTAGTGTGAGACTTTTTTAATATCGGAAACGGTTTATGGGTTAAAGTGCTGAGTTTAACAAAGTGACGGTCAATAGAAGATAGCAGTCCGAAATCAAGCAATGGGCTCACTAATATTTCAAAAAATATAGTGATTTGTTTTGATTCGGAATTTGGGGATTTCGTTGAAAATTCAGCTCTATATTTTTATTACAGTCCTGACCTTCGTACGTTCAGTCGTTGTGTAACTCGTCAGTTTACGTGAAGAATCTAAGCACTTATCGTCGAATCCAATTCGCTGGTGATACTTACACTGCTTTCATTCTTTTTTTTGGCAGGACAATAAGTGATCGTAAAGCCAACGGTGAGTTATACCACATACATTTAACTCCAAATTAACCTTTTTTTTTCCTCATTTGGTTGAATTTGGTGATCTGCTTAAGGAACGAGTGAGAAACAGAGTTATAGGAGCGTCCCAAAGGCTGCAGCAGGGAACCTTCCCATAATTGCGAAAATACTTGTTCAAAATTTTCCACATTTGGCCTACAGCAGATTTCAACGTAAGAATTTTCAGAATTTCTCAAAATTGAAAACAATGGATGATTGCGACATCTCTATTTCCAAATTCGAATCGAAAAATATACACAATGGGTGATAAATTTTCTAGAGATAATATATTATGCCATAAGCCTCACAAAAAATGACGAATTTGAAATTATAGGCCGAGCCTAAGGCAAGCAAAATTAAATTACGAATAAATCCAAATTCTTATCCGAGAATTTTAGAGAAAAAAATGGCAATAGTCTCTCGCGGGATTCGGACCCGAGATTCCCAGTAGCGCGCCAGCCACTTTGCCAACTAAGCTGCTGAGTATATAGAAACTTTCCATTCTCAAATTCGGTCAACGCCATCGCTTCACCGCCTTGGAGACATTTACGACATTAAATTGAAGATACATCGAAATATAGAAGAAAAAAATCCCGGTAATCCCCGCCGGGAGTCGAACCCGAGACTTCGCCCTTATTTCACACCAATGCAACGTATTGTTCTTCTTTATTGGAAGCGATTTTCATCATCATTGACCCAATTGTTTTCAACGCTTTTGCAAAATTAATTCTTTATGTACTTTTTAGTCGAGTATTGCAGAGTCAACATTTTCAGATTCAATTGTCTGCCGAAGGCGACAAAACTATTTTGACAAGAATCTGTCTGCCAAAGGCGACTAAATTCCATTGACAAGTATTTGTCTGCCAAAGGCGACCAAAAATTAATATTGTTCGAAAAATTGAATATACAATAATCAAATTGTCTGCCACCGGCGACACGATACTTGTATAGTTGAGTATTTGGCAGCCAATGGCGACGACATGTTCCTGTTATTAACAACAATCATATATAAAAGCATCAGATTTCCATCTTTGGTACAAAGTTGTGTGCCGAAAGTAACAAGAACTTATTGAGAACATCTGTCCCGTGTAGCCTATTTTGGGGTAAAAACAAATTTGAACATTTTTTGAACATTTTCGATATTGTTTAAGCTTGAAATATTTCCAAATTTCATATAAACATTAGAAATATTCAACTTGGGGGGAAACTTCCAAGAGTTCTATTGTAATCGATATTTCTACAACGAGAGAGATCTATTATTTACTCGTTCAAATTTCTTATTTTGAGATGAAATCGATATCGTAATAAACAATAATAATCATCAGCAAAGAATAAAGTTTTTTCGTTAACGATTGACAATTACTATTCATATTATCGTTTTTGTCGGATCACAACAACAAAATTTGTCAAAGCTGACACAACAGCGGACCACAGTATAACAAACAGTATCAAGTTATTGATCGGCATGAATATCAACTAAGCGTCAATCGTCGCAGACATTGCGAACAAAACTAAAAGAATCCCGCAACGACCATAAAAATAGAAAATTGAAACTAAATGCAAAAGTTACTATAAAATTACATGGAAATTCGAAAAATTTCACAAACATAGAATCCGCGAATGCCAAAAAAAAACGCGATCAAAAGAAGAAAAGCATGACTCGGTCGGAAGCAGAGTACCAACAGTCTGAGAGAAATAAGAATCGAATGAGAAAACAAGCATCGTTGAGGGTCCCAGAAGTCCGACAGATAACAACGTCGAAAAACAGAATACGGAAGATGAACAAAAGAACGCATGATCCCGACTGGGAAGGAGATGAAAGAGAAACAAGCCGGCGGTCCTCGGGTCCTCCATTCGACTGTGTCAAATATGTCACCGTTTCTGTTTATTTCCCCCAATTTCATTGATGGTAAGTTTCCGAATGGTCCGATTACACACAAAATCAAAGTGTTCCAATATTGAAAGACCTTTCTCCAGGCGAGCGGAAACAAAAACAGGAATATCTCATATTACCCAAAGTAATTGACTCAATGTTGTTCAACATGTTCATAGATCTCGGTGAGGCTCATATTTTGGAAATAAAATGGGATGAATACTTATCGAGAATGAAGTAATAAAAGAACCGTAAATATGCAAAAATTGAAATCTAGAAAATTAATGATGCGAGCAAATCGCCATTCAATAGGGTTCTTCACGACAACAAGAGTAACCTTTATCCCAAGTTTTTTTGTCAATTTTTGCAAACGCTAGAGTGCAAAAAGCAAAGATAACTGTAAAAAACAGAAAAGTTGAAATATGTCCGATTTCTTGTGAGCAACCAACTAGATGTTCTTCCCTGGATCTCGTTCTTCCCTGTTCTCCCTAGAGACGATTCCCTGGATCCCGTTGAGACGCACATTTTGATAAAAAAGAAATTAGAAAATATTCATTAGTTTCAGAGATATGAACAATAGAAGAAAAAAAGGAAAAACTCGATTTCTAATAAACTTACCGGCAGAGTCCACTGAAATTACGCCCACAGCTAGATGTACTCAATACCAATAACTGACAATTTTTTCAGATTTTATCCCCAAAATTTAGTCCTTTTTATGTTCAATTTTGTAAATGAAGATGTTCGAAAAAAAATGATACATACAGACACTATGCTCAAACTTCGTATTTTTACGTTTCAAGCCATTATATATCGTTTACAAGCATAATTAGCGAAAGTGAAAGTTGACCGATTGCAATGCTTCGATTCGGAAGCAAAAAATAGGAAATTGATTAGAGATGGGCTGGTATATGGAAAGAAACAGAATCAGGATGAAGGCGGTGACACGCACGAAAGAATACATGATGAATGAGCGTCTAAGAAACATGGTCAAGCACAGAATTTTGAGACAGAGGTTACAGTATGTTGAGGATGAAATGACAAAGAATAGGAAATGAAATCGAGTTCTCAGGCAAGATGCGACGTACAAGGGTAACGAAAATGTCCTAAACATTATGCGAAATAAGATGTTGATAAAGAATTCTATGTATATAACTGGGGCGATACCAAGGAACATAAAACGCAATCGAAAATTACGGAAAATTCAATCGTTCAAAGCGAATGCTGATAAGCAAAATGCAAACCACATGAAAATTCTCAGAAAACTCGGAGCATGCGTTCGACAAGAAAAGTTGAAGAATGAAAAACGAATTGCGAATTATCGGCGCAGTTCACGATTTCAATCTCGTGATTTGAAACAAAAGCAAACGCAAACGGGAGAAGGCCACAGATCGATGTATTCGAATGGAGACAGAATCTTTATAATAAATTCCGAAATATCAGAAATTGTAATGACAGAGCAAAATTAATGCTTCAATTTATCGGGCACCGGGCCGGAACACCTTCGTATATCTGCTGTTCTTGTGAAGGTCTTTTTTTCAAACATTCGATAGTGAAGTTGAATCAATCGGAGATTGTAGAAGCTGGTGGTGAAGGATTATTAAAAAATCTAAATACGTTCGAATCAGGTTTCATTTGTGGGACCTGTAAGAAATCTGCATACAAGGGAAAAGTACATAGATTATCAACTAGTAATGGACTTCGATTTAAAAAAATTCCATCTTCAGTACTAGAGTTGATGGGTCTTGAAGCGAGAATGGTGGCACCAATATTGAATTTCATGCAAATTCGAGCCTTGAAACCATATGCACTAAATCCCCAATGGGGTTTAAAAGGCAGTGCGGTCACTATTTTGATTGCAACTAATGATATGCTCAAAGTACTGCCTCGGAAATTCAATGAAATGCAGACAATATAAGTCAAATTGAAGCGGCATATGGAACACAAAAGTCATTACATGTTTCAGTCTGTGAGACCTCATAAAGTTTATGAAGCTTTAAAATATTCAATGGCAACCCCACTCTACAAGAAGTATAAAGTTGCAGTTGATGAAAATTGTCTGCAAACCTATGAAGATGAAGATATTGCTATAGACTTCATTGTTGATCGTACTGACCGTGAAGATGAGGGGATTGTAAGAACATCGATTTCTCGCCAAGACTTGAAGATGGGAAGTGATGAAACACATTCTCAGGTACTCATTGATTGAAATGAAATCAACAATGATGCAGTATTGCTCACGAATAGCATTGATCAGGTAGTAGAAGGTTATGCACCTGTTGTTAATATAATTTATAACATTTATTTTTAGGGAGCACACTTATCTTAAGGACAATTAGACCAGGTCCGCTTTGGCGCATTGAAAGTGCTCTAATCCCGGTACTTTACTGACCCACATCCGTTACTGGGGTGGGCTGAGATATAGGTATCTCTAGTCCCACGTGGTGATAGTCTTCGGGTATGCGGGCGTTATATGTGCCTCGACCGCTCAGGCTGTAGGTTTTGGTAGAGAGGGCGGTTCCGATGGTCCTCTTAGCGGGATGTTAACTCTACTTCTACGTAGAGTTATCATAAATACAGAATGCAAAATACCTCCTTCGACGGAGGGTATTCACGTAATAAGGTCTCTTTGGTAGTTGATGGGGCGGCCTTCCGGCTCGGCCCCTTCGGTCACGATACTTTCTGGGCTCACACGGAGGTCCAAAGACACTCGGTGGGCCGCCATTAATCCATTCGCTACGGGTCTCCTGAGTCGTCGGCTGGATGGGGAATATCCGGTGATCCTGGTGCGTTCTGGGGATCAGTCGGGGGCTACGACCAGGTGAAATCCCACGATGGGGTTCCGAGTGACACACAAGGGGGCGGTGTGAGACTCTATTCACCCTTGGGTCATACTCTGCGAACTCACATCGTGGCCTCGTTTCACTCGCGTTAGCACTACTCCCTGCTCTCACTCGAGTAACGGCACACACCCAACACTCTCGAGCGCACGACTCTCTAGCTCGACTTCTCCCTATGACACTCCTCGCTCGAGTCCTCCAGTTTGACTCTCGTTCTTCACTTCCGTCCTGGGAAGCGAGGTGGCGCTCACGTCGCCACACTTTCTTTGTGACTCCTCTTCGGCTCGGGTGGGGAAAATCACTGTGGGATTTCCTTCGGGATGCCGAATCCTTAACTTAACCCGGGTACCCTCGGTGGCGAATTACCAAACCTCCCGAGGCATCCCGTATTCCGGCATCCCTGCATCTGAAGGTGCGGATTGTGACTCCGTCGTATCCCCTAGCTCTCTCTCCCTCAGATCCAGGTCTGGTCTGCTTCGGCGTCGCCACTCGCACTCCGGGTTCTCCAGATCTAGTCTGGAGTTGGGTTATGGTGGTGCTGGGCTGGCTCCCGCAGATTCCCTAGCCTAATTCCTCGTCCTCTGGGTGGTCTCGAACGTTCATCGCTCCTCTTCTCTCACCCTAATCCTAAGTGATGGAATTATTTCACGTCACAAATTGCACCAGGGCACCATAAACTTCCATTGCCATAGCATCAAGTTGATGATTTAGACGAATTGACGTTTTCGAAAATATTTGCCGAACACTCGTTCAATGTACCCAAAGGAGTGAGTTATTCGGATCGCACTAAAGCTGAAGTGAGACAGTAGGATCAGCGATGGTGTATCCCAACCAGGGTTTTATTTATGGCCAAAAAAATTTAGAGTTAACATGTATGTCGAGTATAAATATATGCGTAAGACACACAACCCGGAAAAATAATCAGATGGTTACAGCTCGAGACGCGTTAAACGAAAATTTGAAACAAAAAATGATAGAGTTTGATGATGGGTACCGAATGTTGAAACATGTTCGATCATCTCCAGCATATTAGGCAAGTAAGAAAAAGGAGCTACTGGCTGGGTTCCGACAAGAAGGTAGACCAACTTTTTTTCTAACACTATCATCACCTGAAAGTCGCTGGCCTGAATTATTACAAGCACTCATGAAGTATAGCGATAACGGGCGCACATTATCCCTCATAGATGCACATAATTTGGCCTACGATACCAAGACTTCTTTGGTACGAAATGATCCTGTCACATGTGCTCGATATTTTGATTTCAAAGTTTCGAAATTCATGTGGTTGCTGAAACAAAAGGACTGTTTATTCGGAAAATACATTGTAAAGGATAGTTACGAATGTATTGAATTCAAACAATGTGGGAGTCCACATGAACACAGACTGTTCTGGTTGAAAGACGCACCTCAGTATGATGCTATGAGTAACGATGTTCATACGCAAAAATTTATCGAATTCATCGATCAGTTCATTGCAAATGAACGTGCAAATACGATCCAAATAATCCTTATGTGCAATTCCAGAAACATACGCATCGTCATACATGTTATAAAGGGCGAAAGAATAAACAGTGTAGATTCAATATTTCTTACACAATAATGAGGCAAGCTATAGTAGTAAAGCCACTGGCAGAAAATGACTCTGCCCCCAAAACATACACAGCCATCGGAAGTTTGATGAATGAATTCCATCGGAAGAGCGCATACATGACGTACGATGAAATACTTGAGAAATTGAAAATCACTAATGAAGAGTATATGAGCGATTCGAAGTACCTTACAGCGTCCACGGATTTTTTTGAAGAGATCAAGTCTTGAAGTAAGTATCAATCAGTACAATGTGGATATTATCCAGTTGTTTGAATGGAAATGGATCTACATAACATAATCGATGTGTATGCATTATTGAGCTACGTGACTAATTACATAAGTAAGATTGAAAGTAGTTTATTAAAATTATTAAGGGCAGCAGCCACAGACTGTGATAATGACAATAAGACTCTGAGAGAAAAATTTAGAAAAATTGCCAATGTATTTTTGAATTGTAATCTGATGTCCGCTCAAAAAGCAGCGTATCATGCTCTGTCATTGCCTCTATCCAAAGCGAGCAGAAAAACGATTTTTATCAATACTAGCCCAAAAGCTGAACGTGGATTAATGTTAAAATACAATCATCAGCTAAAGAGACTTGATGGCGATTCTACGGAAATATACATGGACAATGTATTTGAAAGATACCGGAAGAGAGAAACGAATTTAGGAGCTGTTTGTCTCGCTGATGATGTAGCTAATTATCAACAGACAAAAAAGAAACAGAAAAAAGATGGTTGCGACGATGATACTGATGAGGACTCTGATAATATAGACAGAATGAAGCCTAAATAATTAGGAATCGAAGGTATCGGCTGAAACAAGATCCTGTTAATTATTATCGTGAAAAAATATTATTATTCATGCCTTGGTGGAATGACGAACTTGAAGTTGAAAAAGTAGATTATGAAGAAGTATACAAATACAATATGAAGATAATAGGAGAAAACCAAGCAAAATTTACTGTTCTAGCTGATAAAAGCAGATGAGGTATTAGAACAAGTTGAGAAAGATAATGAGGTGAATGGAAGACAAAACTTGGCCTCTGAGGAAAGTTGGATTTCAAAAAACGTTGACATTTTTCAGCAAGGCGGTGACGATGGCCATGCAAATAGTAAGAGGGCCCAAACTATCTGAAAAAGCCGATTTACATGCCCGACACGAGTGAAAGAAGATACCCTCCATGATATCATGAAAGCATTGAATCCCAAGCAAAAAGAATTCGTAATGCATATACTACACTGTTATAAGATTGGCCAATTACCCTTCAAGATATTCTTGAGTGGTGCCGCCCGTGTTGGAAAAAGCTTGGTGATTAATACATTATATCAGTCAATCACTCATCATTTCGACAATTTACCTGGCGGAAATATGGATAAAATTAACGTAGTCCTATGTACACCATTGGGGAAAGCAGCGTTCTTCATCAACGGCGTTACGTTACATTCTGCATTTGTATTGCCGTGTGACAAGTATAGTAGTACTAACTTAGTGGAATTGTCGAGCGACTTGGCTAATACTATTCGAGAGAGGTTATGAAAGGCGGAGTTGTTGATAATTGATGAAGTTTCAATGGTTAGTTATAGGACACTCGGTTTTGTAGATACACACTTGAGACAAATTAAAGGTGTGAATAAAGCGTTTGGGGGTATGTCTGTGATAGTTGTAGGAGATTGATTTGAATCAATTGGCTCCAGTCAAAGATGTATCCGTATTCCAGATCTGAAAGAGCAATTCAATGAGTGCATTCATGGATCTTAATCCTGTATGGGTTGATTTCGAATTTTACGAATTAACTCAGATAATGCGGCAAAAAGATGACTTCCGGTTTTGGAATGCTTTGAATAATTTAGTTCGCGGTGAAATGTCCGAGGATGATGTGAAGTTGATGAAGTCTAGGCAAATGAAAAAGAAGAGTGATGTGCTCTCTACAGCCCTAAGATGGTATGCCATGAACAGAAATGTCAAAATACATAATGCAGAAAGAATTCCTCAGAGTAGTAGAGAATCATATCTATAGCAGAAAACAAGTTCCCGGAAGATGTTGATCTACAAGCCCAACGATTTCTTGAAAAAATGCAAAAAAAAGAAGAAAATACATATGAATTGCAAAACAAGGTGGAATTTAAAGTAGATATCAAATATATGATAACAAATAATATGGACGTAGAAGATGGTTTGGTGAATGGTGCATGTGGGATACTGAAATGGATTACCTCCAAGCAAGATACGAAAATTCCAGCAATTCTATGGTTAGATTTCCGTATTCCAAGGGTAGGTGTGAAAGCTCGAACATATTTTCGCAATTATATGAAAAACGAAAATATTTGTGAAAATTTAACACTAATAGAACGAATTTCTATTCGTGTGGATTTGGCGGATAGCTGCAAGTATCAAATTGTCAGAAATCAGTTTCCACTCATTCCCGCTGAAGCCGTGGTTATTCATAAAAGTGAAGGGCAAACATGCGATGAGACATGCTTAGATTTCACCAGAAAAGAGCAACGATCGAATAGGTTATTATACATCACACTGAGTCGCGTTTCGAAATTGAACGGGTTGTATATTCTGGGGACGTTCAAAGTACCTACAGCTCAGAAGCGTGGTGAGCAGTCCACAACACCCGTTCTGCGTGAACTAAATCGATTAAGGAATACAAGACAATGGAAATTATTGTATCATAGTTTAGAGCACTGTAATGGGTTGAAAGTTGTATATCAGAATATTGGCACTCTGAAGCATAAACTTATTCATATCGTTAAGGATAGTGGTACAATGGTGCGGATGTAATGATATTCAGTGAAACATTGAGCTATCGCGACGATATACGAGATATAGAAAAATATAAGATTGTGTTCCGCTCTGATTATATTCAGAGTTGTCGCGGATTCATTTGTTATGTGAGAGACCAATTAGAAGTTACGAAAGTAATGGATACATGTGAGTTTACTATCGCAGCTAATGTTCAGATGTTTGTGGTAGTATTGTCACAATTTTATTTGATTTCGGACTACAAATCCCCGAAAACAACAAAATGCATGTTCGAAAAATTTGTTGGCCGAGTGATGGCTACCATTCCGAATGAGTGCAAGAAAATTCTAATCGGAGACTTCAATTATAATATTTTCGATAACCATGATGGTCGAAAGATGTATTTGATCCATCGTTTAAAGACTTATCAGCTACAAACGAAATTACCCAGAAACAGTGTTACCACGAATTTGAACACCCAGATAGACGTTATTTTCGTGACATCGTTGCTGGATTGTATGAAACGTATTTCAGTTACCATAAACCTATTTATGCCATCTTGAAGGAAGAAGGGACAACCCCGAATAAGCAGAAAGAACTACGCAAAGTTGAATGTAAAAGTGATCAGGTAATTAGCGTCAATAATGGTGAGGATCAAGAAAAAGACCAGGCGAAGCCATGCATCGTACTCGAAGATCACAGCGTCAACAAAGACTATGATTATCATGATGAATCGGTCAGACTCCATCGCAATAACCACCATGACTATGGCATATCAGAAGAGGCTAGTAAGAATGTCACTGAAACTCTTTTTCATTTGCGATGTCATGAGATAAATTACTTTCACGAAATACTTAATAGAGTGTCTATTAATGGTGGTGTTCTCAATAACGCCCAAGACACAGGGTTTGTACAGTATTTTGTGAGGGATCCATTAATGAATTTGCTTGCGATATTCAAATTAGTGCTGTAGGAAACATCGCAATAGGCCACTGGATATGCACGAAATATGACGGAAATAGACATCTTCATTTCTATGATAGTATGAATGGAGGCGAATTGCAGGACGATCAAAATCATTATACTTGAATGCATTATATGCATTCCAAAAAAACGTCATCCATCATAGGGTTTAACAGCACCAGAATTACATTGACTGTCGGGTATTTGCGATATATTTTGCAACTCTTTTATATTACGGTGAAGACCCAAACATACATGCAAAGACCCGCTATGATCCAAGGTTAATGCGCAATCATGTATCGACGATTCTTTTGAATCGAGAAATTTTGCGTTTCCCAGCAGCAGGTTATGAGACTTTTTGAACTCTGCAAATTGAGAAATCATGAGAAGGATTGATGTGAACTCATGAAAGTTCCACTGGTCCACAGCAGAGTGATGCATTACGGAGAGGTTAATGATCGAGGGTGAACCTCACGCTTATGGGCGAGGTCGGGGCCCATGAGAGTATATTTTCATGAATTCCAGTTTCCTCAACATGTGTAGTTGGAAATTTTCCGATGTAAAGGGAAGTAATCATTGTCGTGACATCAAAAATTCAAAGCCCCATTTTCTGGCTATGATATTTAATGGCTATAATTATCACCATATTAGAGAACCACTAAGCCGTATATATGTTTTCGACATTGCTGCTACGTTCAGCTCGTGCCAAAAAGTAACTATTTCGGCACTCGTAGAACGTAACATCACTGTCAAAAACTATCGTTCGACACACGTGCGATGGGGTGTTTCAGCTCGTGCGATTGGCAGCGCTCGGCTTCGCCTCACGCCGCCAACTTCGCACTCGTGACCACCCCATCGCACTTGTATCGAAATATACTATTATTTATGTATAAAAGAAGTCATGGATGTCATATCACGAGATACACGCAGACATCGGGAAGTTATAATTTTGGCCCGCGGAAGGTCAAACCCACACGCCATTTATTATTTATGGAAATGTTAACTTCCCGATTTTGCAGAAGTTATTGTAATGAGCCCGAAATCGATTTTTGATATTATTGTTGAGCTTGCTCACCACCATGGTTACGTGCTTATGCTGTGCTGATATACAAGTCGGGAGGTTTTGTTTGTGCCCCGTATGGGCACACATTTGCGCACCACTGGTTTTTATATTATAATTGATTTATTTAATATACTCTCAATAGAAGTGCTACGCCCTGAAGAAGGCTAAGATTATTACCCAATGTAACTGAGATATTATGCTAACCAGAAAGTGGCACATGATATCCAAACACACATTTGGAAATAATATGTTATAAGAAATGTAATCATATATAAAATACAATGGAGTGCAAGGTTGCGGCGTCAACATTCTGAGGCTTGCTCGACGTTGTAACTGTACACCCGCTACACGGTGTATGGTCTGTTGCAATCAGAGCTGAGTGATTAAATACACGGCTCCGGAATACATTGAGGCCTTTTAATTGGACAACTCTGGACAGGTATGTTCTCCTGACACTTTCCGTATCAATCAGAACTTCAATTTATCTAATTATCGTTGAGTTCAGATTTTTAACAAACATTACCCATGGTTAAACGTGTGCGATTAATCCAAGAACCCATCAACCGCTCGGGTCCATAACAGAAGCCAACAAAAACAAGTAAGCGGTCCTCGGGTCCCCCCATTCGAATGTGTCAAATATGTCACCGTTTTTTTATTTCCCCCAATTTCATTGGTGCTAAGCTTCCGAATGGTCCGATTACACACAAAATTACAATGTTCCAGTATTCAGAAAGTGTTTTGTAGGCGAACGGCAGCAAAAAAACAAATATCTCATATTACCCAAAGTAATTGGTTCAATGTTGTTGAACCAGTTCATAGATCTCGTTAAGGCTCATATTTAAAAAAAAAAATTGGATAAATACGCATCGAGAAATGAAGTGATGAAGAAACCGTAAAAATAAAAAATTGAAATCTAGAAAATTAATGATGCATTTGAATCGCCATTCAATAGGGTTCTTCGCCATAACAAAGCGAACCTCTGTTCCAAATTACAAGTTTTTCTCACAATTTTTGCGGACGCTAGAGTGTGAACAATCACAAAAAGTAAAGCAAAAGCCAAATGTTAAAAAATAGGAATATATCATATTACCCAAACTCATACACTGAATGTTTTTCAACCATATCATAGATCTCGTCAAGGCACATCTCACGAAAAAAAAACAATAAAATCGGTTGAATAATTATCGAAAAATAAAATAAACACCGTGAAAACGAAAAAATTGAAATATGGAAAACTAATGATACGATCAAATCGCTATTGAACAGGATTCTTAACCACAACGAGAGGAAACTTTGTTCCAAATTTCAAGTTTTTATCACCATTTTTACGGATGCTAGAGTGCAAACAACCACAAAAAGTGGAACCAAAGTCAAAAGTTAAAAAATATGAATATCTCATGGTACCCAAACTAATTGACTCAATATTTTTCCACCATATCATAGATCTCGTCAAGTTTTTGGAGAAAAACTACAAAGTCGGTTGAATAATTGTCGAGAAATAAAATAAAAACCGTGACAACACAAAAATTGAAATCTACAAAACTAATGATACGATCACATCGCCATTCAATAAGGTTCTTCATCACAACAAAAGGACCCTTTGGTTCAAATTTGAAGGTTTTATCTCAATTTTTGCGGACGCTAGCGTCGGTCCAAAAGCAAAAAGCAAAGAAAACTGTAAAACACAGAAAAATTGAAATATCTCTAATTTCTTGTGAACAACCTACTAGATGTTCTTCAACCATTTCCTGGACCTCATTAAGACGCACATTTTGATGAAGAAGAAATTGAAAAATATCCATTAGTTTCTGGGATAGATAGATAGATAAGCGTTTATTGTTTAGAAGTTTGAACAAAGCGGAATATGAGCGATCGAAAAAAAACAAAAAAAGCGGATTTGTAAGAAACTTACTGACAAAGTTCACTGAAAATGCGCTGACAGCTATATGACAGCTCAATACCAATAATTGATATTTTTTCAGAATTTATTCTCAAAATTTAGTCCGTTTTATGTTAAATTTTGTAAGTGAAGATTTTCCAAAAAAATTGATACACTATGACAATACAATTGAGACACTATGCTCAAACTTCGTGTTTTTACGTTTCAAATCATTATATATCCTACACAAACATAATTAGCGAAAGTAAAAAATTACCGATTGCAATGCTTCCATGCGGCAAAAATGGATATTTAAAAAAAAAATATATATAAGTGATGAAATTCTTCCATATATAATAATAATGCTTACAAAAAAATAATCAATTGTAATTCACTACTAATGTACAAAAAAAAACAACAGATAAACTAATCCTCGACAACAAAAAAAATATATTTATAAATGTTTTTTTTTCAGCAATTCTGCAAAAAGTTAATGAAAATTCCTTTTGTTATTCAAGGCGGTGAAAGCAATGAAAACTCAGAGGTGTCCTACCGACTGCGCTAATAAATTCTAGCTGTTATGACCAGTGAACGCCTTTTGCGTCAATGGCGGAAGTTATAATGTTAATCTTAACTTCTGGAGCGAGGAAGCTCAAATTGTATTAGTAAAATTTAATTAATGTTTGCATTAATTTAATTCTACTCTAATTTTGGAGAACGCTAAGTAATTTTCCTTTGCTCTTACGTTGATAAATGTTTAGACGCAGGTGACGTGATTTGAAAAGGATTTAAGTTCGTAGATGGAAAAGGCGCAGGTTACAAGATTTGAAGTCAATAATTGATTTACTAATGTAGTCCCAAATAGAAAATTTATGTTTCACTTCTTTTTTCCATAGTTTTAGATTTTTAAAATCATAATCCAATTTTCTCCGATTTCAGGTTTCCAAGTAATACTAAATTTTTCTATTTATTTCAGGTTGTTGAAATAATGATATATGTTTAAATTTACTCGTTAGATTTTCCTGGAACGCTTCTTTCGACTTATGGAATTATTTAGTAAACTGGATGACTCACTTAGTTGTAGATAATTCTTAATTTTCAGTTGATTATTGCCAGATTTCAGTAGTTGTGTACGTCGTTCAGCAGAGCGGACTATTTTCCCCTACCAGTATGAATCGTATACTGGTCCGTTCACGTTCACCCACTTGATAAATTGTTTATATATGAGAGTTCTATTGTCTGTTTGAGAATGTTTACATCCAGATAAAATATAACAAATTTCTTACAATGTAAGAACTGAGGCTACTTTTGATTTAAGGACGGTTGTCTCTACACGGATTGGTCCGATGACTACTATTAGTGCATTACTCACCAAAATGTAATATCGACTTTTGCAAGCTACTATTACCGGAGAAACAATAAGGTCGATCGATTCCACGAGCAAATTCCACCAATATCCTATCAACTTCCCGGGTGTGTCCAAACTGACTTTTTCTGTCAAGTTTACCATAGAGGTAAACTTTTTGAGGCTCCACTGTAACCTCAAAATGTATAGAAAATGGAAGGGAAACCTCAAAGTTCTCAATAAACTAATTTGTATCAAATTTTGGACGTAACAAACTTCCAAGCCCCGCTAACTATGGTGAAGTTGAAGTGCTCACTTAGCCGTCCAAATGGACTGCGGTGCCATACCGTGGCAGAATCTGCATCTAGCGGTTTTAGCGTCGGCCAAGCGCTTAAAAGCTAGCCTCTATGTCAGTCAATTCATTTTAGCGCGTACATACCAATTGCCAAGTTCAGGTTTCAGCCAACTTGCAAATTTAATTCTGTCCAAAGAAAATGTGAATCGCGAAAAATGTAAATGAGAAAAATTGAATGGAATGTATCTACGTTGATGAAAATCCAAGAAATAAAGTAGGGACACGAGTCGAACGAGAATTTCCGATTTATATCATGAAAGTGACGTTGTTTTCCGAGTAATTAGCGCCGGTTCATTTTAAATGGAAAGTTTTTATCGCGGCCTAGTAGTGGGAGGTGTTGGGAACCGTATAGATATGCAGCAGCTCTCCGCCGGTTGGTCTGTTTCTGAGATGCTCTGAGACTGAGATGAGAAGACAAAAGGAAATGGACAAATAGGTAAAAAATGGTTACTTCGCCGATACGCTGCCGCGTTTCTCGATTGACACAAATCGAGTGACCGAAACTGTAAAAGTGCGGTTAGAGGAAAACAAGCAGGTGGTCCTGAGGTCCCCCCATTCGACGGTATCAAATAGGTGACCGTTTTTTTTTATTTCCCCCAACTTCATTGGTGGTAAGCTTCCGAATGGTTCGATTGCACACAAAATGAAAATGTTCCAGTATTGAAAAACCATAGCATAGATCCCATTAAGGCACACATTTTGAAAAAAAAACAACAAATTCGTGAAAATGAAAAAATCAAAAGCTAGAAAACTAATGATACTTGCAATTCAATAGGGTTCGTCTACACAATAAAAGGAAGCTTTGTTCCAAATTTCAAGTTTTCCTCAAAATTTTGCGGACGCTAGAGTGCGAACAAGCACAAAAAGTAAGACCAAAGTCAAAAGTTAAAGAATAGGAATATCTCATATTACCTAAACTAATAGACTCAATGTTTTTCAACCATATCATAGATCTCGTCAAGGCACACCTTTTGAAAAAAACAACAGAATCGGTTAAATAATTATCGAGAAATAAAATAAAAACCGTAAAAACAAAAAAATTGAAATCTAGAAAACTAATGACATGATCAAATCGCCATTCAACAAGGCTCTGCACCACAACCCAAAGGACCTTTGTTCTAAATTTCAAGTTGTTATCTTAATTTGTGCGGACGCTAAAGTGCGTACAAAAGCAAAAAGCATAGAAAACTGGAAGAAACAGAAAAATTGAAATATCTCCAATTTCTTGTGAGCAACCTACTAGAGGTTCTTCAAACATTCCCTGGATCTCGTTGAGACGCACATTTTAATGAAAAAAATTTGACTAATGGTGTGCAAATGTGTATGCCCCATACGGAGCACAGACAAAACTTCCCGATTTGGTATTTCAGTACAGCATAAACACGCAATCATTGTGATGACCAAACTTAACAGTGATATCAATAATTGAATTTGCGATTAATAATTACTGCACAGGTTCACTTTAGTTTGATTTTTATGCCCATCAAACTATTCAACTGGAATTCGTCATTCTGATTATCCTATCTACGTCTGTACTTACTTAGTTGAACCGCTCTTCAACAGTTTTCCAGCAATTGTCGACATATTCACTAGCCAAATATATTCTAATTTAACTCGCGATATGTTCTGACCTATATTGAAAAAAGTCATATTCGATGTGCATTTTTGTATAAGGAACAACCCGGGTGATATGCATTGTGCCCATCTTTCAAATTGATCTGACGACCATACCTCTTTAATTATGCAAATTATTGAAAAAAGTCACTACACAGAAAAGGTGTATTTTCACATAAGGAATAATTCTCTTATGAGAAGTTTCCCGATAACTTTAATATTTTCCCCGGTGGAACAGTATAAATAATTACAATTGTTAATAACATTGCATATACTGCACGAATCCCATCCAAAGTGTAATTTGCTCGATTTCGCATGGAAACCCTTCAATTGGGACCATCATGACTGCGCTGAGTTCATTCGTTCAATCATTACATACATAATTGTTGAGACCGTCATCGACTGAGTATCGAAAAAAATTACTCCACATAAAATACGGATTTTCGTATGGGGAACAACTTTTCTCATCTCAATTTTACGCTATCTCCAATAATTTATGCAATAGAACATTATGAACAATTGAAATTGAAAATAACAATATATATACTGCACCAATTTCATCCAAAATCTAATCAGTTCTAAGGTATACGGAAAAGCTTTGAACGTGACCTTGAAATCTTCCATAACTTCATTTGTTCATGAGAAATCGTTGCGCAAAGTTTTGTACACATGCATACATACATACACACACACACACCCATCATAGACGCCAAGTCAGAATTTGACGGCGATCATTTTTGTATATTTGAAACCCTCGTTAGATAAACGGCATGTGGGTATAACCCTCTACGAGTCGTACCAATAACTTCACGATCGTTCCGCCGTATATCCACAATTTTCGTCCATGTCTCAAATTATAGACTTTATAAAGTTTTCGAAATTTCTCACTATTAAAAAAAAATTATAATTCTGAATATGACGTAGTTAGATAAACAATACAATTTGTTAAGAACAATTAACTATCGGCGTTGGCCAAAAAGTCATGGAACGTCAAATGTGTATTTTTACGTGTGAAACGACTTCCATTATACCCTTTGTTTGGTATCTCGAAGCGTTCTTGCGATGGAGCGATCTGAACAATTGAATTTGTTAATAACTATTAACTATCGGTGTTGGCAAAACAAGTTATACAATATCAAATATGTATTTTTGTGTGCGGAACAATTTTCATCAACTAATTTGCTTCGTATCTTCAACCGTTCTCACACCGCTGCGATATAAACATTTTTTTTTTGTTACTAACAATTAACTACGGGTGTTATCAAAAAAAGTCATCAAATATCAAATGCGTATTTTTTGGCGGGAAACAACTCTCATTTAACACTTTTTGGAGTTCACTCCGTTAGAATTGATTTATAGCCCGCGGAACGAAAAAAAGATGAGCAGTGAAATCGAGTGTTAACAAAAAGCGAAGTCATTATATTGTCTTCTGCGCACCGTATCGGCGCAACTCAGACTGTGATCGCATAGCTTCTCACGGGAAAGGTTAGGCTGGTTTCAATATATGTGGTGAATATCAACAGCCAGTTTATGAAATTTCAGCTATTTGGTGTTTTATTCTCATGTAGAGAACTATTCTGATATTAATTTTTCATACTGAACAACTAAATGAAGTTAGTCAAAAATGGTAATGAAATAGTATAACATATGGAAGAAAATAATCCAAGGGATAATTTAAAAAATCAGAAAAAGAAGTGGATGCAGTTACCAGGTAGGTTATGTACTAATTTTTGCGTCACTAATTTCTGGCTGTTTGAAAAAAAGTGTGAAATAAGAAAGTTTATAATTAAAATGTACTTCTAGAATTTGTTTTGACCGGTGGTGTTTATTATGGTGAGTATTGGCTTTCACGGTCCCTACCTCACAAGTGTAAGGATTTATCATATCTAGATATACTTTAAGAGTATATCTATTCCTGAGAGAGCATTACAATTGCGCAATGTTTCGCTCTCAGTTTTTAAGTATTTGAATTTTTTTAAATTAATTAATAATTAAATGAAAAAATCCAAACTGCAGAAATCAGAAAAAAGGAATGCTCGAAGCGATCGACCGGGATTCGAACCCGGGTCTTCCCACTATCCGGGTGGTTGCTTTGGCTAAGTTATCGAGTCTTGACTTGACTTGAAAATGTCTATTAACATTTGTCATATATACATAGTATATACAGTGTTAATATCTTAAATGTTACGCTCTAGATCACCAGCCGTTGGTTTTATATCTAATGTGAACGAAGTTTAACCTAATTTTTCATCATTTCAGATATTTGTGATTATTTACATGATGACTCGATATAACGAAAAATGACTTCTAAAAAACCTTATAAGTAATGGGTGCATGAGGGGCGGGGGAGAAAGGGATATATGGAAAGGTGGGACAAAACAGGTGGTCAGCGAGACCAATTGGCTTTCTTATCGATATTGATGTTTTGGAGCTGGGGATTAGGATCGGATTGTAGTTTATGTCGAATTTATTCTATCGATAAATTTACCTATGGTTGCCATGCTCAGCGTATTGTGCATGCCGACCATTTTATTATTCATAAAAATTTATTTTGGACAAATTGAGGATGATTTAAGTGGGTTTGTGCTGCATCGTGCTAGGCAGGACAACCATAAGAGATAGGTCTGATTAACCCTTTGCATAAAGTAAGTTTCAGAGATTGACTGAGCGTTGGAGATTTCAGCAAATTATACAATCGTACTAGAATAATTTTAGTCTTGACCTTGATATCAGATATAAGTTTTTTCCACAGGAGGTTGGAATCAAGGTGTAAACCTAAATATTTCACAAAAACGGTTGGGGTAATCTTATTGCTACGCAAAGTTAAAGTCGGTTTGGCCTTGGAGCTAGTAAATAAGGTTGCTACTTATTACGTTTATTTGAATCGCTGATTGTAAGCTTTATTGATCAATTTGATCGGTAAGTACAGAGCAATGTGATCAGCATAGCCTGCAATGAATACATTTCTAGGTATTCTGTTAAAGACAGAAGCGATGTATAGGTTGAATAGTACACGGGACAGGATATCCCCTTGCGGGACTCCCGCGACAATTTGAGTTTTAACGGAAAGTAGTGATTTGGCTCTAACTTGAATATATCTATTTGAAAGATATGATAGTAGAATTTTACATAAATATTTAGGTACATTTGAGCTGTCGAGTTTATATATAAGGCCTGTGGGCCATACAGAGTTGAAGGCCTTCTCGCTGTCCAGGAGAAGAACGGTATCTTCTATCCGGTCTTTCGCGGATTTTGTCATTTTTGATTCTGACCAATTCGTGGCGGGTCGAGTGTTCTGAACGGAAACCGAATTGGTTTGTAGGTATTAAGTGTAACTCATCGATAGATTTTATGAGACGTATTAGAATTATTCGCTCAAAGTGTTTTGCGGGTATCGGTATCAGGCTGAGTTTGAGCGCAAAAATGTTAATGGCTAAGATATTTATTATGTTTGTAGGAGAATCGTGGGTGGTTCAGCGGTGGATTACAACAGGTATGCATAGGATGCGATGATTGTGATTCTATCAAAGAGGGTGTCAGCTCTTTGGATTTTAGAGATCATGTTCTTAATCTCTGAGAGGTTTTCGAGAATTCTAAGGGATTTTAGGTCATCAAGGACTTGTTCCACTGTATTAATAAAGTTTTTAGTTGTACTTAAATGTAATTCCGGATCATCAGTCTCCATCGGAATGGTCCTAGGTTCAGCGGTGGGTGCGTCAACATTCGTTCTTAAGGTTTCCATCGTTGGAAAACAAGAAGCGTAGGACGGCCTGGACATCTTCGTGGCAGTAGAGATTGGCGTAGGTTCGAAGACTGGAGGAGACTGGAGAAAATGGATGTTGCTTTCCAGGTTTTGCATCGTAGCCGAGTGTGGGGTAGCGGGCAGTTCCTGCTCTGCTCTTTTTGGTGCTGGTGGTTGGACTCTTTTTTCATGAGTCTCCACAAATTTGGTTCGTGAGGCGCACTCACGATAGCTCGCTGTGTGAACTAGACCACAATTTGCGCACTTCAGGGAGTTGCTGGTGCAGGTTTTGATGTCGTGATTGTCTGCGCATTTCACACATCTGGGATTTAAATTACAGTGCTGACTGGCGTGTCCAAATTTTTGGCACCGGTAACACTGTGTTGGTTGTTAGGTTTTGATGTATTTCTCTATTTTAAATGTATGATAGAAAATCGTTTTAATAGCAGCGAGGCTGCTCAAGGTTACACCAAGCCCAACGGTAATTGCAAATACCGGTAGTGGCCTACTCTCTTTGCTGTCTCCGTCCTTGTTTGTTTTCACGAACTGTCGGACTGATAATACCTTTATGCCGCGTTTGGATATTTCCGCTCCAATCTCGTGCTCAGTGTAACTGGCGGGAAGACCTTTTATCATAAATTTCTTCGGACGCTCACTTTTTAGACCGAAGGTGTAAAAATGTAAATTTTGACTTTTCAGGATACTTGCGATTTTATTATAATCCTCCGTCGATTGTAGATGGATGATGGTCGTACTACCATTGAATTTCATCCTGAAGTTTTTGTCCGAGGCGTTGACTTGCAGGAAGTTGATTAATTTTTTGGTCTCCAATTTGTCATTTTCAATAACTATTGGAGGCACTGATGTTTGCTTTTGAGCCTGTTGTGGCCCGGCAGGAGTGTTCGAAGGTTTGTTGAGGCGAGCGGGTTCACAGCTCGCACTAGTTGACGGTTTCATAACGGTTTTTTTAGTTTTTTTTGGGTCTTCCACAGGAGGAGTCATTTTGGCTTTCCTTTTGGGAGCCGGAGAAAGTTTGAGATTTTTGAAGTTTGACACTTTAGTGCCAGAACTTTGACAAGATTTATAAATTCACTGTACTGTAAGCGCGGTACATTTGGAATTTATATTTTGTAGACATGCGTCCGTAGGACACCGACTCAAAACAAATACTGAAGCTATCGAGACCTTCCCACATTCGCAATTTTCCGACTTGTGCACATTGAATTGCTTACATCAGTTTTCAGCCATCATTTGATATTGCAGAATTTATTTTGACCGGTGGTGTTTATTATGATTGAGTATTGGCTTTTACGGTCCCTACCTCATAAGTGCGAGGATTTGTCATATATAGATATACTTTAAGAGTATATCTATTCCTGAGAGAGCATTACAATTGCGGAATGCTTCGCTCTCAGTTTTTAAGTACTTGAGAAATTTTTTTAGGATGATGTGAAATGTCGAGAAAAGTGAAAATATCATGAAAATTTCACTTTCGATTTTCGCGGTCATTACAATAACTTCTCTATATCGGGAAGTTAATATAGATATATGTATTATGATATATTGCATTTCCCCCTGTTCCATTCTCATTTACGTTCGCGACACTCACTGATTCTACATATTGTTCTTCAATTGACCATAGCTCCCTGAATATGCGAATTACGGAAAAAAATTAGTCACATAATATCTGTAGTTTTGTACTAGGAACAACTTTCCTTGTATAAATTTTTCGCTACCTCCAACCGGTCGCTCAGGAGAATGGTATGAACAATTCAAACTGTTATTAACAATATATAGGCTATATCAATTTTCACTAAACTCTAATCAACTCTAAGTTACATGAGCATGCTTCGATTGCAATTTTCATAATTCCAAAAGCTTCCTTCGTTCGCGAACAATCCGGCATCAAAATTTGGCCCGATACATACATACATACAACACACACACATCGATCCAGAATGTAGAGGGGATCATTTTAGTACACCTAAAATACCAGTCACCTGTGGAAACCAAAAAAAATCGATTTCAGGGTCATTACAATAACTTCCCGAAAAATCGGGAAGTTAAAAACATCCATTAGTTTCTGAGATATGAACGATCGAAACAAAAAAGGCAATTTCTAAGAAACTTACCGATAGATTTCACTGAAATTGCGCGCACACCCATATGTACTCCATACCAGTAATTAATAATTTTTTCAGATTTTAGTCTCAAATTTTGTTCCGTGTTATGTTAAATTTTGTAAGTAAAGATTTTCGAAAAAAAATTGATACAGACACTATGCTCAAAGTTCGTATTTTACGTTTCCAACCATTATATATCGTTTACAAGCATAATTAGCGAAAGCGAAAATTGAACGATTGCAATGCTTCCATTCGGAAGAAAAAAAACAGATAATACCAAAAATTATCAAAAATAAAAAAAATACGCCACTTGTATGCGCAAAACTAGTTTCCGTATTATTAACATGTTTATTCTCACGAGTCAATTCAACGGTGTTGTTTTGCACAAGGACGCAAAAGCAAGTGAAATATGGGTCGTCATTTTACACCAAAGTGCACTAGGATGTCCCCAATATATTTAACGAAGAATGGACCCATTTTGTCGATTTGATCCAATTATGTTACTTTACACTTGGCGCGCCCGCTTTTTTAACGATTCAAGGTTGCCAAATTACCTTGTCCTAAGACAACTATATTAAAGCCAAGGCTGACTACAGACTGTCAACGTTTTTCGCGTTCAATTCACTCGTCTTTTTTAATAACTTCTCCATTTAGGGAAGTTATTATAACCCCCCCGATAATGAAATGTCTCAGAAATCGGAATTTTTCACTTTTCTCGACGTTCACATCGTTCTCACAAATTTTAATTGAGGGTTCTGTGTGTGTGTGTTCGTGTGTGAGTGACTTTTTGAGAAACGGTTGCCGGTAAGCGGCTCGATCGATTGGTTTCTCCTTTGACAGACAATTACCTCTGACTGATGTCCAGGGCGGAAAGGTGTGTTAATGTTGAAAAACAATTCCTTCAATTGTTATTAACAATTTTAATTATTTTTAACGCTGTATCTCGAGAACGATGGCCGATACGAGGGAAAGTGTCGTACAAAAGTTGTTCCTCTCGTGAAATTATATATTTCACGTTGTATTACCTTTTTTTTTTGCTAGGCCTCATATTTTACGAGATATCAATAAAAAATCGTAATAATCGATCAATAGTCGAATTTGCGTAACGGATTTACAACTTGACTTCATACATGTATCATGACACACACACACACACACACACACTATCGGGAAGGTATACATGCGACCCGTCGAGGGTCACACACATGTCTCATTTATTTCCAATTTAGAATCGCTTTTTGATTTTCAGTTTTCATTAAAACTATTCCAAATATACAGGGTGTCCTACCACTGGTGACTTTGCTGGCAGACGCACCCCTGCAGAGCTATTCAAGTTTTGAATTACCTAATCACAGCGTTACTCTGCGCCCTTGGCCAGTCCCGCGCGGAAAAAAATATATGTGACATATATATGAATCATACCACATATATCACGGCCAAAAATGACGTATGCGAGATATATGTTGGATATATGTGATTTTATATTTAATTGTATGATGCCACTATATTCAACAATATGTTAAATATATTTCCCGTATTATTTTCATATGCGTGTGATATATTCTAACATATAATGAAATTATATTTCACAAAATACATTTTAAATACATGTCGTTTATATATCGCTTATATGAATGATATATTGTGCGAGATTCAAAATATATCCATGTCATATATGTGACATATATATTCCCATATAAGTGAAAGATATTTATCGTCAGTATTTCCTTGTATTTTAATCCAGGGTGAATGATATGTCAAATATGATATGTGCATTATTCCATACCCTGATAGAAAAAATCCCTGACACAAAAAATCCCTTCTCTAGAGACAGGGTTTGTTTTCGAACGCTCAAATCTGAGCGGCATTTGTACCTTATGTCGTCTATTATAATTCTTATGCTTTACGATAGTTAGATATTTGAGAATGAGTATCCCTGGCGGACGGATCGATTGGAGAATCGACTTGTGCAGTATGTCGATTAGTTTTCGAGTACAAGTCGATTCTGATTTGAAATAATAGACCCAGGATCGACTAAGTAACCGGGTCGATTGCCGGTTGACTAGACTTTATTTTTTTCCCCAAACCAACTCACAATCCACCTAATACCAGGTCGAATGGCCAAAAAAAAATAAATAGATTTTGAAAAAACCACTGAAGACCAGTCGCCCAGCAAACCACTCGGTATTTAGTCGATCGTGGCTCGCTCATCTCAGAAATCTCGATCGCTCTGTACTCCAGACGTAATCAACATACTGTACACGTTGTTGCCACAGTCGACCAAGGCTGGGGCGGTAACCGACCGGTCCGCCAGGAATGTAAAATGCAGAAATAGTTTATTCAATTCACATACATTTTTTCAGGGAAATGGATTCTTCAAGATCGATTTTATTTTCGAGTTCCACTCTCCCATTTCGACGAGGCGCGAATGCAGCTGGAAATTAGGACCAATGGAGTCGTTTCCCTCTCGCGTGCACATGACAGCATAAAACTAGCTTCCTCAAATTATCTTTTTTCAAGTACAGCTCCTTCGAAAAATTGTTTTTATCTCTTTTCAGCGACTAGCGCCACCCCGGCTGCAAGCGGCCGGCATGTTGAGCACCTTTTCAAATTAACTTTTTTTTATACGATTTGGAATTTGAAATGAAATGTGAAATATTTTGATTTTCAATTTTTATAATAGTTAAATTTGAGTTTCATTTTGATTTTTTTCAATTGAATTTAAAAGTCCTTATATAAAATGGGCAGGGAATAATCGAAAGGAGAATGGACAGATTGACATGAAATTTAATTAATTGCGCGAAATCGATTGTTTAGCGAATGGCATCGAGGAATCAACACAAAATCCGTGAATTCTCATGAGTGACACTTATTTAATCCGTACGCACAATTTGCAATTGACGTTTGCGCAGAAACACTTCTGCATCTGGGTATCTGCAAGGCATGCGTATTGTGGTCCCACGCGATAGTGACGTACTGTGAGCGTCATAACTGTTTTTTCGTCAAGGCACGTCCTCGACTAAACGTGTTGTTTGGACATCGTCGGCTTCATGCACCACTAATCCTTCCTAAAAAATGACTGACCTTGTCATGACAGGGGCCATTACACTAATTTTAATTGTTATGGGCCGTCATGTGACCCGGCATGCTGTTTCCGTGCATGTTCAGTTTGATTGGCTTTGAAATGTCCGTCGCCATGCCCCTTTTCGCGCGGGCTCATATTTTAAATTAAAAAAAATTTACAATTTTATTTTTGCAAGTCTAAAATTCAATTTCACGTTGAAATTTTTTTTAAGTTCAAATTTAATTCAAATTCCAATGTAGACATTTATATATATTTTCAAATTCAATTTTAAAAAAAAACAAAATCAAACTCAAATTTAAAAATTGCAAATCACAACATTTCAAATTTCGCTTCTAACCAGAAATCATTTAAATCCGAAGAAAGCTCATTTGGAAAGGTTGTTAACATCCCGGCCGCTTATGGCCGGGGTGGCGCTAGTAGATATAAATCTTTGCATTGGAGTTTAACCCTTAAGAGGTCGCGCCTCCCCACCGAACGTAATCGGTCGCGTGATGGGCGCCGCGCAGCCGCATATTTCTGAGTGCGACGTTGCCGGATCCGTATTTGCTCTAACAAGGACCCTTGTAAGTCCAAGGGTCCGTGTAATACGATTTGGTAATCAAAATGTACATTCATTTGCAATAAAAGCTGTATTTGATACATCTTCGATGTATCAAATACCTAGACGAAAGCCGGCAAGCCGCGAGAAAATTTTCTACGACGGGAGTGGTCGCATGGTGAGCGTTGCGCAGCAATTCCCTGATTTTTCTCCATTTGAAAATTCGTTATTATTAATTTGGCAAATGGAACAGGGCGAAATGGTGATAAATGACATGATTACATATCAAGTGCGGAATACCTAAATTGGCGTTCCGTCAAATACAACAGTTTAGCATTTATTCGAAAAATAAGAAAAACTGCTGCGAAATGCACACCACGCGAACTCTTAAGGGTTAAATTTGAAAAAAAACTTTCAACGCCCAACTGAGTTTTAGAATCGGAAAAATAAAATTGTAAATTTTTTGAATTTGAAATATGAGCCCGCGCGAAGAGGAACATGGCGACGCACATTTCAAAGCCAATCAGACTGAACATGAACGGAAACAGTATGCCGGGCCACATGACAGCCGATGACAATTGCAATTAGTGTCATTTTCCATTTTTAAAGTATCTAAGGATACAATTCACAATCCAATCCTCCACCGTTGATTTCCCAATTCTTGGCTATCAATTATCAAATTTCCCAAACCGACTGGAATATGGCGGATGACGGTTGACTTGACGATCAGTGTATTTGTGATTTTTTTGAAGTGACGCCGTTGGTGATCAGCGAGGCTAGCACGTGTCGAGACCTGTTCTATGTGTGAAAAGCATTCGCTGCAGGAATGTGATATTTTTGTGAATTATTAAGTGATTATTTTAATTCCTGGTATATAAGAAGTAAGTATTCATGAGCTATTTTATATAATAAAAATGGAGACAACTTCGATTGGCATTGAAATAACGTATGCGCATAATTGTCGTCCTCACGCTGACTATGCGGCTGGTTAAATATTCATAATTATCTGTTTGATAAATGGGATTGAACCATTGAATTGGCGTATCAGAAAATGGAAGAATGGCCAAGAGAAATTACAAATCGGGAAGTTTTGTTTGTGTTCCCAACGAGGACACACTTTTTTATCCCACTAGTTGGAAAAGAAATCACTGTTAAAAAAGAGTAGAAAGTGACAGGACATTTTGGAAAATTTATGAAAAATTGTAACAACAAATTGTCAGCAAGATTTAAAAGTGGCGGGAAATTTTTTGAAATGCTTAACGCCTGCCATGCTGGAATTCCTAAGGCAAATAATGGATCGGCAAGCGCTAAATTAACCAGACAACGATTTGAAGGAATCTGCATAGAACCCTAGAAAATACACACTATTATTCCACCGTTTGTACCAATTACCGAGAAAAATATGAAGCCAAGTACGGTGGCCTGGAATCATGAAAATTCATTGGATGAAATTTTCAAAAATAACATTATTCTTCCGAAAATTACGAAAAATTCGTAATTGTGGAAATTTTGGAGTTTCTAAAATTTTTAAAATATTGATTTAGACATTGTGAACTTTAAACAAAATGGGAAAAATGGAAACAAAATTTTGGTCATCTTTTTTCAGTTTTTTTTAGTTTCAGGGTAATGAAAGATTATGAAAATTTCTTGCCGAAAATATTTATGGGGATGTATGGACTTATCTCGAATTTACTGACATTATCTACTTCTCCAAATTCACTGTAGTAGGAGAAATAACATCTCGAGCCCCATTCCTGATCTCTCCCGAACAAATACGAAGTGTTCATTTTTTCTCATCTGATCACCATCATTAAATTCTATTCAAAATTTTGGAAAATAACATATAAAAAAAAATGAAAATTTTGGAAAACGCTGGAAAATTTGAAAAATTCCACCGAAACTGAGAAAAAAAATTGAATATTTTCCAGATTTGATGAATTTGAAAAAAAAAAGAAAACATTAAAAAAATTGAAGGGAAATACACTGAAAAAATTGGGGAAATTGAAAACAGTGAGAAGATTGAAACAAGCAGGCGGTCCTCGGGTCACCTCATTCCAATGTGTCAAATCTGTCACCGTTTTTTTTCCCCTTCAATTTCATTGGTGGTAAGCTTCCGAATGGTCCAATTGCATACAAAATAAAAATGTTTCAGTATTGAAAAAGCTTTTTCCAGGCGAACGGAATCAAAAACAGGAATAGCTCATATTACCCAAAGTAATTGACTCAATGTTATTCGACCAGTTCATAGATAACATTAAAGCTCACATTTTGGAAAAAAAATGGCATGAATACTTATCGAGAAATGAAGTCATGAAACAACCGTAAAAATGGAAAAAATGAAATGTATAAAATTAATGATGTGATTGAATCCCTATTCAATAGGGTTCTTTACCATAATCAAAGGAACCTCTGTTCCAAATTTCAAGTTTTTCTCTCAATTTTTGCGGTCGCTAGAGTGCGAACGAGAACAGAAAGTGAAACAAAAATCAAAAGTTATAAAACAGGAATATCTTAGATTACCCAACCTAATTGACTCATTGCTTTTCAACCATGTCATAGATCTCGTTAAGGCACACATTTTGAAAAAAAACAACAAAATCGATTGAATAATTATCGAAAAATAAAATAAAAACCGTGAATACGAAAACATTAAGCTCTAGAAAACTAATGATGCGATTAAATCGCCATTCAATGGGGTTCTTCACCACAATTAAATAAACCTTCGTTCCAAATTTCAAGTTCTTATTTCAATTTTTCCGGACGCTAGAGTGCGAACAAACACAAAAAGTAAAACCAAAGTCAAAAGTTAAAAAATAGGAATATCTCATTGTACCCATACTAATTGATTCGATGGTTATCGCCATATTATAGATCTCGTTAAGGCACACATTTTGAAAAAAAAACAACAAAATCGATTGAATAGACATCGAGAAATAAAATAAAAACCGTGAAAACGAAAAAATCAATATCTAGAAAACTAATGATCCGATCAAATCGCCATTCAATAGGGTTCTTCATCACAATAAAAGGATCCTTCGTTCCAAATTTCAAGTGTTTATCTCAATTTTTGCGGACGCTAGCGTACGAACAAACACAAAAAGTAAAACCAAAATCAAAAGTTAAAAAATAGGAATATCATTCTACCCAAACTAATTGACTCAATGTTTTGCAACAACAACAAAATCGGTGGAATGATTATCGAGAAATAAAACAAAAACCGTGGAAACGAAAAAATTAAAATCTCGAAAACTAATCATACGATCAAATCGCTGTTTAACAGGGTTCTTCACTATGACAAAAGGAATCTTTGTTTTAAATTTTAAGTATTTATATCAATTTTTGGGGACGCTAGAGTGCGTAGAAAGGCAGAAAGCAGAAAAAACAGAAAAATTGAAATATCTCCAATTTCTTGTGAGGAACCTACAAGATGTTCTTCCACCATTCCCTAGATCTAGTTGAGATGCACATTTTGAAAAAAAAAATTAAAAAATATTCATTATTTTCTGAGATAGGAACGATCGGAGGAAAAAACGAAAAAGGTGATTTCTAAGAAACTTACCGGCCGATTTCACTGAACTTGCGCCCACCGGTAGATGCATTCAATACCAATAACTGACAATTTTTTCAGATTTTATTCTCAAAATTTAGTCCTTTTTATGTTAAATTATGTAAGTGAAGATTTTTGAAAAAAATTGATACATACAGACACTATGCTCAAACTTCGTATTTTTACGTTTCAAACCATTATATATCGTGTATAAGCATAATTAGCAGAAGTGAAAATTGACCGATTGCAATGCTTCCATTCGGAAGTAAAAATTGAAAAATATCTCAAATTTGAGAAATTTCGAACGAAATTCGATTTCTAAAGTTTTTTTTCATCTTTCACTCATCAATCCAGAAATGTCCAGAATTTGAAAAAAATATTTGGAAAAAACCAAAAAAAAATTCAAAATTCTCAAACACTTTGAAATTCCTAAAAATTTTAAAATTTTTACCAAAATGCTTTCCGTCGAATTCTGAACAAATGTAAAAAGTATCAATTGTCTAGAACTAATGGATTGATTCAATGTTGTTTCCGCCTGTTGGTTTGATTTAACTGTCTTGATTTTCCCCAGGATGGGAAATCAATCAAAATCATTCTTTGCGACAGTAAAATGGGTTAGTGGTCAAGATAATGGGCAGGTGACTGTGGGTATACCAATTGATTCGATAAGGGATTTTAGTTATGAAGACTACATGCCTGGAGATTGCGATGAAGATTATCTGTTTCTCATTGAATGGCGAACCGGTCAACATGCACCACGTGGAGGATGGTCCATATATGACGGCGCTGTGCCAGATGTTGCGAGTAAGTTATGAAATTTTGTAAAATTTTGCCCCATTGTCATATTTGTTCCTGCTTTATTTCACATGTTCATGTGTAAACGCGGACTTTCCTGAGTGTCTACATCAGGGACTGGTAAAACATATCCTTTTTGATAATATTTTCGACTAAAATAGATAGCACATCACACAAAAAGTGTGCTAGATTCAGGCCGCATTGTTTTATTGAGATTTTTTCTGTGTTTTGTGTCATCTTTAATAAAACTAGCGCGGCCGGACCGTTGATTACCATGACATGTTAATTACCGTTGATTTGCATTACAGTCCAACTGACGAAACACTGCTTTTTGAATTTCTCCCCGCACGCACTCATAAATATGAGAGAACTGAATTTAAACATTATGAGTTGAAACTGAAAATTAAAGTCGATATTGAAAGCGAAAATGAAAATTGAAAGCTGAAATAACAAATTGAAATTCATAATTGAAAAGGAAAACCAAAATTTTGCTGATTTTCATTTCATTGTTATTGTTACACCATAAACCATTTCGAAATTTTTATTGTTTAAATCCAAATTTGATTGAAAAGTTGGAACTTGAAAAAAAACAGAATTCCATTTACTTATTTATGTGTAAAAATAACACATAATTTCCGATACATTTAATAATTTTTCAAGATATTTGAGATTGTCATTTCATGTGCTCCACAATTTATCGGATGGGAGAAGAAGATGTATGTGATTATGTGGTATATAATTGTTGGTTGTGATTTTTTAATGTCCATATCTTTTTCTAGTGTCCGTTAGGAAACTATTTCCAAGCGTCAAACGAACGGAAATGAATCGAGCCATCAACATAGAATTGAACACACTCCGAAGAGAAGGAAGACAAGCTGAAGCACGAGATGCTCAGGCTGCTGCTGCAGGACGGTTAAATGAATGAAGAAAATGAAATCCTACAGTGGTATTTCAATTATGTTTATGCTGAGTATTGTGGACCAAAGACGACATTTATAGTCTCTATGAGTAATGTCAAAAATCCTTCATACTGTTTTTTTTGCTAGCATCGATGATTCACCAACAACACTAGTTTTTAATTCGTTTTGATTCTTAGTGAGCAATTTCTCAACTAGACCGAAAAAAGTAGTTTTCATTCATCTGACAGCTGGTTGGTCTCTATTGAAATTAAGTTTGCATTTACTTCTTATTCGGTTCGAACAATGATTAAGTACAGAAAATTTCTAAATTTCATTGATATATTGTTCATTTCGTGATTTTTTCTGTGATTCCTTTAATAGAAAAAAACTTGATTATTATCAGGATACTGAAAATGAGTTTTTTTTAACTTTCCTCAATGGATAATATTAATATAGGAATGGAACTGATTTTTTGTGTTGTTCAGTTCACAGCTGATTTAGTGTTGGCAAATACTATAAACTTTAATCAGCAGAATAAGATTCAAGTGGTTTTCTCTTTTGTTCGAGACATAATTTGGTACGACAATGGCATCTATCCTATATATTTTTGCGTTGAATTCATTTGCGTGCTATAAATTTTTATGTTAGTGGATTCCCCCCAGGGGAAATACTCAGGTGGTTATAATTATAATACATCTATATATATATATTTGTTTTAGTTATTCAGTACAAAAAACGTTCATCATTTCTTTCGAGAATTCAATTAACAATATAAGTAGAGAAGTGCAGTTGATTACTGGTTCTGATTTTTCAATGGGAAGATTGATGAGAAGAATAAAATGATTTTTTCAATTCCTTTTGAAAAAATATTTCATACGGTACAATCACTTTCTCTCTACACTTATATTTAGATGATTATATGATTTTCTTCATATTTTATTTTAGGACCAATAGTTTATAAACATCATCGTACACCATAAACTTTCGCCACTTCAATACCTATTCAATTTAGAAAAGTTCACAGAATATTTTAAGTACGTTTTCTGCCCTCCGTCCAGAAAGCGGTAACTTTCGGGCCGCTGCGCTAAACGAAGTTACGGCTTTCCGGCTTCGTCGAGCATAAAAATAGTATACACACCTCGGCCAGCAAGTAAGAAATCCTCAGATCACATTATTGTCGACCTCGGATTCGCCTCGGCCAACAACTAAATGTGATCTGAGACATTCCTTACTTTGCTGGCCTAGGTATGTAATCTACTATTAAATAATGGTGCGAGTGAGAAAAAGGAGATTGGTTGGGTATGATTCAACAGACGATTTAATGTTAAAAAAGTGATGGAATTTTCGTTTAGTGCAGATGGGACGGAGCCTTTATTCTATTTAGATATAAGTCTTCTTTGTTTCCTTTGAGCTTCCATCTGATACTTAGATTCATTCTATTCGCGTCAATTATCTTGTGAATGTTTGATTTAATTACTGGAGGTATTTGACTGCTCACTTAAGTCAAGTTTGTATTAAACATCATTACTTCCAACTGGGGCCAGTTTTATGTTGTAATGCATTTGACTATTATTTTTTAGTTGTATACGTGCAAAATCATATATGTGCCTGTTACTTAAAATGGCTGTAATATGATAAACCACAATAACCTAATTGCTGACGATTATTTCCGGATTATTGAACGGCTCAATTATCACGTTTTTGATGATAGAATTAACAGAAATGTGAACAGATACTAAGTATATATTGAAAATATATGTTTGATGGAGCTCAGGCTATATATATATATCACATGTATATGGGAGTTCGTATCGGTCACTCGTTGAGTTCGGTCGTGTTTGCGAAACGCTCCGCCTCTCTTTCCGAGGCAATAACACAAAACAAAGACTACAGTAAAACGATCGCTAAGTTTGATTATTTCGAAAACACTCAGTCGCAACAGTCTCAATCAATTGCAATTAATTGTCTACCAGTGCAGTGCAATGGCTCAGAATGGGAAATTCGAGAAAATGATGGAAGCCATACAAAAGAACATGGCGGATTAGAGCTCTATAGAAACTCTCTCGGCTAAAACGGACAAGATCGTATCCTCAGTGGAAGATGTTAAAAGACTCCACGAAGAAACAAATTCCAAATGTGAAGTGATCACTGAAGAGACTAAAACTCTCAAAAGACAGGTCTCTAAATTGCAAGCCGAAGCGAAAAGGAAAAACTTTTTGTTATTCAATGTGCCGGACACAGACGAGGTAAACAGAAACCTCTATACATTCCTAACAGACACCCTCTGCAAGGTCGATATTCACATACTAGATGTTGTTATCGATAGAGTTCACAGACTTGGGAGAATTAAAGGGAACAGATCGGTATTAGTGAAATTAACGGCTACTCGATACAAGACTGATGTATTCAAAAGTGCTGCAAAACTTCGTGACCAGGGGTTCCCAATATCAGACCATCTCACCCCAGAAGAACGCCAACAGAGGAAGGAGAATCTGCAAACACAAGTGCGAAATTGAGGGAAAAGGGTCATGATGCAAAACTCAAAGGCGACAGTATCTATGTGTGTGGCAAGCCATGTCGTGAGAAGGAGATTCAAGCTCTTCTCCGGCCACATAGTGACGCACCAACAGGACAAAATACTTCTACTCCCGATATTGGCCCTATGCCCCCTCCAGCCATTCCGGCTATCAAAGAATCGCTAATGGAAACCCCTCCAGCGCAATAAAACAAAAGGCTTGAGAGTCAGAAAAAATTCAGTCGCATCGGCCAAATCAGATTCTTCAACGGAAAGTAAACAGAGAAGCAGTCGCTCCGCTGTCAACACTCGTGCAATGAAATTGGGCACTGGAAACACGTAACAATCAATACGTTTTTCCCAGACATTAAGACCCCCTCCCCGTACCCCCATCTCCTAACGAGTCAATATTTGGCTTGCCTTCACCCGAAACTCTTCGAGTAGTCTTTTGGAATATGCACGAATTCTCTAATATCCAAGATCTTGTTGGTTCTAAAATGCAACGGGATATCCTTTGCCTATCGGAGACATGGATGCACACCCGATCTCCAGTCACGAAATACCTCGCCAACTACTTTAACTTGGTTGAGCGTCGTGAAGAAAACCTGTCCTCGAGAGGAAGAGCTCCTGGAGGCCTTATCATCGCCATTCTACGGAATATCACCCGGTATAAGCCACTCCGAATAGGGGGCATTCTTGGTCAAACCGGCCACTCATTTTTTCGACCATCAGCGATTTCCTTCAAAATTTTTTCCCAGGTTCTGGGCATAGCAACAACCATCCCTGATTTTTTTTAGAATTTTAGTACTCCTCTCTCTATTTTTTATAGGGGATTTTTGTTTTTTCACTAAAACAACGAATAACTCCGGTTCTATGCGTCACAAAAAAATAAGTTCGAGGAAAGAAAGTACGTCCCTTTTCTGAGCATCAACATAAAAATAACGTCACGTATGAGAAACCAGTGCCAACCCCTATTTTAGCGATAACAAAAACTAAAATATTTTTTTTCAACCTTTCGGACGCTCTCGATTTTTTAAATTTTTTTATATGTTTTGTGTTGAGGTTTCACAAAGAGGTCACACAAAAATTTTCATCATGGGACCTCGAAATTTGAATGCAATACGTTATTTTTCCCCCTATCGAATCTAATTAAATTGAATATTTCAACATTTTCACCTTAATCTAAGCACAGAAGCCAATTCTTACTAATAACCGTTTTTGTAGAGCATAATGAGCGCTATAAAAAATATTTACTAACATTTTCCCGTATCTAGCTTCAAATCGGAGATATGGATTGAAAATCCTTCTTCAAATTGAGTTATTCATCATTTCAATCAGAATCTTGCGTGAATCGAGTGAAGGAGTACTAAAATTCTAAAAAAAATCAGGGATGGTTTTTTCGATGCCCAGAACCTGGGAAAAAATTTTGAAGGAAATCGCTGATGGTCGAAAAAATGAGTGGCCGGTTTGACAAAGAATGCCCCATAGATAAGCGCTGGATATTCGTAGAAATTAATTCGAATAACAACAGATTTATAGTCGGCAATGTATACCTGCCCCCACCCAAAATTTCTTTACCTTTGAAAGAAGTATCACTGACCTAACGCAAACTCTCGAATCTCTCTCCCTCTCTCACCCATATATCCCTATCCTCTTAGGTGGAGATTTCAATTGTTCTCTTGCCACGCTGAATGAATTTGACAATCACATTTTCCCTGCTCACTGGTCTCTCACTCCATCCAGATCAACTCTTGATTCACATGAACCGGGCCGACTCGGTGTATCGTTGAATGGTGCCCTTGAGCAACTCAACTTTGTTGTGCTTAACGGACGTTCCAACAGTGATACGCCTGCAAGAATTACTCACGTACCATTTCAAAATAATTACACAGAATCCACTATTGATCACGCATGGATAAATATAGACTTTATCCCCCTCATTAGCGACTTCTACGTCGAGCAGCTAACAACTGAATCTGATCATTTCCCCATAATCGTGGTACTGGATCAATCGCTGAATTCCGTCTCACGTGCACCAGCTCCAAATCTTCCTATCCCCCTCCCCAGATCCCGATGGAAACCGGAGGCTCTTGTACCATTCCAAATCCCCATGATGTACTCGCCGGCGGTACAGTGGGACGAGTCCTCGTCCATAAATGGTCGGAACCTCCAATTGCTTACCACAATCCGGAATGCGGCCTCTTCTCTGAGTCTAACTAAGAACGCTAGTATGCTAAATGCTTCTCCCATTGCGCCGAGAAGTTGGTTCGACTCCGAATGCAAATCAATAAACAAAAAGCTCTCGTCTCATTTCACCGCTAGCAGTCGTCGAAAAAGCGACAGGATAAATCCGTGTATGATCATTTGAAGGCCCAGTGCAAAAAGGTTTCAACGCAAAAGAGACTAAAATTTGAAGAAGAAATTAGAAGGTGTCTAGCTGATGCCTCCAATCCCACCCTTTTCTGGTCAATAATGAACAAATTTCGTCCACAATCCTCAGCTTCCACGAACCCAATTCCTTGTCAAGACTGGTTCCTTTTCCTCTCCAGAATATTTCCAACACGAGTTATTATTGCGATTACACTCCCATCCCAAAGCCACCCAACCCTCGACAATCCGATTTCTCAACAAGAGATTTTGTACTGTAGGTAACTGTGAAAAGGGTAAGGCCACTGGCCCAGACCGAATTCCCAATGAATTCTTCAAATTTTTGCCTGATAATTGGCTACTATGTCTAAAATGCTTCTTCAACAAAATCCTCATAACTGAGACGATCCCACATTCATGGTCTGAAACAAACCTATTTATGATTCACAAGAAAGGGGACAAAAAAGATCCAAAGAACTATAGAGGAATCTCCCTGATCAACTCTATCTCAAAATTTTTTTCCTCTATCATGGTAAAAAGACTAGAGAGGTGGGCACTCCAGCCCTCGACACTGACAGAATTTCAATCGGGATTTAGAAGTGGGAGGGGTTGTCTCGATAACATATTTTATCTAGCCGCTAGAGCTAGCTATCAACTCCTCCAGTTCAGCTCTGTTTAATAAATGCAGTACCGAAAAAATCACAGCTTCAAACTCAGCTATTTGCTCTGCGCTTATTGTCATAAGGATCCAGAAATGCTACTCCTGCGACACTATCGATACTTTGTTCAAATCTTTAGTAGCAAGTGGCATTGCTTATGGTAGCGAAGTCTGGGGAATTTTTAATTTGGAGACCTTTAATATGATCCAAGCCAGTTATCTCAAAAAAGCCATGTCTCTTCCCATGAACACGCCAGGTTATGCCATCAGGTTAGAGACAGGTTGTCCTCCTCTAGTAAGTAAAATCTTCAAGCTTTCCCTCAATTAGCTCACGAAGATCTTGAACATGGACACCACCAGATTCCCCAGACTTTGTTTCAACAGATTGCTTAGGTTGAAAAACCACGATATCACATATGATTGGGCGCTTCAGCTCAAACAACTCTTCGACGTATGTGAAATGACTGAACTGGGGGACGGCATTGACGCATCAAACCTCTCACTACATTATCCATCACTAGTAGAGAAATTCCAGTTTACTGGAACCGGCATGATTGCCCGGAACATGGGTCTGTTCCGGAAACAATTGCCAGAACTGGCCGTGTACTTGGAACCGTCTCTGAACGTGAAATAGCGACCGAAACAGTTCTGGAACTGGCATGATTGCCTGAAACATGGGTCTGTTCCTGGAACAGCTGCCAGAAGCGACCGCGTACTCGGAACCCTCCCTGAACGTGAAAGAGCGACCGCAACAGGTCTGGAACCGGCATAACCGCGTGGAACAGTTCTGGAACCAGCATAGTCAACTAGAACAATTGCTATATCTGACCGCGTACCCGGAACCGTTTATGAACTCAAAAGGGTTTCTGGAGCCGTTACGGAACTGGCCAGTTCCCTTGGAACAATTCGTGAACCTATGCGTAGCACTGAACCCCTACCGTCCCCTGAATTTACCCCTGACTTTTCCCTCAGAAAAAAAATCACAAAAAACCATTTTTCTAATCCAAAAATCCTCGGGCGGAGAACCACTGGCCAAGGGGGCGAGGTAACGCTGTGATTGGTCAATTCAAAAATTGAATAGCTCTGCGGGGGTGCGTCTGACAGCAAAGTGGAAAGGGATCTTTCAACTCCAAGTTTCATCCCCTATTCGCCCTCAAAATTAAAGTCACCAGTGGTGGGACACCCTGTATACGGCTGTTTCGTGCTTATTGTTGGTTGGGTTTCGTTGAATTGCTGGCCAAAAAAGTTATTCTTAGAGGTTAAGATCGGTTTTAACGTAATGTCAGTCTAAATGAAATAAATTAACATCACTGGCACCTTCATTAGTAACTTAGTATTATTTATTCAAGTGAGAATATTGAAATCGTTTTATAATAATAGTTTATAAAGGAGTTTTGGTTTATACAACAGTTGAGATGTATCTCCAACACTCCCTCTCATCTTACACTCCCTATACAATTTCATAAAACCATTCATTCACTCCATACCATAATAATTTTTGAATTTCTGAAATTTGTTAGATGACAATGGCTTAATTAATGGATCTGCTAATTGCACATCAGTTGGAACATATTTTACATCGATTTTTCCTTCAAAATATTGATCACACGTGTAATAGAACTGAGTATCTATATGTTTGGAACGTTTTGTAGAATTTTGATTTTTAACAAGAGTAATTGCTCTCTGGTTGTCACACCATACATCAGTTGACTTCTTTTGATTACAATTTACATCATCCAATAAACGTCTCAACCATACAACTTCTTTTGTAACCGAACATAATGCAACAAACTCAGCCTCAGTGGTAGATGTTGCTGTAATTGTTTGCTTCTTTGAGCTCCAACAAACTGGACCAGAATTTACAAAACAAATCCACCCTGTGGTGCTACGTCTACTATCTATATCACCAGCCCAGTCAGCATCGCAATATGCTACCAATTCTGTATCATTTGAATTTACAAAATAAGTGATTCCCTCATTTTTAGTACCACTGAGATATTTGAAAATTCTTCTTATTCCATTCCAATGAGTAATTGTTGGTTTTTCCATAAATCTACTCAGAATTCCCACAATATAAGCTAACTCTGGACGAGTACCAACCATTAAATACATAATTGACCCAATAGCCTCACGATAAGGGAAAATTTCTTTCTCTTTTGTTTCGTTACTCATTTGACTAAACTTCATTTCAGGCTCTGCAGGAGTTGATACTGGTGCTGAATTAATAAAATCAAATCTTTTCAAAATTTTTTCACAATACGCACTTTGATGTAATTTTATAACACCAGTATTTTCAAATTTTTAGATTTGAAACCCTACGAAAAATTCAGCATTAGAATGTGTAATTTGAAAACTTTTGTGCAACTCACTCAACAATCTTTCCATCAAACTTAAATCATTTCCACACAACAAACCATCATCCACATACAATGCTAAATATAAACATTTATTTGTTTGAGTTGATAATTGGGAAAAAATACACGGATCTGACCTGGATTGTGTGAACCCAAAATTGCATAAGAAATCCACAATTTTCTTATTCCACTGGCGAGGCGCCTGCTTCAATCCATATAGACTCTTCTTCAGCAAACACACCCTGTCATCCTCAACGAACCCATACGGCTGCTCCATAAAAATCTCCTCCTCAATCTCGCCATGCAAAAACGCCGTTTTCACGTCAAATTGGTACGTGTCTTGCCTTGTATTTGTCAATCTCTCCATTTGCTTTATATTTATGACGAAAGATCCATTTATTAGTAATAACATGCTGCTTTTCTGGTCTTGGTACCAGAACCCAGGTGTCATTGTCTTCTAATGATTTAAGCTCATCATTTATAGCTTTCACCCCATGATGTCTATCATCACTCTCCATTATTTCTTCAAAACTTTGAAATTCTATTTCATTTAGCATAGCCTCTGCAATTATTACCTCATCCTCATGTTCGAAGTCCACTTTTGGAGATGGACTACTTGATGTGCTCCTTTTAGGATAAGGATCTCGGGGTATCGGCAATCGAGGATTCCTCCATTTTCTCTGCTCAAATGCCTCATCATCAGCTGTTTTTACTCCCTTTGATTGTGGTCATTTGGAATCATTATTTTCACTTCTCCCTCTTGATTCAATCACCATATTTGACGAATTTCCACCTGACTTTTCATTGAAAATAACATCTCTTCTGATGTAAACTTTTCGTTTCAGTGGATCATACACACGATAAGCCTTATTTCCTTCACTGTAACCTACCAAGTTACATTTCGTCGAATTCATGTCCCATTTTGTTCGTTGATCTTTGGGTACATGAACGTAACAATCACTGCCAAAGATACGAAGATGACGAACTGAAGGTTTTGACCCAAACCACTTCTCAAAAGATGTTATTCCACCAAGAGTATCAGAAGCCGTTCGATTTCTCACATACACTGCAGCACCAGATGCTTCAGCCCACAAAAATTCTGACATACATCTTGCATGAAGCACGGATTTAGCAGCTTCCTGAACTGTGCGATTTTGCCTTTCAATGAAGCCATTCTGCTCCGGCGCCCTAGGTGTAGATAATTCGTGTTTGATCCCTTTAGATAACAGAAATTGCCTAACATCGGCATTTACGAATTCTAAACCTCCATCTGATCTCAGCTTTTTAATTTGATGACCATCAGCTTGAACATCTGCATAGAACTGCTGTAAAACTCCAAAACGTTGGTTTTATCTTTGAGAAAGTAAATAAAACAGTACCTTGTACAATCATCTTTCAACAGCATAAAATAACTCGCTCCACCAATAGATTTATTTGGCATCTTGCCACATAAATCAACATGAAAGACCTCTCCTGGCGTAGTAGATCTCTCAGCTTCACCTTTTGGAAAACTTAAAGGATGCGATCTTCATATCTGCCACCTGAAGATCGTTGACTGTGCCACGTTGAATCATCCCTCGAAGTGTTTTAAAATTTACATGTCCCAATCGCTCGTGCCACGTTGTCAATGTTTCTCCAACAGCAGTATTAGCTTCAGTAAAAATCAGTGGTTGAAAATTTAATTTGTATAAATTACGTTGTTTAATACCATCTGCCAGCAAAACATCACCTTTCATTAGCAACACTTTGTTACCTCCTTCCATGAAAGTAACTCTAATATCTTTCTCAGCATCTTTCATTATTGACAGTAAATTTATATCAATTTTTGGTACATACAGAACGTTGACAATCGTGAGTCTCCTCTCTGATTCATCTGCTCCTCTAATTAACACATCGATGTCACCTCTTCCAGCAGCCAAAATTCTCGAACCATCACCGATGCGAACAGCATAATTTTTCTCAGAAAATGATTTAAAATTCTTAAACCATTCTTTTATATAAGTGTTACGTCACAATTACGCCAAACTTACCTTTAGATAATTCTGGTAGAAATCGTGATGTGACTGAAATACCTTTTTAAGCCTACCTTTCGGAAATAGCTTTGGATAGGTGGGGTAATTTTCCAATTAAGATTAAAATGACTCAATTACACGATTAATTTTTAATTTTACGACCACGTATTTATTGATTATTACAAATTCCTTTTTAACGTATTGATTACAGATTTTTGATATATTTCGTTCCTTTAATATTTTGGATTATTACAGGGGTTTGAATTATTAAAATTTCTGTTTAATTGGATTTTTCCCGATTTGTTCCTTACAATTTAATTCCTTTATGGGACCCATACAACTTTTGCAATTCCAAAAATCCCGGAGAAGACAATCCGCGGAATAATGCAGATAACGGTACTTAAAGTCTACTTACATTTCTGGTTCTTGATGATCTTAATTAAACAATAAAAATGGCTGTGCTGCTGATTGGATTTTTGCTTTAAATTATAAACAACCTATGAGTATGATGATTAAATCAAGATAATGACAAACGGGAATTACAGAAAAAACAATCTTCCGATTCCGAATTTCACGCGAAATTATATGAGGATCAAACTTTAATCCTGGGTTAATTTGTAAATATTTAAATCAAGTCATTATTTTATAAAGTGGAAATAGTGGTGATTAATCACTTCAAAAGGTTAGATTTCAATAATAAAAATAAATAAATGGGAAAAAATGGTAATCAAAAAAAAATCAAAAAAAAAATTCTCAAAGAAAATTTCGTTTCAAAGATTCAAAAAAAAATTTTATTAATCAAAAAAAAAACTTTTATCGAAAATTTCAAAAATAAAAATGAATTTCAATCAAAAATTCAAAATCAAAAAATTTAAATTCAAAAATCAAAAAAATTTTTTTTTTTTTTCAAAATCAAAAATTTTCAAATTCAAAAAAAATTTTTTTTTTTTCAAAAATAATTTCAAATTCAAAAAAAAAAATTAAAAAAAATTTCAAAATCAAAATTAATTTCAAAATCGAAAATATTTCAAAATCAACAATAATTTCAGAATAGAATTTTTCAAAAAAAAAAAAATTAATTTCAAAATCAAAAAAAAAATTTCCAAAATCAAAAATATTTCAAAAATCAACAATAATTTCAAAAAAAAAATTTTCAAAAAAAAATAATTTCAAAATAAAAAATTTTTTTTAAAAATCAAAAATTTTTCAAAAATCCAAATAATTTCAAAATAAAAATTTTCAAAAATCAAAAAAAAATTTTTGTATCAAAAATAAATTTCAAAATTCAAAAATAATTTCAAAACAAAATTTTTAATCAAAAAAAATAATTTTAAAAATCAAAAAAAAATTTTCAAAATCAAATATATTTCAAAAAAAAATTTTTCAAAAAAAAATAATTTCAAAATAAAAAATTTTTTTTCAAAAATCAAAAATTTTTCAAAAATCTAAATAATTTCAAAATAAAAATTTTCAAAAATCAAAAAAAAATTTTTGTATCAAAAATAAATTTCAAAATTCAAAAATAATTTCAAAAAAAAAATTGTTAATCAAAAAAAATAATTTTAAAAATCAAAAAAATTTTCAAAATCAAAAATATTTCAAAAATCAAAAAAAAATTTTCATCAAAAATAAATTTCAAAATTCAAAAATAATTAAAAAAAAAAAAATTTCCAAAAAAAAATTTTCAAATCAAAAAAAAATTTTCCAAAATCAAAAATATTTCAAAAATCAACAATAATTTCAAAATAAAATTTTTCAAAAAAACAATTTTTCAAAAAAAAATAATTTCAAAATAAAAAAATTTTTTTTCAAAAATCAAAAATTTTTCAAAAATCCAAATAATTTCAAAATAAAAATTTTCAAAAATCAAAAAAAAATTTTTGTATCAAAAATAAATTTCAAAATTCAAAAATAATTTCAAAAAAAAAAATTTTTAATCAAAAAAAATAATTTTAAAAATCAAAAAAAAATTTTCAAAATCAAAAATATTTCAAAAATCGAAACAATTTCAAAAATAAACATAATTTCAAAAAAAAATTTTCCCAAAAAAATTTAATTTCCAAATCAAAAAAAAAATTTTCAAAAATCAAAAATAATTTCAAAAAAAAAAAAAAAAAAATAATTTCAAAAAAAAATTTTCCAAAAAAAAATAATTTCAAAATCAAAAAAATTTCAAAATCAAAAATTTCCAAAAATCAAAAAAAAAATTTTTATCAAAAATAAATTTCAAAATTCAAAAATAATTTCAAAAAAAAAAAAAGAAAATTTTTAATCAAAAAAAATAATTTCAAAAATCAAAAAAAAATTTTCCCAAATCAAAATGAATTTTTAAACAAAAAAAAATGTTCAAAATCGAAACAATTTTTCAATCAAAAAAATTTTTAAAAATAAAAATTTAACAAAAAAAAATCTTTCAAGATCAAAAAATTTTGAATCAAAATGACTTTTTAATCAAATAAAATTTTTTTTCACAATCAAAAATTATTATTTTTTTTTTTTTATCAAAAAAAAATTCCAAAAAAAAAACCTTTTAAAATCATGAAAATTTTAATCAAAAAAAATTTTTGTTATTAAAATTTTTGTTCCAAAAAAAATTTTTCTAATTGGATTTTTAATTCCACCGGTTGTATTTGTGGAGCGCGGTGGAGGGGGAAGTCGGAGCGAAAGCCTCGCTCGGCCGCTTATGGGTGGGAAGGGGTGAGGCGCGCGGGGAAGTACTGCGCGTAGAGCGCAAAGGTTTTGCTTCTCTCTCTCTCTCTCTCTTTCCCTTCCTTTCCCTGTTTTTTCTTTATATAAAAATATTTTTTTCTTTTTTTTTTTTTAGAATTTTTGGGGGAACTTTTATCAAAAATTTTCAAAATAAAATAAATAAATTTTAAAATTTTTGGTTTTCCCACTGGAGTGGAGAGAGAGAGGAAAATTTTCTCACGCCCGAATGCGCGCTTGCGCACTATTCAAAAGGGTTGAGAAAAAAAAATAATAATAATTGGAATCTAACCTTTTGGAACGATTGTTGAGCAAAAAAAAACAAACATTTTTCTTGGAGGGAGGTTTTTTTTTCCACTTTTTCACACACAAAAAAAAATGATTTATTATTAATTTTAGAGGAATGATCACTTCGGAATCGGAAAAGGGAAATTTAATAATTTGGGAGAAAAAAAAAAATTTTTATTACCGGAAGGGTTGAAATCGGAAAGCGAACTGAGGGATACTGAGTCCCTCGATTTTTGAACTCACAAATTTTTAGTTCATTAATCCGCCGGCGGATTAATGTGGGTGGCAATATGGCACTCTTATGCCAATTGCGCAAGAGGGGGGAGGGCGCTGTGCACAGAGGGTGCGCAGAAGACGCGACGCGTGGGGAAAGCAAGCGCGGCCACTTGTGGGTCCTGCGGGGTGCGGGGGAACGGTGGCGTGATGTCACCTGAAACCCTACATCCTGCATGATCCATTGGAATGCCCTTATCTCCTCAAATTGAGCCACCCATTGTTTTACAAGTTGTAAAACAATCAGTGGTTTCCTTTAAAAATTCTTAACTGTAACTTAATCCCTTTTTTTTATAACAAAAAAAAATTTTTTTTTTCCAAAATTGTGTTTATTTTATTTATTTGGTTATTTATTTGTTTATGTATTTATTTGTTTATTTATTTATTTATTTATTTATTTGGTTAGTTATTTATTTGTTTATTTGTTTATTTGTTTATTTAGTTGAGCAATTTTGCCCGTTACGTCGTGACGTAACACCCCCCCAATTGAACAATTGTTAAGGGTTAAGAACCTTTAACAATTGTTACTAGAAATAAGCAAAACCGATTACACACAAAAATTCGGGAATACAAAAATTTTATTCAAAAATAAAATAATGAAAAAAACATAGGAAGAAGCCCATTTGGTTTAGGGGAACATTTGCTCGAGTCTTTTTATGAGGCATTCCGCCGCGTTGTTCTCCGCCTTGATGATGGTGAGATCCACTCCTATGCCCTTGGCCAACGTGAACTCGCCCTTAGCTAACACCAACGCACGGTGATAGGTGTAGTGGGTCCCTGTTCGGTTACTTAGCCGGGTGGGAACACAATACAGGTGGCAACCCCATTTTTCGGCTAACTTTATCAGGCGTTTATAACAAATAGGTTCGCCGAGTCGCCTTATTTCGGCCAGATCTTCTTCTATTATAGGTATGTGGTCCATCTATGAATTGTATTGAATTTTTCGGGTAGACAGGAAGCATTATTATCTTTTAAGAGGGGAAAGAAAGGAAGATTGTAGTCAAGAGCCAAAATTCATGCAGTAACTTCAATAGGTTCCTCTTCATGCCATGCAAGATGATTGGAGGAAAGAAATTTTAAACATCTGTCGCATTGGTCCGGTATTTTTACTTTAGCTAACGGAATTCCGCAAACATGACAATGTGGCGGAAGTATAAAGTGCGTTATCACGTGGAACAACGGGTTTCCATTTTGTCCGATGTGTTTACAACAAAATAACTTCCGATCCTTGTAGTAAACATGCCCGTGAGTAGCTCTGTAACACCAGGCTTCCGCGAGATGTTTGATACGTTTCATTTCTGTAATTACATCTGGTTGATCCACATCGGGTTCCATTAAAGATTCATATTTCCGTTTGGCTGTCATGATTATTCTGTAATTTTAAATTTATTCGGCCTATCAAATTTTATGACTACGAAAGAAGTTCTAGAATTGAATGAATACAGGGGTTCCTCTTTCGCATACATCCCGAAAATTAACCCAAGTGAATTTACACTCTTCACACGCATACGCGGATTGGCTAAAGAGTAAGTCTCTTTCACAGTATTCACAAATAATTGAAGGAGCTGGATCTGGATGCAGTTGATGCCATCTCATGTGGTTACTGTAAAGAGTTTGGACTATTGAATGCAATTCATTCTGGAAGCATCGGTGGCACACGAAATATTTGTGACGTCTATGATAATGAATGGTTTCTTGATGATCTTTTATGGTGACACATGAAGCATGAATGAGACTTTGATAAAAATTCCTGTTCCGGCCCGGAATTCTGGTATACGGAATACCATAGGTCAAATCATCCGCTTCTTCTTTTCTCATTTGGTTTAGCTCTTCTTCACTAATTTTCATCTGTAATTTAGAATTTTGAATGCCAATTTAAGTTCCTGATTTTACCGGAACGGAGTTTTGGTTTATGGGTTTTATGATTTAGACCGTGAATTTTTGACGCGGCAGAGGTAATGATGGATATAAGTTTATCGAATCAGTCTGTATAGAAGTGGTTGAAGTCTGAGAATTTCCTTCTTCTGGTGGTGATGTTGGGTGTGTATCGTTTGAAAGGCTCGCTGGTTGAGGAATGGTTGGACATTGACGATACGGTTGCATTATAATAGGTGGCAGATTTTGAGGAAGGCTAATCCGCCTTTCATATGAACGCACTTCAGGAACCCGTTGCTGTTTGATAGACTGTTCAAGTTGCAGTGAGCTTCTTCGTTGATCGGTTGATACCATATTGGGATGTGATGCCAATGCCAGTGGTGGATTGATTGCTATCTCAATGGGAGATTGGACTTCCGGATTTTTGACTGACTGTAGTAGATCCCCATTTTTGTGATTGGGTTGTTGACCCTCCTGTTTCCTGCCGGCTAACCATAACAGCAGTCCTGTGAGGGAGTCCCATACTGCTCCCAGTATAACGAAGGAACACCCGTAAGCGGCATGAAGTGCATAGCCATGAATCATTGTATCAACTATCAATTTGATGAACCTAATAACCATAATGATTCCGATTATTCCAGCACTTGCAGTCCCAAAGGTGACAAATTTTCCCCAAGTTTGTGCCCATGCAGATTCGATGATTTTCTTCAGTGATTTTGGATCCAATAGATGATATAAGGATTCGCCCTGGTCCAGAACTTCTTCTCCATTAGCTCCTCTCACGAATTTGTTGATGACGCTTTTTTCATTCATATGGAAAAGGACGTGTTCGCGTAGACTTTGTAATTTCTCATGAGAGTAAATACCACTGGCTGCTAAAGATGTGGGTTCGGTATAGTTCCACGTGAAATTCAATTTTGGATTGATGATGGTTGGTGGGAGTGCTTCCGTGAGTGTAGGGGCCATTTTGTACCAATTGGTTCCCACGAAGAAATAAGGTGGAACCAATGATTTGCAAGGAATTTGTACGCCTTTGCTGATGAGTATGTGAGTTTTTGGTGTCAGGAACAAGCTCTCGTTATTTCTGGAGACGGTCAGTTGTTGGAAACATTCTTCTCGGTGTTCGATTATAACTTCAGTTGGAACGCATTTTACAAAATGGGCAACTTCGCCAGCGACGACAGCCATGAAACCTGGACCTTTCATTAATTTATAAGCGAATTCATCGGGAGCTAATGTGGCCAAAATCAATGAGTTTTTGATGGTTTCGCGTTCAACGTAGCATTTTTGCAAAATAATGTCTTTATATAACGATTTCATTTGTCGTTGTATGTGTTTTTCCAAATAAACAAATTTTGAATTTACGTAAGTAATGGGGTCCAGATTAATGGTAGAGATGTCGCGCTGAACAATTAACTTATTTTGAATAGTTTCGATAATAAAAAGTTCGGGATGTTCGGTTTTGATTATTTTATATCCGCAGACATGATCATAGCCTGCGGATTTAAGTGCGAAAGTATAAAGATTTGCTTCTAACGCGTAAATAGTTTGAATGTGACCGTTATCATCACCTTCAGTTTTGTTAACATTTCCATTAAACAATACCCCATACTTGTTGAAGTTACAATCGGTATTTGGTATATAACTCCAAAAAGTATTTCCCCCTTCATAGTCATTACAAGTCAGGTCAGTCAAGGTACAAATTTGTGTTGATTTGAGAAGAAGTTCATTGGTTGATAATTTAATTTGAGCTCGATATTCCCGGAGAGTAATCTCAACAAATCCTGTCACAACTACGTCTTGCCAATTGCCGAATGGATCTGAATATTTGGCCCCTTCACATTTGCCGTTTATGTCAGTTTTCCCTGCAAGAGCGATTGGTCGTGAGGTCGTGGCGTTTACCGTCAAGCCCGTGAGTAAAGTATCGCTCATTATGATTTCCCGTTTTTTATGTAAATCAAAACAATTATCCCGTGCAATTTCTCGTATATATTGCATTCTACCCCCCTCCACTACTGAAGCATAAGAATTCCATCCGCAATGAGTTATTAAGCGATTAATAACAATTTTGCATTGAAAGACTTGCGTTTCGTGATAGTCAGCCAACTGAAGCAATTGAATGAATTGTTGTTCAACCCGGATATTTTCCTCTGAAATATCGCATCGTCCAACATCGAGAAGCGATATTGTTGAAATACTTGAGGTTGGTGATCCACAATCGTATCCAATCATTGTATGAGTTACCTTGAGTAGGCCCATGATGATGAGGATTACTTGCTTCATTCTGTAAAATTTTTAATTTCGATTAATATCAGGTTCAATCTCATCCATTGACACGCTAGGCACATTTTCTTTTACACTGTCCTTTTTCTGCTTTTTCTTTCGACTAATTGGTTTCTCTATTTCCTTCATAGAATTAATGAAGGAAATACGTAGTCGATTGGAATGGACAATCTGAGTCTTTCTGTTGTCTATTTGAATTTTGACTTCTCCTTTTGCGAACACATCGAGAATTTTGTGTGGTCCTGTATACTGGTTTTGTGTTTTAGCTATTTTTCCTCCTCGCAAGAGGAATACGAAATCACCAATTTTAAAATTTTGAGGGTTTACGCGTTTATCATAATATTTCTTGGATTTAAATTTTGAGGTTATTAAATTTTCATAAGCTAGTTGTCGAATTCCATGTAATCGAGTTACCAATCCTATCAAATAACTGTGATAGGTAGGTAATTGATCTGCTTCATGAAGTGGTTCGCTTGAAGGCATTTTCATCAAATGTCCCAAAAGTACTTCGTGAGGTGAATGTTTCGTTCCCTCATGATTGTTTCCATTATAGCAAAGCATGGCCAATTCCAACCATTCATCCCAATCATCGTCAGATTCAGTGTACTGTTTGAGGTATTCGTTCAGAGTATGGTGTGCTCTTTCAAGGGACCCGTTTGATTGTGGGTGATATGCAGAAGTAGTGTATCGTTTAATTCTCAATCTGTATGCCAATCGTCTCATTAATCCACTTTTGAAATTAGTCCCTTGATCTGTAAGGATCGCTTTTGGAGAACCGAAATAACAAATGAATCTTTTTAAGAACGCATCCGCCACCGTAGTTGCCAAGGCATTTTTTAATGGAACTACTACTAGATATTTGGATAATAAATCTTGAATGGTAAGAATCCAAACATTACCGTTAGGTGTTTCTTTCTTCGCCCCTACCAGATCTAATGCAACCTTTTCAAATGGCCGGCCCGGGGTATCAGTAATTACCATTTCTTGTTTTGTCTTTACGCGCCGTAATTTCTTTAGTTGACAATCTAGACATTGAGATATTCGTCGTTGTATATCTTCTTTTAAATTTTCCCAAATAAAATTTTGCTTAATTCTTTTCCAAGTTTTATTGACCCCAGTATGACCTCCGATTGGAGATTTATGCATTTCGTAAAATACCAAATCTCTTCCTTCGTAAGGAACATACTTAATGGATCCCATGCACACAAGAATTTTGATCGGAGAATCCCAAAACTGGCGTTTGAATGACGCGGAGATAAAATCCCAATCAGTATTAATAACTTCTGTACTATATGGAATACTAATTTGTGAAATTTGTAATTTTTCGGCTAGTTCTCGTAAAGTTTTGATGGATTGATTGATAGCTTCCGCGACGCGACGTAAAGAGGCTTCAGCATGTTCTTTCAGGGGTAACGCTAATTGATAATGCGTGTTGATCTTTTTGTGAACGGTAAGTCCTTCACTTAAATTTTGGAAAGTCGGTAATTTACCTAACTCTTTGAGTTTAGAACTGCCTTGATCGCATGGTTCATTGTCAACTGTTACAAAGTAAGCTAAATTATCTCTTCTAGTGTGGAAAAGATCTTTAATTTTTTTTACATTGATAGAGATTTTAAATTCTTTCTTCGCCTTTCCTGGGTCGGGTGTTTCTTTTTCACTTTCGGGATAATTATTTGCTTTTTCGGTTTCAGGTAATATTTCGCTAGTTGAATTAATTTCCGAATTGCTGGAGAGATCTTTGGATTCGGTTTTCGAATCAGGATTCAACGGAACATCATGATGGTGTTCAAAGGTTGATTCAGTAGAATGCACAAAGTTTTGATCTTCGGCGGGGCTGTTTAAATCTATAGTATTTTGAAAAATTTTCCCATTGGGATCTCGCGGATTTGTAATGTGATCGTTCTTATTGATAGAATTGGGTTGGTTATTTTGCTTTTTCGTTTTCTTAAATTTTGATCTTTTGTTGATGGACTTAATCTTATCTGCACTACAATGATTATCTTCGTCTTCTTCTTCACTACTGTTGGATTCTTTATAATTTATATGTCGAGGTTTAGTCCCGCATCGCTTCTGTAATACCCGCCATCTTGAAATAATCATACCATCAGATTCAGAACTAATGATTCCTAGTTGCGGAATCTCAGCTTTATTGTTATCAGAATTTTCTTCATGGACTTCTTGATCGGGGGTTATGACTATTTTCTTAGGTCGTCCCCTTCCTTTTTTTACTATTTGTTCAACTTTATTTTCATTATTCACTGTGTTTTCATTATTTATTTGAAATTCCTCTTGTAAATTATTATTTTCATTATTCACTTCATTTTTATGATTTACTTCAATTTCTTCAATTATTTCATTTTCTTTATTTATTTCATCTTTATTCTTTATTTCATTTTCATTGCTAACCTTAAATTCTTTACTTATTTTATTCTCATTAATCAATTCATTTTCATTATTTATTCTGATTTCTTCTTGTACTTTATTATTTTCATTATTCTCTTTATTTTCATTATTGACTTCAATTTCTTTAATTATTTTCTTTCTTTTATTTATTTCATTTTCATTATTTATTTCATTTTCATCTTTTATTTCATTTTCATTATTTATTTCATTTTCATTATTCAATTCATTTTCATTATTCATTTCATTTTTATTATATATTTCATTTTCATTATTCATTATATATTTCATTTTCATTATATATTCTATTTTCTTTGATTTTTTTATTTATTTCAACATTTTCTTTTTCCAATACCTTGTCAGAGCTCATTACAAAAGAACTTGGCTCCATTTGTTTTTGGATACAACCGTCCGACTTCTCAATTGAGTTTCCGGGTTTTTCAATTTGGATACAACCTTGTAGCAATTCGTCAGAACTATCGGCGTTCATCGTTTGGATACAACCGTCCAGCATCTCATTGGAAAGATCGGTGCTCTTCATTTGGATGCAACCATTTAGAATCTCAGTGGAACAACCGGAGTTCTCTTTTTGGATACTACCGCGTAATTTCTCACTCGAACTATCAGGGCTCTCATGTTGAACACGACCGTATAAATTCTCATTGGATCTATCAGGGTTCGCTTGTTGAACAAAACCGAGTGAATTATCATCGGAACTATCAGGGTTCACTTTTTGAAAACGACCGTCTAATTTCTCACTGGAATCATTAGGGTTCACTACAGTGGAATCATTCAAATTTCTAAGGTGTAAATCACTCAAATAATCATTATTTTAATTTTCAATTTTCTTTTCTTTCTTTTTATTTCTTATTGCAATAACTTCACGTGCTTTTTCATCTAAATCTTTATTCTTTGCACTTAATTCTTTTATCATTTTACCATTTTCTTTTTTCAAATTTTCATTTCTTTCAATTAATTCAGCTTCTGAATCATTATTTCTGATTGATGGATGATCTTCACTATCACTACCTTTCGTAAACATTACAGCATTTGTTTTTCGCGGCGAATCTCGACCTTCTACATAACCTAAACCATATTGCTGTAATTGCGGTTTCTGTTCCCATAAAATTCGCAAATTATCATGAGTCTTTTGTGCTTCTAAAATCCTTTCTTCTTTTGTGGTTTGTTTACCGGATCGCGTTACGACCTTAACTTGTTCGATTTCAGGAACTGGATTTCTAGACAATGCATCGGCATATACATTACTTCAAAATCATATTCACCTAACGCTAATCGCCATTTCATTACGCGGTTATTAACTCCATTCGCAGTTTTGAGCCATACAAGAGGTTTGTGATCCGTTACTAAAACGAATTTTCTTCCGTAAACATACGTTCTAAAAGATTGAACACAATGCATGATTGCTAAAGCTTCTTTTTCATAAGTTTCATATCGAAGTTCAGGTCCTCGAAGAACTCGTGAAGTATAAGCAATCGGTAGATCTTGACCAATTTTTCCTTGGGAAAGTACCCCCCCAATTGCTTCCTTCGAGGCATCTGACGTAATAATAAAAGGTTCATTAAATTTTGGATATTGTAAAATTGGTGCAGTAATTAATTTTGTTTTTAATGCTTGAAAACCCTGCTCTGCTGAAGGAGTCCATTCAAATTTAATATCTTTTTGTAAAAGTCTTGTCAATGGCTTAGCTAATTCTCCATAATTTTCAATAAATTTGCGATAATAACCTGACAATCCCAAGAACTCTCTAATTTTGGTTTGATTGATTGGAGTAGGGAACTTTTCAACTGCTTCTAACTTTTTCGGATTTGGCTGAAGGCCCTGTTCTCCGATAATGTGGCCCAAATAAGCAACTTCGCGTTTCAAAAATTCACATTTATCCGGTTGTAATTTAAGGTTTGCTTCACGTAATCGATCCATTAACAATTCATATTTTCTTGTATGATCTTCCAGGTTCTTTGCGTAAATAACGATGTCATCCAAATATACAAATAATTCTACACCCTGTAATCCCGTTAAAATGGTATCCATTATTCGCTGGAATGTTGCAGGAGCATTTTTCAAACCCATTGGCATTCGCATGAATTCGTAATGTCCAAAAGGTGTTGTAAATGCTGTCTTATGTCGATCTCGAGAATCCATCTTAATCTGATAGAATCCTTGAGTCAAGTCAAAAACAGAGAAATAAGTGGCTCCACCCAACTGATTCAGGATGTCGTCAATATTTGGTAGTGGGTAGGCGTCAGCAACAGTGAATTCGTTTAATGCTCGAAAATCTATTACTAATCGCCATCGTTTGTTACCCTGAGAATCTGGTTTCTTTGGAACTATCCAAACCGGACTACAATAAGGTGATTTTGATGGTCGAACTAAGCCTTTATTACAGAGTTCCTTAACTTGAACATCGATTTCATCTCTAATGACATTGGTTGTCGATATTGTTTAATATGAATGGGATGAGGATTAGTCGTAATTATTCGATGTGGATGAAGATCAGTTGCTGTAATTGGTTCATCTGGTAATTGATAATTATCAGATGATTTCAACAACAAATCCTTTATATATGCAGATTCTTCTTCATTTAGATGGTCTAATCGTAATAATTCTTTTAATTTTTCGAATCTCAATTGTTTATTTGTTATCAAAGACACTGACTTAGTTTCAGGAAGATCTAAAATTAAGGCAGAACCATCCTCGTTTGTTGCTGTTAAATTATCCCGATTGATTTTTGCATTAATTTTCAAAATGGTTTGCTGTATTTTATCAAGTTGTTCTGAATCACTTAAATTTTGAAAATTTTCCTCATGACAAGTTTCCTTGATTTTTGCATGATAAGTTTCATATCCTTTTTGCAATAATTTTGTTTTATTCTGGAATTCTTTAAGTAACTCTGGACTTTCCTCGACTTTTTCAAACGCATTTAATTCAAGTGTTGGAACGGTCAGTTTAATAGCCCGTTTAGTGGTATCATAGACCCTGAAGAAAGCCTTTCCATTTTGATTCGTGACTAAACAATTTCCAGCAAAAACGTTTTCAGCGATTTTAAGTCTAGGAATCCAACCTTCTCTGATTTCAGGATTGGATATGTGACAATACATGATTGTGCAATGACGAGCAGGCAATAATACAGTTTCATCAGATACATCTCCTTTACAAGTGAACGAGTATTGTTGATCGTTGATTGTAATTACTCTTTTATCATAATCAAAGATTGCTTTGTTCTCTAAGAAAAATTGATTTCCCATAATACCGGACGTCTCAATTGGAAAATCATCTGAAACTATTAAAAATTTGACATCTTTGCCGAAGGCTGACAGAATTATTTCACCATAAGTAGGTACTGGAAGTGTATTGATTCCCATTAGATCGACTTTGGTAGTTCTATTGATTTCAGAATGTTCTGGTACGAATCGACTTTTAATTAAATTTGGATTGCAACATGTATCTAATAAAAATGTAACGAATTCCTGATTATCATTAGCACTTAACCCTAGGCAAAGAGTAGGGTTAGCACTGTTTTGGTTAAGACGCACTATCTCTACTCGTCTCCGGTGCATTCCGAAATCACCTGAACTGGACGCGTTTGAGTCTGTGGTTCCCCCTGTGCGTCCGGTTGAGAGGGGACCGTAACATTTCCCGCCGCCTGATTTTCGTCTCGCTGACGTTTCCAACAAATTTTCTCACTGTGGCCGGGTTTTTGACAATATTCGCAACTTTTCGGAATATAGAAGCAATTCGCAGAAATGTGACCAGACAATCCACAACGATAACAAATAAGTGATGACGGTCCTGTCGCATTGTTGGGATTTGAGCTAACAGTTTGATTTTGTTGACCGGGTGTGAAATTCCCGAGATTTGGACAAGATGTCGCTAAATGGTCATGCGCGTTACAGAGCTGGCAAGTCGGTTGATTTTGGAATTGGTTCTGGTTAAATAGTCGACTGAATCTATTTTGAAAATTTGGCCTAGTTTGGAAAGAATGTTGATTTTGGAAGGCGTTTGGATTTTGGAAGCTATTTGGATTTTGAAAAGGATTTGGATTTCGGAAATTGGTTGGTGTTTGGAAAGGAGGTTGATGAGCTGTGTTCTGAAAATTGAATTGATTATTCGGTTTTTGATTGGGTCTGCCGATGACCAGCCAACACTGCGTTGCGTTATGGCCCATCTTTTGACACACTTGACAAATAAGGCGTGGTCGATCAATTCCCGAAGTTGGTTGCACATTATTTGCAGCAATATTCAAAACGGAAGGCGGAAAGGTTTTAGATTGTATATTAGATGGTTGAGCAGAGGTCATGGTTTGATTAGGCATGTATCTCTGCCAACATTGTGGTGCACCATGATCAGCATAACCGCAGATTTGGCAAGATAATTGTTTTTTCGGTTCTTGTTTATTAGTTGGATTTACTTTAGTTGGAGCTACCGGTGATTGCGGAGATTTCTTAGCCGAATTTGCATTATTGTTATTGCCGTTTATTACTGCGGAATCCTCATTTAATTCATTTCCTGGTTCACATACTAATACCGGTTTTGGTTTGATAACCTTTCTACGCAGCCCTTTATATTTTTCGACTTCCGATTCGAATTCCTGCGCTTTTTCAACTGCGGCGTCAAGTGTAACTGGTTTTGGAGTTCTCAATTGCAAAAGAATATCCGGAAGTAACCCGTCCAAAAAGGCCCTAAGCATACGCTCCCTTATGAGGATTTCGTACGCCTCTCCATTACCCGCATGTTCTGCTTTATATGCCTCTGAACATAAAGCACCGATTTTTCGTACCCGATTTGCGAAAAGAGATACCTTTTCGTTTTCTTCCTGATAAATCTCAGATAATTCCCCTTCGAGTCGCTGAACCGATTTTTTCGTAATGAAGCTCTTCTTCAAGGCTTCATATAACTCTTGACAAGTATTAAACCGCAGTTGTTGAATTACTTGTCTAGCTTCCCCTTTTAATTTGGTGCGTAAGAATCTAACGAGGTCCGCCTCGTCTTGAGGAGTCAAACAATCGCGAGCATCTTCGCATTCAGTAATAAAATCAAGCACGGAAATGTTTTTACCGTTGAATTCTGATACAAAATTTAAAGCATCTTTTACCGAAATGGGTTTCCTCGCGTTATTTGCCATGGCGACTACGGGTACGGTATTATTACGTTGGTTAGGTTCTCTGCCAGCAGGTGGAGTTTCAGATGAATTTAAAAATTGTTGCACGTTTATAGGTGAAGGACTATTTACAGCGTTATTTATTACAGTAGCGGTAGTAGAATTTGCTACAGATTGACTGAAATTTGATTTTAGACTATTCTTGAAAGTTTGGGTTTTTAAATCAGACGAAAGTTTTAAGCCCGAAAGTTTTTTTATGATTTCAGTATAACTATCATTGACTCCCTCAAATTCTGTCTTTAATATATCAACAGTATTTAATATTTGCGATAATGTGGTTGGATCGTCCGAATCCGAATTCACAAATTTATTTATGCTAGAAAGAATAGAATCGTTGGGTTGAGTTCCCTCAATAACCGTATGGAAACTTTCGTTACTTAGTTGCACGGATAAAGTTTCGTTATTGGGAGCTTCTTCCGATTCGTCAATATCAGTAATGTCAATGGTCGAATGGTCTAAATGTATAGGTGAAAGGATAGATTCAATTTGTTTTAGAGGTTTAAGAGAGTGTGAAGGTGTATTGAATTCACTCGGGCAAGTTAGAATTCCACTTATAGACGGAATGGAAAAATTTGCGAGAGAATCTATAAGTGATAAGGTCGGTTCAATTTCAGGCTTAGAACTATTTTCATGCTCAGAATCAAAAGTTTGCGAAGCAGCAGATTGTCTTCTCAAGGGCACCCTTGGCTTTGCAACATACGGATTAATTGGCTTTTCTTTAGTTAATTCTTGATCAGAGATTTCTTCTCGATTTGACGTTAGACCGGAACGTAATGCGGTTTCAGGATGCTCTTTCAAATAATTCCGAGTTACAATTCGTTCAGGAGAAGACATTTGTTCATTCTCCTATGATTGGCAATTAAGACAACTCATGAGTCAAAATCTCAATCAGAAAAGGAAAATCACCCAAGATCCCGGACGAGCCCCCACTTTTTATGTTACGTCACAATTACGCCAAACTTACCTTTAGATAATTCTGGTAGAAATCGTGATGTGACTGAAATACCTTTTTAAGCCTACCTTTCGGAAATAGCTTTGGATAGGTGGGGTAATTTTCCAATTAAGATTAAAATGACTCAATTACACGATTAATTTTTAATTTTATGACCACGTATTTATTGATTATTACAAATTCCTTTTTAACGTACTGATTACAGATTTTTGATATATTTCGTTCCTTTAATATTTTGGATTATCACAGGGGTTTGAATTATTAAAATTTCTGTTTAATTGGATTTTTCCCGATTTGTTCCTTACAATTTAATTCCCTTATGGGACCCATACAACTTTTGCAATTCCAAAAATCCCGGAGAACACAATCCGCGGAATAATGCAGATAACGGTACTTAAAGTCTACTTACATTTCTGGTTCTTGATGATCTTAATTAAACAATAAAAATGGCTGTGCTGCTGATTGGATTTTTGCTTTAAATTATAAACAACCTATGAGTATGATGATTAAATCAAGATAATGACAAACGGGAATTAGAGAAAAAAAAATCTTCCGATTCCGAATTTCGCGCGAAATTATATGAGGATCAAACTTTAATCCTGGGTTAATTTGTAAATATTTAAATCAAGTCATTATTTTATAAAGTGGAAATAGTGGTGATTAATCACTTCAAAAGGTTAGATTTCAATAATAAAAATAAATAAATGGGAAAAAATGGTAATCAAAAAAAAAATCAAAAAAAAAATTCTCAAAGAAAATTTCGTTTCAAAGATTCAAAAAAAAAATTTATTAATCAAAAAAAAAACTTTTATCAAAAATTTCAAAAATAAAAATGAATTTCAATCAAAAATTCAAAATCAAAAAATTTAAATTCAAAAATCAAAAATATTTTTTTTTTTTTCAAAATCAAAAATTTTCAAATTCAAAAAAATTTTTTTTTTTTTCAAAAATAATTTCAAATTCAAAAAAAAAAAATAAAAAAAAATTTCAAAATCAAAATTAATTTCAAAATCGAAAATATTTCAAAATCAACAATAATTTCAGAATAAAATTTTTCAAAAAAAAAAAAATTAATTTCAAAATCAAAAAAAAAATTTCCAAAATCAAAAATATTTCAAAAATCAACAATAATTTCAAAATAAAATTTTTCAAAAAAAAATTTTTCAAAAAAAAATAATTTCAAAATAAAAAAATTTTTTTAAAAATCAAAAATTTTTCAAAAATCCAAATAATTTCAAAATAAAAATTTTCAAAAATCAAAAAAAAAATTTTTGTATCAAAAATAAATTTCAAAATTCAAAAATAATTTTAAAAAAAAAATTTTTAATCAAAAAAAATAATTTTAAAAATCAAAAAAAAATTTTCAAAATCAAAAATATTTCAAAAATCGAAACAATTTAAAAAATAAAAATAATTTCAAAAAAAAAATTTTCAAAAAAAAATAATTTCAAAATAAAAAATTTTTTTTCAAAAATCAAAAATTTTTCAAAAATCCAAATAATTTCAAAATAAAAATTTTCAAAAATAAAAAAAAAAATTTTGTATCAAAAATAAATTTCAAAATTCGAAAATAATTTCAAAAAAAAAATTTTTAATCAAAAAAAATAATTTTAAAAATCAAAAAAATTTTCAAAATCAAAAATATTTCAAAAATCAAAAAAAAATTTTTATCAAAAATAAATTTCAAAATTCAAAAATAATTAAAAAAAAAAAATTTTCCAAAAAAAAATTTTCAAATCAAAAAAAAATCTTCCAAAATCAAAAATATTTCAAAAATCAACAATAATTTCAAAATAAAATTTTTAAAAAAAAAAATTTTTCAAAAAAAAATAATTTCAAAATAAAAAAAAATTTTTTCAAAAATCAAAAATTTTTCAAAAATCCAAATAATTTCAAAATAAAAATTTTCAAAAATCAAAAAAAAATTTTTGTATCAAAAATAAATTTCAAAATTCAAAAATAATTTCAAAAAAAAAAATTTTTAATCAAAAAAAATAATTTTAAAAATCAAAAAAAAATTTTCAAAATCGAAAATATTTCAAAAATCGAAACAATTTCAAAAATAAAAATAATTTCAAAAAAAAATTTTCCCAAAAAAATTTAATTTCAAAATCAAAAAAAAAATTTTCAAAAATCAAAAATTTTTCAAAAATCAAAAATATTTCAAAAATCGAAAATAATTTCAAAAAAAAAAAAAATAAAAAAATAATTTCAAAAAAAAAATTTCCAAAAAAAATTTAATTTCAAAATCAAAAAAAAAAATTTTCAAAAATCAAAAATTTTTCAAAAATCAAAAATATTTCAAAAATCGAAAATAATTTCAAAAAAAAAAAAAAAAAAAATAATTTCAAAAAAAAATTTTCCAAAAAAAAATAACTTCAAAATCAAAAAAATTCCAAAATCAAAAATTTCCAAAAATCAAAAAAAAAATTTTTATCAAAAATAAATTTCAAAATTCAAAAATAATTTCAAAAAAAAAAAAAGAAAATTTTTAATCAAAAAAAATAATTTCAAAAATCAAAAAAAAATTTTCCCAAATCAAAATGAATTTTTAAACAAAAAAAAATGTTCAAAATCGAAACAATTTTTCAATCAAAAAAATTTGTGTTATTAAAATTTTTGTTCCAAAAAAAATTTTTCTAATTGGATTTTTAATTCCACCGGTTGTATGTGTGGAGCGCGGTGGAGGGGGAAGTCGGAGCGAAAGCCTCGCTCGGCCGCTTATGGGTGGGAAGGGGTGAGGCGCGCGGGGAAGTACTGCGCGTAGAGCGCAAAGGTTTTGCTTCTCTCTCTCTCTCTCTCTTTCCCTTCCTTTCCCTGTTTTTTCTTTATATAAAAATATTTTTTTCTTTTTTTTTTTTTAGAATTTTTGGGGGAACTTTTATCAAAAATTTTCAAAATAAAATAAATAAATTTTAAAATTTTTGGTTTTCCCACTGGAGTGGAGAGAGAGAGGAAAATTTTCTCACGCCCGAATGCGCGCTTGCGCACTATTCAAAAGGGTTGAGAAAAAAAAATAATAATAATTGGAATCTAACCTTTTGGAACGAGTGTTGAGCAAAAAAAAACAAACATTTTTCTTGGAGGGAGGTTTTTTTTCCACTTTTTCACACACAAAAAAAAATGATTTATTATTAATTTTAGAGGAATGATCACTTCGGAATCGGAAAAGGGAAATTTAATAATTTGGGAGAAAAAAAATTTTTTTTATTACCGGAAGGGTTGAAATCGGAAAGCGAACTGAGGGATACTGAGTCCCTCGATTTTTGAACTCACAAATTTTTAGTTCATTAATCCGCCGGCGGATTAATGTGGGTGGCAATATGGCACTCTTATGCCAATTGCGCAAGAGGGGGGAGGGCGCTGTGCACAGAGGGTGCGCAGAAGACGCGACGCGTGGGGAAAGCAAGCGCGGCCACTTGTGGGTCCTGCGGGGTGCGGGGGAACGATGGCGTGATGTCACCTGAAACCCTACATCCTGCATGATCCATTGGAATGCCCTTATCTCCTCAAATTGAGCCACCCATTGTTTTACAAGTTGTAAAACAATCGGTGGTTTCCTTTAAAAACTCTTAACTGTAACTTAATCCCTTTTTTTTATAACAAAAAAAAATTTTTTTTTTCAAAAATTTTGTTTATTTTATTTATTTGTTTATTTATTTGTTTATGTATTTATTTGTTTATTTATTTATTTATTTGGTTATTTATTTATTTGTTTATTTATTTATTTATTTGTTTATTTATTTATTTGTTTATTTAGTTGACCAATTTTGCCCGTTACGTCGTGACGTAACATAAGACATGTGATCTGTTGCACCAGAATCAGCATACCAGGCATCCTGTGTACAAACATTAAAACATTGAGAACCAACAACTGTCAATAAACATGCCCTATCTGTCTGTGACTGTCCGGGCCAAGAATCATTGTTATTTTTGTAAGATTCATCTTGATATTGTTGTTGTGCAGTATGTGCCATAAATTCACGTGCCCAATGCCCTGGCTGATTACAAAAACTACATTTACCTGGTCTCCAGGGAGTTCGAGTACCTCTATTGTGATTTGAACTGTCAAAATTTTTTGACTCATTCTGTGTGTTCCTCTGTGTAAAACCTCGCCCTCTACCCCTTGAAAAATTTCGAAAACCTCCTCGTGAGTATAATGCTGTACCTCCAGGCTCGGCTTCTGGATTCCCACGTGCACTAGACTCCATCATTGCTTCCTCTTCACACAGATGCTCTGTTAATTTCACAACTGTTTGTGATGCCTTCGGAACTGCATACCAGGCTGTTCGAACATGATTATACTTTACAGGAAGACTTCCAAGGATTTTGGCAATGATCACTGGCTCCTTTTGCTCCATGTCCATGTCTTTAAGTCTCTGTGCAAAAGACAGTATGTCTGCTACATGATCAGCCATTTTCTTCCCTTCTACGTACTTATAATTAATGAAACGATCAGGAATAATATGCACCGACTGGTCACTACGTTGTGAATGCACTGTCTGCAACTTTGCCCACATCTGTGCTACCGTTTCACACTCAGATAAATATTTTAGCTGCTCCAATTCGAGTCCCCTCATCAAAAATGCTTGTGCCTGAGCGTCCTTCTCGTCCCAACTTATTTCATTTTGCGTTGTTCGAACCTCAGTACCCAGAATATATCCCTTCAATTTATTTTCTGTTGCATATATTAACATTTGTCTTTTCCACCATAAATAATTTTCACCATTAAATCTGAGGATCTGAAAAATTTTTGTTTCTGCCATATTCAATTCACTTGTAATATCAGCCTTGTGACTGGGCCCATAACCTCTTAGAGGTTAAGATCGGTTTTAACGTAATGTCAGTCTAAATGAAATAAATTAACATCACTGGCACCTTCATTAGTAACGTAGTATTATTTATTCAAGTGAGAATATTGAAATAGTTTTATAATAATAGTTTATAAAGGAGTTTTGGTTTATACATATTCTTGTGCACGTGTTTTAAGTTTCAAGGGTTATATCTTTTTCGCGTTACCTTCCATTGAACTCTATTTTATCGATAACAGTTAAGATGTATCTCCAACAGTTATATCGATAGAATTTGTTTGTGAGAACCTTCCGCAGGGAGAGTGCGGGTAAACATTAAACTGTTATAGAAAAACCAGCAACCCATACATTTTTCCTTTCATGGACATTGTTCGGCGACCCCACCTAAGTGATGAAGCGTGCGAAATTCATATTAATCCGGGTTAAATGTGTGAAGTTAACTTTGCTTGTGTAATCACCTTGTCTAATTCACTAAGGTGATATTAAATTATAACTGAATTTTTCGTTGAAAAGAGCGGGCGCGCCCTCTCCAAAGGCTTGGTAACGGTGGAACAATGAGAGGACATGTCTATAAGTCAGGTCGATCATATCAACAAAATGAATCTATTCTGCCTTAAATAGATTTGGGACATCATAGTGCATTTCGTTGTAAAATAACGAACTATATTCCACTTGCTTTTGCGTCCTTGTGCAAAATAACAATGTTGACTTGAATCGTGAGAATGAACATGTTAAAAAATATGTAAAACAGTTTTGCGCATACATATGTCGCATTTTTTTTTTATTTTTGATAATTTTTATTATTATACCTCCTCAATTATACCAATTATGGAAAAAAGTGCATCTACATAAAATGTGTATTTTCCTATGAGGAATACCTTTCTCCAGATAAGTTTCTGGATAATTTCCATATTTTACCTAGGGGAACAGTATAAACAATCGCAATTGTTTATAACATTACATATGCTACATGAAGGCCATCCACAATGTAATCCGCTCGAGTTTTCATGGAAATGGTCCGATTGGGACCGCCTTGACACCCTGGGTTCAGTCGTTCACTTATTACATACATAGTTGTTGAGTCGGCCCTACCTCCTTAATTATACAAATTATCGAAAAAAAATCATTCTATATAAAATACGTATTTTTACATGAAAACAACTTCTCTTATATACATTTTGAGCTAACTCTAATCGTTTATTCAGCAGAATATTATGAACAATTGGAATTCTTAATAATATATATACTACACCTATTTCCGTTCATATCCGTTCTATATCAGTTCTAAGTTATATAGAAACGCTGGGACTCGAGCTTAATTACGTCCATAACTTCGTGCCTGAGAAACCGTTGCACAAAATTTTGTTTACATACGCATATATAGACACACACACAGACGCCAACTCAGAATTGATCAGGGATCATTGTGGTGTACTTAAGCCCCTGGTCACATGATGAAACAACAAATTTATATTTCGGGGCATTTCGAAAATCGGGAAGTTAAAAATACAGCAAGGATTGATTTGGGAAGATGATAGGCATATTATGTTATGTAACTAAAGATGATTTTGACGTATATGTTACGGTTATATGTTTTTTCAATTTCTAAAAAGCATTCTAACGCGAGTCATAGTGAACGGGGTAGTTCCTCGGCGTATATAGAATATACGTAGCGTAAACGGGCCAGCTGAGGAGGGGCAAAAATGCGCGAGAAATAAAACGGAAATTTGGCCCGACACGCTATAATGTATCTTGATCTCAATTTTCATGGGACGTTTACATTTTTCTTGACCCATTATCCGGCATGATAAAAAACACAATCAAACTCCCTTTCCTCGGATATCACAGGCCCTATAAAAATGTTTTTAGGCTTTTTTTGTGAACCATTTCTTAACAAACAATCGACGCTGCTGATCCCATAAGACTCGTATAAGTATAAACTTATACTTCCCATACTGCTCCACACCGCCGACATCGATCTATTTCTCGGATATACTAATCAATATTGACGAAATGTCCAGTAACAGTCGACGTGTGATGATATCTCCGTCTTCCTGCAAAATCTTCGTTTTCATCGTTGAGTTGTGCAGAACAAGTTTCAAGTCCCGGATGAGCTGGTGTCACAACAATTTGCTCATAATCATATACTTTTTTGCCCATTAATCTGCGTATCAAGGCTCTGAACCATTCGAAAAGTTTAAAGTCTGCCGAAACTCCAGGTTTAATCGCTGGATTTGCATGCCCCACGTAACTCCATACCAAAAATACAGCGACAATATTGGCTATTGCATAACCCCAATGAACCAGGAACATTATCAGTAGCTTCACAAGTGCCTGAAAAGCGAAAATATTTTTTCAGCATTAAAATAAATACCATTGTTGCTTTAATAATGCATTGATGGGGGGGGGGGGGGTTAAGTACTTACACCAAAGAGAGAGAACCACCTGTTGCACAATGGACTGTACCAATTACTCAATTTCCCATGGATATGGGGCTTTTTTATTGGGTCATCGATAGTACCATTTTCCTCCATACTTGGTGACGAATCTGCATAATTAGTGCCGTCGCAGACACTTGAATTTCTCTGAAACCGAAATTTATTGTAGGGTAATGGACGCTCATTTTATTGCAACTATGTTTTAGAGTGTTTTAATTATTCTTTAATGCTAATTACAGATGTAACTTATTCACTTTCCGATCTTGAGGGAAGTCACTTTGAGAGCTTTGCTGAGAGACAATCCTCGATCCGTGAGCTGCTTGAATTTTCCCCTAGTTTTTTTTGCTGCCTACCCTTTATCCTCCTATCCCTTAACTCATCCTCCTTTCTTTCCCCCTGTTGGTCTCCTAAACTGATAATGAATCAGCTGGTGTGCCTTGGAGAGGGCCCGCTACTATGTATTACTTTTATTTTTTGGAGTTTACTCCATTAGAATTGATTTACAGCCGGCGGTACGAAAAAAATGAGCAGTGAAATCGAGTGTTAACTAAAAGTGAAGTGGTTACATTGTCTTCTGCGCACCGTATTTACGCAACTCAGACTGTGATGTGCATACCTTCTCACGGGGAAGGTTAGGCCGGTTTCAATATATGTGTTGAATATGAACTGTCAGTTTATGAAATTTCAGATATTTGGTATTGTATCCTCATGTAGAGAACTATTCGGATATTTATTGATATTTATACTGAGCAAGTAAATAAAGTTAGTCATAAAAGTTAATGAAATAGTGTAACATATGAAAGAAAATAATTCAAGTGATGATGAAAAAAATAAAAAAAACAAGTGGATGCAGTTACCAGGTAGGTTTTGTACTAATTTCTACTTCACTAATTTCTGGCTGCTTGAAAAAAAGTATCAAACAAAAAAGTTTATAATTAAAATGTACTGTGTAAGTTTCACTTCTGTCGATAAAAATGTTCGGAAATCAAATAGTATAAAATAAAAGTATTGAATAACGATGATGATATTTAGAAAATTGATAATGTTAATGTTAATAGTGAAGGGGATAAATGTAAATAGATATAGATTGAAGTATATACTTCCATGGATTTCAGTTTATTTAGCCACCCAACCCCCTATTGTATATATTCCAGGCTAATTATTCTGAAGGAGTAAACTCCAGTCGTGCGTCGTTGCTGACACACATGGTTTTTTTTTCTTCTATTGCTTTACGGCCCGGCGTCTAGTCCTACTTCGCCTATTATTAACTTCCCGATCTTAGGGAAGTTATGTTATGGATCGGAAAATCGAAATTGGAAATTTCACTTGATCTCCACGTTTCATGATCCCTGGCAACGTTTCCGACCATTTTAAGCGAGATGTTTGTCTGTGTGTATGTGTGTGTGGGTGCGCGTATGTGAGCAAAATGTTGTTGAACGATTTCTCCTAGACAAATTATGCAATTTCGGTTTTTTTTAGTCTTTGGATAGGTTTCCGCCTAAGGTAGCCCAGATTAGATTTTGAACTTAATCGACCCAGAGGTTTTTTAGTTATTGACAATATCGATTGTTTATATCGCTTATCACACGTAAAACTACACATTCGATGTTTTATGACTTTTTTGGCTGACACCCATAGTTAATTGTTATTAATAAAATCGATTGTTTATATCGCTCGATCGTGAGAATATTTCGAGATACGGCATAAATCGAATGAAAGTCGTTCCATACATAACTAGTGGTGTGAGCATGTGTGTGCCCCATTCGTGGCAGAAAAAACACTTCCCGATTTGGTATTTCAGCCCCGCGTACTAAATTTATTCTTCTCCAATATACTCTGGTGAATCAGTGTGGCCCCTCTTAGTGTCATAATGAACAGTTGCAGATTTGACAATTCTAAACTGACTTATTTATGAAGCAGATAATTATAAATTTTTGAGTAGACGCCTGGTGAGCATGAGAATGCGACTTATGCGCGTCACTTGAGCGGGAGTAAGTCGCCAATGGAGATGCGGCCGCAATTCAAACGATGATTTTAATATTTTAATCAGCGCAACAGTATGAACAATTGCAATTGTTAATAACATTGCATATACTGCACGAATGCCATCCAAACTGTAATCCGCTCGGTTCTGCGCGAAAACGATTCGATTGAGGCCTTCGTGACAGCGCTGAGTGTATTCATTCATTTGTTAACTTCCCGATAGGGAAGTTATTGTAATCACCCCGAAATCGAACTTTTTCATTCCAACCTTTAAGTGGGGTCTTGAGTGTACCAAAATGATCCCTGACAAATTCTGAGTTAATGTCTGTGAGTGCGTGTGTGTGTGTATGTTTGTATGTATGTGCCCGAAATTTTGGTCAACGATTTCTCACGAATGGATACACCAATCGGCGCCATCGAGGTCTCAATCGACGCGTCTTAATGCAGCTCAGGCCTGATTAGTTTTTGATGGCTATTGGTCGAGAATACATATTGTTATTAACAATTTCAATTGTTCATAACGCTATATCTCGTAAACGGTTGGAGTTAGGGAAAAAATTTATTAACATAAATTATTCCTCGTACCAAGATCTACATTTAATATGTTCTGACTTTTTCCAATAATGTGCATAATTAAGGTGGTAGAGTCGTTAGAACTGAATAATCCATGTGACGAGTGCATTACTGGAGATTAGATGGCGTCAACGATCGCAAAAATTGGCCTCAACAAGTATACATCGACCGACTCAGAATTCGAGTTTGAGTCGATCTGTATACTTGCAAATTGATCTATTTTTTGACCCTCATTCATGTATTCCAAGATGGCGGCGGAGATGGCAAGAAATGGTGTCTACAATTATACATGGATCGACTCAGCTTGCGGTTTTGAGTCGATCTGCATACTTGAAAATTGTGCTACTTTTGTGACCCTCATTGACCCATTCCAAGATGGCGGTGCCGATCGCAAAAAAAGGTCTCCACAAGTATACATGGATCGACTGACAGAATCACATCCTGAGTCGATCTGTGCATACAAAAATTAGTCAATCTTCTTCACCCTCATTAACCTATTCCAAGATGGCGGCGGACATCACAAAAATTGATCTCCATAAGTGTATATTATGAATCAACTCAGAATTCGATTTACCAAAAAAAAATTATATAAATTTTGACTATTTTCAATCACCTCATTGGTACATGGATACAAAGTTTATATAATAATAACAATTACGTAACAAGTCACGGAATACGTGAGTTATTTACGGAATTTGAAGTGAAAATTTATGGGACAGTTAAGCAATTAATTAACTTCCCGATAGGGAGGTTATTGTAATCACCACGAAATCGAACTTTTTCATTTCGACCTGTAACTGGTGTCTTAAGGGTACCAAAATTATCCCCGAAAAATTCTGAGTCAATGTCTGTATGTGTGTGTTTGTATATATGTGCCCTGAATTTTGGTCAACGGTTTCTCACGAATGGATACACCAATCGGAGTCATCGAGGTTTCAATCGACGCGCCTTAATGTAACTCAGCCCTGATTAGTTTTTGATCGATATCGGTTGAGAATACATATGGTTATTAACTATTTTAATTGTTCATAACGCTATATCTTGTAAACGGTTGGAGTTAGGGAAAAAATTTATGAACATAAATTATGCCTCGTACCAAGATCTACATTTAATATTGATTGACTTTTTCCCATAATGTGCATCATTAAGGTGGTAGAGCCGTTAGAACTGAATAATGTATGTGATGAGTGCAGTAATGGAGACTAGATGGCGTCGGCGACCGCAAAAATTGGCCTCTCCAGTAAACACGGATCGACTGAGAATATAATACTTGTATATCACTTTTGTGTATCAATGCTGCCATGGAACGTGAAGTCGAGTGAAGCCAGAGATACGGACTTATTGAACTTCTTCAACGTAGTTGTTGTATATTCGTGGTTTTAAAATGCTCCAATGAGACTTAGAAGCTCTAATGAGACGTAAATGGCCTTCACGTGGAAGAGTTATCTCTTCATTATGAAAAAAATCACAAAAGGCAGCGACATATAGAGAAATGAAAACAAAAATCAGTGAATACTGAAGTGAACGTCATTTTTTGGAACAGACATGATCTCGAAAACTCGAGTTACCAAATCGGGAAGTTTCCATTGTGTCCTCACTGAGGGCACAAATACATCCCACCCACTAGTTACATACATAATTGTTGAGACGGCCATAGCTCCTTAATTATGCGAATTATCGGAAAAAGTCGTTTTACATAAAATACGTATTTTTGTATGGGGAACAACTTCTCATACATGAATTTCGTGCTAACTCTAATCATGCAGTAGAACATTATAAATTAATTGTTAATAACAATATAAGTACTGGCCCAATTGCATCCAAAATCTAATCCGGTCTAAGTTACATGGAACTCTTCCGTTCGAGTTATCAACAACTTCGATTGAATGGTTCGTTCACAAGAAATCGTTGACCGAAAATTTTGACCACATACATACATCGTCACATACGCACACACACACATATAGGAACCCCTATTGGCCGAAGCCCAATACGGCTTCAGACGACGACGATCTACGCTGGATGCTATAGACCTGGTGGTGAATACAGCGAAGAGAGCGATTGAGGGCGGACGATGGAAAGGAGGTACGAAACAATACTGTTTGGTTGTTACTCTGGACGTCAAGGACGCTTTCAACTCGGTACGGTGGGATTCCATTTTGGTGGCATTATCGAAGCTATCTGTACCGGCATATCTCCAAAAGATGTTAGGTAACTACTTCACCGACAGAGTTCTCGAGTATGACACAGAAGTAGGCCCCAAAACATATAAGGTGACTGGGGGTGTACCTCAAGGCTCAGTGTTGGGGCCCCTTCTGTGGAATATCGTGTACGACGAATTGTTAAAACTGGCACTGCCGACGGGGGCAAAGCTCGTGGCGTTTGCAGATGACGTGGCTATAATCATCGTGGAAACACATCTATTCACGCTTCAGCTCATTTTCGATAATGTTTTTAACAAGATACGGAAATGGATGGACTCGATTGGTTTACAACTTGCAGAGCATAAGACTGAGGCACTACTCATCACGAGCCGAAAGAAATTGGAGACAATCACGCTGCAAGTCGGCGAGCACAAAATAACTTCCCAGCCCTATATACGGTACTTAGGAATTATGATTGATGCCCGGCTCAGTTTTAGACAACAAGCCCAACATGCAAGCAGTAAGGCGGGTGCAGTGAGGACTGCCCTTGCAAGACTCGTGCCGAACATTGGAGGGCCAATACAGAGGAGAAGACTCTTGTTATCATCAGTTGTCACGTCGGTATTAACATATGGTATCCCCATATGGACAGATGCCCTACGAAGTCAAGCAGCACGACGGCAAGTTGTTCCAGTCTACAGACTGAGTGCCCTGAGGGTGGCTGGCGCATACCGGACAGTATCCAACGAAGCAGTGCTAGCGGAGTTCTAGCGGAGGAGCGTAGGCGACTCTACACACGCAAAACATCAACTAAGCTGAGCCCAGTAGAACTGAGGAGAGAAGAACGTAACCACAGCATCCAGCGATGGCAGCTACAGTGGGACGCCTCGAGCAAAGGCCGGTGGACTCATCGACTTATTCCGGAGTTGAATGTTTGGCTTGACCGATCACATGGACAAGTCAATTACTACCTAACCCAGATGCTCTCAGGACACGGGTGCTTTCGGGAATATCTTCACAAATTCAAGCATGAAAATTCCCCGGATTGCCCAAAGTGTCAGGGAATTCAGGAAAACGCGGAACATGTTCTCTTTGCATGTCCGCGTTTCGACGTCCAACGGTCTATATGGGAAAATAGCGTAGGCAAACCCATTAATGTTGGAAATCTTGTGGAAGTTATGCTGTCATCAGAGGCAGCATGGAACGCGACAAGCGACTTCGCAATGGAGGTTCTGCAGGAGCTGCGCCGCGAGGAGCAGCTTCGGAAAAACCCAGAGTAAATGGAGGATCTTCTTACCGTGAACGACCGGAAAGGATTCGCTACTGAGGAAGCCGCGGCTGTCGTCCCCTACGCAACGAAGTATTGCTCCGCAGATGTTCCGTCGTGATTTGGGGATACTGGGATATAGAAGGTTGTCCTTCTACTAGTGTAGGCCAAGGGGTATTGTCCCTTTTTTTTATTTTTTTTCTGTATTTGTACTTTTAATTTGTCAGTTTTTTTTGGTTTGTTTTCAATAAAGATTAAAAAAAAAAGGGAGGAAAGAGAAAGAAGGAAGCGTGAGGAAGGAGGTTGGCTTCCTTCTTTCTCTTTTTTCTTTAAAAAAAAAAAAAAAAAAAAACACACACACATACACACGAGCATAAAAATCCACAATTCCGACATTGGTGACGTCAATGGCTTCATTCATGTACTTCATAAATAGATTATTTTTCAAATGGCCGTACTTCCTTAATTATGCAAATTACACAAAAAACACATACAACGTAAAATGTGTATTTTTGCATGGGGAATAACTTTTTTATATACATTTTCTGCTAACACCAATAATTCCTGCACCATAGCGTTATAAACTAATGAAATTATTAATAACAATTGACCGCATACATACATCGTCACACACACACACAGACGGAAATTTTGGTTTTAAATAGTCTAGAATGGTCAGAAATACCATGAAACGTAGAGATCTGATGGAAAAACAATAACTTCCGCTATCAGGAAGTTAAAAATACACATTGGATGCTTTATGACTTTTTTTGCCAACACCCATAGTTAATTGTTATTAACAAAATGGATTGTTTATATCGCTCTATCCCGAAAACGATTAGAGATACGAAATAAAGTGAGGAAAGATAGTCGTACCACACATCAAAATGCACATTTGATCATGTATTACTTTTTTCGCCAACATCCATAGTTAATTGTTATTAACAAAATGGATTGTTTATATGGCTCGATCGTGAAAACGATTAGAGATACCGAACAAAGTGTTCAATGAAAGTCGTTCGACACATAAAAATGCACATTTGATGTTTTTGCCTTGACTTTTTTGCCAGCACCAATAGTTAATTGTTATTAACAAATTAAATGGTTTATGTCGCTCTATAACGACAATAATTTGAGATACGGAGTGAAGTGTTGAATGAAGGTATTCAACACGTAAAAGTACACATTTGATTGTTCATGACTTTTTAGTATAGACATTGGATGGTTTATGGCTTTTTTTGCCAACACTAGTTTATCTAACTCTATCGCAGGAAAGGACATATTTTTTGAAAATCTTTTCATATTTTAAGAATTATAAAATTTCGGATATCTGGTACCTTTGAAAAGTTTAAAACGTTCCCAATTTGAGACGCAAACCGAAATTTTGTATATAACATATACGGGAAACGATCGGAAAGTTATTGGTTCGACCCGTAGAGGGTCAAACCCAAATCCCGTTTATTACTTCATATTTTTATTATTTCTTGTTTTTATTGTTATTTTTATTTTCACTACCACTACTATTGTCACTTTGCTTCCATCTCTGCTGTCAATGATTGATTCAAGCTCTTTTTACTTGCTTTTGCTCTCCTTATTGCTATCATTAATATTAGGACTTTGTTCCAATTCTTTTGTACAACATAATGTACAGTAATAAACCATCAATCAATCAATCAAAACCAATCTCTCACTCTAGTTGAGAGTGACTGTAATAGTATGAAAAACGATAGTACAGACAATCGAACAGAGTTAACGAAACAAACAAATGTAATCAATATGTGCAGTAGTATCGGAGAACTACAAACTAGAAATAAACGAGATGTGGGTATGACCCTTTACGGGTCGAACCAATAACTTTCCGATCGTTCCGCCGTATATACCATATCCACAATTTCCACGCATATCTCAAATTATGGACTATAAAGTTTTCGAACTTCCTAAATATAAAAAAAAAATAGAATTCTTAATATGAAGTAGTTACATAAACAATACAATTTGTTAAGAACTATGGGTGTTGACAAAAAAGTCATGGAACGTCAAATGTGTATTTTTACGTGGGAAACGACTTGCATTACCCCCTTTGTTTCGTGTCTCGAAGCCTTTTTGCGATAGAGCGATCTAAACAATTGAAATTGTTAATAACTATTAACTATCGGCGTTAGTAAAAAAAGTTATACAACATGAAATATGTATTTTCGTGCGTGGAACCAATTTCATTAACTAATTTGCTTCGTATTTTCAAACGTTTTCATGATGCAGCAATATCAACAATCCTTTTTGTTAATGACAATTAACTATTAGAACAAACAATCATCAAACATGAAATGTGTATTTTTACGTGTGCAACGACTTTCATAAGATATTTTGTTTTGCATCTCCAACCGTACTTGCGATAAAGCGATCTAAACAATTCAATTTGTTAATAACTATTAACTATCGGTGTTAGCATAAAAAGTGATACAACATCAAATATGTATTTTTGTGTGTGGGACAATTTTCATTAATTAATTTGTTTCATATCTTCAACCGTTCTCACGCCGCTGCGATATAAACAATCTTTTTTGTTACTAACAATTAACTATAAAAAAGTCATAAATCGTCAAATGTGTATTTCATGGCGGGGAACAACTTCCATTGAACACTTTTTTTCGTATCTCAAACCGTTTCTGCGGCAGAGCGATATAAACAATTGGATTTGTTAGTAACAATTGAACGAATCATTTTTCTCATAAATTGTTCCTTTCAGACCTGGAGGATAGTAAGTCGTATCGATAAAAAAAAAACCGTAAATCGCTACGTTGGTTTCTTCGAAAACGTTAAAGTCATTAGATATTAAATGTGTATTTGTTTGCGCGGCACAGCTTTCATTCGACACCTTTTTCCATTAAACACGTATCTCAAACCGTTCTTGCGATAGAGCGATATACACAATTCAATTTGTTAATGACAAGTAACCGAATTATTTGTTGAAAAAATCACTCCTTTCAGACCAGGACACCACTGAAACGCGCCAATCGAAAAAAAAACAAGCCGGTGGCCCTCGGGTCCCCCATTCGACTGTGTCAAATATGTCACCGTTTTTGTTTATTTCCCCCAATTTCATTGGTGGTACGCTTCCGAATGGTCCGATTGCACACAAAATCAAAATGTTCCAGTATTGAAAGACCTTTTTTGCAGGCGAGCAGAAACAAAAACAGGAATATCTCATATTACCCAAAGTAATGGACTCAATGTTGTTCAACAAGTTCATAGATCTCCTTAAGGCTCATATTTTGGAAATAAACTGGGATGAATACTTATCGAGAATGAAGTAATAAAAGAAACTTAAATATGAAAAAATCGAAATCTAGAAAATGAATGATGCGATTGAATCGCCATTCAATAGGGTTCTTCGCCATCACAAACGCAACCTCCGTTTCGAATTTCAACTTTTTATCTCAATTTTTGCGAACGCTAGAGTGCGAACAGACACAAAAAGTACAACCAAAGTCAAAAATTGAAAAATAGGAATATCTCATATTACCCAAACTAACAGACTCAATGTATCTCAACTATATCATAGATCTCGTCAAGGCGCACATTTTGAAAAAAAAACAACTAAATCTGTTCAATAATTATCGAGAAATAAAATAAAAACCGTGAAAACAAAGAAAATTGAAATCTGGAAAACTAATGATACTATCAAATCGTCATTCAATAGAGTTCTTCACCACAACTAGAGGAACGTTTCTTCCAAATTTCAAGTTTTTATGACAATTTTTGCGGACGATAGAGTGCGAACAAACGCAAAAAGTAAAACCAAAGTCAAAAGTTAAAAAACAGTAATATTTCATATTACCCTAAATAATTGACTCAATGTTTTCCAGCCGTATCATAGATCTCATTAATGCACACATTTCGAAAAAAAATAACAAAATCGGTTCAATAATTATCTAGAAATAAAATAAAAACCGTGAAAACGAAAAAATTAAAATCTAGAAAACTAATGACACGATCAAATTGCGATTTACCAGGGTCCTTCACCACAACAAAAGGAACCTCTGTTGCAAATTTTCATCTCAATTTTTGCAAACGCTAGAGTGCAAAAAGCAAAGATAACTGTAAAAAACAGATAAATTGAAATATGTCCGATTTCTTGTGAGCAACTTACTAGATATTCTTCAACCATTCCCTGGATCTCGTTGAGACGCACATTTTGATAAAAAATAAATTAAAAAATATTCATTAGTTTCAGAGATATAAACAATCGAAGAAAAAAAGGAAAAATCGATTTCTAAGAAACTTACCAGGCAGATTTCACTGAAATTGCGCCCATAGCTAGACGTACTCAATACCAATAACTGACAATTTTTTCAGATCTTATCCTCAAAATTTAGTCCTTTTTATGTTCAATTTTGTAAGTGAAGATTTTCGAAAAAATTGATACATACAGACACTATGCTCAAACTTTGTATTTTTACATTTCAAACGATTATAGATCGTTTACAAGCATGATTAGCGAAAGTGAAAATCGACCGATTGCAATGCTTCCAATCGGAAGCAAAAAGGAAATCCCTCCGGTGGTTCCGCCGGAAACGTTAAACAAAGTTTTTTGTTTACACACATACACACACACACACACACATACAAACACCTCTCTGAAATCACTTCAGGATGATGCAAAACTTCGAGAAATGTGAAAATTTCATGAATCTGGCACTTTTCAATTTCGGGGTCATTACAATAACTTCCCTAGATCAGGAACCTAACTAGTGAGTGGGATGGATTTGTGGCCTCAGTGAGGACACAATGCAAACTTACCGATTTGGTAACTCGAGTTTTCGAGATCATGTCTGTTTCAACAATTTACGAAACTTTTCACTTTAGTATTTACTGATTTTTTTTTCATTTCTCTATATGTCGCTGCCTTTTGTGATTTTCTTTTATAATGAAGAGATAACTCTTCCACGTGAAGGCCATTTACGTCTCATTAGAGCTTCTAAGTCTCATTGGAGCATTTTAAAATCACGAATATACAACAACTACGTTGAAGAAGTTCAATAAGTCCGTATCTCTGGCTTCACTCGACTTCATGTTCCATGGCAGCATTGATACACAAAAGTGATATACAAGTATTATATTCTGAGTCGGTCCATGTTTACTGTAGAGACCAATTTTGGCGATCGCCGACGCCATCTAGTCTCCATTCACACACTCATCGCATGAATTATGTTTTTCTAGCGGGTCTACCACCTTAATTGTGCACGTTATGGGAAAAAGTCGATACACATTAAATGTGCATCTGTGTCTGAGGAACAATTGATGTCAACAAATTTTTTCCCTAACTGCAACCGTTTACGAGATATCGCGTTATGAATAATTGAAATTGTTAATAACAATATATATTCTGAACCAATATCCAGCAACAACTAATCCGCGCTAAGTTACATGAAGACGCGTAGATTGAGACCTAGATGGCTTCGATTGGCTCATCCATTCGTGAAAAATCGTTGACCAAAATTTAGGGCACATATGTACAAACATAAACACACACACATACAGACATTGACTCAGAATTTTTCGGGGATGATTTTGGTACCCTTAAGACACCAGTTACAGGTCGAAATGAAAAACTTCGATTTCGGGGTGATTACAATAACTTCCCTATCGGGAACTTAATAGAAGACAAAGAGTAAAAGATAACAGTGCCAAGGGAGATCGAGAGAGAGCGAGAGAGCAATAGAAGTGACATAATTGACAGTTTGACTGGGCGAATGGATGGACTAACAAATTCGAAATGTACTCCAGGTGAGTTTAAAAACACAGTGAAGGATATCCTAACAAGTGAACTGAACTTGATTCAAGGAAAAATTAGCGAGGAAATAATGTCCCTGAAACTTGAACTGTTGGAAATGAAAAATATTATGAAACCCGTTTCGCTATATTGCAATCTAGAAACACCATTCCATACAGAAAATACAAGGAATGCACAAAATAAACGGGATTTGGGTTTGACCCTCTACGGGTCGAACCAATAACTTCCCGATCGTTCCCCGTATATGTTATATATATATGAAATTTTCAAATATGTGAAATTTTGTATTGCTTAAAATGTAAAGAGATTTTGAAAAATATATCCTTTCGTGCGATAGAGTTAGATGAACCCTTCATAAAAAATCATTAAAAAATGAAATGTGTACTTTTACGTGTGGAACAACTTTCATTCAACGACTCATTTCGTATCTCTAATTGTCGTGATAGAGTGACATAAACCCTGCAATTTGTTAATAACAACTAACTATGGGTGTTGGTGAAAAAAGTCATAAAACATCTAATGTGTATTGTTATGTGTGAAACGACTTTCATTGGATACGTTATTTCAAATCTTGAATTATTCTCACGATGGAGCGATATAAACAGTCAATTTTGGTAATAACAATGCACTATGGGTGTTAGCCAAAAAAGTCATAAAAAATCGAATGTGTATTTTTACGTGTGGAACGACTTTCATTTGACACATTGTTGCGTATCTCTAACCGTTCTTGCGATACAGACATCTAAACAATTGAATTTGTTAATAACAATAAACTATCGGTGGCAGCCAAAAAAGTTATATAACGTTAAATATGTACTTTTGTCTGTGCAACAAATTTGATTGAATAATTTTTTTCGTATCTTCAATCGTTCTGAGAAGGCTGCGATATAACCAATTAATTTGTTAATAACTATAAAACCGCATTGGTCGATTATGTTCAAAATCTAATCAGGGCTAAGTTAGGCGGAAACCTATCCAATGAGTATAAAAAAACCCAAATCGCATAATTTGTCTGGGAGAAATCGTTCGGCAAAATTTTGCTCACATACCCACACACACCGACAAACATCTCGATCAAAATGGTTGGAAACGTTTCTAGGAATCATAAACCGTGGAGATCAAGTGAAGTTTCCAATTTCGATTTTCAGACCCATAACAATAAGTTCCCTAAGATCGGGAAGTTAACAATAGATGTCGATGAAGATTGGACACCTTATGTTTTTTTAGCGGGTCTACCCTTATACCATGGTAAGGTAGCCCGAAATCGATATCAACGAAACAAAATTCACTAAGTAGTTATTGGGAAACGAAACTCAAATGTTAGTGCCAAAACGGAGGAACTAGCTGTAGAAAAACTCTTATCGTGAGCAATCTTGGAATACACATATGTATTATGAAAAAGGTTTGAAAGGAAAAAATGTAATTGGCTGCAAGAACAAGAGTGATGAGACAACACGGTTTGAGGCAATCGGTCAAAAAAGGGCTGATGATTATTCAATAATAATTCCAAAGAAAAAAAACATTAAAAATCAAAGGGACGACTGCTCATATTGATTATAATGGAAAGTCACACAAAGAGTTCGTGAATGAAATTGTGAAGCGAAATAACATTGATAGGCGTCAGGATATAGATGAAATAAACGGGATGTGGGTATGACCCTTTACGGGTCGAATCAATAACTTCCCGATCGTACCGCCGTATATAGTATATCCACAATTTCTGTCCATGTCTCAAATTATGGACTTTATAAAGTTTTCGAAATTTCTAAATATTAAAAAAATTTATAATTCTTAATATGAAGTACTTAGATAAACAATACAATTTGTTAAGAACAATTAACTATGGGTGTTGGCAAAAAAATCCTAGAATGGCAAATGTGTATTTTTACGTGTGAAACGAGTTGCATTACACCCTTTGTTTTGAATCTCGAAGCGTTCTTGCGATAGAGCGATCTAAACAATTGACTTTGTTAATAACTATTAACTATCGGTGTTAGTAAAAAAAGTTATACAACATGAAATATGTATTTTCGTGTGTGGAACAAATTTCATTGACTAATTGGTTTCGTATTTTTAAACGTTTTCATGATGCAGCGATATAACCAATCCTTTTTGTTAATAATAATTAACTATGACTGTTAGAACAAAAAGCCAGAAAACGTCAAATGTGTATTTCATGGTGGGGAACAACTTTCATTCAACATTTTTTTTCGTATCTCAAACCGTTCTTGCGATAGAGCGATATAAACAATTGAATTTGTTAGTAACAATTGAACGAAACATTTTCCGCATAAATCATTCCCTTCAGACCTGGAGAATAGTAAGTCTTGTCGATCAAAAAAAAAAACGTAAATTGCTACGTTGGTTTCTTCGGAAACGTTACACAAAGTTTTTAGTCACATATACACACACACACACACACACACATGCAAATACTTTTCGGAAAACGACTCAGGATGATGTGAAACGTCGAGAAACTTAAAATATCATGAAAATTTCACTTTCGATTTTCGGGGTCATTACAATAACTTCCCTATATCGGGAAGTTAATAACAGTTACTAATGAATGGACCATTGATAAATAAGAAAACTAACGTATAACCTTCGAGTTAATGGAAGCATGCATAAAATGATTCTTGAGAAAGGATTTTTGGATATTGGATGGAATGGGTGCCACGCCAGGGATTATGTTCAATTGAAGCGTTGTTTAATTGTTAACGCTCCGACCATGTAACTAAACATTGTAAAAAGAGCATACTATCCCAGGTGGGAAGTGCCAAGCTTTAACAACCGGGCAAACCTTGGGACAGGCTTGGATTACCAAGCCTTGGTATCCCAAGGTTGGCCGTTGCTTGATCCGGTGGTGATACCAGTCTATTTCCATCCCTGGCACCCAAGGCCCCGACTACCAGGCTAGTGACAGGATTGGTAATTGGGCCTGGGGACTACCAGACATATACCTGGCTATATCCAGACCAAAAGTTTAGTCTTGGAAACCAGGCCTGAACCAGGCGATAACCAGGACTGGTAATCAAGCGTCGGCAATACCTGCTTGATCCAGGCTGTAACCAAGACTGGTACCCAGCTACTGTAAGCAGTAAACAACCTCTACTGGATTGATATAAATAATCCCTAACGGTATGGCAGCAAACGTACATCGTGGTCGTAAATCGACTGAAAGAGTGAGGAAATACCGGTATTTAAAGAAATTGAGCGAGTGTGGAATGGACAACAGTTTTGATTGGGGTACTGATGATGTTGAATATGATCATTCGCTGTCGCAATAGAGGGAAGGAGATGAAAATGAGTGGATGGAGATCGAGGAAGATAGAGAACATCTACACCAAAAGACGAGTGGTAATTGTGACCTGCTTTCTGGGGGGAAAATTATATCGGGAAATTAAAACAATATGTCACCAGCACCTCCAGACCATTACCTCAAATAGTCAACAGATTGAGTGCTGTAGAATCGAGCGAGGATTTCAAGATCAGAAAGCGTCAGTCGATGGGAAAGGTGGAAAAAACTAAAATAAATGAAATTGTTTTGTTGCATGGAGCAAATTATATGTCGCTGCAGTCCATTACCTATCAGGATTTCATTTTAACTACAGACAAGTCTGATAATTGTGTTCAGTTGATCAGTCAAGATCTCTTCATTATCAAAAAAATATGGATGAAGGAAAAACTTCAAAATAATGGACACAATGTAGCTGATAGTTTCATCGAAGGTTGTAGATTTGAAAAAACTAATGATGTATTTCGTGCACCTTGCCGATCTCATATCGCTCATATGAATTCATATCGCTCAGTCAGGTCCAGTGTGAATGTATGTCATTAATTGTCAAGGAGAAAGAATACGCAATTTCCCTCCTTCATTCCAATCCTAAGTGAAGTTCTGAAATGAAATTAGTGAAATTATGAAAGTAGTCATACATTTATTTTCATGAGATAATTATCGCCTAGTAATAATACTGATCTAATTACAAAAATAACGAACCATTTATGTTGTTCCATTTGTTTAATTTTTATCCCATCTTCAACTGGCATATTGCTGCATAATTTATTCTACCTATTTGAGGTTGAAATTTACGAGTGCTGATAGACGAAACGAAATAAAAATCTTCAGAAATGACGAATAATTTATGTTTTTCCATTTGTATAATGTTTACCCCCTCTTTAACTGGTATATTGTTGCATAATTAATTCTACCGATTTGAGGTTAAAAACCACGAGTGCTGATAGATGGAACGAAATAAAAAACTTTAGAAATAACAATAATTTATGTTGTTCCATTTGTATAATTTTCATCCCATCTTTAACTGGTTTATTGTTGCATAATTAATTCTACCTATTTGAGATAAAAAATCACGAGTGCTGATAGACGGAACGAGATAAAAATCTTCAGAAATGACGAATAATTTATGTTGTTCCATTTGTATAATTTTCATCCCATCTTTAACTGGTTTATTGTTGCATAATTAATTCTACCTATTTGAGGTTAAAAATCACAAGTGCTGATAGACGAAACGAGATAAAAATCTTGAGAAATAACAAACAATTTATGTTGTTCCATTTGTTTAATCTTTATCCCATCTTTAACTGGTATATTGTTGCATAATTAATTCTACCTATTTGAGGTTAAAAATCACGAGTCCTGATGTACAGAACGGCATAAAAATCTTGAGAACATCTGGGCACTATGAGATTCAATGAAACTTCAGATTGCATATAAAATTTACTAGAAGCTGTGACAATCAAGCGGTAAATAATGGCAGATCGAGATTAGAACAGTCGCACAATACTTTCCATGACTTGATGATTATCATCGTCTAGTTACATCCATATCGTTAATAATTTTCTTCAATTCATGATTGGCTTGGTTCCACGCTTATCCTTATGGAAAAATATTGCCATTTTGACATCTATATATTTAAATATTAATGCTGACACCCTGTCAATATATGTGGGGGGGATGTTATAATCGTTCTTCTGTGTGTGCATTTGCTGTGTTAGAAATAAGTCAATCAGATCGATTTTGATAAATAATTCGCCGCACATATGCGCCGTTGCGTGATGCAAACCCGCCTTCAAGGGGGGACGTGTAGAGGGGAGGGAGTCGTGTGGTTTCAAGAAAAAGGGGAAGTACCTATATGGCCAGTCACGGTCAGTAAGGCGGGAAAAGGGCTTTCAGCGTCACTTTTCAGTTTTCGTAATTTATTTTAAAAAATAATTATCTGAAAGGAGTTGGAAATTGATAAGTGTATTTTTTTACGGGAATTACGTACATATTCGTGTAATTTAATTGGCGGCATCAAATTTTTGAAGAAAAATTCAGGCGCCATTTCAGTGTTTTGGCGGGCGAAAGCATTCCGTGCTTTTAGGTAAGTGCATTTTTTCCAGTCTATTTAGTTCAATTAATTGTTCTACCTGCACATTCCAGTCATTTAAAATTCAAATAAAATCTTGAATGTTGGAAAATTGATACGGTTAATTAATGGAGAAAAACAGGTTGCTTCAACTTGACTTAACCTACAAACGTCAATTTTCCAAATCAATGTGATTTGTTTTTTTCATCCAAGTCGACATGAGTGATCAGGCTACAAAGGATTGTGGCTATTATCTCCTTGAATTCAAGGATGAAGTGAGCTCAGATGGGAAGAAATTAATTGAAATGGTCCCGGCATCGTGGCTGATCCAGAGTACTGATACCGAAGAACCTGACAAGGTCTACTATCCACCAGAAGCTCAGTATCATAAACTGCAAAAGTGGGTGGAAGACGGGGTTTCTCCTAAGAAAAAAACGTGGGTTACATTCTCCGTCGAAATTTTAAAGCATACACGTGAGTCTAATAATAAAAATAAGGTTGTCAGTTTGAAATCGATATTATCTAGGGTATTTTTACTTAATAATTCAATATACTATTCATAGAGACTCTGGAAAAAGCACAAAAAAGGCTCCAGCGTTTGTACAGAAGTCGGTCCGAGCATGAAACTACGGATTCTGAAGTAGAGAATGTCCATATCACCAAAGTCTCAAGGAAACGAGCTGCAGACGTTTTGAGGACTAGCCATTGCATCAGTCTACTTGGAGACATTCCCGAAGATGAGGCTGATGATTCGTCTCCTAAGCGGGTTAGACCAATTGATGCTCGACAAAGCAGTGGATTTCGTGTGGACATTTCTACACCAACAACGCATCGAAGCCCACTAACTGGTATTTTTTAGAATATTCTCATTCAGGTGAAAATGACCAATATATAGTTTTATCATCAAGTAACCATTGCCAATCGTACAGTAGCCATGCATGTGTTGAAGGACTGTGGTATTTTTCACATTTCCTAAATTTTCTATTAACATTTTCATTATATTTACTTAGAGTGCTGCAACGTGGTCAGGGATTAAAAACAAGTATCGACATTAAAAAAAAAATTGCCGGCATAGTTTGATTTATTTGGGAACTGTGTATAAAATATTAGAATTCCAGCAAGAATAATCTATACTATAAAAGTGCTAGTCTGACTAATAAGAAAAATGTTACAGTTATCCATACCGCATTTAACCTCATGCTTAAATACCAACTTTAGAATTTATTTTCGCTCACACACAAACGGTCTTGTAAGTGACATCTTTGTGCATTTAAACCAGATTTGTTTTACCAGAAGGCGCCTTTACGATGGTAAATTCCTACACTGAGAGAAAAACGGCTTTTTGGCCAGAAACATTTCTTGTGACAAGAAATTTATACAAAAATTGCCGTGAAATTTTCCCAATTTTCTTGTCACAAAACAATATTTCTCGCCAAAAAGCCGTTTTTCTCTCGGTGTATTGCTCAGGTTATCTGATCATATTTTCCTCTTCTCGTAGACAAAATAATGCAGTCTAGCCAAAGGGTGTACAAAGCACAAATGGAGAGCTCTCTTCTTGTATTACGTGAGAAGAATAGAGATGACTCTATGAAAAGTAAGTTCGACAAAATTTGATGAGGATAAAATAATTTTTTTCTTGAATCGCATTTATGAATCTCAGAAAAGAATTAAATCTCATAGCTGTGACATATTTTCAGTGTTGCTAGCTAACTACATTGATACCACAGCAGAAAAAATGGCTAAGACGTGGCGAAATGATATGCAGCTAATCAGGAGAGGTATGCAGAATGATATGGCTACAAAATTCACTGAATTTGGGAGGACGATCAAAGCCCCCAAGATGCCTCAGATGGAGAATTTCATTTCCTATGCGGAGAAATTAGGAATAACAATGCCCATGGCTACTTGTGAGGACTTTGACAAGTGGGAGAAGATGTTGGATTTGAAGGATGGAGATAATTTAGAGGAAGTAACTAAACGACGTGCAGCTCTGGTAATTACTTTTAGTTATAGCTAACAACAATTGATAATAAGATGATAATAAAATATTGAAAGGCCTTGGGTATCATGAATTAATTTTCGATTTCTGTTTCAGATGGAATTTATGACTGATGAAACATCACATTCCAACGATTGTTCCAAAGATAGCAAGTCAATTGTAGGAGCTTTGATTATGAAAGCTGTACAGATTCAATACAGTGGGGCTGATCGTATCGTCAACGGTGTTGGAAATAAAAATTTCAGCGCCACCAGAACCTACGCTTGCATGAGAGGTTTGTTGATGGGTATCACAATGACATAACCAAAATTAGGAAGATCGAAGATACTTCACGAGTTGGTTACGAGTTTATAATCATTTTGAGAAGGGTTTATCAGTTTTTTTTTATATTTGCAGGAATGGAGAATCTGAAAAGTTTTGCTCAAGCATGTGTCGAAAAAAGAACTATTAACATTTGAAATTTTTATGTTGCTTTTGCAATGAAACTATTAGGAATTACGTTACGGTTGGGTCTTCTGATTTGATTGCCTGTTTTTTTTTTATTTCTTCTGCAGATTTTTTAACTACGAAATATCGCAAGTCTGAGAAGGAACTGAAGATAATCACATCCATCAGTGACTATTTATCCGGAGCACCTGATCGCGAGGGTGGATGTAAAATCAGAAAAATGCGACTGGCATCGGCTGAGTATTTCCAAAAACATCCCTATATGCCTTAAGTATCCAAACCAACAGATTATTTAAGTTTGTATTACTGCTATGACTATATTCTGTATCGTTAAATCCTGGAAAAATATATGTTTTCATTGAATATTGGAAATTATTTGAATAGGAGATCAGACCCGACATAAAATGCGGACAGGCTTGTTTAACGTCGGGTACAGGTCATATAACTCTCTCGAGCAAGGCTAAATATAAATTCGACCCGGGTTCGATACCAACCTCGGGACAAGATAAATACCAAGCTTGGGCCAAGCTATATACCAAGCTCGGGACAGGCTAGATTACGAGGCTAGTCCCTATCCTCCTTCCTAGCCTGGCTCCATGTTTCATTCCAGGCCTGGTATAGGTTAGTTTACCCAGCCTTGGTATAGACCCAAGGCTTTTTCCGAAATGAAATCGGAAATTCCAGGTTTTTGTATATTGGCTGTATGTTATTTGGAGCATCACTCACCATCAAATTCTTGTGCCTCGTCCTCTCCGGAAACAATGTATCCAAGTCGTTATCCATATCTGAAGTGATGTTCTCACTGTTGCCAGTTGCTCCATAATTTCGCTCGAAAGTGGGCGTTTGCGCACGGAATCTCTGCTCTCGCGTATGATGCAAATCAAAGGTTTGTGCCAGTGCGAAATAAGCGTAATCCATACACGCATACGTCAATAAAAAAGGCATTGTTACGATGGGTGCTAGGCTATTAATCTCACCGGTTATGATGAATGTTAATGTCACTATTGCTACCACAATCATTGCATATACTGGAACTTTATTGGGGCCCCTCTGGAAGGAAATGGAAAGAGACTGATTATGCACAATAGAACCAACTAGCTATCGTATAGATTTTCTAGAAACTATTTTTTCTCCAATATGACAAATTTCTTAGATTTTTTAGTTTGCCACGAAAATGAAAAATCGATTTTCCATCAGATCTCCACGTTTCATGGTATTTCTGACCTTTCTGGACTACTTAAAACAAAATGTCTGTCTGTGTGTGTATATACCCTAACGGAAGTTGGCGAGAGGTTAGCCAGAGGTTGTCTAGACTTGATTTTTCCCGTTTTGCTAGAGAAAGTCGAGAGTTGCTCCAGAGATGGCGCTCTGTACAATCCTCTGGACTCCCTCTAGACATTTAGGTATAGTCCCGAGCCCAACCAGGCTCTGTACTATCCTCTGGACTCCCTCTAGACATATAGACGTAGTCTAGAGCCCGAGCGGGCTCTGTACTATCCTCTGGACTCCCTCTAGACATACGGACATAGTCTAGAGCCCGAGCGGGCTCTGCACTATCGTCTTGACTGCCTCTAGACATATAGACATAGTCTAGAGCCCGAGCGGGCTCTGTACTATTCTCTTGGCTGCCTCTAGACATATAAACATAGTCTAGAGCTCGCTCGGGCTCTGAACTATGCCTAAATGTCTATAGGGAGTCCAGAGGATACTGTAGAGCCCGCTCAGGCTCTAGACTATGTCTATATGTCTAGAGGCAGTCAAGAGGATAGTAATGAGGCCGCTGGGGCTCTAGACTATGTCTATATGTCTAGAGGGAGTCCAGAGGATAGTAGAGAGCCCGCTCGGGCTCTGAACTATACCTAAATGGCTATAGGGAGTCCAGAGGATAGTACAGAGTCCGCTCGGGCTCTAGACTATGTCTATATGTGTAGAGGGAGTCCAGAGGATAGTACAGAGGCCGCTTGGTCTCTAGACTATGTCTATGTGTCTAGAGGGAGTCCAGAGGATAGTACAGAGCCCGCTGGGGCTCTGTACTATGCCTAAATGTCTCGAGGGAGTCCAGAGGATAGCACAGAGGCCGCCTGGGGTCTAGACTATGTCTGTATGTCTAGAGGGAGTCCTGAGGATAGTACAAAGCCCTCTTGGGCTCCCGAGTATACCTATAAGTCTCCGTTTAGGCTGTGGACTATGCCTAAATGTCTAGAGGGAGTCTAGAGGATAGTACAGAGGCCGCTTGGGCTCTGGACTATGCCTGAATGTCTAGAGGAAGTCCAGAGGAGAGTACCGAGCGCCATCCCTAGACTACCTCTCAAGTTTCTCTCGCAACATGGAAAAAATCGACAGGCGAAGTTTTCGCCAACTTCCGCTAGGGTAGCTAGATATGTATGTGGTCAAATTTTTCGTTCACGATTTCTCGCGACTGAATTATGCAATCAAGGTACTGAAGAATTCAAACGAAGCGTCTTCACGTAACTTAGATGTGATTAGGTTTCGGCCGGAATTGGCCCATTCTATATATTGTTAATAACAATATATGTAAGTAGAATGACTTTTTCCATAATTAACTTCCCGATTATTAGGGAAGTTACTGAAATGCATCCAAAATCCAAGGTGTTGTTTCATTATCTAACTAGAGTTTTAAGTATACCAAGATGCTCCCCATCAAATTCTAAGTTGGCGTCTGTGTGTGTGCGTTTTTCTTTTTAAAAAAAGAGAAAGAAGGAAACCAACTGCCTTCCTCACGCTTCCTTCTTTCTCTTTCCTTCCTCTTTTTCATACTTTTCCTTTATTAAACAAACTTACGAAACGAACAAATAAGAATATAAAGTGCAAAGGACAATTGGGATCTGTAGCGGTACAATACGCGCTCTAGCGGACGGAAAAGAGACTAGCCAAATGAGGTCACAAGCTGTCAGCCGGCAACTCACGTGTATAGACGAAAAGGCTAAAACGTGTATTTGAGTTGTTTCGATGGATTTATAAATGAAAATCAGTTCATTTATCGTTCGAGACGACTCGACATTTTTATTCGCTACTTATGTCGCGTCATGGAGTTTACTGAGAAAACAAATAAAAGCAAAAGATTGTGCTGTGTTTATGGTTGTAAGAGCAAGGCTTGCCGGAGTCCGATTTCATGATTTTCCCCGTGCGAAACTTAGTTATGTACAAATAGTTAATCGATATGGTAATGAGGAAGTGATTGATCGACGTGTCGCATGGATCCAAATCTTAAAAATGGGGAAAAAAGTCACCAGGTCCATGAAAGTGTGCTCTTTACACTTCATTGAAGACGATTACATATTACCATGTAAGTAAATATTAATTTTGGTGTGATTGAATAGAACCATTCGACCCAATTTAATTCAATATTACTCTGATTTCTGTATTACAGCCAACGGCACATGTGGTAACATAGGGAGAGTTCATTTGAAGAAAACGAGTGTTCCTTCTCTGAATTTGCCTCAGCAATCTTTCAATTCCACGCAGAATGTTGATAAAAAAATTCAGGCCGATTTACGAGATGAACGACACCGCAACAGGTCACTCCAGACACGGGATGCTAGTGAACTGCGAAGGGAAGTGATTTTTGGAGAGGCAAAGGAGGGCGAAAATGAAAGCGCAGATGTGAATAACAATGGAGATGTGAATTTGGGGGATGCCCAGCAAAGCGAACATGACAGAGGAGAGGATGAATCTATTATCGAGTCTATTGCATCCAACCACTCATTATTTATCACTAACCAATTCGCCGATATCGGGATACAAGTTGGTGAAGAAAAAATACCAGATCAGAAGAATGCCCAGGACGTAGGTATCCAAGTTCAAACCGAGTTACTCGTGCCAACATTCACTTGCTTTCTCACAGATGACTCGAGAATGAGTACACTGACAGGTCTTGGAAGCTTGAAATTGCTGGATATCATTGAAAAACTGGTGAAGAACATCATAGGCGATTCCACAATCAGCATTAAGTTATCATTGAGAGAAACGATAATTGTGACTTTCATTAAGCTTAAACAAAACTGGTCGTATTCTACATTGGCAAGTCTATTCCACTGTTGTACAGAAAAGACCTCTAAAGACAGAATCTTCGAGATGATTACTTGCCATTGCTTTGAAGCCTAGTGTCTACTGGCCAAGCAAAGATAATATTTTAAAGAATCTGCCAATATGTTTCCAAGGCTTGGAAGGTGTGAGAGTTAGCGTTAATTGCACTGAAATTCGGGCGCAACAACCCAAGAGCTTATGCTGTCAAATACAAATGTATTTACATTACAAATCCACGTACACAATAAAATTTATGACTGGTGTGACACCAGCTGGATACATTTCTTTTGTCAGCAAACCGTATGGTGGACGAATCTCTGATAATGTTATCTTGGAACAAAGTGGGATCGTAAAGTTGATGGACAAGAGCGACATCGTCTTAGCTGATAAAGGGTTCACTATGGAGGAGCTTTGTCGTAAAAATGATTTGATGTTGTTAACACCATTTTTTCTGACGACCCAAGTTCAATTCACTAAAGAAGAGGCTGTTGCGAATCGGGATATCACCAAGGCACGAGTGCACGTTGAACGAGCTAATCAACGATTGAAGACATTCGCTATACTGGGAGGAACTATGCCCATGTGTCTCGTCGGTAAAGCTGGCGATATTTTCAACATCGTTTGTGGAATTGTAAATCTTAGTTCTCCAATCCAGAAAAATGACAAATCCATTGACCAAAATACCGCTCCATGACTCCTTACATTGCATTTTACTTATATCAAGTTGCACACTAACCTCTGACTTCAAGCTTACTGAATTGTCATTTAATAATTTTAAATGCACCGCATTCGCATGATACGACACAGGAAACCACAGAAAACCTGTGTCGGTACAGGCGGCTACTCTATGAGTAACCTCCCGCTCATCAGACATTCCGAAAAAATTGTCGCCCTATATGGGGGATTTGAACTAGGTACCGAAGCGGCAGCGCTAAGACTGCGCGCTTAGTCTACTCGGCTATTCTGACGTCGGTGATTTAATAAATTGATCTCTCTGTTAAATGGATGTACAATTAAAATTTGGGATAATAATTACACATTTTTGGGTTTCCCTTTATTTATTATTGCATTTATACAGTAATACTGAATGTTACAACTCGATTTCACATGAGTTACGAGATAGAAAAATATTATATACCAGTATATAATATCAAAAATATCACATTTTTCATTCTTCTTCGACATAATTATTTTCTTTCTGGCATGCGTAATGAATCATTTTATTATGATAAAGTGACTTCATTGTGTGAAGCAGTTTCGTACTATATGCTGAATTAAATTTCACAGAAAATGAAATGAATTGATTATCAAATGGCGCATAAATAATAAACTCAGTCTCTGATAAATTCAACACTGCCATGCCTATTTGCACTAGATACAATCTATCACCTTTTCTGCTCAGCCGATTAAGAGATAGAAGGACTTCTGCTAATCGTTTCGTTTTACCGTTGTAAGGGCATTTAATTTCAATGAGTTTGAAAGGTACACTTCCATCGAAAATAATCCCATCAGGGGAGAATCCAAGCCATGGATTATCCTGCGAGACAATTAATCCAGTCTCCACAACCTCCAAGGGCATGATCGATTGTGCTTATGCCGTGCGTTCCAATTTCTCATTGTCCAAACCATGCTTGACGTAGCAATTACTTAGTGATTTGGGATAAAAGTAATTTAACGACTTCTTTTCTCAATTTGGAGTTTTATTGTTACGATACGTAAAGATTCCATATGCAACACTCCCAGTAATACGAAATGGCCTTTCCTTCAACCAACAAGAATAATATTGCATTGTTTCATGGCAAATCACAAACACATTCTTGTTGAGTTGACTCATAAATCTCTGGCAGCATTTTTGGAGAGGCTCAACTTCCAACTTCCTCAAATTATGCAGCATATGCGACAATTCCTGATTGTCAAAAATTGCCTGCATCTGAGTAGGACTAAGTGATAATTGATTGCTACTGGGTGCTTTGAAAATCGCATGCTTGCCACATCTGAATAGGGGAAACAGTAAAAAATGCAGCAATTGGACTAGTATCATTGACATTTTTAAACATTGAAATGAATTTGACCAGTCATTCTTTAATAAATAAGGAGAAATAATAGTTGCTTGACGTCTCTATTTTGGTACTGACTCACATCCCATTTTTTAAAATAATGCTCGAATGGCACATGATGTTCAGTGATATACTAATAATTATTCATAAATGAACTATTGAAAATCGATATTTATTCATAACATTAATTTGTAAATGTGTACAAAAATTGACTGAGAAAAACAAAATCTACAAAAATTGATTATTAAACAAAAACTTATGCACTTCCATTGGAGTGTGAATTTCAATTGGTGTAAATATTTGATAAAAATGTAAAAACGTAAAAATGGAACAAAAATCGTCGAAAAATGAATATGTAAAAAAAGATTAATTTTCTGGTTACACGTGTTGGGCCAAAGCTGAATCGGGAAGGAGACTCCTCATAATTTCTCTGAACGATTCCTCTTGAGCCTCTGACAATTCCACGTCCCCCTCTTCATTTTGTTTGAAACCCACTGTCAATTTTTTCATCAGAGTTCCCGACAATGCCTCGCTTTTCTCTTTTATACATTGATGCTCGTTTAGCAATTCAGCCTCGTATTTCTCCAAAGAAGATGCATGAGGAGCACTCCAAACACATTTTTTGTCCGTACAAGTAATACTATTCAGACTCTCCAAGTCATTTCTGAAAGAATCATAAAATCAATCATTCTCAAAATATCTAATAACCGTTGACATTCTCACCAGAAACCGGTTGCATTTCTAAGACTGAATGCGTGGTAGCCGATAACCTCACCTGTTGCAGTACAGTAAGATTGCTACGACATGTTTGCAAGCACCGCTCAGACCAGCTTTTCACGGACATTCCATTTTTGTGATTCGCCCATCTTTGCAGATTTCTCCTTTTACTTCATGAGGAGACTGTTTCATGTGTGATGTTTGGATACAAAAGCCAAGAATTTTCAGAGAATTTACACTGTCACTATCACTTGACAATTTGCCATATTGGGGCACAAACCCAGCGTTTAATAATTCTTCCCCGCCAATAAAACTCTTCGCCTTGGGATGGGTATTGGCAAATCGACAAATTTCTTGCACAGAAACTCTCATTATTTTAAAAAATGAAGTCCAAAATGATCCACAATAAATAATTTCTACGGCTCAGCTGAACATTTGACCTCACTCTAAGGGCACTCAGCCTGTAGAAGGGAACAATTTGCCGCCGAGATGCTTGGCTTCGTAATGCAACAGCCCATATAGGATTACCATATGTTAATTGCGACGTAACAATTGATGATAGCAGGAGCCTTCTCCTCTGTTTTGGTCCTCTAATGTTTGGCTTTGTGTGTGTGTATGTATATAGAGTTAGCGTAAAATGTATGTGAACAAAATTTTGCGCAACGATTACTCACGAAGGAACGAAGTTATGGAGGTTCTCAAGGTCGCGGTCGAAGCGTCTCCATAGAACTCAGAACTGATTAGATTTTGGATGAAATTGGTGCAGTATATATATTGTTATTAGCAATTTCAATTGTTTATAACATTCTATTGCATAAACTGTTAGAGTTAGCGGAAGATTTATAAAAGAAAAGTTGTTCCCTAAACAAAAATACGTCTTTTATGTAGAATGATTTTTTCCGATAATTCGCATAATTAAGGAGGTATGACCGTCTCAGTAGTTATGCATATAATGAGTAAACGAATGAACTCAGCGCTGTTATGACGGTCCGAATCGAAGCGTTTCCATGCAAAATCGAGCGGATTACACTTTGGATGGGATTCGCACAGTATATGCAATGTTATCAACAATTGTAATTGTTTATACCGTTCCACGGGGTAAAATCTTAAAGTTATCTGGACAGTTCTCAGACGAGAATTATTCCTTCTATGACCCACCTAGGTGTGAATACACCGTTTATGTGCAATAACTGTTTTCCATAATTTGCATAACTAAGGAGGTATGGTTGTCTGAGCAATGTGGAATTCGGGAACAATGCATACTACCAGGGTTGTTTCTGATACAAAAATGCATATTCAGTATGACTTTTTCCAATATAGCTTAGAACATATCGCGAGTTGAACTAGAATATAGTTGGTGAATGAATATGTCGATGATTGCGGGAAGGATCTCAAAGAGCGGGAAAGTACAAAACGACATACACCTGTATGAGCCCCTCCGACTACCAAACGACATACACCTGTATGAGCCCCTCCGACTACCAAACGACATACACCTGTATGAGCCCCCTTCGACTACCACATGATTTATGTCGTCTATTTGACTGAATATGCTTGTCCGAATATAGCCGTGGTTGTTGTAAATATTTCATGACCATAGGTAATTAGAAACAAAAAATATTCAAATTCATTGGAGTTCTCAAAACATCCCTAGCGGTCATAGTGGTGTAATGGACAGGGGAAGTTTTCATTTTTTTCCTTAGTCTCCCCATCATGAAAGGTCCACTGATGTAAGATCTTTCATGGCTCATAATGTGGCCTGTACAAAGAACCACTAAGAATTAAAAATTGCACATTAAAAAGCGACAATTGAGAACTGGAGATTGAAAATTGATAATTAAAATTAACAATTTGAAATTGAATGTTTATAATACAAAATGGATGATTTAAAGTTGCTAAATATAATTAATTGGGAATTAAAAAGCGACATCTGACAATTGACAGTTCAAAACCAACAATTAAAAATTTACCAATAAAACTTGGCAATTGATAATTACGCTTGAAAATTAACAATTGAACATTATCAGTTGAAAGTTGCAGCATTGTTAATTCTCAGTGCTCAACTATCAATCCGCAGTTTAAATTGCCGGTTTTACATTCTCAATTTACCGTTGTCAACTTTGAATTTGCAATCTTCAATTTTGAAATATTGATTTCCGATTATCAGTATTCAACTGTCATTTATCAATCTACTGTTCTTGCTTACCGATTTTGCATAGCCAATTTTCAATTTAGAACTCTCAATTTCTAATTGTCCATTTGGAGTTATTAATTTTGAAATATCGGTTTCCAATCTTCCAGCTTGATTGCCCATTTTAAATTACCAGCTTGCAGCGGGCAATTTTAATTGTTATCTTTCTACCTATCAACTTGGTAATTGTCAATTTTCAGTTGAATATCACGGATTGAAAATCAAAAATGAGGAATTGACAATTAAAACTTGAGTGCTCACAATTGAAAATTAACGTTTGAAGATTACAAATTGGCAAATCGAAATAAAAAATTGAATGTTGGTAATTGACAATTGGTAATTGGTGATGAAAAGTAAAATATTGAAAATTGGAAATCAACAACTCAAATCGAAATGTGAAAATTGTCGGTTGAACAACTGCAAGTGAAATTTGACAACGAAAACTCGACAATTTAGAATTACAAATTGGCGACTAAGCAGTGATGATAGAAACGATCAAGTATAAATTGACTATTCCAAACTAGTAATTAAAAACTGAAAATTGAAAATTGACAATTAAAGGGTATGAAGATAAAAATTGACAATTGTAGATTGCTAATGAACAATCGAATAAAATCGAAAATTGAATATTGAAAACTGACAATTGAAAATCACTCATTGGAAATTGACAACTGAAACTTATGAAAATTGACACTGACTATTAACAATTGAAAATTTACAGTTGACAAGCGATTTTGAATGCTCACTTATCAATGTAAAATTGCCAACATTCGAGTTGTAATTGTGAATTTTCCGACATCTATGTTTAATTAGCCATTTTCAATCTTCAGTTGTCAATTACCAATTATTTGCAATCGTCAACCTACAATGTTTAGGTTTCAATTAGGGAGTTTCGCAGGGAACCTTCCAAATTGACAATTGACAAATTGACAATTGACAATTGACAAATTGACAATTGACAAATTGACAATTGACAAATTGACAATTGACAAATTGACAATTGACAAATTGACAATTGACAAATTGACAATTGACAAATTGACAATTGACAAATTGACAATTGACAAATTGACAATTGACAAATTGACAATTGACAAATTGACAATTGACAAATTGACAATTGACAAATTGACAATTGACAAATTGACAATTGACAAATTGACAATTGACAAATTGACAATTGACAAATTGACAATTGACAAATTGACAATTGACAAATTGACAATTGACAATTGACAAATTGACAATTGACAAATTGACAATTGACAAATTGACAATTGACAAATTGACAATTGACAAATTGACAATTGACAATTGACAAATTGACAATTGACAAATTGACAATTGACAAATTGACAATTGACAAATTGACAATTGACAAATTGACAATTGACAAATTGACAATTGACAAATTGACAATTGACAAATTGACAATTGACAAATTGACAATTGACAAATTGACAATTGACAAATTGACAATTGACAAATTGACAATTGACAAATTGACAATTGACAAATTGACAATTGACAAATTGACAATTGACAAATTGACAATTGACAATTGACAAATTGACAATTGACAAATTGACAATTGACAAATTGACAATTGACAAATTGACAATTGACAAATTGACAATTGACAAATTGACAATTGACAAATTGACAATTGACAAATTGACAATTGACAAATTGACAATTGACAAATTGACAATTGACAAATTGACAATTGACAAATTGACAATTGACAAATTGACAATTGACAAATTGACAATTGACAAATTGACAATTGACAAATTGACAATTGACAAATTGACAATTGACAAATTGACAATTGACAAATTGACAATTGACAAATTGACAATTGACAAATTGACAATTGACAAATTGACAATTGACAAATTGACAATTGACAAATTGACAATTGACAAATTGACAATTGACAAATTGACAATTGACAAATTGACAATTGACAAATTGACAATTGACAAATTGACAATTGACAAATTGACAATTGACAAATTGACAATTGACAAATTGACAATTGACAAATTGACAATTGACAAATTGACAATTGACAAATTGACAATTGACAAATTGACAATTGACAAATTGACAATTGACAAATTGACAATTGACAAATTGACAATTGACAAATTGACAATTGACAAATTGACAATTGACAAATTGACAATTGACAAATTGACAATTGACAAATTGACAATTGACAAATTGACAATTGACAAATTGACAATTGACAAATTGACAATTGACAAATTGACAATTGACAAATTGACAATTGACAAATTGACAATTGACAAATTGACAATTGACAAATTGACAATTGACAAATTGACAATTGACAAATTGACAATTGACAAATTGACAATTGACAAATTGACAATTGACAATTGACAATTGACAATTGACAAATTGACAATTGACAATTGACAATTGACAAATTGACAATTGACAAATTGACAATTGACAAATTGACAATTGACAAATTGACAATTGACAATTGACAATTGACAAATTGACAATTGACAAGTTGACAATTGACAATTGACAATTGACAAATTGACAATTGACAAATTGACAATTGACAAATTGACAAATTGACAATTGACAAATTGACAATTGACAAATTGACAATTGACAAATTGACAATTGACAAATTGACAATTGACAAATTGACAATTGACAAATTGACAATTGACAAATTGACAATTGACAAATTGACAATTGACAATTGACAAATTGACAATTGACAAATTGACAAATTGACAATTGACAAATGACAAATTGACAATTGACAATTGACAAATTGACAAATTGACAATTGACAAATTGACAATTGACAAATTGACAATTGACAAATTGACAATTGACAAATTGACAATTGACAAATTGACAATTGACAAATTGACAATTGACAAATTGACAATTGACAAATTGACAATTGACAAATAGTGTCTATGGGGCGAGCGCGTGCGTGGACAAAATACGCAAAACAGCCGCAGGAGATGTTCTGTTAATTCTTGCCAGAGGAAAGAAAGAGCAAACCATTGAGCTGGAGAAGGCCCTGGTTGGAGCCCTCAAAAATGACGCAAAAGTCCTCGATAAAGGACCACAAGAAGAACTGGAAATAAGAGACCTCGATGAGGTCACAACCAAAGAGGATATTCTCGATGCCTTGAGAAGAGCTGACGGCGCGGATAGTGACGTCCCACTGAGTGCCATCAGGAGCCTTCGGAAGTCATACAGAGGAACACAAACAGCTACAGTAATACTTCCTACAGCTACGGCAAGGAACGTATTGCGCAAGGGCAGTAAAATACGAATAAGCCTAGTATATGCACGTATTGTGACAGTGGTAAGGCCCATGAAGTGCTCCAACTGTTGGCAGTACGAGCATCTTGCCGTTAATTGCAAGAGCCCCATTGATCGATCAGACCTGTGTTATAAATGCGGCGAAAAAGGACACAGAAGCTCCGATTGTAAAGCGTCTCCGAAATGCGTTTTATGCGTAGAACTGGAGCCCACGAAAGACCATGCCCATGTAACTGGTAGCATCAAATGTCCAGTCTACCAGGGTGCACTCCAGAAGATCCGCACACAGCCATAGTGCGAGTGTTATAGGTGAACCTTGCTCACTGCGCCACAGCACACGATCTGCTGAAGCAGACAGTTCAAGACCTGAAGATTGATGTTGCCGTCATTTCCGAACCTTACAGGAATCTAAATTCCCAAAACTGGGTGACTGATACTAGCAATAAAGCCGTCATTTGGTCCTGCGGTGGTTTACCGTTTGAAGCATACAATGGTGTCGAAAAGTCTGGATTTGTTGTGGCCAAGCTCAATTATAGATCTCACCTTTGTCAGCAGTAGCCTGCTGAAAGGAAATTGTGCATGGAAGGTATATGAGATCTATACTGCCAGTGATCATAGAGCGGTACTCTGGGAGGTGTCTGTTGACCGGAGGTCCACGCCCACATCAGAAAGAACAAACGGAGTCGGCTGGAATGTGAGACAATTCGACATTACCACCTTCCTTGTGGGACTGAAGACTGACCCCATAAACGGTAGCAATACCGCAGAAAAAGTAGACGGAGTCATGCGGAGAGTCACCGACGCCTGCGATGCCACTATGCCCAGGAAATTTAGTGGAAATCGACGGCCAGCGGTGTATTGGTGGAGCGATGTAATCGCGACCCTCCGGAGGGAATGTTTCGCAGCGCGAAGATCCTGGCAACGCGCAAGGATGAAGTCCAATCTTGAAAGCTTGGAAGTGACGTATAAAACCACTAAGCGTAAACTCACCAAGACCATAAAGCTTCGCAAACGAGACTGTTGGAACGAGCTTTTGGAGGAAGTGGATAAGGATCCTTGGGGCAGACCGTACAAGGTGGTTATGGGGCGACTTAAGAGTCAACCGATGCCATCACCGACCTGCCCTGAACTCCTGGAGAGGATTGTGGCTGTCTTATTCCCTCAACAACCGAATATTACTGGGACGTATGTGAAGAATGGTATCAACGACGAAATTCCACCGATTACAGCTGATGAACTATTGCAGGCCTGTAGTAGAGTCGGCAACGACAAGGCCCCTGGTCTCGATGGTGTGCCAAACATAGCACTGAAGGCCGCCATTAATGCACCACCTGGAATCTTTCTCGATATGTACAATGCTTGCATTCAGGAAGTATCTTCCCCAGCAGATGGAAGCAACAGAGACTCGTACTGCTTCCTAAGGGAAAAAAGCCTCCGGATGAACCATCATCATATCGTCCACTCTGTATGCTGGATACTGCGGGCAAGATCCTGGAGCGTATTATACATCAGAGAATTGAGGCAGTGGTGGAACCCCTATTGGCCGAAGCCCAATACGGTTTCAGACGACGACGATCTACGTTGGATGCTATAGACCTGGTGGTGAAAACAGCGAAGAGAGCGATTGAGGGCGGACGATGGAAAGGAGGTACGAAACAATACTGTTTGGTTGTTACTCTGGACGTCAAGAACGCTTTCAACTCGGTACGGTGGGATTCCATTTTGGCGGCATTATCGAAGCTATCTGTACCGGCATATCTCCAAAAGATGGTAGGTAGCTACTTCACCGACAGAGTTCTCTAGTATGACACAGAAGTAGGCCCCAAAAAATATAAGGTGACTGGGGTGTACTTCAAGGCTCAGTGTTGGGGCCCCTTCTGTGGAATATCGTGTACGACGAATTGCTGAAACTGGCACCGCCGACGGGGGCAAACCTCGTGGCGTTTGCAGATGATGTGGCTATAACCATCGTGGAAAAGCATCTATTCACGCTTCAGCTCATTTTCGATAATGTTTTTAACAAGATACGGAAATGGATGGACTCGATTGGTTTACAACTTGCACAGCATAAGACTGAGGCATTACTCATCACGAGCCGAAAGAAACTGGAGACAATCACGCTGCAAGTTGGCGATTACGAAATAACTTCCCAGCCCTATATACGGTACCTAGGAATTATGATTGATGCCCGACTCAGTTTTAGACAGCAAGCCCAACATGCAAGCAGTAAGGCGGATGCAGTGAGGACTGCACTTGCAAGACTCATGCCGAACATTGGAGGGCCAAAACAAAGGAAAAGACTCTTGTTATCATCAGTTGTCACGTCGGTATTAACGTATGGTGTCCCTATTTGGACTGAAGCACTACGAAGTCAAGCAGCACGACGGCAAGTTATTCCAGTGTACAGGCTGAGTGCCCTTAGAGTGGCTGGCGCATACCGGACAGTATCCAGCGAAGCGGTGTGTGTCATCGCTGGGATGATACCTATCGAAGTGTTAGCGGAGGAGCGTAGGCGCCGCTACACACGCAAAAGATCAACTGAGCTGAGCCCAGTGGAACTGAGGAGAGAAGAACGTAACCACAGCATCAAGCGATGGCAGCTACAGTCGGACGCCTCGAGCAAAGGGCGATGGACTCATCGTCTTATTCCGAAGCTGGATGTTTGGCTTGACCGACCTCATGGACAAGTCAATTTCTACCTAACCCAGATACTCTCAGGACACGGGTGCTTTCGGGAATATCTGCACAAATTTAAGCATGAGGATTCCCCGGATTGCCCAAAGTGTCCGAGAATCCAGGAAAACGCGGAACATGTTCTATTTACGTGCCCGCGTTTCGACGTCCAACGAGCTGTATGGGAAAATAGAGCAGGCAAACCCATCAACGCTGAAAATCTTGTGGAAGTTATGCTGTCATCAGAGGCGGCATGGAACGCGACAAGCGACTTCGCAATGGAGGTTATGCAGGAGCTGCGCCCCGAGGAGCAGTTGCGGAAAAATCCAGAATAAACGGAGGATCTTCTTACCGTGAACGAGCGGAAAGGATTCGCGACTGAGGAAGCCAAGGCTATCGTCCCCTATGCAACGAAGTATTGCTCCGCAGATGTTCCGTCGTGATTTGGGGATACTGGGATATAGAAGGTTGTCGTTCTACTAGTGTAGGCCACGGGGTATTGTCCCTTGTTTTTGTTTTTTTTTTCTGTATTTGTCCTTTAATTTGTAAGTTTTTTTGGTTTGTTTTCAATAAAGATTTTTTAAAAAAAGGGAGGAAAAAAAAACATATACACATATACACATATACACACAAGACAGGGCTTTGGCGTAGCCAGTATTTGTTTTGAGTCGGTGTCGTGCGGACGCATGTCTACCGCTCTCTACAAAATAAATTCCAAACGTACCGAGCTTACAGTACAGTGAATTTAAAAATCTTGTCAAAGTTTTGGCACTAAAGTGTCAAACTTCAAAAATCTCAAACTTCCTCTGGCTCCCAAAAGGAAAGCCAAAATGACTCCTCCTGTGGAAGACCCAAAAATAACTAAAAAAACCGTTATTAAACCGCTAACTAGTGCGAGCTGTAAACCCGCTCGCCTCAACAAACCTTCAAACACTCCTGTCGGGCCACAACAGGCTCAAAAACAAATATCAGTGCCGCCAATAGTTATTCAAATGACAAATTGGAGACCACAAAATTAATCAACTTCCTGCAAGTCAACGCCTCGGACAAAAACTTCAGGATGAAATTCAATGGTAGTACCACCATCGTCCATCTACAATCGACGGAGGATTATAATAAAATCGCAAGTATCCTGAAAAGGGAAAATTTACATTTTTACACCTTCGGTCTAAAAAGTGAGCGTCCGAAGAAATTTATGATAAAAGGTCTTCCCGCCAGTTACACTGAGCACGAGATTGGAGCGGAAATATCCAAACGCGGCATAAAGGTATTATCAGTCCGGCAGTTCGTGAAAACAAACAAGGACGGAGACAGCAAAGAGAGTAGGCCACTACCGGTGTTTGCAATTACCGTTGGGCTTGGTGTAACCTTGAGCAGCCTCGCTGCTATTAAAACGACTTTCTATCATACATTTAAGATAGAGAAATACATCAAAACCTAACAACCAACACAGTGTTACCGGTGCCAAAAATTTGGACACGCCAGTCAGCACTGTAATTTAAATCCCAGATGTGTGAAATGCGCAGACAATCACGACATCAAAACCTGCACCAGCAACTCCCTGAAGTGCGCAAATTGTGGTCTAGTTCACACAGCGAGCTATCGTGAGTGCGCCTCACGAACCAAATTTGTGGAGACTCATGAAAAAAGAGTCCAACCACCAGCACCAAAAAGAGCAGAGCAGGAACTGTCCGCTACCCCACACTCGGCTACGATGCAAAACCTGGAAAGCAACATCCATCCAACGATGGAAACCTTAAGAACGAATGTTGACGCACCCACCGCTGAACCTAGGACCATTCCGATGGAGACTGATGATCCGGAATTACATTTAAGTACAACTAAAAACTTTATTAATACAGTGGAACAAGTCCTTGATGACCTAAAATCCCTTAGAATTCTCGAAAACCTCTCAGAGATTAAGAACATGATCTCTAAAATCCAAAGAGCTGACACCCTCCTTGATAGAATCACAATCATCGCATCCTATGCATACCTGTTCGAATCCGCCGCTGAACCACCCACGATCCTCCTACAAACATAATAAATATCTTAGCCATTAACATTTTTGTGCTCAAACTCAGTCTGATACCGGTACCCGCTAAACACTTCGAGCGAATAATTCTATTACGTCTCATAAAATCTATCGATGAATTACACTTAATACCTACAAACCAATTCGGTTTCCGTTCAGAACACTCGACCCGTCACGAATTGGTCAGAATCAGAAATTCAAATAGATATATTCAAGTTAGAGTCAAATCACTACTTTCCGTTAAAACTCAAATTGTCGCGGGAGTCCCGCAAGGGGATATCCTCTCCCGTGTACTATTCAACCTATACATCGCTTCTGTTTTTAACAGAATACCTAGAAATGTATTCATTGCAGGCTATGCTGATCACATTGCTCTGTACTTACCTAGCAAATCGATCAATAAAGCTGTTAGAAGAATAGAAAATTCTGCTTCTCTTAAAATCAGCGATTTAAATAAACGGAAAATTCAAGTGAATGCTACTAAATCAGTAGCAACCTTATTTACTAGCTCCAAGGCCAAACCGACTTTAACTTTGCGTAGCAATAAGATTACCTCAACCGTTTCTGTGAAATATTTAGGTTTACACCTTGATTCCAACCTCCTGTGGAAAAAACTTATATCTGATATCAAGGTCAAGACTAAAATTATTCTAGTACGATTGTATAATTTGCTGAAATCTCCAACGCTCAGTCAATCTCTGAAACTTACTTTATACAAAGGGTTAATCAGACCTATCTCTTATGGTTGTCCTGCCTGGCACGATGCAGCACAAACCCACTTAAATCATCCTCAATTTGTCCAAAATAAATTTGTATGGATAATAAAATGGTCGGCATGCACAATACGCTGGGCATGGCAACCATAGGTAAATTTATCGATAGAATACATTTGACATTTAAATTTAAACTACAATCCGATCCTAATCCCCAGCTCCAAAACATCAACATTGATAAGAAAGCAAATTGGTCTCACTGACCACCTGTTTTTGTCCCACCTTTCCATATATCCCTTTCTCCCCCGCCCCTCATGCGCCCATTACTTATAAGGTTTTTTAGAAGTCATTTTTCCTTATATCGAGTCATCATGTGAAAATTCACAAACATTATAAAAATGAAAAATTCGGTTAAACTTTAATCATATTAGATATAAAGCCAATGGCTGGTGATCTAGAGCGTAGCACTTAAGATATTAATACTGTATATAGTATGTATATATGACAAATGTTAATAAACAATTTTCAAGTCAAGTCAAGCTTTGGCGTAGTGGGTAAAGTGTCTGCCTACTATTCTAAAGGTCCCGCGTTCGATTCCCGCTCACTGCAAATATTTTTTCTGAAAAATATTTTCTCACGGACTCCGACGGATGGTAGGAACATTCCGTGTGTGCTATCGGCGGTATCCATGAAGTGAGACCGTGAGCCGGGACCGAACGCGACCCGTCGCGCGGGGGGGGGGGGAGGGAGGGTTCCATCGTAGACGCCCGCCATCGTATCACAGGGGTTTCTGGAGGTTTACCCTGTAGAAATACGATGAGCTGAAATGGCGAAGTCCGTCCCAGCCGCAATGGGTGGGTACTCTGATCCGTAGTATTGCCCATGAAGTAATGCCTACCAGCGGTTACGTGGGTGAATACGAATAGAGAAAGAGTAGAAAAAAAAGAGAAAAAAAAACACATATACACACATACACATATACACACACACGACGGGGCTTTGGCGTAGTGGGTAGAGTGTCTGCCTACTATTCTAAAGGTCCCGCGTTCGATTCCCGCTCACTGTAAATATTTTTTCTGAAAAATATTTTCTCACGGACCCCGACCGATGGCAGGAACATTCCGTGTGTACTACCGGCGGTATCCATGAAGTGAGGCCGTGAGCCGGGACCGAACGCGACCCGTCGCGCGGGGGGTGGGGGAGGGAGGGTTCCATCGTAGACGCCCGTCATCGTATCACAGGGGTTTCTGGAGGTTTATCCTGTGATTAGAAATACGATGAGCTGAAATGGCGAAGTCGGCCCCAGCCGCAATGGGTGGGTACTCTGATCCGTAGTATTGCCCATGAAGTAATGCCTAACAGCGGTTACGTGGGTGAATACGAATAGAGCAAGAGTAGAAAAAAAAAAAAAAAAAAAAACATATACACGCACAGTCGGGGCTTTGGCGTAGTGGTAGAGTATCTGCCTACTACTACGAAGGTCCTAGGTTCGCGCCCGGCCGCCGGAGAATATTTTTTCAAAATATTTTCTCATGGATTCCGACCGATGCAGAAACTTCCATGTGTGCTATCGGCGGTACCCATAAGATGAGACCGCCCGGCCGAGCGGGAACCTAACCCGACGCAGGGGAGGGGGGTGGGTTCCAGCATAGGCGCCGGTCATCGTAGCACAGGGGTTTCTGGACGTTTACCCTGTGTTTAGAAATACGATGGCCTAAAAATGGCGAAAGCCGGCCCCAGCCGCATGGGTGGGTGTCCGGTATGCCCCCTGAAGGAATGCTGACACGGCCGCTACCGGGGGCGTACAAATGAGAGGGACGGAGGAAAAAAAAAAAAAAAAAATACACACACAGTCGGGGCTTTGGCGTAGTGGTAGAGTATCTGCCTACTACTACGAAGGTCCTAGGTTCGCGCCCGGCCGCCGGAGAATATTTTTTCAAAATATTTTCTCATGGATTCCGACCGATGCAGGAATTTCCGTGTGTGCTATCGGCGGTACCCATAAAATGAGACCGCCCGGCCGAGCGGGAACCTAACCCGACGCAGGGGGGGGGGGGTTGGGTTCCATCATAGGCGCCGGTCATCGTAGCATAGGGGTTTCTGGAGGTTCACCCTGTGTTTAGAAATACGATGGCCTAAAAATGGAGGTAGTCGGCCCCAGCCGCAGGGGTGGGTGTCCGGTACGCCCCCTGAAGGAATGCTTACACGGCCGCTACCGGGGGCGTACAAATGAGAGGGACGAAGGAAAAAAAAACATAGTGTATCAATCTTCATCAATTATAGAAGTGAATGATCTCTAATATATTTGATTATAACTTCATGATTACAATATCAAGAAATTGAAAGAAAATAAAAAAAAATTAAAATTATTTGTTGCAATTTATTTAAGACGAGATGTCCGTGGGATGAGTTGTCCTCGAGATGAGTTGGTAGGAGATGAAGAGTCAAGATGAATTGTCCTAGGGATGAAACGTCTGGACACCGCGAAATTTTTTGCAAAAAAAATTTTTTTCCGAAAGATTTTTCGTATTTTTTCAATATTTTTGAGGAATTATTTCAAAAATTTTCTAATGTCTTAAAAAAAAATGCCAATTCTTTCCGATTTTTTTTGAAACGTTGCGGAGTATCTCGATATTTACATACAACTTGTGCGCATCGCGTTTGTGTCGATGGCAGAGAGGCTATCGGTAAGCAGTGCAGTATATCTATATATTTTTCTCATGGAAAGTTGCCTGTGCCGAGAGCAAATTTTTCCGAGGCTACCCACGGCATTAGATGTTTCACATCAATAATTCCAATTCTTTATTGATCCCCTAAGGGTTACGATGGGCTTCCGTTTCATTCTTCTTCTCTTCTTCACATACATCTTCCGACTTCAAATTTACATTTTCTTTTTCATTTTTACATTATTAGATTATTACCTTTATACATTTATATACTTATATATTTTCCAACTTATACAGTCCTACTTTTCCTGTTCATACCTATATTTTTCACACCTCCATAACCCATGCCGTCAACCACCTGTTTACAATAACCACCATGTCTTCGCATATACATTTTTAATCCTACCAAATACTTAATAATAGATGGAAAATAGACACATTCAAACAAAAATTTGCAGAAAATAACAACATTAACACAAGCCTTACCAAATTTTCTCCACAAAACACAGCAATTAACCGAAATTCGGAAACAATATCGATGAACATTGCTTCACAAACCCAACACAAGTAGTCATCATTTTGAAAAATATGCCTAACAAAACATCCTGCGGTATAGTCAACATTCCGGCCATTGTCCTGAAACACATCCCGAAAAAAAACCTGAGAGACCATACCATTCTCTTCAATAAGTCCTTAAGTCTAGCATTCTTACCACAACTCTAGAAAGATTACAATAATAATTATTATTCCAAAAAGCCCATTAGCATGATCCCTAAAATTAGCGACGTATACGAATCTATAATGAACAACATAATATCCAAACACTGCATGAAAGAAAAAATCATCCTGGACAACCATTATACATAATTCACAAAAAACAATTTCCCTCATATATCATACACATCATTTGGGATATGAGTAAAGATAGATCTTTCCTAGCAACAGACAACCTCACTCATCCTCTATGAAATTCCTCATTAAAGAAGTACTGCAATAAGGAACAGTTAACTCACCCTGCATTTTGAACACTTATACTAGCGACATACTGACCTCTTACCAATTGAATAAGACAGCACATACTCACTCATTGAACACGCCAATGACTTGATATAAAAATACGACCGACATTCCACAAAAATTAACAAACCTAGCAAACAATGTCAATAAATATTACGCAACATGGGATCTAAGGATGAGCCCCGCGAAATGTGAGACCATGTTCATTAGAAATATTTCCTTAGTAAGTAAACCAGAATAGCGATAAAAACTTCTCCATTATCACACTCAACCCAGATACCGAAGAAATTATTACAATTTCAACAAAAAACACGGCCAAATTCGGCATGCATATTGACTACCTAGTTCGTTGCACCAAACATATTGACCAACAAATCGAAAAGCTGGAGTCAGATACAAGTCCCTCGGGTACTTACTCCACAATGAGAACATTACCGAAGGAGTTAACATTAACGTACGCATCTCCAGTATAGTGGAACTTGACAGCATCACAAATTGAACAACTATACAGGTCAACCCATACAAATTACTACCAACAAGTTTCTACTAAAAAGTTTCATTCTAAAACTGACCCGTGACTATTACGGCAAGCTTAAGACCATCAACAACGTAATTCTTGATACACTCTGCACAGTAGCCCTCGACGAAATCAAACTTGCCGCCCCGAAAGGATATCTATAATCAGACACATTCACCTATTTTGACCGAAACGGATACCTACAAGATACAAACACCCTAATACTATTTCACCTGCAACGTCACAAAACAAACGAGAGCATCCCGATTCCAATTGACACAAACTAAGACTTACCATACTATAAACGTATTCCCAAAGGAGACTTTGAGACGCCCACAGGCTGAACCCTGCTCACTGGTGGCTGGATAACATTACCAACTATACAAAAGAATTATCCAATAGACTAGGAAAAACAGCCAAACCACCTGAAACTCAGATTAGAAGACGCTCCCACCGCTGAGGAACATAGATGCTCAAAATAGTCCCACAAGGGCCGCTTATTTTTTTTTCTTTTCTTTATTTACTTGATTTTTCTTTCTTTTTCTTCTCATGCCCATATATAAATAAACTAGTAGTGTGAGCATGTGTGTGCCCCATTCGGGTCACAAAAAAACTTCCCGATTAGGTATTTCAGCGTAGCGTACTAAATTTATTCTTTTTCAATATATCCTGGTTCATCAATGTGACCCCCTTTGGTGTCATAATAAACAGCTGCAGATCGGACAATTCTAAACTGACTCATTTATGAACCAGATAATTATGTTTATTTGAGTAAACGTATGGTGAGCATGAGGATGCGACTTATGCGGGGCACTTGAGTGGGAGTAAGTTGCCAATAGAGATGCGGCCGCAATACAAACGATGACTTTAATATTTTACCCAGCGAAACAGTATATTGTTGATATACTTGTTGATAACATTGTATATACTGCACGGATGCCATCTAAACTGTAATCCACTCGATTCTGCACGGAAATGCTTCGATTGAGGCCTTCATGGCAGCGCTGGGTTCAATCATTCACTCATTACATACATAATTGTTCCGACGGCCATAGCTCTTCAATTACGCAAATTATTGAAAAAAGTCATTCCACATAAAATACGTATTTTTATATGGGGAACAACTTTTCTGATATGAATTTTGTGCTAACTCTAATAGTTTATTCAATAGAACATTATAAACAATTGAAATAATTAATAACAATATAAGTACTGGACCAATACTATCCAAAATCTAACCCACTCTAAGTTACATGAGGCCCTTCCGTTTGAGTCATCAACAACTTCGATCGAATGATTCGTTCACGAGAAATCGTTAATCATAAATTTTGATCACATACATACATCGTCACACACACACACACACACACACACACACACATACGGACCTTTCGTTTTAAATAGTCTAGAATGGTCAGAAATACCATGAAACGTGGAGATCTGATGGAAAATCGATTTTTCATTTTCGGGGGCAAACAATAACTTCCCCTATCGGGAAGTTAATTAGGTTAATTGTAGTCCTAAGCCAAAACCCAAATAAGGTTGGAATGGCTGTTTTTTCTTGGTCGACCTTTTTCTGCCACATCATAATTTATCCAACATGATTATCACTTCAGTATACCCACAAAGGGAACAGCATTCAAGCCGAAGAAATGTAATACATATACAGGGTGACCCAGTTAAAGCAGCGCACCCGAATAATGCGATATGAGCATTACTCTGAGCTTGCAAGCAGCAAGCACAACATGCACTTTTCTCAAACGGCAACCACATAATTCACCACGATGAAATTTTTTTCTCTTAACGAGATGTTTTGGGACACCTCGTCATTTATGCAGATTCCTTCATTTCACTCCAAAAATATGATAGTAATTATTTCCGAGGCCAAATTGGAATTTAGACTATTCACACAGCGTGAGATATGACAGATTAGTTTTTCCATTTGTTGATGAACAAGCTATGCCCAAACGTAAACAATATACAGTTTTCAAGTAGTTCACGGATAATTATGCGGGCAAAAATTGTGAGGACCTAGATTTTTCCAAAAACCATGGAGCTCCATGGTTATGCTCCACGTGCATAACATGGAGCTCTTTCCCTGCTGATTTTACATGTGTCATTTGATTGTTTCGCTGTAGGCGTTGGTAGGAAAACGCGTCAATGCTAGCTTATCTGTGAGCGACCCGGCAATTTATAACACAATTTTTAGCTCATTTAGAGATAATTTTGTATGCCTGATTTAATTTCCTCCTGCAGTCGTTAGCAGTCATAACTTAGCCGGGATATATAAAAACTTTTTGTAACCATTGTCACATCCTGAAAATTTTGAGCTCATCTAAATCCAATATCGCCAATTTACTAATTACCTTCTTCCCATAGTTTGTAGCAGGTACAATAATTTTTTTAACAGCAATGATACAGCAAATTATTGACAACAATTTCAAAATTAAATTGCTGCTAGCTTTTTTGAGGAGTTAGCAGTAACATCTAAGAAAAAATGCACAGAATACATTTTTTCGTGTCCCACCTTTTAGAGCTCATTCAGAGCTAATTTTTGAGCGACAACCAAAATTTAGAGTTGATTTATAATAATTAAAAAATTGGACTACTGTTAGATTTTAAGCGAAGACATGAATCTTTGAGCTTTTCCCCACTGAGATCTTATGAATTATATCCTATAACATTCTATAAATTGAACTTCATTACAGGCAGTTGGTTGTGCGCTAAATGTACTTGGTTTCGGTGAATCAATGGCTGGGTTAGTGCATCTGGAAACGCCATGGGCAACGAGGGACTTTGCCTGTACTACAGTTATTCTGTTATCAGTAATAAATGTCGCCGGCGTTAAATGCGTCGTCAAACTCCGATTTATACTATTGCTTATTCTACTCTTAGCAGGTTTGGATTTTGCCGTTGGGAGTTTCACACCCACTGAACACGGTAAATATTTCATCATAACTAAGAAGTTTAATGTTCATAATAGAAAATAAATTCCAAATGACATTAAATCAGTAACATCAAAATCATTTTTTGTGCGTCATTACTAAATTCGTCTACAAGTTGGGAATGAGTATTTGCAACCAATGTAGAGACCGTGAGTAAATTAAATATTTTTAATTTGCCGATTCCAGAGGGAAGTTATTGTAATTACCCAGAGAATGAAGAGTGGAATTTGCAAGAAATTTTCACTTTCCTCGATGTTTTACATCATCCGGATACGATTTGAAAGAATTATCTGCATGTGTGTGTGCGTAATCAAAAGTTTGTTTAACGTTTCCAGCGGGACCACTGGATCGACTTATCTTTTGTTTTCTCTGATCGACGCGTCTTGCTGGTCTCCAAGTTCGAAAGGAGCGATTTGTCGAAAAGCTGATTCTTGCAGTTGCTATTAATAAATTGAATCTTTTATATCGCGCTATCGAAGAACGGTGTGAGATACGGAAAAAACTGTTGAATGAAAGTTCTTTCTTTGTTTTGTTATTATCGACGCATCAACTACAATGGTTCTTAGCGCCGGCTCTGGACTTATTATAGTCGTTAGACGCTCACGACTTTTCCTCTGTAACACACAATTACGGATGTGGTTCGTTCACAGTGAGGGTAGAATCATTCACTTGTAAACTGTTTTTGGTACTTGGTGTTTGGAACTTTTTGGGGGTGAACTGTTTATACTTTTGTGGTGCCCATTATTTGACTAAATCAAATAATCCAGAAAAAATCGACCGGTACCTAGGCTTGAACCCAAGTCCTCTGGATCCGTAGGCAGCCACCTGCCCTACTTCACCATACTTTTTAATTTGACTTCAAAATTGTTTATTAACATTTGCCATATATACATACTATATAAATTACCAATATCTTAAATGCTACCCTCTAGATTACCAGCCATTGGCTTTATATCTAATTTGATCAAAGTTTAACCTAATTTTGAATTATTACAAATATTTGTGATCTTTATCGGATCACTCGAAATAAGGAAAAATGACTTCTAAAAAACCTTATAAGTAATGGGTGCATGAGGGGAGCAGAGGAGCGCGATATACGGACAGGTGGGATAAGCAGATTGGTCAGCGAGACCAATTTGATTTCTTGTCAATATTGATGTTTTGGAGCAGAGGATTAGGATGGGATTGTAGCTTGAGTTTGAATGTCTCGTTGATTTTATCAATAAATTCACCTATGGTTGCCATGCCCAACATATTGTACATTTCCAAAATCGTGGTTCTTCTTCTAAAATTGCCTATTATTCGCAAAGAATTGTTTTGGATAACATGAAGATGATTCAAGTGGATTTTGGCTGCATTGTGCCAGGCGGGACAACCAGAAGCAATGTACAGGTTAAATAGGACGGGGGGGGGCGGGGGAGAATAGACCCTTGTGGGACCCCCGCGACTATTTCAATTTTATCCGAAAGCGTAGTTTCGACTCGAACTTGAATATATCTATTTGAAAGATGTGATTGTGAAATTTTCCATAAATATTTAGGGACATTAAGGCTGTCAAGTTTATATATAAGGCCAGAGCGCCAAACAGAATCAAAGGCCTTCTCGCTATCCAGGAGAAGAAGAACGGTATAATGTTTACGGTCTTTCGCGGATTTTATATCATTCGTAATTTGAACCAGCTGCTGGCAGGTCGAGGGCTCTGATCGAAATCCAAATTGATTCGTAGGCCTTAGTTGTACCTCTTCTATGGGGTTTTTGAGACGAGCTAAAATTATTTGCTCAAAAAGTTTAGCCAATACCGGTAGGAGGCTCATAGGCCTGCAGATCACCGGATGCGAAGGGGGCTTACCAGGCTGGAGAATCGCTATGATCATCGCTTCTTTCCAGAGTTCCGGGAAATATTGCTTCAGGAGGCATGCATTATATATCGTTGTTAGTAAACTTATTGCTTTAATCGGGAGGTTTTTAGTGCTATGTTGGGAATATTATCCACACCCGGGGCTGATTTGTTTTTTAGTATTTTGATGGAGGAAATGATGTCACGGGGATTTGTGAGGAATTTAGTGGGAGTTTCAATTGGCGCTTTGAAAATCATTTTTCTCCATGACTTGTGACTTATTCTTCGAATGATTTATTTCCTCGAGAGGCCAACAATTCATGGATATTCGCGTAGTGTGTACAAAGTGTATTTGCCTTGTCATGATCTTGTGTGTGGATAGTATTATAGGACTTGAGTGTGGGAATTTTGCTTTTGCTCGTATTATTAAAATATTTTGCTATGCGCCAAATAGAGTCATCTTTTAGGTTTATGTTTCTAAGTTTGTTGTCCCAAGATGATTGTTTCCATTGGGTTAGTTTAAGTCTGATTCCTTTAATCAGCTGATTGAGTTCGGATTTAAGGTAGTGGTTTCGATTTTTTTGCCATCTAGACCTAATACAGTTTTTCATTTTTATCAAGGAGGCTATTTCGGGTGAGAGAGGAGTAAGGGTGGATTTGGATGAGCAGATGGCAGAGGAGGAGCCCAGGCCTGTCTAATCTATTGCTTTGGTATTGTTACATGTCGGGTTTGGTGTAGAAATCTCGTCATTTCAGATGTCCTTGAACTTTTTCCAGTCGGTTTTCGCGTAGTTCAATATTTTATTGGTGAGGTTCTGGCGCTGGTGAGGCTGGTTTGCCAAATAGGGAAAACAACAGTGGTAGGTGACCGGATGGGGATTCGGAAAGAGTGGTGAAATTTTTAGCGATGGAGGTGTTAGTAAGCAGGTGGTCCTTAGTGTTAGGAGTGTTAGAATTATAGGGGTAGTGTGTTGGATCGTCCGGAAAGAGTAGATGGATTTTCCGTGCGGTCAAAAAGTTTGTGAGAATTTTATCTGATGCGTTCGGCCTAGCAGAGGTCCAAGCAGTGTCCTTCGCATTGAAGTCTCCAGCAATAATTGTTGGAGTACTATCAGAGAGTAAGTGCCTCAATAGGTTTGTATCCAGTGAGACATCGGGGGAATTGTATAACGTGTAGATTCTCGTTTTTCTTTCCGAATGGAAGCATTGCAATCGGTCAATTTTCACTTTCACTAATTATGCTTGTAAACGATATATAATGGTTTGAAATGTAAAAATACGAAGTTTGAGCATAGTGTCTGTATGTGTCAATTTTTTGGAAAATCTTCACTTACCAAATTTAACATAAAATGGACCTAATTTTGAGAATAAAATCTGAAAAAATTATCAATTCTTGAGTACATAGAGCTGTGGGCGCAATTTCGGTGAAATCTGTCAGTAAGTTTCTTAGAAATCGACATTTTTTGTTTTTTCTTCAATCGTTTATATCTCACAAACTAATGGATATTTTCAATTTTCTTTTTATCCAAACGTGCGTCTCAATGAGATCCAGGGAATGGTTGAAGAACATCTAGTATGTTGCTGACAAGAAATTGGAGATATTTCAATTTTTCTGTTTTTTACAGTTTCCTTTGCTTTTTGCTTTCCTACGCTAGCGTCCGCAAAAATTGATATAAAAACTTGAAATTTGGAACGAATGATTCCTTTGTTATGGTGAAGAAACCGATTGAATGGCGATTTGATCGTATCATTAGTTTTCTATATTTTAATTTTTTCGTTTTCACGGCTTTCATTTTATTTCTCGATAATTATTCGAAAGATTTTGTTGTTTTTTTTCAAAATGTGTGCCTTGATGAGATCTATAATATGGTTGAAAAACATTCAGTCTATTAGTTTGGGTAATATGAAATATTCCTATTTTTCACCTTTTGACTTTGGTTCCACTTATTGTGTTTGTTCGCACTCTAGCGTCTGCAAAAATTGTGATGAAAACTTGAAATTTGGAACAGCGGTTCCTTTTGTTATGGCGAGGAACCCTATTGAAAGGCGATTCAATCGCATCATTAATTTTCTAGATTCCGATTTGATCATTTTTACGTTTTTTTCATTACTTCATTTCTCGATAAGCATTCATCGCATTTTTTTTTCTAAATATGAACCTTAACGAGATCTATGAACTGGTTGAACGACATCAAGTCAGTTACTTTGGGTTATATGAGATATTCCTGTTTTTGCTTCCGTTCGCCTGGAAAAACCTTTTTCAATAATGGAACATTTTCATTTTGTGTGCGATCGGACCATTTGGGAGCTTACCACCAATAAAATTGGGGGAAATAAAAACAGCGGTAACATATTTGACACATTCGAATGGGGGGAGCTGAGGACCGCCTGCTTGTTTTATTGGCTACTTGGACCTCTACTCCCACGTATTCGGTGAGCGACAGGAAATCCTGCGGAAGAGTTTTATGCCTCAAGGTCTTGTGGATCGCCGCCGTAACATCACCATCTGCTTTGGCCGTTCTGTCTTCCCTGATCAGCGAGAAGTCTGGAATGTTAATTAACTTCCCGATTATTCGGGAAGTTATTGTAATGACCCCGAAATCGATATTGTTCCGTCCATCCTGTGACTGGGGTTTTAAGTATACCAAAATGATGCCTAACAAATTTTGAATCGATGTCTGTGTGTGTGTGTGTGTGTGTATGTCTGTATGTATGCGTGTCCGAAATTTTCATGCTAGGTTTCTCACGAACGAATGAAGCTATCGAGACCGTCAATGTTGGAATCGAAGCGTTTTCATGTAACTTAGAGGGGATGAGATTTTGGGTGAAATTGGTGTGGTATGTATATTGTTATTAACAATTTTAATTGCTTATCACGTTCTATTGCATAAACTATTAGAGTTAGCGCAAAATTTATATGAAAAAAGTTGTTCCCCATATAAAAATGCGTATTTTATGTAGAATGATTTTTTTTTGCAAATTTGCATAATTAAGGAGGTATGACCGTCTCAACAGTTATGTCTGTGGTGAGTGAACGAATGAACACAGCGCTGTCGTGAAGGTATGAATCGAAGCATTTCCGTTCAGAATCGAGCGGATTGCATTTTGGATGACATTCGTGCAGTATATATGCAATGTTATGAACAATTGCAATTGTTTATACGGTTCCACTGGGTAAATATGAAAATACACATTTTATGTGGAATTACTTTTTTCCATAATTTGCATAATTAAGGGGGTATGGCCGTCTCAACAATTATGTGTGTAATAAGTAAATGAATAAATCCAGCGCTGTCATAGAGTTCTCAATCGAATCCTTCGCGTTCAGAATGGAGCGGATTGCATTTTGGATGGCATTCGTGCAGTACATGCAATGTTATTAACAATTGCGATTGTTTAGACGATTCCACTGGGTGAAATATCCAAGTTAGCGGGAAACTTATCTCAAGAAAACGATTTGTTATATGAAAATACATCTTTTACGTGGAATGACTTTTTTCCATAATTTGCATAATTAAGGAGGTATGGTTGTCCAAGCAATTTGAAATACGGCAGCAATGCATATCACCAGTGTCGTTCCTTATACAAAAATGCACATGCAGTATGACTTTTTCCAATACAGGTTAAAGCATATCGCGAGTTGAACTAGAATATACTTGGTGAATGAATACGTCGACAATGGCGGGAAGGATGTCAAAGAGGGGGATAATTAGGAATGTACAGAGGCAGAGACGGTAACTAGGCGGACGAATGCCAGTTGAATATTTTGATGCAGCTTAAAAATCAAACTAAATCTATCGCATGCAGTAATTATTAGTCACAAGTTCAATTATTGATATCACTGTTGAGTTTGCTCATCACCATGGTTGCATGCTTGAGATGTGCTGAAATACCAAATCGGGAACTTTTGTTTGTGCCCCGTATAGGGCACACACATTTGCACAACACTAGTTTTCTTCGTTTTGCTGTTTAGTTTAGTCTCTAAAATCAGACAAATTTTAATGTTTTTGTTGTCGCCATGTACAATGTAATAACTCGTCCAGATTGGGCTTGAGTGCAAAAATATTCATGGCTAATATATTGGTTATGTTCGTGGGGGAATTGAAGGTGTATGTGAGGAGGATGAGAACTGGTGAACGTAAGTTGCGATGATTGTGATCCTATCAATGGGGGTGTCAGCTTTCTGGAGTTTAGAGATCATATCTTTAAGCTCTGAGAGGATTTCAGGAATTCTGAGGGTTTTTAGCTCGTGAAGGAATCGCTTCGCTATGCTTATATAATTTTTAGTTGTACTTGAATATGATTCCGGAACACGTGTCTCCATTGGGATAATCTGCTATGTTCAGCAGTGAGTGCGACTACATTCCTTCTCGAGGTTCGCACCGTTGGAAAGGGGGAAGCGTAGGTGGGCCTGGACGTATTGGCAGTACACATAGTAGTTGGCGCAAGAACTGCAGGAGACTGGAGGAACTGGATTTCCTTTCCAGATTCTGGGCCGTCGCCGAGTGAGGTGTAGCGGGCAATTCCATCTCTGCTCTCCTCGGTGGTGGTGGTGGGACTCCTTTTTTTTATGTCTCCACAAATTAGGTTCACGCGGCGCACTCTCGATAGCTCGCAGTGTGAGCTAGACCACAATTTGCACACATGACAGAGTTGCTGGTGCAGGCTTTAATGTCGTGATTGCCCGCACATTTCACGCATCGAGGGTTTAAGTTGCAGTGCTGACTGGCGTGTCCAAATTTTTGGCACCGGAAGCACTGTGTTGGTTGTGGGGTTTTAATATATTTTTCTATCTTATATGTATGATAGAAAATGGTTTTAATAGCTGCTCAAGGTTACTTCGAGCTCAACCGTAATTGCAAATACCGGTAGTGGCCTATTTTCCTTGCTCTCTCCATCCTTGTTTGGTTTCACAAACTGCCGGACTGATAATATTATGCCGTGTTTCGATATTTCGGCTTCAATCTCGTGCTCAGTAAAACTGGCGGGAAGACCTTTTATGATGAATTTCTTCGGACGCTCACTCTTCAGACCGAAGGTGCACAAATTCTAATTCTGCCTTTTCAGGATACTTGCGATTGTATTCTAATCCTCCGTCCTTTGCAGATGGACGATCGTGGTGTTTCCATTGAACTTCACCCTAAAGTTTTTATCCGAGGCGTTCACTTGCAGGAAGTTGATTAGTTTTTTGGTCTCCAATTTGTTGTTTTCAATAATTATTGGAGGCACTGAGGTTTGTTTTTGAGCCTCTTGGGACCCGTCAGGAGTGTTCGGAGGATTGTTGGGGTGAGCGGGGTCAGAGCCTGTGCTGAATGACGGTTTAATAACGGTTTTTTTTTCGTCTTCCATAAGAGGACTCATCTTGGCTTTTGTTTTTGGAGCCAAAGGAAGTTCGAGAGATTTTATGTGCGACACTTTGGTGCCAGAACTTTAACAAGACTTTTAAAGCCAGTGTACTGTAAACGCGGTAAGTTGGAATTTATATATCGTAGAGAGCGATAGACATGCGTCCGCACGGTACCGACTCAAAACAAATACTGACTTCACCATCCAACCGCTTCAATGAAAGTTGTTCTCCGTAAAAAAAACCCATTTGATGTTGCATGACTGTTTTTATTAACACGCATAATTAATTAATCGATTAATTAATTAATTATCTTACACGGAAAATCGAACTTGAACTTTTCATTTTTTTTATATCGACACGTCTCACTCGTGTTGGAGTTTTGTGATAACACTCGTAGTTAATTGTTAGTAACACACAAGCGTCACGGTTATTGAATGCCCACATTCGAATGCATAACGGTTATTTTTATTCCGTTGACCGTTGCCTTTTTATTTCCACTAATTTCATTGGTGGTATGCTTGCGAAGGGTACCGGCTTTGTCATAGCCGATTTTTGGGAAACATTGCATATCTCTGTTTATTATGGAACACTGAATGTTACTGACTGGAACAAATTCTGCATTGCATTCTTATTGACCCGGTGTCTGGAACCGCCATTAAAAACGTCTTTGTGAGGAAGAAGAATCTGGGAACGGTTTATTTTAACACTATATGCAAGAAGGTAGATGCTCATTGATTTATATTCAATCAATATCCTGCTTTCCCGATATAGCGAAATATACAACTCATTTGAAAAAGATTCCTCATTACAATTGAAATCCTATTTCTTCAATTGTTGCTTTCCATTCAGTACTCAACTTCACAATATTCAGCGTTGATCTTTGTCAAACATAAGTTATTTCATACAGGTAAACTGAAATACAGTAACTATGTATTTACCGGGAGGGTCATCATTTCATATTTCCATGTTCATTGATATATTTCTCAAATGGTCATTATTATTATTATTATTATTATATATTATTATATATATTAATCCGATAAAAATTGCCATCTTTATTTCACGTTGGATTTGGCTTCTTGCATATTTTTTCGATACATTTTATCGAATGATAGAGAGAATGATTCAATATTTGGGTATTTTCCCCGTATTATAGAAAAAAAGTGAATTTTAGAGTCCTATAATGACTTTGGAAAATTAATTATATTGTTTTCCTAAGGAGTGATTTCGACGAAGTTTTGAATCTTTTCATATTTTTCCGATCCATTATATCGAACTGCAAAGGAATAGATCCAATATTCCAGGATTTTACCAGCATGTTGGAAAAAAATGCTAATTTCAACGGTTTTTGAGGGCATAAAAAAATTAAATTTATTCCTTCCCTGCCAAGTTACTTTCACTATTTTTTTCAATTCTCTCATACTTTTTCCATCAATTGTATCGTACTTCAGTTTTGAAAAATCAATATATGGGGATTTTCGCAGTTTTTTAGACGGAAACAGTTTTCTTGTGGACGTTACACATATATCAATCCGATAAAAATGACCATCTTTATTTCCCGTTGGATTGGGCTTTGTTTATATTTTTTCGATGCATTCTATCGAATGATACAGGAAATGATTCAATATTTTGGTATTTTCCGCATATTTTAAGTAAAAAAAAATTTTTTAAATAGGAAAAAGTTGAATTTTAGAGTTTTAAAATGACATTCGTAAAATTTTTCATTTTTCATTTTTATGGTTCCATAACTTTTCGATGTACATCATTTCATCGTACTACACTGAAAAATAATTAATATGCGGCTATTTTTGAGGTAATGTTGAACAAACGAGGAATTTTAGGGTTCCAGAAGACATCGAAAAATTAATCACATGTCCTCCCATAGAGTTATTTGTAATAGGTTGTCGCTTTTTTAGTAATAAATGATCATAATAAATTATCTGCTAATATCATCTTTTTATGATAATCTGAAGAAGAAACATACTTGACCAAACTTGGCCAAAAAGTACAAACTCGTTTATTTTTGAAAAAATGTATAAAATTCCCAAACCAGCAGGTGGTCCTCGGGTCCCCCCATTCGACTGTGTCAAATATGTCACCGTTTTTTTTTTATTTCCCCCAATTTCATTAGTGGTAAGCTTCCGAAGGGTCCAATTGCACACAAAATAAAAATGTTCCAGTATTGAAAAAGCTTTTTCCAGGCGAACGGGATCAAAAACAGGAATAGTTCATATTACCCGAAGTAATTGACTCAATGTTATTCGACCAGTTCATAGATAACGTTAACGCTCACATTTTGGAAAAAAATGGGATGAATACTTATCGAGAAATGAAATAATGAAACAACCGAGAAAATGAAAAAAATGAAATCTATAAAATTAATGATGCGATTGAATCGCTATTCAATAGGGTCCTCACCGTAATAAAAGGAGCCTCTGTTCCAAATTTCAAGTTTTTATCCCAATTTTTGCGGTCGCTAGAGTGCGAACAAAAACAGAAAGTAAAACGAAAGTCAAAACTTATAAAATAGGAATATCTTATATTACCCAACCTAATTGACTCAATAGTTTTCGCCATATTATAGATCTCGTTAAGGCACACATTTTGAAAAAAACAACAAAATCGACTGAATCGATATCGAGAAAGAAAATAATAACCGTGAAAACGAAAAAATCGATATCTAGAAAACTAATGATCCGATCAAATCACCATTCAATAGGGTTCTTCACCACAACAAAAGGAACCTTTATTCCAAATTTCAAGTTCTTATTTCAATTTTTGGCGGACGCTACCGTGCGTACAAATACAAAAAGTAAAACCAAAATCAAAAGTTAAAAAATAGGAATATCTCATTGTACCCATACTAATTGACTCAATGTGTTGCGAGCATATTATAGATCTCGTTAAGACACACATTTTGAAAGAAAAGAACAAAATCGGTTGAATAATTATCGAGAAATAAAACAAAAACCGTGGAAACGAAAAAATTAAAAACTGGAAAACTAATCATACGATCAAATCGCTGTTTAACAGGGTTCTTCACTATAATAAAAGGAATCTTTGTTTCAAATTTTAAGTTTTAATATCAATTTTTGGGGATGCTAGAGTGCGTACAAAGGCAGAAAGCTGAAACAACAGAAAAATTTAAATATCTCCAATTTCTTTGAGGAACCTACTAGATGGTCTTCCACCATTCCCTAGATCTAGTTGAGATGCACGTTTTGAAAAAAAAAAAATCAAAAAATATTCATTATTTTCTGAGATATGAACCATCGGAGAAAAAGACGAAAAAAGCGATTTCTAAGGAACTTACCGGCCGATTTCAATGAACTTGCCCTCACAGGTAGATGCATTCAATACCAATAACTGACAATTTTTTCAGATTTTATTCTCAAAATTTAGTCCTTTTTATGTTAAATTATGTAAGTGAAGATTTTTGAAAAAAATTGATACATACAGACACTATGCTCAAACTTCGTATTTTGACGTTTCAAACCATTATATATCGTTTACAAGCATAATTAGCAAAAGTCAGAATTGACCGATTGCAATGCTTCCATTCGGAAGCAAAAAACCCACCAATTATTTCTTTATTTGCAAGTTTGAAAATGAGAGGTTCGAGGGACGGGAATTTTAGGAAGAATTTCAATATAATCCGATAAAAATGGGCATCTTTATTTCACGTTGGATTTGGCTTTTTGCATATTTTTTCGATACATTTTATCGAATGATAGAGAAAATAATTCAGTATGTGGGTATGTTCCCCATATTCTAGGTAAAAAAAATGTTTGAAATAAAAAAACCCCACCAATTATTTCTTCACTTGCAAGTTTGAAAATGAGAGGTTTGAGGTACAGGAATTTCAGGAGCTATTTCAATATTTGGAAAAACATTAAGATATTTTATAAATGTCTGAATTTTTCAAATAATCTTACTTACTGGACTGTTGCAGCTTAACCATTTAGAACCAGGGTCTCCATAGTTCATTACAGAATTTCTTGATCTTGATCAAAAATTCCATCAGTGCATAATTTGAAGCAATTCTTCTAACTTGTCGGCATTTCGTTATTTATTTTGAGATATGTTCGGTTCTTTAAAAAATAGTATTTTCAACCCAAATCTTCCTGTTTGTTTATTTCGATAATTGAGGTCGAATCAACTTTGGACGTGAGCTGATCTTCCCCCCCCCCCCCTGCAGGTTCTCTCCTCTTTGCTTTTTTAGCTAAGTTAACCGTGGTTAAGCAGTGGTTAAAGTCAAAGTTAAGAGCTCTGATTGGCTGGAGTTAACTGGCCGGCCGATCAGCGGCCTCAGCCTTAACGTTAATCGCTGGTTAACTCGGCCAAAAACTGACCCTTAGCCACTCAAAATATAACATTCCCGATTCCAGCCGTTCCGCGCATTCACTCCGAAGATAAATGACATATACTGTTAATACACAAATTGAGTGATCTGCGCGAAGTATGAACTTGCAATAGGCGCGAAGCGCCCGTTCGCTAGTCGATACATAATTTACATAATGCGTAAATGTGAAGATAACGTTGTTTCAGTATTTTGAAGTAACTCGAATCTTTTTGGGCACCGCAAGGTAGTTTCCATCTACGTTCCATAGACACTATTGAGCTGAATGGTTTGAAAAAAAAAAAAAATCCGCTCGTTAGTTTTTGAGATATTGAATAAAATGAATTTGTAGTAAAAATTGAATATCTGAGAAACTAATGAAAATTTTCAAAAATCCAAACCACTTGCACATAGAGATGCCAAAAGGAACATTCGTATAAAATTTCAAGTCTCTATGATAACAACTGTAGGAGATGATGCGCGAACAAAAATTTTAAGTGAAAAACATAAAAGTTGAAATAACTCGAAAACTTTCTACGGACGCATATGTGTTTTTTAGTTCCCGCTTATAGACTGCGTGATGAAGAAGATTAAAAAAAAAGAAATGAATCGGTTCAATATTGAAGGAGATATGGAGCAAAAACCGAAAAAAAATGACTCATGGTTTCTTAAAAACTTATGCTTCGATCGAGCTGATATTCGGTATGGTGTAAGAGGGGCCAATTATTGGGGAGAATTTGAGATTTTATACATCAATTTTACCCGTGTAAAGGTTCAAATTAGTAAATCGGTGTGCCAAAAACGACGTGTTCACAGTCAGACGGCGGCCTCAAATTTTGTATTTTTACGTTTCAGACCATTCTAGATCATTTCCACACGAAATTAGAAAATTTCGTGTATTGAGCCCCTCTTACACCATACCAAATTTCAGCTCGATCGAAACATAAGTTTTTGAGAAAACTTGAATCATTTATTTTTTGGTTTTTGCTCCATATATCCTTCAGTATTGAACGGATTCAATTCTTTTTTTTCAAATCTTTCTCATCATGCCATCTATAAGAGGGAACCCAAAAACAGATATGCGTCCGTAGGAAGTTTTTAGACAGTCCGTAGGAAAATCTCGAGTCATTTCAACTGTTATGGTTTTCACTTCAAATATTTGTTCGCGCATCTCCTTCTACAGTTCTTGTCATAGAAACTTGAAATTTTACACAAATGTTCCATTTGGTACCTATCTGGGCAAGTGGTTTGGATTGTTCAAATTTTTGCGTCCGAATGGACTCCTTCCGATTCAATACTGTTTGATTTCTCACTTCCATCCATAGATTCTGTACAATGATTTTTGATAATACACTTTTCGTTCCAAAATATCCATTGAAAATGATAAGGCATAATATTAATTCACCATGAAAGATTCTCAATCCGACATTTTCCATAACCAATCCTGTCAAACTAAGAAATTATGTATAATAATAATTCGGATTCTGTCAAATGCTATTAAAATAACACTAATTCTTGCGGAACACCTTCCTGGATGTTGTGAATAAAATGAGGGTATTCAAATGAAATCGCCTTTATACTTCCCGGTAACTCCCTGGTCTACAGTAGATACCAGTAGAAATCATGGTTAGTAGAATGAATGAAAAATTAGAAAATAAACTTTTCGTATAAGATGTTTATAATTTTTTGGTCCATTCCTAAATGTTTGTGCGTATCAAATACGAATATAATTATGGAAATAACAATGTTAGCTTCACAATTGCGTATTATGTAAATTATGTATCGATGATCATTTGAGAAAGATATTAATGAACATGGAAATATGAAATGATGATATTGGCGGTAAATACATAGTTAGTGTATTTCAGCTTACCTCTATGAAATAATCTATGTTTGACAAAGATCAACCCTCAATATTGTGAAGTTTAGTACTAAATGGAAAAAGAAGGAATAGGGCTTCAATTGTAATGAGGAACCTTTTTCAAATGAGTTATATATTTCCCTATATCGGGAAGGCATGATATTGATTCAATATAAATCAATGAGCATCCAACTTATTGAATGTAGCGTTGAAATAAACCGTTCCCAGATTCTTCTTCCACGCGAAGAAGTTTTTAATGGCGGTTCCAGACACTGGCTCAATAAGAATGCAATGCATAATTTGTTCCACTCAGTGATATTCAGTGTTTCATAATAAACAAAGATACGAAATGTTTCCGTTAAATCGGCTATGACAAAGCCGGTACCATTCGGAAGCATACCACCAATGAAATTGGTGGAAATAAAAAGGCAACGTTGAACGAAATCCAAATAACCGTTATGCATTCGAATGTGGGCATTCGATGACCGTCTGCTTGTTTAAGTTTGTAATTATAAATTTCGCATTCTGAATGTTGTAACATGACATTTTTAGGGGGGTCAAAATGCACCTTATCTTCGCCCTTTTTACCATCAACCTTACAAAATCCGAACAGAAAACCAAAGAATGGGTGCCAGATAGTTTTTTGTCTTCCGTTGCCGAAACTAACAAAACGAGTAAACCTAACCTAAAACGTAACCAAATTTCCCCTTAGCTTATGGGAGGTAGGCTGAAAGGTAAAAGGTCACGGTTGCCGGTTCGCTCAGAGCGTTGGTTGTGAAGAGAGAGGGGTGGATTTCTGGTGGAAATGGGTCAATTAGGTGGTCCCTAATAGTTACTAACAAAGGCACTATAAATAAATCAAATAATAACACCAAACATTGTCCTTACTTCTTTCTTAGATGTTTCTGCCATGTTATGTGAAAAGAAAAAACGTGTTATTCTTATGCAGAAAAGCTAAGCTTCTGGGGGTCGCCTTAAACTTGAATTAAAAAATTGAAACATGGTCAAAAATTTTTTTTTATTTGGAACATATTCAGGGGGCGAATGAAGAAAAAAAGGTATTTTAAGTGGCAGGTACGCCGCCGCTTTATTACAGTACTGTAATATTACAGTTAATTTCATTACCAAAATCCATTACGGGGCAGTTCATTACAGTATGATTTATTATGGGGACAATTCATCACAGGGGCATTCTTTGTCAAACCGGCCAGTTATTTTTTCGACCATCAGCGATTTCCTTCTAAAATGTACCTGGCAAATGAAAGCAAAAAAACCGAGAAATCAAAGCATCCATGCGAAGTATAGCGATATTGAATTACCGTGAGCGATATAATGGCAAGCTCAATTATATGCTAGAGCATAACGGTAACTCCCGTGACGAGTATGACTTGGTTAAAACCATTATAACAAATCGTGAAAACTACCCTAATGTGCCGCGTATTTGTTGTGATAATTTATTTTTTCGCTCTTACATGAAGAATTATCGTCGATCGCTGTATTCATCTAATTTAGATTCTTTTTATTTGACAATTCAGAACAATGATTCAACGTACATATGCAAAATATGCCACAAATACGTATCAAAAAATGAAATTCCAAGAACTGCGGCATACGACTTGAAACTACCTTTTATTCCCGACGAATTGAAGAATATATCGCCCCTCGAAGAACGTATGATATCACCATATGTTCCATTCATGCAGATACGAGCACTCAAACCACACTGCATGAAGAATCCACAATTGTCGATTCATGGTAGTGTTGTCAATGTTCATGCAGAATGAATGATATGGTTAGCGTACTTCCACGATCATTCAATGACATGTCAACGCTTCAAATTGAATTTAAACGACATTTAGATCATAAATCTAGCTACATGTATGAAACTATAAAACCAGCAAATGTTTGCAATGCATTAAGGTACCTGACCTCTGCACCACTATATGTTAAAAATGAGATTACCATCGATAAAAATTTCTTCGATAAATACGAGAAGAACGATGAATTCATCGTAAATTTCAATACTGATGATGATTGGAATGAAAATGCAGAAGCACACGTTGATGACGAATCAAAATCCAATGAAACGACCTATGACACTGATGAAGACGAGGGTAATAATTCTACAAGTGGTGAAGATGATGAAACAATATTAAATACGTATCAAGATGAAGTTTTGATCATTGATGAAAATCGTGAATTATTTTATGAAACTTGTGTTATTGCCCCGTGTCAAAATAAATCTGTACTTCCTTGGCATATGACAGATAATATACACGAATTCAGTTTTCCAAGCATTTGCGTTGGAGACATTGTTGAAAAAAATGAAAAATTAATTCATTCTCAACGACTAAAACACCTGTCAAGAAATATGGATCGAGGCGCTAGTAAAACAACACATCTGTTATTTATGGCTAAACACAAACTGGAAGTGAGAGTTATGAGTACGATCAACAGTTTACGAAAAACTAAAGGAAATCCACAAATTACAGTTGCATAAGTGACGGATGAATCGTACATCAATAACATAATTCAACACGATGAAGGTTATTACTTTTTGAAATCAGTGCGACCATCTCCAGCATTTTGGGGAGCAAAGAAAAAGAATCTTCGAGCAATGCTCCCTCAACTCAGTATACCAACATTATTGCTAAGTCTCTCCCCATCAGAAAAGAATAGTCCCGAATTGATTAAATTTCTTTACCAATCACAGAAAAATAACACTTCAACAGGCAGCAAGCCTTGACGAAGCTGAGAAAAATGAACTGGTAAGAGATGATCCTGTCTCTGTTGTACGGTATCTAGATCATCGTTTTACAGAAATTATCCAAGTACTGAAGAGTAAACATGGCCCCTTTAAAGAAAATTATGTGGTAGACTATTTTATTAGAAAAGAATTCCAAGGACGCGGGACCGTTCATTTTCAAATGTTATTGTGGTGTAAGGATGTTCTGCAATATGATGCAGACAATGAAAATTCAATCAGTGCAGTGGTGTCATTCATCAATAAACACATATCGTGTAAATGGGAAAACAACAATCCATTTGTAGGATTCCAAAAAAATAGGCACACAATTACCTGCCATAAAGGAAAGAAGACTCTGAAACACTGCAGATTTGATTACCCTCGATTTATGATGAGAAACACTCAACTACTGACACCTTTGACTTCCGATGAAAAGAAGAATAGCAAAAAAGAGAACATACAAAAGATTAGAAGTTTGATGGACGTTTATTCAAAGGATCATGTTACTATAGATTTTGACGCCATGTTGGTAGAGTTGATATTAACAGAAGAGGAATATGTGAATGCAATAAGAAGCACTTTAGATGAAGAAAAATTTTTTATCAAAAAAGGATCATCGGATGTATCGGATGGATATACAGTTTGTTCTCGATCCGTATGCTTGTGCACAGTATATAATCAATTTGGTTTCTAAAATCGATGTGGGATTATCACGATTATTACGAGAAGCAGCAAATGACCTTAAAAATGGCAATCAAACATTGAGAGAGAAATTGAGAAGATATGGAAATATCTTCATCAACGCAAATGTAATATCAGCTCAGGAAGCAGTATACCATGTCTTAGAATTGAATCTATGCTATTCAAGTCGATCGGTTACTTTTATCAATACATCACCTAGGAATGCACGAGTGAGAATGCTCAAACCTCCTCAAGTTTTGAAAAAAATGGATAAAAACTCTTCAGAAATATATTGTCAAAACATTCTTGATCAATTTGAAGCAAGACCACCGGAATTGAATGCCATTTGTTTAGCTGATTTTGCCGCGCATGTTATAGTGTAACTAACCAAATTCAAGAAAAAAAAACGTTAATTATGAAGGTCATGCTTCTCAGAGCATAACTTCTCTGCTCTGAACAGCAGCGATGAAGAAAATAGTTGTGGTGAAGATCATATTGAAAGTTATGACAAGGGCAATAAAATCGCAAATTCAACTACAATTGTAACGAAAAGAAAGATGCAGATAATCAGATATATTAGATACATTCATCAAAAAGATGCACCAAATTATTATCGAGAACAAGTGTTATTGTTCTACCCTTGGAGAAATGAAATTGTTGACGTTGAGAATATGGATTGTAAATTATTGTACGAGCAGCAGCTATCAATCATTGAACCGAATAGCCTGAAAGACTCTATTCTTGGAGATGATATTATCGATATAGCGATCAAAGATGCAATGGATGATAATTTATCGAAGACTGTTTCGGAAAATGAGAAGTTTCAAGAAACTAAAGTTGAAAGTAGTCAAGAAATAGATATTTTCAGTCAAGCAGGTGTAGAAAACACTAATGAAAAAAAAACAATATTCGCTTTACCAAACCAAAACGAATATCCAATGAAGAATGTCTGGAAGTACTTGATACCCTCAATGTTTTACAACGACAAATCGTGATGCACGTCCTAAAATGTTTCAAAACTGATGATTTGCCTTTAAGAATATTCATCGCTGGATCAGCCGGTGTTGGAAAGACGCGAGTGATAAACTGCATAAACAACAAAGTGATCTACCACATATCTTCCTAGGTGCGCCAAACGGCAAAACGGCTCATTTGATAGGGGGAACTACGTTGCATAATGCATTTGCATTACCACTTGCAGAATTTCGAGGGCAAATCCCCGAACTATCAGCTGACGTTGCCAATTCAATTAGGTGTCAACTAATACAAGTCAAATTACTGATCATCGACGAAGCCTCTATGGTTGGATCCAATATGCTCTCGCGAATCGACACTCGCAAGATTATGTGCACAAACATCACATTCGGAGGAATATCTGTTCTTTTATTAGGTGATATATTAATTTTATTAACGAAGTGATAAAGGTAGACAATTCGCTTTTTTCGTAAATGACTTTGTTTCACGCTAAGCAATTCCATTTGCGGTGGTACACGTTCTGTATAAAGACTTTTCTTGAATTTTGATATTTATATTTTTTTCAAAGAATCCATAATGAAATAAGTCAAGTGAATTTCAAGTCTAACAACGATGAAGTGAGATATGTCAACTTATGTCGAAATGTAGATGGAACCGATTACATGTCAAAATATCACAGGACAAAATATTACGACAGAATAACACACCACAAAATATTATCAATCAAAAATATCACACGAAAAAACATTATTGAACAAAATATTATTCCCTGTAAATAACATGGGACGCCTTACTCGGGTGTGGTTTTAACATCGCGATGGTGGGGCTGGTTACAGAAACCCCCATTCGGAGTTCCCATGCTCGGGAGCGGTTTCACAGCGCGTTTTTACCTAATCTTTGTCTTCCAAAGTCTTTTTTTCCGAGTCTTTTTTTCCAAAGTCTTTTTTTCCATAGTATTTTCTTCCGGATCTTTTTTTCCAGAGTCTTTTTTATAAACACAGAATATTTTGTCAAATAAGATTTTTTACAAGCAATATTTCAGCAGTTTTCAATCAGTTGGTTAAAATTAAAACGGGAATATGGAACAAGTTTTTTGGCTCTACGGTAAAAGTTCGATTTTTCGACTTATCTTCCTTTACGAAATTACGCTACTGATTTGTTATAGATATCAATGTTATACATATTGCCACATTCATATATGTGTGATCATGCAAATTTTAATTTTACAAACCGTAGCGATTATCCATTTTATAAGCTTCTTCATTTTAAGCATTGTTTGAAAATAATTTTGTTTCATTTTTCGACTAAATTCTTAAGTTAAAATCAATACTGAAAGCCAGCACACTACAGCATGGTAGTTTATTCATGATCGAGTACTTTAATTGCGTTCATATAGTCCTTTCAGCCCTAACGGAACTTAGCGAGAGGTTAGCCAGAGGTTGTCTAGACTTAGGTTTTTCCATTTTACTAGAGAAAGTCTAGAGGTAGTCCAGAGATGGCGCTCTGTACTATCCTCTGGACTCCCTCTAGACATATAGACATAGTCCAGAGACCATGCGGCCTCTGTACTATCCTCTTGACTGTCTCCAGACATATATACATAGTCTAGAGCCCGAGCGGGCTCTGCAGTCTCCTCTGGACTACCTCTAGACATATAGTAATAGTCTATAACCCAAGCGGACTTTGTATAATCCTCTTGGCTGCCTCTAGACATTTAGGCATAGTCTAGAGCCCGAGCGGCCTCTGAACTATCCTCTGGACTCCCTCTAGACATATAGACATAGTGTAGAGACCAAGCGGCCTCTGTGCTATCCTCTTGACTGCCTCCAGACATATAGACATGGTCTAGAGCCCGAGCGGGGTCTGTACTATCCTCTGGACTCCTTATAGACATTTCGGCAATTTAGAGAGCCCAATAGGGTTCTGGACTATGAGCTTGGGCTCTGGACTATGCCTCAAAGTCTAGAGGGAGTCTAGAGGATAGTACAGAGTTCTCTTGGGCTCTCGAGTATACCTATAAGTCTGCGTTTGGGCTCTGGACTATGCCTAAATGTCTGGAGGGAGTCTAGAGGATAGTACAGAGCTCGCTTGGGCTCTCGAGTATACCTATATGTCGAGAGGAAATCCGGAGGATAGTACAGAGCCCGCTTGGGTTCTGGAGTATGCCTAAATGGCTAGAGGACGTCCAGGGGAGAGTCCAGAGCGCCATCTCTAGACTACCTCTGAACGTTCTCTTGCAACATGGAAAAAACGACAGGCGGAGCTCTCGCCAAGTTCCGCTAGGGAGCAAATATGTGTATAAAGAATAAATAAGTTGCGAGATTTGACTATATTGTTTCCTTCAAAGTATGTAAACCATTAATTTCAATTCGTCTGGTGATCTACATCAATTGCCACCTGTCAAAGACAAACCTCCAAGTTGGAACTCGTTAAGCCCATTAGCGGACAACATATTATGGCAAGAATTTCAATGTTTTGAGTTAACCGAAATCATGAGACAAAAAGAGGACAAAATATTCATCTCCGCCCTGAATAACTTAGCATTGGGTAAAATGACGGATGAAAATATCAACCTAATCAGAAGTAGAGAGGTCTCACCTGCAAATGTTCCGTTGCAACTAGTCGACCCTCTTTGTGTTTTCGATCCCAACGTTTGCCACATAGGAAACAATTAATTTAAAGTCAAAAGTTGGCTCTTCAACAACTGGTGATGGTGATGGGTTGGGACTCCCAATTTTTTTATTTGAAATGTAACAGGTACGACACGCCTGTTACTGATGAATGGAAACAATCATCTTGGGACAACAAACTTAGAAACATAAACTTAAAACATCACTCTATTTGGCGCGTAGCAAAATATTGTAATAACACCGGTAAAAGAAAAATTCACACACTAAAGTCAAACAACACACTCCACACAGAAGACCATGATAAGGCTAATTCCCTTTGCAAACACTACTCAAATATCCACGAACTATCGGCCTCCCGAGGAAACAAATCTTTTGAACAACAAGTTACAGGTCATGTGAGAAAAACTATCCTCAAAGCACCTATCGAAACTCCCATTAAATTCCTCACAAATCCCCGTGACATCATTTCCTCCATCAAAACACTAAAAAACAAATCAGCCCCGGGTGTGGATAACATTCGCAACATAGCACTAAAAAACCTCCCGATCAAAGCAATAAACTTACTAACAAAGATATATAATGCATGCCTCCTCAAACAATATTTCCCGGAACTCTGGAAACGAGCGGTGGTTATACCGATTCTCAAACCTGGCAAGCCCCCCTCGTATTCGGTGAACTACAGGCCGATTAGCCTTTTGCGAGTATTGGCCAAACTTTTTGAGCGAATAATTCTAGCTCGTCTCAAAAAACCTATGGAAGAGTTACAACTAATGCGTGAAAATCAATTTGGATTCCGCTCAGAACACTCGACCTGCGACCAGCTGGTCAGAATTACAAACGACATAAAATCCGCGAGAGATCGGAAAGAAGATACCGTTCTTCTTCTCCTGGATAGCGAGAAAGCCTTTCATTCTGTTTGGCCCACAAGTCTTATTTATAAACTCGCCAGCTTAAATCTACCTAAGTATTTATGTAAAATTTTACTATCATATCGTTCTAATAGATATATTCGAGTTCGAGTCGAAACTTCGCTTTCGGATAAAATTGAAATAGTCGCGGGGGTCCCACAAGGGGGGATCCTCTCCCCCGTACTATTTAACCTGTACATTGCTTCTGTTTTTAGCAGAATTCCGAGAAATGTATCTATCGCTGGATATGCTGATGACATCTCTCTGTACTCAGCTAGCAAATCGATAAATGAAGCTGTTAGAAGAGTCGAAAACGCAGCTGCTCTTAGAATCAGTGACCTCATGAAATAGAAAATTCAAGTAAATACTGCCAAAACAGAAGCGATCTTATTTACTAGCTCCAAGGCCATTCACACCTTGACTATTCGTAGCGATAAAATCACTCCTGTAAACTCTGTTAAATACTTAGGTTTACATATTGATTCCAAACTCCTGTGGAAAAAACACATAGATGAAGTTAAGCTGAAAACAAAAATTATTCTAGTAAGATTATATAATCTGCTAAAATCTCCTGCGCTTAGCCAATCCCTAAAACTCACTTTGTACAAAGGATTGATCAGACCTATAATCATCTGTGATTGTCCCGCCTGGCACAATGCTGCTAAAATCCACTTGAATCATCTACAAGTGATTCAAAATAAATTTCTGCGAATAATAGGAAATTTGAAAAGAAAAACGACTATTTTAGAAATTCACGATACGCTGGGCATGGCAACCATAGGCGATTTCATCGATAGTATAAACGAGATATTTAACCTCAAGCTTCCATCCCATCCTAATCCCCAGCTCCAAAACATCAACATTGACAAGAAATGGAATTGGTCTCGCTGACCACCTGTTTTGTCCCACCTTTCCGTACATCCCGCTCGCCCCCTCCCCTCATACACCCATTAATTCTAAGGTTTTTTAGAAGTCATTTTTCTTTATATCGAGCCATCATGTAAAAAAAATCACAAATATCTGTAATAATGAACAATTAGGTTAAACCTTGATCAAATTAGATATAAATCCAACGGCTGGTGATCTAGAGCGTAGCACTTAAGATATTAATACTGTATATAGTATGTATATATGACAACTGTTAAAAAACAATTTTCAAGTCAAGTCAAGTCAAGTCGAAGGCTCGATTGCTTAAGGCGACGGATTCGTAACTCAGGGGTTCAAATCCTAGCCGCGCTGATTGATACGAGCCCTAACGTGATTTATTTATAAGTGCTTTGGTTACAAACACAACGTAGACCTCCGTTGCTGATTAGCACTTAGGTAGAGAGCATAAATAGAGCGACGTTGAAAAAAATTAAAAATGAACGGGATTTGGGTTTGAACCTCTACGGGTCGAACCAATAACTTGCCGATCGTTCCCCCGTATGTATTATATACAGAATGTCGGTGTGTGTCTCAAATTGTGAACGTGTTAAACTTTTCAAAATTACCAAATATGTGAGATTTTATAATGCTCAAAATATAAAGACATTTCTGAAAAATATATCCTTTCTTGCGATAGAGATAAACAATTCAATTTGTGAAAAACTATGAGTGTTAGCATAAAAAGTCATAAACTACTGGTGTGCAAATGTGTGTGCCCCATACGGGGGACAAACAAAACTTCCCGATTTAGTATTTCAGTACAGCATAAACACGCAATCATTGTGATGACCAAACTTAACAGTGATACCAATAATTAAAATTGCGATTAATAATTACTGCACAGAATCACTTCAGTTTGATTTTTAACCCCATCAAACTATCCAACTGGAATTCATCCGCCTGGTTACCCCATCTACCTCTGTACTTACTTAGTTATCCCGCTCTTCGACCGTTTTCCAGCAATTTTCGACATATTCACTCGATATGTTCTAACCTATGTTGAAAAAAGTCATATTGGATGTCCATTTTTGTATAAGGAACAAACCGGGTGACATGCATTGTGCCCATCTTTCAAATTGATCTGACGACCATACCACCTCAATTATGCAAATTATGGAAAAAGTGATTACAGATGACTTTTAAGGTGCCATGATTAAAAGGTGTATTTTCATATCAGGAATAATTCTCTTTTAAGAAGTTTCCCGGTAACTTTAGTATTTTAGCCGGTGAAACAGTAAAAGAATTACAATTGTTAATAAGATGGCATATACTGGACGAATCCCATCCAAAGTGTAATTTGCTCGATTTTGCATGAAAACGCTTCGATTTGGACCGTCATGACTGCGCTGAGTTCGTTCGTTTACTCATTACATACATAATTGTTGAGACGGTGATACCTCCTTAATGTAGCAAAATATCGCAAAAAGTTACTCTACATAAAATACGTATTTTCGTATCGGGAACAACTTTTCTCATATAAATTTTACGCCATCTCCAATGGCTCATACGATAGAACATTATGGACAATTGAAATTCGTAATAACAATATATATACTGCACCAATTTCATCCAAAATCTAATCAGTTCTAAGTTATACGGAAACGCTTTGAGCGCGTCCTTGAAATCTTCCATAACTTCATTTGTTCATGAGAAATCGTTGGGCGACATTTTGTACACATGAATACATACGCACACACACAAACGCCAACTCAGACTTTGACGGGAATCATTTTGGTATACTTAAAACCCTAGTTAGATAAACGGGATGTGGGTATGACCCTCTACGGGTCGAACCAATAACTTGCCGATCGTTCCGCCGTATACATTATATCCACAATTTCCGTCCATGTCTCAAATTATGGAATTTATAAAGTTTTCCAAATTTCTAAATATTGAAGAAAATTATAATTCTTAATATGAAGTAGTTAGATAAACAATACAATTTGTTAAGAACAATTAACTATGGGTATTGGCAAAAAAGTCATGGAACGTCAAATGTGTATTTTTACGTGTGAACCGACTTGCATTACACCCTTTATTTCGTATCTCGAAGCGTTCTTGCGATAGAGCACTGAGGGAAAAATATACTTCGGCCCAACAATTTCATTTTTCAGAGTAAAAGGCATTCCTAAAAAATGAAATTTCATCGTTGCATTTAATCTCTGACAATTACAATTAAATGTAATCATGTGAATCGCTTAACTCCAAACAATTATATGACAACTGACCTGGGTTGAACATTATTTTTATTAATTTTTATTAATTTGAAAATATAAAATTAATTAATTCGGGATTCTTAATTATTACTGTACAAATTCACCTAAGATCCTCTGTCTCATAAGTATCACGTAGAGTTATATGATTAACATCATTGGTAGTTAATTAATGTCAAATGGGTTTCACTAAAACAATAAAGTTCATTTTTTTATAAATATCTATTTCTCTGAAACATGGTAATATTGGGCCGAAGTATATTTTTCCCTTAGTGAGCGATCTGAACAATTGAATTTGTTAATAACTATTAGCTATCGGTGTTAACAAAAGAAGTTATACATGAAATATGTATTTTTGCGTGTGGAACAATTTTCATCAACTAATTTGTTTCGTATCTTCAACGTTTCTAACGCCGCTGCGATATAAACAATCTTTTTTGTTACTAACAATTAACTACGGGTGTTATCAGAAAAAGTCATTAAACGTTAAATGTGTATTTCGTGACAGGAAACAACTTTCATATAACACTTTTTTTTGTATCTCAAACTGTTCTTGCGAAAGAGCGATCTAAACAATTAAATTTGTCAATAACGATTAACTATCGGTGTTAGCGAAACCGTTATAGGACATCAAATATGTATTTGTGTGAGGAACAATTTTCATCAACTAATTTGTTCCATATCTTCAACCGTTCTCACGCCGCTGCGATATAAATAATCTTTTTCGTTACTAACAATTAATTACAGGTGTTATCAAAAAAAGTCATAACACGTCAAATGTGTATTTCGGGGCTGGGAACAACTTTCATTCAACACTTTTTTCCGTATCTCAAACCGTTCTCGCGATAGAGCTATATAAACAATTGAATTTGTTAGTAACAATTGAAAGAAACATTTTTCGCATAAATCGTTCCTTTCAGACCTGGAGAATAGTAAGTCGCGTCGATCAAAAAAAAATTAACGGGATTTGGGTTGGACCCTCTACGGGTCGAACCAATAACTTCCCGATCGTTCCTCCGTATATGTTCTATACAAAATTTCGGTTTGTATCCCAAATTGTGAACGTTTTAAACTTTTCAAAATTACCGAATATGTGAAATTTTATAATGCTTAAAATATAGGAGATTTTTAAAAAATATTTTTGCGATAGAGTTAGATGAACAATTCAATTTGTGAAAAACTATGAGTGTTGGCATAAAAAGTCACAAAAAATCAAATGTGTACTTTTACGTGTGGAACAACTTTCATTCAACACCTCATTTCGTACCTCTAATTATTGTCGCGATAGAGCGACGTAAACCATTCAGTTTGTTAATAACAATTAACTATGGGTGTTGACAAAAAAAGTCATAACACATTCAATGTGTATTTTATATGTGGAACGACGTTCATTGGGCACTTTATTTCGTATCTGGAATTATTCTCACGATGGAGCGATATAAACAATCGATTTTATTAATAACAATTAACTATGGGTGTTAGTCAAAACAGTCATAAAACATCGAATGTGTGTTTTTACGTGTGAAACGACTTTTATTTGACACATTGTTGCGTATCTCTCTAACTGTTTTTGCGATATGGCGATCTGAACAATTGAATTTGTTAATAACAATAAACTATGGGTGGCAGCCAAAAAAGTTATATAACATTAAGTATGTATTTTTGTGTGAGGACCAAATTTGATTTAACAATTTTTTTCGTATCCTCAATCGTTCTCACGACGCAGCGATATAAACAATTCATTTGTTAATAGCTATATAACCACTGCGTCGATTATGTTCAAAATCTAATCAGGGCTAAGTTAGGTGGAAACCTATCCAATGACTATAAAAAACCCAAATCGTATAATTTGTCTGGGAGAAATCGTTCGACAAAATTTTGCTCATACGCACACACACACACACAGACAACAGTCGGGGCTTTGGCGTAGTGGTAGAGTATCTGCCTACTATTCCGAAGGTCCTAGGTTCGTGCCCGGCCGCCGGAGAATATTTTTTCAAATGCAGGAACTTCGGTGTGTGCTATCGGCGGTACCCATAAAATGAGACCGCCCGGCCGAGCGGGAACCTAACCCGACGCAGGGGGGGGGGGGTGAGTTCCATCATAGGCGCCGGCCATCGTAGCACAGGGGTTTCTGGAGGTTTACCCTGTGTTTAGAAATACGATGGCCTAAAAATGGCGAAAGTCGGCCCCAGCCGCATGGGTGGGTGTCCGGTACGCCCCCTGAAGGAATGCTTACACGGCCGCTACCGGGGGCGTACAAATGAGAGGGACGGAGGAAAAAAAAAACACACACAGACAAACATCTCGCTCAAAATGGTTAGAAACGTTTGTAAGGGTGATGAAACGTGGAGATCAAGTGAAATCTCCAAATTCGATTTTCCGATCCATCACAATAACTTCCCTAAAATCGGGAATTTAAAAAAACGTAAATCGCCACGTTGATGCTTCGGAAACGTTAAACAAAGTTTTTGGTCACACATACATACACACACACACAAACACTTTTGGGAAAACGACTCAGGATGATGTGAAACGTCGAGAAAAGTGAAAATATCATGGAAATTTCACTTTCGATTTTCGGGGTCATTACAATAACTCGCCTATATCGGGAGGTTAATATAGATATATGTATATATCGATATATTGCATTTCCCACTGTTCCATTCTCATTTACGTTCGAGACACTCACGATCCTACATATTGTTCTTTAATTGACCATAACGCCCTAAATATGCGAATTACGGAAAAAAATTACTCAACAAAATATGTGTAGTTTTGCATTAGGAACAACTTCCCTTATATAAATTTTTCGCTACCTCCAACCGTTCGCTCAGCAGAATATTAGGAACAATTCAAATTGTTATTAACAATATATAGGCTATACCAATTTTCACCAAAATCTAATCAACTCTGAGTTAAATGAAGACGCTTCGATTGCAATTTTCATAATTCCAAAGCTTCATTCGTTCGCGAGCAATCCGGGATCAAAATTTGGCCACATATATACATACATACATACATACATACACACACACATACATCGATCCAGAATTTGTTGGGTCATTTTAGTACACTTAACACACCAGTCACCTGTGGAAACAAAAAAAATCGATTTTGGGGTCAGTACAATTCCCGAAAATTCGGGAAGTTGAAAATCAAATGTGTACTTTTACGTGTGGGAGAATTTTCATTCAACAACTCATTTCGTATCTCTAATTATTGTCGTGATAGAGCAACATAAACCATTCTATTTGTTAGTAACCATTCACTATGCATTCATTGCAATCGTTCAATTTTCACTTACGCTGATTATGGTTGTAAACGATATATACTGGTTTGAAAGGTAAAAATACGAAGTTTGAGCGTAGTCCCTGTATGTATCAATTTTTTTCGAAAATTTTCATTAACAAAATTTATGGTCTTAAGTACATATGGCTGTGGGCGCAACTTCAGAAAAATCTGTGGGTAAGTTTCTTAGAAATAGACTTTTTTTTTCTTCGATCGTTCATATCTCAGAAACTAATGGATACTTGTTTATTGTTTTTATCAAAATGTCCATCTCAACGAGATCCAGGGAATGGTTGAAGCACATCTAGTAGGTTGCTCACAAAAAATGGAGATATTTCAATTTTTCTGTTTTTTACAGTTTTCTTTGCTTTTTGCTTTTCTACTCACGCTAGCCTCCGCAAAAATTGAGATAAAAATTTGAAATTTGGAACAAAGGTTCCGTTTGTTGTGTTGAAAACCCCTATTGAATGGGGATTTGATCGTATCATTAGTTTTCTACATTTCAATTTATTCGTTTTCACGGTTTTCATTTTATTTCTCGATAATTATTCAACCGATTTTGTTGTTTTTTTTTCAAAATGTGCCGAAAATGTTGACGAGATTTATGATATGGTTGGAAAACATTGAGTCAATTACTTCGGGTAATATGAGATATTCATAATTTTCAACTTTTGACGTTTTTCGACGTTTCACATCATCCCGACACGATTTCAGAGAAGTGGTCGTGTGTGTGTGTGGACAAAACTTTGTTTAACGTTTCCGGAGGAACCACCGGAGGGATTTAATTTTTTTTTTTTTATCGACGCCTTTCAGTGGTGTCCAGGTACGAAACGAGGGATTGTTCCAAAAACCGCTTCGTTCAATTGTTATTAACAAATTTAATTGTTTATATCGCTCTATCGCAAGAACGGTGTGAGATACGAAAAAAAGTGTTATATGAAACTTGTTTCCCGCCACGAAATACACATTTGACGTTTCATAACTTTTTGTGATAACACCCGTAGTTAATTGTTAGTAACAAAAAAGATTGTTTATATCGCAGCGGCGTGAGAACGGTTGAAGATACGAAACGAAATAGTGAATGGCAATTGTTCCACACACAAAAACACATATTTGATGTCGTATAACTTTTTTTGCTAACACCGATAGTTAGGTGTTATTAACAAATTCAATTGTTTAGATCGCTCTATCGCAAGTACGGTTGGAGATACGAAACAAAGTGTAGAATGGAAGTCGCTCCACACGTAAAACTCCACATTTGTAGTGTTATGACTTTTTTTTCTAACAGGCATAGTTAATTGTTATTAACAAACAGGATTGTTTATATCGCTGCATCATGAAAACCCCTAAAGATACGGAACAAATTCATGTCGCATACTTTTTTTTGCTAACACCGATAGTTAATAGTTATGAACAAATTCAACTGTTCAGATTGCTCTATCGCAAGAACAGTTCAAGATATGAAACAAAGGGTGTAATGCAAGTCGTTCCCACGTAAAAATACACACTTGATGTTCCAAGACTTTTTTTAACAAATCATCCGTTCACTTGTTATTATATATATGGTTTATTTCCCAGGATTACAGTAAAAGGAAACTTTTAACAAAATATGATTGTACTACTTTAATATTATCGAGAACCGGGAGACCTCATGCCGGAAAGGCATGCAGGGCTGTTGAACGTATCATACTATTATAGAGTGCAAAAACTGAGTGCCAACAGCTAAAGTTATCTGTGCTGTCTACGTAATATAGACAGCACAGATGTGGATGCAATCTTTGATGTTCCTATTGCCGTTAAAAGAGCAAAATTCGAGCGAGCTGTTGAGTTCAAGGTAACTCCGAGGTAGACAAAGAACTTAACTATCTCAACTTTTCGGTTGTATATCTTGAAAGTCATATTTTTTTATCCTTTCGGTAACCCTCGCCGCTTAAAGATCATAATTTTGGTCTTGTCAGTGTTTATGACTAGATCCTTATAGGAGCAGTATTCCTCTAATTATATTAGCCCTTTCGAGCAAGGCACACGATTTCTGGTGAGCAGCACCGTGCCATCCGCAAAGATAACAGATCTTTAGTAGCATTCAAACTGGGACCATCAAGACCCTTTAGCGGTAGAAAACGTTCAAAATCCGAGATATACAACACGAAAAGCAATACGCTCAATGATTCCCCCTGTAACACTCCCTCTGACACATCAAATTCATTAGAAAAACTATTACTGCAGCGCACTTGTACCCTAGCTTGATCGTAAGAGACTTTACCACTCGGATAACGCGGACACTGACGCCTATACTACGCAACATATCCCACAGTCTATCATGAGGTATAGAATCAAAGGCGTGTTCAAAATGTACAAAGATTGCATACACCTCTGATTTTGCTATTCGAAATTGCTGTTGTACGGTACTCAGAAGAGTAAAAATAGCATCAGTGCAGCTTCTACCCGCACGAAAACCAAATTGAGATTTGAGAAGAATTTGATTTGTTTCAGCCCACTTTTCCAGTGTAGTTCTTATAATGGTTGTAAAAACTTCGGTTAAGGTATTGACAAGGGCGATGCCTCGTCAGTTGTCCGGAATACTATTATCACCCTTCTTGAACAGCATGGTTAAAGTTACCCTGGCCCAGTCACTGGGGCTATATCCTGTATAGAAAATCTTGTTAAAACACCCACGTAGGTAATGTAGCCAGCCTACCGGAAAAACTTGATTAAACTCCCTAGAAATATGGTCAGGACCAGGTGCCTGTCCCAAACCAGCACGTCTAATTGCTTTAAGGATTTCATCCATCGTAATCTCTCCATCAAGCTCACCGACTTCAACACCAGCATCTCCAAGTCCAGTTATAATTCGAGGTTTATAAATATGTTTGTAGAAATCATTCCATACTTCCGTACTAAGAGCGGTTCTGACTGCAGCAAGTGGCCTGTAATATTTAACAGCCCGCCAGAATTGTTTGTTACTCTTAACATTTTCAAAATCCATTTTCATTTTGTTATAATATTGCTTTTTTTTTAAAGTACAAGTATATCCTATAATTTCTCTTTGCAATACAGAAGTCTTCCCTGCTAAGATTATCAAAGTTTGTACTGAAGCAATGGTTAATACTTTTAACAAACAGTTTTCTCAACTCGCCGGCCTTTTTATCGAACCAGGGCTTATTGATATGAAGAGACTTGAGAGGTTTCGGAGAAGAACGTTTTGTAGAAGTCAGACCTGCCTCAATAGATGCCTCATAAACTGCATCAAAAAAATTCCTGTAGATATGCTCAATGGAATCATTTTCGAAGTCAACTCTCAACCGGTCAGAAACCATCATTGAAATACAAAAATTAGCCATTTTTTCAACATTATCAGGGTGCCATTTCAGTGATAACCTATTTTCAATTAACATCGTATTGGAAGGTTCCGAGTTTGAATGACAATTGACCATAGACAGACTGATAGGGAAATGATCTAAGCCAGTGACACATGAAATTACCCGAAAGTCCCTGATCAAATCGGCACCCAGACTGGATCAATAATCCTTCTCCCAAGGTGGTTAACAAACGTGATTTCTGCAGGTATATCATTACAGCACCGGCCGTTAACTAATATGAATCCATTGCACATCATGAAATTGGCTATAGACTTGCCTCTATCGTTCAGTTCAAGTTGCCTCCAGAATAGACCCTTCTAGTATTTTCTCGGAAATACAATTCAAAAATGAGATACCCAGTTTTGCATTCACGGCCCTCCTCCCCAAAAAAATAAAATCATATCTCGCGTTCATCCAGCACTGTTTGCAACTCCTTCAGGATAGTATCAATATCAAGGTTTTTTGTTCTAAAATATAAATTTCCTACTATAATTATGCTTAGCATCCCTCACAATCTTATTAAAAATCCAAAAATTACTTTTAGAGACACACTCACACGCTAGTGACTCGTTCGTAATTGTTAACAGTCCTCCACCGGCCGTTCCTTCCTTGTTATCTCTGGTTGCATTACTGCATTCACAGTTGTATCTGCTCAGTTCATCAGGAATCTTCTCAGGTTTCGGGTTTTCCATCATAGCCTCAGACAGACAGATAACCTCATAGGCAGGAAGATTTTCAAAGTCACCCAAGTGGCCAATTGCAGAGAGATTCCAAAATATCAAATTGAGATACAAAGTAGTTCCTGGGTTGTCTCTTAGTTGTTTTGGTGATCATGCAAGCCCTCCAAAGTGTTGAGAATATTCTCAACTTGCCCAGATAGGTTCACGTTCTTTGTTTTAGTTTCCAGTGAGCGAGTACATGGTTCAGGTATTGGTACAAGCTCATCCTTGATGGGGTGCAGGGATTGCCAAATTCCGTCTATCGAAAGTTGCAGGTATCTTAGTTTAGTTTTGTGGCCACTTTCACGAAGACCATATGCACGTGTCGTCAGACGCCCCATGATATCATTTTCATATGGAGTCAGGTCGAAGTCCATGTATACGGTGGTTCCCTTCACCTTGAACTTATTACGTAATACAGTGAATTTGGCCATAGAAACTAGAGTACGAGTTTGTCCACGTTTTGTTACTGGTAGACTTTTTATCTCGAGGATGTGATTAGCAGCATTGTAAGTTGTTGCAAGAAATTGTTTAGTCAAACCAGTAATATCGTTTTGATCTGCTATCAAACCAGTGATGATAATGTTTTTTTTCCTGTTTTCTCGATTAAGTTTTTCAATTTTTTTCAGTACGTCAGACATACGAACTCCATTTCTGATGTCGTCTGAACCGTTACTGAAATTAGAGAAAGATGAGGGAGGAGCCGCTAGGCTGTCATCATAACTTTTTTCAAAAAGTCAATTCTTTTATTAATTATCATCTCAGTAGCAACAATATCTTCAGCCAGTTTACATTGGGTATCTTGAATGTCTTTAAGCTGCTCATCTAGCTCCATTTTAAATGCATTCAGATTATCATTGTGAGATTTCGCTGTAGCCACAATAAGTGCATTCAGTTTCTTAAGTTCATCGGTATGTTTATTTTCCATCGAGATTAAGCGCTCCAGTATTTTGTCTATTTCAATAATTTCAGGGCAGCCCTTAGACTCAGCAGCAGCTGATAAAAAATCAAAATTTGTAAGAATCTAAGTCAAAATACGACGAATCGGAACCAGGCATGTCGCAAAGATTGTTTGGTGTCTTTAGAATTTGGGAACCAAGGCTCGCTTCGTGACAGTCTGCAACTATAGAAGGCGGGGATCAAGATACGCGATAGCGTATCAGGCCAAGTCCATGTTTCTTTTGAATTTCCCTCTCTCTCCCTTTCAGTCGGCCCGCATACGCTATGAGTATCTTTACGCCTCAGAACTTACCCCCTCCACTCCCACCAAATCATAAAAATTCATATAAAATTAACCGAAACTCCTAAGCAAAAATGATGCTTAGTTACATTATATAATGTATCCATTAGCTGTCCAATGTCACCTTCAATTTGTTTTTGTATCATCAACTAGTGCAAATCCGGTTCCATAGCAACGGACAATGCTCAATTTTATGGATTTTCGCGATATCATTATGATTATGTGTGACATGTTTCGCGTTGTGTTGGCAACCCTGTCAATCACTTCGCACTGCGAAGTTCCTACACTACCACGCAGTCGGTAATTTGAAAAAAAATGACATCGCCATTGTTAGCATGGGGGGGGGGGGGGGGAAAGTTGGAAGATAATTCAAACAATCATATTCGTATCTTTTCCTTTTTCAATGGTGAACAATGGTACCTTATTTATAAATTTTTGGTATGCGTAGTTTTTGCAAAAACAACTTATGAAAATATGACCCACAGTTAGCGGGGGGGATTGATGCAAAAAATCTGAAAAAATTAGTTGTGTAGAGAATTCAATGGTACACAATGGTAAAATATTATTAACGCTAAAAAAATTTGTTAACTATGGTCAAGTGCAATTTTTACTGATGGATTCTACAGTTCCGGAGTCTATCCTGAAGGACGAGTGGGGGTAAGGCCAAGTGAGAAAGGCGGAAATCCGAAAATGCGCTCGAGCGACAGAGGAGAGCTGTCAAAATCAACAAATTTTGAGTTTGATGCGTTAAACAATCAATACCATATTCACATGTAAATCCGAGATAATGTTGGACCATTTTTAGAGATTCAATGGAATATACGCGTGGAAGGGGGGAGAGGAAATCAGGATTAGTTAATTAACAATTTGAATTGTTATCTCAGGTGATGGTAGCATTTCTGAGTGTCACAAAACTTGGAAAAAATAGGTGGGCCTTCAGAAAGGGCAGTCTGGAGTTTTGCCATGACGTAGAAGTACAAAAAAGTTGATTAACAAACCATAATTAATTAATCACCAATTATTATTGTCATCTGAGGTGATCATGGCCTTTTTGAATGTAACAAAACTTGGACTAAATAGGTGGACCTTCAGAAGAGCTCTCAAAAGTTTTGTCACCACCTACAAGTGCACAAAAGTCAATTAGAAAATCATGATTAATTAATGAACGATTTTGATCATCATCTGAGATGATGATGGCCTTTCTGAATGTAACAAAACTTGGAACAAATCGGTGGTCATTCAAAAGGCTACTCTGGAGTTTTGTCACAACCTAGAAGTGCACAAAAGTTAATTAGATAATCATGATTAATTAATTGACAATTTTAATTTTCATATGAGGTGATGGTGACCTTTTTGAATGTGACAAAACCTGAAAAAAATAGGTGGTCCTTTAGAAAGCCACTGTGGAGTTTCGTCACCACTTCGAAATTGCACGCAAATTAAGTAACAAATCATGATTAATTAATTAGCAATTTCCATTGTCATCTGAGGTGATGGTGGCTTTTCCGAATGTGACAACACTTGGAAAAAATAGGTGGACCTTCAGAAAGGCCACGCTAGAGTTTCCATCACGACAGAAGATGTATCTTAATGAGAAGATAAATAATTAATTTCCATTGTCATCTAAGGTGATGATTGGTTTCCTGAATGTGAGAAAACTTGGAAAAAATAGGTGGACCTTGAGAAGAATCATATTTGTCTGATAGAAGACACCAACTTAGGGCAAATGCTTAGGTCTCTGAAGAGTTTGAGGTCACATCTGGTGTGCCGCAAGGGTCACACCTAGGACCCATACTTTTCATGTATACTGATGATTTGAAAATCTATCGGGAAATTACAAGAGAAGATGGCCGTATATTGTAATCAGACCTTAATGAGCTGCATAATTGGTGCTTAGCGACTAGTCTTAAACTGAACATCAATAAATGTGCCAGTATGTGTTTCTCGTGATCTCGATCTGGATCTTGCAGGCCTGCTGAGTTTTTCTTACGAGAACAACCTCTTCTAATTGTTGAGACTATTAACGATTTGGGGAGTGTTATGAACAACAAACTGAAATTCGCTGAATATATTGATAAGACTATCACTAAACCGTATCGTATACTTGGTCTAGTTCTTCGGTCTGGAAGGGAGAGTTCACCAATCCCCATACACTAGTTCACCCTTACTCGACCCTCATTAGACCGATCTTGGAATATTGCACGATTGTGTGCTGTCCCTATACTGCTGTCATTATCAAAAGACTCGAGAAAGTACAGAACAAATTCTGCCATTATCTGCTATCGTGGCTTCGACGAAGAGGACAAGAGTCATCTAAGAGAGGGTTACTTCATGATCTTCAACTGAGTAGCCTGACTTGTCGACGTCTACGAAATGATCTGTCGTTTTTCTACAAAGTAGTAGACGGACTGGTAAAATCTCCTGAGATACGTCAAAGTGTGGGTTTCTGCTGTCCAAGGCCTGGATTAAGAAATAATAATATCCGTTTACTTTATACTGTAAAAACTAGTAAAAATTATGTCCAAAAAGGCCCGCGTAATAGAATGGCTGGATCAGTAAATGATTATTGTATGTCACTAAATCTTTTTGGGTGTTCATATCAGACTTTTGCATCAAATGTTGAATCTCACATCAAAGACTGTGATAATCTGAAGTGCCTCGTGTGCAATTATAAAGTTACTTCTCAAACTTTGTTATATCGTACATTATCAGTAACAATTATATAGAAAACTACAAAAAAATACATAAATTATAATATTCCCGTTTGTATAAAGCCGATTGGTGGTAAAATAAATAAATACATAATTTCTTGATTAACGTTTGTGCACTTCTAGGTGGTGACGAAACTCCAGAGTGGCCTTCTGAAGGACCACCTATTTTTTCCAAGTTTTGCCACACTCGAGACACCAATCATCACTTCAGATGACAATAATAATTGTTGACTAATTAATTATGGTTTGTTAATGAACTTTCGTGTAGTTCTATGTCGTGAGAAAAAGTCCAGAGTGGCCTTTCTGAAGGCCCACACATTTTTTCCAAGTTTTGTCACATTCAGAAAGGCCACCATCACCTCAGCTGACAATGGAAATTGTTAATTAATTAATCATGATTTGTTAATTAATTTGCGTGCAATTTCGAAGTGGTGACGAAACTCCATAGTGACCTTCTGAACGACCAACTATTTTTTTCAAGTTTTGTCACATTCAGAAAGGCCACCATCACCTCAGATAACAATAAAAATTGTTAATTAACTAATCCTGATTTCCTCTCCCCCCTTCCACGCGTTATTCCATTGAATCTGTAAAAATGGTCGAACGTTATCTCGGATTTGAATGTGAATATGGTATTGATTGTTTAACGCATCAATCTCAAAATTTGGAGTTGATTTTGACAGTTCTCCTCTGTCGCTCGAGCGCATTTTCGGATTTCCGCCTCGCTCACTTGCCCTTACCCCCAACATAGCCTTACTCGTTCAACATAGACTCCGTAACTGTAGAACCCATCAGTAAAAATTGCAGTTGACCATAGATAACAAATTTTTTTACCGTTAGTAATATTTTACGATTGTGTACCATTGAATTCTCTACACAACTAATTTTTTCAAATTTTTTGCATCAATCCCCCCCGCTCACTATAGGTCATTTTTTCATAAATTGTTTTTGCATAAACTACGCATACCAAAAATGTATAAATAACGTACCATTGTTCACCATTGAAAAGGGAAGAGATACCAATATGATTGTTTCAGTTATCTTCCAACCCCCCCGCTAACTATTGTGAAGTGGTTGTACCCACCGTTTCATCATTGTAACCCTCTGGTGACAGAATTTGGAAGGTCTCCTGCGAAACTCCCTAATTGAAACCTAATGATTGTAGGTTGACAATTGAAAATCGCCAGTTAAGGATTGGTAATTGACAACTGAAGATTGAAAATTGCTAATTAAACATAGATGATAGAAAATTGACAATTAAAACTCGAATGTTGACAATCTTGAATTGATAAATGAGAATCCAGAATCGCTTGTCAACTGTAAATTTTCAATTGTTAATAGTCAGTGTCAATTTTCATAAGTTTCAGTTGTCAATTTCCAATGAGTGATTTTCAATTGTCAGTTTCCAATCTTCAAGATTCAATTTTCGATTTTATCCGATTGTTCATTAGTAATCGACAATTGTGAATTTTTATCTTCATAATCTTTAATTGTCAATTTTCCATTACTAGTTTGGATTGGTCAATTTATACTTGTTCGTTTCCATCATCAATGCTTAGTCGCCAATTTGCAATTGTAAATTGTCGAGTTTTCGTTGTCAAATCTCAGTTGCAATTGTTCAAGCGACAATTTTCACATTTCGATTTGAGTTGTTGATTTCCAATTTTCAATATTTTATTTTTCGTCATCAATTACCAATTGTCAATTACCAACATTTAATTGTTAATTTCCATTTGTCAATTCGTAATCTTCAAACGTCAATTTTCAATTGTGAGCACTCAAGTTTTAATTGGCTATTTCTCATTTTTAATTTTTAGTCAGTGATGTTCAACTGAAAATTGACAATTACCAAGTTGATATGTAGAAAGATGCCTGCCGGCTGAGAGCTGGTAATCTAAAATTGGCAATTAAGCCGAAAGATTGGAAACGGATATCTCAAAATTAATAACTCCAAATGGACAATTAGAAATTGATAGTTCTAAATTGAAAATTGGCTATGCAAAATCGGTAAGTAAGAACGGTAGATCGAAAAATGACAGATGAATACTGACAATCGGAAGTCAATATTTAAAAATTGAAGATTGCAAATTCAAAGTTGACAAGGGTAAATTGAGATTGTAAAATCGGTAATTGAAACTGGGGAGTGAGAGTTGAACACTGAGAATTAACGATGTTGCAACTTTCAACTGGCAATGTTCAATTGTTAATTTTCAATCGTAGTTATCAATTGCCAAGTTTTATTGGTAAATTTTCAATTGTTGGTTTTGAACTGTCAATTATCAGATGTCGATTTTTAATTTCTTTTTCATAACTCTTAATTGCCAAGTTCTGAGTGACAATTTTCAATCTCAATTTTTAGTTGTCAATCGTTAATTGCTAAATCATCGTAATTCCCATTTTTTAAATGTGAATTTGAATTTGAAAAATTTCAAAAAAATTTGAATTGTAAATTTCCCAATTTCCTAATTTAAATTGTCAATGTTTGATTTTTAATTGTTGATTTCCAGTCAGCAATTTGTAATTGTTAACTCTCCATTCTCATAATGTTTGCTTGTCAGTTTATTGTGATCAATTGATCATTACAAATTGACAATTGGAAATTGAAGATTGTTAATTTCAAATTCAATTTGTTAGTAAGAAGGTACATGATGTATGAAACGTTCATCCATGTATAAATAAATACTGTGAAATGGTATCGTTGAAGCAGAACACTTTTGATCACTCAAAGGCGAAAAAATTAGTGAAATCAGAAAAAAATCAAAAACTTTTTGAACAACATGGGCCAACTCCATGTTTTGAGGTGGTGTACAGCTCACTAGATAAGAACACTGAAATGGCAATATTCATTGCCATCTGGCTTCGAAAAAATATTGAAAAAACATATTGAAAAAATCGAACAAATATGAAAATACGCCAAGCTCATGAATTGCTCTGTAGTTAATCATAACGTCACTAATGCATATAATATGCACGTCAAAAACCGGAAAAATTGATCCAGAAGGAAAAAATTGGTGGAAAACAGCGTCAGAACCAACGGACTTGGTGCGGCTTTTAAAATGCATATCAAAGAAACAGGTAGTCCGTTGTATTACTCGGTTAGTAGCGTTCGTAGTGAACTATAATTGATAGACCTGAATACGTCTAACAGCAGCAAAACAATACATTATAGACTAAATAGATTATTCAAAAATGAAATACCCAACCTCGGTTTCAAATACTAGCGCACCGATTACTATAGAACAATTATTCGAACTAAAGACTCTGTGCAGGCCATATTATGGGAAAAATCTTACTTCAGGAAAGATCTTACTTCAGTGGACCTTTCATGCGGGGGAGACTAAGGAAAAAAATGAAAACTCCCGAGTGCCTTACACCACTATGACCGCTAGGGATGTTTTGAGAACTCCAATGAATTTGAATATTTTTTATTTCTAATTACCTATGGTCATGAAATATTCACAACAACCATAGCTATATTCGGGCAAGCATATTCAGGCAAATTGACGACATACATCATGTGGTAGTCGAAGGAGCTCATATAAGTGTATGACGTTTGGCAGTCGGAGGGGCTAATACATAATAACATCCACATGTGTTCAATCGTACATGATAATCTGGTACAGCCGAAAGCAGGTGTCACTGGTGGTGACACCAGGGGATGCGAAAGCGACACCTGGTGTGGAAGATGTGGGATCTGCTGATCTGGACCACATGAAAGCCTCGGTTGGGTCCGTGACTCGTGATATCGAGGAAACGCCTGAGAAAGTTGAAGGTGGGAGAGGCAGGGGATGACATGGTAGCCCCCGTTGTTCCGACCAGGAGGAAGAAGGATGAAACCCCCGCTTCGGAGAAGAGGCCCTCCAAGCGATATCGCTCGGGTCCTCAAGTAGGATCCTATGCGTGTGCAGCGTCGAATCTCCCCAGAGTGGCCATCGTGCATCGACGCTGCGAAAGGGACATCACGACGGAGGAGGGCACTCTGGTGAAACCCGGTAACGGGAAGTCAGTTGCTGACAGACCGGGCACCTCACATAAAGGGTAGGAAAAATGGCAGGCGGTTTGAAATTTATTCAAATCAACTTGCACAAGAGCGCCTCAGCAGCGGCAATGCTGAAACAGAAGATCATACGGGGGAACTTTGACGTCGCCCTGATTCAAGAACCTTGCACTTTCAAGGGCAAAATCAGGGGACTCAATGTGAACCAGGGTACGGTATTCTACGACACAGCGTGTGCCAGACCTAGGGCTGACATCGTGGTCAGGGATACCGCTGCGCTACCGTTATGGGAGCATGTAAATGCCGACCAAAGGGTAGTGAAAATTCAGGTGGAAGAAGAGGATACGAGGAGGACAATCGTGGTGGCGTCGGTGTACATGGGCTTCGATGCTCCGGACCCACTGCCTCCGGAGAGCTTTGACCGGTTAGTCAGTTTGCTGATTGTTAGCTGTGACGCTAATGCACATCATACAGTGTGAAGCCGGACGGACATCAATCTAACAGGCCAATCACTTCTGGAATACTTAATGGGAACAGCTCTGGACAGAAAAACAGAGGTAGGTCTCCAACCTTTGTTCATGTAGTTAGGGGTGAGGGAATTGGATTAACCTTAAGCAGTAGAGCGTGAATATCACAGGCTGACATGTATCTGATGATCCCTCTCTTTCGGATCATAGATACATTATTTTTAACGTTGACGGAAGGGTAACGCGGAGGGAACCCCATGAATTCAGGAATCCTAGGTCGACGAACTGGGACTCATACCTGGAGGACTTCGGTCTCGCTCTTGTTGACTTCCCTAGACGTTAAGGTTGTCCCTCGGAAATCGAACTGGCCGTTGAAATAATAATGAGTTCGATGACCGAGGTATACCACAGGAACTGCCCAGTCAAAAGACGAGGGAATAGGAACGTTGCTTGATGGAGCGAAGAGCTGGCCAAGTTGCGTCAACATGCTAGACGAAATCAGAATCGAGCGCGAAACACGAAGACGCGCAGACTCTGAGGTACCGAAACAGGCTCAGATCCGATATCGTGCCGCCGTCAGAGGAGCGCGGAAAAAATCGTGGCTTAATTTTGTGGCTGAGTTATCCACTATACCAGGAACGGCACGACTATGCAAACTCCTCTCTAGAGATGGTCCGACCTCCACTGGCTCCTTTCGAAGGGGTGATGGTTCATTTACCGAATCGGGGGAGGAGGAGTTAGTGGAGTTGATGGATAAGCACTTTCCGGCACACATCCGTCATGAGGAAGATGACCATGGCCATTGGGTTCTGTCCCTAACTAGAGGGACGAAACCAGACTGGGTCACTGCCTCTAGGATTGTGACACCGGCAAGGACTAAGTGGGCCATCAGGGGCTTTCAACCCTTCAAGAGTCCGGGCGTAGACGGAATTTATCTGATGCTCTTGCAAAAAGGGGAAGAAAGGATCCTGGGACCACTAATTAAGATTTTTCGCTCATGCATTGTGATAAGGTATGTTCCGACCCTGTGGCGGGAAACTAAGGTCGTGTTCATACTCAAACCGGGACGTAGTTAGCCGCCATGACAGGCCACTGCGAACTGCGTAGGCACATGTACATACTGGGCCTATCTGAAACCAGCATATGCCGCTTCTGCGATGGGGAAGAGGAAACTGCCTTTCATGTACTGTGCAAATGCCCAGTACTTGCTGTACGAAGACATCGGATATGGGGGGATACATCCTTGGAGGAGGAGGAATGCGGGCAGCTGGGATGCCGGGAGATTCCAAGCTTCATAAATGGCCTTGGAATATTCCTAGAGCCCGGTTATCGGTCAGCTTTTCGTTCTGTGGGAGACAAGAAGGGCCAAGGCCTATATCTCGCTCCTCACTTATAGTGCGCCCACAGCCCCTTTCATAATAATTATAGTAATAATAATTACTAATACTATTAAGAATTATAATTTTTTTTAAAATATTTCGACATTTTAAAAACTTTAAAAAGTCCATAATTTAGAACATGAACCGAAATTGGGGATATAACATATACCGCGCAACGATCGAGAAGTTATTGGTTCGACCCGTAGAGGATCATACCTACATCTCGTCTATTTAATCTTTGATGATAATCCATGTCATGAGATTCATATCCCAACATGAATAGTTATTCGTATTTATATACATTACAAGCTTACCCGGCGAACTTCGGTCCGCCTTCGATCCAATCAATAATTTGCTTCTCATTTTATTAATTCACATTTTTCCATATGAAAAATAAATAAAAACATTAAATATCTGAATGATTCTCTATTCTTCTTTTTTTTGTACACTTCATTCTAGTACCTTGGTATACACTACATGTTTTGTTTTGTTATTAGGTGCAAGAGCAAACAACGCAGATGGTCTTCCCACCCTTGAACATGCCACATATAATTGACCATGTGAAAAACATGGGTATTCCAAATTCAAACGACATACTTTTAAAGATTGACCTTGTGATTTGTTAATAGTCATAGCGAATGCAAGACGTACCGGAAATTGAAGTCTTTTAAACTCAAATGGCATATCGGTTGGTATCATCGGTATTCTCGGAATGCGAACTTCCTCCCCTTCAAATTTCCCTTTGAGTATCGTCGTGTAAATCACATTATTGATCAGTTTCTTTACCACCAAACGCATCCCGTTGCACAATTTTGGTTGGTTTATGTTTCTGAGCATGATGACTACGGAGCCAACCTTTAGTTGTAAATTGTGTGGTGGTAAGCCAGGTACATTCAAGGAGTTCAAAAATTCTATTGGATAGTTGGTAGCTTCATCTTCATTCGTTACACAGTCAATAGATTTGAATGAATACATTGGTCCAATGATCTCATTCTGAATCATGTAGTTTAGGTCATCTACATCTTTATTCTTCGCCGCTAAAATTGCTCGCTCACTCAACCATTCATTATTTTCGTAATTCATAATGATGTTTTGGAATACTTTGTTTATAAGGTCATCTTTCGATGAGACAAAGTTACAAAAATTAAAAGGAAATGAACTTAATCCGCTCGATTCGTCGACAGGTACTTGACCATTTCCGATATTCAGCAATTGCTCTGAAAAATCTTCTGCAGATGTATCAGTAAGCAAAGCAACTCTCATGTTTGTTAGCTGAAGTTTCTTCACATAGCGCCATAGATTCGATGATTTGAGGCAAGTGTTTATTTCGTCGGCAGCCGTTGATCTTGGAATTACAGGCAGTGTTTGCCGAAAATCGCCTGACAGTAAAATCATTGCTCCTCCAAAACATCTCGAGTCATTGCGTATATCTTTCAATGTTCGGTCAAGTGCTTCCAATGCGCGTTTATGCGCTATTGTGCATTCGTCCCAGATGATCATTTTCGATGCTAATAAAACTTTTGCCATTGCCGAGTTTTTCGAAATGTTACATGTTGGTTCTTCAATATTTTGAAGATTTAATGGCAATTTCAATGCTGAATGAGCCGTACGGCATCCTTCTAACAATGTGGCTGCTATGCCGGAAGAAGCAACTGCAACGGCAATGTTGCATCTCGCACGAACAGTGGCTGAAACTACTGACATGAGGAATTTTTTACCAGTTCCACCAGGGGCATCTAGAAAATATAAACCACCATTTCTATCATCAATTGCCTTCATTAATGTATCATAAGCTTCCTTTTGTTGATAATTCAACCGGGGTACATGTGTTTGAACTACTAAATTTACTTCTTGATGATCATATTCACGTTCACATTCCAATTGTTGATTCAATGCGTCATTCATTGCTCGATTTGGCGCTGGCATTCCTGACCTGACTAATAAACTAACGCACATCATATAACACATATCTTCGATCAAGAGTAAAGCCCGATTATGTATGTACTCATTCATCTCAAGATCTTCATTTCTTGAACTGACACGAATTTCATGTAAAATATCTTCGGACATACTATCCTTGTATTCATCCCATAGGAGAGATGGGTTTGATGGGAAGCATGTTGAAAGGATGATAGCAAACAGTGTACGTATCTGACTTGGTGATGCAGAGATGATGGCTTCAACGATTGTTGTATCCCAATGTGTATCGTTTTCTAGTAGATTGAGTTCTTGACATGCAGCACGATATGTTGGAAAATTATCCCGTTAACAGTCCCTAGTGTCTCAAATGACGTTGGCCCACGCATCTTTACCAGCAACATCCGCAAATAAAAGCATTCATCATTCTTTGGGTGAATTGTATACATGCGACCAAGAGCATTCGAAGAACGCATATCCGGATAGCCACGAACCACCTCGCCTTGCTTCCGTCGTTGAAATTTCTTCGATGAAGCATTCCAAGTGTAATAACGTGGCATCTCTGAGTACAGCAAAGTTCGTGCAAACGGATCGCTTTGGCAGATCGAAAAGAAACTCGTCAATGTTGTCGCTGGAGGTGTTTCAGCGCGTTAAACAACATTCGAAGCCGTGAAATAAACTCGTTGACCATTCTCCAGATGGACCACCAAATGCACAACAGTAGGATGACGTTCGTGAATAGGGAATGCGAATATACGCCAAATCGCTTCATTACAGTTCACATAACGACCACGTTGATATGGCGAAATTTCATCATTGGTATTCAATGATTGCATTCCAAAAGCCGCCATATCGCTTCGTTTCGTGACATACTTGCAAATGTATTTGATGGACTTTACTGAATTGCAGTGCTCAACGTTGCAATGTGTCTTGAACGTTTTGGAAAGAAGTGGCGAATATGGAACAATCCAACTGTTGTCAATAACGCAATCGATTCTTTTCACTTTTGTTATGATAGTTCGACCGTTATCATCTGGTGATCGACGCCGATACAGTGGATAACCATGGTTGCCAGTGACGGTCTCCGCCGTAATTGAGGATTGATTGCGCCACACGGTCCATGAATCATATTTCTAATTACAACGTCATGTAGGTCTGGATCTGCTTCGTGATCAGGAATCTCTGCACATATGATATCATCTATTTGGTCTGGTTGAATTCTCCACTAACCAAATAAGAATGTGTGCGTGTGGCAATCCTCGTTTTTGCCATTCGATGGAATATATCCAGCATCGAGTATCTCCGAAAACGCGTTGTTCAACAATGTAGTTCATCAGTGCCCGTATTTTTTGTCTAAATACACGTGCTGTGATGTCGTGTCGATCACTTGATGTTTGTTCGGGAAGCAACAATTGAACAATATCTATCAATTTTGGATCACAGGTAAAAGTAATGAAGAGATCACGCCGACCGTAATGACGAACATATGTCATTGCATTTTGCGCATATTCATGCACATGACGTGAACTACCTATGTATGTTGCCGGCAGAATAGTTAATCTGCCAATATTATCTGCATTTCCTGCATAACCAATTGCATCCTGTAAATGGATATACTCCTCAGAACGCAGTTTGGCTTGGTTCATTCTGATGAAAGTTAAACGCTCCGTTTCTATTTTGACGTACATATCCACGCAATACTGCTCCAACAATCTACGAAACCGCAGCAAATAGTTTTCTTCATTTTGACGAATCATCAAACGATATGCGTAATAATTCATTGAGCTAACTTTCTTTGTAGTTTCTTCTCCTGTAATTAAAATAATAAATTTGTTTTCTATCCTTATAAATGTGTTAATATAATTTTTTTCGAATCAGTTGTCTATCTTTCTTCCAAATTTCTCTGTACAATCGACCCTAAATTATTTTTGGTACTATGCAGTGCTTTTTTTTCCTGGAAACTAAAACCAAACTACTGAATATGTACGTCATGTGAAACTATGCTATTGATACTCACCCGTCGATGTATTGATCATTTTGATATTAAAATAATATCCATCTTCTCCTTGCCAAAACATCAGCGAGTGTTGCAACGTGTCATATGAACGATGCGTTTCATATATTTGTTGCAGTTGTCCATTATCGCGACGTGTTAGCACAATATCGCGTCTTTCCACATGTTCACCAACAATCAGGATGGCAACTTCATCTATTGTCGGAGTGTTAAATGTGCGTTCGTGTGTTCCATATGGTCGTTTATCTGCTCTGATCACGACTTTGTAGTCATCATTTGGCATGCACTCTAAAGCACTTTTGAACAATCTCACCAACGCATGATGTTCGTGAAGTAGTTTCTGCAAATCTTTGAGAATTGTTCTTTTCATTGCTGCATTGATCTCTTGAGGTCTATTAAGTTGTTCTTCCATGTTGTGCATGACGGATATTTGTAAAAATTTATGCTCTGCACCTTGGAGAGGCTGCATTGATCCAATTCGATGGTGAATCTGTCCTTGGATCTTCAAAATAAAAAACAAAGAAAGTATTACCTATTTCTAAACACTTTTTGCTTATTTGAAAACATACTACGTACAAATAAGTGTATGAACCTATTTTTTTACTTTCAAAATCACGTAGTTATTATTCTGTTTCGTTTCAGATGGAAAGATTGAAAAAATGATGAAAATAATCTTCAAAAATGAAAGGAATTTTTCTCAATAATGAATAAATTAATGTGTGAATAAAATTAAAGCACATGAAGAGGAGTGTCCAGAGCACTCTAACCGTCTGCATGAACTCAAAATTGATAGTTTTATCAATTTTTTATTTATTTACTTATTAATCAACTGCAATGACCGAGATTAATGGCCCCTATACCTATATTTTTCTACTGTATTTTGTGTAAGACCAATAATTAATCAATAAATACCTTGAATGTCGGATTGAACCCTTAACCTTCGATAATGTCTGCCCCAAATGAGGTCATTTGGAAACAACTATTGTATTTTTTTGTGTTTTCAAGGAAATGACGTGATTCGGGGGTGTCGCCACAAAGCAATGAATGCAATGGGTCAGGTGGTGGATTCAATAATGGCAATTTCACTTTTCCACTAAGGCAGCACGATCCTGGCGTTTCCCCGTCAAACTTCAATGCACTACAATGCTCGCAAATAACGTCCATTGGCCCAATGCAAATGCTAGGGTGCAGCAGTAATCAATGATGCAATCGTATCGAAACGCTGCTCGATTCAAATCACAACATGATAAACCTCTTCTTGTGCGTCGAAAATTGTCTATTTCTTGATTTCGGTTGTTCGCTCGACGATTTCGCATTGCCAACCGAGCCGTTTCATGGGCTACTTCACTTTGCTCTTGTGATTGCGAAGCACGAAGTCGATTCATAATAAGGCGGCACTCTTCACGGGCATTTACGTGTTCTTCTTCAGTCCTTTCATTCACAATGTTTCGTTTCCTTCTTGCGCTACGGCTTTGTCGGTAAAGATTCGTTCGTCTTGCTCTCGGCATTGTTAATTATAATTCAAAGATTATATATATAGAACTCAAATTAATGATTATTACTGCTTATTTATATGTCATAATTTATAAATTTCTAACCATACAAATTACGTTGGGCTGTTTTTTACGTTTTCTAATTCCAACTCAGATGCGTTTTTGTCATATCACGTTCCATCGAGACTTGCATTCTATTCAATTTTACCTTTTAATAATGTCACATCACACGGAAATGCGGTCGAACAGCATCGCATGGGAACGCGTTCGAATAGAATAAAAAGTATCCTATAGCAGTTTCCTGGTTCTAAGCTACCTCTGTACCAATTTTCAGCGAAATCGGTTCAGCCGTTCTTGAGTTATAAGTGGCACAACTAACACGACTTTCTTTTATATATGTATAGATTTTCAATATGATTGGTTATATTTCGTTGCTCTCATGAATACAATTTACAATAGGATTATGGTAGCCAAAATATGAAATAAAATTTTTGCATTCAAGATTACGGATATTTCGAGCAAAAACTGCGTCGAGCGTCGTACCCTGTTTCGTAGTAGGATCGTGTCTATTTTTAATCCAAAAATTCAATGAAAAATTAGCTTTGAGAAAGTTGAGAATTGGTTCAGCGTCATCCAATGGAAAGTTGACATTGAACTTCTCCGCAAGGATAACTGTCCAAGAAAGTTGTCCAAGCATTTGTGCAAGAGCTTTACCAAGAAATAGTTTGATATCACACATTGCCGTATTTAGTGAGATCTAAACTGCAATTAGTATCAATTTTTGATCCATATTAGCATTGTTTTGGAATTTGCATTGTACATCACAGAGGTCTCCAATTATTGGTGAGCTGCATACACTTATATCACCGTCCTCGGCATATGGCGCTGTGATGTGTAAATGAAGACTTACAATGTGCAATTTGGCGTTTTTATTATGATATATAGCATCACCAGCATTCCTCCTCGCATTCTGCTGAAATCTAACAACAAAATCGAAATTTGGCACCGGTACATTAGGTTCGCTGTTTTCATAATAGTTCCTGATAGCATCAAAATAGTGGAATATTTGAGTACTCTATCAGTGAGACCTTGAACATGAGCGGGTAAACTTTGGCAATTGAATGATACAATTGATAGGCCTGTCCTCGATGTAATGAAGTCAAATAATTCTTGTTTTAGCAACTTGAGAGAATTTTGATGTAATCTGGTCATTTCATTACGTAATGCGACACAGGAGCGATCATTTTAATTAACTGCCATTTCCATGATAAAATTTCTTTTTTTTTTATTAACTGGAACTATATACAACCCTCCTATCAATGTAGCTCTGGACATTGCGACATAAACCAGCGGTAGAGATTGTGATTTCGCGTAATAGTAAACCACTTCGTCAAATAAGCCGCCTTGAGACTGGTGCATCGTTAAGTCACAACCTGGAGCGAGTGGAAATTGATTTCTTTTAGCTGAAATAGTTTTGTGTCTGTCGAGATAGTTGCATTACATCGGCCAATACGGACAGCTACGCATTATAATCGAACGTGCTCCCGCTTTTAGTCCAGTTTTTCTGCATGGGGGAAATAACAGCCAAACTCGAGTGATCTCTCCATTGGCATTCTGTTCAATATGGTCTAGTTGACCCATTGCACCATTTGCTAAACCATCAGTAATATCAATGTTCGTAGTTATTATATAATATTGCCGAGGGACGAGTGTCAAACTCAAAGCAATCCACCTGTATCAGCTGCTAGTGGCTCATTCTCCAGCGCCCGCTGCGCATGGTCTCGTTGTTCATCGTCTCCACAACCTGAAATGAAATCTATTGCCTCAGAGATATCGACTGATGCTGCTGATTGTCTAAAACGGATCGATTATACGGATGTACAGTTTTATTGGAGTATGCGAGACGTATGCCATGAGGACATAATTCGTTGGCCTCCGCTTCTACCACAACTTTAGACTCCAGTAGCACTATTTCTTTAGGTTCTAGTCGATGTCCGTTGCGAATTTTTCTCAAAATTGTTGAGAAAGTAATGTTGGACTGACGCATAACTTCCGTGAGCTCATGAAGTTTAAATGAACACCACGTTTATTAACCAATGTAATGCTTTGATTGTTTGAGTATTGCTCTAGTGTTAAACCGTGGAAGTTGCCTTAAATCCCTAAATAACATCATATCTAATCCTCCAAACGGCTCCGCGGAGTTGCCAGTTATCAACTTCAATCTTCCATCAACTCGTTCCAAAAATTCTGCTCCAATCATGCTAACTTCGTCGATCACTACTACTCTAACATGTTGGAATAGCAATCGGAACTCATGCAACACTTCTGCTGATAAGTGATCACCTCTGCCAGATTTCGCAAAGGCAAACCGTGGAGTGTAGTTCCATTAATTGCAAAAGCAGCTTCTCCGATGGAAGCACATGTAATATAGGCATTAGAGTAAGCATTCGTTGATCCATATTTATTATAAATTTCAAGAATGAACCAAACGACACAAGTTTTAGCACATCCATCTGGACCAGTCAAGAATACTCGCACCGATTGAGACTGTTGAGACGTCAAATGAAGGATAGTTCTCAGTAAGATTGAGCGTTGAACTGCATTTGTGTTCTGCATAAGTTGATAAAAATCGTGACTTGACATCGCAGTATTTGTTTTGAGTCGGTGTCGTGCGGACGCATGTCTACCGCTCTCTGCGAAATATAAATTTCAAACGTACAGGGCTTATAGTACAGTGAAATTCTAAATCGAGTAAAAGTTTTAGCACAAAAGTGTCAAAATTAAAAAACCTTAAAATGCATTTGCCCCCAGAAAGGAAAGCCAAAATGAGTCCTCCGATGGAAGATCCTAAAAAAACGAAAATAGCCGTTACGAATCCTTCGACTAGTGCGAGTTCCGTTCTCGCTTGCCTCGCCAAACCTTCCGACACTTCTAATGGACCTCAAGAAGCTCCAAAATAAACTTCTGTCCCTCCAATAATCATCGAGAATGAAAAACTGAAGACAAAAAAATTAATCAATTTTCTGCAAAGCAACGCCGCAGATAAAAATGTCAAGATGAAATTTAATGGAAAAACCACGATCGGCCATATACGAACGACCGAGGACTACAACAAAATCGCAAGTATCCTGAAAAGGAAAAACATCAATTTTTTCACTTTCGGTCTTAAAAGTGAGCGACTGAAAAAATATACTTTGAAAGGGCTTCCAAGCCGTTTCTCAGACGACGAAATTCAAGCCGAGTTATCAAAACACGGCATCAACGTACTTTCTGTTCGCCAGTTCGTGAAAGTAAACAAAAACGGTGACACCAAAGAAAACAGGCCACTACCGATCTTCGCTATCACGGTTGGCCCTGAAATAACCTTGAGCAGCTTTGCTGCTATTAGAACTATTTTCTACCACACTTACAAAATAGAAAAGTTCGTGAAATCTGAGCAACCGACCCAGTGCTACAGGTGCCAACGGTTTAACCATGCAAGCCAACACTACAACCTGAACCTCAGATGTGTAAAGTGTGCGTCAAACCATGACGTCAAAGCCCGCACTTCGAAAACTCTCAAGTGCGCGAACTGCGGATTAGCCCACACGGCCAGTTACAGAGAGTGTTCCATGCGCCTAAAATTCATGCAAACTCAGAAAAAACGAGCACAGTCGGCCAGGCCCAGAATAGCGCCATTGGAATTGCCCGCTACACCTCACTTGCCTGCCACACGGTACTCGGCCACGATCCAGAATCTGGAAAGGAACATTCATTTCCTCCAGTCGCCTGCAGTTCCAGTGCCTAGTCCGATTTCTACTCCCAACACGTCCAGGCCAACCTACGCTTCTTTCTTCCCAACGGTGGAAACCTCGAGAAGGAACGTGGCCGGACCCACTGCTGAACATAGGATCATCCCAATGGAGACACATGTTCCAGAATCATATTTAAGTACGACTAAAAATTATATTAATACAGCGAAGCAAGTCCTGGACGAGCTAAAAACCCTCAGAATCCCCGAAATCCTCTCAGATCTCAAAGATATGATCTCTAAACTCCAGAGAGCTGACACCCCCATTGATAGGATCACAATCATCGCATCCTATGCTCACCTATTCTCACCCTCCTCAGAAACACCTACGATTCCCCCGCAAACATAACCAACATATTAGCAATTAATATTTTTGCGCTCAAGCCCAATCTCCACGAGTTATCACACATTGTCCATAGCAATAACATTCAAATTTGTCTAATTTCAGAGACTAAGCTAAACAGCAAAATGAAGAAAATAAACTTTCCAAACGTCCCGCGGATCAGGGAAGACAGAACGGCCAAAGCAGATGGTGGTGTTTCAGGGGCGCTCTACAAAACCTTGAGACAGAACACTTCTGCATGATCTCCTGTCGCTCACCGAATACGTAGGAGTAGAGGTCCAAGTGGACAATAGAATAACGAGATCTACTCAATTTATAATCCACCGGATGTCTCACTAGATACAAGTCTTTTGAAGCACCTACTCTCCGATAGTACTCCAACAATTATTGTTGGAGACTGCAACGCGAAGGACACTGCTTGGACCTCTGCTAGGCCGAACGAATCAGGTAAGATTCTCTCAAATTTTTTGACGGAACAAAAAATCAATCTGCTCTTTCCAGACGTTCCAACTCATTACCCCCATAATTCTAACACTCCTAGTTCTATTGACCTTTTATTAAGTAACAACATCTCTATCATTAATAATTTCACCACTCTCTCCGAATCCCCATCCGATCACTTACCACTACTTTTCTCCCTATTCGGCAAACCAACCTCACCAGAGCCATCAAAAATTTTGAACTACGCGGAAACCAACTGGAAAAATTTCGAGGACATCTTAAATGACGAGATTTCTACACCAAACCCGTCATGTAATAACACTGAAGCAATAGATAAACACATAACAAATTTCACTAAAATCATTAAAACAGCCCTGGATTCCGCCGCTCCCATCCGCTCATCCAGATCCACCCATACTCCTCTGCCATCCGAAATAGTCTCCTTAATAAAACTCAAAAATTATATTAGGTCAAGATAAAAAAATGAGACTTAAATTAACCGAATGGTAACAATCATGTTGGGAGAACAAACTTAGAGACATAAATTAAAAGGTCACTCTATTTGGCGCGTAGCAAAATATTTTAATAACACCGGCAAAACCAAAATTCTCACACTCAAATCCAATAACACAATCTACACGGAAGACCATGACAAGGCTATTACACTTTGTAAACACTACGCAAATGTCCACAAATTGTCGGCCTCCCGAGAAAACAAATCTTTTGAACAACAAGTCACTGGTCATGTGAACAAAACTATCCTCAAAGCACCTATTGAAACTCCCATTAAATTCCTCACAAATGCCCGCGAAATCATTTCCGCCATCAAAACACTCAAACGCAAATTATCCCCGGGTGTGGGTAACATTGTGGATAAGATATATAACGCATGCCTCCTTAAACAATATTTCCCGGAACTCTGGAAAGGAGCGGTGGTCATACCGATTCTCAAGCCTGGCAAGCCCCGCTCGTATCCGGTGAGGTACAGGCCTATTAGCCTCCTACCAGTATTGGCTAAATTTTTGAGCGAATAATTTTAGCTCGTCTCAAAAAACCTATAGAAGAGTTACAACTAATGCCTGAGAATCAATTTGGATTCCGCTCAGAACACTCGACCTGCCACCAGCTGGTCAGAATTACAAAGGACATAAAGTCCGCGAAAGATCGGAAAGAAGATGCCGTTCTTCTTCTCCTGGACAGCGAGAAGGCCTTTGATTCTGTTTGGCCCGCAGGCCTTATATATAAACTCAACATCTTAAATGTACCGAAGTATTTATGTAAAATTTTACTATCATATCTTTCAAGTAGATATATTCGAGGTCGAGTCGAAACTTCGCTTTCGGATAAAATTGAAATAGTCGCAGGGGTCCCACAAGGGTCTATCCTCTCCCCCGTACTCTTTAACCTGTACATTGCTTCTGTATTTAACAGAATTCCTAGAAATGTATCTATCCCTGGTTATGCTGATGATATCGCTCTGTGCTCAGCTAGGAAATCGATCAAAAAAAGCTGTTAGAAGAGTGGCCAAGAGGAGCTGTTTGGTTCCTGGTTCAAATCCCCCATAGGGCGAGAATTTTTTCGGAATGTCTGATGAGCGGGAGGTTGCTCATAGAGTAGCCGCCTGTACCGACACAGGTTTCCTGTGGTTTTCTGTATCTTATCATGCGAATGCTGGGCAGCGTATGGTCCACAAGCCCACATATCCATAATCGATCGAAGGCGATACAGATAATAAAAAAAAAGACATCAGATTTTCTCTTCTTTTTGCAACCGCTTGAACCGTACTCAACGTGGCCAAACGCATCATTGACTTCAGAGTTGGCATCAGCGTACATATTATCGAAGGATGCAGGTCGGTGTTATTAGGAACTTGCTGATCGGTGTTCTATACTAACAGTTCCTCCTCACGATATAACTGTTGACACAGCCTCAATGTTCCTTCAATGTCGATGTTGCACTTAAATTCTCTCCGACGTTGTAGCATGATCTCTTGGTTTTCAGACTAAATTTGAAGAAATTTAGTTTCAGCGAGAATTTCGTTTTCTTCATCACGAAACGGTGTGTGTAGTGTTATCATCTCTGTTTTATATTCATCGAACTGAGTGGTCATATTATAACTTACGTACCTAATAATTTTTGGTCCACTTGACTTCCCAACCTTTCCGTTGTTATCCCAACCGTAATGCGACGCAAACTGCGGGAGAGTGAGATCATTCAATCCTTCAGATCGCCGTTCATACTTGTCGAACACATTGCTCTTCCAGACATCTGTGCTCCTATCACTCAGTTCTACTAATTTTGTTCGTTCCTCCTTAATGCGTTGACGATCTGTTGCGCATAGCCATGATATTGGTATGAAAGTTATTGTTATTGATGATTCTGACATTGGCTTACGCAGAAACGACCAAGCAGCTTCTTGACTGGACATTTCCACCGCATTTAAAATATCTGAACTCATATTTTTTTGTCACGTCAACCACATCAAAATTTGGCAACTGCTCTGCCGTCTTGAGCATTTTTTGGTGTAGATTACTTATCTCTCGATTTGATTTGCAAACATGATTGACAACATACATCGTACAGGAATACTCATCTAATATAAAGTGTATATCCATATTTGACTTCAAAATACTGAATATAAACGGATTGAAAGGATTTTGCCATTTTTTCTCTGGCTTGCCTTTTAAGAAAATGCGTGGCCGAGTTATTCCTGCGCAAATTATATCATAATAATGCTCATCTGAAGTAATTGCATTTTTCTCATAAAACTCATCGATATGACTATAATCTGTACTTTCGTAATTCGATTTAATTCTCTTATAATGATCAGAATAACCCGCAAAACCTGGTTCTTCTTTCTTCAATGTGCTTTTGTGTAACCAATGTAATTGAGCTGCTTCTTCTTCAGAAATGACTTTCCATATCTCATTTGTTGTAATAATTAAAGTAATGGCGTCCATCCGATTTCATTGGCACTATAGGTTAGAAAAATTGTGGGCTTACCGAGTTGACGCAATATAGCGATCTTTTTCTCGTTGTGACCAATAATACACGGAATTGGGAATCGATTTGAGACAAGCTAAATTCGTATCAAGACATTTATCAATCCATTGTTCCGATCAAATTGGTTCTGCCGTAATTTTTGTGCCTTTGTGGATATGTTTGAATGCTATTGTTAGAGCTGAAGAAACACGAAGTCTCAGATTTTTAGCAGCCATCGAAGGTAAATGAGGAGGTGTTACACCTCTTCTGTCAGCTCGCCTTATTGCACTCGTAGCCATTTGAGAAGAAGTAGCATTGAATCGATCTCGAAATTCTGACATCCTGATGTTCAACGGGCGTCTCCTCAAATATTCACAAGCATCTGCTTCATAACTGAGTCAGTTTAGAATTCTCAAATCTCCGAGTTTTCGTTGTGATACTGACAGGGGGCACACTGATTAACCGGGGTATATTAGAGAATAATAAATTCAGGACGCTGAGCTGCAATAGCAAATCGGGAAATTTTGTTTGTGCCTCGATGGGGCACATGCTCACCTCACTAATTTTTTACGTTGTGTGTCTTCGTACAGTCACCGTCCGTATCCTTCCCACTTAAAAAATTTATAATTGAAACTGGTTTTAAAAGTAATTTAAAGTAATAGTATTCCAAAGATATCGACTCACTCCGCGCGATAGACAGCTCATTCCAGGCATCACATTTTGTCCAGCGATGGATTGGAGAACCCTCGGAGTTCCATACATGGCTCCCAAGCAACTACTGAACGACGAAACGTATAATCCGGCGAGTAAAAGTATCTTGAAACTGGAGACAGTCGATGAAATCATAAAATCATTCAGCAAAGCTGATCTGGTGCACGTCGAGGCCAGGAACACGGAAAATACAAAATAAAGAACTGTTCTGAAAAATCAAAAAGTCTTTTGAACATACAAATAGATCCCGAAGAGGCGTTTCATCAAGTTTGAATTTTTCACAAAAGTATGACAAAAGTCTCAAAATTCCGGAACTATGGTAAAATTCCAGAGTTTCGTAAATTTCCAAAATTCTTGGAAGATTCTCAGTTTTGCATTTTTTGAATTAGGAACATGCTTCGAATTTCCTGAATCTTGCAATTTTTTGAATTTCTGAAATAGTTGAAGGTTTCAAGATTTTAGGACTTAATCATTTTTAACTTCCCGATTTGTCGGGAAGTTATTTTCATACTACCCAAAATCCAAATTGATTGTTTCATCATGTAACTAGAGTTTTAAGTATACCAAAATGATCTCCGACGAATTCTGAGTTGGCATCTATGTGTGTATGTATGTGTACAAAATTTTGCGCAACGATTTCTCATGCACGAATGGAGTTATGGAAGTTATGCATGTCGGGTTCGAAGCGCTTCCATATAACTAAGAATTGATTACATTTTGGATGAATTTGGTGCAGTATATATCTTGTTATTGACAATTGCAATTGTTCATAATGTTTTACTGATAAACTATTAGGGTTAGCGCAAAATTGATATAAACAAATATATTTAACGAAGGGTGGACCCCTTTTGTCGATATGATTGAGCTGAGTTATGGGAATGTACTCTCCCTTTGCATTGTTACCAATACCTTACACATGGCGCGCGCGCTTTTTTCAACGGGACATTCAGTTACAATCTGATGAATTAGGCAAAAGTTTACTCCACCCATTTATACCGAACTAATATGAAAAATGGTGAATAAACCAACTATCTAGTGAGACACAGGTGACTTTTTAGTGACATCCAACTATTAATTGCAGAGTGAAATAAGTATCCATTGCAAAAGAAGTATCACAGACAAAAAACACAAAAATATACTAGTAGGTGGGATGTATTTGTGCCCTCAGTGAGGACACAATGCAAACTTCCGGATTTGGTAACTCGAGTTTTCGAGATCATGTCTGTTTGAACAATTTATGAGACTTTTCACTTCAGTATTTACTGATTTTTTTGTTCATTTCTCTATATGTCGCTGCTTTTTGTGATTTTTTTCATAATCAAGAGATTACTCCCTCTTCCACGTGAAGCCATTTACTTCTCATTAGAGTCTTTGAGTCTCATTGAAGCATTTTAAACGTACGAATATACGAAGTTGAAGTTCAATAAGTCCGTAACTCTGGCTTCACTCGACTTCACGTTAAATGGCAGCATTGATACACAAAAGTGATATTCAAGTATTATATTCTGAGCCGGTCCATGTTTACGGTAGACACCATTTTCTGCGATCGCCGACGCCATCTAGTCTCCATTCATGCAGTCATCACATGAATTATTTTTTCTAACGGCTTGACCACCTTAATTATGCACATTATGGGAAAAAGTCAAACGACATTAAATGTGCATCTTTGTATGGGGAAGAATTTATGTTAATAAATTTTTTCCCTAACTCCAACCGTTTACGAGATATAGCGCTATGAACAATTGAAATTGTTAATAATAATATATATTCTGAATCAATATCTATCAAAAACTAATCAGGGCTAAGTTGCATGAAGACACATCGATCGAGACCTCGATGGCTTGGATTAGTGTATCCATTCGTGAGAAATCGTTGACCAAAATTTAGGGCACATACATACAAATATACACACACACACAGACATTGACTTGAGTCGGGGCTTTGGCGTAGTGGTAGAGTAGCCTACTATTCCGAAGGTCCTAGGTTCGCGCCCGGCCGCCGGAGAATATTTTTTCAAAACATTTTCTCATGGATTCCGACCGATGCAGGAACTTCCGTGTGCGCTATCGGCGGTACCCATAAAATGAGACCGCCCGGCCGAGCGGGAACCTAACCCGACGCAGGGAGGGGGGGGGGGGGTGGGTTCCATCATAGGCGCCAGCCATCGTAGCACAGGGGTTTCTGGAGGTTTACCCTGTGTTTAGAAATAAAATGGCGAAAGTCGGCCCCAGCCGCATGGGTGGGTGTCCGGTACGCCCCCTGAAGGAATGCTTACACGGCCGCTACCGGGGGCGTGGAAATGAGAGGGACGGAGGGAAAAAAAACACAGACATTGACTCAGAATTTTTCGGGGATCATTTTGGTTCCGTTAAGACACCAGTTACAGGTCGAAATGAAACAGTTCGATTTCGGGGTGATTACAATAACTTCCCGATGGGGAAGTTTAAAAAAAAACAAAACAACACACATACAAACACTTCTCGGAAAACGATTCAGAATGATGTGAAACGTCGAGAAAAGTGAAAATTTCACTTTCGATTTTCGGGGTCATTACAATAACTTCCCTATATCGGGAACTTAATATAGATATATGTATACATACATATATCGATATATTGCATTTCCCCCTGTTCCATTCTCATTCACGTTCGCGACACTCACTGATCCTATATATTGTTCTTTAATTGACCACAACTCCCTAAATATGAGAATTACGAAAAAAAATTACTCAACATAATATGTGTAGTTTTGCACTAGGAACAACTTTCCTCATATACATTTTTCGCTACCTCCAACCGTTCGCTCAGGAGAATGTTATGAACAATTCAAATTGTTATTAACAATATATAGGCTATACCAATCTTCACCAAAATCTAATCAACTCTAAGTTACATGAAGACGCTTCGATTGCAATTTTCATAAATCCAAAAGCTTCATTCGTTCGCGAGCAATCCGGGATCAAAATTTGGCCAAATACATGCATACACACATACACACACACACACACAGACGTCGGGGCTTTGGCGTAGTGGTAGAGTATCTGCCTACTACTCCGAAGGTCCTAGGTTCGCGCCCGGCCGCCGGAGAATATTTTTTCAAAATATTTTCTCATGGATTCCGACCGACGCAGGAACTTCCGTGTGTCCTATCGGCGGTACCCATAAAATGAGACCGCCCGGCCGAGCGGGAACCTAACCCGACGCAGGGGAGGGGGGGTGGGTTCCATCATAGGCGCCGGCCATCGTAGCACAGGGGTTTCTGGAGGTTTACCCTGCGTTTAGCAATACGATGGCCGAAAAATGGCGAAAGTCGGCCCCAGCCGCATTGGTGGGTGTCCGGTACGACCTCTGAAGGAATGCTTACACGGCCGCTACCGGGGGCGTACAAATGAGAGGGACGGAGGAAAAAAAAAGGAAGAAAACACACACACACACACACATGAATGTGTGGAGCTGGTGAGAAATGACACCCCGGTAGGCGGAAACTCTGCCACGGATGAAGCGTCGAATTCCGTAACGGAAAATGATGAAAGTGTTTGGGAGAAAGGCAAGAGACGAAAAACCGTAAATTGTCCCAAAACCCCCCAGGAGCTACGCACAGTAATCTTCAGTCAAAGAAGAAAATAGCCACCCGAGCGGATGGGCTGATGATTCGACCAATGGCTAAAGATATGTACTTTGAAATTTTAGGCTGAATAAAGAAAGATGAGAGCATTTATGCGGCTAGCACATGCGTAGATAAAATCCGCAAAACAGTCTCAGGAGATGTTCTATTCATCCTTGCCAAAGGAAAGAAGCAACAGGTTATTGTACTAGAGAAGGCTCTGGTTGGAGCCTTCAAAAACGTTGCAACAGTCCCCAACAAAGGACCTCAACAAGAACTGGAAATTAAGGATCTTGATGACGCCGCGACCAAAGAGGACATTCTTGATGCCTTGAGACAGGCCGATGGCGCGGACAGTGATATTCCATTGAGCGCCATCAGGTTTCTTCGCAAGTCATACAGAGGGACACAATCGGCCTCCGTAGTACTTCCTACGGCGACTGCAAGGAACATACTGAGTAAGGGCAGTAAGATACGGATAAGCCTGGTATATGCCCGTATCATGACAGTCGCAAGGCCACTAAAGTGTTTCAAATGCTGGCACTACGAGCATCTTCCCGTTCATTATAAGAGCTCAATGGGCCGATCAGAACTGGGCCACGAATGCGGCGAAAAAGGACACGAAAGCTCTGAATGCAAGGCGCCCCTCAAATGTGTTCTATGCGTCGAACGGGAACCCATGAAGGATCACGCCCATATAGCTGCTACTATCAAGTGCCCAGTCTATCAGAGTGCACTTCAGAAGATCCGTACGAAACCATAGCGCGAGTGTTGCAAGTGAACCTTGCCCACTGCGCAGCCGCCATTGGTCTTGCCATTTGGTCTTGCGGTGCTTTGCCGTTTGAGCGATACGAGGGTGACCAACGGTCTGGATTTGTGGTGTCCGAAGTGAATGGTATCTATTTTTATAGCTCTTATGCACCACCAAGCCTTTGTTATGAAGACTTCACAGCATTTCTAGATAGACTCGCGATGGGTGCGAAACAGCATTTCCCGGTGGCCATTGCGGGAGATTTCAATTCCTGGGCCGTCGACAGGGGTAGCAAGGAGACGAATCAGCGAGGACGTGCTTTGATAGAAGCCTTCTCGACTTTAGATGTCGTCCTATTGTATGATGGAAATGAACCGACGTTGGTGGAGCGATGAAAGAAGAAGTCCAATCCCGAAAGCCTCGACGTGAAGTATAGAGCCGCTAAGCGTAAATTTACTAAGGCCATAAAGCTTCACAATTGTGACTGTTGGAACGAGCTCTTGGAGGAAGTGGATAAGGACCCTTGGGGCAGACCGTACAAGGTGGTTATAGCACGACTTAAGAGTCAATCCATGCCATCACCGACCTGCCCCGAGCTTCGGGAGAGGATTAGGTCTGTTTTATTTCCCCAGCAATCAAATCTGACTAGAACATATGAAAAGAATGATATCAACGGCGAAATTGCAGCGATTACAGCTGACAAACTATTGCAGGCCTGTAGCAGAGTGGGCAATAACAAGGCCCCCAGTCTGGATGGTGTGCCCAACATTGCGTTGAAGGCAGCCATTAATGCAGCTCCTGGAATATTCCTAGACATGTACAATGCTCGCATTCAAGAGGGTATCTTCCCCAACAGATGGAAGCAACAGAGACTCGTAATTCTTCCTAAGGGAAAAAAGCTACCGGATGAGCCGTCATCATATCGTCCACTCTGTATGCTGGATACGGCGGGCAAGATTCTGGAGCGCATAATACACCAGAGAATTGAGGCAGTGGTGGAATCCCTGTTGGCCGAAACTCACTACGGCTTCAGACGACGAGTATCTACGTTGGATGCTATAGATCGGGTGGTCAAAACAGCCCCAAAAGCAGAGGAGGGTGGGCGATGGAAAGGAGGTACGAAACAATACTGATTGGTTGTTACTCTGGACATCAAGAATGCCTTCAACTCAGTGCGGTGGGATTCCATTCTGGCAGCATTATCGAAGCTACTGGTACCGGTATATTTGCAAAAGATGGTAGCTAATTCTTTTTCCGACAGAGTCCTTAGATATGACACAGAAGTAGGTCCTAAAACATATAAGGTTACTGAGGGTGTACCCCTAGGCTCTTGGGTCGTCTTTTGTGGAATATCGTATATGATGAATTGCTCAAAATAGCATTACCGGCGGGGGCCAAACTCATGGCTTTTGCGGATGACGTAGCCATAACCATCGTGGGCAAACACCTTTTCACGCTTCAGCTCATTTTCGAGAATGTTTTCAACAAGATGCGGCAATGGATGGACACGATAGGTTTACAACTTGCGGAACAAGACCGGCATAAGAACAGCAAGCCCAACATGCAAGCAGTAAGGCAGGAGCAGTGACGGCTGCCCTTGCAAGACTTATGCCAAACATTGGAGGGCCAAAACAGAGGAGAAGGCACCTGCTATCATCAATTGTTACGTCGGTATTAACGTATGGTATTCCTATATGGAGTGATGCATTACGAAGCCAAGCATCTCGGCGGCAAATTGTTCCAGTCCACAGGCTCAGTGCCCTTAGAGTGGTTAGCGCATACCGCACAGTATCGAACAATGCTGTGTGTGTCATTGCTGGGATGCTACCTTTCGAAGTGCTAGCGCAAGAGTGTAGGCGACTCTGAGCCCAGTGGAACTGAAGACAGAAGAACGAAACCACAGCATCCAGCGATGTCAGCTAAAGTGGGACGCCTCGATCAAAGGCCGGTGGACTCATCGACTTATTCCGGAGCTAGACGTTTGGGGTGACCGATCACATGGGCAAGTTAACTATTATCTAACTCAGATGCTCTCAGGACACGGATGTTTCCGGGAATATCTTCACAAATTCAAACATGAAGATACCCCGGATTGCCCAAAGTGTCAGAGAATACGTGAAAATGCGGAACATGTCTTCTTTGCATGTCCGCGTTTCAACTTGCAACGATGTATATGGGAAACTACTGCAGGCAAACCCATAAACGTTGCAAATCTTGTGGAAGTTATGCTGTCATCAGAGGCAGCATGGAACGCGACCAGTGTGTTTGCAATGGAAGTTCTGACGGAGTTGCGCGAGGAGCAGCTACGGAAAAATCCAAAGTAAACGGAGATGTATGTTCTTGCCGTGGAAGACCCGAAAGGATTCACTACTGAAGAAGCCACCGCTATCGTCCCCTACACAACGAAGTATTGCTCAGCAGATGTTCCGTCGTGGTCTGGGGACAAAGCGAACTGTATTGTATGTGACAAGGGGTCCTTTGCACTTTATATTTTCATTTGTTAATTTTGTAATTTTGTTCAATAAAGGAAAAGTACGAAAAAGAGGAAGGAAAGAGAAAGAAGGAAGCGTGAGGAAGGCGGTTGGCTTCCTTCTTTCTCTTTTTTTTCTTAAAAAAAAAAAAAACACACACACACACACATACATCGATCCAGAATTTGTGGGGGATCATTTTAGTACACTTAAGACACCAGTCACCTGTGGAAACAAAAAAAATCCATTTAGGGGTCATTACGATAACTTCCCGAAAAATCGGGAAGTTAAAAATTACCATTATCGCAAGATAATCATGGCGCATCCGACCGATGAGTGACACAGAGAGTACCTCGAAGAGGAAGATATCGCCGGGGAAAATGGATTTGCGGGGCTTGGGGGAATACCGTCCGTGGGAAAGCCAGGGGCAAAGCGATCCAAGCTACTCCCAACCCATGGAACTGCAGCCAGGCGGAACTCGAGGACACAAAGCCGTGTCGGAGACGGGTCTGAGAGATACCTCTACCAACACGGAAGGTAAGATGCCAGGGTGACCGAAGAAGTACAAGAGTCAACCTAACCTGGTCGCGGCCGAAGCCCAACCGACAGAACCCGTGCCTGTGAAGGCGACCCCTGATAATCAGCGAGGTCTCCCTACCGTGACCGTGCAGGGTCCGACACCACCAGCTCCAACGGCTGGTCGAGTGCTGACCCCTCCATATAACTGTCGACACCTGGAGAGTCCTGTCGGACCCCAGCGGCCGAGGGATGACGCCCGGGGACATGACACGAACCCATCAGGGCGATCGTGGAAACTACCCAGCGGCCGGATTCCCCTATCAACACGGCAAAAGCCGTTATCAGGAGGATCGATCACATGATCAGAACACCCCGGAAGATTGCCAGGATGACCGAAGCGACGTACCGAACCGAGACGACCGGGAAGCTTCCCTGAGTCGCGAGGATCAGTATCGATACGCCTGGGAACCAGACCGTGGTGAGCGAGAATGGCCACGCAGGAACTACGTTCCCCGCTACGGAGATCGGTCGGATGACGAAGGCTCCATGCACGGATATTAGGGTAGAAGTAGGCCCCTCAGCGCCGCCACCCTGATCAACATGATGAAGAAGTGGGAGCTTGCGCAGTATTCCGGACAGCGCGGGGAGGATATCGAGGATTTCCTTTCTCGAATCGAGGAAGGTCGAGCCTTTCTCGCGATCAGGGATAGCGATTGAGCCATGAATTACTTCTGGTCAACAATGCTGGAGGACGTCATGGCATTTGTACGACAATGTGGCCCCTGCCAGCGAAGTATTGCTGCTGCGGACATTATAGGTCCATTGACGCGGAGCAACGCAGGAAACTGCTATGCCCTAATCATTCAGGATCTATTCACGAAGTGCATCGAAGTGTATCGCCTACGCAAAGCCACGGGCAATAAGATCAGGCAATGCCTAGAAGAAGTGGTAATCAATCGCTGGGGGACCCCTCGACACTTACTTAGCGACAACGGAACAGGGTTCGTCAATCGGGACATCCGGGCTGTAGCCGAGCGCGTGGGGATAGAGATACACACCACCCCACCCTACCATCCCCAAGTCGATCTGCCGGAGAGGGCCAACCGCGTGCTCAACACCATGATCCGAGCATTCCTGGAGAGCGACCATCGGGAATGCGACCAACATCTCCACGAGTTTAGGTTCGGCTACAATACAGCTCACCGCAGCTCGATAAAGATGGCCCCAGCTCTAACCAATTTCGGCCGCGAGCCAGCCCCTGCCATCTAGCTGCGCTGGGAAGCGGAAGAAGGAGCTGGTGTGGTGTCTCTAACCCCAGAAGAATGGAAGGATCGCATGAAGCGATTGTCCACCCTCCGAGAGGTCATCGTGCACGCCCTCGATGAGACGAAACGGCAACAAGCCCAGCATTATAACCGACGTAACCGAAACGTCACGTATGAGTTAGGGTATTTCGTGCTGATTCGAAGACGCACGTTGTCTAGTGCGGCCAAACACATTACGGCTTCCCTAGTAGCGCCGTATGAAGGCCCCTATATCGTTAACCGGAGATTATCGCCAAATGTCGTAGAACTAGTAGATTTTCGTGGAACTCTCAAGGGTAAAGTGTCCACGCAGGACCTCAAACCTTATGAGCAAGAGACTAATACTCATATCGATTAAATTCTTCCAGTATGAGTAATCAGTCAAACGAGACCCTCTGCAGGGAGGAGGACTTGTTGCGAAGTGAACTCCTGGAGAGCATTACCGTGGACGAGGAAGGAGAAGGTACCGATGACGATTGTGTTATCCTGGGGGAAACACCTCTACCCCAGCGCAAGGGGAGGCGAGCCTCGCCACCACTCCAACGGAGCGAGTCTTGGCTCGAACTGGACGAGGCGCTGGAACGGGCACCCATCCAGGAAATCCCCAACCCAATGCCCGAAGGTCCCGTGTGGGACCCTCTGAGGCCATATGGGAGTGGACTCAGATGGTTGGACCAGCAGCAACCAGAATTTGCGGAAGCTCTGGGACAATTCTTGGTCCGGGCCACGCACCAATAGGAGTCAGGGTGTATCCTGTTCCACCAGTGGAAGTTCCCACCCACCGTTAAGGGGTATGGGAACCTAACGGCAGAGGGGTACGTCACAAGCGAGGCGGCCACCCAGACAACGGAGACCCCAATTGGGAGTGTTGAGTCACAGTGTGTTCAAACGGACCCCGTTGACGAAACCCCCATGGAGGTCGAGGGAGTCCATCCCCCCGAAACAAGACCAGGGGCCGAAAGAGAAAAGGCTGAGGAGCTCACCCGCCCGAAGACGGTGCCATTACTTTGGTGCGACACCGTCTCCGAGGCTGAGGACGAGGTCATCAGTCTCCGGGCGTGTAGCCTGGTGGATGCAGAGACCGCGTTGGAAGCGCCGACCGTCTTGGGCCATCAGGTGACCCCCTAACGACCCAAGAAACGCCAGCCCGCAACAGCAAACCCAACGTATCGACCACCATATCACCCAACATGGATGGCCACGCCAAGGCGATCAAGAACCGGCCGCGCAAGGAGCGTCGGCGCAAGTTGAAAAATTTACATGTAACAAAAAAAAAATTAAATTGAAGATAGATCGAAAATTTAAGAGAAAAAAATCCCGATAGTCCCAGTCGGAATTGGAACCCGAGACTCCCAGTATCGCGCCGGGCACTTTTCCAACTGAGCTACCGGGCATATAGAGACTTTCCATTCTCAAATTCGATCAGTAACCACCGCCTCCCCGTCTGAAGGCATTGGAAGAGGCGCTAGCTCGCGGCGCGGAACGCCCCCCAACTCCACGAACACCCGGACAAGGACCAAAGTCCGGAACCAGAGAAGGCCAGGGAACCACAAAACTTACAGGACCCCTGGGTTCGTACCGGGAGGAACCCCCGTACTCGCGGGAGAAGTGCTGGAACTACCCCTTCACTAAGCACCGATGCAGCTACTGCCCCTTACCACTGGGGGAATTCTGCCGTAATGTGGGAGGAGAGGGAAGCGCCTGTGCAATTGCCCCGGCTGTAAGGACAGGTGGATGGCCGAAGGCCATTATGTTCCCAACCTGGGGGTAAAGGTACCCGATGACGTCCGGAGGGATTACCTCAAAAGGACCAGGGAACTAATGGCCGATCAGCGGGAGTTCGTGCACCCAGCGGCCTACAGGGCGGAGCAACTCGACCCTCAGCGAAGCAAGCGTCCCTCAATCCGTCAGGGCTCACCACCTCCCCGCTGCGACCGGAGGGATACCCCGCGGGAGCGCGAAGAGCAGGACCGTCGTCGGGAGAGAGAGAGGCCCAAGGACGGACGACATGACGGGTGAGACGTGACCAGGTCTAGGAAAGCTGGCCTTAACCCCGTTACCGATCGGATCGATGCCGTAGAGTGAGCCACCACGGCAAGCGATCAGTCGTAAAGTGAAAGGCGCCTCCGGGTAAGTCTCGAAGCTGTACCGTAGCTTTATCGTAGAGCAAAAACCTTTGACAGTGAGTCTGAATGCTAGATTGCAGAACACAGACCCTCGCAGGTGAGTCTCGAAACTGTACCGTAGAGCGACGACCCCTTCGGGTGAGTCTAGGCTCAACGGCTTATCGTAGAGCATAGTCCCCTGAAAGTGAGTCTCAATGTTCCATTGCAGAGCACAGACCCTCACAGGCCAGTCACGAAGCTATACCGTATAGTAATGGCCCCTTCGGGTGGCTCCGAGCGAGACGTAAGAGGGGAAGAATACAAACTCTGGAGATTCGCAAGCTGGGACGGATCCCGGGAGGAAACCACCCGCCAAACAACAGCACCAACATGGCAGGACCCCAGAGAAAATGGAGTGCGATGGCGAGAACCGAAGAAGAGAACGAAAGGCAACACCATCTGCTAATGAGCTAATCGCTCCGCCGTAGGCGTCGTTTAAGAAGGGGAGAATTGTGACGGAAAGTAATTCCGCCCCTTAGAGTAAGATAAGAGGAGAGGAGAGGACAGGTCATTCGGGACCCCGACCACCCAGAGGATGAAGACTTAGGCAAGGGAATCTGCGGAAGCAAGGCCAGCACCAGATAGAGTCTAGAGCTATAACCAGACAGAGTCTAGAGCTGGAGAAACCGGGGTGTGAGTGGCAACAAGGAAGCAGACCAGATCTGTGAGAGAGAGAGAGCTGCAGGATAAGACGGGTTCACACCTCGCGTCTTCGCATATAGGGGATCCCGAAATTCCGGATGCCTCGGGGGGTTCGGTAACTCGCCACCGATGGTACCCGGGTCAAGTTAAGGGTTCGGCATTCCGAAGGAAATCCCACACCCCTTTCCCTCGCCCAAGCAAACGAAGAATCAGACTGAGCCACCTCGTTTCCCAGGATGGAAGTGAGCCATTCGAGCAGAGGAGTCGAGTGAGAGCAGCCGAGGAGGAGAGTCGAGTTTGGGCCTTCGCGAGAGTTGGTTGTGCCGTTACTTGAGTGGGAGCACGCAAAAGTAGTGGACCCGAGTGAGTCGAGACTATGACGTGAGCACGCCGAGAACGACCCAATGGCGAGTAGAGTTCCACACCACTCCCTTGTGCGTCATCCCGATTTCCACCGCGGAATATCACATGGTTGCCTGTCTCCGGCTGATCCCCAGGACCATCCGATATTCCCCATCCAGCCAACGAGGAAACCTGTATCGTGTAGCTTCATGGCGGCCCCCGAGTGTCCTTGGACATCAGTGCGAGTCCCAGAGAATGACGTAACCGAGAGCGGCTGAGCCATGAGGCCGCCCCCAAGGCTATCGCACCATCATCAGCGAGAAACACCCTATCACGTGAGTACGAGCCCTCAGAAGGGGCATCTGAAACCGCGGTAGTTATAACGTGAATGGGTAGAGTAAGACCTAGTAAGAGGACCACTGGAACCCCGCCCTCTCTACCAAACCGGCACACTGAGCGGTCGAGGCACCAATAATCCCTGCGTCCATAGACCCATCTCCGTAGAGTAAAGACCCGCGGGATTAGGGATCGGGATGTCCCAGTCCACCCCAGTAACGGATCTGGGTTAACAAACCACCGAGATTAGAGCACGGTCAATGCGCCAGAGCGGACCTGGTCCAAGAGTCTGCAAGCAAAGTCAGTTAGGAGTTACCCTCTCATCCAAAGGGCGCAAGCATGGGATGAGCCCGGTCGGTTGATACCTGGGAACCAAAAGATTCACGTGGTGCCCCATTAGAAGGTTAGGAATTAGGCGTTAGGGATGCGAATTATGGGGTAGGTTGGGAGTACACCTAGGTCCCGAGAGGGTGTACTCCCGCGCAAAATAGTGTTATAGTTATTATCAACGTTAATTGTTCCTAATGTTCTACTGCATACACTATCAGAGTTACCGCAAAATTTTTATGAGAAAAGTTGTTCCCCACATAAAAATACATCCTTTATGTAGTATGCCTTTTTTCGATAATTTGCATAATTATGGAGGTATCGTAGTCTCAACAATTATGTATGCACTGAGTGAATGACTGAATCGAGCGGTGTCATGAAGGTCTCAATTGGAGCACTTCCGTTCAGAATCGGGCGCATTACACTTTGGACGGCATTCCCGGAGTATATGCAATGTTATCAACAATTACAATTGTTCATACTGTTCCACTCCGTAAAATATTAACGTTATCGTCTTTATTGCAGCTGCCGTCCTATGGGCGTCTCACTCCCACACAAGTAACGCCCATAAGTCTCATCCTCATGCTCACCATGCATCTACTCAAATACTCATCATTGTCTGCTTCATTAACGACTTAGTTAAGAATTCTCAAATCTGCAAGTTTTCAGTATGACACTACTGATGAACCGGGGTATATTGGACAAGAATAAACTTAGTGAGCTGTGCTGAAATACCAAATCAGGAAGTTTTGTTTGTGCCCGGGGCGGGGCACACACATGTACACACGACTAGTTTGTAGTACCGACGTCAGAATAGCCGAGTGGAGTAAGCGCGCAGTCTTAGCGCTGCCACTTGGGTTCGTGGTTCAAATCCCCCATAGGGCGAGAATTTTTAACAATTAACAAATATTATTATGTTATTAACCATTTCAATTGTTTAAAACGTTGTATTACAAAAACCGTGGGAGATGAGGGAACAAGTTTCCAACGAATGTTGTTCCCCACATGGATATTTTATGTTTAATGGCTTTTTTTCCATAATTGCGCTAATTTACAAGATTATGCTTACTTCACAATTTTCATTGTTTATATCGCTGTATTTCGAGAACGATGACAACTACGAGAGAAAGTATTAAACAAAAATTGTTCCGCTCGTGAACCTACATATTTAATATGGTAATACTTTTTTTGCAAGGGATCATATTTTACGAGACATCGATAAAAAATTGTAATAATTAACTTCCCGAAAGGAAGTTATTGTAATGACCCCGAAAATGAAAAGTGTCAGATCGATGAAAGACTCTGGCCGGATAAGCATGGTGAATCTGCCCCCAAGGATTTTTACCAAACCAATTTTATTTCCATATTTGTCATCGAAAAAGATAATTTTGTAACAAATTTCAGATTTTTATTTACAACCCCCGATTTTATAAACACAAAACTGCTTTTGCTTCCCAAAGGAAGCTTTGCAATCACTCGATTTTCATTGTCCATTTTTCGGTGTTTAGGCCCCCAAATCGAAGCATTGGATTCAATTCAATTGAATTTTTCGCTCTTTTCCAAACGTAGCAGTACGATTAGTTCAACAAAAAAAACAATTTGAACCTTGAAAGGCACGTTTGCTAGTTAGAAACCACAGTTTTTAGGCCTTGTCCGTATGTATTAGACCTTGTCAAAAAAAAAAACAATATTTTCTTTTCTGCCTCGCACCCTTGAAAGATCTATATTATGGGGTTAATAGTCATATCTACCAGTCTGGGTAAGGTACGATTTTTTTCAACGCTACTCATCGAGAAAATCGTTTTTTCATTTGATTAACATTTTTGGGCACTAGACATCTATAATATATCCATTTTTTAGCCATCTACTACTCCATGGTCAAAAGTTACTGACATCAGCGTAAAATTCGTTTATTCATAAATGTTAATTAAATGGTAAAACGATTTTCTTGATGTGTAGCGTTAAAAAAAATCGGACCTTACCCAGACTGGTAGATATGACTATTAACCCCATAATATACATCTTTCAAGGGTCCGAGGTAGAAAAAAAAATATTGTTTTTTTTGACAAGGTCTAGTATGTATGCATGTATGGATGTGTGTGTGTGTATGTGACTAGACATTTTAGTTATTTCTTGAATAACCTCCTGATCAAATTTCATGATTTTTTCAGGGGATGTAGAGTTTCATGTGCGCTATCATTTGGCGACAATTAAACTTTGATCGGCCGTCTCATTTGAAAAATATTGAGCTTTTTTGAAATTCTGTTTTTCAACGATTACTCAAAAACTAATGGTCCGATTGCATTCAATAAGCGCTTAAAAGATCCGTCTCAATGCCATCTTGACCAAGTTCGGTAATGGTGACGATTGCATCATTCGTTCTCGAGTTATAGCCCTTCAAAAATCAACTTTAAGCAGAACTTGTCATTTTTGTTAACTTTTGGTAATTTTCTCCTCAACTCTCCCATCGAATTTTGTGATTTTTCCAGGGAATACAGAGTTCAGAAAGCCATATCATTTGGCGTTCATTAAATTTCGATCGGTGTTATACTTTCGAAGATATTGATTTTTAGAAAAAACCCAATTTGTTTGACAATTACGCAAAAAGTACTGATTGGACGTGTATTAATTAGGGTTAAAAAGATTCGTCTCAATGCCATTTTCACCGAGTTCGCTAATAGCGACGATTGCCTTATTCGTCCGCGAATTATAGCCCTGAAAGAATTAATTTCAGACAAGATCATTATTCACATGTGATTTTTGGTCATCTTTTCATTAAATAATTCAGGGAATATGATGATTTCTGCAGGGAATTTAGAGTGCAAGGAGCACTATTGTTTGACGTCAGTTAAGTTTCGATTGGTGGTATAGTTCTGAAGATAGTAATTTTCAAAAAATGCCGATTCGTTCGACAATTACTCAGAAGTGACGGAAAATAACAAAGAAGAGAATAGGTCCTTGTTCGATATAGTTCCATGGAATTGGTCTTGATCGGTCCTGCATAGGTTAGTTAGTTATCCGGGAAAGGTAGGAGCTCCCTCAGTTTCCTGAAATAGCAAGTCAAAAATCGGGCAGAGAATACGTTCTGCAACGGATTCAGTCGGACCCTGGAAGATGAAAGCCAATCGGAAGCATTTTGCTAATGGGTTAGCAAAAACGTCGTCCTCTTATTTTTCATGGTTTTCAATCATTTTTCTTTTTAACCAAAACACTCAGTAAAAAACTGAAAAATCGGATGGTCTTCGACATTGACAAAAAATCTTTTTTCATATTTTTTCAATAAAAAGTGAATTTTTACCCATTCATTTTGCCTTTTAATACCATGTCTCTATAACTATCATTATATGTACCACTTTGACAAAAATTGAAATAGGAACTGAAAAAAAAAAGTATAATTCATGCTGCAAAGGATCGACAAAAAATAAACAAGTGGGACGACATTTTTGCTAACCCATTAGCAAAATACTCCCGAATCGCCTTCATCTTCCCGGTTCCGACTAAATCCACCTCCATAAAGTTACCGGAGCAGGGTCGGAAATTGGCACTTTTTTTTTCAAAATTACGTGCTTTTTAGGTACCGCATTAAAAAATTTCGTGCTCCACCCCTAAAAGAGGAAAGGGGTGAAAACGCCAATTCCATAGATAATGCATATGTTGAAGCGGCATAATTACGTGCTTTTTATGTGCTCCACGATAAGCAGGGTGAAAATGGGCAAAAAGTCATATATACCCTTGATTTCGCATATTGGGGATAAGGGTAGTAAAAATGGGATTAGCAGTGACACCATAATTGGAAACCCCATAATTATGTCCTTTTTATGTGCTCCACGGTGCGCATGGAGAAAATCCAAAAAAAAATTTTTTTACCCGAAATCTTCACTGCGGTACTTTAAGGGTGGGAAAAAATAATTGAAAAGTACTCGAATAATTAGATAGGCCATAATTATGTGCTTTTTATGTGCTCCACGGTGAGCATAATTAAAGGGGGGGGGGGACTTATTTTTATTAGAAATTTCCATTGGAGGCCTTTAAGGGGGGGACCAATAAAATTAATAGTACGGAAATAGTTAGATGCTCCGTAATTATGTGCTTTTTAGGTGCTCCACGGTGAGCATAATTAAAGGGGGGGGGGGGACGTTTTTTTTCAAGAATTTCCATCAAGTGATGCAGGGGAAGGGGGGGTACATAAATAAACGAGCACTGAAATAATTGGATACGCCATAATTATGTGCTTTTTATGTGCTCCACGGTGAGCATAGTTAGAATGGGGGGGAACCGTTTTTTTCAAGATTTTCCATCAAGGGATGCAGGGGGAGGGGGGTACATAAATAAACGAGCACTTAAATAATTGGCTACGCCATAATTATGTGCTCCACGGTGAGCATAATTAAAAGGGGGGGGGGGACGTTTTTTTCAATAATTTCCATCAAGCGATGCAGGGGGAGGGGGCGTACATAAATAAACGAGCAAATGTTTATGTGTTTTTTACGTGCTTCACGGTGAGCATAATTAAAAGGGGGGAAGAAACTTCTTTTTTCAAGGGTTTCAATCAGCGGCAGCAGGGAGGGGGGGGGGAGTATAAATAAATGAACTACTCAAATAATTGGATACGCCATAATTATGTGCTTTTTATGTGCTCCACGGTCAGCATAGTTAAAATGGGGGGAAACTTATTGTTATTACAAATTTCCATTGGAGGCCTCCGAGGGGGGGGGGGAGGAACAATAGAATTAATAGTACAGAAATAGTCAGATGCTCCATGTGTTGATTTTCCTTCTTGATTTTCCTCCTGTTTTCAACGTTAAACACTGTTCAGCCTCAAAGGATTTGTTTGGATTATGAGTCGTTTCTTGCTGGCCACAACGCATCGAAATGTGTACTTGCCGTAATTTTTTTCAAAACAGTATTTTTTGATTTTTTGTTAGATTTATTCTTTTTTTTTCATCTGAATTCTCCAAAGAATGTCCAGTCTCTTAAGACAGGATTCTACCATACGTACATTCTGACAAACCACAAGTATGGAAACATGTACTGGGCATAGTTTTTTCAAAAAATTATTTTTGGTTTTGTGTTAGATTAAAATATATCTTTTAAGAAAAATTAAAATAAATATTTAAACCATTAAGAAATTTTCAACTTCCCGATGTTCGCGAGATTATTGTATTTACTCCGAAATCGTAATTTTTATTTGTGTCTGGTGTTTTAACGGTACGAAAAGGGTCCCCACCAAATTTTGAGTCAATTTCGGTGTGTGTGTGTGTGTTTCTTTTTTTTTCTCCCTCCCTCTCATTTGTACGCCCCGGGTCGCGGCCGTGTAAGCACTCCTTCAGGCGGCGTACTGGACACCCACCTATGCGGCTGGGGCCGATTTTCGCCATTTTAGGCCATCGTATTTGTAAACACAGGGTAAACCTCCAGAAACCCCTATGCCACGATGGAATCCACGCCTATGATGGAATCCACCCTCCTCTCCCCTGCGTCGGGTTAGGTTCCCGCTCGGCTGGGCGGTCTCATTTTATGGGTACTGCCGATAGCACACACGGAAGTTCCTGCATCGGCCGGAATCAATGAGAAACTATTTTGAAAAAATATTCTCCGGCGGCCGGGCGCGAACCTAGGATCTTTGGAGTAGTAGGCACATACTCTACTACTACGCCAAAGCCCCGACTTATGTGTGTGTGTGTGAGTGAGAGAGTGCATGTGTATATGTGTTTTTTTTCCTACTCTTTTCTATTCGTATTCACCCATGCAACCACTGTTCGGCATTACTTCGTGGACAATACTACGGATCAGAGTACCCACCCATTGCAGCTGGGGCCGATTTCGCCATTTCAGGTCATCGTATTTCTAATCACAGGGTAAACCTCCAGAAACCCCTGTGATACGATGACGGGCGTCTGCGATGGAACCCTCCCCCCCCCCCCCCGCGCGACGCGTCGCGTTCGGTCCCGGCTCACGGTCTCACTTCATGGATACCGCCGATAGCACACACGGAATGTTCCTGCCATCGGTCGGAGTCCGTGAGGAAATATTTTTCAGAAAAAATATTTGCAGTGAGCCGGCATCGAACGCGGGACCTTTAGAATAGTAGGTAGACACTCTACCCACTACACCAAAGCCTCGTCACTATGTGTATGTGTGTGCGTGTGTGTGTTTGTGTATGTGTATGTGTGGGTGTGTGTGGGTATGCGTGTGTATGTGAGAGAGAGAGAGTGTATGTGTTTATACAAAATACTACTCTAAGGCAAGTCATATGTGGTCATCGCAAGGATGGGAATGTCCCATTTACTTTTAATGAGAAATAGTATTCAGCCCGAAATTTGTTCCGTCCGGAATTGATTGTAAGTTTCTATCTCAAAGTTGATTCCGTGAATAAGTAAATAGAATTCTTTCGATTTGCATGGAAATGAAATTTGAAATGAATTTTTCGAATATCATATTGACTGAAATTTGTGATTTTCCATTTTTTGTCAAGTTGCCGTAATCTATGATTCAGTTACCACAACGTCATAGGATATTTTTCTACTAAAAGAATACATATTCATTTCAAGTATATGGCATCTTACAACGACCTTAAAGTTTTCGCATAATAATATTAGTCTTGATTTGATATACCAGTATGTTAGGCTAATTATAACTTATTGGGAACAACTTTTTTGAAATTGATAGATATTATAATCTATTCAGTCATACTGATGAATTTCGTTCTTGAGAAAATCTAAGAATTCTTAAACGGAGCATAATGTGACATCGAAAACAATCAAATATTCTGATTATTGTAGCAAAGGGCGGTGACTTGAATTTTAGAAAAATTCTCTCTCTTTCAACTAAGTGCACGTTGCAACCAAGTATCGCGTGTTCATTAGAAAGACATGTTAGCTTGAAAATGATGAAGCTCATAATATTTCGCTAAAATAAAAGAATCTTGACAGAATTAGTTTTTTCTGTCAGTGTAGGGGGAGAACTTTTACTGTGGGGAAAAATACCCCGGGAAGAAAATTCCCCGATGAATACAATTTGCGAGGGCAAAAGGATTCTTCCGGAAGTAAGAAATCTCTCACTGTAAGATAAATCTCCGAGATTTAGTCTCCCCTCGAGCAAGAGAATCCTTGAGGAGAAAAAAATGTCACGGCGGAAACAAAACTTCCTTGGAAAAAACAGATGAGCCACACAGACTAAACTTAAAATTAATGCTGAATTGTTTCAACTATTTCAACTCAAATCTTTTCGCAGGCTCCCCTGAAATTGTAGATGGAGCACGAATTTCACGGTACAGTAGACTCTCCCTAACTCTCCGCGGCTTCGGTCAAATATCTGAAGAACTGGAGGAGATAGCAAAATTTAGAGCCAATCCTTGTTTGTTTATCTCATTGAACTTTACAAGAAAGGTACTCACGAAAACCTTGCTCGCTCTTAGATTTTGATATATCTGATGGAAAGGGCGAAGAGTTAGGGAGAGTCTACTGTATACGTAGAAAAATTCCCATTAAAAAGCCCTTTGAACTCTCACTAAAAATTATAGAAACTCCCGCAACCTTGGGACATTTCAATTGGTGTACGATAAAGTTATAAAAACCCTCAGAAAATTAATAAGAACCAATCAAAAATTCCTGTTCATATTAGTGGAAATTCATGTCATTCATATGACATTTTAATTGGTTCTCATTAATTTTTCCTGGGTTCTTATGACTTTTTCGTACACCCACCGAAAGGTCCCAGGGTTGTGGGAAGTTTGGTAAATTCTAGTGAGAGTTCCCGCCACGTATTACTGGAAACTTTCCTCAGTGTACCTGACTCTGAAAGCACATATTTGCCCACACAAACTGAGGGCCAAAAAAAATTATGGCACCGGCTGAACAGGCATTTCACCTACCGTGTGCTCAGCAATATTTAAGCAACAATTTGTTCGCCCGGATACTATGGAGCAAATAATTTCTCGAGTAATAATTTTCATGTATCAAAATCACTTTCTCCCCATTTGAAGTAGTTATGTAAGAAGCACATAATTATGGAACATCTAACCATTTCCGTACTATTAATTTTAGTGGTCCCCCGCTCCAGAGTCCTCTAATGGAAATTTCTAATAAAAATAAGTTTTCCCCCATTTTATCTATGCTCAACGTGGAGCACATAAAAAGCACATAATTATGGAGCATCTAACTATTTCCGTACTATTAATTTTATTGGTCCCCCGCTCCAGAGGCCTCTAATGGCAATTCCTAATAAAAATGAATTCCCCCCCCCCCTTTTAATTATGCTCACCGTGGAAGACATAAAAAGCACATAATTATGGCCTATCTAATTATTCGAGTACTTTTCAATTAATTTTTCCCGCCCTTAAAGTACCGCAGTGAAGATTTCGGGTAAAAATTTTTTTTTTTGGATTTTCCCCATGCGCACCGTGGAGTACATAAAAAGCACATAATTATGAGGTTTCCAATTAGGTCTCACTGCTAATCCCATTTTTACTACCCTTATCCCCAATATGCGAAATCAAGGGTATATATCACTTTTTGCCCATTTTCACCCTGCTTATCGTGGAGCACATAAAAAACACGTAATTATGCCGCTTCAACATTATTATTATTGGTGAATACAACTGTGGGCACACGGCCCTTACAGAGAGGAGTTCGTATACAATATATTATTACATGAGGAATTTTAGCATGTGAGTGGGGTCATAGTCGAGCCACCTCTTGTAGAAAGTGGGTGACTCGCTTGATCATGGTATAATCTGTGGACAGCAGAGTGTCAAACCAAAACGCCAGGGGAGTATCTTGCTTGAAAAAATATTTTAGTCTTAATGGGTCCACTGCGGGGCAGATTGTAAGGAAGTGAACTAGGGAGTCAGGACAATGTTGGGCGCAGATAGGACAAATTGTTGATTGGGAGAATTTTATGAAATCAGAGCCTGCCATGAGGCCTGTGTTATATTTGTTAGCGAGCCTTAAGTTTACGAATGCTTGAATTGTGTGGTGTGGAAGATCTGACAGTAGATAATCTTGAGTAACAAACGAGAGATTGAGGCAGTTACTGAAGAGAAGACTACTCGACCGCAGAGTGTTCTGTATGTCCTCCTCTCTCATAAAAGCCTCGTACTGATGTATTAAACTTAATTTAGAGGAATTAATGGCTTCAACGTCAAGACCAGTCCACATGTCAGATCTTCCGCACATTATAAATAAATTTTCTACTTGTTTCGCCCAATTATATTTAGTTTCATACTTATTTAATTTATATAGCCTATTGAAGCAGAGTCTGGGGAACCTAGCGGAGTCCATCTTAAGAAGTTTGATCAACCAGTTTAGTGAAAGTTTGAAAATTTTACATGAGAGAGGGGTGGCCCCCGTTTCAAGCCTGACCGCGTAGCCGGGCGTGTTTGGCGGCAAGCCCAGGGTTTTTTTAATGAAAGAAACTTGACAAGTATTAAAGAAATCCAGGTTAGAGATACCCCAGACCTCACTTCCATAGGATACTATACTAGCAACTAAGGAATTAAATAGAGCGCCAATTGTAGCCCAGGAATTACATTGAGTAGCCCTCAGGACATTAAGTGCTGAGAGTGCTGCTGCATTAACAGCTTTATTCTTATCAGCTACGCATTTATTATACAGCGAGGAGCTTGAAAACACAACTCCCAAATACCTATACTCGTTAACAATTTCTATCGGATTATTATTGAAATTAAATGTGACTTGTGGCTTAGGGCCGGCCTTTTGAGATATCAAAATTTTCGATTTGGAGGCGTTTAATATTAGCTCGTTACTATCAAAATAATTTTCAAGACATTTCATCGATTTTTTTAGTTGTACAGGGCTTTCAGCAAACCAGACAATATCATCCGCATATGCTAACAAAATTATATCATGCGCATGATCTACTGAGACACCTCTACAATTGTTTTTCCGGAGGTAGTTCTCTAAATCCGAAAGGAAGGGCGCAAAAAACAGTGGACTCTCGATGCCGCCTTGCAAAACGCCCTCGGTAACTTCAGCGTAATTGGTCAATCCCTCGGAGATATTGATAGGGGTTTTTGCATGACCATATAAATTCCTATATAGATTGATGAACTTTGATGATATACCGAGCTCATATAGCTTGAACCAAAGTTTGTTATGTTTAATACTGTCAAAGGCGCGTGAAAAATCAATGAAGAAAGAATATACCCTTCCCTTTGGCTTACCCAAGTGAATTTGGAAAATGGCCGATAATGTGAAAATGTTATCGATGCAGCCTCTGCTACTCCTGAACCCCGATTGAAATTCAGGGAGAGCAGAGTGTTGCAGCGCCCACAACTCTAGTCTTTTGACCATGATAGCGGAAAATAGTTTGGTTATTGAGTTTATCAGGGAGATGCATCTGTAATTACTGGGGTCTATGGGGTCTCCTTTGTTATGAATCATGAAAAGATTAATTTTCGTCCAAGAGTCGGGGACTTCTTCGTTGGCAAGTATTTTATTGAAGAGGCACTCAAGATACAGAAGCCAGTTATCTGGCAGAAATTTGTAAAACTCATTTGGTACCCCATCAGGACCGGGAGCCTTTCCGCTTTTACTGGAGAGGAGACAGCGCGCTATTTCCTCCTGGGTGATAAGAGCATCGAGAGTACTGTCTGCGCGGGAGGGGATAACTAGAGAGGAAGGGATTCGTGGTGGAAAAATGTTATTGAGGAAAATTTGCCAGGCTTGTTTCGGTATAGGATTTGACAATGAGGATTTATTTACTCTGAATTTGTTGACGAATTTCCAAAACAACTTGGGATTAGAGATATCCGAGAGCGCACGTCTAATTTCCCTCTCCATCTCGACGCGTTTTCGTTGGTAGAGGGATTTACTTGCGGCTCTTAAGCAATAATATGATTTTTTGTGTGAGATACTTCTAGGTTTTTGCCATAAGTGAAAGGCCGTAAGAACATTCTTTTGCGCTGTTTTACAATCTTGGTCAAACCAGGATCTGTGGGGGATAGGAACAGGTCTTGAACAGGGTGCTTTTGTCATTCGGAGAGAGGAGGCGGCTTTTTGCATTGAGGAAATCAAACAATCACTCTGCTCATCGATGGTTGCGCTAGTAATCCAGCGCACCGAGGGTGAGTGTATCATATGTGCGTAATAGGTAGAAGCTAGTTCTCTCTTCCACGTTGCTCTGAACGACCTTGGAGCGGTGGGAGTACAGGAGAGGGGGAAGGAGGAGTCAGATGGAACGTTTACCTCAACGAATATTGGTAGATGGTCTGAGTTGGTGGCTACCTTTTCCACAGCAAAATCATTAATATATGAAAGATAGTCCAAATTTATGCATGCGTAATCTATGATCGATTCTGTATAGCGGGTTTGAAAAGGAATATGTGTAATTCCTGCCAGGGAGTCACTCGGGGATCTACCGTTAAGGATTACAAAATTGCTTAAATCAAGTGTATTACACATTTTTAAACTGAAACTGTCAGGGACGTGGCAATCGAGAGTTGATCTAGTTGAAGAGAAATTACAATTTAAAGGGAAAGAATCAACAGCAAAATTGTTCAAGTCAGCTGACGTACAGTTAAAATCCCCACCAAATATGATGGGGACGAGGGGATGAGATAAAGCTAAGGACTCGGTTATACTTATTAATTCAGATATGTTTTTTTCAAAGGTAGAGATGGGTTGAGTCGGTGGAAGGTATACGTTACCAATTACATAATGATTTGTTTTAACATTAGTTTCAACAAAAATCCAGCGACTTTCCTTCATCAGCAGCTTGAAGTTCTTGATGGAGCGAGGGATGGCAATCATGAGGCCTCCTGGAGCGCGTCCTCTGGTGGAGACCTTGTTTTCTTTATGCTCTAGTAGATGGAAGTGGCTGGAGAGATGTTTGATTGGTGGAGACAGTGTGTGACGCCATGTTTCAGCCAGACACAAAATGTCATCATGGATGTTTGCCCCCGCCAGATCTTGGATATTTGCAAACCCGTGCATATTCCAAAAAATTATACGGAAAGTTTCCGGGAGGGGGGATAGGAAGATTGATTTGTTGTGAACAGGAAGGGGAGGGGGAGATCATGAGACTGAGGAGTCTCTCTGGGGGGGATGGTTGGTTGCTAGGTTGAATCGGGATTACGATTCATCAATCTGTCGAGAGTTGCTGGCTTAAGCATTGGCTGGAAAAAGCCGCCAATATATCCCTCACTTGTAGAGCCTGATGAAACCGAGGAACTCCTTTCCTTAGACGGCTTCTTAAGTGTGGATGGTGTACGAGGCTGTCTGGGTTTTCTAGTCGGGGATTTGGTAGCCTTAGGTAATTTGGTAGCAGTTTTTCCAGACGGGGTGCTAGCACTGGATGTAGAAAGAAGCGCTGAGAGCTGTGCCTCTGCGATTGCTTTACCATCAATGTATACCTTGTTACCCTTTACCTTCGCGTCCCGTCCCTCTTCTCTATACTTATGACAGAGAGAGAGCTTCAGCTTCCTTTTCTCACGTTCCTCATGAGTTAGATCATCAGATATAGGGTGATCGATCGAGCGCAGAGTAGCGGCATTGTTGAAAACAACTGATTTGTGGCGAGATGTCAATAATTTTACTACCTCCGGTCTTTCTCCTCTTATTCTCCCAATTCTGAAGATAGAGTCAATGCAGTAATCGGGCAGTTGAATGTTTGCTTTTGCTAGGATATTCACCACACTGTTGGTAAGGTCTTTGTTTACATCTTCCGTGTCGGGTATTTTGTAAATAAGGAAATTGTTTTTCTTTGACTCTGCTTGGAGCGAGGCTACTTGTGTTTTTAATTCACGAATTTCTACACTCATCGCTTCACATTTTGATCCAATTTCCTGATGAGATGCCTTAATGTCACTGATTGCCGAATCTATTTTGTCGGTTTTTATCGAGAGCTTTTCAATTGAGGCCTTATCTGCCATATTAGCCTGCATCTCTTTCATTATCTTAGTTAGTTCAGTAATATCACCCATGATTTCAGCAGCAGAAGGCTATACAAAGCACTTGCACTTGCGCTGACCAGTGAAAACTATAAAAACTATAGATTATATATTTATTTATTAGTATCGAATTGAACTTATTTCGAGGCACTAAAATTCTTTGTTAGGTAAGACGATTAAAGACAATTAAACTGTGTTCCGTAAATAAGGACGAGTGCCGGAGAACCGCCTACATATTGTAGCGGAGCTCTCGAAAACACGTCCGTTCTTGTTGACTGCTCGGAACGAACTGCTGCCGCTTCAACATATGCATTATCTATGGAATTGGGGTTTTCACCCCTTTCCTCTTTTAGGGGTGGAGCACGAAATTCTTAACTGCGGTACGTAAAAAACACGTAAAAAGCACGTAATTTTGAAAAAAAAAGTGCCAATTTCTGACCCTGCTCCGCTAACTTTATGGAGGTACTGAATCCGTTGCTTTTCAGGACTATAATTCGCGGACGAATAATGCAATTGTCACTATTAGCGAACTCGGTGAACATGGCATTGAGACGAATCTTTTTAACCCTAATGAAGACAGTTCCAATCAGTAGTTTTTGCGTAATTGTCAAACAAATTGGGTTTTTTCTAAAAATCAATATCTTCAAAAGTGTAACACCGATCGAAATTTAATTAACGCCAAATGATCTGGCTTTCTAATCTCTGTATTCCCTGAAAAAATCACAAAATTCGATGGGAGAGTTGAGGAGAAAATTACCAAAAGTTAACAAAAATCACGAGTTCTGCTTAAAGTTGATTTTTGAAGGGCTATAACTCGAAAACAAATGATACAATCGTCACCACTACCGAACGCCATCAAGATGACATTGAGACGAATTTTTTAAGCGCCTATTGAATGAATTCGGACAATTAGTTTTTGAGTAATCGTTAATAAACAGAATTTTAAAAACCCCAATATCTTCCAAATGAGACGACCGATCAAAGTTTAATTGGCGCCAAATGATAGCTCTCATGAAACTCTACATACCCTGAAAAAATCATGAACTTCGATGTCGTGGTTAATCGGGAAATAACTAAAATGGTTAGTCACGTACACACACACATACACACACATACTTACATACATCCATACATACGGACAAGGCCTGAGAACTGAGGTTTCTAACTAGACAGCGTGGCTTTCAACGTTCAAATTGCTATTGTTTTGAAGGAATCATAGTGCTATGTCTGAAAAATAGCGAAAAATTCAATGCAATTCAATCCAATGCTTCGATTTGGGGGCCTAAACAACGAAGAATGGACATTAAAAATCGAGCGATTACAAAGCTTCCTTTCGGAAGCCAAACAAAAAAAAATTGGTTTTCATTATTTTTGTTCGTGTCAAAGCCTATCTTTTATCATACAATCTTCTTTTTGGAAATCAATTTTATATCAACCCAGTTTTTTACAACAACACTCTTGATTGCCTTCAACTTGCAAAGAAAAATTATTTCAAAATTCCACCTGCAATGCATGCCCAAATTGAAGGAGTTAAGACAGTCAGGCTTCAATTCAAAATTGCTTGGGCCATATGTCGGTCATGTGAAGCTCCAATTTATTACGGATAACATTGAAACGTGTACAATATTTCGAAGACTGTGGGCTTCCATCCTCAGGTACAAAAATTTACAAAATTTCCTGCAAATAAATTGTAATCTCTCATATGTGATTACCAATAAAATTTATATAATTAAAGAAGTAAATAAACATTTAATTCATAAGATAACCAAGTTAAAAATCACACACCACATATCAAAAATCACATTCTGCCATTTCTTATCCATACATTACATCTAAATGGCCAATCGTGTTCGCTTTAAAAAGCACATTGCACTCCCTGCTGAACCAAACAATTGTCCAAGAGCGTGTAACAAAAATTGCTATTGGCATGGCTTGTCCATCTGCCATGTGATTTCACATGCTATATGACCGCACATGCCACGTGATTAAACCTGTCACGTGAACTCGTACGTCACTTAACCTCGCACGTTTATCCAAACCCTAGCCTATCTAGGCACTTTCCAAACTCCAGTGCGCTGTCTTTCAACGAACAATGGATATCCTCTGCAAAGCCTCCAAAAATTTAGCCACGCTTGCTACAGTTTGTTTAGCCAACGATAGGTCCTACGAAAATGCTTCACAAGGGGAGCAGGAGTCCGAAAAAAGCACTCGACTCGTCCGTTTAAAACTGAGCCTACTACTTTTTCAACTCATTTATGATCTGATAATAAGTTGGATGCAACCGGGAAAACGGATTCATAGCAGTTCATTTATTGAGAGAACGTATACCAGAGTTATGAAAGACAAGGAAACTGCGAAGAAAAGGTGGTTTAAGAACTTGTCTCAGTATGACATACCAGCGGATTTACAAAAGTTTTTGGCATTAGGGGAGCACTTAAGCATTGAGGAAAATTTGGAGGCATATCTCCAAAGGATAGTAGGTAGTTACTTCACGGACAGAGTTCTGAAGTATGACACAGAAGTAAGCCCCAAAACATATAAGGTGAATGGGGGTGTACCTCAAGGCTCAGTGTTGGGGCCCCTTGTGTGGAATATCATGTACGATGAACTGCTGAAACTAGCATGGCTGGCGGGGCAAAACTCGTGGCTTTTGCAGATGACGTGGCTATTATCATCGTGGAAAAACACCTATCCACGCTTCAGCTCATCTCTGAGGATGTGTTTAACAAGATACGGAAATGGATGGATTCGATTGATCTACAACTGGCAGAGCATAAGACTAAGGCACTACTCATTACGATCCGAAAGAAACTGGAGACAATCACGCTGCAAATCGGCGAGCACAAAATAACTTCCCTGCCCTATATACGGTACCTAAGAAGTATGATAGATGCCCGACTCAGTTTTATACAACAAGCCCAACATGCAAGCAGTAAGGCGGATGCAGTGAGGACTGTCCTTGCAAGACTCATGCCGAACATTGGAGGGCCAAAACAGAGGAGAAGGCTCTTGTTATCATCAGTTGCAACGTCGGTATTAACATATGCTATCCCTATATGGACTGATGCACTGCGAAGTCAAGCAGCACGACGGGAAGTTGTTCCAGTGTACAGGCTGAGTACCCTTAGAGCGGCTGGCGCATACCGGACCGTATCCAACGAAGCAGCTCCCAAGTAGGAATGTGCAGGGCTGATGATCATAACGAGCTTGTCTAAGTCCTGCCTCATCGAGCCTCAGGAAGCTAAGGCTGTGGCAGGCTTACTTCGATTGTGAAGCCGAGCCTTGAATCGAGGCTGACGAAGAAGGCTCGCGATAAGGCTCAGTTCTGCCCTGACTCAAGCCAGAATTCTGGAGGCTCAACAAGTCGAGGCTGAGCAGAGGCTTGCTTGAGTCTCGATGATGTTTCCTAACACATATAAGATTTTGTACTGCGATTAATGTGGATTGTTGCAAAAATTCAGTGCAATTCAATAATCATTGAATGTGCATTTTTGGAGTCAGACAAACCCCATGATCCGGGCCTCTCTAGAGGCCTGTCCCCTTTGCATAACGCGTTCCCCATTTCCCGCCAAAATCTAGTGACCCTAAACATTTAGTATGAAGTGAAATGCTGCATTCTCGACACAATAAAATCTAAAAAAAAACAAATAAATTTTGTTTAAAAAAACACTAAGTTCGATTGCAATATTTTGACGTGACATATCGATGGTGTCGCTCTGTACAATGACACTGAAGGACAATTGTGGCCAATAATTATGAAGATCATTCATGACGATTATGAGAGTTCCCCGTTTGCAGTAAGTTTATATTATGGGCATGCTAAACCAAAATTTGTGGAACAGTCTTTGGATGATTTTGTTCAGGAGGCAACAGAATTAATATCCGAGGGGTTGACAGAGAATGGTCAAATGTATTCGTTCAAAATCGTGGCGATCATTGCAGATGGACTGGCTAGAGCTTATCTGAAATGCATCAAGAATCCGGGAGGCTTCTCTGCCTGTGAGCGATGCACAGTTCCAGGGGTGACTATTAACGGCAACCGAGTTTACCCTGAAACAGATTGTCCAAAACGAACTAAAGAAAGTCTCGTGTCTCGTAGTGATAGGGCACATCAACCCACTGACCAGAAAAGCCCTTTATTGCAGCTTCCAGGATTTGATCCGGTAAAACATTTCCCCTTAGATATCATGCATCTGTTATTCATCAATCTACTGAAGAACCTGATGAGTTACTGGATTTGCAGTATATCACGAGATAAATTGGCTACTTTTAAAGATCTCATGAGTAACAACAATGCATGGGTTCCGTGTGAATTCCAGCGAAAAAATTTAACCTCATGGAGTATACTCGGCGGAAGGCTACGCAATGCTCCTTTATGCTCCTGTACATCGGCCCCATCGTTTTACGATTTGTATTACCCAAAGACGAGTATCACCACTTTCTGTATTCATATACAGCGTGTCGAATTCTGTGTAGTACTCAACTGCCAGAAAATGGTTGTGATCGAGCTGAGGAATATTTAAAAAAATTCGTGAACTGTATGCCGACCTATTACGGTGAAGATTCACAGGTAGGCCACATTCACAACACTATACACTTACCTGATGATCGCCGATACTTTGGAACCTCGCTGAGTAATTTATCTGCATTTTGGGGGGAAAATTTTATAGGAAAATTCAAAAATCTGGTGAGATCTACTGCCCAACCATTGGCTGAAATTGTAAATCGTCTGAATGCGCGAGAAAATTCTGAATCAGTTATCAAAATGACGAAAAAAGAAATGTTATGTGCATGCATCCCGCGAAAACAATCAAAATACTCTCATAAATATGGATGGAAAGTCCTAAATCTCACTTCTATAAGGTATCGAGATATGGTAATTAGAGCAAAATCCCCAGACAATGTGGTCCAACTCCATAACGGGAGAATCCTGTGGATCAAGCGAATCTTCGTGAAGTTAAAATATGAAGTAAAAATAAAGAGACCATAGACTGTGTTCATTGAAGGGTACATCAATGAAACACATGAGAATGTGTTTACTGTCCCTTGTCCCTCCGAACAGGTAGGAGTTCTGAAGCTACGTTTGTTGAAATCGAGAAACCTCTGCAAACTTCCGGGTGTGCGAAGTAAATGTGTATTCCTTAACATAAAGGATAAATTTCACGCAATAACTCTGCTCCACGCAAATTGTTCATATGTGTAAAATAATCTTTTTGTCTATATATATATATATATATATATATACATACTATATATATATATATATAATAGTATTTTGTGTGTTGTGTACCGTGGAAGTGAAAAAAAGTTTTTTTGGAACATTTAAATGAAAACGCGGGGAGTCACAAGGTATTTTTCATTGTGTGGTGGGGCGTCAGGCCGCCGGAGTCGCACGAGAGGGGAGGGAGAGGGGACTGTTGATGCCGGTTCATGCCGGTTGCTTTGGAGACTTGCATCACCCCAACCAACTTTCTTCCACTGCTCATTAAGAATTTTGTTGTTGCAAGGAACGTGATATTGAGTGATTTGGTAAGTAGAATTCAATGATAATATATTCGAGAAGCCATCAAACAATTCATGAATTGCGTGTGATGAGCCGCGAAATTGGCGGGAGTTTGCGGTTAAACCCATTGGTTCGACGCAATATTTTCTGTACCAGAAGAAATTCACTGAAGGGGAAAATGTGTTGTGCTTATAACAAAAGGGATAGTTTCTTTGGAAAGTTTTTCCATTTTCAAAATTGGAAATCAAACTGAATAAAACTGAAGTTCAATATTGATGTCAATTTTTTATTTCCATAAAAAAAAAATATTGATGTTATTGCATCTTAATAGGTAAGTTAGTCCAATTTTTGCAATCGTTAAAAATTCATTTCTATGGTCCAACAGTTTTGCAAGTTGTTTGTTTTGTTCTGCCTTCCCGGGCTTAACTTTTTCCATACTCATTTTTTTAAAGTTTGAACTTTTCTTAATATCTAAAATTTTCTTAACTTTCGAGTTTGAATTTTTTTACAATCCTCTCCAGTTTGTTTTTAATTTTTTGATAATTTGTACAGCTGCTCCGAATTTTTGTGAATTGTCAAGTACTCCAAATTTTCCAGGTTCCCAAAGTTATACCATTGTATGCTTGGCAAATGGGAGCTGAATTAATTTTCCTAATTATGTCTATTCGTTTAGGAATTAAATTCCTATCTGTCAAATGTACCGTGAAGAATGTTATTGAATTTTCAATTTTTTCCAATTCTGGATTTGTTTTTAATTAATTTGATTTCGTCGATTATTTGTCAACGTGGGAATTCCAAAAAATTGACACTGCTCCCAATTTTTCAAAGCTCGGAGCTTTTTGGACAAAGTTTTCGATATTTAGGCATTATTGCCTTTTGTTGCCAATATGAGGACGAATAATTAAGGGTGAAAGGGCTTCCGTTTCCGGTGCGAAAGGTGTCGGGCGCGTGAGGATAGGAAGGATAGGTGTTTTAGATTTTTCATGCAGAAAAATCAGGGAAAAAGTGAAGGGCGGTAAGGGAAGGGAGTAGGTGGTATTTCGGAGGAGAGAGAGAGTAAAGTTAGCATAGAAAAGTGTGTGAGGAAAGTGTGAAGCGTGAAATAGGAGGTAAGAGAAGAGTGAGGTTAGAAGGATCAGTGGGAGTGTGGGTGTAAGTGAGTGAGTACGTGTGGGATGTGTGAGTGTGGAGCAAGAGGCGACAGCGGAAGAGGGTGGGAGAAAGGGAAAGTTTCAAGACAGGTTGGGTAGGTTAAGGTTGAGGGATTAGAAGTAAGTGAGGCAATATAGGAGAGTGGGGATGGCAGGTGCGATGGATGAAAGTTCGCTAGAGCCGGGGCGGGGGGAGATGGAATGTGCGGTTAGGAGAGCGGGAAAATCAAACGGAGAAGATATAATGGGTATCCGAAATTTGGTTTGGTTGTTCGAGAAGATGAGAAAGGAGATGAGGGGGCAGTGTGAAGAGATGGTAGAGCAGTGGAGAGGTGATGTAAGGGGAATGAGTGAGGAGTTGAGTGAAGGGGGAAAGGAATGTGAGGAGGAGAAGGAGAGGATGCGGGCAAAGATAGGGGAGATAGGTGATAAGGACAGAATGAAGGAAGACGATAAGAGAGAGGAAGTAAAGGTGATTGAAGAGAGGAGAGAAAGGTTGGAGGTGAGTTTGGGTGAGAAGGTTGGAGGAGATGAGATAGAAAAAGAAAGGGGTGAAATAGGCATAGAAGTGGTGGTATCGATGATCAGTTCGCTGAAAAAGGAGTTGATGGGATGTTTGAGAGAGATGCAAGAGGTAAGAGAGGAAATTAAAGATGGTTTAAGGGGAATGAGTGAGGAGTTGAGTAAATGGGGGAAAGTATGGAAGGAGGAGAAGAAGAGCATATGGAAGAAGTTAGGAGAGAAGGGTGAGAATGACAGGATGATGGAAGAAGAGAGGAGAGAGGAAGTGAAAGAGTTTGGAGAGAGGGTAGGAAGGTTGGAGGTACGTTTGGATGAGAAGGTGGGTGGAGAAGAAGAGGGCTCTCAAAGGCAGGAGGTTGCGGTGGAATGGAGAAAGAGAGTGGGGGTGTTGGAGGATAAACAGGAGAAGGAGGAGAGAAAGAAGAGGAAGAGAAACGTGATAATAAGGGGTATGTATGTGATGAGTATGAGTGGTAGGGAAGAGGCGCAGGGGCTGTTGAGCTCGTTAGGGGTGGAGGGAGTGATTGAGGACACAAGAGTATTAGGGAGTGGGGATGGAAGGAATGAGAGGAAGTTAGTGTGGGTGAGTTTGAAAGATATGGATGCGAAGAGGGAAGTGATGGTGGAAAAGAGAAAGCTGAAGGGGAGAAGAGAAAGGATTGAAAACGACCTGACATGGAGGGAGAGAAGAAGTAAGTGGGCGATAGAAAGGAAAGCGAGGGAAGGGAGAGCTAAAGGTAAAGGGGTAAGGTATACAAGGGAGAGTGTATGGATTGAGGAGGAAGTATGGACATGGTGCGAATTAAAAGGGTGCTTAGTTAAGGAAGGACGGAAAGTGGTGATGGAAGGGGAGAGAGGAGGGAGAATAGCAGGTGAGAATGGAGGAGTGAGAAAGGAACTGATAGAGGTAGGGGGCAGAAGAGGAATGGGGTAGAATAGGAGGCTGGAGGGTTGAGGAGAGGAGGCGAGGGTGAGGGGGTTAGAGGTGCGTGTGGGTGGGACTCGAAGGGGACGATTGTGCAAATTGAACACGAGAAGCACGGAAACGGAGGCCCCCCTGATTCCCTGACTCATTGCTCTGGCTTGATTATGGTTGATTTAGTTGGGTAAGAGGAATGTATTAGAAGGTAAAGTGAAGGTTAAGTTTAGGTTAAGATTAGGTTAAGGTTGCCCTTTGTAAAGGGGACGGAAGCCCTAAAATTCCGTATGTTCAGGATTGATGTGTTAAGATGAGAAAGGGGGCGGAAGTCATTGTAACCCTTAGGGGATCAATAAACATATACATACAATTAAGGGTGAATGACGCAATATCGGAATTCAATTTATCAGATAACCATTATACATACTCCACATTGCCTGAATTAATTACACTTCGAAGTGGATTACCTTGTTTTAAATGTTTTTGATTGTTTCTTGCAGGTGTCAGTTTGCGTAGAAGACAGGGTTTCTATCACAAAATGGCAAATTTCCCTTGCCAAGCGAACGAATTTGCAATCGTGCATTTTTCCAAATAAGAAACTCCAGATGGGAAAAGAGTAGTCGAGCTTTTACTAGCTGTATGGATGGTGGAAAATGACAATAACTGGATATGCTATTGGCCACCAGCAAAGAATTCTGGATTAATGTCTGAATGGGTAAAGAAAAAAAATACACCAGAGAAAGATTGGGAGATGTAGCTATGTGAAGTTGGGGTCGAAATTCGCAAAAAATATTTTTTTTTTTATTGTCTGGATTGTACTTGTTTAGTACCTGAATGTACCGCATTCACTTTTTTTTGTACCCCCTATTTGTAACTGTGAAGCAGGGGTGCAAAATCGTGCAGCGTCGAAGTTGCGCATAAAGAAAAAAAAACATGGTGTTCAGTTCTATTTCGTTAGTACTGTTATGTACCACTTTTCGTTTTTTTTTCAATTCAACCCCTACTATACTTACCCCCCTTGAAAAAATGCAACGGAAAAAAAAAACAAAAAAATATCATGGATTGGCTCCAAATCGTTAGTACTTTTATGTACCATGCTCGCATGATTACTTTTTTCTTTTTTTCATATCAACTACCCCTCCACTCCACCCCCCCCCCCCCACTCCCGGGAGAAATGTACCGCAAAAAAAATGCATCGTTCTATTCCAAGTCGTTAGTACTTTTACGTACTATGCTCGTTTGATTCTTTTTTTTATTTTTTATTAATAATATCCCCTCAACTTGATCCCCTCCCCCCTCCCAAAGAATTGTACTACCAAAAAAAGGAAATGGTCCTCTCCGAAATCGTTAGTACTTTCATGTGCCATGCTTGTTTGATTCTTTTTTTTATTTTTTATTGATAAGATCCCCCCAACTTGATCCCCTCCCCCCTCCCAAACAATTATACTACCAAAAAAAGGAAATGGTCCTCTCCGAAATCGTTAGTACTTTTATGTACCATGCTCGCTTGATTACTTTCTTCATTTTTTCTTGTCAACAACCCCTCTACTTCACCCCCCCCCCCCCTCCCGGGACAAATGTACCGCAAAAAAAATGCATGGTTCTATTCCGAGTCGTTAGTACTTTTATGTACTATTCTCGTTTGATTCTTTTTCAAATTTTTTATTAATAAGATCCCCCAATTTGATCCCCACGCCCTCCCACAAAATTGTACTATCAAAAAAAGGAAATGGCCCTCTCCCAAATCGTTAGTACGTTTATGTACCATGCTCGCTTGATTACTTTTCTCATTTTTTTCTTATCAACAAACCCTCTACTTCACCCCCCCCCCCCCCCCGGGACAAATGTACCGCAAAAGAAAATGCATGGTTCTATTCCAAGTCGTTAGTACTTTTACGTACTATGCTCGTTTGATTCTTTTCTTTATTTATTGATAATATCCCCTCAACTTGATCCCCTCCTCCCTCCCAAAGAATTGTACTACCAAAAAAAGGAAATGGTCCTCTCCGAAATCGTTAGTACTTTCATGTGCCATGCTTGTTTGATTCTTTTTTTTATTTTTTATTGATAAGATCCCCCCAACTTGATCCCCTCCCCCCTCCTAAAGAATTGTACTACCAAAAAAAAGAAATGGTCCTCTCCCAAATCGTTAGTACTTTTATGTACCATGCTCGCTTGATTACTTTTCTCATTTTTTCTCATCAACAACCCCTCTACTTCACCCCGCCCCTCCCGGGAGAAATGTACCGCAAAAAAAAATGCATGCTTCTATTCCAAGTCGTTAGTACTTTTATGTACCATGCTCGTTTGATTCTTTTTTAAATTTTTTATTAATAAGATGCCCTCAACTTGATCCCCTCCCCCCTCGCGGAGAATTGTACGAGGAAAAAAAAAAAAAAAAAAAAAAAAAATTAAAGATAGATCGAAAATTTAAGAGAAAAAAATCCCGATAGTCCCAGTCGGGATTCGAACCCGAGACTCCCAGTTACGCGCCGGGCACTTTTCCAACTAAGCTACCGGGCATATAGAGACTTTCCATTCTCAAATTCGATCAGTAACCACCACCTCCCCGTCTTTTTTTGGTAGTACAATTCTTTAGGAGGGGGGAGGGGATCAAGTTGGGGGGATCTTATCAATAAAAAATAAAAAAAAGAATCAAACAAGCATGGCACATGAAAGTACTAACGATTTCGGAGAGGACCATTTCCTTTTTTTGGTAGTACAATTCTTTGGGAGGGAGGAGGGGATCAAGTTGAGGGGATATTATCAATAAATAAAGAAAAGAATCAAACGAGCATAGTACGTAAAAGTACTAACGACTTGGAATAGAACCATGCATTTTTTTTTGGCGGTACATTTGTCCCGGGAGGGGGGGGGGTGAAGTAGAGGGTTTGTTGATAAGAAAAAAATGAGAAAAGTAATCAAGCGAGCATGGTACATAAAAGTACTAACGATTTGGGAGAGGGCCATTTCCTTTTTTTGATGGTACAATTTTGTGGGAGGGCGTGGGGATCAAATTGGGGGATCTTATTAATAAAAAATTTGAAAAAGAATCAAACGAGAATAGTACATAAAAGTACTAACGACTCGGAATAGAACCATGCATTTTTTTTTGCGGTACATTTGTCCCGGGAGGGGGGGGGTGAAGTAGAGGGGTTGTTGACAAGAAAAAATGAAGAAAGTAATCAAGCGAGCATGGTACATAAAAGTACTAACGATTTCGGAGAGGACCATTTCCTTTTTTTGGTAGTATAATTGTTTGGGAGGGGGGAGGGGATCAAGTTGGGGGGATCTTATCAATAAAAAATAAAAAAAAGAATCAAACAAGCATGGCACATGAAAGTACTAACGATTTCGGAGAGGACCATTTCCTTTTTTTGGTAGTACAATTCTTTGGCAGGGGGGAGGGGATCAAGTTGAGGGGATATTATTAATAAAAAATAAAAAAAAGAATCAAACGAGAATAGTACATAAAAGTACTAACGACTCAGAATAGAACCATGCATTTTTTTTGCGGTACATTTGTCCCGGGAGGGGGGGGGGGGTGAAGTAGAGGGGTTGTTGACAAGAAAAAATGAAGAAAGTAATCAAGCGAGCATGGTACATAAAAGTACTAACGATTTCGGAGAGGACCATTTCCTTTTTTTGGTAGTATAATTGTTTGGGAGGGGGGAGGGGATCAAGTTGGGGGGATCTTATCAATAAAAAATAAAAAAAAGAATCAAACAAGCATGGCACATGAAAGTACTAACGATTTCGGAGAGGACCATTTCCTTTTTTTGGTAGTACAATTCTTTGGGAGGGGGGAGGGGATCAAGTTGAGGGGATATTATTAATAAAAAATAAAAAAAAGAATCAAACGAGCATAGTACGTAAAAGTACTAACGACTTGGAATAGAACCATGCATTTTTTTTTGCGGTACATTTGTCCCGGGGGGGGGGGGGGGGGGGTGAAGTCGAGGGGTTGTTGATAAGAAAAAATGAGAAAAGTAATCAAGCGAGCATGGTGCATAAAAGTACTAACGATTTGGGAGAGGACCATTTCCTTTTTTTGGTAGTACAATTCTTTGGGAGGGGGGAGGGGATCAAGTTGAGGGGATATTATTAATAAAAAATAAAAAAAAGAATCAAACGAGCATAGTACGTAAAAGTACTAACGACTTGGAATAGAACCATGCATTTTTTTTTGCGGTACATTTGTCCCGGGGGGGGGTGAAGTCGAGGGGTTGTTGATAAGAAAAAATGAGAAAAGTAATCAAGCGAGCATGGTACATAAAAGTACTAACGATTTGGAACCAATCCATGATATTTTTTTTGTTTTTTTTTCCGTTGCATTTTTTCAAGGGGGGTAAGTCTAGTAGGGGTTGAATTGAAAAAAAAACGAAAAGTGGTACATAACAGTACTAACGAAATAGAACTGAACACGATGTTTTTTTTTCTTTATGCGCAACTTCGACGCTGCACGATTTTGCACCCCTGCTTCACAGTTACAAATAGGGGGTACAAAAAAAAGTGAATGCGGTACATTCAGGTACTAAACAAGTACAATCCAGACAATAAAAAAAAAATATTTTTTGCGAATTTCGACCCCAACTTCACATAGCTGGGAGATGTACGAAGATCTAAGAATCCTTGGTTGGGCAGGTAAGAACTATTTGTATACTTCAATTGTTTCGCATGTTGCCTGATTAGTATTGGGAATTGAACGTCTTGCAAGAGTGGATTTAAGATATAATATAGCAATGAAATTCGAATGATATAAGAGAGTTACAACATTTGTAATTATAAAAACTAACAAAGTTTAAAAATGCTCCAAATTAATGGCAATCTAAAATATCAGAAAACTTTACATCCTCCACGAATTTGAGCTAATTAAAAGAATTATATACACATATATATGGGGCATTCCACGTGAAATCATCGGACTGGAAATCAGATGGTCTCGGATTTACATAAAAATGCACATATCTGTTCCTCAGCATAAAAAAAGACACGTATTTTTTCGTTTTTTTTTTAATAAAAATTTTAACAACAATCATATAAACAAATGGAGATATCTCAAATACGCCATTTCTTATTTGAAGGAAACTGGAAATATATATTCTGTATTGTTTTTAGATCATTTTGAAAAAAAGTTGATATAGGATCTAGTCAGGAGAATTTTTTATCAATTTTTGAAGTTGAAGTCATCAGAGAGTATTATTAGTGACAATTGACCACTGAGAATTTTTTAAGTTATTATAGTGGTTTTCAATAATATGAACAGAAAAAAGTGAAATCTGCATATAAATGACCCCGGGAAAGATGTTAATTAAATCATCAAAAGTAAGGTTTTAGCAATTTTTATGAACAAATGACCATAACTTGAATATTATCAATTCTATGAAAAAAGACATAGTACACAAAAATGTTGTACGGAAAGTTCTGCGCAAAAAATGTTTACATACTTTTTGCGTAAAAATGACGGTTTTCCTAATACTATCGAAAAAATGCTGATAATCAGTTCCCATCCCTTGTATTGGTGTACAAAAAAAGTGCATGACTTCAACTTCAAAAATTCATAAAAAATTCCCCTGACGAGATCCTATAACGACTTTTTTCAAAATGATCGTAAATGAATGCAGAATATATATTTCCAGTTTCCTTCGAATAAGAAATGACATATTTGAGATATCTCCATTTGTTTGTATAATTGTTGTTAAAATTTTTCTTAAGAAAAACGAAAAAATACGCTTTTTTTTTGTGCTGAAGAACAGATATGTGCATTTTCATGCAAATCCGAGACCATCTGGTTCCCAGTCCGACGATTTCACGTGGAATGCCTCATACACACATGATGCTTGGTGCGATTAATAAATTGTCAACATAGCAGCTAGTTAAATAATTTTTTTATAATTATCCGTAGACACCTATGAGACTGGACTTCGTCGGCTGAGCCGGTCTCTCGTCCAAAGTGAAAGTGTCGTCACTGATCCCGACGCCGTCAGGAAACGAAGTAGCGTAGTAACTCTGCCGAGGAAGAGAGCACGACGTTTATTGAAGACCCATGATTCGTCGGAATCGAGTGGCGATGATGTGGGAACTGTTATGTGGAAGACGAAAAAAAGGAAAATGAATAACCAGATTAAACGGACTCTGCCCCGTATATCTTCCAGTTCTGACACGAACGAGGACACTAGCGAGTGCAAATCGCCATCACCTCAAAAACCCCTCAGAAACCCCAAACATCGAAATTTATATCCCACCAGAGAGAATATGTCACCTACTGGCTTCAAAGGTAGTACTCATTATTATCTTCACTTCAAAATACATTGAGCGGCTGCATACATTCGTAACTTATATATCAATATCATTGCAGACATGGCCAACATCAACGACAAGCAAAGTCCGTCAAAACGATTGATCAAAAGCCCGGAGACTAATTTAAGCGCCAAAAATTCCTCGATACTCACACCGTCTCGCCAACAAGACCACCTTTGGGTTTCGAAAGATGCTCGCACGAGATCAGCAGTCCTCGATCACGCTGAAGAACGCTCTTCCAGACACTCTGATCGCTCAAAAATCTCGTTTCCAGTAACCCCAACAACCCATTTATCAGCGCTTGAAAATATTACTGCAGTATTTTTACTTTGCGAGTGCGTGCGTGTTTGTGTCCCTGTATATATTATTTATCTTTTCACCCAATTCTCCATAGATGCCTCCAGTCAGAGCAGTTGTCAGGAGAAAAAAAAACAAATCGATGAACTCCGTGAAAAAATCTTAGATCCCGGGCTAGGTAATGTTCCCCTTTGTTTTCCTTCGCAATCTCTGGAATGCGTCATGTTTTTCCTTCAGTCTGGGTGCCGTCGCCGATTACTTGGCTGCTGAGGTTGATTTGGGTTTCCAGTTCCTGCGAAATAAAGTTGGAAACACGAGAAGAAGTTTATCGTATGACTTTCACAATAAAGTAGAACAACTAAACCTGGCCAGGGTAGGTGAATCAAATGCACAGATCACATCGTGGGCAGACATATTTGATACTGATTTCCCAATTAAAACTTTAGAGGAATTCCAGAAGTTCGAAGAAGCCATGAATATTTCCAAAGAAAGTGATGACAGCAAAAGAACAGAAGCTCAGAAAAGGCAGTGTAGTCTGGTGAGTATACCAAAAACGCCTATAAAGATACGATGGATTCTATGGGAGCTAAAGATGAACCAGAACATCAATGATTCATAGTGTCCAATGGGTAGTTCTTTGAAAATTCTCTCACTTTTCCACATCAATACCAGGTAGAAATTAAACTTTGATACACCTCCAAAAATTGATCTCATGAGACAAAAAAACATTCCTCCAATTCATCAAATTCATCCAGATTTCCAGATAGATTGAAAACCCTAATTGATCATTGTGCTTGCTTTTTAGAGAAAACGGTTCAAAACCCAGATTGGACAACAAGCTGAATTCTCAAAATGTGTCAATACGATAATGACACAACATCTTCACAGAGACGTTCAACTACTATATAGCGGCCAAGGGAGAGTGCCCAAGAATAACGTGCCGAAGCTCGTTACAACAAGACCATTTCGTTCAGTTGCATGGAAGGTGAATTCACTTTTACATTTTCTCTTTGTCGTTGATAGCAAGTCCTAAGTAGGAAAATTTTTGAAAGACATTTTTGTTACAGCCGTGCTTCTTGAGAAGTTCCCCACACCTCCATCGACTGTGTTGACTGCCACCAGTAATTTCCTCACAAATGCACCAGCTCGTAAGCACATTTCGCTTGATTCTAACTTGGACGGCAGCGAGAGCCACATCACACCATGAAGGCTAATCATATCGAGCTTTCAATACCAAAGGTGACTCCATTGATTTTTATATTTAAGATACCCATTAGGTATATTAACTCTTTTAACGTTCACTGCGATTTAAGTCTGATGTCCGAATATTTATGAGTGTTGAAATGAGTTTTTTTTCAAATATTTATGATGTTTAAAATGTGTTCAGAAGTTGTTTTTCAAGCATTCTTCTTATTTCGTAGCATCTCAATAAGATATTTGCTTTTATCGGTGACAAAGAAGTTATTACAACGATGAGGATTGTTATCCAGTATGACTAACAAAATTGTCAAAATCGGTAAAAAATGGTAATAAATGGATTGGGAACAAAGCGGATTGGCCTCATTCAAGCCTGTACTAATCCCATTAGTTAAGGGCTTTGCAACCCCTAAAATGGATATCTTTCGACGCTCATTTCAGGCCTATTTCAGTCATTTTTCGAGTCTCCCTCGAATCAACCTTATTTCACGATCCTCTATATGCCCGGTAGCTTAGTTGGAAAAGTGCCCGGCGCGTAACTGGGAGTCTCGCGTTCGAATCCCGACTGGGACTATCGGGATTTTTTTCTCTTAAATTTTCGATCTATCTTTAATTTTTCAGTCGAGGTTATCATTCAGGGTCTCCGGCAGGGTTGAATCGGGGTTCAGCCTTACCCTCAATCGAGGGTCGGCCAGGCCTTAATAAGGGCTAAATAAGCCCTGTTTCGATCGTCAACTCCTACCTGGGGGAGAGGAGAACGTAACCACAGCATCCAGCGATGGCAGCTACAGTGGGACGCCTCGAGCAAAGGCCGGTGGACTCATCGACTTATTCCGAAGCTGGATGTTTGGCTTGGCCGATCACATGGACGAGTCAATTACTACCTAACCCAGATGCTCTTAGAACACGAGTGCTTTCGAGAATATCTTCACAAATTCAAGCATGAGGATTCCCCGGATTGCCCAAAGTGTCAGAGAATTCGGGAAAACGCGGAACACGTTCTCTTTGCGTGTCCACGTTTCGACGATCTATATGCCAAAATAGCGCAGGCAAACCCTTTAACGCTGGAACTAGGGCTGCCCACGAGACGACCAGACTCTCGGTCTCGTCGCGTTTTATTGGGTCAAGACCGGGACGATACCCGAGTCAAAATTTCCACCCGAGACTTTCGCGAGACTCCCGCTTTTTTGAAATCCTCGACCTCTCCATCAGAAACATTCTAGATACGCGTTAAGGAGAGTTTACAATAGACGCGCGTGGGCTACGCTGTACGTTTGCGATGTGCGAAGCTGCGTAGTAATACGTGATCGCAAAACCGCTGCGAGCGTCCAGTGGAAACATCATCAATTATGGATGGGGCCACTGATACGTTCCACTCATTTTGAGGCCGTTGTGCATCATCATATTAGAAAATCGTACATGAATAACTTACCTGTGAAAAATATTTTTCTTATCCACTCTTGAAGTTGTTGGGTAAACAACATTCCGACTAACATTGTTCAATTCAATCGAATGATGTGGCATCGCCAAGTCAGCCTGAATGTCCTCAAACTAGTTCGACGGTCGTGGCCACTACTGGGAGTGATGAAATCTTATCAAAATTCAATCAATTTTACACCCTCGAGATCAGGAAGAATGAACCCATAGCAGTTTGCCTCGAGTGTCAAAAGAAGAGAAAAGAAACTCTTATGAAGCGAACAGGAGGAAATACAACCGGAATGAGGAAACATCTGAAAACCGCCCATGAGAGTGTTTACAGAGAGCATTTTTCTAGTAATGTTACCAACACTTTATGCTCTGGACAACCGAAAATCACCGAGATCACTTCTTCGGTCAGTTGAAATTCATAACTTGTCATTTCAATAATTTTAGTTGGGGATAGAATTGTCTAAAGTTTTCAAAATCCTCGGTATATTTCAGCAATTTCTTACAAGATGCGAAATTCGATGCATTTAATCTAATACAATTGAACGATAAATATCAGTAGTGAAGTGGTAAAAGGAAATAAGTGCAGTTGGAATGGACGATCATTTTTTAAGGATATCTCGCAATCTATGAGAGATGACGAAAATTTTATAAGACGATTTTTCTAGCGAAAAATGAGTTCTACAAAAAAGTTCTCTCGGAATTTTTTTCAGTTCCTCTACATTTTAAGATATTCATTGAGAATGTAGCCTGGAGATAAGTTAACTTATCTTTAAGTGAAATAGTTTTACTTATCTCGTTTTACCACTCCACTACTGATTCAAGTTCAGCTGGGAATGGATTTTTGTTATTTCATTTATTTTCAATAAATTATTCAGTTGATAATCAGCTGATTTTTACATCTTGGAAAACGATTTCACAAAAGCACATACTCAAAATTTAGTCACTCAAAAAATTTTAATTAAAAATGTGAATAACTTAGAATAGGGCATAACTGGCAGTCAAAGTCAGTGTCAAATGGGTAAAGGGTAATAAGTTAACTTGTTTTCCTGATAAGTTTTCCAAAAATAACTCAGAATTGAAGAGACAGTTAAATTTTTATATGGACCTTTTTGTAAAGTTCAATGAGAGCGACAGAAGAAGTATTCACAAAAATTTCACTGCCCTCTTCAGATTTGAACATATTTGTCGAAAGCTCTGCTAGAAGTGAATCAACTTATTAGCTGTTGAGCTTGTTTCTATTGGAATAAATTATGTAAATTTCTGCAATTCAAATAAATTTGAAAAGTCAAATTGTGAATAAAAAGACTTACTATGGTATTCATTGGTTGTTCTCTAGAAACTTCACTCTGCTGAATACTGGGATGCTCGCATTACTAACTGGATAGCAAGGAAAAGGTTGGCGATCAACTTTTTCGATGATGACGACACACAACAACTTTTCAAAGAGCTCAATCCAATCGTTTCATACTGCCATCCAGCAGTATGAGAAAACAAAAAAAATGTTAAGACACTACTAAAAGATAATTCAAAAGTGTCTTTTACTATGGACGGGCGGACCAGCATAAACTCTCGATCGTACTACGGTGTTACTATTGATTTTGTGGCAGCGGATTGGACGTTAAAGTCATTGGTTTTGGATTTCATCGCAGCTCTCGGTCGTCATAAGGGCAAAGAAATGGCCACAATGTTCTTCGAGTGTATCAAAGAATATGATCTTCAGATGAAAATCCAAGGTATTACCCTGGACAATGCGGTAGCTAACACAACTTTTATGACTGAGTTAAGTAAGTTGATGGACGAAGCCGGTTACAATTTTGATGCCAAGAACCAACACTTCAGGTGTTTTTCACACATTTTGAATCTCGGTATTCAAGATGTATTAAGGGCAATCAATGCGGAAGAAGTAGTTGAAGATGAAATACAAGAAATTTTGGAAGATGATGGAGATGAATCAGGAGACGCTTCCAATTGCATAGCACTGAATGACAGTGAATCATCATCAGAGGAATCGGATGAATCAGGGGCCGATGATGGGTCAATGCGTGTCTTCTCAGATGATTCTAGCCCTGCTGCAGCTATTTCAAAATTGAGAAGCACTTTTACCAAACTTCGACGATCAGAAGAGATTCAGATGACCCTTCAAGGTTTGTGCAGTGCATCCAAAACTAAGTATGTCAAACCAATTATTGACGGTAGTACATGATGGCATAGCACAAACAATATGATGGAAATCGCTCTACAGATGAGACCAGCATTGAATCTCCTCTGACAAAATTGCCACAAAGTAATAGACTTCAAGTTAAATGTAGATGAATGGTTCCTGTTACCTCAGATTCATTTTTTTTAAGAGACTTCAAGATGATCTCAACTGCTATTGGAGTTCAGCGCTATGCCACTCTCCCACTTGTGATTGCTGTGTTCAATCTATTGCTGAACAAACTCGAATCTACAATTGCTGCATTGGATGATAAACCTAACCGAAACAAAGTTGACGAGATTTTATTGCTGGCTTTTCAGAAGGGACGCGACAAAGTGTTGAAGCACTATCGAAACACCAATTGGTTGTACTGCGCTGCATTGATCCTGGGACCGCGACATAAGGTGAAAACATTTTCTTTCGAAGATTGGGGCAAAGAGGTGGACAAAGCATCGGTAGATTCTTTCGAGAGTATCTACAAACATGGATACTGTGGATCAAAGAAGAACGGTGATGAATTGGAAATCAGTGAGAACGCTGCCAACAGCTCAGAGAAATTGCCGAATGAACGTGATGGGACTGATTTTATCGACTTGACGTCTCTTTTCGAGGACTCCTCGAAATCCAGCAGCTGGAAAGACGAACTGCAGACATGAAAAGAGCCGATAAGAATCAAGACATTCTCGACTGATGGAGGACTCATGAGAACACATTCCCAACATGAGCAAAAATGACTCGAGATATGTTTTCTATCACTGCCACATCAGTACCCGCTGAACGACTATTTTCATTAGCAGAGTTGGTAGTGACGAAACTCAGAAATTTGTTGAGTGATACATCTATCCGGGCTCTGTTATGTTTGCACTCTGGGGGTCTTTCAGATGTGAAAGATCAGCTAGGGATGGTATAACCGGGTAGCATCTGATTCTGAGACGAAACATTTCCTCTCATATATTTTATTATTTAAAGAAATGAAGTTTATAGCGTAATGTGAAAGTATATGTACTTTGTTCTACCTCATTTATTCACTCGTGCAATGTAACCAATAAATACGTATTCCAACATTTGTACACAATTTTCTTTGACCATATTCCAGCACTTGTTATATACAAATAAGGAGAGAATACTCTTTCCCGGTTATTGTGAGACTAGACGAGACCAGACAAACTACCGCGAGACTAGCACGAGGCTGAGACGAGACGAGACATTGCTTGACGACACTGGTCCGAGACTCTCAATTTGTATTTTCAACGAGACCGGCCGAAATCTCGTCTTGTCTGGTCTCGTGGGCAGCCCTAATCGCAAGAACGCTGCGGGATACGAAACAAAGGGAGTAGTGCGAGTCGTTTCACACATAAAAATACACATTTGACGTTCCATGACTTTTTTGCCAACACCCATAGTTAATTGTTCTTAACAAATGGTATTGTTTATGTAACTACTTCATCATAGGATTTATGATCCCGATAGGGAAGTTATTGTAATCACCCCGAAATCGAACTTTTTCATTTCGACCTGTACGTGGTGTATTAAGGGTACCAAAATGATCCCCGAAAAATTCTGGGTCAATGTGTGTGTGTGTGTTTGTATGTATGTGCCCTAAATTTTGGTCAACGATTTCTCACGAATGGATACACCAATCGAAGCCATCCAGGTCTCAATCGACGCGTCTTCACGTAACTCGGCCCTGATTAGTTTTTGATGGATATTGGTTCAGAATATATATTTTTATTAACAATTTCAATTGTTCATAACGCTATATCTCGTAAACGGTTGGAGTTAGGGAAATTTTTGAAACAGACATAATCTCGATAACTCGAGTTACCAAATCGGGAAGTTTGCATTGTGTCCTCGCTGAGGGCACAAATACATCCGATCCACTAGTTTTTATTCTTATTCTGACTTATTGGAAGTGCATCGGAACGTCGGAATACTGATTTGTCATGAATATATATGATAATGGTAAAGTTTACCCAGCTCCAAGCGCCGCTAACGTCCCATTGGGAATGTCCTTTGAGGGATGACGGAGGTCACCGCTCATGTTTATTCCCGCTAAAACTCCGGTTACAGTTGGAAAAAATACACCAAACACTGTGAACCAACTATAGCCATTTTCGTATCTAGAAAATGTGTTGTTTTCAAGATTCCTTGAGAACCAGCCTTCAAATCCAGCATCTGGAAAATACAATTTATGTGTGAAATGCATTTCTGAGTTTAACACGAGAGCTTAATTGACGTGATAACTCAATTTGGAAAGGAGGAAGAACTTTTGGGTAACTATTTCTAGGTTGGTGCTTTGGGATTAGTGTGGACATTTGCGATAGAATGGAGAGAACGGTGTTGAAAATTCATGATATCAGTCATACCACTCACTGGATTATGGTTTGATTTTTTTTAAGCAGAGTTTTATTCAAACGTGACTAGACGCGTGGTAAGCGCAACGCAGCCCGTATATTCTTGAGTGCAATCTTGTCAGAGCGCTTCGTAGTATCCAATTTAAGGCCCGCAAAATTGAAATACACACAAAGTTAAATGACTTAAAACTCATTATATATATAACTCGTAATTGGACGCATGATCAATTGAAAAAATAATGTTCTATTTTTAACTTCCCGACCATTCGGGAGGTTATTGTAATGCACCCAAAATCGAAATTTGTTGTTTCATTATCTAACTAGGGTTTTAAGTATACCAGAATGATCCCCGTCAAAGTCTAAGTTGGCGTCTGTGTGTGTTTTTTTTTTTATTCTTGCTCTATTCGTATTCACCCACGTAACGGCTGTTAGGCATTACTTCATGGGCAATACTACGGATCAGAGTACCCACCCATTGCGGCTGGGGCCGACTTTGCCATTTCAGCTCATCGTATTTCTAATCACAGGGTAAACCTCCAGAAACCCCTGTGATACGATGGCGGGCGTCTACGATGGAACCCTCCCTCCCCCCCCCGCGCGACGGGTCGCGTTCGGTCCCGGCTCACGGTCTCACTTCATGGATACCGCCGATAGCACACACGGAATGTTCCTGCCATCGGTCGGAGTCCGTGAGAAAATATTTTTCAGAAAAAATATTTGCAGTGAGCGGGAATCGAACGCGGGACCTTTAGAATAGTAGGCAGACACTCTACCCACTACGCCAAAGCCCCGTCAGCGCGTCTGTGTGTGTGTGTGTATGCGTGTGTATGTATGTGTGTGTATGTATGTATCTAAGTAGATAAGTAAGAGGGGTTAGACTCCAAAGTGAGGATCTGCGCAGGTCGTCGCTGAGGGCCAGGGGGGGGGGGTCAGGGGGGGCACTGCGGTCGGTAAAGCAGAGCGCTGCCTTCAAATAAATGAATAAATGATTAAATGAATAAATAAAATAAATGAATAAATGGTTAAATGAATAAATGAATAAATGAATAAAGGAATAAATGCATAAATGAATAAATGAATAAATGAATAAATGAATAAATGAATAAATGAATAAATGAATAAATGAATAAATGAATAAATGAATAAAAAAAATAACTGAATTGAGTAATTTAAGGCAAAGGGAATGCGTCATCAGCCATACGCAGGATATCTCGGTGTTGTAGTACGAAACCCTTGATATGTACCGCGCGCGCGTAAATAGAATTTGAGACGGCTTCAAATTGTTTCTTTCGATACAGCCAAAATGCTCTATTTTTTTCACAGGAAGAGATTAGTTGAGCGTGGGAGCCTCGACCGAAGATTTTCCCTAAGGACGCAATATGTAATTAAAAAATATCCGCCATTAGTTCGATCACAGAACTTGTTGTGTGCAGATCGTGCAAATTTGTTCGAGGATTTTAAAAGTGACTCATTCCAGGAAACTTGAAAAGCTCAGGTAAGTAGTCAAGTACTAAATATTGTGTGTGTGTGCAGAAGGTTCTTTTAACGAGTTTGATTCAAAATCCACGGTTCCGGTCAGTCCGCGTTTTCATATTTTCTCAAAAAATAAAAATTCAAATTTCTTCAACGAAACTCTTCAAATTTGAGAATTTTCAATAAGTTTGAGTTGGAAGATTTTCAACTTTTTCAAATTTCAACAAATGTGAAAATTATCAAATTTGAAGAAAGTGTGTTTGAAAAAAAAATTGAAATTGACACCTTTTCTGGAACGAGTGGTATTTCGGTACATTCACCGCTCGGCCTCCAAATTAAAATCTGGGGTACACTGCACCCCCTTTAGCCTTTTAGGCAAGGTGGGTCCTACCCCCAAATTTTTTTTCCACCTATAGCTGCCATTCGACAAGGTGTTGGCAGAGTACACTACCCCCACTCCCAACGCTACTGCCTCCAGCTGCGTTGAGTGGGTGACGTCACTCCCTTCCCCGCGCGGTATTTCGGGAACGGTTCATCCCTCAGCCACCAAATTAAAATCTGGGGTACACTGCACCCCCGTTGGCCTTTTAGGCAAGGTTGGTCCTACCCCCGAATTTTTTTTCCACCTATGGCTGCCATCCTACAAGGTGTTCGAATGGCACGCACTCTGCCCCCCCCCCCCGCTCCCAACGCTACTGCCTTCAGCTGCGTTGAGTGGGTGACGTCATCCCCTACCCCGCGCGGTATTTCGGGAACGGTTCACCCCGCGGCCTCCAGAGTCAATTTTGGGGGACTAGGTCCTTTCATATAGCTTATGATGGACCTATCTGTAAAGTCGACGGTTTGAGCGGGAATCGAACCCCGGACTGTACACACTACCGTTTGAGCGGGAATCGAACCTCTGACCTTCGAAGTAGTACCGCAAGTGCATGTGTATTTTTTTTTCCTCCGTCCCTCTCATTTGTGCGCCCCCGGTAGCGGCCGTGTAAGCATTCCTTCAGGGGACATACCGGACACCCACCCATGCGGCTGGGGCCGACTGTCGCCATTTTTAGGCCATCGTATTTCTAAACACAGGATAAACCTCCAGAAACCCCTGTGCTACGATGGCCGGCGCCTATGATGGACCCCCCCCCCCTGCAACGGGTTAGGTTCTCGCTCGGCCGGGCGGTCTCATTTTATGGGTACCGCCGATAGCACACACGGAAGTTCCTGCATCCGTCGGAAGCCATGAGAAAATATTTTGAAAAAATATTCTCCGGCGGCCGGGCGCGAACCTAGGACCTTCGGAGTAGTAGGCAAATACTCTACCACTACGCCAAAGCCCCGACTTAAGTGCATGTGTATGTGTGTGTGTGTGTGCATACATCATTGGGGGATTGAAAAACAGTCACGAGCAACTGTTTTTTTCAAGTTAGTTTATTTTTTTCGTAGACTGAGAGAAACAAAAATGGGAGCAAGGAACGGCACACCCCCTCAGCCTCCAACGCCCCCATGCACTCCACCACCCCCTGAGGTTATGGGGGCAGAAGTACACATGCCGCATCCAGTACGTATTCTGTACGTACACTCCCGTCGTCTTGGAGGAGGTCATTCAGAGGGCTATAAACTGATGGTGGGCTGGTGAAACCCTACCGATCGTGGTCACAATGGTAGGGATCACCATGCACCTCAAGGCATGACTGTGAAAACTATATCCTGCAGGTGATCAGATCATCACCATGGGACAGCTTACGCTATTGTCCATAGGTAAGTTTCCTTCTTCTATATGTACACGACTAATTTTTTTTTCTTTGTAAAGCCGTTTTCCAGGTTTTTAAAATCTATCTCGTTTATGGATATGATTAATGAACAACACATTATTGAGAGAAACATCTATTCGATTTATTTGCGATTTATTTATTTATTTTATCTAACATAAATCACAATTCATTTTCATTAATCCAACTGTTATGAGTATTGTTGAAACCTAACCACTTAGACAAAGACTTTGTTTCCAGAACGCTTGAGCACCTTCTCCACGAGATAAACGTCCGGATACTTGACTCTGGTAAGTTCCTCTTGGTGGAAGCCACCTTTGATAGGACTACCCTCATAGTCGGAGAGTCTATACGTCACGGGTTTGGTATTCTGGACTTCAGCTACAGTGAATACTTCTGTTGTCCAATTGGGTGTATGCCCTTTCTCGAACACATTCTTGTACTTACTAATGCGCACTATATCTCCAACTCTGAACATAATTCTTTTGTTTGTGGGATTGACTTTGAATTTCCCGTAGACATGTTGGAGAAGGTACTGCTCCTGATCAGCAGTGACATATTTGGTTTCCATGCGAATTGTGCGATGTCTGGTGGCATTGTATGACTGTATAAGTTTCTCGATAATGGGAATCCACTTATAGGTTCCCGGCAGGCTGAAGTGTTTCGACATTTTCTCTTTGAGTGTACGATTGAAACGTTCGCAGATGGATGCCTTGAGATTACTGAATGTTGAGTACATGTTGATACCGTGATGCTTCATGAGATACTGAAATTCTCTGTTGTAGAATGTTCTTTGCCCTGATCCACATGCAGATTTTGAGATATACGGCCTTGTTCTAATATTGATTCCGTGGCTTTCGTCACATCTTTGCCATTTTTTGTCTTGGTGGGTATGCCCACGCATACTTGGAGAAAATATCAATAACGGTCAACAGGTATTTGTAGCCTTTATTCATGCGGCCATAGGCACCGATTTCCACAATATCGGCCGCGAAGTGTCATCGATGCTGCGTATCTCCACCCGACGTCGTGGATAGTTCCGTCGAGCAGGTCTATGAAGTTCTTCCACCACCGCTACCTTCTCCTTGTTCATTTTTTTCCAGTGCAACCAAACGAGTATCCAAATTCAAAATGATCTGAGAATTGCGTAACGCCAAATCGTTATTTATATTCTTTTGAAGAATGGAGAATTGTTCCAATATTAATCGGTGCAGGCTCTCTAACATGAAGTTAATGTCAAACCCACTGTTGAGAGTTGTTGATAGTTCGAGATCAAGTTGATGAATGAGTTCAGAAATTTGCTGCAAATGTTCTTGTACATCCTCTTCATGTATACTATGCTGCTTCCTCATGTTCGAAAAATTGTTCTCAAAGGTCTGAATAATGTTCTGCATATCTTCAATCCTGTTGCCTAGCGACGCTGTCACAGTGTACATAACGCGAATTTCGTCTTTGACAACATTTCGTATCATTCCAGAAGATACAGCATCAGCATCATCCATAGCTATGCCGAGATTGGTGAGTCTCCGATTATCCATATCATAGTGTCCATCAGCAGTCGCTTTGAAGCCTTCACCAGGAGGATCACGCACACTGCTGCTAAGACTGCGTGCTTAGTCCACTCGGCTATTCTGACGTCGGTTTAGCAGCAGTTCACCAGGAGGATCACGCACACTGCTGCTAAACCGACGTCAAAATAGCCGAGTGGACTAAGCGCGCAGTCGTAGCGCTGCCGCTTCGGTACCTGGTTCAAATCCCCCATATAGGGCGAGAATTTTTTCCGAATGTCTGATGAGCGGGAGGTTACTCATAGAGTAGCCGCCTGTACCGACACAGGTTTTCTGTGGTTTCCTGTGTCTTTTCATGCGACTGCGGTGCAGCGTCTGGACCACACGCCCATATATCCATAAGGGATGGAAGGCGTTAAAGATAAAAAAAAAAAACACTGCTGCTAACAACAGCCTTGGCATGATCCAGGGAACGTCCGAACAAGTCGACACTCATCGTCCAAATGATGCTCCACTACTGCCATTGTAGTCTAATAAATGATACAAGCCTCACGCAACTATTCCACTATAGACATGATTTCATTGGTGTGACTGAGATTTTCCGCTGATTGTGACGCCATGAGTAGTCTCAACTGATCGACAAGTTCATTTGGATCATTCCAGTAGACGTAATTCATTGGTGCGTTCGATACGAGCATATTGCGTGGAAGAGCCATGCCTAGCTTCTCAGGCGTCAGCAGATTTCAAATGATTGTCTGACATTTCATACAACTGCTCGTTCGAACAGGTCTATTGGTCTGATAGTAAGCGCGATGTGCATTGGTGCCGAGAATAATTTTTCCATAGGTATTTTTATCAGTCTCCGTGATGAGAGTTAAGTTCGGCGTTTTTTTGAATATTAATTCAAGCCGACCAGGAGTCAGTGGGTACGTTTCATTCTTTACAGTCATGAAGTGTGCATCGTAGGTCACTATGGAATCACCAATTTTCAGACCCTCTCTTCAAGTTGCATATACCAAACTCCTTATCGAAATCCTGAGCTTCACGCTCCGTATTGAGTCGACTGAGATATCTCTGAAGAAGGTCTTGCGAGCTTAGAGGAGATTCCGCCTTAATGGATGGAATACGCTGCTTTTCACTTAGAACTTTAATTGGGCAGATTCTTTTTCTTTCCCGTATAGATGTAGTGGCTATTGTTGGTTCATCGATGGGCACTTTGATTGGGGAGATTTTTTTTCTTTCCCGTATAGGTGTACTAACCATTGTTGGTTCATCGAATGACTCATCTCCAATAGCAGTGTCAAAGTCATCAGTCTGTAGCATGGAGGGGGCCTTTTTTTTCTCATGCTTCACTTTAGGCACTTTCACCGGCTGAATCCTCACCAGCTCCTCAAGAGGAGCTACCATTGGCATCAACAATTTACTCATTTTCTCTTGAGTGCCCTCTCTTCCTAATTTCAGCAGTTTATGCTTGCGACGAGTAGCATTACTTGCCTCAGTTATACGATGCAAGACATTCGTCTCCTTCTCGAAAATCTTGCGCTGCATGTTGATACTTGGGGGCTCACTCAACAACTGGTATCCACATCCTTAGATTGAGCGTATCTATCGCCTCAGGAAGAAGTCGAACCCTTTGCGATAGCGACCCTCCTGTAACTCACTATCCTTATCGATTACCACGAAACTGTGCTTGCCGTCTATCCAACACTTGCCACATAAGTTCTTGAATTGTTCAAAAGACATGTCGCTGTTCACATGATCCTGATAGATATGGTTCAAATTCCTATCTTCTTGCTGGAAGAGAATGAGCAGATTGGCATTGTCACGCACTAGGTGTTTAGGGGCATGCGCATAAGTCTGACAGAGATAGAAACTATCTACGTCCTTCTGTCGTCCCATGGAAAAAAATGCTCGCTAAGAAATTATCTTGCTTTTTACATGATTACTAACTGACTGAACAACTATAGAGATCCACTTTATAGTGCTCGATGCACGTTAAATTATAGGATAGTGCTCACGTGCATGAATCAGGCTAACTAATCAAATACTCCCCCCCCCCCCCCAATCGGCTTCGATAAAGCCAGAGTTCTATAAAGGAGGTGTATTCATTGCCTCAGTCATCAGTTGTCATCTGGCCATGAATGGATGTCAACGTAAGAGAGGTCGCGGACTGGTGAATAGGCTCATCAATAAGGTTCCCGTGGAATTACATCTACCGGGCTATAACTATTATGGCCCTGGTACGAAACTGAAGGAGAAATTGGCTCGCGGTAATCCCGGCATCAATCCCCTAGACACAGCTTGCAAGGAGCACGACACAGCCTACTCCAAAAATCGAGAAACCTCTCTGCACGTCACGCTGCTGCTAAAATCCTCACAGAGAAAGGTTGGAAACGGGTCTTCGCAAAGGACGCTGGTATTGCGGAAAAAGCAGCAGCTTGGGGCATCGCTAATACCACGAAGGTCAAAACTTCCGTCGGTATGGGGCTGAAAAGTCCCGCAAAGAGAAAGGGGTGGAAGAAGACGGGGCGCAAACGTCGTGGAGTTGGGCACGGGAAGAGAGTGATATTGAAACGCATCATCGACGCTGCCAAGTCTGCAATGCAACCAGGAGAAAGTGCTATTAAAACCGCGCTGAAACGTGCACGCACGGCGATGAAGACGGGTGGTGGTAGGAGACGTGTGCGAGTACCTCGTATTCTACCAGTGCCATCTAAAATTGGTGGGCTGCTGCCCTTCCTTATTCCTCTTTTCGCAGGTTTGAGTGCAAATGGAGCATTAGCAGGGGGCGCTGCGGGTATCGCTAAAGCCATCAACGACTCAAATGCATCAAAAAAAGGCCTTGCAGCGAGTACACGCCACAATAAAAGCATGGAATCTATTGCGTCGAGCAAAGGACTCTACTTGAAATCCTATAAGAAGGGCTTAGGTCTCCGCTTAACAGATTACGGGAAGGGTCCTAGCTTGAGTGATAAGCACATTAGTAAGAAGAAAAAAAACGTTTAATGCTACAACACAGAGCCCTCACCGATGCCAATCTCGTGAAGTACGCCAAAATCTTGAATATTCCATACTTTCGTGGTGTATACATGAGAGATGAGATGCCCTCAAGTGATCCCCGCGAATACGAGTCCGCAATCATTAATCTTGGTGAGAAGGATGGGCCGGGAACACACTGGGTCGCCTACCGAAACTATTAAAACAAAATTCTCTACTTTGATAGTTTTGGGAATCTTCGCACACCACAAGATTTAATGAACTACTTCGGTGTTGGTAGCGTTGTTCAGTATAATCATGATCGATATCAGGATTATGACACAGTAGTATGTGGTCACCTGTGTCTAAAATTCCTCCAGGGCGACAAAGTTTTTCCTATAAAGTCTCAGTCAATTGCTGCGGATATATCAGTTGAGTTTTCTCCAACGACAATGAGTGATGAATCGCTCACTTTAACCCTGACGCGCACCTCCTCAGTGCTGGAGAGCCACTACTTCCCTCCCATTGAATTCTCATCGCTCAAGAGCTACACTCTGGGACTAGCGCAATTGCGCACCTTAAATTCCATTGCCAACATCGACATGGGTAACAATAAATTCTATGTGGGTGATAGAGTAATTCACCTACCCACTGGAATCTATGAAATCATAGACATTGAGACATACTTGGTTGAGAAGCTGAATGAGCATGCCATAGCCATTAGCCTCAAGCCCAACAATAACACGCTCCAGAGCATGATCAAGTGTAGTGAGGCTGTGAATTTTGAAAAGCAAGACTCAATTGGCTTGCTGTTAGGGCATATAAGGCACCAATCAGATTCACCCGTGCGCATCCTCAAAATTAATTCCCTGCGAGTGGAGTGCAACATAATCGCTGGAGCATACAACAGTGCAATGCAACGAGTGCACACTATACATGAATTCTTCCCATCAGTTCCACCAGGATATACGATCGTGGAAGTGCCGTCGAGCATCATTTACCTTCCTATCACCGTACAGGCAATAGATCATCTCCAAGTGAGACTTGTCGATCAAGATGGTTAACTGGTAAATTTTAGAGGTGAAGTGGATACAATACGCTTGCACATCAAGTCCTAATGGGTTATGTTTTCAATACCAAGTCCGGTGGGCGGTATAGAAGTGAGTCATCATTGCCAGGTCAAAGCAGTCAGAGAAAACCCCTCAAACCATTGACATTGCAAAACTTCAAATTTCCGAAGAGCTTGGGACTCAAAGTACAAAAAAGAAGAAGAAGAAGAAGACGTTGAGGGAGAGAGTGTGGGTTTTTAACTTTCCGATAGGAAGTTATTGTAATGACCCCGAAAATGAAAAGTGCCAGATCGATGAAATTTTCACTTTTCTCGGCGTTTGGCATCATCCTGACACGTTTGTAATGAGATGTTCGTGTGTGTGTGTGTGTGTGTGTACGTATGTGAGCAAATCTTTGGCGAAGGGTTTCTCGTAAACGGCTAGACCGATTTTAATTTTTTTTTTTTTTCAAAAATTACGTCTCGCCGAGGCGGTGTTCTGAAAGGAGTTTTTTTTAATCGGCCCGGTAGTTTCTTAGTAATTAACAAAAAACCACAATTTAAATCGTTTAAAACGCTCTGTTACATGAACGGTAAGAGTTATAGGAAAAAGTTATGAATGAAAGTTGTTCCTCATGTAAAAACAAACATTTTGTGTTGTATGATTTTTTTCGTAACACGCATAATTAAGACGCTAGCGTTTAATTAATTCGATATGCTCAACGATATGATATCACGCTATAACACAGACGCACACAAATATCGGGAAGTTATAGGTTCAGCCCGTAGAGGGTCAGAGCCACATCCCGTTTATGTTCTGTCGCTGTGTGATCACCTACAAAGAGAAAACAAAATATGGCAGACATCCTAAAAGTTGAGAAACCCATCATGTTTGCTCACTATGAGATTCATACACATCAGCCTTTTGCTTCCGCGACTTTCAATAATAATGATGAAATCCGCATAGCCATCCAGCATCAAGATTGGTGTTTGCTACCGTGTAAGAGTTCGCTGCATGTACACGGACGTTTCACTACAGAAAATGGAGCAACTGTCACACACACGAGACTGGTGAAGTGCGCTATCCTTCATATGTTCCAGGAGGTGCGCTATGAACTGAACGCCATTATAATTGATAGAAGTAAAAATGTGGGTCTCACTACCCTGATGAAGAATTACATCTCGGGAACACCAAATCAGGCTGCTCTCCTGGAAAAAGCAGGTTGGATACTTAACGACAATGAATCAACGATCGTCGATGCCGAGGGATATTTTGATATCTCCATACCACTGAGTATGCTGTTGAATTTTACTCAGGACTATGAAAGAATCATCGTTAATGCGAAACATGAGCTGATCCTTGCACGAGGAAACACCGATGTGAATACAATTGTGCAAAATCCACCGGTTGGCACTGCACGTGAGGTCATGAAGCTGTCCTTCAACAAAATCGGTTGAATAATTATCGAGAAATAAAATAAAAACCGTGAAAACAAAAAAATTGAAATCTAGAAAACTAATGATACGATCAAATCGCCATTCAATAAGATTCTCCACCATAACAAAAGGACCCTTTGTTCGGACGGTAGCGTGAGTACAAAAGCAAAAAGCAAAGAAAACTAAAAAAGCAGAAAAATTGAAATATCTCCAATTTCTTGTGAGCAACCTACTAGATGTTCTTTAACCATTCCCTGAATCTCATTGAGACGCACATTTTCATAAAGAAGAAATTAAAAAATGTCCATTAGTTTCTGGGATATGAGCGATCGAAGAAAAAACAACAAACGCCGATTTCTAAGAAACTTACGGACAGATTTCACTGAAATTGCGCCCACAGCTATATGTACTCAATACCAATAATTGATATTTTTTTCAGATTTTATTCTTACAATTTAGTCTGTTTTATGTTAAACTTTGTAAGTGAAGATTTTCGAAAAAAATTGATACATACAGACACTATGCTCAAACTTCGTATTTTTACGTTTCAGACCATTATATATCGTTTACAAGCATAATTAGCGAAAGTGAAAATTGACCGATTGTAATGCTTCCATTCGGAAGCAAAAAACCTTACAAACATCATTTTCTTTTATTCATCATTTCTCCTGGTTGGATGTCCTTAGTGTGTTCGCTGATATCTTTGCCCCTGACGCTTCTGTACTGGAAAGGGCTTAGAAGAAGTAGTGGTTGAGTAGTGGAACGCTCTCCCTGACAGCTGTGTGTAGCAGAAGGGAGATCGTCCTTTTTGTTCTCTTTTTCCTGCTCACTCCTTTCTGCTCCCAACTGGAGCAATAGACGTTGCTTCTGAATCGCTTTCAAGTTTTCCCGCAAATCGAGCAAATCATGGAGCAAACCCCATGCACTTTCTGGTGCATCATAGCCATAGTGATTGATGACAATCTCATCGTAAGTAGTAGTGTATGGTGACCACTATACGAAAAATTCCTCATCCTCAATGGCACCGTCATAAACAGTGAATATCTGCAGCAGTTCTAAATTCTCAAACAGCTCCAGAAAATTCAGAAGACAGTCACCAGCTTTTTGTGGTGGATGATCTCCATAATGCTTCACCAGAATATCTTCATACTCCACCGCAAATAGTGGACCCCGCACAAACACCTCACTTCATCCGGACTCAACGGCTCCATGATGCAGACTGAAGTCTCGGTGAGAAAATTGACAACTCGAATCCCCCACCCCCCTCTATCACTCGATTGCTCGCAGGAAACGCTCAGCCTGCTGGATTTTGATATCCCAATGGGATTGCAGCAGAATATATTGCTTGTTGCGATTTTCACCGCTCCGCAACACACGATATTGCTTCACAATTGTGAAATGGTCCATCAGGTGAATTATATCACGGTAAAAGGTGAATGCATGGTCGTGGGGATCAACACTGTCACCATAACGTCTCACAATAACACCAAAATCATCGCACTCCCAGGGTTCTCGATGACAGGTCTAATAGCGTTTTATGAGCTGAAGATCCCCATAGGTTTCAATGATCTTATGGACTAATCCCCAACCATCAGTGGTATCCTGCCCAAAGTATTTCCTAATAATAGTGGTAGAGTCCAGTACGGTGGTACAGTGAGAAAAAATCTCAATTCGTTCAGCCTCAATGGCTCCATGAAGATGACTGCATCTTAAACCAATGAAGCATGCATAATGTAAGACCATCGCGCATGCGGAAGCGAAGAAAGGGGGTGGGCTACCACTATAATTGCATGTGGGGAGGGGTGCAGCCTTGAAACAATTCCGGGAATTGTTTCTCGATACTGCCTATAACTAATGACGTAATCTGTTATGCCTATACATAAAATTCATGACATCTCCTCCATAGAATTCAGTCACTCTCGAAAGAGTGCAGTGATCAGATGGATGCCATAGTGGATGTGCAGGGATTGTGCGATTATGAGAATATTTTCATTGTGAAGGAAGTGGCAATTGCCTACATAAACGATTCCGATAGCATTATTTGTATGCTCTTTAAACCACCGTACTCGTGTCGGAAATTACCCCGTCAAAAACAGCGCACAAATGCTTGGCGCATCAGTAACCATCATGGAATCACCCGGAATGCTGGTCAAATCCGCTACTCTGACATCAAGTACTTCAAAGGGAATTGTCTAGAAAAACCATAGGCACTGTGTACGTGAAGGCTTTGCAGAAGCAACAGTGGCTCCAAAAGATGCTCGGCACTGATCGATCAGTGGTGAACTTGGAGGATTCGGAGTGCTCAAAGTTGTCGAAGCTCGAGACTCCCAAATGTTCCAATCACATGGCAAAATGTGAATCATCTCCATACGTTTGTGCTGTTGATAATGTAAGACGCTTGAAACGGTGGTACATGAAGAAGAACTGTGTGCCCCCCCATCCTAAACAATCTGAAAAAAGTTGGATGAGATTTCTTTCCTACCCCCAAAAAAAAAAGTTCATCCTCATAAGGACATGGCACACACGGGATTGTTCTAATTTACTATTCAACAGTCGAGCGACTCGGATGGAAGATGGATAAGCGTTCTCAAAATAAGAACTCAAGTGAGAGCCGCTGGCGTCAGCAGCAGCAGCATCAGAAACGTACTCAGGAGAAATTTCCGAAATCCAAGACCCTGGAAGGCAGCTGAAGTTTATTCCAAAGATATGTTAGTATTATAAGTTGAAAGAGGAAGATTTTTCGTGCGCAACTGTTTGTTGTTGAAAAAAAAGACTAAATATGTACCATAATTTCTGAGAATAATAAAAGGAAATGTGAAAAAAACAACTGGGAAACGATGTTTGTTGTCCACACCTGGAAATAATGAAAAAGTACTAGGAATAATGCAAATGAAGCGACCCTTTTTTTTCTGAAGTATGTAAAATTTTAACTTTTTTTTTTTAATGAAACAAGAGTGAGGTGAACCTATATACATATGAAATAATTCATTTTTTGTTCTCTCGATGATGAAGTTCATCTCATGAAAACTGGACTCATCTGCAACAAAACAAAAACCAGATAGATTTTAGAAACCTGGAAAACGGCTTTACAAAGTAAAACAAAAAATTAGTCGTGTACATATAGTAGAAGGAAACTTACCTATGGACAATAGTGCAAGCTGTCCGATGGTGATGATCTGATCACCTGCAGGATATAGTTTCCACCGTCTAGAGCCTTGAGGTGCATGGTGATCCCTACCATGGTGACCACGATCGGTAGGGTTTCACCAGCCCACAATCTGTTCATGGCCCTCTGGATCACCTCCTGCAAGACAAATTGAGGGAGCCTCATCCACAACTCACGTGGAACCACTACATTGAGACGACGTGAGTGTACGCACACAATACGTACTCGATGCATCACGTGTACTTCTACCCCCATAGGCTCAGGGGGTGATGGAGTGCGTGGGGGCGTTGGAGGCTGAGGGGGTATGCTGTTGCTTGCTGCTATTTTTGTTTCCCTCAGTCTACGGAAAACAAAATAATAACTTGAAAAAAACGGTTGCTCGTGACTGTTTTTCAATCCCCCACTGATGTATACAAACACACACACACACAAGCAATATTTAGTACTTTACCACTTACCTGAGTTTTTCAAATTTCCTGGAATTATTCACTTTTAAAATCCCCGAACAAATTCGCACGATCTACACACAACAAGATCTGTCATCGAACTGATGGCGGATATTTTTTAATTACATACTGCGCCCCTATGGAAAATTTTCGGTCGAGGCTCCTACGGTCAACTAATCTTGTACCGTGAAAAAATAGAGCATTTTGGCTTTATCGAAAAAACAATTTGAAGCCGTCTCAAATTGTATTTACGCGTGCGCGGTACATATCAAGGGTTTCGTACTACAACACTGAGATATACTGCGTATGGCTGATGACGCATTCCCTTTGTCTTAAATAACTCAATTCAGTTATTTTTTTTTATTTTTATTTTTTTTTTAATTTTTATTTAACGTCGCTATATTTATGCTCTCTACCGAATTGCTAACCAGCGACGGAGGTCTACGATGTGTTTGTAAACAAAGCACTTATAAATGAATTACATTGGTGCTCGTATCCATCAGCACGGGTAGGATTCGAACTCAGGACCTCTGAGTTACGAATCCGTCACCGTAACCAGCCGAGCCATCGTAGGCCTCATTTTTTTTTAAATTTATTTATTTATTTTATTTATTCATTTATTTGTTCATTTATTTATTCATTTATTTATTCATTTATTTATTCATTTATTTATTCATTTATTTATTCATTTATTTATTCATTTATTTATTCATTAATTTATTCATTTATTTATGAATTTATTCATGAATTTATTTATTTATTTATTTATTCATTTACTTATTCATTTATTTATTCATTTATTTATTCATTTATTTATTCATCTATTTATTTATTTATTTATTTATTTATTTATTTATTCATTTCTTCATTTCTTCATTTCTTTATTTATTTATCTATTTATTTATTCATTTATTTATTTCTTCACGTATTCATTTATTTCTTCACGCTGACCCCCCCCCCCCCCCCCGGCCCTCAGCGACGATCTGCGCAGAAGAGGTGCGCAGATCGTCAATTTGGAGTGTAACCCCTCTCACTTATCTACTTATGTGTGTGTACAAAATGTTGCGCAACGATTTCTCATGAACGAATGAAGTTATGGAAGTTCTCAAGGTCGCCTTCAAAGCATTTCTATATTACTTAGAACTGATTAGATTTTGGATGCAATTCCTGCAGTATATATATATATTGTTATTAACAATTCCAATTGTTGATAATGTTCTATTGCATAAACTATTAGAGCGAGAGTAAAATTTATATGAGAAAAGTTGTTCCCCATATAAAACTACGTATTTTACGTTTAATGACTGTTTTCGGTAATTTGCATAATTAAGGAGGTATGACCGTCACAACAATTATGTACGTAATGGGTGAACGAATCGAAGCGTATCCGTACGAAATCGAGCGGATGTCCGTTTGAATGGGATTCGTGCCGTATATGCAATGCTATTAACATTGTTACACTATACTATTTCACTGAGTAAAATATTGAAGTTATCGGGGAACTTCTCAAAACAGAATTATTCCTTATATGATAAATGGGATGTGAGTGTGACCCTCGCCGGGTCGCATCTACAACTTCGCGATTTGTAGATCAGTAACGCAAATTCAACTATTAATCGATTATTACGATTTTTTATCGCTAGTTCGTAAAATATGATGCCTAGCAAAAAAAGTAATACAACATGAAATATGTAGTTTCACGACAGGAACAACTTTTGTCGGACACTTTTTCTCGTATCTGTCCGTTCTCAAGATACAGCGTTATAAACAACGACAATTGTTAAAAAAAGATGGAACGGATGGGACAATTGCAAAAACACTCCTTTCAAACCTGGGGACCAAGCGAAACACGGCGATAAAAAAAAACGGGATTTGGGTTTGACCCTCTACGGATCGAACAAATAACTTCCCGATGGCTGCCCTGTATATGTTATATACAAAATGTCGGTTTGTGTCTCAATTGTGAACGTTTTAAACTTTTCAAAATTACCAAATGTGTGAAATTTTATAATGCCTAAACTATAAAGAGATTTTTAAAAAATATATCCTTCTTTGCGATAGAGTTAGAGAAACAATTCAATTTGTGAAAAACTATGAGTGTTAGCATAAAAAGTCGTTAAAAATCAAATGTGTACTTTTTACGTGTGGAACAATTTTCATTGAACAACTCATTTCGTATCTCTAATTACTGTCGTGATAGAGTGACATAAACCATTCAATTTGTTAATAACAATTAACTATGGGTGTTGGCAAAAAACCTGATATAACATCAAATGTGCATTTTTATGTGTGGAACGACTTTCATTGGACACTTTGTTTTGTATCTCGAATTATTCTCACGATGGAGCGATATAAACCACCGATTTTGTTAGTAACAATTAACTATGGGTGCCAGCCAAAAAAGTTATAACACATCAAATGTGTATTTTTACGTGTGGAACAACTTTCATTCGACCCATTGTTGCGCATCTCTAACCGTTCTTGCGATATAGCGTTCTGAACAATTGAATTTGTTAATAACAACAAACTATCGCTGGCAGTCAAAAAAGTTATAAAACATTAAATATGTATTTTTGTGTGTCAAAAAAAATTTGATTGAATAATTTTTTTTGTATCTTCAATCGTTCTCACGACGCAGCGATATAAACAATTCATTTATTAATAACTATAAAACCGCTGGTTCGATTATGTTCAGACTCGAATCAGGGCTAAATTAGGCGAGAACCTATGGAATGGGTATAACAAGCAGACGGTCATCGAATGCCCAAAGTCGAGTGCATAACGGTTATTTTTATTTCGTTTAACGTTGTCTCTTTATGCTTCCGAATGATACCGGCTAGGTCATAGCCGATTTATGGGAAACATTTCATATCTCTGTTTATTATGACACACCGAATATCACTGAATGGAACGAATTATGCATTGCATTCTTATTAACCCAGTGTTCGGACCCGCCATTCAAAACTTCTTCGTGAGGAAGAAGAATCTGGAAACGGTTTATTTTAACACTATATGCAATAAGTTAGATGCTCATTGATTTATATTGAATCAATACCATGCCTTCCCGATATAGGGATATATAGAACTCATTTGAAAAAGGTTCCTCATTACATTGAAGTCCTATGTCTTCTTTTTCCATTCAGTACTCAACTTCACTATATTGAGCGTTGATCTTTGTCAAACATATGGTATTTCATCCAGGTAAGCTGAAATACAGTAACTATGTATTTACCGTAAGTCTCATCATTTCCTATTTCCATGTTCATCAATATATTTCTCAAATGGTCATAGATACATAATTTACATAATACGTAATTTATAAGTCGCGTAACTCCGACTCTATTCGAGGATTTTCGTACCATCGGAAGGTCCCGGTAATCCTCGACAATCCCCGGTTAATTAAGCCTATTCGGCAGTTGTCGGGTAGACCCGAACACACCCGAGGTGCGACCTAACCTCCCTGATCTCACTCTCATTCATATAGCAACGCTTTAGCAAGTAGCACGTTCCAGACAAGTTAAGAGAAAAGTAATGTGAATAAATCATACTCAAATTAAATGTGAGGAAGTTGAATATTCATACCAAATCAAGCTCCTCCATACGCACAAACATTTAGGAATGTTTGTAACTCCAATCTTTGTGGGTACCGGAATATCGTTCCGGAATTACATTCCATAGACACTGTTGAACTGTATGTTTTGAAAAAAAAAATCAAAATCCGTTCATTCGTTTTTGAGATATTGAATAAAACGAATTTCTAGAAAAAAATGAATATCTCAGAAACAAATGAAACTTTTCAAAAATCCAAACCACTTGCACCTATAGATACCAAATGTAACATTTGTGTAAAATTTCAAGTCTCTATGACAAGTGTGGGAGGAGATGCGCGAACAAAAATTTTAAGTGAAAAACATAAAAGTTGAAATAACTCGAAAACTTTCTACGGACGCATATGTGGTTTTTGGTTCCCTCTTATAGATGGCGTGATGAGGAAGATTTAAAAAAAAAGAAATGTATCGGTTCAATATTAAAGGAGATATGGAGCAAAAACCAACACAAAAACGAATCAAGTTTTCTCAAAAACTTATCCTTCGATCGAGTCGAAATTTGGTATGTTGTCAGAGGGACTCAATACCGATTATTGGAGAGAATTTGAAATTTTATAAATCAATTTTCCACATGGAATTAGAAAATGTGAAAATCGACCCATGACACAGCTTCCATTCGGAATCAAGAAAGCCCAAATCACAAACACATCACAAAATTTTGCTCACATACGCGCACACCCACACACACAGAGAGACAAACATCGCGCTCAAAATGGTTGGAAACGTTTCTATGGGTCATGAAACGTGGAGATCAAGTGAAATTTCCAATTTCGATTTTCCGACCCATAACAATAACTTCTCTAAGATCGGGAAGTTAAAAGCTCAACGGTTTCGCCAGGATCGTTTGCCAAAAAAAGGATATAGACGCACATACATACACACACAACCCGCGCTCGAAATGTATCAGGAGCATGTGAAACGTCGAGAATCGTACAAAGTTCATGATTCTGAGACTTTTCATTTGTGATTAGAATAACTTCCTGTCGGGAAGTTTATTACTGACTAATTATTAACTTAAGAAACCCAACATTGCTGATAGTCCAACGGATGGATATTTTCTGAACAAATATGGAGGCTATTGCGGAAATTTGAATGGAATGTGAGGCTCAAAACGAGGTTTAATCACGAGTTTAACCATGTAACAGGATATAGTCATAGGGGGTATCATGAATCGAGAGTTCAAACGGATGTCATTCGATCATTTTGCAGTAAAGAATTTGGTACTCGATATTCCCTGTTCTTGGCCGTTGAAAATCATGTAAAATTTTGTATAGTGATGATGGAAAAACTGGATCTGAGAATGCAGACTAATCCCTTAATACAGAAAAATCATTAGAAGGTTGTCTTAAAAACGTGAGAAATGAAAATGCAGATAAGTATAGAATTATTAGGTTGTAATTAGCGATATGCACATACCGATGGAACGCTGAAATGGAGAAATATTACGATCGTAAATTGCCAATTGCATCTTTTACAAAACTTATCATATAACCATCAGTGAAAACTGAAATATTCTGGATGTGTTTGGAAGGAAGTTCCTTATCACACGGTATGGCGCAGGGGGGCTCGACGGAGCAAACCGTTACGTAATACCGTTTAACACCCCCCTCCACCATGCCGTACACACTCTGTGCCTCCTCCGTAGTCGAGCGCTCCCTCCCTGTTCATGCTCCCCAGTCCCCCCTGCGGCAGACTCATTGCGTCGAGTATGCCTATAGCTCTTGAATATGCTCTCGAGTATGCTATACCCTTGAATTCAAATCCAACCCCTTTTAACTTTGAAATATTATCATAATCATATATATTGACGTCCCGATAGGGAAACTTATTGTAATGACCCCAAAAATGAAGAGTGTCATATCGATGAAATTTTCACTTTTCTCAACGTTTGGCATCATCCTGAGACGTTTTCAATGAAATGTGTGTGTGTGTGTGTGTACGTATGTGAGTATTTTTTGGGATACGGTTTCTTCTGAACAGCTGGACCGATTTGATTTTTTTTTTTTTTTCAAAAATTACATACAGCCGTTGCGGAGAGCGGAAAGGAGTTTCAAGTGTAAAACACAATTCCTTCAATTATTATTAACAATTTCATTTGTTTAAAACGTTGTATTACAAAAATCGTGGGAGATAGAGGAAAAAGTTTCCAACGAATGTTGTTCCCCACATGAAGATACATATTTTATGTTAAATTAACAATTTTCGTTGCTTATAACGCTGTATTTCGAAAACAATGACAGATACGAGACAAAGTATCACACGAAAAGTATTACGAAACAAAAGTTGTTCCGCTCGTGAATCTGCATATTTCATGTTATATTACTTTTTTTTCTAGGCATCAGATTTTACGAGATATCGATAAAAAATCGTAATAAACGGGATGTGGGTATGACCCTCTACTGGTCGAACCAATAACTTCCGGACCGGTCCGCCTAATATATTATATCCACAATTTCCGTCCATGTCTCAAATTATGGACTTTATAAAGTTTTCGAAATTTCTAAATATTAAAAGAAAATATAATTCTTAATATGAAGTAGTTGGATAAATGAGACAATATGGTAAGAAGAATTAACTATGGGTGTTAGCGAAAAAGTAATGGAACGTCAAATGTGTATTTTTACGTGTGAAACGACTTGCATTACACCCTTTGTTTCGTATCTCGAACCGTTCTTGCGATAGAGCGATCTAAACAATTGAAGTTGTTAATAACTATTAACTATCGGTGTTAGCAAAAAAAGTTATACAACATGAAATATGTATCTTCGTGTGTGGAACAAATTTCATTGACTAATTTGTTTCGTTTCTTTAACCGTTTTCATGATGCAGCGATATAAACAATGTTTTTTATTAATAACAATTAACCATCGGTGTTAGCAAAAAAAGTTATAAAACATCCAATATGTATTTTTGTGTGTGGAACAATTTTTATCAACAAATTTGTTTCGTATCTTCAACCGTTCTCACGCCGCTGCGATATAAACAATCTTTTTTGTTACTAACAATTAACTACGGGTGTTATCAAAAAACTTGTACTTGAACACGAGTGAGACGTGTCGATATAAAAAAAAATGAAAAGTTCAAGTTCGATTTTCCGTGTAAGATAATTAATTAATTAATCGATTAATTAATTATGCGTATTAATAAAAACAGTCATGCAACATCAAATGCGTATTTTTTACGGAGAACAACTTTCATTGAAGCCGTTGTATGGTGAAGTCAGTATTTGTTTTGAGTCGGTACCGTGCGGACGCATGTCTATCGCTCTCTACCATGTACAAATTCCAACTTAGCGCGTTTACGGTACACTGGCTTTAAAAGTCTTGTTAAAGTTCTGGCACCAAAGTGTCGCACATAAAATCTCTCGAATTTCCTTTGGCTCCAAAAACGAAAGCCAAGATGAGTCCTCCTATGGAAGACGGAAAAAAAACCATTATTAAACCGTCATTCAGCGCAGGCTCTGGCCCCGCTCATCCCAACAATCCTCCGAACACTCCTGACGGGCCCCAAGAGGCTCAAAAACAAACCTCAGTGCCGCCAATAATTATTGAAAACAACAAATTGGAGACCAAAAAACTAATCAACTTCCTGCAAGTCAACGCCTCGGATAAAAACTTTAGGATGCAGTTCAATGGAAACACCACGATCGTCCATCTGCAAAGGACGGAGGATTACAATACAATCGCAAGTATCCTGAAAAGGCAGAATTCCAATTTGTACACCTTCGGTCTGAAAAGTGAGCGTCCGAGAAATTCATCATAAAAGGTCTTCCCGCCAGTTTCACTGAGCACGAGATTGAAGCCCATATATCGAAACACGGCATAATATTATCAGTCCGGTAGTTTGTGAAAACAAACAAGGATGGAGATAGCAAGGAAAATAGGCCACTACCGGTGTTTGCAATTACGGTTGAGCTCGAAGTAACCTTGAGCAGCTATTAAAACCATTTTCTATCATGCATATAAGATAGAAAAATACATTAAAACCCCGCAACCAACACAGTGCTTCCGGTGCCAAAAATTTGGGCACGCCAGTCAGCACTGCATCTTAAACCCCCGATGCGTGAAATGTGCGGGCAATCACGACATTAAAGCCTGCACCAGCAACTCTGTCATGTGCGCAAATTGTGGTCTAGCTCACACTACGAGCTATCGAGAGTGTGCCGCGCGAACCTAATTTGTGGAGGCATAAAAAAAAAGGAGTCCCACCACCACCACCACCACCAAGGAGAGCAGACATGGAATTGCCCGCTACACCTCACTCGGCGACGGTCCAGAATCTGGAAAGGAACATCCAGGTCCTTCAGTCTCCTGCAGTCCTTGAGCCAACTACTATGTGTAGTGCCAACACGTCCAGGCCCACCTACGCTTCCTTCTTTCCAACGGTGGAAACCTCGAGAAAGAATGTAGTCGCACCCACTACTGAACATAGGATTATCCCAATGGAGACACGTGTTCCGAAATCATATTCAAGTACAACTAAAAATTATATAAACACAGCGAAGCAATTCCTTGACGAGCTAAAAACCCTCAGAATTCCTGAAATCCTCTCAGAGCTTAAAGATATGATGTGTAAACTCCAGAAAGCTGACACCCCCATTGATAGGATCACAATCATCGCAACTTACGTTCACCAGTTCTCATCCTCCTCACATACATCTTCAATTCCCCCACAAACATAACCAATATATTAGCCATGAATATTTTTGCGCTCAAGCCCAATCTGGACGAGTTATTACATTGTACATGGTAACAACATTAAAATTTGTCTGATTTCAGAGACTAAACTAAACAGCAAAACGAAGAAAACTAGGGGTGTGCAAATGTGTGTGCCCTATACGGGGCACAAACAAAACTTCCCGATTTGGTATTTCAGCACATCTCAAGCATGCAACCATGGTGATGAGCAAACTCAACAGTGATATCAATAATTGAACTTGTGACTAATAATTACTGCACGCGATAGATTTAGTTTGATTTTTAAGCTGCATCAAAATATTCAACTGGAATTCGTCGGCCTAGTTACCCTCACTACCTCTGTACGTTCCTAATTATCCCCCTCTTTGACATCCTTCCCGCAATTCTCGACGTATTCATTCGCCAAGTATATTCTAGTTCAACTCGCGATATACTTTAACCTGTATTGGAAAAAGTCATACTGCATGTGCATTTTTGTATAAGGAACGACACTGGTGATATGCATTGCTGCCGTATTTCAAATTGCTTGGACAACCATACCTCCTTAATTATGCAAATTATGGAAAAAAGTCATTCCACGTAAAAGATGTATTTTCATATAAGAAATCGTTTTCTTGAGATAAGTTTCCCGCTAACTTGGATATTTCACCCAGTGGAATCGTCTAAACAATTGCAATTGTTAATAACATTGCATGTACTGCACGAATACCATCCAAAATGCAATCCGCTCCATTCTGAACGGGAAGGATTCGATTGAGAACTCTATGACAGGGCTGGATTCATTCATTTACTTATTACATACATAATTGTTGAGACGGCCATACCCCCTTAATTATGCAAATGATGGAAAAAAGTAATTCCGCATAAAATGTGTATTTTCATATTTACCCAGTGGAACCGTATAAACAATTGCAATTGTTAATAACATTGCATATATACTGCACGAATGTCATCCAAAATGCAATTCCCTCGATTCTGAACGGAAATGCTTCGATTCATACCTTCACGACAGGGCTGTGTTCATTCGTTCACTCACCACAGACATAACTGTTGAGACGGTCATACCTCCTTAATTATGCAAATTTGCAAAAAAAAATCTTTCTACATAAAGTATGCATTTTTATATGGGGAACAACTTTTTTCATATAAATTTTGCGCTAACTCTAATAGTTTATGCAATAGAACGTGATAAGCAATTAAAATTGTTAATAACAATATACATACCACACCAATTTCACCCAAAATCGCATCCCCTCTAAGTTACATGAAAACGCTTCGATTCCAACATTGACGGTCTCGATAGCTTCATTCGTTCGTGAGAAACCTAGCATGAAAATTTCGGACACGCATACATACAGACATACACACACACACACAGACATCGATTCAAAATTTGTTGGGCATCCTTTTGGTATACTTAAAACCCCAGTCACAGGATGGACGGAACAATATCGATTTCGGGGTCATTACAATAACTTCCCGAATAATCGGGAAGTTAATTAACATTCCAGACTTCTCGCTGATCAGGGAAGACAGAACGGCCAAAGTAGATGGTGGTGTTGCGGCGGCGATCCACAAGACCTTGAGGTATAAAACTCTTCCGCAGGATTTCCTGTCGCTCACCGAATACGTGGGAGTAGAGGTCCAAGTAGACAATAAAACAAGCAGGCGGTCCTCGGCTCCCCCCATTCGAATGTGTCAAATATGTCACCGTTGTTTTTATTTCCCCCAATTTTATTGGTGGCAAGCTCCCAAATGGTCCGATCGCACACAAAATGAAAATGTTTCATTATTGAAAAAGGTTTTTCCAGGCGAACGGAAGCAAAAACAGGAATATCTCATATAACCCAAAGTAACTGACTTGATGTCGTTCAACCAGTTCGTAGATCTCGTCGTCATAGTATTCGAGAAATGAATTAATGAAAAAAACGTAAAAATGAACAAATCGAAATCTAGAAAATTAATGATGCGATTGAATCGCCATTCAATCGGGTTCTTCACCATAACAAAGGAAGCCTTCGTTCAAAATTTCAAGTTTTTATATCAATTTTTGCGGATGCTAGCGTAGGAAAGCAGAAAGCAAAGAAAACTGTAAAAAACAGAAAAATTGAAATATCTCCAATTTCTTGTGAGCAACATACGAGATGTTCTTCAACCATTCCCTGGATCTCGTTGAGACGCACATTTTGATAGAAAGAAAATTAAAAATATCCATTAGTTTGTGATTTAAACGATGGAAAAAAAACAAAAAATGTCGATTTCTAAGAAACTTACGGACAGATTTCACCGAAATTACGCCCACAGCTTCATGTACTCAAGACCAATAATTGATCATTTTTTCAGATTTTATTTTCAAAACTAAGTCCGGTTTATGTTAAATTTGGTAAGTGAAGATTTTCCAAAAAAATTGATACATACAGACACTATACTCAAACTTCGTATTTTTACATTTGAAACCATTATATATCGTTTACAAGCATAATTAGCGAAAGTGAAAATTGACCGATTGCAATGCTTCCATTCGGAAGGAAAAACGAGAATGTAGTCGTTATACAATTCACCCGATGTCTCACTGGATACAAACCTATTGAGGCACTTACTCTCCGATAGTACTCCAACAATTATTGCTGGAGACTTCAATGCGAAGGACTCTGCTAGGCCGAACGCATCAGGTAAAACTTTTGACCGCACGGAAAATCCATCTACTCTTTTCAGACGTTCCAACACACTACTCCTATAATTCTAACACTCCTAACACTAAGGACCACCTGCTTACTAACACCTTCATCGCTAAAAATTTCACCACTCTTTCCGAATCCCCATCCGATCACCTACCACTGTTGTTTTCCCTATTTGGCAAACCAGCCTCACCAGAACCAGAACCTCACCAATAAAATATTAAACTACGCGAAAACCGACTGGAAAAAGTTCAAGGACATCTTAAATGACGAGATTTCTACACAAAACCCGACATGTAACAATACCGAAGCAATAGATAAACACATAACACATTTCACTCGAATTATTCAGACAGCCCTGGATTCCTCCTCTCCCATCTGCTCATCCAAACCCACCCTTACTCCTCTCTCACCCGAAATAGCCTCCTTAATAAAAATGAAAAACTGTATTAGGTCTAGATGGCAAAAAACTCGAAACCACTACGTTAAATCCGAACTCAATCAGCTCATTAAAGGAATCAGACTTAAACTAACCCAATGAAAACAATCATCTTGGGACAACAAACTTAGAAACATAAACCTAAAAGATGACTCTATTTGGCGCATAGCAAAATATTTTAATAATACGAGCAAAAACGAAATTGCCACACTCAAGTCCAATAATACTATCCACACAGAAGATCATGACAAGGCAAATACACTTTGTACACACTACGCGAATACCCATGAATTATCGGCCTCTCGAGGAAATAAATCATTCGAACAACAGGTCACAGGTCATGGAAAAAAACGATTTTCAAAGCGCCAATTGAAACTCCCACTAAATTCCTCACAAATCCCCGTGAAATCATCCCTGCCATCAAAATACTAAAAAACAAATCAGCCCCGGGTGTCGATAATATTCCCAACATAGCACTAAAAACCTCCCGATTAAAGCAATAAGTTTACTAACAAAGATATATAATGCATGCCTTCTGAAACAATACTTCCCGGAAATCTGGAAAGAAGCGGTGGTCATACCGATTCCCCAGCCTAGTAAGCCCCCTTCCCATCCGGTGATCTGCAGACCTATGAGCCTCCTACCGGTATTGGCTAAACTTTTTGAACGAATAATCTTAGCTCGTCTCAAAAAACCATAGAAGAGGTACACCTAATGCCTACGAATCAATTTGGATTTCGTTCAGAGCACTCGCCCTGCCAGCAGCTGGTTAAAATTACGAATGATATAAAATCCGTGAAAGACCGTAAAGATTATACCGATCTTCTTCTCCTGGACAGCGAGAAGGCCTTTGATTCTGTTTGGCGCTCAGGCCTTATATATAAACTCGACAGCCTTAATGTACCTAAATATTTATGGAAAATTTTACAATCACATCTTTCAAATAGATATATTCGAGTTCGAGTCGAAACTACGCTTTCGGATAAACTTGAAATAGTCGCGGGGGTCCCACAAGGGTCTTCCCTCTCCCCCGTATTATTTAACCTATACATTGCTTCTGTTTTTAGCAGAATTCCTAGAAATGTATCTATCGCTGGATATGCTGATGACATCACTCTGTACTCAGCTAGCAAATCGATAAATAAAGATGTTAGAAGAGTCGAAAACGCAGTTGCTCTTACAATCAGTGAGCTCATGAAATGGAAAATTCAAGTAAATACTGCCAAAACAGAAGCAATCTTATTTACTAGCTCCAAGGCCATTCACACCTTGACTATTCATAGCGATAAAATCACTCCTGTAAACTCTGTTAAATACTTAGGTTTACATATTGATTCCAAACTCCTGTGGAAAAAACAGATTGATGAAGTTAAGCTGAAAACAAAAATTATTCTAGTAAGATTATATACTCTGCTAAAATCTCCTGCGCTTAGCCAATCCCTAAAACTCACTTTGTACAAAGGATTGATCAGACCTATAAAGGATTGATCACCTATGGTTGTCCCGCTTGGCACAATGCAGCGAAAATCCACTTGAATCATCTTCAAGTGATTCAAAATAAATTCCTACGAATAATAGGAAATTTTAAAAGAAGAACCACTATTGTGGAGATACACGAAACGCTCGGCATGGCACCCATAGGTGAATTCATCGATAGAATCAATGAGACATTTAAATTTAAGCTACAATCCCATCCTAATCCCCAGCTCCAAAACATCAATATTGACATGAAATCCAATTCGTCCCGCTGACCACCTGGTTGTCCCACCGTCCCGTATATCCCGCTCTCCCCCGCCCCTCATGCACCCATTAGTTATAAGGTTTCGTAGAAGTCATTTTTCCTTATATCGAGTCATCCTGTAAAAAAATTCACAAACATTTATATTAATGAAAAATTAGCCTAAACTTCAATCAAATTAGATACAAAACCAATGTCTGGTGATCTAGAGTGTAGCAATTAAGATATTAATACTGCATATAGTATGTATATATGACAAATGTTAATAAACAATTTTCAAGTCAAGTCAAGAAGTAGGTAAGGTGCCAGCCTACGGATCCAGAGGACCTGGGTTCAAGCCCAGGTACCGGTCGATTTTTTCTGGATTATTTGATTTAGTCAAATAATGGGCACCACAAAAGTATAAATATTTCACCTTCAAAAAGTTCCAAAGACGAGTACCAAAAAGAGTTTACAACTGAATGATTCTGTTTTACAGAGGAAAAGTCGTGAGCGTCTAACGACTATAATAAGTCCAGAGCCGGCGCTAAGAACCATTGTAGTTGATGCGTCGATAACAAAACAAAAAAAAACTTTCATTGAACAGTTTTTTTCGTATCTCACACCGTTCTTCGATAGCGCGATATGAAACATTCAATTTGTTAATAGCAACTGCAAGAATCAGTTTTTCGACAAATCGCTGCTTTCGAACTTGGAGACCAGCAAGACACGTCGATCAGAGGAAACAAAAGATAAGTCGGTCCAGTGGTCCCGCTGGAAACGTTAAACAAACTTTTGATTACACACACACACATGCAGGTAATTCTTTCAAATCGTATCTGGATGATGTAAAACATCGAGGAAAGTGAAAATTTCTTGCAAATTCCACTTTTCATTCTCGGGGTAATTACAATAACTTCCCTCTGGAATCGGGAAATTAAAAATATTTAGTTTACTCACGGTCTCTACATTGGTTGCAAATAGTCATTCCCAACTTGTAGACGAATTTAGTAATGACGATGAGTCATGAGAAAAAATGTGAATAGTGATGAGAAAAAATGATTTTGATGTTACTGATTTAATGTCATTTGGAATTTATTTTCTATTATGAACATTAAACTTCTTAGTTATGATGAAATATTTACCGGGTTCAGTGTGTGCGAAACTCCCAACGGCAAAATCCAAACCTGCTAAGAGTAGAATAAGCAACAGTATAAATTGGAGTTTGACGACCCATTTAACGCCGGCGACATTTATTACTGATAACAGAATAACTGCAGTACAGGCGAAACCCCTCGTTGCCCATGGCGTTTCCAGATGCACTAACCCAGCCATTGATTCACCGAAACCAAGTACATTTAGCGCACAACCAACTGCCTGTAATGAAGTTCAGTTTATAGAATGTTATAGGATATAATTGATAAGATCTCAGTGGCTAAAAGATCACAGATTCATGTCTTCGCTTAAAATCTAACAGTAGTCGAATTTTTTAATTATTATAAATAAACTGAAAATTTTGGTTGTCGCTCAAAAATTAGCTCTAAATGAGCTCTTAAAGATGGGACACGAAAGAATGTATTCTGTGCATTTTTTCTAAGATGTTACTGGTAACTCCTCAAAAAAGCTAGCAGCAATTTAATTTTTCAATTGTTGTCAATAATTTGCTTTATCATTGCTATTGAAAAAATTATTGTACCTGCTACAAACTATGGGAAGAAGGTAATTGGTAAATTGACGATATTGGATTTAGATGAGCTCAAAGTTTTCAGGATGTGACAATGGTTACAAAAAGTTTTTATATATCCCGGCTAAGTTATGACTGCTAACGACTGCACGAGGAAATTAAATAAGGCATACAAAATTATCTCTAAATGAGCTAAAAATTGTGTTCTAAATTTCCGGCTCGCTCACAGATAAGCTAGCATTGACACGTTTTCCTACGAACGACTCTACAGCGAAAAAATCAAATGACAAAAATCAAAAAAATTTCATCCTGGTGAAATATGTGGCTGCCGTTTGAGAAAAGTGCATGTTGTGCTTGCAGCTTGCAAGCTCAGAGTAATGCTCATATCGCATTATTCGGGTGCGCTGCTTTAACTGGGTCACCCTGTATATATATTACATTTCTTCGGCTTGAATGCTGTTCCCTTTGTGGGTATACTGAAGTGATAATCATGTTGGATAAATTAAGATGTGGCAGAAAAAGGTCGACCAAGAAAAAACAGCCATTCCAACCTTATTTGGGTTTTGGCTTAGGACTACAATTAACCTAATTAACTTCCCGATAGGGGAAGTTATTGTTTTGCCCCCGGAAATGAAAAATCGATTTTCCATCAGATCTCCACATTTCATGGTATTTCTGACCATTCTAGACTATTTAAAACGAAAGGTCCGTATGTGTGTGTGTGTGTGTGTGTTTTTTTTCTTTTTTTTTCTACTCTTGCTCTATTCATATTCACCCACGTAACCGCTGTTAGGCATTACTTCATGGGCAATACTACGGATCAGAGTACCCACCCATTGCGGCTGGGGCCGACTTCGCCATTTCAGCTCATCGTATTTCTAATCACAGGGTAAACCTCCAGAAACCCCTGTGATACGATGGCGGGCGTCTACGATGGAACCCTCCCTCCTCCCCCCCCCCCCCCGCGCGACGGGTCGCGTTCGGTCCCGGTTCACGGTCTCACTTCATGGATACCGCCGATAGTACACACGGAATGTTCCTGCCATCGGTCGGAGTCCGTGAGAAAATATTTTTCAGAAAAAATATTTGCAGTGAGCGGGAATCGAACGCGGGACCTTTAGAATAGTAGGCAGACACTCTACCCACTACGCCAAAGCCCCGTCAATTGTGTGTGTGTGTGCGACGATGTATGTATGTGGTCAAAATTTATGATTAACGATTTCTCGTGAACGAATCATTCGATCGAAGTTGTTGATGACTCAAACGGAAGGGCTTCATGTAACTTAGACTGGGTTAGACTTTGGATAGTATTGGTCCAGTACTTATATTGGTATTAATTATTTCAATTGTTTATAATGTTCTACTGAATAAACTATTAGAGTTAGCACAAAATTCATATCAGAAAAGTTTTTCCCCATATAAAAATACGTAGTTTATGTGGAATGACTTTTTTCAATAATTTGCGTAATTGAAGAGCTATGGCCGTCGGAACAATTATGTATGTAATGAGTGAATGAATGAACCCAGCGCTGCCATGAAGGCCTCAATCGAAGCATTTCCGTGCAGAATCGAGTGGATTACAGTTTGGATGGCATCCGTGCAGTATATACAATGTTATCAACAATTGTTATACTGTTCCGCTGGGTAAAATATTAAAGTCATCGTTTGTATTGCGGCCGCATCTCTATTGGCAACTTACTCCCACTCAAGTGCCCCGCAGAAGTCGCATCCTCATGCTCACCATACGTTTACTCAAATATTCATAATTATCTGGTTCATAAATGAGTCAGTTTAGAATTGTCCGATCTGCAGCTGTTTATTATGACACCAAAAGGGGTCACATTGATGAACCAGGATATATTGGAAAAGAATAAATTTAGTACGCGTAAACGATGACTACTTGTGTTGGGTTTGTGAAGCAATGTTCATCGATATTGTTTCCGAATTTCGGTTAATTGCTGTGATATGTGGAGAAAATTTGGTAAGGCTTGTGTTAATGTTGTTATTTTCTGCAAATTTTTGTTTGAATGTGTCTATTTTCCGTCTATTATTAAGTATTTGGTAGGATTAAAAATGTATGTGGGAAGACATGGTGGTTATTGTAAATAGGTGGTTGACGGCATGAGTTATGGAGGTGTGAAAAATGTAGGTATGAACAGGAAAAGTAGGACTGTATAAGTTGGAAAATATATAAGTATATAAATGTCTAAAGGTAATAATGTAATAATGTAAAAATGAAAAAGAAAATGTAAATTTGAAGTCGGAAGATGTATGTGAAGAAGAGAAGAAGAATGAAACGGAAGCCCCTCGTAACCCTTAGGGGATCAATAAAGAATTGGAATTATTGATGTGAAACATCTAATGCCGTGTGTAGGCTCGGAAAAATTTGCGCTCGGCACAGGCAACTTTCCATGAGAAAAATATATAGATATACTGAACTCCTTACCGATAGCCCCCTCTCTGCCATCGACGCAAAGGCAATGCGCACAAGTTGTATGTAAATATCGATATACGCCGCGACGTTTCAAAAAAAAGTGGAAAGAATTGGAATTTTGTTTTAACACAGAAAATTTTTGAAACAATTCCTCAAAAATATTGAAAAACTACGAAAAATCTTTCGAAAAAAAATTTTTTTTTGAAAAAATTGTGAAAAAATTTAGCGGTGTTCAGACGTTTCATCCCTAGGACAATTCATCTTGACTCTTCATCTCCTACCAACTCATCTCGAGGACAACTCATCCCACGGACATCTCATCTCGAATCAATTGCAACAAATAATTTTAATTTTTTTTTTATTTTCTTTCAATTTCTTAATGTTGTAATAATGAAGTTATAATCAAATATATTAGAGGTCATTCACTTCTATAATTGATGAACATTGATACACTATGTTTTTTTTCCCTTCGTCCCTCTCGTTTGTACGCCCCCGGTAGCGGCCGTGTAAGCATTCCTTCAGGGGGAGTACCGGACACCCACCCATGCGGCTGGGGCCGACTACCGTATTTCTAAACACAGGGTAAACCTCCAGAAACCCCTGTGCTACGATGGCCGGCGCCATCATAATGGAACCCCCCCCCCCCCCCCCATGCGACGGGTTAGGTTCCCGTTCGGCCGGGCGGTCTCATTTTATGGGTACCGCCGATAGTACACACGGAAATTCCTGCATCGGTCGGAATCCATGAGAAAATATTCTCGGGCGGCCGGGCGCGAATCTAGGACCTGCGGAGTAGTAGGCAGATACTCTACCACTACGCCAGAGGCTCGACACCTATGTGTGTATGTGGGTATATGTGTATGTGTGTATATGTGTATGTGTGTATATGTTTTTTTTCCTCCGTCCCTGCCATTTGTACGCCCCCGGTAGCGGCCGTGTAAGCATTCCTTCAGGGGGCATACCGGACACCCACCCATGCGGCTGGGGCCGACTTTCGCCATTTTTAGGCCATCGTATTGCTAAATGCAGGGTAAACCTCCAGAAACCCCTGTGCTACGATGGCCGGCGCCTATGATGGAACCCACCCCCCTCCCCTGCGTCGGGTTAGGTTCCCGCTCGGCCGGGCGCGAACCTAGGACCTTCGGAGTAGTAGGCAGATACTCTACCACTACGCTAAAGCCCCGACTGTTGGATATGTGTATGTGTATATATGAGTGTGTGTTTTTTTTTATTTTTTTATTTTTTTAATTTTTTTTTAAAGAAAAAAGAGAAAGAAGGAAGCCAACCTCCTTCCTCACGCTTCCTTCTTTCTCTTTCCTCCCTTGTTTTTTAAATGTTTATTGAAAACAAACCAAAAAAAAAAACTGACAAATTAAAAGTACAAATACAGAAAAAAAAACAAAAACAAGGGACAATACCCCTTGGCCTACACTAATAGAAGGATAACCTTCTATATCCCAGTATCCCCAAATCACGACGGAACATCTGCGGAGCAATACTTCGTTGCGTAGGGAACGACAGCCGCGGCTTCCTCAGTAGCGAATCCTTTCCGGTCGTTCACGGTAAGAAGATCCTCCATTTACTCTGGGTTTTTCCGAAGCTGCTCCTCGCGGCGCAGCTCCTGCAGAACCTCCATTGCGAAGTCGCTTGTCGCGTTCCATGCTGCCTTTGATGACAGCATAACTTCCACAAGATTTCCAACATTAATGGGTTTGCCTACGCTATTTTCCCATATAGACCGTTGGACGTCGAAACGCGGACATGCAAAGAGAACATGTTCCGCGTTTTCCTGAATTCCCTGACACTTTGGGCAATCCAGGGAATTTTCATGCTTGAATTTGTGAAGATATTCCCGAAATCACCCGTGCCCTGAGAGCATCTGGGTTAGGTAGTAATTGACTTGTCCATGTGATCGGTCAAGCCAAACATCCAGCTTCGGAATAAGACGATGAGTCCATCGCCCTTTGCTCGAGGCGTCCCACTGTAGCTGCCATCGCTTGATGCTGTGGTTACGTTCTTCTCTCCTCAGTTCCACTGGGCTCAGCTCAGTTGATCTTTTGCGTGTCGTGCTGCTTGACTTCGTGGTGCTTCAGTCCATATAGGGATACCATACGTTTATACCGACGTGACAACTGATAATAACAAGAGTCTTCTCCTTTGTTTTGGCCCTCCAATGTTCGGCATGAGTCTTGCAAGTGCAGTCCTCACTGCACCCGCCTTACTGCTTGCATGTTGGGCTTGCTGTCTAAAACTGAGTCGGGCATCAATCATAATTCCTAGGTACCGTATATAGAGCTGGGAAGTTATTTCGTAATCGCCAACTTGCAGCGTGATTGTCTCCAGTTTCCTTCGGCTCGTGATGAGTAATGCCTCAGTCTTATGCTCTGCAAGGTGTAGACCAATCGAGTCCATCCATTTCCGTATCTTGTTAAAAACATTATCGAAAATGAGCTGAAGCGTGAATAGATGTTTTTCCACGATGGTTATAGCCACGTCATCTGCAAACGCCACGAGCTTTGCCCCCGTCGGCAGTGCCAGTTTCAGCAATTCGTCGTACACGATATTCCACAGAAGGGGCCCCAACACTGAGCCTTGAGGTACACCCCCAGTCACCTTATATGTTTTGGGGCCTACTTCTGTGTCATACTTGAGAACTCTGTCGGTGAAGTAGTTACCATCTTTTGGAGATATGCCGGTACAGATAGCTTCGATAATGCCGCCAAAATGGAATCCCACCGTACCGAGTTGAAGGCGTTTTTGACGTCCAGAGTACCAACCAAACAATATTGTTTCGCACCTCCTTTCCATCGTCCGCCCTCAATCGCTCTCTTCGCTGTTTTCACCACCAGGTCTATAGCGTCCAACGTAGATCGTCGTCGTCTGAAGCCGTATTGGGCTTCGGCCAATAGGGGTTCCACCACTGCCTCAATTCTCTGATGTATAAAGCGCTCCAGGATCTTGCCCGCAGTATCCAGCATACAGAGTGGACGATATGATGACGGTTCGTCCGGAGGCTTTTTTCCCTTAGGAAGCAGTACGAGTCTCTGTTGCTTCCATCTGCTGGGGAAGATACCTTCCTGAATGCAAGCATTGTACATATCGAGAAAGATTCCAGGTGCTGCATTAATGGCGGCCTTCAGTGCTATGTTTGGCACACCATCGAGACGAGGGGCCTTGTTGTTGCCCACTCTACTACAGGCCTGCAATAGTTCATCAGCTGTAATCGGTGGAATTTCGTCGTTGATACCATTCTTCACATACGTCCCAGTAATATTCGTTTGTTGAGGAAATAAGACAGCCACAATCCTCTCCAGGAGCTCAGGGCAGGTCGGTGATGGCATCGGTTGACTCTTAAGTCGCGCCATAACCACCTTGTACGGTCTGCCCCAAGGATGCTTATCCACTTCCTCCAAAAGCTCGTTCCAACAGACTCGTTTGCGAAGCTTTATGGCCTTGGTGAGTTTACGCTTAGCGGCTTTAAACTTCACTTCCAGGCTTACAAGATTGGACTTCTTCCTTGCGCGTTGCCAGGATCTTCTCGCTGCGAAACATTCCTTGCGGAGGGGCGCGATTTCATCGCTCCACCAATACACCGGTGGCTGTCGGTTTCCACTAAATTTCCTGGGCATAGTGGCATCGCAGGCGTCGGTGACTCTCCGCATGACTCCGTCTACTTTTTCTGCGGTATTGCTACCGTTTACGGGGTCAGTCTTCAGTGCTACAAGGAAGGTGGCAATGTCGAATTTTCTCACATTCCAGCCGACTCCGTTTGTTCTTTCTGATGTGGGCGCGGACCTCCGGTCAACAGACACCTCCAGAGTACCGCTCTATGATCACTGGCAGTATAGATCTCACATACCTCCCATGCACACATTTCCTTTCAGCAGGCTACTGCTGACAAAGGTGAGATCTATAATTGAGCTCGCTTGTCCTCTGCGAAATGTTGGTTCACTTCCATTGTTCAATAGGACAACATCTAAAGTCGAGAAGGCTTCTAGTGAAGCACGTCCTCGCTGATTCGTCTCCTTGCTACCCCAGTCAACTGCCCAGGAATTGAAATCCCCCGCAATGGCCACCGGGAAATGCTGTTTCGCATCCATCACGAGTCTATCTAGAAATGTTGTGAAGTCTTCATAACAAAGGCTTGGTGGTGCATAGCAGCTATAGAAATAGATACCATTCACCTTGGCCACAACAAATCCAGACTGTTCGACACCATCGTATGCTTCAAACGGTAAACCACCGCAGGACCAAATGACGGCTTTATTGCTAGTATCACTCATCCAGTTTTGGGAATGTAGATTCCTGTAAGGTTCGGAAATGACGGCAACATCAATCTTCAGGTCTCGAACCGTCTGCGTCAGCAGATCGTGTGCTGTTGCGCAGTGAGCAAGGTTCACCTGTAACACTCGCACTATGGCTGTGTACGGATCTTCTGGCGTGCACCCTGGTAGACTGGACATTTGATGCTACCAGTTACATGGACATGGTCTTTCGTGGGCTCCAGTTCTGCGCATAAAACGCATTTCGGAGACTCTTTACAATCGAAGCTTCTGTGTCCTTTTTCGCCGCATTTATAACACAGGTCTGATCGATGAGTGGGGCTCTTGCAATTAACGGCAAGATGCTCGTACTGCCAACACTTGAAGCACTTCATGGGCCTTACCACTGTCACAATACGGGCATATACTAGGCTTATTCGTATTTTACTGCCCTTGCTCAATATGTTCCTTGCCGTAGCTGTAGGAAGTATTACTGTAGCTGCTTGTGTTCCTCTGTATGACTTCCGGAGGGACCTGATGGCACTCAGTGGGATGTCACTATTCGCACCGTCAACTGTTCTCAAGGCATCGAGAATATCCTCTTTGGTTGTGACCTCATCGAGGTCTCTTATTTCCAGTTCTTCTTGTGGTCCTTTATTGAGGACTTTTGCGTCATTTTTGAGGGCTCCAACCAGGGCCTTCTCCAGCTCAATGGTTTGCTCTTTCTTTCCTCTGGCTAGAATTAACAGAACATCTCCTGCGGCTGTTTTACGGATTTTGTCCACGCATGCGCTAGCCGCATAGACACTCTGGTCTTTCTTTATTCGGCCCAAAATTTCCGAGTATACCTCCGTACCGGTCGGACGAATAATCAACGCATCCGGTCGGATAGCTGTTTTCTTCTTCGGCTTAGGTTTACTCTGCGTAACTCCTGGGGGGTTTTGGGACGGCTTCCGTTTTTTCCTTCGTCTCTTGCTCTTCTCCCAAACACTTTCATCATCTTCCATCTCCGGATTGGATACTTCGTCCGTGGCCCTGTTTCCAGTTGGTGAAGTCTCATTACTCACCAGCTCCTCCACATTCATGGGTACTGTTGGAGCACTTTTGAGCTTCTTTCCTGCTGTGTCATTGGGCGGCGTTCTCTCCTTTCTTTTATCCCGTCTTGTTGGCGTAGCTTGGGATGTTCCGGGTCTTTCTATGGGATCATGGCCGCTCCGTTGATTTGCCGGGAAGAATCTGGCAGCTGGGGGTGTCAGCCATGCCGCTGCTGGCAAGGGTGTTTTGAATCCACCACTTTCCGTCATGGCTCTTATCCGCTTCGCGGATGTTTGGATACAATTGTGTTATCATCACTGTTCATGTTTGCTTCATAGGCTGTTATAGGGAGCCCACCCTTGGCACCCTTGGTTTCGGGAGTTAGGTTGCTCCCCATATGTGTATGTGTGTATGTGTGTATATGCGTATGTCTGTATATGTGTATGTGTGTGTGTGTGTCTGTGTGTTTATTTTAGATGAGTTGTCTACGAGATGAGTTGTCATTGAGATGAGTTGTCATTGAGATGAGTTGTCTAGGAGATAAGTTGTCTAAGAGAGGAATGGTCTAAAAAATGAGATGAATTGTCTTAGGGATAAAACGTCATGGAACCGATTTAGCTCATTTTAGACAATTTTTGAAAAATCAGCAAAAATTTACAGAAAAAATGACTTCAGAAAAACTTCAGAAGGATTTTGATAAAATTTGCAATTGTTGTTTGAAATTGAAAGAAATTGGGCTATAAATGTGAAGAAATTTGAAGCACCCTTCTAAAAATTTGGAAAAAGTAATGGAAAGGTTAACAAAAAACTTGGAAAAAGTTAGAACAAAATTGGAAAAAAAATCTAAAAATTTTTAAAAACTTTGGAAAAGGTTAGAAAAAGTGCGGGACAATTTTCAAACAATTTGCCATTTTTTTTATAATTTGAGAATCATGAGGATCATGACGCTGAGGCGGCGAGTCGAATCAGAGCGGCGGGGAAGGGGGGCCGGGTAATCTCCCATCGCTGGCCACAAAGAGGATAGACTAAAGCAGAGTTAGAGGCTCAGATCTCTGGGATTGCTTGACGCCACATCCCCTGGATTATTTTTGCGTCTTGAGAAAAGAGTGTAATTATCACATTGAATAAATGCGAGTATATTGTGGAAAAGTCATTGATTAGTAATTTAAATGTGTTCTCTCATCATCATGTTTCTCCCATCAAACCGAAGAGTCGAATCATTATTTCAGGTACTCCCTATGAAGTTTCACTTCGGTCGAGTGTCTTCATGATACACCGTAGTTGTTTTTTGTTGAGAGTCACTGCACACTGTAATGGATGAGTGATGTGAAAGCTACTGTGTGGACAATCCGTTTCGACAAAAATGTGGGCGTGGGCTCCAGTGTGTGTGTGTGCAGAGCTATCCGGCATGGTGCGTGCACCGCTGTACATTCATTGAATTTGTTTACCGGCATTCATTTAAAACAACAATTTCTTCTAGCCTTGTTCCGGTTTTCCGATGTCACGGCGAGTTTATTGAGTCATAAAAAGCTACGAGGATGTTAAGTTTGTTAGCTGGGTCAGTGAAGTAATAGTTCTTTCTTTCTTTGGGTGCTTTGTTGAGTACCCATCACATTCTGCTCTCATTAACAATGTTCGTTTGTTTTCTTCAATATGTAGGTCTGCAAGGCCGTTGTTATTCTTTAATCTGAAAAGTTTATTCATAGTTGGCATGAAGTTTTCAGAATCACGATACTTAATTTCCTTGAAAACCTAGCCGGTGTTTTTTCGACAGCTTTAGCAAATTCCGTTCTCAGTTGTTCGCCCGTGATTTCAAGAACTTCTTTAGTATATTGTGTCGGTCTTGTTCCAGCTCTTGGATCTTTTTTAAGTTGTTTATGTAGTGTTGTAAGCAAGAGTGATTCGTTTTTGTATTGTCTCGTGATTTTTTTATTGACGTATTTCTGAATATGGTTGTTTGATTTGAATTTGGGTACTGTAGAGCTGATCAAAACTATTTATATGTTCATTGATATTGTCCACATGCAATTCAATTTCGTCTGGGGTAAGGTTTGTATCATTAGGGATAGTTGTATCATAGCTGTCATCTAGCTGTTTTGCGAATTTTTCCCGGTTGGCTTCTTTTGTGTAGAAGTCGCGGTGAATGGTTTATTTTTTGCAGTTCTGTTAGATTTAGGGTAAGGTTAATGGCGATTGCCTTGTGGTCGCTGCCACATTTTAATGTTTTAAGTTCGTCATCGGTTGAGTTTTGCAGTTGTAGTCTGTTGTCATCTATACAGATGTCGAGGAAAGTTTGAGCTCGGATATATGTAAGTTCTGATGGCGCATACATTTTTTATTAGAATCTGTGACAGTTATTTGTTTCCCAGAATATCATATAGTGTCCTGTATCATTGTTCACCCTATCTCCAAGTTCCTTGTCTCTAGAATGTAAATCTCCGGTAGCTTGCTGGGTATCCTGTTTAGTTGCAGGTGGAGCATTTTACTGATTCTTTACATGCATTAGTTCCCAGAGCCCGTTGTCTAGGGCCGTGATTAGCTGCACATTTAACACAGCGAAATGGTAGATCGCAGTCGGAGCTGGCGTGTGCTAGCCATTGGCATGTTTCACACTGGAACATTTTTTGTTTCCTCAGGTGTAAGCTCCTTTTCTACTTCCTCTTCAGAAAAGTCTTCATAGACTCCTTTTAGCATTATGAATTTTGGTCTTTAGGACTTTGGAGTCTAGGTATAGTACTGTGGATTTTCCAACTTAAGTACATCCACTGTGGTGCTGAAGGCTTGAAGGTTTCTGATTAAGATCGTTATATCTTTGGCTATTGTAGTTTATCTGACGTGAAAGTCCCCTTTGTTAGTAATAGGTTGATTACCGCATTTAGGTTAGTTTACACTACATTGATAAGGGGGAGGGGGTAGGAGTTTTTGCGTTTATGTGGTGCCATTGCTGGGTTTTGACCTTGCTCGTTCGACTTTTTTTCGGAGTTTTGTTTTGTAAGAGGTGGCGTATTTTCTTCGTGATTGTCCTGGTCCGTATCTTCCAGACTGGAGAATGAGTTGTTGAACGTTTGGTGTTTGTTTTTGGTATGAACTTTTTTGATTTCTTGTTTTTTTAATTCGAGGGAATTGCCAGGCATATGGACTTTTTTCTTTGTGTGATTCATTGTCATGCCTATTTATGGGTGATGACGCACTTTCCTCAATTGTAGATTTGGCTAATGTAGAAGTTCGGGGATTGGCTAAGTTAGGTGCCATGTTCGTTGGTCGCCGGGTTTTTCCATATTCTTTTCCGAGAACTTTGAAATGCCGTTCAAATTCTCTTGTTGAGAGGCTTGCCGCTGTCGAGTATTTTGGTGGGATTCTTGTGATGGATACCGATTTTCTCTTTTTGCTTCTGAATGGAAGCATTGCAATCGTTCCATTTTCACTTTCACTAATTATGCTTGTAAACGATATATAATTATTTGAACGGTAAAATACGAAGTTTGAGCATAGTGTCGGTATGTATCAATTTTTTTCGAAAATCTTCATTCACAAAATTTAACATAAAACGGACTTAATTCTGAGAATAAAATCTGAAAAAATTATCAATTATTGGTCTTGAGTACATAGAGCTGTGGGCGTAATTTCGGTGAAATCTGTCGGTAAGTTTCTTAGAAACCGAAATTTTTGGTTTAAGAGATTACAAGTTCGACACTTTGGTGCCAGAACTTTAACAAGACTTTTAAATTCACTGTTCTGTAAGCACGGTACGTTGGAATTTATTATCGTAGAGAGCGGTAGACATGCGTGCGCACGGTACCGACTCAAAACAAATACTCAGCTATCGATCCATTGTTGTAAAATACTAGTGTTTTAGGAGTATAAAAGCGTTAAGGTGTTTTTTGGCTTAGATTTTTATGTCACTGACAAGTATTTAAGTTATGATCAGCATTATCGGTATTTATCATTATTTATTCATTCGAGGATAAAGTTTTGTTGAACCAGTGAATCTCGAAATGATTAATTAGAGAATGTTTATCCAATTTAGGGAGCCGCGGGAAACAAGGTCTGGTACAAGCCTTATCCAGGCTGAGTTTAAGAGGTTTGAGAGCAGAGGTCATGGATTTATTTATCATGATAACTACATTTCCAAGTCATTGAACCGAAATCATGAATTATAAAAACAAGCAAGCGGTCCTCGGGTCCCCCCATTCGAATGTGTTAAATGTGTCACCGTTTTTTTATTTCCCTCAATTTCATTGGCGGTAAGCTTCCGAATGGTCCGATTGCACACAAGATGAAAATGGTCCAGTATTGAGAAAGCTTTCTTCAGGCAAACGGAAGCAAAAACAGGACTATCTCATATTACCCAAAGTAATTGTCTCAATGTTGTTCAATCAGTTCACAGATCTCGTTAAGGCTCATATTTTGGAAAAAAAAGGATGAATTCGTTTCAAGAAATGAAGTAATGAAAAAACCGTAAAATCGAAAAAATTGAAATCTAGAAGATTAATGATGCGATTGCATTGCCATTCAATGGGGTTCTTCGCTGTAACAAAAGGAACCTCTGTTCCAAATTTCTAGTTTTTATCGCGGATGCTAGAGTGCGAACAAACACAAAAAGTAAAACAAACGGTAAAAAATATGAATAGTTTATCTTACGTGAACTAACTGACTCAATATTTATCAACCATGTTATAGATCTCGTCAAGGCACATATTTTGGAAAATAACGAAATCGATTGAATAATTATCGGGAAATAAAATAAACACCGTGAGAACAAAAAAATTGAAACCTAGAAAACTAATGATACGATCAACACGCCATTCAATAGGATCCCTGGCGATTAAAGAGCCACCGAGTTGGGTGGCTAATGGTGGCTGTGGTTGGTTGATCGGTGGATACTTTTTTTGGGTACAAAAACGGGCAGATTTGCATTTTGACACATAGTCTTCTTTGTATTCGTTTTTAAAATATTTTTTGGAAGTATTTTGGATAATCAAAAATGCTCGATCAGTTAATTATTAGAAATCCCTAAGATTCATGTTGGGGGGCAACACCGCGAGATAGCGGCAGCGCTGAATTGCAGACGTACATAGCTGTTGTAAGACAACACCAGTCGGTAAGTTGCAGGCAAGTCGCCTGAATTGACAATTGACAAATTGATCATTGACAAATTGACAATTGACAAATTGACAAATTGACACATTGACAAATTGTCAATTGTCAATTTGCGAATTGTCAATTGTCAATTTGCCAATTGTCAATTTGTCAATTGCCAATTTGTCATTTGTCAATTGTCAATTTGTCAATTGCCAATTTGTCAATTTGTCGATTGTCAATTGTCAATTTGTTAATTTTCAATTTGTCAATTGTCGATTTGTTAATTTTCAATTTGTCAATTCTCAATTTGTTAATTATCAATTTGCCCATTGTCAGTTGTCAATTTGTCAATTTGTTAATTATCAATTTGCCCATTGTCAATTTATCAATTTGTAAATTTGTCAATTGTCAATTTGTCAATCGTCAATTTGTCAATCGTCAATTTGTCAATCGTCAATTTCTCAATTGTCAATTTGTCAATTGTCAATTTGTCAATTGTCAATTTGTCAATTGTCAATTGTCAATGTGTCAATTGTCAATTTGTCAATTTGTCAATTTGTCAATTGTCAATTTGTCAATTGTCAATTTGTCAATTGTTAATTTGTCAATTGTCAATTTGTCAATTGTCAATTTGTCAATTGTCAATTTGTCAATTGTCAATTTGTCAATTGTCAATTGTCAATTTGTCAATTGTCAATTTGTCAATTGTCAATTTGTCAATTGTCAATTTGTCAATTGTCAATTTGTCAATTGTCAATTTGTCAATTGTCAATTTGTCAATTGTCAATTTGTCAATTGTCAATTTGTCAATTTGTCAATTTGTCCATTGTCAATTTGTTCACTGTCAATTTGTCAATTGTCAATTCAGGCTGCTGGCCTGCAACTGACCGACTGCTGTTGACTTACCACAGCTATGTACGGCTTGAAGTCAGCGCTGCCGCCATCTCGCGGTGTTGCCCCCCAACATGAATCTTAGTGATTTCTAATAATTAACTGATTGAGCATTGTAATTCTATGTCAAAATCCAAATCTGTTCGTTTTTTTACCCAAAAAAAGTATCCACCGATCAACCACCAACAGCCACCGAACTCGGTGGCTCTTCAATCGCCCGGGCTTATTCACCATACCAAAAGCACCCTTTGGTCCAAATTTCAAGTTTTTATCAAAAGCAAAAAGTAAAGAAAACTGGAAAAAAAAACAAAAAAATTGAAATATGTCCAATTTCTTGTGGGCTACCTACTAGATGTTCTTCAACCATTCCCTGGATCTCAGTGAGACGCACATTTTCATAAAAAAGAAATTGAAAAATCTCCATTCATTTCTGGGATATGAGCGATCGAAGTCAAAACAAAAAAAGTCAATTTTTAAGAAACTGACCGACAGATTCCACTGAAATTGCGCCCACAGCTATATATACTCAATACCAATAATTGATATTTTTCTCAGATTTTATTCTAAAAATTTAGTCCGTTTTATGTTAAATTTTGTAAGTGAAGATTGTCGAAAAAAAATTGATACATACAGATACTATGCTCAAACTTCATATTTTGACGTTTCATACCATTATATATCGTTTACAAGCATAATTAGCGAAAGTGAAAATTGACCGATTGCAATGCTTCCATTCGGAAGCAAAAAGTGTTCAATAAAAATTGTTTCCCCCCACGACATACGCATTTGACGTTTTATGACGTTTTTTGATAACACCCGTAGTTAATTGCTGATCGGTTTGTTGTTATCGACGCATCAACTACAATGGTTCTTAGCGCCGGCTCTGGACTTATTATAGTCGTTAGACGCTCACGACTTTTTCCTTTGTATCACAGTTATGGATGTTATTAGTTCAGAATGAGAGTAGGAACATTTAGTTGTAAACAGTTTTTGGTACTCGTCTTATAACCTTTGGGGATGAACTGTTTTTGCTTCCGAATGGAAGCATTGCAATCCGTCAATTTTCACTTTCGATAATTATGCTTGTAAACGATATATAATGGTTTGAAACGTAAAAATCCGAATCAATTTTTTCGAGAATCTTCACTTACAAAATTGAACATAAAAAGGACTAAATTCTGAGGATAAAATCTGAAAAAATTGTCAGTTATTGATATTGGGTACGTCTAGCTGTGGGCGCAATTTCAGTAAAATCTGCCGATAAGTTTCTTAGAAATCGATTTTTTCCTTTTTCCCTTCGATTGTTCGTATCTCTGAAAATAATGAATATTTTTCAATTTCTTTTTTCTCAAAATGTGTGTCTCAACGAGATCCAGGGAATGGTCGAAGAACATCTAGTAGATTGCTCACAAGAAATCGGACATATTTCAATTTTTCCGTTTTTTACAGTTACCTTTGCTTTTGCCCTCTAGCGTTTGCAAAGATTGAGATAAAAACTTGAAATTTGAAACAGAGGCTCTTTTTGTTGTGGTGAAGAACCGGGTCAAATCGCCATGTGATCGTGTCATTAGTTTTCTAGATTTTAATTTTTTCATTTTCACGGTTTTCATTTTATTTCTCGATAATTATTGAACGATTTTGTGGTTTTTTTTTTCAAAATGTGTGCCATAACGAGATCTATGATACGGCTGAAAAACATGGAGTCAATTATTTTGGGTAATATGAGATATTCCTGTTTTTTCACTTTTGACTTTGGTTTTACTTTTTGCGTTTGTTCGCACTCTAGCGTCCGCAAAAATTGTCATAAAAACTTGAAATTTGGAACAAAGGTTCCTCTTGTTGTAGTGAAGAACCGCATTGAATGACGATTTGATCGTATCATTAGTTTTCTAGATTTCAATTTTTTCGTTTTCACGGTTTTTATTTTATTTCTCGATAATTATTCAACCGATTTTGTTGTTTATTTTTCACAATGTGTGCCTTGACGAGATCTATGGTATAGTTGAAAAACATTGAGTCTATTAGTTTCGGTAATATGACATATTCCTATTTTTCAATTTTTGACTTTGGTTGTACTTTTTGTGTTTGTTCGCACTCTAGCGTTCGCAAAAATTGAGGTAAAAACTTGAAAATTGGAACAAAGGTTCCTCTTGTTATAGTGAAGAACCGTATTGAATGACGATTTGATCGTATCATTAGTTTGCCAGATTTCAATTTTTTCATTTTTACGGTTCCTTCATTACTTCACTTCTCAATCCGTCTTCATCCCATGTTATTTCCAAAATATGAGCCTTAACGAGATCTATGAACTGGTTGAACACCATTGAGTCAATTACTTTGGGTAATATGAGATATTCCTGTTTTTGTTTCCACTAGTCTGGAAGAAGGTCTTTCAATACTGGAACATTTTGATTTTGTGTGCAATCGGACCATTTGGAAGCTCACCACCAATGAAATTGGGGGAAATAAACAAAAACGGTGACATATTTGACACAGTCGAACGGGGGACCCGACGACCGCCGGCTTGTTTACTTTTGTGGTGCCCATTATTTGGCTAAATCAAATAATCCAGAAAAAATCCACCGGTACCTGAGCTTGAACCCGGGAACTCTAGATCCGTGGGCGGACACCTTACCTACTTCACCATACGACCAGCTACAGTTGTTAATTGTTAGTAACAAAAAAGACTGTTGATATCGCAGCAGCGTGAGAACGCTTGAAGATACGAAACAAATTAGTTGATGAAAATGGTTCCACACATAAAAATACATATTTGATGTCGTATAACTTTTTTTGCTAACACCAATAGTTAATTGTTCTTAACAAATTGTATTGTTCATCTAACTACTTCATATCAAGAACTATATTTTTTTTAATATTTAGAAATTTCGAAAACTTTATAAAGTCCATAATTTGAGACATGGACGGAAATTGTCGTTATAATATATACGGCGAAACGATCGGAAGTTATTGATTCGACCTGTAGAGGGTCATACCCCCATCCCGTTTATCTATAGATTTTTTTTGCTTTTCGCTTTTGTTCGCACTCTAGCGTCCGCAAAAATTGTGATAAAAACTTGAAATTTGAAACATAGGTTCCTCTTGTTGCGATGACGAACCCTATTGAATGGCGATTTGATCATTTTTTTCCAAAATATAAGCCTTAACGAGATCTATGAAATGGTTGAATAACATTGAATCAATTACTTTGTTTTTGTTTTCAACAAGTACTGTTTTTGCTTCTGTTTGCTTCACAATTCTGTTTTGATTTTTTTACTTTGATTTCACTGTTTAGGTTTGGTTGCACGCTAGCGTTCCCAAAAATTGAGACTTGAAATTTGGAACAGAGGCTCCTTTTGTCATAGTTAAGAACCGTATTCATTTAGAAATACGATCAAAAAAAAATTATTTAAAGTAAGATATTACTTAGAAAAACGTAATAAAAATCATTCCATAAAAAGTATCATATTTAGCTATAATATACTTCGAAAGGACTCCAGATTAATGGAAACTTTATTAGGATGAGTCAAAATTTCATGTCAATGAACGTATTTAATCACACATTGAAGCATTGATGAAAAATAAACATTCAACAAATCATCAGATAATTTCCGCTAAAAACTAAAAAGTAAATTGAATTCAATCATGAAGAAAATTGTAAACTCAAGTAATCAAATAATATAAAATCAATATAATGGATTATGATTTCACTAAATTAAATAATTACCGTAAAAAGTCTTTAAAAACAAGAAAATTAATGATATTAAATTCAACTCAGTGTGTGTGTGTGTGGTCATATGCCCGCTCGTTCGTGTATGTGAGCAAAAGAGAAAATAGTGGTTTGTGGGGGCGAAATTGGAAAAAGGTTTTTCAATACTGGAACATTTCCATTTTGTGTACAATCGGACCATTCGGAAGCTTGCCACCAATGAAATTAAGGAAAATAAAAAAAACGGTGACATATTTGACACATTGGAATGGGGGGACCTGAGAACCGCCTGCTTGTTTACAGTTTTCTTTGCTTTTTGCTTTTGTACGAACTCTATCGACTGCAATTGAGATAAAAACTTGGAATTTGAAACAAAGGTTCCTTTTGTTCTGGTGACAAATCAATTTGGATGGCGATTTGATCGTATCACTAGTTTTCTGGATTCCATTTTTTTTCCTTTTCAGGGTTTGTATTTTATTTCACGATAATTATTCAACCGATTTTGATGTTTTTTCTTTAATGTGTTCCTTAACGAGATCTATGATATGGTTGAGAAACATTGAGTCAAGTATTTCGGGTACTGTGAGATATTTCTGTTTTTTGCTTTCGAATGGAAGCATTGCAATCGTTCCATTTTCACTTTCGCTAGTTATGCTTGTAAACTATATATATTGGTTTGAAACGTAAAAAAACGAAGTTTGAGCATAGTGTCCGTATGGATCAATTTTTTTCTTTTGAAAATCTTCACTTACCAAATTCAACATAAAACGGACTAAATTTTGGGAATAAAATCTGAGAAATACGATTGGTATTACATATATGTAGCTGTGGACGCAATTTCAGGGAAATCTGTCGGTAAGTCTCTTAGAAATCGACTTTTTTTTGTTTTCTTCGAGCGTTCATATCTCAGAACCTAATGGATAGTTTTTAATTTTTTTTTATCCAAATGTGCGTCTCAACAAGATCCAGGGAATGGTTGAAGAACATCCAGTAGGATGCTCACACGAAATTAGAGATATTTCAATTTTTCTGTTTTTGTTATAGCTTTCTTTGCTTTTTGCTATTGTACGCACTCTAGTGTTATGTCTGGAGAGTGCCTCCCGTGTCATGACATGTGAGGTTTCTCAAATTTCATAAGCTCACTTGCTAAAAATGTAGATTTTAATTTTGACACTATTGGTTGTATGTTTTTTTAATTTGTTTCCTATCCTTTGTAGCTAAATAAAAATTCACCATTACATAACTCTCAAAAAATTGAACTAAATTCCATTTAACTAAATCAGATTTAGAGGTTTGAAAGTTTATTTAATGGTTATGCAAATCGTTATGATTATTGCAATACTAATACATAAATTGAACAATGATGTAATAATTTTTGCTCTTACTTTTTGGAATGTTTATAGGATACAGATTTTATCTTGCGTGGATCCTTAATTGTCCCTTCTATTTTGCCACCAGCTGAGTTCTTGAGCCCTTATGGTTACTTTATTCAGGACACTTTCTTCCACTTTTTTTTTAGATATTGTGGAGTTCGTAATGTTTGATTGATTATTTTTGTTTAATGTATTGATATAACGTATGCAATCTATTTATTCGAAAGGTTGTGAGACTGTCTGTATTTGCGCAAAAGTAACGATGATTCCTTTTAGATTTGGATAAGGCACTACTATCGATTTAAGGAAATGGTATCCCTGATCGGTTCCGACTGGCCGTTTTTTACCGTTTAGTTCGACACACCCAGGTTCGAAATCAGATTTTAAATAAGATTTTTCCCGAAGTTGGAAACGTCAGATCCAATCCGTGATCTTATTCCACCAGGTTGTTACTCAGTGTATCACTTGATTAAGTCTGAAGTTTTTGGAGATATGGGTGGTTTTTAACGTCTACTGAGTTCTTTCATAATAAGTCTGATTGGTGGAAAGGTAGCTTGCTTCATTTGCAAGTGCTCTCGATTTGATGATTTCTCAATTTTTTTAGTTGGTTAATTGTTGTTTGGTATGGTCAAACAGTGCTGACTTGATGTAATTTCCCAATTGTTGTAATTGGGTTCATGATTGATTGCAGTTTCAATCTGGGTGCTCTTATTTCATCATCTGGTATTTCACGGTGTCAGGGAATTTTGTTTTGAGATAATATTTTAAGGTTACCCTGTCATGCGAGTTGTATTGCCTTTTGTTGTTCTAATATTTATAGAAAAAATATGGATGACAATATACTATAATTATTTTTAACAGAATTGTGTGTTATATTATTTGAACGGTGATGAAAAGGAATCATCATGTAATGCGTTCACAGGTCGAGCGTGTGAATTCCATACATGAAGCGTCATATTACCACGTTGGATAATCCTTCTCTTCTTTTTTCGGGCGCTCGACCTGTGTGTCTTTGTCGCACTCGTTTGAGTGATATGGAGGAAAAAAATTTTATATATAATAAGTTATTTTGGTGACTGATTGTAATGATTTCATAGATTTCAATGTCGACAATTTGGACATTACACTAGCGTGTACAAAAATTGAAATAAAAGCTTTAAATTTGGAACAAACGTCCCTCTTGGTGTGGTGAAGTACCCTATTGAATGGCGATATGATCTCATCATTAGTTTTCTAGATTTCAATTTTATCGTTTGCACGGTTTTTATTTTATTTCTTGATAATTATCCAACCGATTTTGTTGATTTTTTTTTTTCAAAAGGTGTGCCTTGACGAGATCTATGATACGGTGCAAAAACATTGTGTCTATTAGATTGGGTAATATGAGATTTTCCTATCTTTGCTTCCGAACGGAAGCTTTGCAATCGTCCAATTTTAACATTTTCTAATTTTCACTGGAAATGATGTAGAATGGTCTGAAACGCAAAAATACAAAGTTTGGGAACAATGTCTGTATGTCCCCCCCCCCCCGCCCCCCTCTGCCAATTTTTGCAAATTGACTTCTAGAAAATACAACAATAAGAGGACTAAAAAAATTCCAGAAAACTTGAAACTTTGTCAGGTTATAGGTCATGTGTCAGACAACCTCTGGCCGCAAGATGAGCTTGATCGGTCCAATAGTTTCTGAGAAAATGCCATTTGTTTCTAAAAGGATTTTTGCTAATTCCTCGGAAACTACTGGCCCGATTTCAATTTTTCAGCGCTCAAAATCTTCGTCTCGATGCCCTCTATCTAGATCGATCGAAACCTATATAGGCGTACCTGCAAAGTTTTCGAGATATCTCCACTTTTCGGTTTTTTTTTTCAAAAAATCGTTGTACGCTCTCTGGCGGTCGCAAAAATGGACATATCAGCATGAAATCTGGAGGATACCTTCGTTTTATGATAAGGACGGTTGGTATTCCAGGTAGGCTGGATTGACAGAGTAGTTTTCGAGATATTCGAGTTTTTCCGGAAACCGATTATGCGTGATATCTCGAAAACTAATGAACCGATTCCAATTTTTCACCTCTCAAAATGTTCGTCTCGATGGCCCCTCTATAGATCCATCAAAACGTATACAGGCGTTCCTGCAACCTTTCCGAGATATTTCAACTTTTCGGCTTTTCAGCTCTCAACAAGTTGGTCTCAATGGCAACTAGCTAAATCAATTTAGGCCTATACAGGCGTTTCCCGACCTTCCGAATAAAATCATATTCTAGCTACTATTGAGAAAATACTATTTCCTTTTTAGATGGAGATGTGTATTCTTGTTACGTGGACATGACTGGAATTATTGTTATGATTAGATTGTACAGGAAATAGTGGATGAATCTATTTAATTTTGATTCTCGATTGCTTTCTTATCTGCGTCTTGACTCAAACGCTTCTGTTCTTCCTGTATCCACTTCTGCTTTTGTTCCGCAGCTTTCTGTATACGTTTAGCTCTTAATTCCTCTTCCTCCTTTTCTTCATCATTCTTCCTTTTTGTATCATCTTGTTTCATTACTTCAGTTCTCGAAACGTATTCATCCGATTTTTTTTAAAAAATATGAGCCTTAACGAGATCTATGAACTGGTTAAACAACATTGAGACAATTACTTGGGTAATATGAGATATTACTATTTTTGCTTCCGTTCGTCTGGAAAAAAGTTTTTCAATACTGGAACATTTCGATTTTGTGTGCAATCGGACCATTCGGAAGCTTACCACCAATGAAATTGGGGGAAATAAAAAAAAAGGTGATATATTTGACACATTCGAATGGGGAGACCCGAGGACCGCCTGCTTGTTTAACTTTTGACTTTGGTTTCACTTTTTGTGTTTGTTCGCACTCTAGCGTCTGCAAAAATTGTCATGAAAACTTGAAATTTGAAACAGAGGTTGCTTTTGTTATGGCGAAGAACCCTATTGAATGGTGATTCAATCGCATCATTAATTTTCTAGATTTCAATTTTTCAATTGTTTCATTTTGACGATTGTTTCATTACTTTATATCTCGAGAAGTATTCATCCCATTTCATTCTCCAAAATATGAGCCTTAACGGGATCTATGAACTGGTTGAACACCATTGAGTTATTTACTTTGGGTAAGATGAGATATTCCTGTTTCTGCTTCCGTTTGCCTCACAATTTTGTCTCATTTTTGTCCTTGGATTTCACTGTTTGGGTTTGTTCGTACGCTAGCATTCGCGAAAAATGGGACGAAAACCTGGAATTTGGAACAGAAGCTTCTTTCCTCTTTTAATTAGAAAAAAATTATTTAAAATAAGATATTACTTAGAAAAACGTAGTAAAAATCATTCCATAAAAAGTATCATATTTATCTATAATATAGTTCGAAGGGACTCCAGATTAATGGAAACTTTATTAGGATGAGTCAGCATTTTATGTCGATGAATGTATTTAATTACACATTGAAGCATTGATCAAAAATAAACACTCCACAAATCATCAGATAATTTTCGGTAAAAAATAACAAAAAACATTGTGTTAATAGTTGCGAATTGAATTCAATCATGAAGAAAATTGCACAATAAAGTAATCAAATAATATAAAATCAATATAATGTATAATGATTTTACTAAATTAAATAATCCCCCTAAAAAGTCTTTACAAAAACTGAAATTAATGATATTAAATTCAACTCAGTGTGTGTGAGTGTGCGTGTGTATATGTCCGCTCGGTCGTGTATATGAACAGAAGAGAAAATAGTGGTTTGTAAGGGCGAAATTGGAAAAAGGTTTTACAATACAGGAACATTTTCATTTTGTGTGCAATCGGACCATTCGGAAGCTTACCACCAATGAAATTGGAGAAAATAAAAAAACGGTGACATATTTGACACATTCGAATGGGGGGACCCAAGCACCACCTACTTGTTTTGTTTCTGTCATTTGTTGCTTGGAATGATCGAGTGTTTAAGTTCAACACCATTGCTGGGCTGCTTGCGGCGTGGTATGCCCGATTGCTATCCGAGGGGAGATACGACTGTACCTGGGCAGGTTTTGCCCTCGAGTGAGGTTTTTCCTCGTCCCTCGGCGAATGCGGTACAGGGGATTTAGAAGCGGAAATGGAGTTGGAATGGGAACACTACCAGAAAGGTTTTTTTCCATGCTATAGTTCTGGAGAGTTTTAGAACTGTTACCAGTAAAACGTTGAGTGTTTATGAATACTCAAAATTTTCGAAACTGCTAAACATTCAAATTCTAGTTTTTGGAGTTCAAAAAGCAATTCATTTTTACCTGTCCGAAACAATAGAGTAAACCTATAGATCCACCAAATCTGGATCCCAACACGTGGGAGAGTAGAAAATAGACTCCGCCGCTCTCAACTCTGCATCTCTCGCATATTCCAACCGCCGATAACACACTCACTAGTGCTACACACACTGCAAATGAAAGCAAATGGAATACTTAGAAATGTATCACATTTTAAGAGCAATTGAATCAAAGTTGTTAATAAAGGCATTCCAAAAATAGTTGGATTTTTTCGATTTTCCATATTCTGAAAATAGGCATGGTTGGAAGACCAGATCCTTATCATACATAAAGATAATTTTTGTCCTTGTTTTGTGGTATGAACAGTGCAAACTTTCGTTGTATTTTGCGAAAGCTTTACTCCAGTTCGAGTCTGAAAGGCTGCAAAAAATGATTATCGTTTCACCAGCAGGCACTTTACTAATAGTGTATACATCTGTGTCGCACTTTCTTACAAGAACATAATTCCTCATTGTTAAAGAATATGAGGTCAGCGACAGAAGAGTGTTCATCCTGTAAACAAAATATCTGACAAAACAAATCTACAGGAATTCTTCCTTAATTCGCTACCATTGAATTGAATCAGGTTTTAATTTGATAACAGTTGCATTTCATTGACTAAATTAGAAAAAAAAACAAAATGTTTGGAAAAAAAATATGGGCCAAGTGCATCTTTTGATATGGCGTATTGATCACCAATTTTCCAATTTTGTTGCCAATTTTTCTGTAAGTTTTTGCTCATTTTTCCAAAGTTTTTCTAAAATGAGCTAAAATTTTTCCAATTTTTTTCCACAGAAATTTTTTTCCGAAAGTTTTTCGGATTTTTTCAACATTTTTCTAAATTTCTCGAACATTTCCAACATTCTACAAAATTTTTGAAAATTTAAAAAAAAATTCTACATCTTTTTAAAATGGTTCCAAACTTTGTCAAAATTTTCGAGAAATTGTTTCAAAAGTTTTCTAATTTGTTAAAAAAAAAATTGGATTCTTTTCAAATTTTTTAACTTCCCGATCTTAGGGAAATTATTGTTATGGGTCGGGAAATCGAAATTGGAAATTTCACTTCATCTTCACGTTTCATGACCCCTAGAAATGTTTCCAACTATTTGGAACGAGATGTTTATCTGTGTGTGTGTGAGCCAGCGGTTTTATAGTTATTAACCAATGAATTGTTTATATCGCTGCGTCGTGAGAACGATTGAAGATACGGAAAACATTATTGAATCACATTTGTTCCACATATAAGAATACATATTTATTATTATATAACTTTTTTTGGCTGCCACCTATAGTTTATTCTTATCAATAAATTCAATTGTTTAGATACCGACGTTAGAATATCCGAGTGGACTAAGCGCGCAGTCTTAGCGCTGCCGCTTCGGTACCTGGTTCAAATTCCCCATATAGGGCGAGAATTTTTTCGGAATGTCTGATGAGCGGGAGGTTACTCATAGAGTAGCCGCCTGTACCGACACAGGTTTTCTGCGGTTTCCTGTGTCTTATCATGCGAATGCGGTGCAGCGTATGGACCACACGCCCATATATCCATAAGGGATCAAAGGCGTTAAAGATAAAAAAAAAAAATTGTTTAGATAGCTATATCGCAAGAACGGTTAGAGATCCGCAACAATGTGTGAAATGAAAGTCGTTCCACACGTAAAAATACACATTCGATGTTTTAGACTTTTTTGGCTAACACCCATAGTTAATTGTTATTAACAAAATCGATTGTTGATATCACTCGATCGTGAGAATAATTCGAGATACGAAATGAAGTTTCCAATAAAAGTTGTTCCACACGTAAAAGTACACATTTGATAGTTTTTCACAAATTGAATTGTTTATCTAACTCTATGGCAAAAGAGCATACATTTTTGAAAAATCTCTTTATATTGCAAGCGTTATAAAATTGCACATATTTGATAATTTCGGAAAGTTTAAAACGTTCACAATTTGAGAGACAAATCGAAATTTTGTATATAACATATATAGAGGAACGATCGAGAATTTATTGGTTCGACCCGTAGAGGGTCAAACCAAAATCCTGTTTATTTGAAATGCTGTACCGTATCTCGATATGTACATACAACTTGTGCGCATCGCCTTTGCGTCGATGGCAGAGAAGGGGCAATAGGTAACCAGTAGAGTATATCTATATATACATCTGTACTGGAAAGGCCTGTTCCGCCCAGAATTTTTTCCTAACGCAAGCGCCGCATTGGATGTTTCACATAAAAAAAAATGTCGTTTGATGGAATAATTTCGATCCAGAATAGCAAGGCCAGGTTCATCGAGAAAATGGCCAAGGACTCGATGAAGGACTACTTCAGGGGTCTGGAAGCGAGTGTTCTGTACGTCAACTTGGAGGAATTGGAGGTTAGCTGGGCGAAATTCAAGGTGATGTATTAGAAGCTGATTGATGGGAAGGATAAGACAATCCTGTCTTATGCTTACGTCACCAAGGGGGTCTTCGACTTGCGCCATCTGGTGTACGTGTCAACGAAGGCCCAGCTACAGGCCCTCATTAGGCGAAAGGATGAACCAGCTGATGTTGTATCAACATCCTTTCGCCGCCCAGTACAGGCTACACAGAAGGTGATCAAGCGAGCTCTCCCCAGGATCATTATTCCAGATTCCTCTGGAGATTATTTACAATGGAAATCGTTCAAGGACTTATTCATATAGCTGGTGTTGGAGAACGGCGACAGAGCGGGGGTGGAAAAGATGGTGTACCAGAAATCAGCTTTCAAGGAGGAGGCACTGCAGCTGATTTCCACCATCTCCATCTCCAACAACACCATTACTTTAGCATGGAAATCATTTCCAAAAGCTACGAGGACCTGACATCTCTCGTGTCTGCCCAGCTGGACAAACTGCTGAAGAAGTTTATTGAGGATCACGCCAAGGCATCCGGAAATATGGAGAAGCATGGAGGTGCTTCGGGCTTGGAGAAGATTCAGGTCGCGGTGGACAATAAACCTGCCCAGCAACTCTCACTCTCCCAGAGACGACCCAATTTACGGAGCAGTTAGCAGCCCCTAGAACAAATCAGAAGGGTCCTAGTAGGCAAGACCACCGAAACAGGAAAGGCCCAGCCCACGACTTCCTGGGCGGATATGAACAGGTTCCCATGTTCGTACTGCACTGACAATCATTACCTTGCCAGTTGTTCCAGCTTGAGGGACCTAGCTCCAGCCGTCCGGAAGGAATTCGTGAGGAAGAATTCACTTTGCTGCGACTGCCTGGGGAAACACCAGATTGCCTAGTATAAATCCAGCAATCGGTGTTGAAAGTGCGACAGAAAACACCACTCCATGATCCACCTGGAGGGCGTGGATTCGCCGTTGCCGGTGTCTGCTGCCCGGAGAAAGGCTATCTCGACAGCGAAGTCCAAATAGCAGTATCATACACAGCCAGAGGGCGCTGCCACAGAATAGGGAATTGATAGAGTCCAGAGATATTCGAATCCGTACTCAGATCCGTCTATTAGCGACCTGCCTAACTCATCTCAACACTCTTAGTTCATCTCGCTAAGTTCGCGTATTATTAAACCCTGGTTCTGAGTTGTCGGTATCTCCGAGGGACTAGTAGAAAAATCAAAATTGCGTCGGAAGCCGTCAACTTCATCGAAGGCCACACAGGGAGTAACCAGAGTGACTTAAGCAGCGATGAACTCGCGGTTCTCAATCAAAATTCAGACCCATGTGCTGAGGAAGCTGACGTTAGCTCTGCCGTCGTTCGAATCAGGCAGAACATGGTCTCATCTTGATCATTTGATATTAGCGAATCCGAATTTATTAAGGCGTGGACCAATAGGCGTACTCATTCCTCCGGATTTTTATGGACGGATTCTAGAGGGCCCAATAATGAAGGGGAAACCAAATGGGCGAGTCAGCCCAGCCGACGAAGTTTGGTTAGATTATTTTGGGTTTCACTGATGAAGAACCCAGGAAACACCTCTACATCCAGACAGTAACAATGTACCAAGGACGTCCCAGCAACATAGTTCCCAGCACCATACGCATCACATCGCGACAACCAATGAAGACCTACAAGAAAAGCTCACAAAATTTTAAATCCAAGAGGAGGTTCCGCGTAGTTCCAGTACTTCACTGTCGCCGGGAGAAGTGGAGTGCCAAGAACACTTTCACCAAACACACTCAAGGACTCAGTTAGTTCGATACGTCGTGCATTTGCCGTTCTGTTAATCACCCGATCGCTTAGGACAGTCCGGACGGTGGCCCCAGCGTGTCTAGCCTCCCTGCTCAGAAAGCAACAGAACTTAGGATATTCTCAGAGAATGCCGTTAGGTTGATGACATTTGCGGAGAAGCAGATGATTATCATCAACTTAAATTATTGCTCATCAAGTATAGAATCTCTGCATGGCGGGGCAGTTTTCATCACAAAAATGGCACAGTAACTGCCCCCAGTTATTGAAAACCCTCCTGGCCAGCAAGGTGTCAGACGAATATCGATTCGAATCCCCATACGGAGCACAAACAAAACTTCCCGATTTGGTATTTCAGCACAGTGTATTACATTTATTCTCGTCCAATATACCTCGGTTAATTAGTGTGACCCCTATTAGTATCATACTGAAAACTTGCAGATCTGAGAATTCTAAACTGACTCATTTATCAAGCAGACAATTATGAATCTCTGAGTAGTCGCATAGTGAGCATGAAGATGAGACTCATGCACCTTACTTGAGTGACAATGAGACCCCAATAGGAGTCCGGTCCTAATGAAAACGATAACTTTCATATTTTCGCTAGTGAACGAGTGTAAATAATTCCAATTGTTAATAACATTCCATTCGCCCTACCGGCATAGTGAACCAATGCCATCCAAAGTGTAAAAATGAAATGCTTCGATTGAAACCTTCATGACAGCGCTGGGTTCATTCATTGACTTATTCCATACATAATTGATGAGACGGCTATACTTCCTTCATTATGCAAATTATCGAAAACGTAATTGTACATAAAATAAATATGTTTATATGGGAAACAACTTTTCTTATATGAATTTTGTGGTAACAATAATAGTTTATGCAGTACAACATTATAAACAATTCAAATTATTAATACCAATATATGTTTTGATATATTGTTATTGTTAAATTAATATATGCACCAATTCCATCTAAAGTCCAATCAGATCTGAGTTACGTGAAAACGTTCCGGTTGAATCATTGAGAGTCTCGATCGTATAATTTAGTCGCGAAAAATCGTCGGCGAACAATTTGACCACATGCATACCTAGCTCACACACATACACACAGACAGATATTTTGTTTACAAGACGGGGCTTTGGTGTAGTGGGTAGAGTGTCTGCCTACTATTCTGAAGGTCCCGCGTTCGATTCCCGCTCACTACAAAATATTTTTTCTGAAAAATATTTTCTCACGGACTCCGACCGATGGCAGGAACATTCCGTGTGTGCTATCGGCGGTATCCATGAAGTGAGACCGTGAGCCGGGACCGAACGCGACCCGTCGCGCGGGGGGGGGGGGGAGGGAGGGTTCCATCGTAGACGCCCGCCATCGTATCACAGGGGTTTCTGGAGGTTTACCCTGTGATTAGAAATACGATGAGCTGAAATGGCGAAGTCGGCCCCAGCCGCAATGGGTGGGTACTCTGATCCGTAGTATTGCCCATGAAGTAATGCCCACCAGCGGTTACGTGGGTGAATACGAATAGAGAAAGAGTGAAAAAAAAATATATTTTGTTTACACCTTTATTTTACATTTTGTACCCTTTTCTCCTCCGGACCGCCACACTCGAATGCGGTACACATTTCAGGGTGGTGACCTCGTCGCAGCCTTTCCTCCTTCGGGCGTGAACCCTCCTCCCCCACCTCCTTGGAACCTCTGAATCATGAACATTCGGAGGCTTTACAAGGGGTCGATTTCAAGTGTTATTGGTTTTTCTTTATTCTCAAAATTTGAGCAATCTTTGCAAAGCATCCGTAAAACCGGATTTTACGGACAGTATGACCAAGAACCTATTTTATTCGAATTTTCGGGTTTTTGTTGGTAGTCTCTTTCAGTTTGTGACATATAAAAATGGATTTTTGAGTGAAAAATCATTTTTTCTTCAAGTTTTCCATTGAAAGTCTTTTTCTTTTATAAATAATTAAGCAATACATGAGGATTTGAGGATTTTTGCTCTTTCTCCGTTCTGCAACGAATATATTGTATAAAAACAGTCCAAGAAGGAAATTGATTTTCCATATTTGATAGATTACTTAGTTTTTTTATTGACTGATTAATAGTTTAAGGTAATGTTGTTTCACTTTTTGATATAATTTTGGCATTTGGATTGAGAGTTCATTCATGTAGACTAGAGTATTTTTAATAACAAAGAATATTTATTTGTTTTATTAAAATATCCCGGGATAGATCCCGATTGCTGGTATTGTTGGTTAAATATAAATTCGGTAAATTAATGCAGGGAGTTGGAACGAAACTCAAAAACGGAACGAAAAGCCGTTTTTCGCGTTTCGTTCCTAGAAACGTTAAAGAAACGGAACGAAAGTTGGAACGCAAGCCTTGGAACGTTTCAGTCCCAAACGGAAAGGAGCGAAAGCCGAAACGTTTCTCGACTTTCGTTCCGGACAAGAAACGAAAGTCGAACCGTTTCGGCTTTTGTTCTTTGCAAACAACAAAATTCGAAACGTCGAATTTTTTACATTTTTGATTTTTATGAGTTTTGGGATTTTTTTTAAATTTTCTTTTTTTTAAAGTTTTCGAAATTTTTTCAATTTTGTGAATTTGTTCAATTTTTTGAATTTTTCGAATTTTGAAAATTTTCAATATCTTCAGAACTTTCAGATTTTTTCCAATTTATTCAATCATTTTTTTTTATTTGGGCACTTTTAAAATTTTCCAATTTTCTCAAATTTTTGTGTTTTTGAAATTTGTTTAATCAGTTCTAATTTGTTGTAATAGTTGAAAACAATTCCTTATAATTTAAGTAATTGCAGAAATATTGACAATGTTCACAATTATGGAAATGTTTTTTCATTTCAATTTTTCACCTTCGGTTACTTTAATTTTTTTTTCAATTTATTAATAAATTGTCTTTGGGCTATGGTAGTTCTCATTACCATTAGAGCAGCATCTAGCGCATTTTTCCGTAACTACGCGCCAAGTAAAAAAAAATTCGCGGTATACTATTTCGATTCATTGAAATCGTTTGTTTATTTGATTTTCCATTTTTGGGGTGTCAATTAAAATGGTTCATAATGTCTGATCAACAATTTGATACTGAATTGTTGGTGTTGGGGAGTAGATGTAAATTCCGTAAATTAGTAACGTGTACTCGTATCATGGTAATTTTTGTTTACCATTTGACGAACATCTAACGGATTGTTTTTAACTACGTGCAAAAGATAACTATTTCACGGTCTTATTTGGACTCAATGAAATCCTGTGTTTGTTTTCATTGTTCGTCAGAGAACGAAACTTATTAGTTGATTTTTCATTCGCGGAATGTTAATTGAAGGTGTTTAAAATTCCTGATCAACAATCCCGTCCTCTATTACATCCTAAATTCCGTTACGTTTCGATGTTCAGTTCAGATTCGAAACTTGTTCAGACAGTTTAACAATCGGTGGAGTTTTTTAAAGAAATTGGATTGATTCCTTCAATGAACACTACACCCCTGATTGGGATAAGTCTGGTACACCGATGCGAGTGGAGAATCATCACCAATCTAAGTTAGGATGGATATGGAGGTGTTCGTCCGAAATCATCGAAGAAAAAAGGAGCAAATTATTATCGGCAGACTTTGAATTCAGCATAAGGTACGTTTTTCGATGGACATACGTGTGCTTCAAACATTAATGAAATTTTGTTGATAATGTGCAGTATTATTACGAAACTTAATGTCATGACCGTTCCGGCTCATCTCAATAACTTGAGGTTGAAAATGAAGAAGAGCCATTTAGCTGTGGTGCTATAGTTAATTATTATAGTTATCTTACTGAAATTACTGATGTCATATGTTCCAATATTGAATTCTGCCTTGGCAGTGAAGGTAAAACCATTCAGATTTTCAAACTTTCCGGACAAAGCATAATTACAATGGCGGTTGTTATAATAAGCACATGACGATTACAGTGTTGGGCATGTTATGTAACGAGGATAAAATTTTCCGTTTTTTCCGAGTCAATCGAAAAAGCACAGCAGATTTGGGGCCTTACATTAAAAAATCTGTCCATTCCGATACTTCGATTATCGGTACAAATAATGCGAAGCAAAATCATGGGATTGAGCCAATTTTTGAAGACGGCACCTTACATATGATGATAAATCACAATAAGGGTGAGTATGTGAAGAGTGAGAATCCCATTAATACAATCAAAGATGTCGAGTCGAAATCGTTGGTTGAAAAGACGTATATATTGTTGGGTGTCCTCCCTTTGGATCCCTTTACCATGTGAAGTCCACAACAAGAGTGCTTGGTTACAGCTGTCTTTTATTAACAACAACATCTTTCCGTCAACTTCTGTCATGTAACGACGTATTTTGTGATACAATAAAACCGCCCCTGGATTTATGTTGAACAGTTGTGTGCCTTTTTTTATTTGAAATCAACATTTGGTGTCAGAAGTGATCAGAAGTGACCTCGACCCGAGGAACGTAAAGTTTTACACCACACAATGTCTACACGGACGAATTTTCGTCCTCGCACGGCACACACTGCTCGTGACAGACATGACCGCTGAAGAGAAGAAATGGTGAATGAAATGAGGGAGAACCTACGAGAGGAATTTCAATGGCAATCTGAGACAAATCGTGTGGAACTCCTAACAAATGTTCGGGAGTCAATTCGTCTGGACCTAGGGAAACACCGGCGAATCACCAGAGAGGAATTACGCGACCTCCTACGCTCTCCACCGGAAGCTGACACCTCATCACAGCCCACAACCAGACGCCAAACCGTCTATGCTGATGTTCACGCAGTTCCGAGTGCTCCGGAAGTCCCGACAACTGGATTACCTCCAACAGATAACCCTACAATTTTTTTCACTTTAACTAATAAGGCTCACGCAAATAATTCTGCTTTTGCTTTTGCGCCTACTTTTTCAAATCAATCGCTCAATTCTTCAAATAAAAATAATCTCATCAAAGCTGACACTTATGACGGAACTCAATCTTGGACACGTTACTATGCACACTTTGAAATCGCTGCGCGTAATAACGAGTGGACTAACGAGGTTAAGGCGGCGCAACTTTTGACTCGACTCCGTGGCAAAGCTTAGATAATTCTAGAAAAACTTACGGGCGAAGATTTATTAAATTATCGTAAGATTGCTGAGCTATTAAAAGAGCGATTCGATGAAAAACATCTCTCACGCATGTATTTTAACGAGTTACAAGCGCGCAAACAGAAAAACAATGAAGACTATCAAACTTTCGCTGAAGAAATTGAGCGTCTCGTGCGTCTCTCACATCTAGACATGCCAGAGGAGAGTCGAGATCGGATTGCGTGTCTCTCTTTTATCGGCGGTATTAATGACACGAAAATCGAATTCACATTACGTTCAGAACAATTAGAATCTTTACAAAAAGCAGTCGCTCGCGCGACAAAACTTAAGTCCATTAAAGTTCGTCGACTAGTCGTTCTCATCCGTATGCTCACATCTATTCTTCGAATCCTACGACTCAAAATAAGATTCAATCCGGTCGTCGTAATATTTTGTTACAAATGTGAAAAATTCGGCCATTACGCCAATAAATGTATGAGTTCAACACACGTGAATGGAAATACTTTGAGGATTCAAAACTCTCAACCAAATAATAACTCCTCGAACCGATTCCACCCGTATTATTCCCAGAACGAGAATCGTCAAAATTCGAATTTTCCACGTAATCGCTTCTTTAATAATTACAACAAAAATTCATATCCAACTCCGAATAATGTAAACCAGGGAAACTAAATGGAGCCAATTCGTTGGGGGACGAGTAGGTGCCATCTACTTTTCCTAGATGTTCTCAAATCTTCATGGACAACAAAACCTTGAATGTTGGATTGACAATTAACGGAAAAATAAATAACAATTTTTGCTCGATGATTATCGACACGGCCGCCGATATTACCGTCATTAACCCCAATGTTTTTCAAAATGATTTGAGTCGTTTAAGAAATATCAACAGGTGTATCACTATTCAAACTGTTTCAGGTGAAAAATTTCCTCACTTGGGTATAAAAAAAGTGATTTGCTCCGAAAAATGCATTCTCGGGTTAGACTTTCTTTGCAAATCGGGATTGCTGGATGATTTCCATTCTCTATTTCTTGCAAATTCGATATTAATAACGACAATAAATTGGTTTCGGTTAGACAATTTATTTCATAAGACATTCCCCTCAGTATTTCCGAGATTTCTGAAGAACTTCCTGACAATTTAAGTCCAGTTTACGCAAATTCTTGTGAACTTCTGAATGTTGGGGAACAAAAACATGTCAAACACTTCTTTCTGCAATTTCAGAGTAGTTTTTACAAAGACCCCGACGACTTAGATATAGTTATAAGAAAATCCAACATAAAGTCATTGTAGAAAATTCTTCACCCATCAAACTTAATCCTCGTCGAATTCCTTTACATTATCAAGAGGAAGCTTCACGACTATTTGAGGAAATGAAAAGACAGTAAATTATCGAACCTAGTCCTTGGTGTTCTCCAGTTGTTTTGTCAAAAAAAAAAATAGTTTTCTTCGGTTTTGCATCGGTTATCGTCATCTCAATAACGTTACAAAGAAGAACGTAATGCCGTTACCCAGAACCGACGACATTTTTGAGTCCAGTTTAGAATCACCGTGGTTTTCGTCTATCGAGTTAAAATCAGGCTACTGGCAGCTAGAATAGACCCCGAGGCCAGGGAAAAGACCGCATTTGCCGTCGGAGATGAATTATGGCAATTCATAGTACTTCCTTTCGGACTCTGTAATGCTCCTGCGACATTCATGAGGGCTATAGTTGAAATTCTGAGAGGTTTAATAAGAAAAATTTGTCGTGTTCATTTAGACGACATTATTATCTTTGGTAGGGACTTCGCTGACCACCTCAGGAACCTCAAATTGCTTTTCTCTCGTCTTAAGAATGCCAACTTGAGAGTCAATATACAAAAATGCGTTTTCTTCAAGAAAGAGATCTCATATTTAGGCCATGTTATTTCTAACAAGGGAATCCAATGCTCTCCAGACAAAATCTCTTCGATGATTTCGTGGCCTATTCCCCAGATGAAATTACAATAGAGTGGTTTTCTCGGTTTATGTTCTTAGTATCGTAGATACATCAAATGATTCGCATCAATTGCCAAGCCATTACATAAGCTCACTGAATTGAAAACGTTGTTCCAATGGTCAGAAGAAACCCAGAAGAGCTTCGACCAATTTAAACAACTTCTCACATCTCCTCCGATTCTCTCCACACCCATCCCTGATGGTAATTTTATCTTAGATACAGATGCTTCCGCTAATGCTATCGGTGCTACTCTTTCTCAAATTCAGAGCGATGAAGAGAAGGTCATCGGCTACTTCAGCGAATGTCTCAATAATGCGGAGAAGAATTACTGCGCTACGCGACGAGAACTTTTGGCTGTCGTTAAATCTGTCAAAAATTTCAATTATTATCTTTTGGGTGGAAAATTTCTCATTAGGACAGATCATGCAGCGCTCTACTGGCTATTGTCTTTTAAAAATCCCCAAGGAATTATATTTCGTTGGTTGGAAATTCTCTTCCAATATGATTTTCAGATTACCCACAGACCTGGTCAGCTCCACGGCAACGCTGATGCTCTTTCTCGTCGTCCCAGCTCGTGTAAAAAATGTGACAAATGGAAATATTTAGAAGAACAATCACTCAAAAGTGTTTGTAGGACAATCTGTACCATCGACGATGGTTTCAACTGGCCTCAACTTCAGTCTGAGGATCCAATTCTCAAATCTATCATTCAGCTTAAGAGTAGAAATGTACGTCCTGATTGGTCCGAAATTTCTCATTTAGGATCGGAAATCAAAATCTATTTACTTTACTGGGATTCTTTGGAATTCAAGAATGGCATTCTTTATCGTCGTTAGGAATCGGTTGCTCAAGCGGAAACAATCTATCAAATAGTAGTTCCAAAGTCAAAATCAAAGGAAATTCTTCACCTTTCACACTCCACTCCGGTTGGCGGTCACTTTAGGATTAACAACATCCGTAAGCGCTCCGTCTGGGCTACTTGTAAATTTGACGTAGAAAAATCATGTTCCATTTGTTTCGGTCGAGACGGCCCGCAACGACGTATCAAAGGAAAACTCCAAATTTATAACGTAGGCCTTCCTTTCGAACGCGTTGCAGTTGACATTTTGGGTCCCTTACCAAAGTCGTCCAGTGGTAATCATGTTATACTGATGGTAACAGATTATTTCTCACGAGGCCATTCCTCTGCCTAATCACCAAGCTGCGACCATTGCCGAAGCCCTGGTTTCTCAGGTTTTCTCACGTTTTGGAGTTCCGCTGGAAATACACCCAGATCAGGGTAGAGATTTTGAGTCCCAAATTTTCAAACTCGTTATGAATCTCCTTGAAATTCATAAGACGAGGACGACACCTCTGCACCCTCAATCTAACGGAATGGTCGAACGGTTAAATCAGTCAATTTTGAATTAATTATGTGGCGAAATTTATTAATGACAATCAGAGAGTATGGGACAAATGGCTTCCACTCTCCTTGATGGCTTATCGTTCTTCCAGACATCAGACTACTGAATTCTCTCCTGCAATGATGATGCTCGGTAGGGAACTGAGGCTTCCACTTGATCTTTTACATGGAAATCCTTCAGTTAGCGATAGACCTGATGGCATTGACCCAGCTAATTACGTTAATCAATTACAGGATCGGTTGGTCGAGGTTCATCAGCAAGTACAAAACAATTGGTTACTTAAAAGTGACAAAATGAAGTCGAAATTTGTTTTAGAAACGCACATGGTTCACTTTACACCGGGGCCGAAAGTTTGGCTCTTTGCCCCCAAAAGAGTCAAAGGAAAGTGTCCGAAACTTTAACGAGATTGGGAAAAAAACTTACATTATTCATACGAAATTGAATGATGTAGTCTATCACATAAAAATACCCGCGAGGAAAATTCAAGGTAGTTCATGTTAACCGTTTGTGGCCAATAGAGAGTGAGATGAACTAAAGATCTATGGATAATAGATCGTCAGTGGTTAACTGAGGTATATATTCCGTGGATAGCGGAAGATCTGTGGATAACAGATCGATAGCGACTAATCGGCTTAGTTATTCCATGGATAACGAAAGTTCTACAGTTTGTCGATAGCAAACTGTACATGAAAATCCTTTTTTCTGTCTTTTAATTATTTACAATGAACTTGACAATTTTGTTTCATAACTGGACCCAGTAGACTAACTGTTGAGTAAGGAGAAAATTATAATATCGAAATAATTGTAGTTAGTTGAAGTTATGTGGCTTGGTAGTTGCTAAAAATTGTGGAACTTAAAAATTCAAAATCCTCATTGAAGTCATCAAACAGGGTAGTAGTTTGAAATTCTTTGTTACAGATTCCAGAGGACTTCGAAATTTACGTTGGCAGAACTATGAGTGTGTTAAAAATTTAGTTTCACTATGGAATGGACGTATGTGAGAAATTGCACTTTTTGCAAGCCAATTATGACATTTCGTCATAACAAATTTCCATTCATTTTGCATTATATCGAGTCACACAAGGTGTTATACCGCGGTGTTCCTCTGCGTTCAGTTCTGGGAGGTTTTAGCTAAAGAACAAACCGGGGCCGCCCTGCCTATGTGAGATCTTCCAACTCGTCATTCTTTTCTTTATTTATTTGTCGTTCTCTTCAAAGTTGGAATATCTCAAATAGCCTCCGGTGTGCTTGTCGGGGCGTCAACCTTTTCTTTCAAGGGGGAGTGGTGTTGCATGTCCTCCCTTTGGATCCCTTCACTATCTGAAGTTCACAACAAGAGTCCTTGGTTACAGCTGTCTTTTATTAACAACAACATCTTTCCGTCAACTTCTGTCATGTAAAGACGTATTTTGTGATACAATAAAACCGCCCCTGGATTTATGTTGAACAGTTGTGTGCCTTTTTTTATTTGAAATCAACAATATTATAAAAGATAGAAGGGATCACAGATAATGCAGATGCTTATGGACATCAAAAAAGTGTATCCAGGACATGTGGGTGGAATTTTGCAGACTGAGATGATATTAGTTACAAGAACCGAACGCAGTGCCAGAGAATTTAAGTGGCATTGTCCCACCAGAAAAGCTTCGTTTAGGGACAATTCAGGAGGTAATGGATAATGCATTATCTGATGAAGATGATCTATTTGATATTAACGATCCTGAATTCAATGTAAACGATTATCGTGTGCACTAGCATATACACCTATCATGTGTCCTCACATTCTCATACATACATATATGCACACATCTCCACACTTTTGGAGATGTTTACATTGAAATTCATATTTTTCGTTATTAATACGAATTCAAATTTCAATGTAAACAACTCTGGAGAAAACGATAGACTTTACCAACTTGCGGTGCATTCTGGGTAACGCTAAGAACGTCTGATTGTTATTATTATTTCAACAGTTGTGTATTTTGGATGTGTCGCGGGTTTCATTTATCGGTTTGTATTTTTATTTATTATTAATTTTTTTCTCTACGGATCCTCTCGATGTGGGAACGCCTTTACTTCCCGAGAGTTTGTGCAGTTTGGGAGACTCTGCTACGTAGTGTGTCCCGGGTGGTGCATAGGGAAAAGCCTCATGTCCTTGTCAGGACATGGTGGTACCGACTAAATAAAATACGTCGGCGTGAACCAAAACCTCCTCACCGCGTCGGGAATTGACGACCCCATCGCTCCGGTTTGCACAAGCAACCGTACAGTCAGTCTCCCAAGCCAAGGTGTAAGATGACGGGACGGGGCCAACCCTATTGTATTTAGCCGATACCTCAGTAACCGAGGCTCTACTGAGATTAATATTAGTTCCCTAGGTTTCAAGTGGGATTCATTATGGAAAGTCTCTTAATAAACAAAAACAAAAACAAAACAAAAGCCGATGAAAGGGAGGAGCAGGGCCCGATTGGTGCCTCCCAGCACGTGGAGATGCGCAAGTAACCCCTCGTGTAGACAAGGAAGCCAGGGACCTGGTGACACCAGGCGATGCGAAAGCGGCACCTGGTGTGGGAGATGTGGCGGGGTCTTCTGATCTGGACCACATGGAAGCTTCGGTTGGGCCCGTGACTCGTGATATCGAGGAAACGAGGCTCAAAAAGAAGCGGCCGTGTGGGGCGGAGAGGAAACGCCGGAGAAAATTGAAGGTGGGAGAAGCAGGGGATGACATGGTAGCCCCCGTTGCTCCGACCAAGAGGAAGAAGGAGGAATCCCCCCCCCCCAGCGATATAGCTCGGGTCCTCAAGTAGGATCCTATGTGTGTGCTGCGTCGGATCTCCCCAGAGTCGCCATCGTGCAACGAGGCTGCGAAGGGACATCACGACAGAGGAGGGCACTTCTGGGGATGCTGGATGGACTTTCAGAAGGAGAGTTGATTCCGCGCTTGGAGGAGATCCATCTGCACAGGGGGCCCTCAAGATCACTTGTGCCGACACCGAATCGGACAAGTGGTTGAGAGCAAGGGTTCCTCTCATCCAGGGGTGGGAGGGCGTGAACCTGATGGCTATGGGAGTTGATGAGGTCCCTAAGCCGGTCAAGGTGATCGCTTTCTTCCCCGGGAAGGAGAGGGATCAAAGGCCCTCCTGCTCAGGTTGGAAAGACAAAACCCTGGGCTGAAGACGGACAGATGGCAGGTCTATGATGCCCCTAAGGACGAAACGGCCGTACCCCCTCGTGTGGTCAAACTTGTCCAGGAGGTCGACAAGGACTGCCTCTCCGTTCTTGAGAAACTGGAAACTTTGCTATGATGTGATTGGTTTTTGTTTAATAAAAATTTCGCAAAAATTAGCGGTTTATGACGTATATCTCAAAAACTATCAATGTTAGTGTTTAATATTATAGGACAATATTTGTAGCTTTTGTAATTCTCTACAAAATCGATCTCTACAATAATTACTTTTAATGCCCTCATTCTTATGATATTTACGAAAGGAATCGTACATTTATATTTTTGAAGTAAAACTTCTTATGGGGCTATCTGGAGGTGTTACGCTCTCTGGACACTTACGGGGGGGTGGGGGTGAGGGCCGGGAGGGCCAGGGGGGGGGAGGGTGAGGGTCGAGAGTGGGGGGGGGGGGGAGAGGGGGGGGGGGGTAAGGGTCGAGGGTCGAAGGATTCCGAAAGATTCCGAAGGTTCCCGAAGATTTCCGTAGGATGCCGAGGATTGCTGAAGGTTTCCGAGGCATTCGGGAAGGTGCCGAAGGATTCCGAAGATTGCCGAAGATGGCCGAAGTATTCCGAAAGGATTCCGAAGGGTACCGAAGATTGCCGAAGATTCCCGAAGGATTCCGAATGATTCCGAAAGGATTCCGAAAGTTCCCGAAGATTGCCGAAGCATTAGGCAAGAATTGCGAAGGATTCCGAATGATTCGGAAAGGATTCCGAACATTGCCGAAGGTTGCCGAGGCATTCCGGAAGGCGCCGAAGATTCGCGAAGGGTGCCGAAGGATTCCGAAGGGTGCCGAAGGATTCCGAATGATTCCGAAGGTTCCCGAAGATTGCCGAAGGCTGCCGACGATTGCCGAAGTGTGCTGAAGATTGCCGAAGGGTGCCGAAAATTGCCGAAGCATTCCGAAGGGTGCCGAAGGATTTCGAAAGGTGCCGAAGCATTCCGGAAGTTGCTGAAGGGTGCCGATGGATTCCGAAGGTTGTCGAAGGCTTCCGAAGGTTGCCAAAAGATTCCGAAGGATTCCGAAAGGTGCCGAAGGATTCCGAAGAGTGCCAAAGGTGTCCGAAGGGTGTCGAAGCATTCCGAACGGTGACGCAGGATTTCGAAGGGGGCCGAAGGATTCCGATTGCGGGCGAGGGTCGAATGCGGGGGGGGGGGGAGGGTTGAGTGTGGGGGGAGGGGCGAACGCCGGGGGTTGACAACGGAAAGGCGCGGAGGTTTTTCTACAATGATGAGTCAAAATCTAATCTCCTCCTGTCCTACAAATGGTTTACCATTCTTAGTTACCTTCGATTTACCTTCATCATTCTACCCAAAGCATTATTTCAAATGAATAAGACGAAATTCATACTCCTCTTCTGAAGTTTCACTTCCCTGGCGCGTTAGGAACTACACGCCAATTTTCGTCGATTCAGGGGAGCTAGTCCCGCCGCGTTTGGCGATTTACTCACCATGTTTTTGTCAGCAGAGAGTCGAAGTCACTCACAGCTCTGAGCGAGGGACTCTGCCTTGCCGGTGACATAAAAACGGTAAGTCAATCGCCATGCGCGGCGAGAATGATTTTGAATTCGAGGATTTTGTCGTGAAGATTTTGGATTCGAGGATTTCGTGGGGTAACTCATAATCAAATATCTTGTAATTTCTCACAGTGTTGATTGAATAAAATTGACGTTTGTGAAACTGCTCTTATAACTCTCAGGATATTTCTTTCGATGTTTCCAAGAGCATATTTGATTATGGGTTACCCCACGAAATCCTCAACCCACGACCAATTCAAGTTCAACCACGCTTAAGTCGACCGAGAGCCGTCAAAATGGACTGTGATACGATACCGCGGCTGGAATTACCATACACCATTTTTGGCGTCGGCCAAAGCCCGAGAACTGAGCCCAAAGAGGATAGACTAAAGTAGAGAGTCAGATCTCCGGGATTGCTTGAGTGGCAATACTAACACTAGTTACTACCCCATCTGAGGTCAGGCGACACGGTCAATTGGGGAAGGCGTCAGGCTGACCGAGAAGCCTTTCCCGATGTTTCGGCAGTAGCTGTTCCGCCGTCACAGGGATAGGTTCAGGGAGTAATCATTGTCCGCGTTATGCTGAATTATTTCTTGATGATTTTTAGTGACTTCGATGACTCGCTAATTACTAGCAGGGAATAAAATTAAGTATACTTGATGAAGAATTGACTTGTCCATGGAAGAGAACCCGACTATATGATATGTGTTGGCATATAGATGCCGGGAAAATCGCGTAATTTGTCTATTCCTAACAGAGATGAAGGGATGGAAATATTTATATTGGATTGAAGATTAAAACCTCAATGAATCACTTTTGTTCCATTCCTGAATCTCTGTTAGGAGCGCAGAAATCAATGTTTAAACGCCCGAAGGAACGTTAAACACGCCCCTTAAGAAAATCATATCTCTCTCTCTAATGGGGATGCAGGGATGAAATGGACGGCAATTCATTGGGGATTGAATCCCCAATCAATGGTAGTATTCGGGGTAGAATTTCGTCCATTAATCTCTGTTAGGAGCCACGAAATTAATTTTCAAACACCCGGAAGAACGTTGAACACGCCCATAAAAAAATCATATCTCTCTCTGTGATGGGGATGAAGGGATGAAATGGACCGCAGCTCATTGGGGAATAAATCGCCAATAAATAATAGTCATCTCGTTCCTTAATCTCTGTAAGGAGCGACGGAATTAATTTTCAAACGCACGGAGGAACGTGGAACGCGCCCCTCAAAAAAAATCATATCTCTCTCTCTCTCTAATGGGGATGAAGCCATGAAATGAATGACAGGTCATCGGGGATTAAATTTGTGGATTAGTACATCCGGAACGTTCGCGCTTCGGTCAGAAACCATGAGAAAATAGTGTTTAAAAATATGCTCCGGCGGCCGGGCGCAAACCTAAGACCTTTGAAGTACTAGGCAGATACTCTACCACTACGCCAAAGCTCGACTTGACTGGAGATTTTTTATTAGCATTTGTCATATATACACATTGTATAGATGGATGCTATCTTAACTCATTAGGACTAGATCACCAGTCATTCGCTTTATATCGAATTTGAACAAATGTTTAATTAATTTTTCATTATTGCAGATGTTCATGATTATTTACAGCATGAATCGAGGTAAGGAAAAATAACTTCTAAAAAACCTTATACTTAATGAGTAAATGTGGCAAAGGGGAAAGGGCGAATATACGGAGCGGTAGGATAACGGGTCGGTCAGCGAAAACAATTTGCTTTCTTGTCAATATTGATGTTTTGGAGGCGAAAAATTAGGTGGGTTCGTAATTTCCCGTAAATTAAAAATATCATTTATCTTATCGATAAATTCCCCTATGGTTGCTGTGTGAATTTTTGCTGTATTGTCCCAGCCCACACAACCGTATGTGATAATTGGTCTAATTAATCGGTTATATAAGGACAGCTTCCCGATTCATCTGAGTTAAGAACGAAATCGTGTATGCTAACTTGAAAGAAGGTGATCTTGTCTATATAGTTAACTGCCGAACTGAGTTTGAGCGCATTGCTAACTTGTATAAACGTCAGCAAGCATGACTGGCCACGAATCTGCCTCAGGACGCCCCTCGCAAGTTACCTACTTCACTCCCCGGCTTATCTCACATAAAACCGTCTTCATCGGCGAATGCTGTTCCTGCATTTTCTCAACCCCTCTTGCCTGCTTCTGAAATAAATGCTTGTTGCTTGAACGTCAATTCTCTCCGGTGTCGACTTGATGTTATTAGAGCCTTTCTCGATTCCCTGCACCTAACCATTCATGTCCTAGGCATTACTGAAACGTGGCTGTCCACTGCTATTCCCAGCGATGTCCTGAGCATACCTGGGGATATTCTGTTCCGCAATGATCGTAATGCAAATGGCGGTGGTGTTGCTATTTACTGTCATTCATCCGCCAGTGATTAGCAAGTCTACCTCCGACTGGACTGGTCAACCTGGTGCAATTGAGTATCTGTTCTGTGATGTACAGCTTGGTAACTCTCAACATGTGTTTGCTGGTATAGTCTATCATCCGCCGCACTCTCCATTCCACTCCCCTTCAAACTTCACTGGGATTCTTGAAGCAGCTCTGGATGGCTACAGCCATAAGATAAGAAAAATCAAAATTATTGAAAATAAAAAAGAATGCGCCATGTGAAACGGAAAATCCGAAAAAATTAAAAATACTAGTGTTCAGCAAATTACGCAAAAACCACTGAAATATAATAAATTTGAGCTATAATTCAGGGCTTTGCTGATTTTACTGATGGCTTTTATTTTACACATGACGCGCCCCATTTTTTATCGCTGGAACGAGCAACTAACAAGAAGAGAGAGAGAAAGAGAACAGGAGAATGCTATGATTTTAATTTCAGAAAAAAATATTTCAATAAGGGTGCAACATAATTCAAAGGTCCGTTCTTTTGTTATTAAGGAATTATGATTGCGTGTTGGCTTTTACGGTCCCTACCTCACAAGTGTGAGGATTTTATCATATATAGATATACTTTAAGAGTATATCTATTCCTGAGAGAGCATTACAATTACGCAATGTTTCGCTCTCAGTTTTTAATTAATTGAAAAATTTTCAATTAATTAATAATTAAATGAAAACATCCAATCGGCACAAATCAGAAAAAAGGAATGCTCGAAGCGATCGACCGGGATTCGAACCCGGGTCTTCCCACTATCCGGGTGGTTGCTTTGGACCGCTAAGCTATCGAGACCTTCCTACATTCGCAATTTTCCGACTTGTGCACATTGAATTTCTTACATCAGCTTTCAGCTATCATTTGATATTCTAGAACTTGTTTTGACCGGTGGTGTTTATTATGATTGAGTGTTGGCTTTTACGGTCCCTACCTCACAAGTATGAGGATTTTATCATATAGATATACTTTAAGAGTATATCTATTCCTGAGAGAGCATTACAATTGCGCAATGTTTCGCTCTCAGTTTTTAATTAATTGAAAAATTTTCAATTAATTAATACGTAAATGAAAAAATCCAATCTGCACAAATCAGAAAAAAGGAATGCTTGAAGCGAGGAACGGAGCAAGGTAGGGACCGTAAAAGCTAACACTCCATCATAATCAACACCACCGATCAAAACAAATTCTAGAATATCAAATGATGGCTGAAAACTGATGAAAAAGAAACTCAATGTGCACAAGTCGGAAAATTGCGAATGTAGGAAAGTCTCGATAGCTTAGCGGTCCAAAGCAACCACCCGGATAGTGGGAAGACCCGGGTTCGAATCCCGGTCGATCGCTTCGAGCATTCCCTTTTTCTGATTTGTGCAGATTGGATTTTTTCATTTAATTATTAATTAATTGAAAATTTTTCAATTAATTAAAAACTGAGAGCGAAACATTGCGCAATTGTAATGCTCTCTCAGGAATAGATATACTCTTAAAGTATATCTATATGTGATAAAATCCTCACACTTGTGAGGTAGGGACCGTAAAAGCCAACACTCAATCATAATAAACACCACCGGTCAAAACAAATTCTAGGTTATTAAGGAATAGAACGTTTCGACATTCCTTCGAGAATAAACGGTTGAAGTGTGTAGTGAAACGACTCTAGCCCAAAATTGTAGTGATTGTTCAGCAAAAAGTTACATGAGAATCTAACCGATTGAAACGGTAAGGCAATTGAGATCCCACGTCAGTGTTTATGTAGTCTACAAATACAGGTGTTTTAAGTGCAAATCAATTTCAACTCAATAGATTGTTAACATTTTCACTGACTCCACCTGAAATTTAGTTTTAATACAGATATCAACATGTATTCATTGATGGTGAACATAAGAATAGCTCAAATTTCAATGACACTGAGAGCAAGTGGACAAAATTCTATGATGTTTCGGCGAGAAAAACCGGGCGCGCCATGTGTAAAATAAAGCCATCGGTAAAATCAGCAAAGCCCTGAATTATAGCTCAAATGTAATATATTTCAGTTGTTTTTGCGTAATTTGCTGAACACATGGCGCATTCTTTTTTATTTTTAATAATTATGATTTTCATTTCAGTCTCTTTTGCGTTTCACTATCTTCTTATCATGGTTATCATTTTGCTTGTCCAAGCACAAAATGTAAGCATTTTTCGAACCATTCAGCCATCGAGATTTTCGAATTTCAGTCTCATCGACCATCATCCAGTCCGATTCGTTGAATCTCAACATATTGACATATTTATGCATATTTCTATTGGAGGTGTGATGGAAAATTGCACTCATAACTTGATAAGTTTTACCATCAATGAGAATTTTACTTGATGGTACTGAAGAAATTTTGAGGTTGCATTCATTATTCAACAATTGAATAATAATAATAATGTCTGAGAGAGATGATATTTTTGTTTTAGTCAGGAATTGCTTGAAATCCTTACACTGAGTACAAAAACCGTTATCTCCTTAAAACTGTGCAGCACACAAGGGAAAATATATTGTGTTATTTCATATGAAGAAGTAAACATACATGACGTACATGTATTCGAAATTTGGGGTTCATGTTTCACGAGGTCATTTAAATGCATATCTTTTGAGCATAAGGTTTCGATGAAAGAGACTGGATCATGACCATCTTTGGAATCAAAAGCACTACCGGCGAATTTTCGAACATCATCACATCGTAAACAGCCTGTATTTTGAATATATTGGCGTCATAAAGTTGATAACTCGGTATTGATTGAATTACTTTTCACTGGCAATTGTTTGCGAAGTGACCTACAGTTGAACAACGCTTGTATGGTTGCATTAGGGTAACTGCCATTCATAATTGCCGTTTCAAATCCGCGTATGGCCCTAATTTAGTGTGTTGTCATGGTTCATTCGTCTTCTTTCCACAATGCCGATATCGTGTGAAGTAGCCTGCCCAATTCTTAAGCGAGAAAGTATGTCACCATAAGTTGTATCTTTTTTTTGTCTCATTTGTATTGTTAGTTCATCATAAGAAAATAAATTTAACCAAAGATTGAATGTAGCCAATGAACCAACATGTTTGCCCATTTCCTGAGCAGATAATGCGATATACACAGGACTTACACGTACCGGTGGCAGTTGAAGCAGATCACCAAAAAGGAGAATGTGTTTACTTCAATGATTATCAATTGAACATTCTTGAGATTTTCGCGTAGAATCTTCAGCGTTTCATCTGAGAGCTGCCGGTATTTTACACGTCCAGATCCATGTTCTACTGGTAATTGTAGTCACTTGTGTAGAGCTAGGCCATTCATATTAAATGCAGCTAGTCCTATAGGAGCAGCTGTGGCTACCTCGAAAGGTGTTTCTTGACGTATCTAGTGCTGAATAGCTTCAATTAAGAAACTTTTACCTGTGCCACCTTCTCCACTAACATAACGTCGTAAAATGTCTTTATTTCTGGATAATATAGCATTTTGCAATTTTTGGAAAACACAGTTTTGAATAGCATTCATTTTACTTATTAGGTCATTTAAATTTGCAGATACCTCCTTAGCTTTATCATTGAATTTATGAAAATCTTGCATGGCTGCTTCCGCCTCTACTGGATCACAACCTAATAATATCTCATCCTCATCATCACTATCTGATTGTGCATCCTCACCATTCATTTCTTCAACTTTTTGCTTAATATCTTCATATGCTTTTTGTATTTCTTCCAAACGTTCATGATATTGATAGGCATCTAACAATATATCTTTGTGGTGCATAAAGGATTTGGTGAATGTATGAAAGTCTTCTTTCAATTCATCAGTATTTCTCCACGGCTTAAACAAAAGTAACAAGCTAAAGTAATATTTTTCAGGTTCTATTTCGGGATTGTTTTTATAATGATGTATCAGGTAGCCATTTTGTCTCTTTCTCAAATATCTATTGTTCGGCATTTCGTGATGTTCAACATTTTTATAAACGGGTTTTGTTTTGATGACATCAAACCATTTGGCAAAATCGTATAAGGACAAAGACTCCAGTTTCGCCGGACGTGCTGGACAATCATCATCTATCAGAGCATTATGAAAAATGGAAGTAAATTCCGCATCTAACGTCTCAATCTCCTAACGAGACTTGAGTCTTTTATTTCTGATCTGCCGGACATCTAGCCACGTAATGACAGTTTTCGGATCTGTTCTATATAATCACAAACCCAACAAGGTATGAGCAGTTTCAGTCGCTCCGACTGCTCGATGATTTAAACTACGAATAGCAAAGTTCCATAATACTTGGCGTACAATTTTTGTTTCGTTAGTATCGTTAAGTGTTTCCGCATCTGAACCTGCAACTTCTGATGTTGATGTCTACTTTGTGCAATAACCAGTTACTACTCCTGATTTTTCTCCAATAAATTGGCTGCCCATATTACCTTCCCAGGCAGTAACAATAGCTGGATTATAGTCATTGATATTTTCTTCGTCTTTCGTCCGAGGCAAATCATACAAGCGGCATTTAGTTCTTAATTTTCTTCGATTTGCAACGGATACAGCAGTACTTCTTAGTCCAAATTCGTGGGTCACATTTCGTGAAAAACCAAAACGATACACTTTCATTGACCTTGAGCCTTTTTTCTCTCGCAGACAGTATTGTGTATGCCGATGTGTTTGATGGGACATAACTCGCCGGTATAAATTGGGTGATCGTAATTTGGAAGAAACTTGGCATGTGACATATTTCATAATAAAATCTTCAATTTCTTCATTAGAATTCACTTCGAGAATAGGAGCATTATCGATCCAGATTATCATATGAAAATGCGACATTCCTCGACTTTAATATTCACGACGCCAAAAATAATGTTTTATTTTACCTATTGGATGACTGTCAGACAACATGAAATCAAGGATTGCGTGAAATTTATTATCAACAAATCTAGCCACAGAAACAGGATCAGATGCAATCAGTTCTCCTGAAGATAATTTTTCAGAATCTGGCCGAACAGATCACAACTACAGGATTAGATTATTCCACAGCCGTTCAGCAGGGCTTACTGTTAGGAACCACGTTCCTGGTCCATAATACTGAACCATGCAATTAAGATTATTTCGTGGAATTCGCCAATATTGTTCAGAATTCGTCCGTCTAATTCACCTGTATCTAATTTTTCTAAGCATTCCTTTGCATTTATACGTTCATTACGATTCGTAACATTGAGTAAGTGGTAAATTCCATTATTAATTTGTCGTGTGAAACAATCATGCTGAAGGAAAAACAGATATTGTTGATTGAGACGAAAGCGTGGGTCAACAGAACATAGACGTGTTTTAATATACGTTGGATCAGTTAGTCTGGGTGATCTCACCTCGTGAAGACCATTTTTACCGTAAGGGTACGAGGTTGGGAAGCATAATAAATCTGAATTTTTCAAATGAAACTGTAGAGGATTATCTTTAACCTTCAACAGTTGATAAAGTTTTGTTGATGATGCATACATTCTCTGATCATGTAGAGGTTGGATTGTATATTTTGTGTATGTTACACTTTCATCGTGCACCAGTGTTAACAAAGCGCATTTTTCTTCTATACCCTCATCTTCTATATCTTTCGATTCATTTAAATGTAATATATCTTGCACTAATGGTCCCGCTTGTTCAGCAGGCTCAGTGGTGTACTCGACTTCGTGACTGGATGCTAAGGTGAATAAATCATTAGCACATGCAGGTATTTGAATTTTATTGTACAATGGATCAATTTTGATAAAGCTTTCAAGACTTTGTTCATGTCAACTAAATTTTCCCATACAATTTTAGCTTTTGTGGATAAGCTGCGAACCAAGATATATAATTCGTGATCCTTATTGAGCGGATCACTATCAAGACATATTTTTTTTAAGGTTTGTTCAAGAGGGAATGGTAGAAAAAAAATTTGTCCTTTAATTTTTTGCAGCCGACATGCATGAGGAAGATTTTTATTCGCAATTTTACCCGCCCGTTGAACTACTTGAAATGACTTTGCTCTTTCAATCAAGAGTTTTTCATAATCATTCAAATCTTGAAGTTCTTCGGGAATTTCACCAGTATCTAATTGGTTCAGTACACAGGTTGAGGGCAATGGTGTTTGACGAAAATTAGTCAAACAATACCTTGTAATCCGTCTCTCACGCACATAGTTGGGCGCCAGTCCAACTTGTCGGGAGTTAGACATAAACCGGTCTCTGGGGATAATTAACTACCCAGAGGACTTGTGACGTGGCCTCTCGCAATGCCGAGCTAGCATCAGCTTGTCACGGTACAGGGGCGGGGTCCACCAAGTCCGGAGTGTATCATGCGTCGGTGCCACGCGCTTTTTCAGGACGTGGCATAGCAACAACGTATAATAGCCTTTTTTACGGGTATTACCCGTGCTTTCCATTAGAGATATTTCTATCTCTATGATGGTTCTTTCTTCTCATAGGTAGCTCGACTCTAGGGGAAGGTCGCGATCACTTGCGTATCCTTCGGGACCCCTCACGGCTTGGGACGTCAAGAGGCTGATCTGACCAAAGGGTTATCTCCCAACCTCCTTACGACCACACTGTTGACCACCAATTACCGCACTATCAACGCGAATCACTTGCCCTTATTACTAACCTGGCGGTGCGTGTCCTGACTGCCAGAATCTTCATATTCCCGTCGACCGAATCACGACTCACTCAGGGGTTCAATGGGGGCCAAGATAACTATGCTCGCCACGATCGATATACTCGAAGGGACGCCATTTTCCTGGCCTTATGGAAGCCAGTGCCACTAAGCCCGCTCTCACCGAGGTTTGCAACCACTCGGCTCAAGCGTCCGCGTTCGACTCTCACGAAATCTCCTAAAGCCTTTCTCCCCCCTAGTCTGTATATCTCGGCGGCGGTGGGAACTACAGTACCCCACCACGGCTAATCAACCCCACGGGATCACAGGGGGCGCTAGTCGTTTCACCTAGCACTCGGTCTCTAGTCTACCCCGCCATGGCCTGTGGATCCGCTAGGTTGGGATGCCTGTACGTCGGCCGTTAACTCTCCGCCAACAGTGCGGAATCCACATATGGCGATCATCTAATAACGTCCACCAGACGATGGAGCGCTGTCTCACCCAGACCCGCTTGCCCACGTCCTTCTTTGGTGCTAGCATCTTCCCACAGCCTTGTTTCAGCTGTCACCAGATGGCACTTCGTTCGTACTTTACAGTTTGGAATGCCATATTTACGGGGGTTTCAACCCTAACGAGAAAATCTCGTTACAACACGGATGAGAACATTCTGATCTGACCAAAGGGTTATCTCCCAACCTCCTTACGACCACCCACACTGTTGACCACCAATTACCGCACTATCAACGCGAATCACTTGCCCTTATTACTAACCTGGCGGTGCGTGTCCTGACTGCCAGAATCTTCATATTCCCGTCGACCGAATCACGACTCACTCAGGGGTTCAATGGGGGCCAAGATAACTATGCTCGCCACGATCGATATACTCGAAGGGACGCCATTTTCCTGGCCTTATGGAAGCCAGTGCCACTAAGCCCGCTCTCACCGAGGTTTGCAACCACTCGGCTCAAGCGTCCGCGTTCGACTCTCACGAAATCTCCTAAAGCCTTTCTCCCCCCTAGTCTGTATATCTCGGCGGCGGTGGGAACTACAGTACCCCACCACGGCTAATCAACCCCACGGGATCACAGGGGGCGCTAGTCGTTTCACCTAGCACTCGGTCTCTAGTCTACCCCGCCATGGCCTGTGGATCCGCTAGGTTGGGATGCCTGTACGTCGGCCGTTAACTCTCCGCCAACAGTGCGGAATCCACATATGGCGATCATCTAATAACGTCCACCAGACGATGGAGCGCTGTCTCACCCAGACCCGCTTGCCCACGTCCTTCTTTGGTGCTAGCATCTTCCCACAGCCTTGTTTCAGCTGTCACCAGATGGCACTTCGTTCGTACTTTACAGTTTGGAATGCCATATTTACGGGGGTTTCAACCCTAACGAGAAAATCTCGTTACAACACGGATGAAAACATTCTATAGGATTCCTATAAGATTCCTATAAGACTTTTATAGGAATGCTATGGAGAATCGGGACCTTCCTATAGGATTTTTCTTCCACAAATTTTCTATAGAACTCCTATAAGGTTCTTTTAGAATTTTCAATAGGAAATCCTATAGGATTCCCCTAGGAAAAAAATACAAAAAATTCGGAGAAGACACATAAACTCGGAAAATCCGGATATTCTTCGATTTTGTGTATCTTTTTTCATTTCAAGTATGAACAATTCTATAGGATTTCTATAGGAAATCCTATGGGATTCTCATAGAAATTCCTATAGAAAAGGTCTCAATTCTCCACACCATTTCTCTAAGAATCCTATAGGAATTCCTATAGAATATCCTATAAGAAATTCTATAGAAATTCTATAGGATTTTTTCATATGTGTATTTTCTTGGCACTAATTATTCGGTCTCACACGTTTGTAACCAGCGGAACTCGTTGACTCTCAACGTGGGAGGATACGCACTCCAATACCTTGTAACTTCACAAATTTATAGAACCCTCCACTTGAGATATTTTCGCAGCTATTATTGATGGTGAAAATTTCGCTATGATGGAGGAAAGTGAAATTAGGTTCATTTTTTCTTAGTTACATACAGCCAACAACATATAAAATAAAAAATATAATAGAAAATATAAAATTTCAGTTGTTTCCATTATCGCAAAATTTTTACCATATATAATTGCTGCGGAAGTAATTTCAGGTTTTAGAATTCTACTTTTGTCAAAAGAACTATTCTCAGTTACAAGTTTTTTTAGTTGAGTCGCGATTTATCTCTAATTTATATGAATTATCGCAACTTTCTTTTCCTTTTCCAAGGCCCATCGTCCTCCGTGGTATCCTCTACCTCTTTGGTCTCCTTGCCCTCCTCTTCCGTTGAGATATCAATGACCACCACGTTCTTGGGATCGTTGTCCACTGTGTCCTTGTCCACCGCACCCTCCATATCCTTGTCCACAGCGCCCTCCATATCCTTGTCCGCCGCGCCCTCTATATCCTTGTCCACCGTGCCCTCCATATCCTTGTGTGCCGCGCCCTCCATATCCTTGTCCACCGCGCCATCCACTTCCTTACCCCATGTGCCCTCCATACTGTTGTCCACCACGTCCTCCATACTTTTGTCTTTTTTGACCTTGAGATCGTCCTCCTCTATTTCCTCGACACTCTGGAATGCTTCCCGTTCCGGTATTCGATAGGCTTTCACCTTGCCATCCTCCCCAATCACTGTAGGCCCTCTTTCTTCCTCCTCGATAAGTGCTCGACATACGCTCATAGTTCTTTTCCTCTACCATCCTCTTCATTTTGTTGTACTCGGCCTTCCAGTACCTGAAATACATCAGAATCCGAAAGTGAAATTCATGATTTTGACAATTTTCTATCGAGTACTATAATTAATATTCAATAAATAATTTGAGTGGTTTATAAAGAATTGCAGAAAAATAAAAAAATCTTACACAGCATCCCATTCAGATTGTCGCACCCCTCACCTCTTCCTTCCAGCATTACTGTCCTTGTCATTCCTTTTGTCAGGATGTGTCTTTTGCGAGTCCTTGTTTCTCTGATGTTCCGTCTCTTTCTCTTTTGCCAAATCATCTCCGCCCCCATTCTCAATGTCTGTTACCTGTTTCTTCATCATCATCGTCGTAGCAAGTACTTGATCCACGTTCTCCTTGTTGTCCAATTTCCTTAACCTTGTCCCTTAGCATTTTCAACTTAGCGCTCATAGCAGCGAACCTCTCCTTATCCATCTCCTCCGCCTGATCTCCCTAAATAAAAAAATCATAAATGAATCTCAGATTTTTCCATGTTGCTTTTACAGATTTCAATGTGTTTTTTCTCATTTTTTTAGGGTTAAATTTTTGATAATTTCTTTTCCAGGTATTTTACGTATTAGATTGACTTTATCGCTTTCAACGAATTGTTGAATTTTTTCCCATATTGGATTAATAAGTTTACGTGTCTTAATGTTGTCTGGTTGTTCTGAAGCTCAATGAGTTGTATTTTTTATTTTTCGAGGTTGAATTCTCAACTTTTTTTCGCAAGTTTCATATATTTTTAAATTTTGTTTAGGATTCTCTCCTTCAATTTACAGTATTAATTCATATGAGATTTACTTTACAGGTTTCAATGTTCGCGAGGCTTACTGTACCTTAATAAACTTTCAGTTTTTCAGATAAATATTCCATTGTACCTTTCTCAGGGTGATGCACACGTTTCAGTGATTTCTTCGAACACCCAATATCGTTTTCATATTTTTCCCAGTTTAAATTTATTTTTTATTTGTCAAGTTTTTGTCATATTTTTCGGATTTTTTTCCACACTTTTTAACACGCAAATCATGTCTTACATCTTCGGTCCTCTTTTTCACTATTTTTTTCAAGCAATTTGATTCATTACAAATATTTATAAACCCGATTTCACTTGTATTTTGATTTAAAAAATGACTGGAAACACAAACCGCCAAAAATATTTCTGCTTTTCAGGTTTACACAATTTTTTTTAAGTCACTGGATTGCATTTTGAATTTTTCTCCCAATTTTTTCTTTATATGAAAAGCTTATAGTTTCCAGATATTTATCCCCATTCTTCAATAAATGTTTACTTTACTCAACATGCAGTTTTACTTTACTACAATAGAGATTGTGGTTTCTTTGGACATTAATTTAATTTTGTGTCTTGAATTTTTCACAGGTTAACCTGTAAGAGTGGGGCTTTTGTAATTTTTAATTTATTTTCACTGTGTTCAACATGCAGTTTCATTTCTCTTTTGATTTTTTTTAGATATTAATTTAATTCTGTTTCTTAGATTTTTTACAGGTTAACCGGTACGTGAGGAGCTTTTGCAACGTCACAATAGTAATAAGATCTTTTATGTAAAATAATGTACTTACCTTGTTCACTTTTTTTCCATTTTTTTGACCAGTAGTTAGGTCGTGTGAAACGAGTTTCTTCGACATTCTTCTTATTGTTTCTCTTTATTTTTTATTTTACTTGCCACAGGTACAATGGATCACACGGCCGGTTTCTGAATGCTCATCGAGCTGGTTTACTGCGGATTTTCGCTCATTCTTTGAACCAATCATAGTTCTCCATTTCCAGCAACGGAGAGCGCTAATTGGCCCGGAACATAAAATGAAAACCCGTAGCCCCAACGGCATGTTGAATGTACTATCGATATCGATTATCAATTGGGGCGTATCATCAGTCGATATGTCAAACCCGATATAATTTTTTGCTTCCGAATGGAAGCATTGCAATCGTTCAATTTTCACTTTCGCTAATTATGCTTGTAACCGATATATAGTGGTCTGAAACGAAAAAATACGAAGTCTGAGCATAGTGTCTGTATGTATCAATTTTTTTGGACAATCTTCACTTACAAAATTCAACATAAAAAGAACTAAATTTTCAGAAAAATTGTCAGTTATTGGTATTGAGTGTAGCTAGCTCTGGGCGTAATTTCAGTGAAATCTGCCGGTAAGTTTCTTAGAAATCCACTTTTTGTGTTTTTTCTTCGATCGTTCGTATCTCGGAAACTAATGAATATTTTTTAATTTCTTTTCTATCAAAATGTGCGTCTCAACGAGCTCCAAAGAATGGTTGAATAACATCTAGTACGTTGCTCACAAGAAATTGGAGATATTTCAATTTTTCTGTTTTTGCTGCTTTCTGCCTTTGTACGCACTCTAGCGTGTCGAAAAATTGAGATAAAAACTTGAAATTTGAAGCAAAGATTCCTTTTGTTGTGGTGAAGAACCCTATTGAATGGCGAGTTAATAGCATCATTAGTTTTCTAGATTCTAATTTTTTCGTTTTTACGGTTTTTATTTTATTTCTCGATAATTATTCAACCGATTTTATTGTTTTTTTTTTCAAAGTGTATGTCTTAACGAGATTTATAATATGGTTGCAAAACAGTCAGTCACTTAGTTTGGGTAATATGAGATATTCCTATTTTGTAACTTTTGACTTTAGTTTTCCTTTCTGTTTTTGTTCGCACTCTAGCGACCGCAAAAATTGGGATAAAAACTTGAAATTTGGAACAGAGGTTCCTTTTATTATGGTGAAGAACCCTATTGAATAGCGATTCAATTCCATCATTAATTTTATAGATTCCAATTTTTTCATTTTTACGGTTGTTTCATTACTTCATTTCTCGATAAGTATTCATCCCATTTTTTTTCCAAAATGTGAGCTTTAACGTTATCTATGAACTGGTCGAATAACATTGAGTCAATTACTTTGGGTAATATGAGCTATTCCTGTTTTTGATTCCGTTCGCCTGGAAAAAGCTTTTTCAATACTGGAACATTTTTATTTTGTGTGCAATTGGACCATTCGGAAGCTTACCACCAGTGAAATTGGGGGGAATAAAAAAAACGGTGACATATTTGACACAGTCGAATGGGGGGATCCGAGGACCGCCTGCTTGTTTATAATATCTATTAGTATATATAATATCTACGAGATGAGATTATATTATATGTGGGTATGTGGACAAATTTGTTTTCCTCACCATATTCCCTAGTTTCAGGACCACAATGAAAATGAGATTTCTTCGCTAGTTCGACGATCAGTGAGAAAAATGCAGTGGTGGTAACACAAGAAAAAAAAGTCGTCTGAGTTATTTTCATTTTTAGAAATCGAGGAAAACGGGGACAAATAATTATAATTTGCATTGAAAAAAACATTTTCAGGATTTTTCACGTGTTTAAAAGATAATCGGAGACGAAAATCTATCGGTATTATTCATTCCCCAAACTTTCATGCCGGATTTAAATAAATGAAAAAAATTGACTAAAAACTAAAAGTATAAGAAGCCGAGGATAGCTACTTGCACATACTCATGGCGCAAGCAGCTACTGCGGCTTCTGATCATGGGGGACTTCAACGCTGACCAGCTCTCAAATAGTGGTGATGCTGTGTACATTAGAACGCTTCTGGGTGACCTCTCGCTTAAGCTGGTTGATCATGGAGCCACTCATACCACTGCTACGTCGTCTACCTGGCTCGACTTATGCCTCGTTGATGAATCCGACATCATCGTTGACTGGTCTACCTCTGCGTCTCGGATAACAGCCTCCATCGCCGTCAGCTGTGCTAAGCCGAAGCCCTCCTCAATCTTTACCCGCCAACTGTACAAGCTGCAACTGCCTGGGGCACGTGAGGCGTTCTCCACTACTTTCCAGTCTCTAGTGCTAAATGATAGCTCACAGTCTCGATGGCCTATTGTGGTGGATGCTGTCGTAGACGATTTCACAGACACATTTACACGTCTGGTTGATTTTCATGCAGCCCTGCGCCGTGTTACAGTAAATTCCGTGAAATTTGCACCCTGGATGACCGACGTAATTAGACTATCACTCCAGCAGGTTCAAAACCTTTGCCGTCGCTTTGCCAGGGTCAGAACACAAGCTCGCTTGCTGATGTTCAAGGAGTCTGATTCAGTCAATCCTTCATACCGCCCGCATCCGGTACTACTCTTCTCGATTATCTGGGTTAGGAGGAGCCGCGCTTTGGAAAGAACTGCGCAACCTGGCACTGATCCCTGGTAGTCAGAAATTCCTCGCTGTCCCGATTGATGCTCTGAATGCTCACTTTGCTGCCGTCTCAACTGTTTCTGTATCTGTTGGTATATACCCCCAACCTACTCTTCCTACCTTGCTTGCTGGAACGAGTGGTGTTGTTGTGGATCACTTCGCTTCCTCCTTGGTGAGCTTGGATGGAGTGCCACAGGTGATTCTCTCTATTGAGTCAAATGCGGTAGGGGCTGACGGTATTTCGAGGAAGTTGGTGCTCCTTACCCTGGAGGCGCTGACTGGTATATTTTCAATGCTTCTTTCTCCACATCCGTCTTTCCGGCGAAATGGGAAACAGAATTTATTGTTCCGGTCTGCAAAGTTAATTCTCCGAAATCCCCAGCTGACTACCGCCCGATTGTTTTATTGCCCTTCCTTGACAAAGCCCTGGAGCGGCTAGCCCACAAGCAACTTTCTGCCTACTTACTGGAGCATGATCTGCTAAATCGTAGGCAATGTGGCTTCAGACCAGGTCACAGCAGCCAAACGGCTCTTCTTCGACTTATAAATAATGCCAGGTACTTTGCGGATAGCCGTAAGCTTACAGTAGTTGTCCTTTTTGACTTTTCGAAAGCCTTTGACACTGTCTCCCATCATCTCTTGCTACGGAAGCTGTCAATGCTAGAAGTCTCAGTAGAAGCTGTTGCTTGGTTCCGCTCCTACTTACTGGGGCGCTCCCAGGCAGTTAAGAATGGCGATATAGGAGAACTTGGCTGGCTCTCCATCTCAGGTTATCGAGCAGCCGCATTGGGTTCCCTGATGTACCAAGTGCAATAAACTGGTACCCCTTCTTACCTGGCGGAGTTATTTGCTCTTTTCGTCTCGGCGAGGAGGCCTCGGCGGCGAGGTCGCACCTACTAAACTTTGGTGGTACCTAACCACAGAACTGACACCTACAGGGCGGCTATAGCAGTCGCTGGTCTCTTACTGTGGAACTCGATTCGTAAGTCTATCAGAGATCTGCCTACTCTGGGCTCCTTCAGGAATCACCTGCCAAGGTGGCTTCTCTCCCTGGAGACATGATTTTGCACTTCTCTTCATTACTCATCTTAAAGTGCTACTACCTGCTACTTTCTCTTTTGTCTTCTATATGTGTTGTCTTTTTACTTAGACTTTTTTACCATATTTTTTTGTTTAATTTTCTAAACAATAAACGTCATATACTGTGTATCAACGATGGTGAGTATTGTTGATAAAAAGTTGCATCAATTTGTGAATTCCCTCAGATATAAGCCCATTAACAGTGATATGAAAGGTGATAGTGCTCAAGTGACTTATGCGAGTAAAGCCCTGATGTCCAAAGCTGAAAACATCGTTGTTATATCGAAGCAAAAACAAGACAATCAAAAAACTTTTAGTGAAATGAAAAAGAATGTTAACATCACAAAATTAGGGGTTGGCATTGAGAAGCAAGGTGTAATTGTAGTTGGCTGTTCTTCCAAATCTGATACAATAGAGTTGGCCGATGAAATATCTAAAAACATTGGTGAAGGCTATGAAGTAAAAATACCACATAAGAAGCTACCAAAAGTCAAAATAATTAATGTGGACAGTGATATTATTTCATTGAGTGACGCTGAAATTATTGAGCTAATAAAAGTCCGCAATGAATTAACGTTGAACGAGGTAAATAAAATACCATTAAAAAACAAATTTGTAAAAAAAGGAAAGAACTATGGTAGCTTAATTGATGAACTTGATCCAAAACTACATAAATTGCTGTTGTTGAAAGAGAAGTTATTAATTGGTTGCAATAGCTGTAGAATCTTTGACTGCATCAGTGTGCTCAGATATTTCAAATGTTGGGAACATAATCACTATGCAGTGGAGTGTAAAAATAATGTGGTATGTAGGAAGTGTGCTGGTAGTCATGACGATAAATCGTGCGATAATGAAGTTGTCAAATGCGTAAACTGTACAAAAATGTTAGAGCTGTATAAAGTCCCAAATATTGACAATAAACATTGCGCCACAGATGAAAATTGTGCCTTCAATCAGAGGATGTTAGAAGAGTTCAGAGAAATACTGAATATTCTCTTGGTTGACAATCACAGTCTAGTTGTTTTAATAATCTCGATGTATTCGAGGACATAATCTGTGTTAATATTCAAGGCTTATTGAGTCAAAAAGATGAACTGGTATATATGATTAATGAGATTAGACCTAAAATAATATGTCTCACGGAGACGCATGTAATGAAAGATATACGAGACTTTGAACTAGGAATAGAGAATTACAAGTGTGTTTCAATGTTATCTGGAGTAAGAGAACGGATGGTGTAATCACTTATATTTCGAAGAATGTTGAATTTGATTTGAAGAAAAATTATTTTGTAAGCGATGAAAATGAGAGGAATGTCTGGATGTGTAGTGTCCTATTGAAAAATTATAAGGATTTAGTAGTAAGTAATATTTACCACTCTCCTAATAGTAGCGATGATATGTTTATAAAAAGACTGATCAAAGAATGTGAGTTTTTGGTGGATCATCCCAACTTGATAATATGTGGTCATTTCAATGTACTGACTCAATTAGTATTCGAGCCAACGCGAGTTACTAGGACGTCAGAAACTCTAATTGATTTAGTATTTTCTAATATAACGTTGGAAAGAAGGGTCTTAAAATCTTATGGTATTACCGACCATCTTTGTGTGGCGATTAAGCTACATAATAAAATCCATGGGAGAAACTATAATGAGTGTAGCCATGAAACCATTGTTAGAAGAAATTATAATAGATGTAACGAACTATTGTTGGAAGAAACTTTTGATGAAATTACTGATGGTTACAATGGTGTAGGAGTAGTTATGAGCAATATTGATGGTTTACGGAATTTGATCGGATAAATATCGTAATTAGTTATGTATTTGATAAAATCTGTCCTATGGAAGAAAGTAAAATTATTTGTAAATATCGAGGTCAACCGTACATTGATAAGGAAGTTATACAGGAAATGAAAAACCGAGGTAAGTTATTCAGACGTTGTTGCCTTAATTAGAAAACAAGCAGACGGTCATCGAATGCCCCCATTCGAATGCATAACGGTTAGTTTTATTTCGTTTACCGTTGCCATTTTCTTTCCACCAATTTCATTGGTGGCATGCTTCCGAATGGTACCGGGTTTGTCATAGCCGATTTATGGCAAACATTTCATATCTCTGTTTATTATAAATCACTGAATATCACTGATTGGAACATCTCATGCATTGCATTCTTATTGACCCAGTGCCTGGAACCGCCATTAAAACCTCCTTCGTGAGAAAGAAGAATCTGTGAACGGTTTATTTCAACACTATATGCAATAAGTTGGAAGCTCATTGATTTATATTGAATCAATATCATCCCTTCCCCATATAGGGACATATACAACTCATTTGAAAAAGGTTCCTCATTACAATTGAAGTCCTATTTCTTCTTTTTCCAGTCAGTACTCAACGTCACAATATTGAGCGTTGATCTTTGTCAAACGTAGGTTATTTCATACAGGCAAGATGAAATATACTATGTATTTACCGAAAGTGTCATCATTTAATATTTCCATGTTTATTGATATATTTCTCAAATTTCATCGATACATAATTTATATAATACGGAATTCTGAATATAACATTGTTTTAGTATTTTGAAGTAACCCGAATCTTTTTGGGTACCGGAAGATAGTTCCCACCTACATTCCATAGACACTATTGAGCTGAATGTTTAAAAGAAAAATCAAAATCCGTTCATTACTCTTTTAAATATTGAATAAAATGAATTTCTAGTAGAAATTGAATATCTCAGGAACTAATGAAAATTTTCAAAAATCCAAACCACTTTCACATATTGATACCAAATGGAACATTTGGGTAAAATCTCAAGTCTCTATGACAAGACCTGTAGGAGGAGTTGTGCGAACAAAAATTTTGCATGTTAACCAGAAAAATTGAAGAAACTCGAATATTTTTGGGTACCGGAATATAGTTCCTAATTACATTCCATAGACACTATTGAGCTGAATGTTTTGAGAAAAAAAATCAAAATGCATTTATTAGTTTTTAAGATAGTGAATAAAATGAATTTCTAGTAAGAATTGAATATCTCAGAAACTAATGAAAATTTTGAAAAATCCAAACCACTTGCACATATAGCTACTAAATGGAACTTTGGGTAAAATTTCAAGTCTCTATGACAACTTTTTTTTTTCTACTCTTTTCTATTTGTATTCACCCACGTAACCGCTGTTACGCATTACTTCGTGGGCAATACTACGGATCAGAGTACCCACCCATTGCGGCTGGGGCCGACTTCGCCATTTCAGCTCATCGTATTTTTAATCACAGGGTAAACCTCCAGAAACCCCTGTGCTACGATGGCGGGCGTCTACCATGGAATCCTCCCTCCCCGCCTCGCGCGACGGGTCGCGTTCGGTCCCGGCTCACGGTCTCACTTCATGGATACCGCCGATAGCACACACGGAATGTTCCTGCTATCGGTCGGAGTCCGTGAGAAAATATTTTTCAGAAAAAATATTTGCAGTGAGCCAGAATCGAACGCGGGACCTTTAGAATAGTAGGTAGACACTCTACCCACTACACCAAAGCTTGACTTGAAAAATTGTTTATTAACATTTGTCATATATACATACTATATACAGTATTAATATCTTAAGTGCTACGCTCTAGATCACCAGCCATTGGCTTTATATCTAATATGATTAAAGTTTAACCTAATTTTTCATTTTTATAATGTTTGTGAATTTTTACATGATGACTCGATATAAGGAAAAATGACTTCTAAAAAACCTTATAAGTAATGGGCGCATGAGGGGCGGGGGAGAAAGGGATATATGGAAAGGTGGGACAAAAACAGGTGGTCAGTGAGACCAATTTGCTTTCTTATCAATGTTGATGTTTTGGAGCTGGGGATTAGGATCGGATTGTAGTTTAAATTTAAATGTCAAATTTATTCTCTCGATAAATTTACCTATGGTTGCCATGCCCAGCGTATTGTGCATGCCGACCATTTAATTATCCATACAAATTTATTTTGGACAAATTGAGGATGATTTAAGTGGGTTTGTGCTGCATCGTGCCAGGCAGGACAACCATAAGAGATAGGTCTGATTAACCCTTTGTATAAAGTAAGTTTCAGAGATTGACTGAGCGTTGGAGATTTCAGCAAATTATACAATCGTACTAGAATAATTTTAGTCTTGACCTTGATATCAGATATAAGTTTTTTCCACAGGAGGTTGGGATCAAGGTGTAAACCTAAATATTTCACAGAAACGGTTGAGGTAATCTTATTGCTACGCAAAGTTAAAGTCGGTTTGGCCTTGGAGCTAGTAAATAAGGTTGCTACTGATTTAGTAGCATTCACTTGAATTTTCCGTTTATTTAAATCGCTGATTTTAAGAGAAGCAGAATTTTCTATTCTTCTAACAGCTTTATTGATCGATTTGCTAGGTAAGTACAGAGCAATGTGATCAGCAATGGATACATTTCTAGGTATTCTGTTGAAAACAGAAGCGATGTATAGGTGGAATAGTACACGGGAGAGGATATCCCCTTGCGGGACTCCCGCAACAATTTGAGTTTTAACGGAAAGTAGTGATTTGACTCTAACTTGAATATATCTATTTGAATTTCTGATTCTGACCAATTTGTGGCGGGTCGAGTGTTCTGAACGGAAACCGAATTGGTTTGTAGGTATTAAGTGTAGCTCATCGATAGATTTTATGAGACGTAATAGAATTATTCGCTCAAAGTGTTTTGCGGGTACCGCTATCAGACTGAGTTTGAGCGCAAAAATGTTAATGGCTAAGATATTTATTATGTTTGTAGGAGGATCGTGGGTGGTTCAGCGGTGGATTCGAACAGGTATGCATAGGATGCGATGATTGTGATTTTATCAAGGGGGGTGTCAGCTCTTTGGATTTTAGAGATCATGTTCTTAATCTCTGAGAGGTTTTCGAGAATTCTAAGGGATTTTAGGTCATCAAGGACTTGTGTCACTGTATTAATAAAGTTTTTACTTGTACTTAAATGTAATGGCGGATCGTCAGTCTCCATCGGAATGGTCCTAGGTTCAGCGGTGGGTGCGTCAACATTCGTTCTTAAGGTTTCCATCGTTGGAAAACAAGAAGCGTAGGATGGCCTGGACATCTTCGTGGCAGTAGAGATTGGCGTAGGCTCGAGGACTGGAGGAGACTGGAGAAAATGGATGTTGCTTTCCAGGTTTTGCATCGTAGCCGAGTGTGGGGCAGCGGGCAGCTCCCGCTCTGCTCTTTTTGGTGCTGGTGGTTGGACTCTTTTTTCATGAGCCTCCACAAATTTGGTTCGTGAGGCGCACTCACGATAGCTCGCTGTGTGAGCTAGACCACAATTTGCGCACTTCAGGCAGTTACTGGTGCAGGTTTTGATGTCGTGATTGCCTGCGCATTTCACACATCTGGGATTTAAATTACAGTGCTGACTTGCGTGTCCAAATTTTTGGCACCGGTAGCACTGTGTTGGTTGTTGGGTTTTGATGTATGTTTCTATCTTAAATGTATGATAGAAAATGGTTTTAATAGCAGCGAGGCTGCTCAAGGTTACATCAGGCCCAACCGTAATTGCAAACACCGGTAGTGGCCTACTCTCTTTGCTGTGTCCGTCCTTGTTTGTTTTCACAAAATGCCGGACTGATAATACCTTTATGCCGTGTTTGGATATTTCCGCTTCAATCTCCTGCTCAGTAAAACTGGCGGGAAGACCTTTTATGATAAATTTCTTCGGACGCTCACTTTTTAGACCGAAGGTGTAAAAATGTAAATTTGGCCTTTTCAGGATACTTGCGATTTTATTATAATCCTCCGTCGATTGTAGATGGACGATGGTGGTACTACCATTGAATTTCATCCTGAAGTTTTTGTCCGAGGCGTTGACTTGCAGGAAGTTGATTAATTTTTTGGTCTCCAATTTGTCATTTTCAATAACTATTGGAGGCACTGATGTTTGTTTTTGAGCCTGTTGTGGCCCGACAGGAGTGTTTGAAGGTTTGTTGAGGCGAGCGGGTTTACAGCTCGCACTAGTTGACGGTTTGATAACGGTTTTTTTAGTTATTTTTGGGTCTTCCACAGGAGGAGTCATTTTGGCTTTCCTTTTGGGAGCCAGAGGAAGTTTGAGATTTTTGAAGTTTGACACTTTAGTGCCAAAACTTTGACAAGATTTATAAATTCACTGTACTGTAAGCTCGGTACGTTTGGAATTTATATTTTGTAGAGAGCGGTAGACATGCGTCCGCACGACACCGACTCAAAACAAATACTATGACTACACCAAAGCTTGACTTGACTTGACTTGAAAATTGTTTATTAACATTTGTCATATATACATACTATATACAGTATTAATATCTTAAGTGCTACGCTCTAGATCACCAGCCGTTGGCTTTATATCTAATTTGAAAGAAGTGTAACCTAATTTTTCATTATTACAGATATTTGTGATTATTTACATGATGACTCGATATAAGGAAAAATGACTTCTAAAAAACCTTATATGTAATGGGTGCATGACGGGCGGGAGAGAAAAGGATATATGGAAAGGTGGGACAAAACAGGTGGTCAGCGGGACCAATTGGATTTTATGTCAATATTGATGTTTTGGAGCTGGGGATTAGGATGGGATTGTAGCTTAAATTTAAATGTCTCATTAATTCTATCGATAAATTCGCCTATGGTTGTCATGCCGAGCGTTTCGTGTATTTCCATAATATTCGTTCTTCTTTTAAAATTTCCTATCATTCGTAGGAATTTATTTTGAATCACTTGAAGATGATTCAAGTGCATTTTCGCTGCATTGTGCCAGGCAGGACAACCATAGGTGATAATGAGCCTAATTAACCCTTTGTAGAGAATAAGTTTGAGGGATTGACTGAGCGCGGGTGATTGTAGCAAATTATACAATCTTACTAGGATAACTTTAGTCTTGACCTTGATTTCAGATATATGCTTTTTCCACAGGAGTTTGGAATCGATGTGTAAGCCTAAATACTTTACAGAGTCGGTTGGTGTGATCTTATCGCTACAAATAGTTGAAGTTGGCTTGGCCTTGGAGCTAGTAAATAAGATTGCTTCTGTTTTAGCAGCATTCACTTGAGTTTTCCATTTCGTTAATTCACTGATTGTGAGAGAAGCAGCATTTTCTATTCTTCTAATACCTTTGTTGATCGATTTGCTAGCTGAGTACAAAGCAATGTCATCAGCATAGCCTGCAATCGATACATTTCTCGGAATTCTGCTAAAAACAGAAGCAATGTACAAGTTGAATAAAACAGGCGAGAGAATAGACCCTTGTGGGACTCCTGCAACAATTTCTATTTTATCCGAAAGCGAACGCGAACTCGGATATATCCATTTGAGAGATATGATAGTAAAATTTTACATAGATATTTTGGGACATTTAATTCTTCGAATTTATATATAAGGCCTGTGGGCCAAACAGAATCAAAGGCCTTCTCGCTGTCCAGGAGAAGAAGAACGGTATCTTCTTTCCGGTCTTTCGCGGATTTTATATCATTCGTAATTCTAACCAGCTGGTGGCAGACCGAGTGCTCTGATCGAAAACCAAATTGATTGATAGGCATTAGTTGTAACTCTTCCATGGGTTTTTTGAGACGAGCTAAAATTATTCGCTCAAAAAGTTTAGCCAATACCGGTAGGAGGCTAATAGGCCTATAGCTCACGCTCCTTTCCAGAGTTCCGGGAAATATTGTCTGAGAAGGCATGCATTGTATATCTTTGTTAGTAAACTTATTGCTTTAATTGGGAGATTTTTTAGTGCTATATTGGGAATATTATCCACACCCGGGGCTGATTTATTTTTTAGTTTTTTGATAGCGGAAGTGATTTCATGGGGATTTGTAAGGAATTTAATGGGAGTTTCGATAGGAGCTTTGAGGATAGTTTTTCTCACATGACCTGTGACTTGTTGTTCAAAAGATTTGTTACCTCGGGAGGCCGATAATTCGTGTATTTTTGCGTAGTGTTTGCGAAGTGTATTTGCCTTATCGTGGTCTTCTGTGTCGAGTGTGTTGTTTGACTTTAGTGTGGGGATTTTTCTTTTACCGGTGTTATTAAAATATTTTGCTCCGCGCCAAATAGAGTGATCTTTTAAGTTTATGTTTCTGAGTTTGTTGTCCCAAGATGATTGTTTCCATTCGGTTAATTTAAGTCTGATTTCTTTTATCAGCTGATTGAGTTCGGATTTAAGGTAGCGATTTCGCGTTTTTTGCCATCTTGACCTAATGTAATTTTTTAGTTTTAGTAATGAGGCTATTTCGGGTGGGATAGGAGTGTGGGTGGATTTGGTTGAGCGGATCAGAGTGGAGGAATCCAGGGCTGTTTGAATGATTTGGGTGAAATGTGTTATGTGTTGATCTATTGCTTCAGTGTTGTTACAAGTATGGTTTGGTGTAGAAATCTCATCATTTAAGGTATCCTTGAATTTATTCCAGTCGGTTTTCGCGTAGTTTAAAATTTTTGATAATTCTGGTGAGGTTGGTCTGCCAAATAGGGAGAAAAACAATGATAGGTGATCGGATGGGGATTCGGAAAGTGTGGTGAAATTATTAATGATAGAGATGTTGTTAGTTAATAAAAGGTCAATAGTACTAGGAGTGTTTGAATTATGAGGGTAGTGTGTAGGAACGTCTGGAAAGAGGAGATTATTTTTTTGTTCCGTCAAAAAATTTGAGAGAATCTTACCTGATTCGTTTGGCCTAGCAGAGGTCCAAGCAGTGTCCTTCGCATTGAGGTCTCCAACAATAATTGTTGGAGTACTATCGGAAAGTAGGTGCCTCAATAGGTTTGTATCTATTGAGACATCCGGTGGATTGTAGATCGAGTAGATCTTGTTTTTTTTATTGTTTACGTGGACCTCTACTCCCACGTATTCGGTGAGCGACAGGAGATCATGCGGAAGAGTTCTATGTGACAAGGTTTTGTCTGTTTCTGGCTACGGAATGATATGAGATGGAGATGGTTCCAGTATCCTAAATATTGGAAAATAAACAATAACGATTTGCAAACAGTGACAGCTGTGGACTTCCCATTCCCCCCTTCCAATCACATATGGCGCCACCTAGCAAGAGGCAAGAACGCTGAACCGCAGGCGTCACTTTTTGCAAATGGTTATTGTTTATTTTATAATATTTAGGATGATCGAATCATCTCAATCTCATATCAGTCCGTAGCCAGAAAAATTACAATTTTTTTAAGGTATGGTTTCAATTTTTTCATGCCCTTTTCGCTGAGAATTCATGGAGGCAAGTTTTCCCCGCTTTTTGATAATTAACTTCCCGATTATTTGGGAAGTTATTGTAATGACCCCGAAATCAATATTTTTCCTTTCATCCTGTGACTGGGGTTTTACGTATACCAAAATGATGCCCACCAAATTCTAAATCGATGTATTTGTATGTATGTGTTTCCGAAATTTTGATCCTAGGTTTCTCACGAACCAATGAAGCTATAGCCACGTTCTATTGCATAAACTGTTAGAATTAGCGCAAAATTTATACGAGAAAAGTTGTTCCCCATTTAAAAATGCGTATTTTATGTAGAATGATTTTTTTCGCAAATGTGCATAATTAAGGAGGTATGACCGTCTCCACAATTATGTCTGTAGTGAGTGAACGAGTGAACACAGCGCTGTCATGAAGCTCTCGATCGCAGCACTGCCGTTCAGAATCGAGCGGATTGCGTTTTGGATGACATTCGTGGAATATATATGCTATGTTATCAACAATTGCAATTGTTTATACGGTTCCACTGGGTAAAATATTGAAGGGGCCAGTTTGGCGTAGTGTCGATCCTAGGATCATGGGTTCGAATCCGGCTTTGAGCGAAAATCCTTTCAAAAAAGAATTTTCGCCACGTGGCTCGAGTCGAACCCATGAACCGAAAAAGTGAACAATAAGAGTGCATCCCAAGAATCCAACAACAAGAGTACAAAAACGGTTTACAATTGAGTGATCCTACCCTCAATGTGAACAAATGACATCCGTAACTTTGAGTTACACAGGAAAAAGTCGTGAGCATCTAACGACTATAATGAATCCAGAGTCGTCGCTTATGACCCTGGCAGTCCTACAGCGATGTTAAATAACACCATTAAAAAAAAAATAAATTAAAATTAACGGGAAACTTATCTGAAGAAAACTATTCTTTATATGAAAATACACATGTTATGTGGAATGACTTTTTTCCATAATTTGCATAATTAAGTGGGTATGGCCGTCTCAACAATTATGTATGTAATAAGTAAATGAATGAACCCAGCGCTGTCATGGAGTTCTCAATCGAATCCTTCCCGTTCAGAATGGAGCGGATTGCATTTCGGATGGCATTCGTGCAGTACATGCAATGTTATTAACAATTGCAATTGTTTAGACGATTCCACTGGGTGAAATATCCAAGCTAGCGGGAAACTTATCTCAAGAAAACGATTTCTTATATGAAAATACATCTTCTACGTGGAATGACTTTTTTCCATAACTTCCATAATTAAGGAGGTATGGTCGTCCAAGCAATTTGAAATACGGAAACAATGCATATCACCAGTGTCGTTCCTTATACAAAAATGCACATGCAGTATGACTTTTTCCGATACAGATTAAAGGATATCGCGAGTTGAACTAGAATATACTTGGCGCATGAATATGTCGACAATTGCGGGAAGGATGTCAAAGAGCGGGATAATTAGGAACGTACAGAGGTAGAGAGGGTAACTAGGCGGACGAATTCCAGTTGAATATTTTGATGCGGCTTAACAATCAAACTAAATCGATCGCGTGCAGTAATTATTAGTCACAAGTTCAAATATTGATATCACTGTTGAGTTTGCTGATGGCACCATGGTTGCATGCATGAGCTGTGCTGAAATACCAAATCGGGAAGTTTTATTTGTGCCCCGTATAGGGCACACACATTTGCACAACCACCAGTTTTTTTTTCACGTGCCCTCTAGTTATAATATATATATGGATATGTATATGTATGAAGAAGCCATCACGTGTGTGAACGCCGGCCGGCTCGGGATAATTTTTGTGATGAAAAAGTGGTGATAAAGATCAAAGAACAAATAAAAAGTGAAGATAAAATGGAAAAAGTGTTTTACAATACCTCTGCATTATCCCATATGTATTTGGCTCATTCGCTCAATAGTGGTGGACTTATTTAATTGATTCAATTGATCACTCCGAGTTTCGGGCTTTTCCTCACGTTGTTGACAGTTTCAAAGAATAAAGAAATAAGAACATTTTTACTTTCTTTGAATAATATAAGCGGTTAATTGTAAGGTACGACTAACACAATAAGTTATTCACAAATGCATGCATAATGAACAGTAGAGAGGTTAGGTACATCAACTAGCGATTCGGTAACTATTACGAAATGCTTCACTTGCCTCAAGCTTAACCTCTCAACTGAGCCATTCGGTAACTATCACCGGGCCATTCAATTGTTCTTATTTAACCGCACTACGAGGTAACAGTTACCGAGCCTGTGTAGTATTAACCTAATCACCATATTAACGTCTAAAGTGGCTACGCGTAAACTCACCAAGGCCATAAACCTTCGTAAACGAGACCGCTGGAACGAGCTTTTGGAGACAGTGGATAAGGATCCTTAGGGCAGACTGTACAAGGTGGTTATGGCGCGACTCACGAGTCAACCGATGACATCACCGAACTGCCGTAGGCTTCTAGAGAGGATTGTCTCAGTCTATGACAAGCCTCCTGTCGAGTGGGCAACAACAAGGCCCTCGATCTCGATGGTGTGCCAAATATAGCACTGAAGGCAGCCATTTATGCAGCACCCGGGAATTCCTCCGATCTCCGTTGGATGCCTTTGACCTGGTGGTCAGAACAGCCAAGCAAGCAATCGAGGGCGGGCGATGGAAAGAAGGTACGACATCAAGAATGCCTTCACCTCGGTACGGTGGGATTTCATCTTGGCGGCATTGTCGAAGCCGCTGGTACCGACATATTCGCAAACGATGGTAGCTAATTACTTTACTGACAGAATCCTGAGATATGACATGAAAGTAGATCCTAAAACACGGTTACTGAGGGTGTAGCCCAAGGCTCAGTGTTGGGGTCCCTTTTGTGGAATATCGTGTATAAGGAACTCTTCAAACTGGTACTGCCGAGGGGGGAAAAACTTGTAGCTCTAGCGGATAATGTGGCCATAATCATCGTGGAAAAACACCTCTTCAGGCTCCACCTCATTATCGAGATTGGTTTTGAAGATACGACAATGGATGGACTGGATTGGCTCACAACCTTGAAGACTGTCCTTGCAAGACTTATGTCGAAGCTTGGACGGCACAACAGATGCAAAAACAGAGGAGAAGACTCTAGTTACAGTCCAGTCTTCGCATAAAATACCAAATAACAATAGACGAACAATAATGTTGGATTTTGTGAAACGTATTTATTACCTGCCCGTCCGGAAGGGACGATTCAATTGCTTTATGGTTCTTTCCAGAAAGTGTAGAAAAAGTGGGAAAATACTTTCAATAAGTTTTTCCCAAATGGGGATCTCGAGCCTTATGGCAAATAGAGGGTGGAGGTAATGACGCATGGGGTGGGGACTATATTTGAGTCCCAGGTATACAAAATAATCACCAATAGTTGAGGTGTGAAACGGTTAGCTTTGTACAAATCTCTGTACTGAGCACACGTACCTTCTGATTAAGTAGAGTCAAGTATTTTGAATAAATAGTTGAGTTGCTTTTATATATTCTTGTTTCCTTTTTCTTTAACCTCATAATCCAATAGGTTATGGGCCCAGGTTAACGCCAAGTGAAACAAAAATAAATAAAATAATACATAAATAATTAAGAGTGCATACGTAGTGCTGAAAGTGAAATTTATTTGTGTTTGTGTTGCATTGTCTTGCAAGATGACATCAGAGAAAAAGAATCGAAACATTAAACCGTTCAACGGGGATCGGTATACTGTGTGGAAAATGCGTATGCGTTCTTTACTGAGTGAATTAGATGTTCTTCATGTCATTGACGATGAAAAGCCTGTAGATGCAGATGACGCGTGGAAAAAGGCTGAGCAGAAGGCAAAGAACGCAATCGTTGAACATTTGGCCGACACATTTTTGACAATGGCAGCCGAAGCAAAAAGTGCTAGATGTCTTTTTCAAAAATTCGATTCAGTGTATGAGAGAAAAAGTCTCGCGACGCAATTATCGATCCGAAAAAAACTTTTCGCGTTGAAATTATCCGGTGATACGTCTCTCATCAAACACTTCTCTACATTTGACGAGTTACTCGAAGAGTTAGCAGCAGCCGGGGGAAGAATGGATGAAAATGATAAAATGTCCCATTTACTGCTGACACTTCCAAATTTTTATGATAGTATTATCACTGCCATCGAGACACTGTCAGATGACAATCTCAATCTCGAGTTTGTGAAAACAAAACTACTCGATTTTGAAGTGAAACGAAGAGAAGAAAATAGAGACACAAGTGCAAAAGTTCTTAACGTGGAAGTGAAAACTGATAATCAAGGTTTTCAAAAACCACATAGTTTCCCACAGAAATTTAATAAAAATTTCAAGAGACAAAGTGGAATCAAGTGTCATCATTGTGGTAAACGCGGACATAAAAAGGTTGATTGTTTTCATTTCAAGAAAAGTGTGAAGCCAAAGTTTAGTGCACAAAAGAAACAAGCTCAGCTAGCACAAGTGTCTGAAATGCTAGCGGAAAAGAGCACATCAAGTTTTGCATTCATGGTAGGCTGTGTCAATTATGAAGTGCAAACAAAAGAAAATATAAACTTTGTTTTGGATTCTGGTGCTTCGGACCATATTATCAATAGAGCGGATTTGGCAGCGAACTTCGCGGAATTGGAGGTTCCCATAAAAATTGCAGTGGCAAAACATCACGAATTCATCACTGCGACCAGAAGGGGCAACCTGAATGTGACGAGCGACCAGGGCATCAATGGCATTCTGGAGGATGTTTTATACTGCCCAGAAGTACCACAGAACTTGCTGTCAGTTTCGAAGATGCAGGCCGCCGGATTGACAATCATCTTTAACGCAAACGGGGTAAACATTGTAAAAGATAGTAAGATCGTCATGTGCGGTAAGCCGTCAAACAATTTAATTATGATTATCTTCAGAATGAATAGGAAGGTAGTTAATACGGTCAGTTCTAAATTAAATTATGATATTTGGCATCAGCGATTAGGGCATATGGGGCACCAAAAATTCCTAGTATCGAAAGCTAAAGAAATGTTCGCGGACATGAAAGGGTTAGATTCAATAATGCCAAATGGGAAACTTTGCGAGCCGTGTATCAAGAGTAAACAATCACGTTTACCATTTAACAAAGAGAAAAATAAAGAACACGTTAAGCGACCGTTATTTATAGTTCATTCGGATGTAGCGGGTCCTGTCACTCCTCCTACGTTGAACAATAAAAATTACTTTGTTTTGTTCATTGATCAATACACACACTACTGTGTAACGTATTTGATAGAGTACAAATCGGAAGTTTTTAATGTTTTTAAAGATTTCGTAGCTAAAAGTGAAGCACGATTTGATTTAAAATTAGTCAATTTATATTGTGATAATGGTAGAGAATATTTATCAAATGATATGAAGGACTACTGCACAGAGAAAGGTATTAGTTACCACTTGACAGGCCCAAGAACTCCATAGTTGAATGGTGTGGCTGAACGTATGGTTAGAACCATAACGGAGAGAGCCAGAGCGATGGTAGTTGGGGCAGAACTTGAGAAAGAGTTCTGGGGAGAAGCAGTATTGACTGCATCTTATTTAGTTAATATTACACCTACCAAAGCTCTGAGCACTGACAAGACACCATTCGAGATGTGGCATGAAAAGAAGCCACAATTGAAACACTTGAAAGTATTTGGTTCAACTGCATATGTGCATGATACAATCAGTCGAGGTAAATTCGATGAAAAATCATGGAAAGGCATACTGGTTGGTTATGAACCAAATGGCTATAAAGTGTGGGATGGTGAAAAGGCGAAATTCGCTGTCGTGAGGGACGTCATAGTGGATGAAACTGATTTCATAAAATCCAGGCCCTCTGCAGGGGTAGATGAAATAGAGAATATTTCAGATGATAATGTAGATGGAATTATGAAATCAGTGGAACCTCTTGTATCTGATAATGGTGAAATACCAAGGGAAATGCACAGGTTGGATAACCTAGAGCATGAAGAAGAATCAGAAGTTTGTGCAGAGTGTCCTCAATCAAATGATGAAAATATTCACCCCCAAATTAAGCATAGGAGACGTGACAGATTGAAAGATCTAAAATCTGTATCTTACGATGAAAGAGATACGCCAGAAAATTGTATTTTATCAGTTCAATCCGTTCTGTATAATGTTCCGAGAACGTATCATGAAGTCAAATCTAGGGTAGATAAAGCTCAATGGGAAGAAGCTATGAAAGATGAAATTGATTCGTTGTTGATAAATAACACATGGACATTAGTACCGCGACCAAAAGATAAAAATATAGTTGATTGTAGATGGATTTTCTCAATTAAATTCGATGCACTTGGAAATCCAATGAAATATAAAGCTAGATTAGTTGCTAGGGGATTTTCACAAGAATATCTCACAGATTATAATGAAACTTTTGCTCCTGTAGCTAGGATTGCAAGTCTTCGATTAATATTAGCGTTTGCGAATCAATTTAATTTGTTGATACATCATATGGATGTCAAAACAGCCTTTTTAAATGGAAATTTGAAAGAAGAAGTTTTTATGAGTGTACCAGAGGGAATAGAGTACAGTAAAAATCAAGTTTGTAAACTAAATAAAGCTCTTTACGGATTAAAACAAGCAGCACGGTGTTGGTATGAGGTTTTTGAACAAGCTCTCAAACAAAAGGGTTTTATCAATTCACCGGTCGATCCGTGTATATATATTCTAGACCAAGGAGACATTGGAAGGAACATTTATTTAGTTTTACATGTTGATGATCTTGTGATAGCAACTGCTGACATGCAGGTTATGAATGATTTAAAAGGATATTTGATGAGCCAATTTTGTATGATTGATTTAAAAGAAATACGATTATTTCTGGGAATTAGAATTGACAGAACCAATGATGAAATTACATTAGATCAAAGTTCCTATACTAGAAGCATTCTCGAAAAATTCAAAATGAAAGATTGTAATCCAGTAAATGCTCCTCTTGAAAGTAAATTAGATTACTGTGCCTTGAATTCAGAAGAAGTGACTGATAATCCATGTAGAATCTTGATCGGTTGCTTGATGTATCTGATGGTGTGCACAAGACCTGACCTTAGTGCAGCAATTAGTATTTTGAGTAGATACATGAATAAAAACAATGGTGAGTTGTGGAAAAATCTAAAGCGAGTACTTAGATACTTGAAAGGCACAGTGGATACAAAATTAGTGTATAAAAGGAAAGATTTTAGAAATACTTTGGTTGGTTATGTAGATTCAGACTGGGGTTCTGATGAAAATGGAAGAAAAAGTACTACAGGGTACTTGTTTCAATTGTTCGAAAATTGTTCAATTTGCTGCAATACAAAAAGGCAACTATCTGTAGCAGCCTCCTCCACTGAAGCTGAATATATGGCTCTTTTTGAAGCTATAAGGGAAGCTCTTTGGATAAAGTCATTAGCAGATAGTATTAAATTACAAATAAATATTCCGGTAGTGATCTATGAGGACAACAACGGCTGTATCAGCATAGCCAACAATCCGACAAACCATAAGAAAACTAAACATATCGATATAAAATATCATTTTTCCAGAGAGCAGATTGATAAGGGCTTAATTAAACTGGAGTACATTCCGACAGGTGAACAGTTGGCTGATATATTCACAAAACCGTTGCCAGCGCCTAAATTTATGGAATTAAGAAGAAAAATGAATATTAAATAAATAAATGAATGGAATGTATATATATTATATATAGTGTACCTCTTTCGTGGCTGATTGGGTTTTTACTGGGTTTCCCCAATACTAGCGACATAATGTCCGGCCATTTGTTTGCTCCCAGAGAATAATCAGAAGGTACGGTATGTGAATTACAGTTGTGTAAAATTATGAATTTTATTTGAGGATTATGTTTTTTTTGAGTTATGGAAATATGAGAGTCCGTTAAATTTTGAGGGGGTGTGTTGGATTTTGTGAAACGTATTTACGGTCAAAATGCAACTACCTCTATATTGGCTCATTACCTGCCCGTCCGGAAGGAACGATTCAATTGCTTTATGGTTCTTTCCAGAAAGTGTAGAAAAAGTGGGAAAATACTTTCAATAAGTTTTTCCCAAATGAGGATCTCGAGCCTTATGGCAAATAGAGGGTGGAGGTAATGACGCATAGGGTGGGGACTATATTTGAGTCCCAGGTATACAAAATAATCACCAATAGTTGAGGTGTGAAACGGTTAGTTTTGTACAAATCTCTGTACTGAGCACACGTACCTTCTGATTAAGTAGAGTCAAGTATTTTGAATAAATAGTTGAGTTGCTTTTATATATTCTTGTTTCCTTTTTCTTTAACCTCATAATCCAATAAGGACACCGAGATTTGTATTGTTCAATTGGTATCTTATAGGAAGACTGGACTGTATCGTCACTTGTTACGTTGGTATTCCGAAAGAGGATAGACTAAAGTAGAGGCTCAGATCTCCGCGATTGCTTGACACCACGTGTGCGACAATACCGAGGTTAGTTACTACCCCGTGTGAGGTAAGGCGCCTCAGTCACTTGGGGGGAGACCGTCAGCGTAAGCGGAGAGCCTTCGCCGATGTTTCGGCAGTAGCTGTCCCGGCGTCACAGGGATAAGTACGGCGAGGAAATGTTGCCCGCGTTATGCTAAATTATTTTTGCATGATTTTCAGCAAATTTAGGTATGTTTGATGGGGAATTGTCCATGCAATTACGAGTAATGAGATTAATTTTCAAATAATTAGATTAATTTTCAAACCCCGGAACGCAGAGCGCGGCCCATAAAAAAAATACTATCTCTCTCTCTAATGGGGCTGAAGAGATGAAATGGACGGCGATTCGTTGGAGATTAAATCCCCAATAAATGATCCTCATTTCGTTCCTTAATCTCCATTACGAGCGATTAAATCAATTTTCAAACGCCCAGAGGAACGCTGAGTTCGCCCCACAGAAAAAAAGATATCTCTCCCCCTAATGGGGATGAAGAGATGAAATGGACGGCGATTCGTTGGGGATTAAATCCCCAATAAATGATCCTCATTGCGTTCCTTAATCTCCATTACGAGCGATTAAATTAATGCTCAAACGCCCAGAGGACCGCTGATTGCGCCCCATAAAAAAACATCATATCTATCCCCTTGATGAGGATCAAGGGATGAAATGGACAGCAATTCGTCGGGGATTGAATCCCCAATGAATGCTCCTCATTTCGTTCTTTAATCTCCATTACGAGCGATGAAATTAATTTTCAAACCTCCCAAACGCTGAGCGCGCCCCATAGAAAAAAATGATATCTCTCTCCCTAATGGGGATGAAGAGATGAAATGGACGGCGATTCGTTGGGGATTAAATCCCCAATAAATGATCTTCATTTCGTTCCTTAATCTCCATTACGAGCGATTAAATTAATGTTCAAAAGCCCAGAGGACCGCTGATTGCGCCCCATAAAAAAACATCATATCTATCCCCTTAATGAGGATCAAGGGATGAAATGGACAGCAATTCGTCGGGGATTGAATCCCCAATGAATGCTCCTCATTTCGTTCTTTAATCTCCATTACGAGCGATGAAATTAATTTTCAAACCTCCTGAACGCTGAGTGCGCCCCATAGAAAAAAATGATATCTCTCTCCCTAAAGGGCATGAAGGGATGAAATAGACAGCATCTCGTTGGGGATTGAATCCTCAATGAATGATCCTCATTTCGTTCCTTAATCTCCATTACGAGCGGTGAAAATAATTTTCAAACGCCCAGAGGACCGCTGATTGCGCCCCATAAAAAAACATCATATCTATCCCCTTGATGAGGATCAAGGGATGAAATGGACAGCAATTCGTCGTAGATTGAATCCCCAATGAATGCTCCTCATTTCGTTCTTTAAACTCCATTACGAGCGATGAAATTAATTTTCAAACCTCCTGAACGCTGAGCGCGCCCCATAGAAAAAAATGATATCTCTCTCCCTAAAGGGCATGAAGGGATGAAATAGACAGCATCTCGTTGGGGATTGAATCCTCAATGAATGATCCTCATTTCGTTCCTTAATCTCCATTACGAGCGGTGAAATTAATTTTCAAACGCCCAGAGGAACGCTGAGTGCGCGCCATAGACAAAAATGATATCTCTCCCCCTAATGGGGATGAAGAGATGAAATGGACGGCGATTCGTTGGGGATTGAATCCCTAATAAATGACCCTCATTTCGTTCCTTAATCTCCATTACGAGCGATGAAATTAATTTTCAAACCTCCCGAACGCTGAACGCGCCCCATAGAAAAAAATGATATCTCTCTCCCTAATGGGCATGAAGGGATGAAATAGGCAGCATCTCGTTGGGAATGGAATCCCCAATCAATGACAGTCATTTCGTTCCTTAATCTCCATTACGAGCGGTGAAATTAATTTTCAAATGCCCAGAGGAACGCTGAGTGCGCCCCATAGAAAAAAATCATATCTCTGTCCCTAATGGGGATGAAGGGATGAAATGAACAGCAATTCGTCGGGGATTGACACCCCAATGAATGATCCTCATTTCGTTCTTTAATCTCGATTACGAGCGGTGAAATTAATTTCGAAACCCTTCGAACGCTGAGCGCGCCCCATAGAAAAATCGTATCTCTCTCTCTAATGTGTGGATAGGTGTGTGCGCGTGTGGGTAGGTGTGTGGACCAATTTGGGGTTTTTTCCATTTGATCGATGCGTCTCCTTGGTGACCATGCCGGAAAGGACTGTGATAGTGAAATAACAATTGCGCTTCCATTTAACTCGATTCTACCTCCTTATTTAATTAACAGACTCTCCATACAGTTTCAACACAACTGTTATCTAAATGCCAGATAGGGGAAGTTGTTGTTTCATTCCCGGAAATGAAAAATTGTTTTTTCATCACATCTCCTCGTTCATGGAATTTCTGACTTTTCTAGACTATTTAAAACAAAATGCATGCATCTATGCATGTGTGTGTGTACGAATGTACGTACGTAATCAAAAATGTCCCGGAGCAATTCCTCGTTAACGAATTATCCGATCAAGGTCCTGTATGACGCAATCGAAGCATCTTGCCGTAACTTAAAGCTGATTAGTTTTTGGTCCATATATGTCTACTGATCCCTATTGTTATTAACCATTTCGAAATGGGTCATTTTACCCGAATATATGGAACCGGTTTCCTGCAGGAAATCGAATTCTCCATATAGAAATTTGATTATAATCTTTTATAGAACCACTGCATAACGAGATAGTTAACCCTTCTCAACCGTCTTGGGAATTGAGTCTCTGATGACCTAATAGACGAGTGATTATATTGACTCCCATAATGAAAGCGATTGCGGACAATTTTCATTTTTCTTGTCGTTTATCATCATGCTGACGGTCTGAGCGCGCACTCAAGATTGCGTGTGTGTGTGTGTGTATGTCTGCCGGCGCTTATTTTTTTTGCCTCCGTGGCGCTCCCACATTTGTACTCCCCCGCTAGCTGCTTTATGAGCATTCCTTCAGGGGGAGTACTGGACACCCACTTTTTTTCTATGGGGCGCGCTCAGCGTTCGGGGGGTTTGGAAATTAATTTCACCGCTCGTAATGGAGATTAAGGAACGAAATGAGGATCATTCATTGGGGATTCAATCCCCAACGAATTGCCGTCCATTTCATCCCTTCAGCCCCATTAGGGAGAGAGATATCATTTTTTTTATGGGGCGCACTCAGCGTTCCGATACGCAGAGGGACGCAGATAAAACTAGTGGTGTGTGCATGTGTGTGACCCACTCGGGGGACTAACCAAACTTCCCGATTTGGTACTTCAGCACAACATATTAAATTTATTCTTTTCCAATATACCAAGGTTACTCATCATCAAGGTTAATCATTTATGAATCAGATAAGAATGAATAGACGCATTGTGAGCATGAGGATGAGACTTATCCGAGTTACTTGAGTGAGAGTGAGACGCTAATAGGGATGCGGCTGCAAAAAAAGATAACTTCAGTATTTTACCCAGTAACAATTGCAATTGTCAATAACATTGCATATACTGCACGAATGCCATCCACAATCGAATCCGCTCGATTCTGCACGGAAATGCTTCGATTAGGACCCTCATGACAGCGCTGGGTCCATTCGTTCACTTATTAACTACAGAATTGTGAGGACTGCTATACGTCTATAATGATCCAAATTATCGAAAAAAGGTAGTCCACATAAAATATTATATGGGGAACAACTTTTCTAGAAAGGTCAGAAATGGACCCACCCATTGGGTGGGTGAGTGTGTGGGAATGGGTGATTGTGTGTGTAAGTGGGTGGGTGAGTGGGGGAATACAATTTTAACTAGTGGGATAAAAGTGTGTGTTTGTCCGTAGGGAACACAATAAAAGTAGCCCATTTACCTGGGCTTTACTTTCTGTTTGCCGTTCCTAGATTTTCCGATGCGTCAATTAAATGTTCTGGTCCCATTTATCAAGCCTATAATTAGGAGTATTTAATTAGCCGCCCTAGTCACCGTGAGGACGAGAATTATGCGCGTTTCTGGAGTGCGAGTGAGACGCAAATAGGGGTACTAATGCTTGAGGATGAAACCCGTCATACCTCCTGAATCATGATAAATATGGAAGAATCCCGGGAAATCGGGAAGTTAATGAAGTTTGGGGGCAACTTAAAATATCCAGAATCCGATGTTCGAAGGAATTAGTTTGAACTATACCGTGAAAAGTTGTAAATGTGTAGTAGTTGTTCTGTAACTGCTCTGAAGTGAACTCCGTTCCATATAAAAAAAGACATCCGCCCGTCCGCTTTCATTGTGTTTGTGGGTAAAAGAAAGAAGAATTTGTGCTTATTCCTGCTGGTTACTACGCGGAACTTAATTGGTAATCAACGCTGAAGGGGTGAGTAGTGAATTTTACTATCTTATTCGTGAATACAACTAGTGTAATGGAAGTGTGTCTACCCCCTTGGGAGCACAAAGAAAACCTTACGATTCGTAATTTCCATTTTCCGTTCCGAGATTTTTTGACACGTGAATTAAACGTGCCCGTCCGCGTGAACCCTACTATGGCAGGATTTGCAAAAAATCATATCTTGCCAATGGTGCGAAAGAAAAAATTGAAGAAAAAAACGCCGAAGTTAATCCTAACCTACATATAAAATTTTCGGAAAAAACGAAGACGCAGTTTGAAAATATTGGTCGATTTGCGATGCAGTCACCGACATCTACCTGGCCACACACATATATATGTGTCTTTCGCGTTAAGTCGCACGCGCGTGTGTATTTATTGTATTCTCTTGATTTAGAAGACGCTTTTTTTTAATTAAAAGCTGTCCTATATACGTACCATCCGAACGAATATTGAAATGATATGTTGATAATTTCCGATCAAAAAGTCACAGGAATGATAAGGAAATATCGGAATTCCCCGAAAATCGGCAGTGAAATTTTCAGCGAGTTTCTACGTGTGGATGTGAATAGGGCTTCCTCCCTGGCCGTCTCTCTTGTTTGAGGATGTGTGGGTGGATGAGTGTCTGTTAGTGGATGGGTGCGTGAGTGTGTATTAGTGGGTGGGTGCATGAGTGGCTCGTTGAGTGAGTGTAAGTGGGTGGGTCGGTGAATGTATATGAGTAGGTGGGTGGGTGGATGAGTATGTGTGAGGTGGTGAGTGTGTGGTTGGGTGTGTCAGTGGATGGGTGAGTGCCTCTGGTTAAATGGGTGGGGGAGTGGGTAAATACAATTTTAACTAGTGGGATGACTGTGTGTGTCTCTCCGTCGAATATTGAAATGTTGGGAATTTCCGATAAGGAAGTCACAGGAATGATAGGGAAATATTGGAATGACCCCGAGAATCAACGCTGAGATTTTCAGAGAGTTTGTAGGTGTGTATGTAAACGGGGGCCTCTCTCTCGGTACGTAAGTAACACGCACGCACGCTTCTTACCTGCTACCTTGAGCACATATTTTCACTGTTTCTCGCCTCCGGGCGGTTTTTGTTTTAGATACGTTGCATGCGCTTCTTTGCAACCGATCGCTGGATACATAATTACTGGCTATTGGTTGCTTCATGGATTGGATACACCTGTTTGGAGTTTTGCAAATTTTGGTTGTTGTGCAACATAACCTCCATTTTTGCCTCTTCTTGTCTCTCTCTATTCACCTGTCATTTCTGCGATGAGTCTTTTACACTTTTCGACATCTGTAACGACGTGAGTAACTACTTTCTCTCTCCTATGATCCGGAACTGCTTTACCATTAGTGCTGTCTGACTATCACTAACGCCACCACCAGGTGTCCTGCTTTATCGACCGCCAGTAATTTACCCACTGTGTGATCGTCCTTATCTTCAGTATACACCTTCAATAGAGCATTTACTCTTCTGTTCTCTCCTTTTCTTCATTTTGTAAAATGAACACAAAGGACAAGGACTCGTCCATGGGCAAAATTTGCTTCAGCTGTCGCAAGGAGACTGCTGGTAAATTACAACATTGTGGCGCCTGCCGCAAGCATTTTCACCTAGCCTGTTCCAAATTTAGCACGTATTTCACAGGGAATGGCCCTGTGCAGGTTTGTCGACTGTGTCAGGTTGAAGCAAACTCACCAATCTCTGGTAGAACAAGAGCTGGCTCAGCCTGCTCTACTCCTCCGCTACACAGTTCTGTGAGCTCAGCCCCGGTATTCCGTGGTCTTCACATCGGTCTAAAGACGTCAGGTTCTTCATCTCCAGCGGGTTCCACACCCCCAACATCTTCAACTCCTTCTACAGAAACCTTAGCAGTCATTCTTGCTAAACTCGAGTCCATGGATCAACGTCCAGGATGGCAACTCAGCAGTCAGAGGTAATCGCTCAACTGGTTGTCCTAGATAAGCTACCTGCCTTGATTCAGAGAGTGGGGGTGATTGAGGCATATGTGGTGTCACTGGGGGAACGGCTTAATGAACTGCAGAGTGAACAGCGCGAACTACGCACTTCTATTGATAGCATTGGTACTTCAGGAGATTCTGCTGGTGTACCAGTGGCTATTGCTACTATAGTAAACGCAGTTGAAGCATCTGTGAAAGAGTTTGCTCTATAAGCCGAATCAATGCTGAGAGGGCAAGATTAGCCCCCGACATACTGCTGCCTGGTATTTATTTACCAGACAAAGTTGATAGCAGGCGACTATCGTTTGCTGTATTGCAAGCCATTTACCCGCCTATAGAACTAGGCCATGTAATGAATGTTCGGCTTTTTCACTCGAAAGTGTCTCCACGTAACGCTGCCAATAGCTCCAAGTCTCAATCGCCAACAACTGTGGTTGGGACTGATGGTAAGCCTCAATCTCTGTTGGTGACATTGGCATCAGGTGAACTAGCACGCAATGTTATCATTGCCAAGGCTAACCACGGCAAGCTACACTCTTCGGCGTTGGATCATGATCTGGTGCTGGCCTCTGGTGCTACTCTTCCTGTACAGCCATCGCTCATTAATGTAAATGAGTTTCTACCCTCAGACCTCTACAAGCATCGGCGTGCGGTTAAGGACGCAACCAAAACCCATGGTTTCTCCACTTTTATCCGTGACGGAGAGGCCTTTGTCAGGAAAAGGAAAAAAAGCAGCGCCTCTAGAATCTCTTCTATGGAAGATCTAAAAAACTTCTTGGAGGGCGTCCAATAAACTCCTCTTCTACTGTACTATCCTCTTCATTCATTCTTTCCCACTTTTCATCTACCCCTCTTTCTTCATCACCGATTAGTATATCCTCTCAGTCCCAGTCTTATTCATCCCCTGATCATAATCCCACCCTATCCTCTCTTGCATGTGATGGGCTGCGTGTTTGCCATCTCAATGTGAACTCTCTCAGAGCGCACATTGAAAGGGTTAGGCTCTTCCTCGAATCTCGTCTTCCATTCCATGTAATTGCTACGTCAGAAACGAACCTTGGCTCCTGTATTGATGATGACGTTGCTTCTCTCGACAGATATAGGCTCTTCAGACGTGATCGCAATACGCGAGGTGGTGGCGTTGCACTGTTCATCAACAACTGTTTCCGTGTGAAAGTTCTTGCTTCTTCGTCACATGTATGGACGAAAAAGCCTGGCTTTCCTGAATATATTTTTTGTGAGATCACTTGCCACGGGGTTTTCCCCATTTTTGTTGGTGCAGTGTATCGCCCGCCACATGTGCCTTTTTATGAGGGCTCTGATTTCATTGCGTGCTTACAGCTGCATCTCCACGAATACAGCTCCAAGGTTATTCTTGGGGATTTTAAGGCGGACCAATCATCTGCATCTAATGCTGATGCAGTGGTGGTGCGGGCGATCTACTCCGACAACTGTCTACAACTGGTACCACATAGCCCCACCCATCACACACATAGCTGGGATAGTTGGCTTGATTTATGCTTGATAGACAACGAGAACACCTTACTGTCTCATTGGAAAACTGAGATACCTTTTGTGGATGGGCATGATTTCATTACAGCTACGCTGAGGGCTACGTTTCCTTCTTTGCCACTTGCCAATGATATCACCTATGGCGATTTTTCGTCTTTAAATGTAGATAGACTAAATTCTCAGCTGTTGTCCTCTGATTGGTCTATTTTTGATGACCAATCATCACTGGATGACATGGTTCACTGTCTCTGTACTAATCTTGCATCTGCGATTGACATTGCTGCGCCGGCTAAAACTGTGAAGAAGTCTACTAAACGTAAACCATGATTCACAGGGCGTATTCTAGCTCTTGTTGCAACTCGGGATCGCCTTTATAGAGCATACAAGAGTATACGCTCTCGTAGGGCACTACTGGAGTATCGCGCTGCTCGTGACATTGCTCATGGTGCTGTTAAGGGTGCGCGTCAAGCGTTCTTTCAACAAAGGCTTCATTCTCCCTCCAATCCTCCTCCGATTTGGAAGGAACTGCAGCGCTTAGGCGTGGTTTTCGTCAACAGAGAGGAGAATAACTTTAACCCTGAAGTCCTTAATACTGCATTTTGCTGGTGTGTCCTTTGACCCTGCTGAAGCGTCTGTGAATCTTTTCCTGGATTCTTTAATAGATTCGGCAAATGCTGCTGATCTGGGATTTGCTTTTAGACCGTCCTCTGCTGATGAAGTACTAAATGCTGTCAACCATTTTTCTACAGAGGCAAAAGGGGCTGATAGCATTCCCAGGTCGGTAGTTGCTGCTGCTCTACCTTTTCTACTTCCTCTCCTGCTCAAACTCTTCAACAAGTCTCTCGTTATGTCCTCCTTTCCATCCGAATGGAAGGGGTCTCTTATTGTAGCTCTTGGCAAGGTGAAAAATCCTACATCGGTGAATGATTATAGGCCAATTGCTTTGCTCTGCTTTCTGTCTAAGGTATTGGAAAAGCTGGGCTCTAATCAGATATTCGTCTTCCTTGCTGAGCCTTGTATATTGGACCCTTTTCAGACCGGTTTTCGTCCTTCGAACAGCACGCAAACAGCTTTGCTGAGGTTGGGGAATAATGTTCGCGCTGGCATCGATCGGCGCCAGTTAACGATGCTTCTTCTATTTGACTTCAGCAAGGCGTTTGATTCCGTACGTCATGTGCTGCTCCTCGGCAAACTGCAGAAATATGGGTTTGCGTTTTCGGCAATCAAATGGATTGCCTCCTATCTAGGTGGACGCTCGCAAATCACGCTGGGGGGCTCCACGGCAGCGAAATCTTCTTCCTCTCATCCTTTGAACCGCGGGGTGCCCCAGGGGTCTGTTCTTGGCCCTCTGCTGTTCCTCCTGTTCATCAATGATGTCTGCGAGTGCATCGCGCAGGATGTTCAGCACCTGATTTATACTGATGACCTGCAAGTCTATCTTCGCTTCTCCTGTGAAGTGCTAGAGACTGCAACCAGCAGAATGAGCGTTGTCGGCAATGCTATATTGGACTGGGCTGTCTGTAATCGCCTAAAGCTGAATGTTGCCAAGACAAAGGCAATCATCTTTGGGTCTCAATTTTTCGTAAATGACATCTACTCCTTGCCCAATCTGTCCATTGGCGTTGGTGATTACTCTGTTCCCTTCGATTCTTCTGTACGAAGTCTTGGTGTGATCCTGGATAGCAAACTCTCTTGGCGGCAACACATTACGAGTGTCGCTCGACGTGTCCACTCAGTGATGTATCGTCTACGCTTTTTCAGAGCTAGCACCACTCTTGGCTTACGCAAACACCTGGTTGATTACTGCTGTCTTGTGTATGGTGGTCTGTCTGATGAGCTTTCGGTCAAGATCCAGCGTCTTATCAATATGGGAGTTAGATACGTTTTTGGAGCCAGGAGGGACGAGCACATCACCCCCTTGCGTATGCAGCTGGGTTGGCTATCGTGTGAGGGGCGCAGAACTTACTTCCTAGCGTGCCTCACGTATAATATTATAAATCTCGGAAAACCGAGCTATCTTGCTGATCTTTTTGTGGCTAATCAATCTGTGCTTCCGGCCAGGGGTGAGGTGATTCCATTGCACATCAAGCCCTTCAGGACTGAAACTCTCCGCAGGTTCTTTCATATATCTGCTGCTTATTTCTGGAATGTCCTCCCCTCCTCTATTCGTAATCTCCTTTTTCTCGAGACTTTCAAGCCTGGAGTTCGTGAGTACATTAGTTTGAATACCTAACTGCCCCTCCAGTACCCCGTACCCTGTCCACTCTAAACATCTGTGGCGACCGATTCATCCCACATTTGAAAGTACGCGCGTTTATAAGTCGCGTAACTCCGACTCTATTCGAGAATTTCCGTTCGATCGGAAGGTCCCAGTAATCCTCGGCAATCCCCGGTTACCCACGCCCGTTCGGCAGTTCTCGGGTAGACCCGAACACACCCGAGGTGCCACCTAACCTCCCTGATCTCACGCTCATTCATAGAAGAGTCTTTTAGCGAGTAGCACGTTCCAGAGCAGTTAACCAACAAGTAATCCAAATAAATCGTACTAAAATTAAATGTGTGGAATTCGAATCTTGATATAAATAGACCTACTCCATACATCCACTTATGCTTTCTCTCTTTTACTTCACTTCTGCGCTCACCCTCCCGCTCCATCTTTTGCTTTTTCTTTTTCTTCCTATCAGAAGCCCTCTCTCCATGGATATATCTCCCTATACATATATATATGTATCTCTTTATATGCTTCTCTGAGTATTGCTCTTACCATCTCTTAGTAGTGTTACTTACACGACCGCATATTTTTATTATCTACTTTTATTTTTTATACTATGTTTTTTCTGCTAAAATGACTAAGTCATAAGATTTTGTACAACATAATGTACAGTGAATAAAACTCAAATCAATCAATCAATCAATCTGTCCGTCTCTCTTGTTTGAGGAGCTGTGGGTCGATGAGTGTGTGTTAGTGGGTGAGTGTGTGTCAGTGGGTGGGTGGGTGAGTGTGTACGACTGGGCGGGTGGTTCGGTGTGTACAATTTTAGCTCGTGGGATCAGAGTGTGTGTGTCCTTGTTGGGAGCACAAGCAAAACTTCCCGATTCGTAACTTCCGTTTGCCAGTTCGTGATTTTTCGACACATGAATTAAATATGCCCGTCCGGGTTAAACCTTCGATGTCAGGGTTTGCAAAAAAAATTAATATCTTGTCAATAGTGTGAAAAAAAACGTAGAAGTTAATCCTAACCAAGATATAAAATTTTCGGAAAAAACGAAAATGCAGTTTGAAAATATTGGTCGAGATGGGATGAAATCGGCCATATATACCTGGCCATATACATATAATATATATATATATATATATATCTTTCCCGTCAAGCCGCACGCGCGTGTTTATTTATTTTTGTCTCCGTCTCGCATCTGCAGTCCAACTATCGAGCATTCCTTCAGTAGGCCGTATTGGACACCCGTCCAGCGATCGACGGGCACTTTCGCCGTTTAGGTTATCGCATTTCTAAACACAGCGTAAATCTCCAGAGACAGACCACGCCTATGATGGAGCCCCCCCCCCCCCTCCCTGCACGGGTTATGTTCCCGCCAGCCTAACAGGGATCACAGTGATTAATCGTCGTATATTGGAGAAGAATGAATTAAGTTTTTAACTTCCCGATCTAGGGAAATTATTGTAATGACCCCGAAAATGAAAAGTGTCAGATCGATTAAATTTTCACATCGTCCCGACACGATTTCAGAGTTGTGGTCGTATTTATATATATATATGTGTGGGTGTGTGTGTGTGTGTGTGTGTGTGTGTGCGTCTGTGTGTGTGTGTGGACAAAAACTTTGTTTAACGTTTCCGAAGTAATCACCGTAGCGATTTACATATTTTTTTTTTTTTTTTATCGACGCGACTTACTGTTCTCCAGGTCTGAAAGGAGGGATTTTTCCAGAAAACGATTCGTTCAATTGTTATTAACAAGTTCAATTGTTTATATCGCTCTATCGCAAGAACGGATCGAGATACGAAACAAAGGGTGTAATGCAAGTCGTTTCACACGTGAAAATACACATTTGACGTTCCATGACTTTTTTGCCAATACGCATCGTTAAGTGTTCTTAACAAATTGTATTGTTTATGTAACTACTTCATACTACGAATTATATTTTTTTTTTATATTTGGAAATTTCGGAAACTTTATAAAGTCCATAATTGAAGACATAGACGGAAATTGTGGATATAATATATACGGCGGAACGATCGAGAAGTTATTGGTTCGACCCGTAGAGGGTCATACCCACATCCCGTTCATTTTTTAATTGAAACTTCTTATGGGATTATTTGAAGGCATTACGCTGTCCGGACACTAACGGGGGGCGAGGGCCATGATCGACTGCGGAGGTGAGGGTGAGGTTCGACTGCGGTGGTTGGGCGTTGGTCGACTGCGTGCGTTGGGGGGGGGGGGGGGGATAGTTCAGGACATATCACTGGGTAACAATGTCAATTGTGTATATCACTCTGTTGCGGGAACGGTTAAACATAGGAGAAAAAGTTTATGACGAATGTTATTCCTTATCCAAAAAAAAACTGGTGTGTCAGACCGACACGCGATATCAGTGAAACTTATGGTAGTTTCTAAGCCTGGTCACTCAGGTTCTACATGTTGTTTTTTGAATCCATTGCAAAGAGCAACCTTTCACACCTCTGCTCAATTTTTTTGAGAATTTTTTGCCTATTACTTGAAAAGATATCAGTACATAAAGAAGTACATGATTAGAGGGGAGCGGAGCGAGCATCGCGATTTTTCATCGCAAGTTACTTGCTTATAAAAACGTGTGACGTTCGACCTCCTGAAAAAATATACCACCAGGATTAACAATTTTTTATCACCGTCTCATTGAAAAATTGGCTGAATTTGCGTAGGAATTAGTTATGAAAAACGTTCGCGAATGTTTGTCGAATCGTTTTCTCACTAATTGTGGCTTGTCCAAAAAATGGCGCCCCACGAGAAATTCCCGGAGAATTTGAGAAGTGGCATGGCGGCTCACGGCTGTCAAATCGGTGCGCGTTGTGGGATGCGAAGTTTGAGGTAACAACGAGGTTGCACTGTTGTAATTTTCCAAACCATCAAGAGTTTTTGTACGTCGGTCAAGCTGGGTTTTTTTAATAAACGCTCCATTCAATCTAAATCTTTCCGCGTGTTGCGCCATTGTGGAGGTTATGTATTCATAAATATCGCGATGTTCGCGCGTTATGTTGATTGGCTCAGTGACAACTAGAGTTTTCAAAATACTTTCCACATCAACAATTCATAATGAAAACATTTTGGATAAGAGCGCAAATGTATCGTCACATTCGCCACATTATTTTTTCAATTAATTTGATGGTTCGAAAACGTATTTCGCAGCAAAAAAATCTTAAATCATGAACCTGAGTTGAGAGGCCTACTTCCGGAGCAAGGCTTAGAAACCTTAATGGTTATATTCGAATGCAATACACACAATACACAAATACGCAAACAATCGTGGCTATCACATTATTTACTACGCAACAGGCAGTGTTGAGCGATCGGCACACTGCCTGGCCCAAACAGTGGGGAGCACTGATCTCTATGTATCTATAGAGATGAGTGGTGGGGAGCAACAGCGCCCCACTTTGTTTCGTCACCGAAAAGGTTGCCGATCCAGAGTTTAAGACCCCCATATAAGAAGTTTCACTTCAGCAATCCATATATAATTTCTATTCATAAGCTCCTCCTGTAATACCAATGTTTAGCCTTCTACAGTTTCATCGTTTTTCCCGAAAGTATTATTTCAAATGGATAAGGAAAAATTGATATTCCTCATCTGAAGTTTTACTTCTCTGGCGCGTCAGAAACTACACGCTAATTTGTTGTAACGTCACGTAGATCCTTTGTGACGTGACGTGTGTCTTTTGTAAGGTCACATATGTCTGCTGTAACGTCATACAGGGATTGTTAACATCATATGACTCGTACGTACTTTCATGCGTCTTGTATAACGTGACGCGTGTCTTTTGTGAGCTGATAGGTCGATTTTGTGACGTTTTATGACAATTGTCCACAGAAGAATAAAACATGGAGATTTTGCCAGGGAAACAGCAAAATACAGCAAGGTATTTTTACGAAGGATATGGTTACTATTTAGACATTCGTGGACATGGAACCACATTCAGGTGCAGCATGAAGAACAGGCAGCAATGCAAAGCTGTGGCATACGTAAACGACCTCACCGATTCACAGAATCAGCCTGTAACGGTGGTAGGAACTCATTACCATCCACAAGACCTGCTGCTACTCATAGGAGAGAAATTTGATGCCGAAATAGCAGAGGTAAAGCAGAGTAAGTTACAGTTTTCTAGAAAGTTCTTAGGTACGGTTCAATTCGAAAGAGCAAATTATACAGGGTGTCCCACCACTGGTGACTTTAATTTTGAGGGTGAATAGGAGATGAAATTTGGACTCGGAAGTTCCCCTTCCACTTTGCTGTCAGACGGACCCCCTATTTAATTTTTAACTTCCCAATCTAAGGAAGTTATTGTAATCACAACGAAAATTGAAAATTGGATTTCCACCATATCTCCACGTTTCAAAGTCTCCCCAATCGTTCTGGACAATTTCTGAAAAAAATGTGTGTATGTATGTGTGTGTGTGTTCGTACGTATGTGCCCCAATTTTCCGATCACGATTTCTTGAAAACTAATGGTCCGATTCAATTATTTTATTTTTATCGATGAGTCTTCGTGTAACTTGATGCTGATTAGATTCTGGAAGCAATCCATTCAGCAGTCTTCAAGAATTTCCCGAACATCGTAAGGCCAAAAACTGCAATTCGGATTAATCAACGGTCATCCATAAACCATTAGAGTTAGCGCGACATTTATATAAGAAAAGTTATTCCTCATATAAAAATACACATTTTATGTAGAATAACTTTTTTCATAATGTTCATAATTAAGGAGGCATGGCCGTCTCACTGCCAATCAAGTAACGCCCATAAGTTGCATGCTCATGCTCACCATGGATGTACTCAAATATTCATCATTACCTGCTTCATCAATGATTCAGTTTAGAATTCTTAAATCTACAAGTTTCCAGTATAACACTACTAATCAACCGGGGTATATTGGAGAAGAATAAATTTAGTACGCTGTGCTGAAATACCAAATCGGAAAGTTTTGTTTGTGCCCCGTATGGATCACACATATTTGTGCACCACTAGTTGAAGTAACTAGTTGAAAAATGGTCTTTCGTGATTTTTTTTTCTTAGGGAAAAGTCACGGGTAAAGTTCAGGGGAAAGTAGGTATTCAGTTCTACGCATAGGTTCACGAACTGTTCCAAGGGGATTTGCCAGTTCCGTAACGGCTCCAGAAAGCCTTTTGAGTTCATAAACGGTTCCGGTACGCGGTCAATTATAACAATTGTTCTAACTGACTATGCTGGTTCCAGAACTGTTGCGGTCGTTCTTTCACGCTCAGGGGCATTTCCAAGTACACGGTCGTTTCTGGTGGGTGGTCCAGGATCAGACCCATGTTCCAGGCAATTATGCCGGTTCCAGAACTGTTCCGGTCACTATTTCACGTTCAAAAACGGTTCCAAGTACACCGTCTTTTCTGGCCGCTGTTCTAGGATCAGGCCCAGGTTACAGGCAATCATGTGGGTTCCAGAACTGTTCCGGTCGCTATTTCACGTTCAAAGACGGTTCCAACTACACGGTCGTTTTTGGCGGCTGTTCCAGGATCAGACCCATGTTCCAGGCAATCATGCGGGTTCCAGAACTGGTCGCTATTTCACGTTCAGGAGCGGTTCCGAGTGCGCGGTCGTTTCTGGCAGCTGTTCCAGGAACAGACCCATGTTCCAGGCAATCATGCCGGTTCCAGAACTGTTCCGGTTGCTATTTTACGTTCAGAGACTGTTGCACGTACACGGTCGTTTCTGGCAGCTGTTCCAGAAACAGGCCCATGTTCCAGGCAATCATGCCGGTTCAGTTCTGGAACCGGGATGGTTGCCTGGAATATGGGTCTGTTCCGGAAATAATTGGCAGAAACGACCGCGGACTTGGAACCGTCCCTGAACGTGAAAGAGCGACCGGAGCCAGCATAGTCAGCTAGAACAATTGTTATAACTCACCGCATACCCGGAACCGTTTATGAACTCAAAAAGGTTTCTGAAGGCGTTACGGAACTTCCAATTTCCCTTAGAACAGTTCGTGAACCTATGCATAGAACTGCACAAGTACCTTACCATGAATTTACCCCTGACTTTTCCCTGGAAAAAAAATCACAAAAGACCATTCCGTGACAGTGATGAAAGTGATGAAGATTCCCCAAATTTAATTGACAATGATGGAAACTGTTCACAGTGAAATATTTGTGTTGACAAAATGAATAATTTTGTTTCTAAAGACTTTTTGTTTTCGCAGTGCGCAGCCCCCCCCCCCAACCCCGTCCCCTCCTTACCCCATCTCTATAGGGCCCACGTAATAAAAAGTAGTATGTGCAATTCGGGCGATAGCATTCGTTTGCGAGTCGTGTGAAGTTTACAGCACTCGGTATGACAAGTGAGAACCGAGGCTCGCCTTCGGCGTAATTTTCAGGGTCACAGAGCTTTTTTTTCACTGCACGTGTCAATTTTTCGCTAATGTTCTCACTGCACCCACAATTCGGCTCGAAGGACCATGTTTGGGGAGGGACTGGAATCTAGGGGGTTGTAGTTTTTCGCGGTGAATTTGGTGATATATTAAAAAATGAACAACAGGCAGTTAAGTGTCGCTGAGTTTATTCCACCGACTTGGATATCGTCGATGGCACCTGTGTCTTCGCTCAACAGATAAATAAAATAACTCCTTCACTTCCACTTATACTATAATTTACACTAGTTGATAATTGACTTTAATTAATTAGTAATGAATAATTAGATGATTTACTCAAGGTTGTTCAACTCAGGATAGAGTGATACAGCTGATTTTACACACGTCTGTTAACACGGACAAACGTTGACTTTAACAGAAAACGGGGGTGATAATTGTCTCTAGATGAATTGCAATGGATAATTTTCTTAATTACTGGAGATGATTAACTCGATAAAGATTCTGATTGTTGAGAAACACGTGTTGCCCGGATAACTTGAACTTGAACTCTAACTTGTACGTTATGGTGGTTTGGGGGGGGGGGGGGGTCCTCGCAGCTGCCCAAAATGCCGATTGGTTCCGAATTCGATCGGAGTTGACGGACCATCCATATTGGATCATCTCTACTTCGAACAAGACAAACACCTCAAACAAAACGAATTCGTGGTTCGGAAGCTACTGTTCAGATGTTTGGGGAAACACAGCATGCCGTTAGCGAGACTTCCAATTTCAGATAAAACCCGGCAGTTTTTCGGCAAATTTGGGTTCCATGAATATATGGGTGAAATATGTCTAACTGATGCGCCTTTTTCTTCGGGAACAGTCTTAATACAATTGACAAAATTATGCAGCTGCGCGGTTACATGTAGGAACTGACCATGGGAATCAATTTCTACGTGATAACACCGTATACTTTTTGAATTCGTAGTTTACCAATTCGACGAACGATATGCATTGCGGATCGAGAATACTCCAAGAGAGGATCATGGATGGCAGTGATAATGGACCTAATAGTGTGGATTGCTGAGCAAAATGAATAATGCATTTTTTGGCAGGTGGACTCAGCGAAAACCAACTTTCCTGCAGACGGAGGCGACGCGTCCATGAAAGTAAGGGTTCGAGTAATAACGAGAATTATGAATGATTCAATTCATTCATTCGTCTGTATTGCAGTAATCGACAACTCATGCCGGAGCGTGCACCTACAAATATGGACGAACCCGCTCCCGTGGCCAGGTCAGGAGGTCGTCCACGAGGGCGTGCTACTGTGGCTGCAGAGAACGTGCGGAGACCTCCTGGTCGCCCACGGCGAAATGGCAATGGACCCGTACCCCCCCAGTACACCGCGAGCATCTCGTCGCCTGACTCGTCAGCGTCTAGCCGAGCAAGAGCTGCAGGGGGAACCCGTGAAGGGCGTGATCAATGCAGCAGTGCCCATAATCGATGCAGTGGAGCCTATAATCGATGCAGTGGAGCCCATAATCGAAGCAGTGGAACCCATAATCCATGCACTCGAGCCCATAATCGATGCACTCGAGCCCATAATCGATGCAGTGGGGCCCATAATCAATGCAGTAGAACCCATCAGAGATGATATAGGAGAGCCGGTGAGGGTTAATCTGGAAGAGCCTACGCCACAAGAACCTCGGAACGATTCGGAGTCCAGAGACACTGTCTCAGTGCCAACACAGCCCGAAGCTTTTCAGGTATAAATCTGATCTGTCTGAGATGTGTTCAACCCTTACATATTTCAATCATCATACTGCTTCAGTGTGTAGTGCTATGGTTATGTCTATACAGCTAATAGAGAACCAAAGTGAGCCTAGGGAGATTACAACCCATCTGGAGACTCTTGAGAGAGCTGCCGTTGAGCCACCAACGAAGAAGCGAAAAACTCATCGCGCAGGACAAAGTAACCGATATTATAAACCTGTCATTAACCTATATTCACCATGTACGCCTTTTTGAACGTGGCGCTGAAGCAATGGGTTTTTAGTAGAAATTGTCCCTCTCAAATGGCAAAAGCCTAGTAATTTGTGGGTCAAGTCAGCCATTTTTGCATGTATCAGCGCAGTGTCTTGCTTTTCGTACATCGTGAATATACCTATATGAACAAAATTGCTGAATCGTCTACGAAGACATATGTAAGTAAAGAAGGTAATCATTTTAACATTCAAGTCCCTATCCTTCGTGACACCTTAGCAGATAATAGGTAATATTCATATGGATTGTCTAAGTGGAAGCTACGTAATTGTACTCTGTTTCAATGATTTATATTCATTTCAGCAATGGACTCTACGCTTTAGAGATCGACTTGTCCCTATGTCACTTGGTCTTGTAAGAACTTCGTAGTATTCAGCCAGCGCCTGATAAATGCACATATCGAACGTAGCGTGACTACGAATTCAATTCAATAGACCTCGTAATGATGTTGATTCCTATTATAATTTGGTGAACTCATTTTTTCAACATGACTGTTGATATTATGGAAAATATTGTGGTAACGGCCACTACACTTCATACAATCATAGGAGTGGTAGAGTCTTGATATCCGACACAATCTGGATTGTCATCGAATGAATAAGCACGCATAAGGAAAGTCGCAGGTGACTCTTTCTTACTGATTTAATTAGCCCGAAATAGTCCGTATAGAACTGTAAGAATTATTTTCAGCTATTCTGATTTCCTTCATCATTATTAACTCAATTTTAGAAGTATTCATAGCATCAGCTAATACGGTTCATATTGACAACTGAAATTTATGCTCATTTGCGCGATCGTTAGTTCGTTCGTCCATCGGATCAGCTGCGCATAGTGTTCTTTCTGCTGTAAACTCACGGTTGATCTAAGCTGCATGGTCAACTCAATTTGAACAGCATTCATAAGCAAAGTCACTACCCGGACCATTGAAAACATAAATTCATGCTTATACCTGCAATCATTCGAGAAGATTCGGTGCAGGGTACTGCATCGATTCTAATCCATGAGGTCACGTGTAGCGAAATTCAACCATGATGTTTGTCTACGAGAGGCAAGTGTGCGACTCTGCATTACCTTTCTTGGACTCTCTGAATGGGTGAAAACATGAGTTTTGTTGTTTACATCGACTCGCTCGTAACAAATACTATTACGGGGAATTTATGCTTCCAATAGAAAATGGACTGTTTCATATCAAATTGAGGGGACTACAATAGGAGCATCACTTTAATTTATACGGGATTCATAGTAAGTCACGAAAGGCAAAAATGGACAAAATCACGCTGCAGAAATTCCTTATACGTGCAGTCAACTACGTTGAGTGACAAGATACGACCACTTAAGGGATGAAATGATGAGCAATATTTTGCTCTGTTTCAGTATGTACTTAGGTTTCAAAGAATCTATATCGATACAGAAAAAACACTCCAGCTATACAGCAAAACGTGTAACGGAATGTAGCAATTGGCGCGTTGCGCTCACACGCGTTTGCTAGTGAGTCCATAATCCTCAATGGAACTTCTGATACTACTTCTTTATCCCATTACTACAATCTTGGTCGTTGTATTACCCAAGTTTGTTCTCTAGTTAGTGATCATCTTTTTTGCTCTAGTGTTCACACTTGATCATAGTTCACCATCTCCCCGTTCCTCCAGATTATTTATTTACCAATCTAGTTCTGATATTTCTGGTAAATAACTTTCAGATAAACTAATCTTGTGTTGACTACTATCAGTTTTACTGTTCCGTATCACCAAAGCCAAAGTATTGAATACTCATGTAATCTTCCTTCGTGACATTTACATTAATTGTATCTTTTCTTCCAATACAGAATGCTGCTTGTGTGAGTGTTGGAAGGGCGTTCAGAAGTTAAGGCCTTGTGGACATCGGATATGTGTTTCGTGTATTCGTCAGCTGATGACTAGACGATGCCCCTTGTGCAGGGCGTACATTGATTCATATTTACCTCCACACCGGATGGCCTGGAATGCGGGCATTGCGGCTGACGTTGAGATGGATTGGCATCGCCAATTATTATTAGAAATGATCGGATTCTTCTCCTGTGTTGTAATGATCTGATTTTTTTTCTGTGTTTTAATGTTCTGATTTTTTCTCTGTTTTAATGGTCTGATTGTTGTTTCTATTTTCCTTTCATTTATAATGAGTTCTTTTTGAATTTTATCATCTTCATATTACCTTGTCAATTTCATTCATTAAATACATTTAAGGACGCTGCCAATATTTATGCCTTTCTTTATTGGCGAATTGCGACCATTCGATAGCACTATGAATAGTCCACAGAAGAAGCCCAATCCGATGCAAAAGAAAATCAAGTGTGCATTGGGTTATTGGAATTTCGTATTCATTTTTGTGTTCTCAAGCCTCAATCCAGCCCATATAATCACTCACTGGTTAATTTAGTGGACTGTATTGAGACATCGTCGGAGCTTTTCGGAGAGTAAGTGAAAACTCAGAAATTTTTTTAGAAATACGTCCCTGCTGGAAATGGGGTGGTCAGATTTAAGTCGGAAAATGTCATATTATAACAAATTTGACAGAAATTGACATATTCTGACGTATTACAGCATAATATGACAAATTATGTCGGCATATGTCAAATTGGTAAACTGACATATTATGTCAAAAAATGTGTTATATTCTGACAAATTGCGATACAATATGAGAAATGCTGGAATGACATAATATGACATATTATAGCACAATGTGATAGGTTATGAGGATTTATGTATACCCACAAATTATCCATTCATTACGCGACATGTTTCATCGTAACATTCCAAAAAACTCAAAAATCAAAATTGCCAAACTATTTTTTCGATGTTAATTATGCAAAATGAATGAACTTGTTGAAGAACTGATGACCTAAGTAAGCTACATTTATTAGTTGATTGCACGGAAAACGTCATGGAAATTTCATCCTAAGATTTCAAAAAACTCTAGAATTGCAAAAAAATTGATTTCTGTCACCAAATTGAAAGAAACATTGGTGTTGATTTGATCGTTTAAAAGACATATCGCTACGCGTATGTTTTAAATGTTAACAGAGACACTCAGCGCCCTACGTTACTAGAGCGGAGCAAACCACCAAGAGCCGAGCTCCGGTAGGTGTCGTATACTTTCTACATCTGAAATTTCTTCTTCTAATTGTAAAGTGGTTCATTTTTCGATTCGACAATATCGTTTCTAGGTCTTTTAACAAATTATGACACAATATGACAAATGCTAGAATAACATATTATATAAATTTCTCATATTATATATGAATTTCAGGCAGATTATGTCCATTCCGGACATTATTTGTCACTTTTTGACATTATATTCAATGTTTACACCCACGGCTATTTTCCCACACGATTGAAGCTGCATAAATGCTCGACTAAGAGTGCGTCCACATATACCCGTCATGATTTCATAGTCACATAGCGGATTGCAGGTAACAATGCCGACGACCGCGACTCAATCTAGCAATGCGAGTAGAATATATTGTTTACAAATACACCAAATTGAAACGACACCCTGCCTGTTTGTCATACCAGACTATGTGCACAACGTTATGTGCCAAATACTACGGGCACATCCATATTTGTGTACAATGATAAGTAGTATGTGCATAATATTTACGGAAATTGTATTTTTCCATCCACCGTGCACATATTTGATGCACATCACATTCCATGTGCATAATTTAATGATGCAAAATTTCGTGGATAGTTTCATGCTTTGCTTTTCCTTATTCGACATTCCATTGGAAGCATTCTTCTTTGATATCACACTTCTCCCATCCCATCGTCTAATTCTTCTTCAGAACCATCCTCATTTGGAATCTCACCTACTCTCCCCTACACACTTGTAACTTTCATCCTCTGCCAAACATTCTCACAGTATATGTGCCCATGTTCTGTAACAACATGACTTAAAATTCCCGCTCTCATAGTCAACATCAGGAACGATAAGAGGCGCTGGTATCATTAGAGCATCCAGACGGGACACCACGAGTGAGTAGATCTCTTGCGTGTTGGCTAGGGAAGCGATCGGTCGTGCTATTCGGTAGTACTTGGTCATTTATACAAGAGCAGTGACATGAATTTGAAATAATTGAATTTCATTTACTTTGATACGTATCATAATTTGCCTTTTTGTTTATAATTATATGTATTTATTTTTTGTGTTTTTGACAAGTTCTTTTTTTATGAAGCGCCGGATTTAACAGTAAGGCGTGGTATGAAGTGTGAATGCGAGGTAAGAGACAAATTTTCATCATTTGCAGTATTATTTAAAATTGAATTATATAGAAAGAGGAAACTTAGATTTGGAATCGCCGAACCGCCGTCATCCAGTCCCTCAATGTAATTGGTAAAACATCCATTAAATTCTATTATTGTCTGAGTAGTGTAGATTCTCATGATTCATTTGTTCAACTCGCCATATTCCTACTTTCTAATATATGATGAAGGTCTGAAAAATAAGGAGACGAGTGTTTTTGCAACGATTGAGTAACTTTGAAAGTACGGCGTCTCTCGGACATTTGAAAGAAGGAATTGTAAAACAAAATTCACAATAGAAATAATAAAAAAAAAAAAAATAAAATAGTACAGTGTCTCTCACAACACCACATCTTCTACATGTCATCATTCATTCATTCATGCCGGGTTTCGTCTCTCTACACAGAAGTAAAGAAGAAGAAATGAAACCAATGATTTAAACAGAACTAAAGTGAAAATATATTTTGTGAAAAATGAAAGTAATGTAAGGTAACACGACTGGTACAGTAAGAATGTTCATAGGCAACTAACTAGCTGGTTTTCTATCCTAGCTGATACAGACATTTTACCTGAAAAAGGTACAAAATATTTCTACAGGTACTGCAATTAACAAAAAAAAGGTCACTGAACATATCTGGTGACCATCTGCGACACATTGCAGAGGTCATAAACATGACCTTATTTACGCAGGTACGGACTAAATTTTCTAATCCTGCGATTATACAAAAACTCACGTTTTCTCAAGAACATTCACAAGCCAATAATCATAAATTCCACTGAAGCTTGTGAATTCCACAATTCATCCATACCCTTTCACCTTTGACACTTTCCCGAATCTTAATCTTGGTATTCTATTCCATCTTGCCTCACCCCATGCATTTTCCAAATTTGATTCATGCCAATCCACAATTGCAAGCCTTGCCGAAGCTCGAAGGGAAAGTGGAATACACTCGAGTAAAGCGCCAAGGTCGCCAAAGTATCCGTTTTCGTAATTCCTTTGAATAGTTTCTATAGACTTAAACTATAGACTAATTGGTGAAACATCCTTTATTTTAAAGAACAGCTACGAATAACGCTAACAATGGTCCGAAATTATTTCGAATGGACCTCAATATTTGAAAAATCGTCATTTGCTATGCGATTCTGCAGAATTTGAAATACAACATTATACAATACAATATTATTCATTTGTTCATCCATTCATTTATCCATTTAGTTATTCAGATACGACACCAACAAAGCTAATTTTGCTAACACGATGCGATTCCTAGAAGACATAGGTAGCATATAGAGTAATGGAGAAAATTGGTTCATGACCTAACAAGCCTAAAATTTGAAAATGGACTGGGGATAATGAAAACGTGTGAGAGTTTAAGTTGTGCCGCCACTTCATGTGAAATGGTTGCGCCGGTCTCGGTGTGCGCGGTAGCCTGCGCATGCGTGGCTTCCTTTTCCTCCGCCTCTAACTCGTGTGTGTGGAAATGGGAAAGCGTTCCCCACTTATGTTACAACCGTGACAGCGTGTACATTAAATTAAGAAGCTCAGAACGAATGAACCACTTTAACCAGTGTCAATTACTCAACACCACTGCTTAGCTATAATAGATCAATTCCATTAAAACGAACTTTTGATTCAATAATACGATGTAGTATTTCCCAACAACAAAAAACGTTTAGCAGTACAGATATCTTAATGATTGATTAATGAGTGCGTACTTACCAGTACTCAAAATAATTAGCACAGCATTCAGAGCCCCCGCCTGGCCCACAATCCACCCAGATCTCAAAAATACAATAACTCCAAAAATATTAATTAAACAAGACGTGAATACACCATCCCATGTTCCAAATAGAACCGGCTGGGATATGAAGAAATTCGATTTCCACCAAGGGTCTGTATTCTGTAAAATAAATCGAAATACTTATTTTTCAGTTAAATTTCCTCCAATCTGCAAAAAACTCTCATAGAAGAAAATCCTAAATTCGCATTGATTATTTTACAGACATGTCAAGAGTAAATAAGTTAAACATTGCACAATATAATCTCCTTAGTCTGAAATACGCCGAGTCTGTGAGCCCATTCATTTTCTCACCTAAGAACCTCCCTTTGTCCCCTTAAAGGATAACGGACCCGGTAACTTATTATCCTGTTTGTAATAACTAAACGCATATAGATGATAACCTCACATCAAGCGTACAGAAGGAATGGTCAACAATCTGGCACAGCGCTGTGCTCCGCTTTCATCCTAAATTACAGTGCTAATGCAAACAAATTATCATAGTACTTTTCGTACCAAGGGCATATAAAACTTTTTTCGCGATTGTGATGTTGCAGTCCGAGGATTGCCTTCACAATCGCCGAAAACATTTTTTTGCCCGAGTAACGAACATTGTTTTTTGACAAGAAGGGCATGGGCGGGTTTTAGCGCATGCGAAGCGTGCGCACTGAGTGTCAAAAAAAGACGTCCCTAATTGACACCCTTAGCTGCATACAATGCGACCAACTATCAACTGCGCTGTACGTTGTGATTCTCACTTGGCGAAAAATACCACCAGATCTTCGTATTAATGACTCAATTTACAGTTTGTCTGAATGTTTGTGTTAAGTCCACAATTTCTCCAGCATATAATGTTCGTACATACGTCAATTCGTACGGGCTAAGCATTAAATAAATCCATTTGAATGTGTCAGTACTTTCGAAATAACGCCATGAATTTTAGAATTGCTGCGAATCTCGAAAATTGAAAAAAAATGAAATACACGAAATCACGGGCAAGGTCAAAAATTGAAGAACGGCGAAAAATTGATATAAATTCATTTCAAAATGTATCGATTTTTGGAACAATTGCTGAACTTTTAGCAGCTTATACAAATTCTCATTTCTTCCATTTTAGAAAAAACACAATTTCAAACAAGTCCAAAGAAAGAAGGATTCCGAAATTAGGAAAATTAGAAATCCCGCCAAAGGGATGACAATCCAACAGATCATGATTTTCATACTTGGAAAAGCTTACGAATGAGATTTTTAGACATTGGGGGAAAATGGTTGAATTGAGGAAGTCAATTCTCTATTCTCGGAAGTTCAGACACCCTCGATTCAAAAGATGACCTCCTGAGAAAAAGTGAACCGAGAGAACAAGCGATGGTAAAGTCAAATAACTAAACTCACATATTCTTGTGCGTACAATTCGTTGGAGCCCGCAGGGTGGATGTCCGTACTGAACCCATGGTAAGTCGAGTTCTCCCGGGTAAAATCACACGGATTTTCATCATTTCTAAGTCCATACCTCGGCCAGTCGACCCCGCGTTCTGGAGCCTCCCCGTTACTGCTTCTACTTCTTTGATTTCCTTCCATGTTGGCAAATCCTGACTATTCGCACAAGGCAACAATTTCATCCACCTAAGCAAATATGAAGTATTATCGTCCAAATTTGGTAGTTTTTCTCAAGACGTCCGTCATTCAGTCCTGGAAAATTCAATGCATTGACCCATGTTCTAGATAGTTAGATGAAACAGAATAAGATAGGGATTAAGGAAGTATTCGACGGTTATGGCCATGGAGGGTAAAGTGCTCAACTTTGAGGGAAGCGAGGAAGATTCTCCTGTAATGGCCTCATATCATAGAACCTGCGCCGTATCAGCATAATAAAACACGAGCACATACAACTAACACTTGAGTTGACTCAATTTTGTTTAAGGGCCAACACCACTGTAACTATGTAGTTTCGAGCGGTTTTTAATGATTTTCTTTTGGAGGGAGGGGCTGGGAATAAATAAATGCAAATTGAGTATGGTTTTAAGTTGTAACGCCTTAATTTTTGGGGGATGAAAATTAGGGGTTAACTCGCACATCTTTCCTCCGCTGTCTCAAAAATTGACACAGAACAGTTGGGCGCTAGTTGATTTTGCAGCAAAACCGGAACCAACAAACCAGGAACAGAACAAAACACAATAAAGCCAACCTTAAAATTAGTCGGGAGAACCTAACCTTAAGGGTCCGAGGAAAGGATGGAAAAAGTCCGCGCTGCTCAGGATGTGGAGTATGGAGAGAGGGCAGGGTGGAGATCGAAAAAGGTTATTGGAAACGTAAAATGGAGTTTTTCAAATAATTTCTCACACAAAGTTAATTTTTTAAATAAGAGGAAGGTCTACTCTGAAACCCCCCCATTTTATACAAGGTTATAGTTCAGTTTTTTATGGTTAATTAATCGACAATACATGAACAAAAAGATTATATACTATACAATCCGCGCAGAAAAACATAAAACCCAGATATCCTGACCCAGGTTGGCCCCATTCATAATTCCGACCCGAAGAGAAAATGCCCAACCTTGAAGCTACGTAAAGCAACCAAGGAAAACGGTTTACGGAATGCCATCGTGACTAGATTTGATTTCATAACCCATTTTAACGACGGGCTGGTGAGAAAAATAATACCAGAAGGCCCAAACCGCGTGAAGTTCCGAAGTGCGAAAAATTAATAATAATCCGGAATTATCCCATAAATCGGCACCTGGTTTCTAGCGGAGTGCAACCGCTATTCGAAAAAGTATTAAGTAAACAAAACTCGTCTTGCTATTTTCTTTTTTTTTGTTGGAAAAAGAGCAATCGAAAAAGAAAAAAATTCCTAAATGTCGCCAAAAGGGCCTTCACGGCATTAACTTTTAGTCGGCGATATGCAACCGCAATTCTCAATAATGGTTTTGTATTTCGGCATAATTTTTCGGCGGAATATAACCGCAAATTTCCTTGAGAAAAGAGAAGTTCGACATATGTAAAAATCAAAAGGAAAAGGAAATAATTAGGTTTATTTTTGCATTGTTCCCGGCGGAGAATAACCGCAATTTCATAGATAGCGGAAAAGTGACGTATTTTAAGAAATTCAAACAAGCCGGCGGTCCTCGGGTCCCCCATTCGACTGTGTCAAATATGTCACTGTTTTTGTTCATTTCACCCTTTTCATTGATGGTAAGCTTCCGAATGGTCCGATTGCACACGAAATTAAAATGTTCCAGTATTGACTCAATGTTGTTCAACCAGTTCATAGATCTCGTGAAGGCTCATATTTTGGAAATGAAATGGGATGAATACTTATCGAGAATGAAGTAATAAAAGATCCCTAAATATGAAAAAATTGAAATTTAGAAAATTAATGATGCGATTGAATCGCTATTCAATAGGGTTCTTCGCCGTAACAATAGGAACCTCTGTTCCACATTTCAAGTTTTCATGACAATTTTTGCGGACGCTAGAGTGCGAACAAGCACAAGGACTGAAACCAAAGTCAAAACTAAAAAAAGAGGAATATCTCACATTACCCAAACTAATAGACTCAATGTTTTTCAACTATATCATAGATCTCGTCAAGGCAGACCTTTTTAAAAAAAAAAACAACAAAATGGTTGAATAATTATCCAGAAATAAAATAAAAACCGTGAAAACGAAAAAATTGAAATTGATACGATCAAATCGCCATTCAATAGGGTTCGTCATCCCAACAAGAGGAACCTATGTTCCAAGTTTCAAGTTTTTATCACAATTTTTGCGGACGCTAGAGTGCGAACAAAAGCGAAAAGCAAAAAAAAATGTTATATGTATAATAGTGTGGGTGTGTTGGATGGCTAAGTGTGTGTAACAAGACAGAGGACAGGCTCTGTAACTCAATGTGAACTTAAATAAATTGAGTTTTTTATGCCTCACGGCTTTTTCCCAGATGCCATTGTCAATTTATTTGGTAACATAATTACAATAAAAGCAATCATAAAAAATTAAATACATTATCATCTCATCTAGGATATGATAGTGAGATGTATACAATTCATATTCAATTTTTACTAGAAATTCATTTTATTCAATATCTCAAAAACTAATGAACGGATTTTGAGTTTTGCTTCCGAATGGAAGGATTGTCGAGGGTCCATTTCCACATTTTCGAATTCCATGTGGAAATGATGTAGCATGGTCTGACACGTAAAAATACAAAATTTGAGGCCGCCGTCTGTCTGTGAACATCTCATTCCTGGCACCTCTATTTACTAATTTGAACATTTACACGGGTAAAATTGATTTAAAAAATCTCAAATTTTCTCCAATAATTGATATTGAGTCCCTCTTACACCATACCAAATTTCAGCTCGATCGACGTATAAGTTTTTGAGAAAACTTGATTCATTTTTTTTTGGTTTTTGCTCCATATCTCCTTCAATATTGAACCGATTCATTTTTTTTTTTTTTAAATCTTCCTCATCACGACATCTATAAGAGGGAACCAAAAAATACATATGCGTCCGTAGAAAGTTTTCGAGTTATGTCAACTTTTATGTTTTTCTCCCTACAGTTGTTGTCATAGAGACTTGAATTTTTACACGAATGTTCCATGTGGTATCTATATCTGCAAGTGGTTTGGATTTTTGAAAATTTTCATTAGTTTCTGTGGTATTCACTTTTTACTAGAAATTCATTTTATTCGATATCTCAAAAACTAATGAAAGGATTTTGAATTTTTTTTTCAAAACATTCAACTCAATAGTGTCTATGGAATGTAATTGGGAACTATATTCCGGTACCCAAAAAGATTCGAGTTACTTCAATCTTTCTGGTTAGCTTGCCAAATTTTTGTTCGCACGTCTCCTCCTGCACTTCTTGTCATAGAGACTTGAAATGTTACACAAATGTTCCATTTGGTACCATTTCAAAGCCGGTACCATTCGGAAGCATACTACAAATGAAATGGGTGAAAACAAAAGGCAACGTTAAACCAAATAAAAATAGCCTTTATGCATTCGAATGTGGGCATTCGATGACCGTCTGCTTGTATCTAACAGTCATAGTTAATTGTTATTAACAAAAAGGATTGTTTATATCACTGCATCATGAAAACGGTTAAAGATACGAAACAAATTAGCCAATGAAAGTTGTTCCACACACGAAAATACATATTCCATGTTGTATAACTTTTTTTTCTAACACCCATAGTTAATAGGTATTTACAAATTTAATTGTTTAGATCGCTCTCTCGCAAGAACGCTTCGAGATACGAAGCAAAGGGTGTAATTCGAGTCGTTTCACACATAAACATACACATTTGTCGTTCCATGACTTTGTTGCCAACACCCATAGTTAATTGGTCTTAACAAATTGTATTGTTTATCTAACTACTTCATATTAAGAATTATAAATTTTCTTAATATTTAGAAATTTCGAAAACTTTATAAAGTCCATAATTTGAGACATGGACGAAATTTGTGGATATAATATATACGGGGGACCGATCGGGAAGTTATTGGTTTGACCCATCGATGGTCATACCCACATCCCGTTTATTTTAAACAATTTAGTAAATCGAAGTGCCAAAAATGAGATGCTCACAGACAGACGGCGGTCTCAAATTTTGTATTTTTACGTTTCAGACCATTCTAGATCATTTCCACATGAAATTAGAAAATGTGAAAATCACAAAAGACCATTTTTTCTAATCCAAAAATCATCGGGCGGAGAACCACTGGCCAAGGGGGTGGAGTAACGCTGTGATAAGTCAACTCAAAAATTTAATAGCTCTGCGGGGGTGCATCTGACAACAAAGTGGAAGAAGCACGTTCGACTCCAAATTTCATCCCCTATTCACCCTCAAAATTAAAGTCACCAGTGGTGGGACACCCTGTATAGATATGATAATTTATATATATCGGGTATTCCACGCCAAATTTACTACTCTGAAACCTGACACAGTCTAATTCTCATCCCAATTTTTTGTAGATTTTTCTGTTAATTAACCTTTTTCAAATACATTTTTGCAGTAGATTTCCAGTTGTCTAAATGTAAAAATCTGAAAAGAATTACAAAAATATGAAATTTAAAAACAAAATTTTAGAGCCGTATTAAAAAATGGTATTCCTGATAGATGATTTGTTCTGGTCAAAAAATTACTTTGTAAATAGTTACTGCCAAGGACGGTCATGTACATCATCGAGTTTATACGATGACGTGATATTTTTTGGATCTCTGGTGACAAATCTCTAACTCATCTTTTCCTGAAAAGTCATTTCGAGCAAGGCAAAACCATTCCAAGAACACGAAACCTTCATTCAGTAATTCCTAATGCAGATAGTCGACTATGTGTCAAACGTTTTTCGAATGGCAATGATAGTGGCTACCCAAGTATTGTGGAGAATATGAAACTGCACAAATTGAACTGCAAGAGTTTGGCTCGAAGCATCAGACTTACCCCTGATAGTTTTGACCCGTAAAATCTTTGAGATGATAAAAGTGAAAGAAAAAAATTCGTAGCACATAAAATGGCTATTTTTACATGAAGAACAATATTTATTCAGCACTATCTTGCAGTTCTCAACTGCGCCACGATGAGTATTTTGAACAATCAAATGTTCATAACGCTTGATATAAAGGAAAACTAGTGGTGTGAGCATCTGTGGGCCCCATTGGGGCACAACCCAAATTGGCCGATTTGGTATTTCAGTACAACGTACTAAATTTATTCTTCTCCAATATGCCATGGTTAATCAGTGTGACCCCTGGTAGTGTCACAAGAAAACTTGCGGGTTTGAGTTTTCTAAACTGACTCACTTATGACGCAGATAATTATGAATATTTGAGTAGATGCATGGTGAGCCTGAGGGGAAGACTTGTGCGCGTTAGTTGAGTGGGAGTGCGACGCCAATAGGGCCCTCGAGGCTTAAATCCGTCATGCCGTCTTATTTATGATAATCATGGAAAAAGTCATTGGAAATTAAATGTGCATTTCCACTTACAGGACAAGTTCCCTTTAATATTTTCTGCCGCATCTCTCACCGTGTTTGCTCTAGAGCGTTATGGACAATCAACTCCGTTTATAACAATGTATATACTGTTGCAATTTTATATGAAATCTTTGACCCTCCATTCTTGATGGAAATACTGCGATTGCAACCTTCATGATGACCGTGACTCCATTTGTTCACTTATTAACTTCCCGATAGAGTAGGTTATTCGAATTACCTCGAAAATGAAATGTCTCAGAATCATGAAATTTTTCCGTTTCTCGGCGTTTCACATCGAAACACTCCTGATACATTTTCAGCCCGGGTTATGTGTGTGTGTGCGTCCGTATCATTTTTTAAACAGCTGGACCGATTTAACTTTTTTTTTTTAATGGACGTGCCCTCTAAGTCTCCAGATCTGAAAGGAGTGTTTTTGCGATTGTGACATCCGTTCAATTGTTATTAACAATTTCAATTGTCTATAACGCTATATCTCGAGAACGGTGACAGATCCGCGAAAAAGTGTCCAACAAAAGTTGTTCCTCTCGTGAAAGTACATATTTCAGGATTTATTACTTTTTTTGCTAGGCATCATATTTTACGAGATATCCATGAAAAATCGTAATAATGGATCAATAGTCGAATGTGCGTAACTGATATACAACTTGACTTCATATGTGTATCGGCACAAACACACACACACACATTTGTTCACAATTGGACGAGAAGCATTTTGGTATACTTACAAGACGTTACAAATCGAAAATAAAATAAATGAGACGTGAGTGTGACCCTGGACTGGTCGCATCAATAACTTCCCGATGGTGTGTGAGTGTGTGCGTCTGACGATACACGTAGGCAGTCAAGTTATATATAATATATGATTTTTTATCCATATCTCGTAAAATATAATGCTTAACAAAAGAAGTAATACGATATGAAGTAAAATATGATGGCTAGCAAGAAAGTGATATGACATAGTATGTAATTTCACGAGAAGAACAACGTTTGCTGGACACTTTTTCTCGTATCGATCACCATTCTCGAGATACACCGTTATAAACAATTAAAATTGTTAATAACAATCGAGCGGATGTCACAATTGCAAAAACACTCCTTTCAGACCTGCAGACTCAGGAGACCCGTTAATTAAAAACAAATAGACGGGATGTGAGTCGACCCCACTGCGGGTCGAACCAATAACTTCCCGATCGTTCCCCCGTATATGCCCTGGCGTTTGAACTTCCACGCAACATCCACGCTACCATTCACTGTGGGATAAACGAATCCTTGTAATGAAAGATAAATCCCACAAAAAAAAACAAAAAAACTTTTGTTTTAGAAAAACCGGCCAAGTCAATTTATTGTTTGATTTCGTCCTACAGAGTTGCTATCTTGGAAAGTAAAACAGAAAAATATTTATTTCCTAAAAATACCGAAAAACCATTTCGATGCGTCATTGATGATCACCTGGGCATTTGAAAGAAAAACGAAATAAAGAAAGAAAGGCCACGTGAGAGATGCTTTACGAGAAAAAAATTAGTAGAGGCAGGACCTGGGTACTTGGCGCCGTTGACAGGATACAGACGACGAGGTAAGCGACTGTTGACTGGTGACTTCGGTTAATTTCGATTTGTAATTTCAGCTTTCAATTTTAATTTTTACTTCCAATATCGATTTGATTCATAATGTTTACATTCAGTTTTCTCATATTTATGGGTGCGTGCGGAGAGAAATTCAAAAAGCACTGTAATGCTTATGAATGGACTGCAATGCAAATCAACGGTAATTGACATGCCATGGTAATCAACGGTCCGGCCGCTTGCGGCCGGGGCCGCGCTAGTAGTGCAAAATAAAATGGGCAGAAACGTTTCCAGGGGTCATGAAACGTGGAGATCAGGTGAAATTTTCGCACCCATAACAATAATTTACCTCAAGATCGGGAAGTTAAAAAGTTAAATCGGTTCAGAAGTTGAAGAGGAACCATTTGCAAAAAAAAAGGATAGGGACGCACATACACACAAACACACACATAACCCGCGCTGAAAATCTATCAGGAGCATATGAAACGTCGAGAAACGTAAAAATTTCATGCTTCTGAGACATTTCATTTTCGGGGTGATTACAATAACTTCCTATCGTAAAGTTGAAAAATCAATTGCGAGGGGACTACAATAACTTCCCGAAAAGTTGGGAAATTAATAATTCAATGTTAATGACAATTGAAAATATTGTTCGTCCGCGACAGAATTTACAAGATTCGTCATCAGAGACCCAAAAAATATCATGTCTTATGAACTTGATGATGTACATGACAGTGCTTTTGACAGTAAATATTTAAAAAACGCTTTTTGACCATAAGAAGTAATCTTCCAGGAATACCATTTTCTAATATGGCTCAAAAATTGTGTTTCTTAATTCCCTATTTTTATCAATCTTTTGAGATTTTTACATTTAGGCAACTGGAAATTGACTTCAAAAATTAATTTAACACGGTTTAATTAACCAAAACATTAGGATGCATCTTTTACCATCTAGCATCGAGAAAAACATATATGAACTGAATTAGACAAGGTCAGGTTTCAGAGTGGTAAATTTGGCCTGGAATGCCCCTATATATTATAAAATATATATGTTATATAAAGTTACTGTATTCACTCTTGATTCTCCCAGTTTTATTTACATAATTCATATGCATATATACATGCACATACATGTGTGCATGTGGAGAATTTTTTCAAAATCAAGAAAAAGTACAGTAATTGTCACGACAATGTATTTGAAAGCCTTAGTTACGGCTAAAGAACAAATAATACACAACAATGGCAGACTCTCTTCAATTGCAAGATATTTTGTAGCAATTATTGCTAAATGAAATCGCGCTTACAAATCACTTCATTCAAAATTGGCACTAGAATCAATTCCTCTAAAATTTTGTTTATCAACATTGAATGCATTCATGCCTTTCTGACTTCGAACCAGTTGACAAACGAATTTGAAATCTGAATAAATTTGCGGTCACATGAGTGGACTCATAGTTTTGAAAATGAACACAGATAAACAGAACGAAATATATTTTAACAACTTGTACTCACTTTGAGGTTATAGCGGCAACGAAGTAATTCTCCACTGATATTTAACTTTCTAAAATACAATTGTGCGTTGCATCATTTCTTTTGAATGATGTATCAGCAGTCTAATATCGTTAGGATTTCATTATTCACTGATAATACGTAGACACCTGAGGTGAAGTGCGGTTCGGAATGAGAAATTGACAGTGCACGTCACTGTATCTGTACTACCATTATGGGATTACTGTCTCACGCGATAATACAAGTTATGGCGTCTTGCATATCAGAAAAATCAAAGAATGAGTAATCGGTATTTTTAAGTGTATTCATCCGTAGGACACATGATTGTATCGTCCGAAAAGAGAATACACCTATATAATATATATGAATTTCAAATCTCCCGGGTTAAGGCCTCCAGTGATCATATAGGAAAAAATTGAAAAAGTTTGAAAAAATTGAGTTTCAATTTGTTTCTAAAGTTTCCAAATTTGAATAATTGGGACCAATTAAATTAAACAAGATATACGTATTTAGGACCCTCGATCCGACAGAACAATAACCTTATATATTTGTAAATGCATGCGTGTAAATGTGTGGCTGGCCGTCTCGTCAAGCAGTTCATAATTAAGGTCGCCAAATTTCCATAAAAGTCGTTCATATTCTCAAGAAATGGTTTTACATAAAATTGTCATGAAATATGTTGTATTGGAGATTTCGTTTTCCAACAAAAAATCTTTTGACGTCATTTGCTTTCCCTCTAAACGAACCTGTTCCTCAGATACCGTTGGTGCCGATGTGCGTGGCTGTAGGCCGATGTACCGAACAGTTCTGTGTTCGATATCGATATATCGATTAATTCAGGTGAATGTATCCGCAAAGCCGAAATATCGATATGCCATTTCGATATTTCTGTTTCTATTTCTCTCGAATATAGAAACCGAAAATATATATTTTTTCACTTTCGTCGTTTTTTTGTGAAGGAGTAATAAAAAAAATTGTGATATATATATATCTCCCCATTGACGCCATTGATACCACCTGTCTATCTTGATCGTAAAACAAAAGTAGGGGGGCCGAGGAGCGCCTACCCCCACCCCTCCACACCATTCGAATGGGTCAACTCTGTAACGTTTTCTTTTATTTTCACCAATTTCATTGGTAGTAAGCTTCCAAATGGTCCGACTCAACCCAAAATGAAAATGTCCCAGTGTTGAAGAACCTTTTTCCAATTCCGCCCTCATAAACCACCATTTTCTCTTTCGTTCACATACACGAACGGGCAGAGACATACATGTGCACATACACACACACCCACTCAGTTGAATTTAATATCATCCGTTTCATTTTTTTGTGAAGACTTTTTGGGTAATCTTGCAATTTAGTAAACTCATCACACATTATATTGATTTGATATTATTTCATTACTTTATTTTACAATTTTCTCCATGATCAAATTCAATTTACAATCGCATTTACACAATGGAACTTTTTATTTCTTAATCAAAATTATCTGATGATTTGTTGAATGATTATTTTCGGTGAATGCTTCAATGTGCAATTGAATCCATTCATTCACATAAATTTCGTCGAGACGCACATTTTGAAAAAAAACATCGGTTGAATAATGATCGAGAAATAAAATAAAAAACCGCAGAAAAAAAAAATCTATGAAACTAATGAAGTGAATCAAATCAACATTTAATAGGGTTCTTCACCGTATCAAATGGAACCTCTGTTTCAAATTTCAAGTTTTTATCTCAAACACAAAAAGTAAAACTAAAGTGAAAAGTTAAAAAAGAGGAATATCTCATATTACCCAAACTAACCCTGGCGGACCGGCCGATTGTGGAATCGAGTCGCTCAGTATGTCGATCGAGTTTCGCGTGGCGGTCGATTCTGATTTCGATTTTTTTTTTCATGCAATCGATCTCTGACTCTGAATAGACTTAGGCCTTGGTCGATTGGGGGTCGATCCCATGGAGAAAATCAAAATCAGAATCGACCGCCACGTGAAACTCAATCGACATACTGAGCGACGCGAGTCCACAATCGAAACCCAATCGACCGGTTCGCCAGGGAATTGACTCAACATTTTTCTACCACATCATAGATGCACATTTTGAAAAAAAAAATCGGTCGAATAATTATCGAGAAATAAAATAAAAACTGTGAAAAAGAAAAAATTGCAATCTAGACAACTAATGATACGATCAAATCACTATTCAATAGGGTTCTCCACCACAACCAAAGGCACATTTGTTTCATATTTCACGTTTTCATCCCAATTTTTGCGGACGGTAGAGCGCGTACAAAAGCAAAAAACAAAGAAAACAGTAAAAAACAGAAAAATTGAAATATGTCCAATTTCTTGTAAGTAACCTACTAGATGTCCTTCGACTATTCCCTGAAACTCGTTGAGCCGCACATTTTGATTAAAAAAAAACAAAAATATTGATTAGTCTCTAGATTAGTCTATAGATTAGTCTAGAATTGCGCCCACAGCTATATGTACCTGATACCAATAATTGACAATTTTTTCAGGTTTTATTTTCAAAATCTAGTCCTTTTGCTTCCGAAAGGAAGCTTTGTAATCGCTCGATTTTTAATGTCCATTTTTCCCTGTTTAGGCCCCCAAATCGAAGCTTTGGATTGAATTGAATTGAATTTTTTGCTCTTTTTCAGACGTAGCATTATGATTCCTTCAAAAGAATGACAATTTGAACCTTGAAAGCCACGTTGTCTAGTTAGAAACCTCAGTTTTTAGGCCTTGTATGGATGTGTGACTAAACATTTTAGTTATTTCCGGAATAACCACCACATCAAATTTCATGATTTTTTCAGCGTATGTAGAGTTTCACCAGAGCTATCATTTGGCGTCAATTAAACTTTGATCGGTCGTCTCATTTGAAAGATATTGCGGTTTTTTGAAATTCTGTTTTTCGACGATTACTCAAAAACTAATTGGCCGAATGCATTCAATAGGCGCTTAAAAGATTCGTCTTAATACCATCTTGACCGAGTTCGGTAATGGTGACGATTGCATCATTCGTTCTCGAGTTATAGCCCTTTAAACATCAACTTTAAGCAGAACATGCTATTTTTGTTAACTTTTGGTAATTTTCTCCTCAACTCTCCCATCGAACTTCGTGATTTTTACAGGGAATATAGAGTTCAGGAAGCCATATCATTTGGTGTTACTAAATTTCGATCGGTGGTATACTTTTGAAGATATTGATCTTCAAAAAATCCCGATTTGTTTGACAATTACTCAAAAGCTACTGATTGGAACTGTCTTCATTAGGGTTATAAAGATTCGTCTCAATGCCATATTCACCGAGTTCGCTAATAGTGACGATTGCATTATTCATCCGCAAATTATAGCCCTGAAAAGCAACGGATTCAGTCGGAACCTGGAAAATGAAACCCATTCGGAAGCATTTTGCTAATGGGTTAGCAAAAACGTCGTCCCACTTGTTATGTTAAATTTTGTAAGTGAAGATTTTTTTTTAAAAATTGATACATATAGACCCTATGCTCAAACTTCGTATTTTTATGTTTCAAACCATTATATGTCGTTTACACATAAAATTAAAGAAAGCGAAAATGGAACAATTGTAAGGCCTCCATTCGAATGCAAAAATCAAAACAAATTCTTGGGTCAAAAAAAATGGGCCAAGTACTCGTTTTGTGGTGATAACAGACCACTTGAGCATATGTTTTGGATTAGTACATTTATTACCATATAGACTATTGATATTATCTACTGGAAAAACCAAGCAAAAAAAAAGAAGCCAAGCTCGTGAAATGGCCTGAATTCAATCTTAAATTGGGTAAGCTTGGCGCGGTTTATGAACCACCCTGGCGGACGGATCGATTACAGAATCGACTTGTCAGTATGTCGATGAGTTTTCGAGTACAAGTCGATTCTGATTTGAAATAATCGACCAAGTACCGGGTCGATTGCTGGTCGACTAGAATTCATTTTTTCCTACAACCAACTCGCGATCCACCTAACACCAAGTCGATTGTTCAATAAAAAAAACAGATTGATTTTTTTTGAAAAGAAAAAAAAAATAAGTCCAGTCGACCGGCAACCTCCTCGGTATTTGGTCAATCGTGGATCTATTGTTTCAAAATCTGGATCGATCTGTACTCGAAACGTAATCGACATACTGCACAAGTGGATTCCACAATCGACCGAGAAAAGAGTAAAGGGGTTCTTATTCTGAAATTCCCTATAGTTCTTAAAAATTTTTTTTGGATAACTTAAAGTTGATTCAAGTAAATATTTTCGGAATTCTGCCAGGCAGTATAACTATATGTGATAGTTGGTCTAATTAATCCTTTATATAAGGTAAGTTTTAACGGTTGACTGAGCGCAGTTGATTTTCACAAATTATTACTAGAATAATTTTAGTTTTGACCTTGATTTTAGATATATATGTTTTCCACAGGAGTTTCGAATCAATATGTAAACCTCAATATTCCACGGAACACGTTGGGGTAATCTTATTACTACGAATAGTTAAAGTCAGACTGGCCTTACAACTAGTAGATTCGATTGGTCCTGTTTGAGCGGCATTCACTTGAATCTTCCATTTGGATTTTTTATTCTTCTGACAGTTTTATTCATTGATTTGCTATCTGAGTACAACGCAATGTCATCAGCATAGTCTGTGATAGGAACATTTCTTAAATCTCCGTCAAAAACAGAAGCAACGTACAGATTGAAAAACACGGGGGGGGGGGGAGGATAGACCCTTCTGGCACTCCCGCGACAATTCAAACTTTATCAGATCGTAGTGTTTCGACTCTAATTTGAATATATCTATTTGACAGATATGATAGTCGAATTTTACGTAAGTATTCAAGTACATTTAACTTATTGAGTTTATATATAAGGCCGGTGGGCCACACAGAATCAAAGGGCTTCTCGCTGTCCAATACGGTATCCCTTTCGGGCTTTCAGGAATTTCATATTATTAGTGATTCTGATCAGCTGGTGGCAGGTCATGTTATTTGATCGAAAACCAAATTGATTCATTGGCATTAGATGTAATTTGACGATGGCTTTTTTGAGACGTCATGAGATTATTCGATCAGAGAGTTTTGCTAGTACCGGTAAGAGCCCTGACGATTGAGGATACACGGTATTGCGTGTATGTCGATTTTCTGTTAAAAATAGGTAAAAAATAACCTTTTAGTACTTATTAAACATTTGAAAATGAACTATTTGAGCAATTCAGAGCCATTAGTCACTCATTTACCATCTATTACAAGAATTAGTTTATCCCACAGTGAATGGTAGCGTGGATGTTGCATGTAAGTTCAATCGCCAGCGAGGCTAATAGGGCAGTAATTCACCGAATACGATGGGGGCTTACCAGGCTTGAGAATCAGTATGACTAGTGCTCCGTTCCGGGAAACATTGTTGGATCAGGGATGCGTTGTATATTTTGGTTTGTAAAGTTATTGCTTTAATCGGGAGGTTTTTCGAGGCTATATTGGGAATGTTATCGACGCCAGGAGCGGATTTGTGCTTCAGTAGTTTGATGGGGGAAATGATTTCTCGAAGATTAGTGAAAAGTTTAATGGGTATTTCAATTGGCGTATTGAGAATATTTTTCTTCACATTGGCTATGACTTGTTATTCAGTAGATTTATTTCCTCGAGAGACAAATAGCTCGTCGATGTTTCCATAGTGTGAGCAATGCGTATTTACCTTGTCATAGGCTTCTGTGTTTATTTGGTTGTCTAACTTCAGGGCGGCAATGTAGCCTCTAGCGGTATTATTGGAATATTTTGCAATGCGAAATATTTTGCAAGTCATCTTTAAGGTTAATATTTCTGAGTTTGTTATCCCAAGTAGTTCCATTCGATTATTCTGAGTCTGATTCGTTTGATCTACTGATTGAGTCGAAAAAAACGCTTGGAAGATGGCGACAGAGTAACATCGAAAAAAAAATTTTCATCTGAAAAAATTAACATTTCATACAAATCCATAGAAGTAAAAACAGAAAAAAACCATGAATACAACAACGAAACCACATTTAAAACGTTCGTAAAATAAAGCGAGGAAAATGGAAGCCGGTTCGAGCCCCCAAGGCAACTTGGTCCAACAAGGCCCAAGAAATCACACAAAATCAGATGAGCAACAGGTATGACTCGGACAACAAAGGTCCATTCATAGTATATATATACGTTACATAAGTTATACGTTATATAAGTTACAGAGAGAGAGAAACAGATCTGAAGAAAAGACCCAGGGTAGAGAAAAATATTGGTAGTCTTCACCCAATGTCGATCAGCATGCGTTTGAGGAAAAATGATGCCAACGTTAAAGTGATCAAAAGAGTAGGGGCTAACCTCATTCAGGTTACCTACAACACTTATGAGGACGGAAATCAACTGATTGAAAAACAAACAGTCTAGTTGGAAACAAACTGACTGGCTTACATTCCAGATTTCAAGGTGACGAGAATAGGAATCGGGAAAGGAATAAAAGAAATTTTATCGGAACAAAAAATAAGGAGTGGGATCAATTGGACCGGATCTGAAATGAAAATCCTGAACATTGAAAGATTCACCCGCCAGTGAATCATTGATGGAAAAAGACAGAGAGTACCCACTAACATTGTCAAATTTACAGTTCAAGGCCAAACACTCCCAGAAGAACTCTTGATTTACAAAAATGTCATAAAAATCGAACCATTCATGACCAAGCTGAAGACCTGTAACAAATGCCAAAGACTAGGCCACCTCAGTTGGAACTGCAGAGGCAAGCCTAGATGCAACAACTGCGGAAATGATCACGAAACCAAAGATTGTACTTCGAGACAGATCAAATGTGCAAACTGTGGAGGAGAACACAAAGCATTTGACGAAAACTGCAGCGACATGCAAAGGCTAAGATAGTAAACATGATAGCGACATATAGAAACATCGGCGTCACTGAGGCCATCCAACTAATGAGAAGAAATGAACTTAGAACAATAAAGGAAACAAGGGAATGGATCAACAGGCTGAAAAGGAGTGAAGGCTGGCAAGTACCATGTCAGCCAACCCTCAACGACTGGTTCCCCCAGCTAAATCAAGAGAATTTCAACTCTACTGGAACAAGGTTGAACATACCACCCAATATGAATGAACATCAACAATATTAAAGACAAAGAGTAATTAACAACAAAATGAAATCAAGGCGCAAAATCCCCCGTAACTCGAAAGAGTCAAACAGGAACGAGAATCCAACGTACACAACGACGACAATAACAATCACACAACCAGAAACATCACAGGAAGGAAAGCCAGCAAGGTTCGGAAATGAAGAATTTGAAGAACTATCAAAAACTCAAATAGACACAGAAGAAGAGCACGAAAGGACAATAGATGGCTCAGAAGATTTTGATAAAATATTAAGTCAAGAAGAAGTGAGAGAAATCATTTTGGGCGAAGACAAAAATAAAAAAGATTCTATCAAAGAATCAAAACCAACTACGATGACCAGGAAACCACTTGCTAACATCACAAACCAAAACAATATTCAATCCACTCAAACTCTACAAGAAAATACTCAAATAACCAGAATAAACAGAATTTGAAGCAGGTAGAAACACTTACAACCCAATATTCAACTAGAACCTAGAAAATGCTGAATCAGCACAGAAGAATCGGACAATGGAATAGTCGAGGACTATTAAACAAATCACACCGGACACCCGAACTCAGTAGAGAATTTGATATAGTATTACTGTCAGAAACCAAAGTTTCCGAAAATACACCATACGGAATAACAAACATGAAACTGCACAGAAAGGAGAGAGACAACGAAGACCGAGGAGGAGGAGTAGCTATTGCAGTGAAAACCGACCTACAATGGTATCCAGTTGACCTAGAACACGATATCTTCAACCAAGATATATTCGAAGTACCATGTGTAGGTCTCCATCTAAAAAAAGGTAAAACACTCTTTTGTTTCTCTATCTATAAAGCTCCGCAATTTAATATATCAGAGATAGAGTGGACACAAACTCTTTGAACAAATTAAAATAATTACAAAGGAAGACGCAACTATCATAGGAGGAGACCTAAATGCAAAACATGATTGCTGGGGAAGTACAAAGACCAATACATCAGGAAGAAATCTCTTGAAAGCACTTCTAAAGTTTGACCTACATGTACTAAATGACGGCAAACACACACGATACGATAGTAATACTAATACAACAGACGTTATGGACATCACATTAGCAAACAGTACACTAGCAGCAAAAATTTCATGGGATGTAACAGATTGGGACCTCGGCAGTAATCATTCTGTAATGAATATCCAAATAAACAATATCGCCCTAAAAGAGAAAACTCAAAGACCAAGCCTAAATACGAAAAAAACAGACTGGGATAAATTTTTAACGAAAATTTCTCAACAAGTAAAACAAGAGGATTTTCAATAAAACAACCATCTCACATTGTACTCCGACATCTGCAAAACCATAGTAAAAACTGTTAAATCATGTGGGGCAAAAGAAGATAAGTCACTACAAACAATAAATACGAACCAAAAAGGGGAACCCACTCCAAAACATAAAACCAACCATAAAAAACGTCCAAAATCTTGGTGGGATGATGAAAAATGCAACCCAATACTAGACAGACGGTCCATAGCCCTTAAAAACCTGAAAAAAGAAAACAACGCAGAAAACCTGGAGGAATACCAAAGAACCATTTCGGAAACCCAGATAGAACTCAGGAAAATCAAGAGAGACTATTTTAATAACTTTATAACGTCAATAGACCCTAAAATGCCTATCCAAAATGTCTGGAATACCATTCGAAAGTTCAGTGGTGTGCACTCACAGTCAAAACCGCCACACAACGGTGGGAAAAAAGAAAAACTACAACAGACTATCAACAAACTAGTAGAAGACATACCTCATGGATATGAAGAACCTGAAATATCAGAGCAAGTACGCGAAAACTCCATAAATAACTTATGGATCCCAATCTCAGTTCCGGAAGTAAAAAACATTATAAACAAATTAAAAAAAAGTCTTAGCTGCTGGCCCGGATTTAATCTCCAATATAATCATCAAAAATCTTCCAGACGACATCATCAAAATACTTACACACATTTTCAACAGGATATTGGAGTCAGGACAGACACCAAGCGAACGGAGATCGTTTGATATCTGCTTAATACCTAAACTAAGTAATAACAGATACAGACCGATATCTCTGGCAAGTTGCTTGATGAAAGTTTTTGAACGAACATTCGTGAATCGTTTCGAATATTATCTTGAAACGGACCTTGTAATCCCAAATACTCAATTTGATTTTCGCAAGGCAAAATCCTGCCTAGACAACCTAGCGATCTTAACAACAGACATTAAAAATGCTTTTGCAACTCAAGAACTGATTGGTGCAACTTTCATAGACATCGAAGGGGTATATGACAACGTACGTCCAGAAATTTTAATTAAAAACCTAGAAGAACTACGGATACCGAAACGAACCATAAAGGTAATAACCAACCTCATAGGAAAAAGAAACGTAAAATTTTACGATTCAGGAGAATTAATTGGAGAACATTCGATAATTAAAGGCCTTCCCCAAGGATGTGTATTAAGCCCAGCTCTTTTCAATCTTTACGTAAGAAAGGTCAACCTAAACATAGGCCTTTGCCTATGATTGGATCATATACTCGAAGAAAAAGAATCCAGAAGAATGTGTGCAGGAATTGAACGACGGGCTAGAAAGACTGAACACATGGGTGGAACAACTTGGAATGAAAATCTCCACTAACAAAACCAAATTCATGATTTTCACAAGGAAAAAATCAATCGCAGGTAATTATATGTAACAATAGGAGATAGTCAGATTAACCAAACTTTAACCGTAAAATTCCTAGGAACAATCCTCGACTCCAAACTAAATTGGAGAGCATTCACTGAGAATGTTAAAACAATATCAATAAAACTACATCAATCCTCAAAACTCTTCCGAAAAAAGCTTCTGGAATCCACCCAACAACTGCACCTTCTGTTTTCAAATCGCTAGTAAGAGCGAGAGTAGAGTGGGCTGGGTTCTGCACACAGTCTGCAGCCCCAACTACCAAGAAAATCCTTTCCACAGCACTGAATGCCCCTCTAAGATGTGTTATAGGCTGCTACCCGTCAACTCCTATCAATATTTTGTACGATCTAGCCGGTCAACTCTCGCTAGAATTAAGAATCGAAAAACTAACATATCGTTACATTGCCCGAGCCCACACGAACGTAAAACACCCACTTACTCCGAAACTAGCATACCTTGGAAAGAGTAAGACAAAGAGGGAAATCCCCGAAGTGTTGTGAATCCTTCATATCTAAAATATGGGAATCGGGAAAAACACTGATTAAAAAACTAGAGCGTCGCGCACTCATACCTTGCTATGAGTATCCCCTAAAAGCCCAATTGGACCCAGCAACAATAGAATTCGAACTAGGGAGAAAGATAAAGAGCTGCAAATTACCACCTAATGAGTTCGAAAAGATATTAAATGAAACTAAAAATGAATGGAGCATCTTTTATACAGACGGATCTAGAAAAGAAAATGAACAATTTGCAGGCCTAGTAGTCATAAATACATCCTTAAACATAGAAAAGCTATACAAAATGGACTCCACAGCCTGTATTTTCGAAGCAGAAGCCATGGCAATAATTTAAACACTGGAAATAATTAAAAACTCAACACTAGAAAAATCAATAATATGCTCAGACTCTCTAAGTACAGTAGAAGCCCTCAAAAACGTAGAATTAAATGGAAAAACACACGAATTCATCTTAGAAATAAAATCCCTACTGAGTAGAATCAAAACAGCGGGCAGAAGCGTAGACATATGGTGGTGTCCTGGACATGTAGGCATCAGAGGAAACGAACTAGCTGATCGAGCAGCTAATAAAGCAAGAACAATAGGAAAACCCCTGAAATTTCAATACAACTTGAGAACTCTTTACAACGAACTGGAAAAAGATTTCAAGGAAAAACACAAAAAAATTATGGTCAAAAATTTTGAAAAAAAGCAACCTTCATACGCTCTACTATGGAATGTAGGCGATAGACAACCTTGGTTTCATAAAATGAATTTACCCAGAAAATACATTACAATAATCAATAGAATTCGAGCAAACCATATATGCACAGCACAATATCTACAAAAAATTAAAAAGAAAGAAGACAGCAGTTGCCCCTGCGGCTATGAATCCCGAGATATAAATCACATTTTTTGGTCTTGCGTTCTAACAAAAACAGAAACTGAAAATTTTATAAAATTCTTAAGGACAAAAAGGATTGAGCGAGAAATAAGAGTGGGAAATAAGAAACCTCGCTTTTACACAGGACGAAGAGATATTGGAGAAAATAGCTGAATTCCTTCACAACATCAGAGAAAATATCGACCTCACTCACTCCAATCCAGAAATTTGAAAACCGCGCCAACTAGAACAGCGCAAAAGAGAACATCAACTCAAAGTTAATCATGAAGTTGGCTGAGTTACAGATGGTACACAGGCCAGCTGCGCCAAAGCAGCACTATTAAGAAGAACTGATTGAGTCTGGATTTTAGGGGCCAGTTCTATATTAAGTTAATCTCTATTAACTCTCTATTAAAATTAAATCAAGTTCCCCCACCATGCCACCTACGTGAGGGGAATCACTTCCCCTACACCCCTGAGGGGCACGATTCCCCTCACGTAGGTAGCATGGTGGGGGAACTTAATTTAATTTTAATAGAGAGTTAATCGAGATTAACCTAATAGAGAACTGGCCCTAGGTAGTCGTTTCGTTTTTTTTACATCTAGACCTAATATGGTTTTTGCTTTTTATTAAGGAGGCTATGTGAGGGAGGAGAGGGGTATGTGTTGATTCAGACGAGGGGATCGGAGTGGTGGATTCCAGAGCGTTTTAAATGATAATGGTGAAATTTGTTATTTGTGTGTCTATTGCTTCTGTGTTAATGCAAGGAGGGTTTGGGTTAAAATTTCATCATTCAAAACCTTGGATTTTTTCCAGTCGGATACTTTGCATACTTCCATATTTTTTATGGATCTGGGACAGGTTTACCGAAAAGTTTTTTATGATCAAGATTTTGTTACTTAAAAAGAGCTCTATGGTACTAGGAGTGTTAGAGTTATATCCCTAAATATAGTGTTTTGGAAAATCTGGAAAGCGCAGATAGTTCTTACGATCGCCCAAGAGATTTGTAAGAATTTTACCTGATTCGTTAATCTAGCAGAGGTCCGAGCAGTGTCTTCTGCATTGTAATCTCCAGCAATGATTGTGGGAGTATGTTGAGATAATAGATGACTCAATAGGTTTGAGTCTAGTGAGACATTAGCCGAGTTGTACAGCGGGTAGATTCTCGTTTTTTTATTTTCTACTTGGACCTCAACTCCCATGTATTCGGTGACCGACATGAAATCGTGCGAAAGAACTTTGAATTTGAGGGGTTAGCCACCGCCACGGTACCACCCGCGTTAGCCGTTCTATGTTCCCTGATCAGCGCGACGTCTGGTATGTTGGCCTTAAGATTGTTGTTTAGTTTCGTTTCTAAAATGAACATAATTTTAATTTGATCTCTATGGTCTATATGGATTAATTCGCCTAAATCAAGTTTGAGAGCAAACATATTTAATGCTACTATATTTATATGCTTTTGGAATGGGTTGGCGATAGTTGCGTGGTGGTGGAAAATAGGCATTCAGAAGAGGCAAGGATGTGAGTCTTTCCACGTCAGTGGTTGCTCTTTTCGATTGGGTGATCATAGCTTTGTTTATGAATATCTTAAGATCCATTAGAAGTATTGAAGAGTCCGTTGCGTCGAGAGGGATCCGAGCTCGTACTACTTGAAGGTTTGATGACGGTTTTATTCACATTTTTTTCTCTGTCTTCTACGGAAGGACTTGTTTTGGCTTTCCTTTTTGAAGCCAGAGGAAGTTTGAGGTTTTTAACGTTCGACGCTTTAGTGCCAAAACTTGAACGATTTTATAAATTCACTGGACTGTAAGCGCGGTACGTTTGTAAATTATATTTCCCAGAGAGCGGTTGACTGGCGTCCACACGGCACGCACTCAAAATAAATCCTCACTCGCCTATTCTAATGTCGGTAGAACGTGGCTTTCTGAAGTGTGCTTGTTGCACGGGGGTCCAATCAGGTTCGATCAAGATATTAGGATCGGTGTCAGGTTTACACTTGAGCAGCTTTAATGAACGAATTGCGTTATACGAAGAAAAAGTGTTAAGACGTGCATTCTTAGCAACAGATAGATTCCATATTTCTTCCTAAACATACTTAGTTGTCACATCATTACATATGCATAAAAGGGCATTTCATTAATGTCTTCACAAAAATTTCATCCGGAGACTTCGTAAAGTGGCAATTACCATCTTGTCATTAATTTCATGGAGGATTCACACAATAAACTTATATTATCTATGTAAGGGGTCTAAAGAATATGTGCGGCAATACTTTATGTGTGTATTGGAATTGTTCATTGTAGATAGGCAAAAGATGAATGGAACAAAAGAGGCTCCTCCTCTTGAAATAGACATTTATTTCGACCTGACCAACACTTACAAATTAGTGGTTCATCGATCAATATACTAATTTGGGATATCATCAAGTTGACAGTCACTCAATCATCCATTCTATGTTCCTTGAAAAACAGTTACCCCGTTTTCATTACATTCTTAATTCTCGTATTATTTTTACACAAAAAAGTACTTGATTTCATTAATTCATATTAAACCTTATTCTTAGCCTTAAATAATCAACTTTCATTGATCCATATTATATTTATTCCAAAAGCGATGGCTTGAGTTGCAAAACGTGGAACGAGGACATGCAGTTTGAACTTAGTTCTCTGTGTGAGAAATAAAAAAAAATCGTACGAAAATTAAGAAACAATATTGGGCGGAGATGACAAATATATTTGGAGTTTAATATGCTTCCGACTGTGCTGCGCAGTTGCATGAGGTTATGAAGTAATTTACCTGTGGCAGCTTTTTAATCTTGAGTTTGATTGTTAGTTATAATTTTTACGTTTTCTGGCGTGAATTAGCAACAATTAACATATTGAAAATTGGAGTGCAGTAGTACTAACACATGTTTTGGGTTCAAGATTGGAAGAATATCAACCTTCTTTTATTGTATTCCGTTTATCGTCGGTATTTTCGGACAATGATTCATCCATTCAGCTACTTTGCATCCTGCCGGCACATGTGAGAATATGTTTTCCTAGGCGCACTGTTCGATGGAAAAATCCACGGAATCAGAAAGTTTTGAAGCCTAATTTGTTCTCACCCGACAACTCCACTAATAAATAGAAGATCATTCTAGAAAAATTTAGAGAAAAGGAGGGGAAAGGCATCTTTCCGTCTGTTGAATAGACTGTTCTGTTGAAATCCTGTAAAAACAATTGATTGGTGTAATGCAGCTTTGGCACTGAATTAATATTAATGTTACGATAAGGTTGATATACTTTTCAGTTTGCTTATCCTTAACTCAAGTTTCGAATTTATCTTATCATTTTATGTACAGATAGGATGAGTGCAAAATGATTAAGTGCCGCGTCTCCATTTTTCACCATTACTGAACTTAGTCATTTCTTTACCACTGACACCACAAGTGCCAATTCCAACTCTTCCGTTGACATTCTCAGGTGTAGCGAATATACTTTTTTTAACAACTCCCTTTTTTGCTGACTGCAACAGATGAATTACAATAGTTTAGATGTATGTTATTATGTGCTACAACTATATTATAAAATAGCCATACGCTTGTTATAATCGCCTATCGAACATATTACAAATTTTGCAAAATGAAATATTCTCTTAGGAATTTCGCAAGTTTTCGAAAATTACAAAACTGGAAGAAATTCAAACTTTCAATAAATACGAAAGCATTGAAATTTCAGATTTGTCTTTATATTAAAATCTTCAATATAAAATTTCAATGTATAAAATATGTCTGAAATGACCCATATTGCAACATCCTTAAAAGATACAATAATCGTGACAATTTATAGAATTCAGAAAAAGACAGGAAAAGCGAGGAACTTTTCAAAAGAAATAAATGTTATATTTGGTTCTGAATTTCACAACTTCGAAAAGAGTTGAAAATTTCCAAAGTCGTAGGAATGCAAAGATTTTTTTTCAGTTACATGATGGTTTAATAAAAAATGATGAGTCTTACTTTGTTCGAAAATGCCAGCCATTTATTTTTCTCTTGCTCACGCTCTTCCTCCAGCTCTTTAAACCGTTGTAATTTTTTCTGTTTTTTTTTCTTCAGATATTCTCTCTGTTTGTTTGGATCCGAACCAACAGCAGCAGCTGCTTGCATTTTCCTATAAAATTGATTGAAGTGAAATTTAAACGAAAGATAAACAGGATGTGGGTCTGAGCCTCTACGGGTCGAACCAATAACTGCCCGATTGTTCCCTTGCATATGTTATATACAAAATTTCGGTTGTCGCAGAGTCTGATGTATTAAATTATAATGTCTCAAATTATGAAATCTTTAAAGTTTCGAACTCTTTAAACTTTAAATATTTCAAATTTTATAATGCTTAAAATGTAAAAAGATTTTTAAAAACTAAAACCTTCCTTGCAATAGAGATAGATAAACGATCCAATTTGTCGTCGGTTCCAATCAGGTTAAGGATATTCCACATATATTGGCGAAGATGTACGAATTGCTTGAAATTTTGACATAATGTTTTTGAAGAGATAACAGATGCCTGTATGAAATTTGAGATTGATTCACAACACCGTTTTGTAGTTATTAATTATCAAACTTCTCAATTAACACGGCCTGTTATGGGAAAAATAAAAATTTCTGTTAATACAGTTCAAAATGTACAAATTTGTTGAAATTTTGAAAATTTACTATTGAAGCAGATATAAAACGATGGTAAAGATTTCATGACGATTGACTAAAATTTTTGTTCATTAATTTGTTTAAACAATCTAATATTGATTCGCAAAAGCAAATACAATATTAGAATTTTCTATGGCTATCACTTCAACTAATTAACGCATTGAAATATTAATTGAAAATTATTGGCGATAAATATGACGAATTATAGAAAGGGTCATAAACTTTTGTTTTGCCTACACTGGTTGAATATCCTTAAAGCCGTGGTGGCCGGTGCTGGCTCCTCGGATTGTGGGAAGAGCCAAACATCACTCGATCGTCCCCGGGTGGGCTACGTGGCCCGAAATGTTACAAGTGGATTCCAAAGTATTACCAAGACGGCATGGGATCAACACGAAAATGATCTGGCATTGCTGGTGAACTTCCTCAGGAATAAAAATAGGCGAATCATCAACGAAGAGATTCGCAATCTAGCTAGGAAGATCCAACTGTCCGCCAAGCGGATACGAAACATGACGGAAACAGGGGGACACAAAAAACCCTTGCCAACAGCGGCATGGCTCCCCCCCCCCCCTACGACACCCGGTCGTAGGTTGCCGCAGGCAAATCCTCATGCGTGGACAACATCTGTAAAACATCCTCCGGAGATGTTCTCCTAACTCTTGCGCGAGGAAATAAGGACGAATGTGCTGAGCTAGAGAAGGCACTAGTTGGAGCCCTTCAAAACGAAGCCAAAGTGTTTAATAAGGGACTTCAGGAGGAGCTTGAAATTAAAGACCTTGATGACGTCGCTACCAAAGAAGATATACTTGATGCCCTGAGGAAAGCTGATGGTACAGGTAGTGAAATCTCATTGAGGGTCATCAAGTCTCTTCGTAACGCATACAGAGAAACACAATGCGCTACGGTGGTACTCCGTGCCGCTACTGCAAGGAATATACTGATTAAGGGTAGTAAAATACGAATAAGCCTCGTATATGGGCGCATCGTGACAGTGATAAGACCCCTAAAGTGCTCCAAGTGTTGGCACTACGAGCATCCTGCCGTTAATTGCAAGAGCCCAATTGACCGATCAGACATGTGCTTTAAATGCAGCGAACAAGGCCACAGAAACGCCGATTGTAAAACGTCTCTGAAATGCGTTTTATGCGTGTTGCCCATATGTCTCGCCAAAGTGCATTTGAGAAAGCACATACACATAAATGAAAAATGGGGAAGTTATGGTAATGACCCCTAAATCGATTTTGTTTATTTCGATTTGTAACTAGGGTTTCAAGTATACCAAAATGTTTCCCGTCGAATTTCGAACAAATGTCTGGGCGTGTGTGGGTGTACGTGCGAATGTTTGTATGTGTGGAATCGAACTTTTCCGCTGAGGATTTCTCACGAACGGGTTGAATGATCTGGGTCATCGAGGTCTTATTGACCGAGCAGTTTTTTTGTTATCAACAATTGAATTATTTACAACGCTCTATTTCAAAAATGTTAATAGATACGGCAAAAATTATTCAGCAGAGTTTACTCTCTAAGTGGAAATGCATATTTAATTTCTAATCCCTTTTGTCAATATTTGTCATAATTAAGAAAGTATGATGGGTTTAACCCTCGAGCCTTCGCACCCCCATTGGCGTCTCACTCCCACTCCAGTAAGGCGCAAAATTCTCGTTCTCATGCTGACTATGCAGCTAGTCAAATATTCACAATTATCTGCTTGATAAATGGAATTGAAACACGTAATTGACGTATTGGAAAATCTAAGAATGGCAAACAGAAATTGCAAATCGGGAATTTTTGTTTGTGTTCCCAACGGGAACACATACTTTTATCCCACTAGCTTATTTTTCAATCGTCATTCATTTACTGCTTCATCGGATTAGTCAGATGCATTGATAAACATCGATATTTGGGATATCGATTCGGGTTTAGTTTTCAAAAGTATGACAATTGTTCAAGTTACCATAGCTTATGCAGTTATTGAAAATGATATACACAGCATATTTTTTGACGTTCTTTTAATGTATTAAGTTTCGAGTATTTCACATATTCTGTCCAGTGTTGAAAATGTGGTATGTACGCGATGATTACAGAAAAACAAAAGATGCTCACACCAAATTGGAAAATTGAAAGCTCTCATTTTTTCGGAGTCAGTGATTAACAGTATCTTCAACTTCGGAAAATATATTGTTACTTCAAACCTTAAAATGTAATTCAGCGCGCGAGGCGCGCACTCGGGCTTGTGTGGCACTAAAGTAGAGACTCGCATCAGGAATTTTCCTAACTCCGAGTTAAGCGTAGTACCCCACCATATGGGTTAATTCTCACAGTCGGACAAACTGCATATGCCATGCCAGTAACTCAGCAGCGGCAATCCCGCTGTCATAGGGATCGATTTGGGAAGGAATTCGTGTTCTCATATAGAACATATGGTTTATGTGTTTCTGGAACTCGACTCTCCGAACCAATATTTAACGAATGAAGTAAAACCTGTTTGCAGGAGTACCACGTTCTCTATCCATCCAGTCATGAAAGAATAAAAACAGCGATGAAAGTCAACGCAGTACAATACACAATGATTTGCGACGTCATTCTCTCAATGCTGTTGAATCAGTTCATAGATCTCGTTGAGGCTCATATTTTGAAAAAAAAATCGGATGAATACGTATCGAGAAATGAAGTAATGAAAAAACCGTAAAAATGAAAAAATTGGAATCTAGAAAATTAATGATGCGATTGAATCGCCATTCAATAGAGTTCTTCGCCATAACAAAACGAACCTCCGTTCCAAATTTCAAGTTTTTATCACAATTTTTGCGGACGCTAGAGTGCGAACAAACACAAAAAGTAAAACCAAAGTCAAAAGTTAAAAAATGGGAATATCTCATATTACCCAAACTAATAGACCCAATGTTTTTCAACCATATCATAGATCTCGTCAAGGCACACCTTTTGAAAAAAAAACAACAAAACCGGTTGAATAATTATCGAGAAATGAAATAAAAACCGTGAAAACAAAAAAATTAAAATCTAGAAAACTAATGATACGATCAAATCGCCATTCAATAGGGTTCTTCACCACAACAAACGGAACCTTTGTTCCAAATTTCAAGTTTTTATCTCAATTTTTGCGGACGCTAGCGCGCGTACAAAAGCAAAGAAAACTGTAAAAAACGGAAAAATTGAAATATCTCCAATTTCTTGTGAGCAACCTACTAGATGTTCTTCAACCATTCCCTGAATCTCGTTGAGACGCACATTTTGATAAAAACGAAATTAGAAAATATCGATTAGTTTCTGAGATATGAGCGATCGAAGAAAAAACAAAAAAAGTCGATTTCTAAGAAACTTACGGACAGATTTCACTGAAATTGCGCTTACAGCTATATGTACACAATACCAATAATTGATAATTTTTTTCAGATTTTATTCTCCAAATTTAGTCCGTTTTATGTTAAATTTTGTAAGTGAAGATTTTCGAAAAAAATTGATACATACAGACACTATGCTCAAACTTCGTATTTTTACGTTTCAAACCATTAGATATCGTTTACAAGCATAATTAGCGAAAGTGGAAATTGACCGATTGCAATGCTTCCATTCGGAAGCAAAAACCGCTAGTGACTCCGCAGTGGTCAGGGTTCGAATGGTCTGATTTGGTATGGAATGCCCCATATATTTTACTGATTGTCGTCATCAGGGATGTTTCTCCATAAATACTCAAAATCAGCATATATGACGTATGGAACAGTCAATTGATATTTTAAATTTCGAGAATTCAATATTTTCTCATCATCGCGCGGGAGAATCATTCGATATATATCAATTGAGATGCAATCCGCTCTATGATTTCTGTATCATTCTTCCTCCCTAAATTACATAGGCACCTATCACATATGAGTGTTTTATGTTGAGTGATGAACTAAACGTGATAAAATCGCGATACTAATTCGAGATATGAATTTCCTCTTGCTCATTATCGGATTTGTGCTTTTCAATAATGAGGTGGTGAATCGTTTCTCGTTCACTGTGAGGTTTTTCACTTAGATATAATGGTCCAATGCAAGTTTTATGAGATTCCTCATCACAGTCTATTCCTGAGACAGTGATCGATAGTTGAAACATTTCCTCCGAATGCCATGGGATAATCAAACATATCAAAATTTTTGATGATTGTGTTGAAAGGTGGATATGAGTTGGGGCGCTATCTGTGATTAACATTGCAGCGTGCAGCCATAACAGAGCATAAAAAGCCAATCGAATCTTCCCTGTTCTGGACGTTGACTACTGCTTTTTAAATTCCCGATATAGGGACTCTCTCTTTTAATTTTAATGCTCCCGAAACTCAAAAAATTTTATTTTCGGATGTTCAGGTTTTCCTATCATTTCTAGACTATTCTAAACGAAGTGTCTGTGTGTGTGTTTTTTTTTTGTCTCCGTCCCTCTCATTTTGTACGCTCCGAGTAGCGGCCGTTCAAACATTCCTTCAGGGGGCGTACCGGACACCTACCCATGCGGCTGGGGCCGACTTTCGCCATTTTAGGCCATCGTATTTCTAATACACAGGGTAAACCTCCAGAAACCCCTGTGCTACGATGGCCGGCGCCTATGATGGAACCCACCCTCCCCCCCCCCCTGCGTCGGGTTATGTTCCCGCTCGGCTGGGCGGTGTCACTTTATGGGTACCAGCGATAGCACACACGGAACGTTCCTGCATCGGTCGAAATCCATGAGAAAATATTTTTGAAAAATATTCTCCGGCGGCCGGGCGCGAACCTAGGACCTTTGGAATAGTAGGCAGATACTCTACCACTATGCCAAAGCCCCGACGTACCCTGTGTGTGTGTATAGCTAGGTATGTATGTGGTCAAATTTTTCGTTCACGATTTCTCACAACTGAATTATGTGTTCGAGGTTCTGAATGATTCAACCGAAGCGTCTTCAAGTAATTTAAATCTGATTAGGTTTTACATGGAATTGGTGTCCAGTACATATATTGTTATTAACCATTTCGGTTGTTCTCCATATAAATATACGTATTTGACGTATTCATTATGGCACTAATAGGGGTTACACTGATTAAACGGGGTATATTGGAGAAGAATCAATTTATTACGCTGTGCTCCAATGCCAAATCAGGAAGTTTTCTTTGTGCCCCAATTGGGGCACCCACATGCTCACACCACTAGTTTTCTGTTGAACCATTCAGGTACTTCCACGTAGCTGATTTTCCTCAACACAATGGATTATTGATTGAAAACTATATAGAAGCAACATAATTGTTGGGTATAATATTGGCACCATCCCTCTTCAATTTTTTCTTACGTAAATCGAAATTTACACTCGGTGTGTACGGGGAGTCTACACCGCCGCAAATAATTCCAAGTGTGTACGAAATCCAATGTGTTCCATTCTTATGTGCATCAATCATAGCCTGTCTTCATAACTGAGAGATTTGAGCGAAAATCTCAACTACGGACAAAAAAAAACCTGTAACATTTTACAACCCTATGCACGGCACCGTGTTCTCTAGATTTCGAAAAAATTCGGTGTTCTTGATACCGGTGTGATTCGAGAGAAAATTTCGTGGTCAAATTCTCACCTCCGGCTGTGAAACATCTCAAATGATGTCAGAAGAGGTGGGTGACTCATCGAAGGAATGCTATTCAGGACAATTCTATTTTACTGTCTGCTTATCGAAACCCGCGTACTAAAATTTTAGTTGGGGGAATAAAGCGATCTGGGCGGGAATGGCTCATGGCAACATCGGATCGGGAAGGAATAACAAAAATGTTGTACGGAAAATTCTGCGCAAAAAATGTTAACATACTTTTTGCGTAAAAATGACCGTTGTTGTATATTACCACTATTTTTTTACGCCAATACGAGGAATGGGAACTGATTATTAGCATTTCTGCGGTAATATCAAGAAAACCGTTATTTTTACGCAAAAAGTATGTTAATATTTTTTGTGCAGAATTTTCCGTGCAATATTTTTGCGTATTATGTTTTTTTTTCATAGAATTGATAATATTCGAGTTATGGCCATTTGTTTATAAAAATTACTAAAACCTTACTTTTGTTTATTTAATTAACATCTTTTCCGGGGTCATTTATATGCAGATTTAACTTTTTTCTGTTCACATTATTGAAACCACCATAATAACTTGAAAATTATCAGTGGTCAATTGTCACCAATAATACTCTTTGATGACTTCAACTTCAAAAATTCATCAAAATTCCCCTGACGAGATCCTATAACGACTTTTTTCAAAATGATCGTAAATCAATACAGAATATATATTTCAACTTTCATTCAAATTAAAAATGGCGTATTTGAGATATCTCCATTTGTTTATATAATTGTTGTTAAATTTTTTATTAAAAAAACGAAAAAATACGTGTCTCTTTGTTTGTGCTGAGGAACAGATATGTGCATTTTTATGCAAATCCGAGACCATCGGGTTCCCAGTCCGACGATTTTACGTGGAATGCCCCATATATTCACGCTATGGCGCGTTGCTATGAAAGCTAAGCGTAAGTGTCCGGACAGCGTAACACCGTCAGATAGTCCCATAAGAAGTTTCTCTTCAACAAAAAAATCATCATGGGCATTGCTCAACTGGATTTAACGGCAAAATTACAGGTGGAGAAACGTAAACCAAAGGGACCTTAAAAATTACGTTTAATAGTTGCACAATTCACTATAATAATGATAAGGAAAATGTCACTTCAGATGCATGAACGACTCCAAATATCTTAGCAACAACAATGCTGAATTATGGAATAGAATTGTTGTTGTAAGTTCTGTTGTAATGTTGATCATAAAACATATCTAAATCATAAAACATAGTACATTTCGACACAAGGGTATAAGCAACTTTTCTGGCGACTGTGAGTTTTGTCTTCGGCAAGACAAGCCGCAGACGAGTTTTGCAACACAGGAGACAGAGAAGTTGCTTCTGCCCATGTTTCGAACAATGGGTTTTGGTGCAATGTGCGTGGGCAGGGTGTTACGTAGCGTGCCAAAAAAATACATAAATATCATTATATATGACTGAATCACATATAGAGAGATGACTTAAGGGGTGACCCCGGTGAAACTTGGAAGTCCTCGCAGGGCCTTCCGACCCACCAATCGGGTTCGGATATATAGAGGCATATCCAAAAAAGCAAGGAAAATTCCGGCCCCAACCCATTTTGCCCCATAGACCCATAAGAAACATTGTTTTTCGTGTTTTGAGCTTCAAAGTGCTCCTCGGTCCGCAATTTTCGTCCGATTTTAATTTTTTTTTATCCAAAATGTTCGTCATACTCCAAAGAACAAAGTTAAGTATCCGTTTTATGCTATTCGCTTTACATCATGAAAAAATGATTTTTTAGTTTGCGCGTTTTTTTCAGTTTTTCGAAAAATCTCAACATTTCTCGTTTTCACTGATTCATTATTATAATCATACGTAATATGTCTTTTATGACGATGAAAATGATGACAGAATTCACATTCAGTACAAAAAAATGATAGTACTTGCATCCGTCTATGAGAGAAATCTGAGAAAATACAGACATATGTAGTAATCTGGTAAAAATAGAGAAATAAATTATAAAATATGTTGTAATCTTGAACAAATCATTTTTCTGGCCATAAACGACATATTACGTGTAATTACAATAATCAATTAGTGAACACGACGAATTTTGGCAGTTTCCGAAAAAAATGCACATACTAAAAAATCACTTTCTCATGCTGTAAAGCGAATAGAACAAAACGGATCCTCAACATTGTTCTTTGAAGTATGACGAGCACTTTTTATTTTTTTGTTTTTATCTTTAACGCGTTCGATCCATTATCGATATGTGGGCTTGTGGACCATACGCTGCACCGCATTCGCAAGATAAGACACAGGAAACCACAGAAAACCTGTGTCGATACAGGCGGCTACTCTATGAGCAACCGCCCGCTCATCAGACATGCGTGCTCAGTCCATTCGGCTATTGACTTGACTTGACTTGAAAATTCTTTATTAACATTTGTCATATATACATACTATGCACAGTATTAATATCTTAAATGCTACGCTCTAGATCACCAGCCATTGGCTTTATATCTAATTTCATCAAAGTTTAACCTAATTTTCCATTATTACAAATATTTGTGATTTTTACAGGATGGCTCGATATAAGGACAAATGACTTCTGAAAAACCTTATAAGTAATGGGTGCATGAGGGGAGGGGGAAAGCGGGATATACGGGAAGGTGGGACAAACAGGTGGTCAGCGGGACCAATTGGATTTCTTGTCAATATTGATGTTTTGGAGCTGGGGATTAGGATGGGATTGTAGCTTAAATTTAAATGTCTCATTGATTCTATCGATTCATTCACCTATGGTTACCATGCCGAGCGTATCGTGTATCTCCACGATAGTGGTTCTTCTTTCAAAATTACCTATTATTCGGAGAAATTTAGTTTGGATAACTTGAAGATGATTCAAGTGGATTTTGGCTGCATTGTGTCAGGCGGGACAACTATAAGTGATAATAGGTCTGATTAACCCTTTGTATAAAGTGAGTTTTAGGGATTGGCTAAGCGCAGGAGATTTTAGCAGATGATATAATCTTACTAGAATAATTTTTGTTTTCCGCTTAATTTCGTCGATGTGTTTTTTCCACAGGAGTTTGGCATCAATATGGAAACATAAGTATTTAACAGAGTTCACAGGAGTGAGTTTATGGCTACGAATAGTCAAGATGCCATTGGCCTTGGAGCTAGTAAATACGATTGCTTCTGTTTTGGCAATATTCACTTGAATTTTCCATTTCATAAGCTCACTGATTGTAAGAGCAGCTGCCTTTTCGACTCTTCTGACAGCTTTATTTATCGATTTGCTAGCTGAGTACAGAACGATGTCATCAGCATAGCCAGCGATAGATACATTTCTAGGAATTCTGATAAAAACAGAAGCAATGTACAGGTTAAATAGTACGGGAGAGAGGATAGACCCTTGTGGGACCCCCGCGACTATTTCAATTTTATCCGAAAGCGAACTTTCGACTTGAACTCGAATATATCTATTTGAAGGATAGGACAGTAAAATTTTACATAAATATTTAGGTACATTTAAACTGTCGAGTTTAAATATAAGGCCTGTGGGCCAAACAGAATCAAAGGCCTTCTCGCTGTCCAGGAGAAGAAGAACGGTATCTTCTTTCCGGTCTTTCGCGGATTTTATATCATTGGTAATTCTGACCAGCTGGTGGCAGGTCGAGTGTTCCGATCGGAAACCAAATTGATTTGTAGGCATTAGTTGTAACTTTTCAATGGGTTTTTTTAGACGAGCTAGAATTATTCGCTCAAAAAGTTCAGCCAGTACTGGTAGGGGGCTAATAGGCCTGTAGCTCACCAGATACGAGGGGGGCTTGCCAGGCTTGAGAATCGGTATGACCACCGCTCCTTTCCAGAATTCCGGGAAATATTGTTTGAGGAGGTATGCATTATATATCTTTCTTAGTAGGCTTATTGCTTTGATCGGGATGTTTTTTAGTGCTATGTTGGGAATGTTATCCACACCCGGGGCTGATTTGTTTTTTAGTGTTTTGATGGTGGAAATGATTTCACGGGGATTTGTGAGGAATTTAATGGGAGTTTCGATAGGGGCTTTGAGGATAGTTTTTTTTCACATGGCCTGTGACTTGTTGTTCAAAAGATTTGTTTCCTCGAGAGGCCGATAGTTTGTGGATATTGGCGTGTTTACAAAGTGTATTAGTCTTTGTCATGGTCTTCGGTGTGGATCCTATTATTAGACTTGAGTGTGGGGATTTTACTTTTGCCGGTGTTATTAAAATATTTTGCTACGCGCCATATTGAGTGATCCTTTAGATTGATGTTTCTGAGTTTGTTGTCCCAAGACGATCGTTTTCATTCGGTTAATTTAAGTCTGATTTCTCTTATCAGCTGATTGAGTTCGAATTTAAGGTAGCGATATCGCGTTCTTTGCCATCTTGACCTAATATAATTTTTTAGTTTTATTAAGGAGGCTATTTCGGGTGGGAGAGGTGTATGGGTGGATTTGGATGAGCGGGTGGGAGTGGAGGAATCCAGGGCTGTTTGAATAATTTGGGTGAAATTTGTTGAGTTTATCTATTGCTTCAGTGTTGTTACAAGTCGGGTTTGGTGTAGAAATCTCATCGTTTAAGATGTCCTTGAACTTTTTCCAGTCAGTTTTCGCGTAATTTAATATTTTAGCTGATTCTTGTGAGGTTCGTTTTCCAAACAGGGAGAAAAGCAGTGATAGGTGATCCGAGGGGGATTCGGAAAGTGTGGTGAAATTATTTATGACAGAGATGTTGTTAGTTAATAAAAGGTCAATAGTACTAGGAGTGTTAGAATTATGAGGGTAGTGTGTAGGAACGTCTGGAAAGAGCAGATTGATTTTTTGTTCCGTCAAAAAATTTGAGAGAATTCTACCTGATTCGTTCGGCCTAGCAGAGGTCCAAGCAGTGTCCTTCGCATTGAAGTCTCCAACAATAATTGTTGGAGTACTATCGGGGGGTAGGTGCCTCAATAGATTTGTATCTAGTGAGACATCCGGTGGATTGTATATCGAGTAGATCCTCGTTATGCTATTGTCTACTTGGACCTCTACTCCCACGTATTCCTTGAGCGACAGGAGATCGTGCGGAAGAGTTTTATGACACCACCACCTGCTTTGGCCGTTCTGTCTTCCCTGATCAGCGAGAAATCTGGAAAGTTTATTAACTTCCCGATATAGGGAAATTATTGTAATCACCCCGAAAATCGAAAGTGAAATTTTCATGATATTTTCACATCCTCCTGACACAGTTTCAGAGACATATACGTATGTGTGTGTGTATGCGTGTATATGTATGGAGACAAAATTTTGTGCTCACGGTTTCTCAGGAACCAATGGGCTAATTTTAGGTTTTTTTCTTTGATCGATGCGTCTCCATGACGTCCAGGTCCGCAAGGAATGTTAAACTGAAATGACAATTCCTTCAATTGTTTTTAACAATTTGAATTGTTTATAACGTTGTATTACAAAAACCGTAGGAGATAGAAGAAAAAGTTCCCAATGAATGTTGTTCCCCACATGAAGGTACACATTTTACGTTATATGACTTTTTCCCATAATTGCGCTAATTTAGGAGATATCGCTTAATTAACAATTTGAATTGTTTATAACGCTGTATTGCGAGAACGATGACAGTTACGAGAAAAAGTATCCAACAACAGTCGTTCCGCTCGTGAATCTACATATTTCATCTCTTAGCACTGTTTTTGCTAGGCATCATTTTTCACAAGATATCGTTAAAAAATCTCAATAATCGATTAACAGTTGAATTTCCGTTATTGATAGACAACTTGACTTCATACGTGTATCGTTACACACATATACACACACGGACGCACGCACATACACACACGCACGCACGCACATACACACACACATCAGGAAGTGATAACTTTGGCCCGCGGAGGGCCAAACCCACATCCCATTTTTTGCTTGTCGCTTCGGAATTGGTTTTTTAAGTATACGAAAATTCCTTCCATGAGAATCTGAACAAATGCCCGTTGGTGTGTGTTGGTGTGTGTGTGAAGTCCGTGTGTAGCCAAACTTTTGGCGAACCATTGCTCTCGAACAAAGAGCACGATCAAGGTCACCGACATTGCAAACGAAGCGGCTCTATATGCAACTGAAAGGAGACTAGATTTTGGATAAACTTCATGCGATATTTTTGTTGTTATAAACCATGTCAATTGTTCATAATGCTCTATCACGAAAACCGAGAATAAGTATAACAAAGTTATTCCCTACGTCAAAATACACATTGTATGTTTAATGACTTTTGTCCGCAACTCGCATAATTAAGGAGGTATGGTTATCTGAATAATAATTAGTGTAATATGTAAACGATCCAGGTGGGGAATTCGAGGCTTGAACCATGGGATCAATCTTGGTCCAACCTTCGATGCCGAAGCTTGGCCTTGATAGCTTCGACATAGCTTCATCCCATGTATAAGCCTAGATCAAACCAAGCTTAGTCACATCAAAGTTATCCAAGCTTTGTTGGCCCAGCTTGTGCCAAGCTTGGGTCAAACTTAGCGTCCATAGTGTTGGCCCAAAGGCAGAATCCAATCTAAGACCTATATCGGATACATACATGCATCCAAGCTTACTAGAATCATCCAAACCCAAGCTTCAGAAACCATGTTGTGCTAAGCTTGATCCGAGCTCAGCTTTGTTAGCTTAGAATCTTAGCTTTAAGGGGTGGTCCCGGTGAAACTTCGAAGTCCTCGCAGGGCCTTCGGACCCACCAATTGGGTTTCGATATATAAAGGCATATCCAAAAAAGTAAGGAAAATTTCGGACCCAACCCATTTGGCCCCATATACCCATAAGAAACATTGTTTTTCGTGTTTTGAGCTTCAAAGAGCTCCCCGGTCCGCAGTTTTCGTTCGATTTAATTTTTTTTTTCAAAAGTTCGTCATACTCCAAAGAACAAAGTTAAGTATCCGTTTTATTCTATTCGCTTTACATCATGAGAAAATGATTTTTTAGTTTGCGCGGTTTTTTCAGTTTTTCGAAAAATCTCAAAATTTCTCGTTTTCACTAATTGATTATTATAATCATACGTAATATGTCTTTTATGGCGATAAAAGTGATGACAGAATTCACATTCAGTAGACAAAAATTATAGTACTTGCATCTGTCTATGAGACAAATCTGAGAAAATACAGACAAATATGTAGTAATCTGCTCAGGTAAAAATACCGAAATAAATCATAAAATTCGTTTAAATCTTCAACAAATGATTTTTCTCGTCATAAAAGACAGATTACGTGTGATTACAATAATCAATTAGTGAAAACGATGAATTTTGAGAGTTTCCGAAAAAAAGACAAAAACCCCCGGTGTGTCAGCTCCGACACGCGACTGGGAGTTTACTCCTTCAGAATAATTATCTTGGAATATATACAATAGGGGGTTGGGAGGGTAAATAAACTGAAATCCATGGAAGTATATACTTGAATCTATATCTATTTACATTTATTCCCTTCACTATTAACATTATCAATTTTCTAAATATCATCGTCGTTATTCAATACTTTTATTTTATTTTATTTGATTTCTGAACATTTTTATGGCCAGAAGTGAAACTTACACAGTACATTTTAATTATGAACTTTTTTATTTCACACCTTTTTTCAAACAGCCAGAAATTAGTGACGCAGAAATTAGTGCATAACCTACCTGGTAATTGCATCCACTTGTTTTTCTGATTTTTTTCATCATCACTTTGATTATTTTCTTCGATATGTTACACTATTTCATCAACTTTTTTGACTAACTTCGTTTACTTGCTCAGTATAAATATAAATGAATATCAGAATAGCTCTCTACATGAGAATAAAACACCAAATATCTGAAATTTCATAAACTGGCTGTTGATATTCAACACATATATTGAAACCAGCCTAACCTTCCCCGTGAGAAGGTATGCGCATCACAGTCTAAGTTGCGCAAATACGGTGCGCAGAAGACAATGTAACGACTACACTTATAGTTAACAGTCGATTTCACTGCTCATCTTTTTTTCGTACCCTGGGCTATAAATCAATTCTAACGGAGTAAACTGCAAAAAGCGCAAACGAAAAAATCATTTCCTCATGATGTGAAGCGAATAGAACAAAACGGATACTTAACTTTGTTCTCTGAAGTATGGCGAATATTTTGAAAAAAAAAGAATTAAAATCGAACGAAAATTGCGGACCGAGGAGCACTTTAAAGCTCAAAACACGAAAAACAATGTTTCTTATGGGTATATGGGGCAAAGGGGTCAGGTCCGGAATTTTTCTCACTTTTTTGGATATGTCTTTATATATCAAAACCCGATTGGCAGGTCCAAAGCCGGGCGAACACTTCGAAGTTTCACCATGGTCACCCCTTACCAAGCATGAATCCCGGATCGCTCATATACCATCTAAACCCGAGCTTCTGAACTAAGGTTGAACTAAGCTGGATTGAAGCATATGAATGGAACTAGGCTTAATATTGGATTCATATATAAATCCAGGATTGCCGCACCACCTAAACCCAAGCTTGGAAACGAATGTTCAACTAAGTCTGGTCCAACCTCAATGTTCCTATGTTCGAATTTTGAACCAAGCTAAATGTAGCTTGGACCAAGATTAATTTCGATGCTTCGACCACGAGAAACTTTGGAACTTGGACGAAAATGAATTTCGAGGCTTTTACCAAGATAAGTCTGAAAGAACTTAAAAAGATAAGTAAAATAGGGGGTTAAATTCTTTGTATAAAATGGGAGCAGTATATACATTGTTAATGACTTCCCGATTAAGGGAAGTTATTGTAATTACCCCGATAATGAAGTGTCTAAGAAATCGAACATTTCAACTTTTCTCGACGTTTCACATCATTCTCACGAAATTTTAGATGAGGATTCTGTGTTTGTGTCTTTTTTTTAACTTTCCGATAGGAAGTTATTGTAATGACCCCGAAAATGAAGAGTGCCAGATGGATGAAATTTTCACTTTTCTCGACGTTTGGCATCATCCTGGCACGGTTTCAATGAAATCTCCCTGTGTGTGCGCGTGTGTGTGTATGTGTGTGTGCCCGTATGTCTGTACGTATGTGAGAATTTTTTTGTAACATGATTTCTCCTGAACAGCCGATTTGAATCTTTTTTTTTCAACCATTACATCTAGCCGTTGCGGAGACTGTTTAATGACTTTTTTCCATAATTGCGCTTATTTATGAGATATCGCTTGATTAACAATTTGAATTGTTTATAACGCTGTATTTCGAGAACGATGACAGATACGAGGAAAATTCTCTGACGGAAAGTCTTCTTCCGCTCGTGAAACTACATATTTCATGTCATTAGTTTTTTTGCTAGGCATCATATTTTACGGGATATCGATAAAAGTCGTAATAATCAATTAATAGTTGAATTTGCCCTGGGGATATACAACTTGACTTAATACGTATATCGTCACACACACACAAATACACTCACACCCACTATCGGGAAGTTATAGATGCGACCCGTCGAGGTCACACTCACATCCTATTTATCAATTCAGTCCTCCCCTGCCGCTTTCTCTCCCGTCATTTTCTTCGTTTTGCTGTTTAGCTTAGTCTCTGAAATCAGACAAATTTTAATGTTATTACTATGGATAATGTGTAATAACTCGTCCAGATTGGGCTTGAGTGCAAAAATATTAATTGCTAATATATTGGTTATGTTTGTGGGGGAAACGTAGATGTATCCTATCAATAGGGGTGTTAGCTTTCTGGAGTTTAGAGATCATGTCTTTAAGCTCTGAGAGGATTTCGGGAATTCGAAGGGTTTTTAGCTTGTCAAGGACTTGCTTCGCTGTGTTTATATAATTTTTAGTGCTACTTAAATAAGATTCCGGAACATGTGTTTCCATTGCGATGCTCCTACATTCAGCAGGGGGTGCGACAACATTCCTTCTCAAGGTTTCCACCGTTGGGAAGAAAGAAGCGTAGGTGGGCCTGGACGTGTTGGCAGTAGAAATCGGGGTTGGCACTGGAACTGCAGGAGACTGGAGGAAATGGATGTTCCTTTCCAGATTCTGGATCGTGGCCTAGTGAGGTGTAGCGGGCAGTTCCAATGGCGCTATGCTGGGCCTGGCCGACTGTGCTCGTTTTTTTTGAGTTTCCATGAATTTTAGGTGCATGGAACACTCTCTATAACTGGCCGTGTGGGCTAGTCCGCAGTTCGCGCACTTAAGAGTTTTCGAAGTGCAGACTTTGACGTCATAGTTTGACGCACACTTTACACATCTGAGGTTCAGGTTTCAGTGTTGGCTTGCATGGCCAAACCGTTGGCACCTGAAGCACTGGGTCGGTTGCTCGGATTTCACGAACTTTTCTATTTTGTAAGTGTGGTCGAAAATAGTTTTAATAACAGCAAAGCTGCTCAAGGTTATTTCAGGGCCAACCGTGATAGCGAAGATCGGCAGTGGCCTGTTTTCTTTGGTGTCACCGTCTTTGTTTACTTTCACGAACTGGCGAACGGAAAGTACGTTGATGCCGTGTTTTGATAACTCGGCTTGAATTTCGTCTTCTGAGAAACTGCTTGGAAGTCCTTTCAAAATATATTTTTTCGGTCGCTCACTTTTAAGACTGAAAGTGAAAAAATTGATGTTTTGCTTTTTCAGGATACTTGCGATTTTGTTGTAGTCCTCGGTCGTTCGTAGATGGACGATCGTGGTACTTCCATTAAATTTCATCTTGAAATTTTTATCTGCGATGTTGCTTTGCAGAAAATCGATTAATTTTTTGGTCTCCAGTTTTTCATTCTCGATGGTTATTGGAGGGACATAAGTTTGTTTTGGAACCTCTTGAGGTCCATCAAAAGTGTGGGAAGGTTTGGCGAGGCGAGCGGGAACTGAACTCGCACTACTTGAAAGTTTCGTAACGGCTATTTTCGTTTTTTTGGGTCTTCCATCGGAGGACTCATTTTGGCTTTCCTTTTTGGGGCCAAGAGAATTTTAAGGTTTTTTAATTTTGACACTTTTGTGCCAAAACTTTTACTCGATTTAGAATTTCACTGTACTATAAGCGCTGTAGGTTTCAAATTTCTATTTCGCAGAGCGCGGTAGACATGCGTCCGCACGACACCGACTCAAAACAAACACTGCAGCTATCCGCTATTCTGACGTCGGTGAGAAGCACTTTGAAGCTCAAAACACGAAAGACGATGTTTCTTATGGGTATATGGGGCAAAATGGTCCGGAATTTTCCTTACTTTTTTGGATATACCTTTATATATCAAAATCCGATTGGTGGCTTCGAAGGCCGGGCAAGGACTTCGAAGTTTCGCCTGGGTCACCCCTTAAATAGTAAAGAAATAGAAGTGAATTATAAATACAAAAAATTACAAATACAAATAATTGTAACTTGTGATACTTTCCTAACCTATGTTTTTATAAAGACTACAACCACGTTTCTACGCAGTACATTATTTGACGTAGTTCAATAATTTCACAAGAATCCGAATTCTTCCAAAACACGGCAAAATATTGGACAGAAATCGGGTATTCCGCATTACCGTGAGCGCCATATCTAGAGCAATTTCAAGCACCGAAAATGGAAATAAATCAGTTGATATTAGTTATCCCTGTACACACTCCAATTTTTCCGTGCTTGAGACGTCAAAGAACTGATGTGTGTCAGGAGCATATCTGTCGGATTGATACAGGGTTACGCAATTAGAGCATGCACACGACACAGTTTCATTTCATACGACATTCAAATGTTTTGCAGTGGTCATTTTACATGAGATTCATGAAAAATTTTAATTTCCACGTCCCTGGGGGAAAAAATCGTGTGTGCACTACGGGAGTAAAGAAAGTCATTTTTATACACTCGTCTTTGCCTTGGCAAAGTTGACGCGTATTGGGAGGCCTTTCTTTACTCCCTAGGTGTACAATATACTACTATTATCAGGGGGCTAATCAGACACTTCCACGGGCTCCGGAGTCTAGAAGTAGGGGTGCTCTCGGAAAAAATTACTTTCAAATTTGGTGCTTCCCAATAATGCCCGAAAACCCCTGGCCCGGTGAGCCGACTCAGAGGACTTTGTTCCCAGGGTTCCAATCAGACGCTTTGATGGGCTCAGGAATCCCGTGGAATTAGTTGCTACCGGAAAAAATCACTTGCAAATTTGGTGCTTTCTAGCAATACCTTGAATCATCTGCCCCGATGGCTTGATCCAATGGACTTTGTCATTAGCGGCATAATGAGGCACTTTAGATGGACTCAGGAGTGGCATTGAATTAGGTGCTCTCGGAAAAAAATCACTTTTAAATTTGGTACTTCGTGGTTTACCTGAATCACCTTCAGAGTCAACGCGAAGGCATGGGACTTTGCTATAAGGGGCCTAATCAGACACACTGATGGGCTCTGGACTCCCATGGAATTATGTGCTCCCGGAAAAAATCGTGCTCTCTGAGAAAATAGAAAAACAAACGAAAAAAAGGAGGAAATCCGTTGTTTTTTTTTTACTCATTTGTTAATTAAAAAATCGAGTTCAATACTATTTTTTACGGCTATTCCTGTTATGACTGTGGGATAAGAGTGCCTCCGTTGGGAACTTAAACTTGCTGCTTTGTAATTTCTGTTTGCGATGCCTACATTTCCCGACACGTCATTAAAAGGTTCAAGACTAGTGTCAGAAAAACACCCTAGTGTCGGTAAATCAGTGTGACCCGTTAGGGTCACAACAAAAACTGGCAGATTTGAGAATTTTAAACTATCCCATTTATCAAGCAAATAATTATGAACATTTGATTAGCCTTATAGTCAGCGTCAGGATGATAATTATGCGCGCCACTGGAGTCGGAGTGAGACGCCAATAGAGGTGCGACCGCTCGACGGTTAAACCCGTCATACCTTCTTAATTATGACAACTATTGAAAAAAGTCATCAGCAATTAAATATGCATTTCCACTTACAGACCAAGTTCCGCTAAATACTTTTTGCCATATCTCTCACCGTTCTTGCAATCGAGCCTTGTGAACAATTTAATTTCTAACAACAAAAAGAACTGCATGATCAATTTAAACCAAAAACTAGTCCGATCTAAGTTCGACATTCGTGAAAAATCGTTAAACAAAAACGCTGATTCCACATATACAAATACTGTGACGGAATCCGCTCGGAAATTCCGTCGCCTAACCCCAACTGCCGTTCGAAAGACGGAAGTACAGTTCCCTACTCGACTCCAGTGGTCAGTAGGGACCTGCCGCCCATCGGCCAAATTCGGACGTCCGGTGAGCGGCCTCGGGCACGAGTCATTCGTTCACGAGTCGGCACATGGGTAACACCTTCGGACAGACGCAGCCCATACAATATTTCGTACACGCTTCCGAGCTGCTCGGTAAGTCTCACCGATTAATCTGGATTATTAACTTCGACCCCTCGTGGCTCCGGAGCCACGCCAAAAATAAAAAAGACCTAATTAAGGATAGTTTAAGACGCGTGGGAAGATTGTGCCCCTCGAGACAGTGCGATTTGTCTCGTGAATTCGCGTGTGTCGGAAATGCGTGTAAAGATTGTGCCCCTCGAGACACTGTGAGTTGTCTCATAATTTTGCGTGTGTCGGAAATGCACGTAACGATTGTGCCCCTCGCGACAATGCGATTTGTCTCGTAAATTCGCGTGAGTCTGTACTGGCCTTACGCGTCGCGGAAATTAGATATAGAACATTCCGGAAATTAATTCCCTGTTTTCACGTCTCCCATTGCGCGGCAGTTCGTTAGTGAACAAAATCAAATAACACGACATTCGGAATATTCGGGCGACATAATGGCGAATACCCGCGGCATACCGACACCATGACGTCACCCTCGAGACAATGCCAGTGTCTCACTTGTTTCGATTCGGGATGATGTCACCCATCGCGCAAATCCTAGGAAAATACGAATCTCAGCTATCCTTACGCGTGATTTTCGGGATAAACTTTCGGAGATTATCCCTCTGTTTTCGAGCATAAAAACGCGCGTAGTTCGATAATATTTCGGAGGATATTGCTCTGTTCTTAGCATATTATAACGCGTGGGTCTCGATAAAATTCGGAGATAGTTTCCCTGCTCCGAAAATTATTACGCGGGATATTCGGGGAATGTTTCCCTGTTTCTAAAATTATCACGCGGAATTTTCGGGATAATTCAGAGACTGTTTCTCCGCTCCGAAAATTATTACGCGGGATATTCGGGGAATGTTTCTCTGTTTCGGATCTTATTATCCGTGATTTTAAAATTATGTCGGAGAGTCTTTTCTCTGCTCGGCTTTTAATACCCGTGATTCCAAGAAAATTTCGGAGATTAATTCTCTGTTTCGGATATTATCACGCATGATTCTAGTAATATTTCGGAGGTTATTTCTCTGTTTTTCGGACAGCAATACGCGTGGCTCAAAAGAATTTCGGAGCCCTTTTGGTCTGTTTGCGAATACCTTTTACGCTTCGGTTCTCGGGAATTTTTCGGAGTATATTTCTCTGCGTTCGAGTAGATTATTACGCGTGGTTGAGGCATGGATCAGAGATCAAGGTAGTCTCCGAGAGGCTTATCGAGTATCCTCTCGACCTGAGAATCGACTCACTGTTCGCCCAGACAGAGATAATTCCGGATCCCGCCTCGGAAAGGCATAAGTCGTTTTGTTCGGTCCTTTTTGTTTTGCTACTCTTGATAGAGGACTCGAGACGTCAGTAAAGTTTGGTTAAGCTACCCTTACCCTCGTCCGTTTTGGGACGCAAAAATTAGTTTTTTTGGGATACCCTCCCGCACTGAGGGAAAAATATACTTCGGCCCAACAATTTCATTTTTCAGAGTAATAGGCATTCCTAAAAAATGAAATTTCGTCGTTGCATTTAATCTCTGACAATTACAATTAAATGTAATCATGTGAATCGCTTAACTCCAAACAATTATATGACAACTGACCTGGGTTGAACATTATTTTTATTAATTTGAAAATAAAAAATTAATTAATTCGGGATTCGTAATTATTACTGTACAAATTCACCTAAGATCCTCTGTCTCATAAGTATCACGTAGAGTTATATGATTAACATCATTGGTAGTTAATTAATGTCACTTGGGTTTCACTAAAACAATAAAATTCATTTTTTTATAAATATCTATTTCTCTGAAACATGGTAATATTGGGCCGAAGTATATTTTTCCCTCAGTGCGCCTTCACTGGTGGTGTTATGAGTATACCTCCCTTTCCGAAAGAAAGTATGGTTAGGTACCTTCGGGGAAAACTCCAACTAGCCTTTAGTAGAAGATTCAATGATGTGTAGTTATGGTATGTTTAGACAAATAAATACGATAAGATTCTTCCAAATTGAGTGCGTAATCTTTCGAGCCCTATTACGGTCCGCAACCTTGAACCGACCCTCTCTACTACAACCCACATCCTAAGCAGCGTGGGACATCCCGTTCCTCCTTCCCTACCCCGTTTCCTTTCCTGACCATCCCCTTTCCGTTTAGCAATAAGTTACATGTATAGTTAGTAAGGTTACGTTACGTTGAGTTGAGTTGCGTTAGAAGCCCTCGGTTTGTACAATTTCCCGTAAAAATGTTACTGGCGCCCAATCGAGTTAGAAGGAGGATATAGGGAAGAGACGGCGAAGGTGCGGGCATTATCTTCCCCTGGGAAATGTCACGTCATAATACACACACACAGATTGTTCGGGGTTCGATGAGAAGCATTTTGGTATATCAAAGTCCTAGTTACGAATCGAAATAAACAACATCGATTTAGGGGTCATTACAATAACTCCCCGAAAAATCGGCAAGTTGAAAATTGCATTAATTTCTTTTCACGGTTATAGTTACACTTGCATACTTAATAACACGGTACATATGTCTTTCACGTTTTTCAGCCCGCCAATCGATTTTTAGGGTGGTATGGTGCACATGTGATACAAATTCGGAAAAAATTGATTGCTGTCATGGCCGCAACGATTGTGGTAGCGCGTTGGTTTCGCATTTGCGCCTACACAGATATCTATATTATATCGATTTTTTTGATAGTTTTTTTTTTCATTTCTCCTTTTTTACCAGCGGATTTATAGACCAAAATATTTTTAAACGATTATATAATAGTAACCCCGACGAGGGCGGTGTAATGAACGCCGTACCTATGGTATATACAACTCGTCCTCCGAGTCACCCAAAATTATGTCAATATGAGCTGTGTGGATTTGTGTATGTATATATAAATAACGGTAGATAAATGGGATAATTTAAAACGCTCAAATCTGCCAGTTTTTATTGTGAACCTCACAGGTCACACTGATTTGACTACACTAGTTTTTTTCTCTGAAACCAGTCTTTAAACATTTAATTAACGTAAGGGAAAATCTAGGAATGCCAAACAGAAATTACAAATGGGATAGTTTTGTTGGTGTTCTGAACGGGAGCACACACACTTCAATCCCACAAGTTTAAGACCATATCTGCAACCTATACTGATAAAGTATGGGGCACAATGTATGCTATTAATAGTTTTTTTCTCAGTCCGCTCTTTTCATTGTTAATACCTTCGATCCATTAAGGATATGTGGGCTTGCGGATCATGCACTGCAGTTACATGATAAGACAAGCCGTTCAGAAGCGATATCGCTATTAGTCGTTCATTCTGATGTCGATGCTTCGCCAAAGTACGCCCCGGAGTACCTACTCCAGAAACTTCTGTGCTACCATGACGGGCGCCTGTCATGTACTTTCCTTCCCCCCCCCCCCCTCTCTCCTAAGTCTGGTTGAGTTCCCGTCCGGCCTGGTTATCAGAATCCATGAGAAAATATTTCATCCTGAGAAGCCTATGCCACCCTGCGGGCCTCAGTGACTATTCACTCGAATCTCTATCCACGTTGGCAAGGGAACAGGATATAAAAAACTCGAGGGGGTGTACATATGCAAATAAAATGATTATAATATTGTTTCTTGCTTATTAAACATATTTCAATGAAAATTCGGTGCTGTAAAATTACTTCAAATTGTAGTTTGTAATTTCCCAGTCTTGTTTCAAATCTTTCCTGCATCAAATACAGAGTAAAATTTCAGTGACAGATAAGTATTGAAAACAAATATAAAACGAATGATTAAAATAATTAATTACCTTCTCCTGCAGATTTACGAATTTTGTTCAGCGTGGGACAATATGGCAGTGGGGAAATGGGAAGAAGAAAAAGCGTGGAATTAATAAAAAAATCATTAGAAACTCAGAATACTTTGAAAATCAATTAAATAAGAAATAGAAATGGTCTACTTAATTTTTCCTTTTGAAAAATTATCATGGCATGCGTTCAATGATATAACTACTCACTTAGACTTTTGATCTGCCCAATCAGATGCAGGCCGCTTTGCAACTGATTTCAATTGATTGACTATTACAATGTCAGTATTTTTGAACTCGTTGAATGTTATATTAACGTGACCATTCTCGTTTATTGTGTCTATAGTTGCCTCGTAATATCTGAAACAGACATATAGGAATATTTGTTGATTTCTATCGCTTTCACATTTTCAATGGATAAATAAAACACTGCAGTTCACACTTAAAAGCAGTCGGTGGTAAGATTGTTTCCTCCTGCGATTGAGTAGTATCGTCTCGATAGTATGACAGCCCAGCTATGAACACCTCGAATATTAAGTTGTCTAACGGAATTGTTATTTTGAACGATTTTGGCTCTTACTCTTTCCGAAAAACCGGAATGCAAATGAACATAGAAGCGAATGACAACTACGTCGAAATGGAGGCGTTCAAATTTTTGGGCTGGGGTTACTAAAGGGTACTAAGTTCGGCTTGGTTAGGAAAACTTCTGAGTCACGAAAACGTCATGGGCCAGTTTGTATGAGGAGGTCTTCCTGACACACTTGTCAGGTAATCTTCATTTCTCCTTCAAGAACCACCAGCTGGTTCAGAAATCAGGTAAAGCTTAGCGTAGGAATTAGGATTTAGGTACGCTGAATTCTGAAGGTCCAGAAGTCAAGCAGAAATATGCAACAGGGACAGTACTAGAATATTCTATTAATAGTGTATGGAAAGTAGGTGACTAAAAAGAATACAGTGAAATTGAGCGAATAGGCTATTCTTTCAAACATTCTAGGAGTGTTAGTTTGTTCAATTAATTAAACCACTCTTCAATTAACTGTAGCATTTCAATTGAAAACAAGCAGGCGGTCCTCTGGTCCACCCATTCAAATGTGTCAACTAGGTAACGGTTTTGTTTATTCCCTCCAATTTCATCGGGGGTAAGCTTCCGAATGGTCTTTTTTGTTTTTTTTTCTTTAACGCCTTCGATCCATTAGGGATATGTGGGCTTGTGGACCATACGCTGCACCGCATTCGCATTATAAGGCACAGGAAACCCCACAAAACCTGTCTCGGTACAGGCGGCTACTCTATGAGCAACCTCCCGCTCATCAGACATTCCGAAAAAATTCTCGCCCTATGGGGGATTTGAACCAGGAACCCAAATGGCAGCGCTAAGACTGCGCGCTTAGTCCACTCGGCTATTCTTGACTTGAAAATTGTTTATTAACATTTGTCATATATACATAGTATATACAGTATTAATATCGTAAATGCTACGCTCTAGATCACCAGCCATTGGCTTTATATCTAATTTGATCAAAGTTTAACCTAATTTTTCATTATTACAAATATTTGTGATTTTTACAGGATGGCTCGATATAAGGACAAATGACTTCTGAAAAACCTTATAAGTAATGGGTGCATGAGGGGAGGGGGAAAGCGGGATATACGGGAAGGTGGGACAAACAGGTGGTCAGCGGGACCAATTGGATTTCTTGTCAATATTGATGTTTTGGAGCTGGGGATTAGGATGGGATTGTAGCTTAAATTTAAATGTCTCATTGATTCTATCGATTCATTCACCTATGGTTACACTGCCGAGCGTATCGTGTATCTCCACGATAGTGGTTCTTCTTTCAAAATTACCTATTATTCGGAGAAATTTAGTTTGGATAACTTGAAGATGATTCAAGTGGATTTTGGCTGCATTGTGTCAGGCGGGACAACTATAAGTGATAATAGGTCTGATTAACCCTTTGTATAAAGTGAGTTTTAGGGATTGACTAAGCGCAGGAGATTTTAGCAGATGATATAATCTTACTAGAATAATTTTTGTTTTCCGCTTAATTTCGTCGATGTGTTTTTTCCACAGGAGTTTGGCATCAATATGGAAACCTAAGTATTTAACAGAGTTCACAGGAGTGAGTTTATGGCTACGAATAGTCAAGATGCCATTGGCCTTGGAGCTAGTAAATACGATTGCTTCTGTTTTGGCAATATTCACTTGAATTTTCCATTTCATAAGCTCACTGATTGTAAGAGCAGCTGCCTTTTCGACTCTTCTGACAGCTTTATTTATCGATTTGCTAGCTGAGTACAGAACGATGTCATCAGCATAGCCAGCGATAGATACATTTCTAGGAATTCTGATAAAAACAGAAGCAATGTACAGGTTAAATAGTACGGGAGAGAGGATAGACCCTTGTGGTACCCCCGCGGCTATTTCAATTTTATCCGAAAGCGAACTTTCGACTTGAACTCGAATATATCTATTTGAAGGATAGGACAGTAAAATTTTACATAAATATTTAGGTACATCTAAACTATCGAGTTTAAATATAAGGCCTGTGGGCCAAACAGAATCAAAGTATGTATGCTCTCCGAATTATGTTCGCAGCCGCCATACACGGGCGAACTATGCAGCGAACATAGTACTCGACGAACGCCGTTTCCAAGCCGTCTTGAAAAACGGCGAACGGCGAACTTGGTTCGTTGAACCAGCTTCGCTGGCTCCACACACGAGCGAACTACGTTCGTTGGTGGCTCCATTTCTTCATGTTCGTGCGAACGGTTCGTCCAAAGTTCGCTCGTGTATGGTGGGCTTAAGTCCGCACATGCCGACATGTAGGAAAAGTTATTGTCACTCCGTGTACAAATAGCCTTGCCGTAAATTCATTTTAAGATCAATATTGATCAACAGAACAAAATAGAATATAATAGAAGGATCTTTCAACCCAAAAAATCTTGTTGGGGTAACGAAATTAATTGTTAATTTTAACAAATCACTCAGTTGACGTAACAATCTAATGTAAAAAGAACCAACAAGTACCGTTGGTTCTGGGACAATCTGGTGTTAAAGTAGCATATTCATTGTTAATATAGCATTTCGTTTGTCGTTGGCCTAACAAAAAATAGGTTTAAAATAGCAAATCACGTTTTGAGATAGCAAATCGATAACTAGTTATCCTAGCTTAATTTTCAGCTATTCCAACAAATTAAAATTTGCCAAAAATAGCAAATCAAGTGTTGGGATGGCACGCCGATAAAGTAGTTATCGTCACATAAGCTGTTGCTATGCTAGCAAATCAGATCTAACCAAACGTTGTTTACTACTGTGGCGCACAGGTTGGCAGACCGTATGTCAACTTACGAATTTTGCTGGGGCAACGTGCGGCGCGCTACTGCAACGGGAGTATTTTTCTCCGTGTAATAAATGTTGTTTCTTACCTAAAGAGTCTAATGACTTTTTTTCATATCTCAAGCGGTTCAGGAGAAAAAGTGTTGAATTTAAAAAAGGGACGGTTTAAGAGAAGAAGTGTTAGTTTGACGGATACACACATACATACACGCAGATATCGGGAAGTTATAATTTTGCCCCGCGGGGGTCAACTCCACATCCCATATATAGTTTTTTAACTTCCCGATACAGTGAAGTTATTGTAATGGCCCCGAAAATCGAAAGTATCTGTATATCTGTGTTCAAAATTTCATGATTCCTATGTTTCTCTCCGTAACCAGTCTTTGAACATTTAATTGACGTGTCTATCTAGGAATGAAAAATCTAGGAATTGGAAATCACTGAGAAAAATAAATAGTAGTATTAACCTTACATATTTGGTAAAAGCAGCGGAGGGTATTTTGACCGTTCCTGGGTTGAATGGAACATGGGGTGGTGAGTGCCATCCTTCCGATTTGGTAAACTTGACCATAGCATTTGTTCGGCTCGATCTACCCAAGTCGGCTCAATGAAACATCGCATATGCAATGTTACCAAATTGCAGTTGCCCTTACTTTGATTTTCAGTTACATCGGTCACCTGCTCGCTCGTGAAGGTGATCTGATAATTAGTAGTGTGACCAAGTGTTCTAACAATAAGATTCGAACATATTTACAGACATATTAATAAAACAAGATTTTTCCGGACACAAACTGAATTAAACTTATTTAATAAAACAAATAAAAAAATGCATTTCATGTACATCAAATCTGAGTGAGCTGATGATTTGACTGTTCCAAAATTTTTATGAATCAAAGTGAATAGTTGCTTCAATTGCATGGAACAAATTGTCAATTTTTATGTAAAAACGGTGAATTTATTCAATTTCGAAATACTGCTTCAGGTTTGAAAATCATATTAAGATGCCTATGGTGGCCCGGTTGGTTAGGCGGCGGATTCGTAACCCAGAGGTCCTCAGTTCAAATCCCAGTGGCGCTGATCGGTACGAGCATCAATGCAATTTCCTCAAAAGTGCTTTGCTTACAATCATAGACCTCCGCCATTGATAAAAACACTTGAAGGAGCACTAATAATAAATATTGCAACATTAAAAAAAAAAACATTATTTTTCGATCTTTTGAATCGATCCTTTCAATAATATTTTAGTTCACTCAAGCCACACGCTTGGTTAAATTTACCAAATCTTTGGTAGAAGATTTTACCAAATCTTACGGTTAGCCTATCCGTATATCTGATTGCCCATCGGCAACCGTAAGATTTGGTAGAAACAATCTGAATACGGTCTATACTACTGACTATTTTTTTCAGTGTATGTTTTTCTCCGTAACCAGTCTTTGAACATTTAATTGACGTGTCTGAAAATCTAGGAATTGGAAATGGAAATTACGAATCAGGAAGTTTCATTTGTGCTTCCAACGGGGGCAAACACACTTCCATCCCACTATTATTTTAGTATCTTTAACACCTGTGATCCGTCGAGGATATAGGGGCTTGTGGATGATACGCTGCACATATATTATTCTGAATTTTTCCTGAACTGCTCCTCGCGGCGTACCTCCCTCAGAACCTCCATTGCAAAATCGCTTGTCGCGTTCCATGCTGCGTCTGATGACAGGATAACTTCCACAAGCTTTCAGCGTTAATGGATTTGCCTCCGTTACTTTCCCACATAGATTGTTTCACGTCGAAACTTGAACACGGAAAGAAAACATGTTCCGCATTCTCCTGAATTCTCTGACACTTTGAGCAATCCGGGGAATCCTCATGCTTGAATTTGTGAGGAGATTCCCGAAAGCAGCCGTGTCCTGCGAGCATCTGGGTTAGGTAATAGGTGCCTTGTACATGTGATCGGTGAAGCCAAACATTAAGCTTCGGTATGAGTTGATGAGTCCACCGGCCTCTACCCGAAACATCCCACTGTAGCTGCCATCGCTTGATGCTGAGGATTCGTTCTTCTCTCCTCCATTCCACCGGGCTCAGCTTAGTTGATCTTCTGCAGATGTAGAGGCCCACGTGCTCCTCCGCTAGAACTTCGATAGGGAGCACTCCAGACACACAGCATCGTTAGATACTGACCAGTACGCGCTAGCCACTCTAAGGGCACTCAGCCTGTAGACTGGAACAATTTTTGTCGCGCTGCTTGACTTCGTAATGCATCAGTCCATATAGGAACACCATATGTTAATAGCGACGTAACAACTCACGATAGCAGGAGCCTTCTCCTCTGTTTTGGCCCTCCAATGTTTGGCATAAGTCTCGCAATGGCAGTCTTCACTGCACCTGCCTTACTGCTTGCATGTTGGGCTTGCTGCATAAAACTAAGTCGGGCATCAATCATAATTCTTAGGTACCAGATGTGGGCTGGGAAGTTATTCCGGACTCACCGACTTACAGCGTAATTGTCTCCAGTTCCTTTCGACTCGTGATAAGTAGTGCCTCGGTCGTATTCGTTGGAAGTTGTAGACCAATCGAGTCCATCCACTGCCGTATCTTGTTAAAAACATTCTTGAAAATAAGCTGGAGCGTGAGTAGGTGATAATGCCTCACGATCTAATTGAGAGTGATTTTTCTCAGCCTTCGACAAACACCACGACGCAAAAGCTACTAGTCTAACCGATCCGTCTTCAAATATATGTGACAAAACTGCCCCGATTCTCCAAGGCGATGCATCACAAGTAACTTTAATGGGTCTAGTCGAATCATAATGGGCCATAACCTCATGTGATACCAATTTTTCTTTAGTCAACCGAAACGCGCGCTCATGTTTGCCCGTCCAATGCCATTTCACCCCTTTACCTAACAATGTTACCCGTGAGTGCAAGAGAGATGGTTTGAGGGAATTTATTCTTCCCGTAGTTAACTGACGGTTCGGGAAGTTAACTCTGAGAAAAAATGACGAAACACATGCGCGATTTTCTGGGTCATTTTTTATTTTATTATTACACTAATTAACAAAGTGAAGTCAATAACTTTTACAATACCACCGTTTAAGTCTATCGTAAACACTGGGTGATACCTAATTGTAGATTAGTCACTGAAACTTTCTGGGTAGATTAACAATATATGACTATTGTTAATCTTCTGGGCGGATTAACCATCCAGGGGTTTCTGGGCTAAAGGTAACACGTGGTAAAAGAGACTGGGAAAAATACTGGGAGGGGTTTCACAACACGTGTTAACTCTAGAGCGGTGGAAAACTGTGCCCTCGAGAAAATCGGCGCGTGAGGAAGCGGAAGCGCCGGGCAAACCTGGATAGTCCGGCCATCCACGGCCGATAAAACGGCATACGCAACACGGATGAACACCATTGGTATATCCCTTAATAAACTTTACGTGATAGTTCAGTATCCCCAAAAACGCTCTAAGATGTGTGGAATTTTTGGGACTTAGCACATCCTTCCATCCATTACGTTGATGATATAACCCAAGAATTCTATTTCCGGTTTAAACAACTCGCATTTCGTAATATTTACCATTAAGTCGCAAACTTGATGCAAACGAAAACCAGGCTCATCTCTACTTCTACCCATAAGTAATTAGTAATTAGTGGCATAGAAATAGCAAAGAAAACTTTAATGATAGACTCTAACTCCTTCTATGGCAGGAACATATGTTCTGAAAATATGGATACAAAATATTATACCCACATGGCAGTCTGAATTTGTGGTAAATCGTAGTTGTTTGAAAAATTTGTTCACGGTATCAGCTGCCACTGATTTACAAGTCGGACTCGACAAAAGAAAAGTAGGGGGGCGCTTAGTACATTTTAAAATCGCTTTCGACTCGGTTTCCGTAAAAGTCTCTGGGTTGTTCTATATGATTTGGCATTAGTACAAAAATGGTTAGAATATTAAGGCATTTCCATGAACATACGACTTTACGAATAATATAGAGCGGCGGGCCGATAACTATTACCGAAGGTGTGTTTCAGGGGGAGTCTCTCAGCCCTCTTTCATTGATTTTATATATCGCGGACACTGACATTTTTTTCGAGAGAGGGAGTCTAGGGAGTTCCACTAGATGGATATCATGACGCATGCCAATTACACTTTGCCAACGACATGGTGCTTCTGTTCGACATTGGAATAAAAATGCAGAAACTATCCAACATTTCACTTGATTATGTAAAAACCAAAAGATTGAGAGTGAATGTCGAAGCGTCGGAGTGTAAATGAAAAGAGTCAACTAGTTGTCTGCAAGAGAGGGACAGAATCTGAAAAAGAAATAACAATTTGGTTTGGTAAAAAAAATTGGAAGAAGTAAGATCGTATACGTATGTAGATGTTGAATTTGTGCATACGGTGTCAGAGCTTAAACCTGTTCGTAATGTAACACAAAGAGCTCGAATTACATCTAGTATGGTGTTAATAGCTATTTGTGTCATAAGGCCGATAAACGGCGGTTTGCGAGGCGGGTGAGTTTGCCCCACGACTCGCGAACCAACGTTATCGGCCGCATGACACAGGCTATTTTTTTTCACGTATGCCTGACCTGCGGAAGGGGGGGGGCGGAGCCCCCCCCCCCCCACCTGGAAAAAACACAACAGCAAAAGAAAATAGAATAAAAGTAAAAAAAAATACTAGAAGGCAAATTGAATACTCCAACTATTTTACTTCATCTGGGGTTTCTGGGATCCAATCGTCCATTTTTTTTGTCAATAAATTTTTTACGTTAATAAGATCACTACGATCGGATATTTCACACACACTGGCTGATCTGATGTTGTGTACGCGGGTTGGAAACCACGAGAGGGGTTAGGAATCAGTGGCGCCACGCACCGACCGAACTATGCAATATTTTCCCCTCTCGGTTGTGAAGAGTGACGGTTATCGGCGCACTTCAAGTAGGGCTTTTGAGAGGCTATGGCCCGATAAGTAATGAAAAAAGGCCATGACCCCCACATTCTCGCGTTTTGACGGCCATAGACCATAATTTCACCTTATCGACCGAACAAGCGGCCCCAAATCACCACTTTTCAGGCATCAGTGAAAAAAACATTATTTGCAAACCTAGCTCTGACTCTTCGTGTAGCAATTTGCAGTTATTTGATAATATTATCGCTTTTACAGGTGCACTCCCGTTAGCTCGCCCAGTTCGGGGGTCTAGATTCCACGAACGGCAAGCTAACGGTTGCCCTTTCCATGTGCTAAAGGGGCGGTGGCATGTGAGAGAGATGGCGTAATAAACTCAGCGAGAATGCTACGGGTATGGTTGCAAACGTAACCTCACCGCGAATCTATATATCGTACGAAATCATCCCACGATAAAATGATCTCCAAGAAAATGATACTTGGGTGTTCTTAAAACAGTTACAATATACCATAATATAAACAATTGCAAATTTTACAAATGTTAAATTCCAAAAACTGCCAATTTTGTAAATTCCACAAATTCCGAATGTCGTAAATCTCTAAACTCATTGCAAAAACTAAAAACGTCAAAAATTTCAAAGCTACAATTTTTCAAATTTTTAAAATTTGGTTCGAGGTTCAATTTGCCAGGCATCTTTCCACCAAGATCATTTGACCGGTTACCCATATTGATCAATCGAACCAACCAGACCACTGTAACTGACCAGAATCTATTTTCGATGTTTATCTGAAAAAAAATGATTTCTTTCTTTAATCATTACAATGTTTAACTAAAACCTCGCGCACGCGAAAACACACACGCCAGGCAATACAATTCGGACCCCACGGAATCCCCTCCGCCCGAGATCATGAGAGTAGTGAAGGAAGCGTTCCCCTCAGCGCCATGACACACGGCAAGCTAACGGAAGTGCACTATACCGGAGTCTTAAGTATATTGACAGTCTTGAATCTGTTGTTATGTTTATTCACAAGAATATTTTTGACACTCAGTGCGTGAAGCCTGTTTTCACGCACGCTTCGCGTGCGCGAAAACCCGCCCACGCCCTTCCTGTCAAAAAACAATGTTCGTTACTCGGGCAAAAAAACTTTTACGGCGATTGTAAATGCAATCCTCGGCTTCGTCTCGGACTGCAACATCACAATCGCCAAAAAAGTTTTTAATGCCCTTGTTACGAAAAGTACTATTCAGTTACAAAGTGATACATCCAATTATGTGCTACGACTTGAATTGGATCTGTTGACTTCACTGGTAATTAGAGCTTTTGAACATACCGTCGGATGGAAAATTGAGATTTTATCAACGGAAGATATCAATATCTCAATAAAATCTCCTACCTGCTCTATCTCTTCCTCTCTCAAGGTAAACCAAGTAGTAGGGTGAACGAAAACGAAAAAAAAAAAAAATTTGTATTATTTAGCTGGATTGAATGTGTCAATGTATTCTTGGAAAAAAAATCATGTGAATGTATGTGGAATAATATAAACAGTGGTTATTAGTTGGATGGAAAAGAGAAAATAGGAACGAAATTAATTCAGTAGAATAGGTCCAACTGTATTTAGATAGTAATCCCTGAGTCTATTGAAGATGGTCCAGAGCTTCATTTACTTACAAGATGCCGTTGGACTCGATATTTTTTTCAATTATACGCCTCGCCCATAAGACTTCAACCCTAGCTCCTTTCAAATTTCGATCAACTGCCACCTTTTTATGATTTTTTGAAATTTCATGGTGGTTTACATGTAAATGCCAATTTGTAAGAGTTCGGTGGGTATTTTGACTAAAATCATATTGACCTTTTCCCTTCAGTTTTCTATGGAGAATCTTACAGGAACATGATTTTTTGATACGCTGAAATTTTTAACCCAAATGTGCAAACACAAACACTGAAAAATGGTTATTTATAAAAGTTGTCGGTTCGTTTACGTTTTGAACCCGTCGAATTGGCCTTGAAAACATTGTCGTTTTTTAAGTCTTCCGCGTCGGAGAATATTCGAGTACGAATAACATCTTTTTGTGGAACTACACAGTGGAGTTGTTTCGTCCCAGGAATATTTGCTGAAGCATCGAAACGAGGGGCAAGCATCGCACAAGTTGCGGTATACTCTGCTTTTGGAGATTCCGAACTTCAATGCTTGGCAAACGTCCAGATTCTGAACACCAATTACTGATTTCTTCAGCCGTTAGAATTTGATCGTCTGCTGGGAATTGTAAACTCGCGCAGGCCACTATCCGCTTAACAGTGCCCCTACTCCATCGCATGTACTTTTCCTATAAGAAGGCACAAAGTAGTGGTGTTCTGCTGGTACTCCGAAGTCAGCCTCGTGATGATACATGCTAAAGATGTATTTAAAATTCTTGTACTACTGCGATGCAGAATTGCCCATCACTAATTCGACCATAACTAGACTCATTTTCTTTCGATGCATTAGCGCGTTAATCATATTCAGTGTTCGCACTGTTATGATATGAAAGCTTTAACGGAGGAGTCACCTCATTCGCTGGCTCATTACTCTGATTGCCTGAATCTGATGGCGTATGAACGGCCCGCTGACAACTGGAAAGCTGACTTGTGCAAAGAATGTCCAAGTGGCGAGTCAGTGCGCGACCTTACCATTTAAAATGCTATTTACCCACCTGTGCAAGTTTCTCATCCTAAAATTGATCGTTAATAAAATATTGGCTTATTCATTTAGCGCGAAGGGGGTCGAAAGGGAGTATGAGGGATGAGCCGGTAGAACAAGTCGGGGGCGGAACCAGAGATGGGATCTGTTTGTCCCTAATAAATAGTGAAAAAACAATTAGACAATTCTAAATTTTGGTGAGGAACTGGTTTTTGGATCCCAGAAAATTGAGAATTTTTTTTTCAGAAATTTTGAAGAGGGCATATGTACCGACCAGTCACTTGCTATTTTTTGAGTATTGGCAACTGGGGTGCATTAAGCGATGGATTCGTTTTCCAATTTCACCTAAAAGTACATTTTAAAATGAATAGAAATCACTATTTTTAAAAAAAGTGATTAAGAAAAGATAATTTGCGGTGAACCAATCATTTATCGAAAAAACGTTGTTGTTTCAAAAAATTCAGAACTTCAAGAGTATGTATCCATACGAGGAAAAAAAAGAAAAAGGCATAAATCATATTTCCGCGAGATCGATACCGTCAGAAAGTAACACGTGTGAAAATAATGTGAGGGCTTAAAATCTGTCGAGTTGAGCGGGAATTGACCATATATTTTATTATAGGGCATTCCACACCAAATTTACCACTCTGAACCCTGACCTAGTCTAATTCAGTTCATATATTTTTCCTCAGTGGTAGATGATGAAAAATGCATCCGCCTCTGTTTTTAGATGTTTTTGTTAATTAACATCATACCACATAGAATGGCTATTTTTACATAAAGAACAATATTTGATCAGCATTTTCTTTCAGCTTCCAACTGCTCCACGATCAGTATTGTCGAATTTCTTCATAACACTTGATATAAACGATAATAATTGAATGTCAATAACAAATATCGTTTTTCCGGGACACAATTCAAGAGATTCGTCATCAGAGACTCAAAAAATATAACATTATCATATCAGCTTGATGATGTACATGACAGTGCTTGGCAGTAAATACGAAACAAGCAGGCGGTCCTCGGGTCCCCCCATTCGAATGTGCCAAATATGTCACCGTTTTTCTTATTTCCCCCAATTTAATTGGTGGTAAGCTTCCGAATGGTCCGATTGCACACAAAATGAAAATGTTCCTGTACTGAAATAGCTTTTTCCAGGCGAACGGAAGCAAAGAAAAGGAATATCTCATATTACCCAAATTAATTGGTTCAATGTTGTTCAACCACTTCATAGATCTCGTTAAGGCCCATATTTTGGAAAAAAAAATCGGATGAATACGTATCGAGAAATGATGTAATGAAAAAACCGTAAAAATGAAAAAAATGAAATCTAGAAAATTAATGATGCGATTGAATTGCCATTCAATAGTTCAATTGTTTTTATCACAATTTTTACGGACGCTAGAGTGCGAACAAACACAAAAAGTAAAACCACAATCAAAAGTTATAAAACAGGAATATCTTATATTATCCAACCTAATTGACTCAATACTTTTCAACCATATGATAGATCTCGTTAAGGCACACATTTTGAAACAAAAACAACAAAATCGATTGAATAATTATCGAGAAATAAAATACAAACCGTGGATACGAAAAAATTGAAATCTAGAAAACTAATGATGCGCTTAAATCGCCATTCAATAGGGTTCTTCACCACAACAAAAGGAATCTTTGCGTCAAATTTCAAGTTTTTATCTCAATTTTTCGACACGCTGGAGTACGTACAAAAGCAAAAAGCGAAAAAAACAGAAAAATTGAAATATCTTCAATTTCTTGTGAGCAACGTACTAGATGTTATTCAACCATTCTTTGGAGCTCGTTGAGACGCACATTTTGATAAAAAAGAAATTAAAAAATATTCATTAGTTTCAGAGATATGAACGATCGAAGAAAAAACAAAAAAAATGGATTTCTAAGAAACTTACCGGCAGATTTCACTGAAATTGCGCCCACAGCTAGCTACACTCAATACCAATAACTGACAATTTTTTCAGATTTTATTCTCAAAATTTAGTCCTTTTCATGTTAAATTGTGTAAGTGAAGATTTTCTAAAAAAATTGATACATACAGACACTATGCTCAAACTTCGTATTTTTACGTTTCAAACCATTATATATCGTTTACAAGCATAATTAGCGAAAGTGAAAATTAACCGATTGCAATGCTTCCATTCGGAAGCAAAAACCGGTGATATGAATTGATATATATATAGTCTAGTAATTCTTGATGTTTTTTTTGCTAAAAAAATTGTTAAAAACGGATTGTACACATGATTAGAGTTGATGTGGTCAAAGTTTTGAACAGTCTCACGATGTTTTTTTCAATGAAAGTGTCGATTCACACGGGCTACGGTAAATGTCTCCATACTTCTGACATACACCTAACTTTACCGTATGTCTACGATAAATCCAAGATAGGAATTACCTGTAGCAGAATTTACCGTGAACCGTGACAACACCCGCCGTCTTTTGTAATACCACAACCATGGACCGGATCGAACGAAAACTCTTTAAACTACTGCTGTGCAAATGTGTGTGCCCCATCCGGGGCACAAACAAAACTTCCCAATTTGGTATTTCAGCACCGCATAAACACGCAACGATTGTGAAGGCCAAACTCAACAGTGGTGCCAGTAATTGAAATTGGGACTAATAATTACTCCACGCGATCCGTTTAGTTCGATTTTTAACCCCATACAAATGTTCAACTGGAATTCGTCCGCCTAGTTACCCCCTCTACGTCTGCACCTATTTAGTTATCCCGCTCTTTGACATTTTTCCAGCAATTGTCGACATTTTCACTCGCCAAGTATATTCTAGTTTAACTCACGATATGTTCTCACTTATATTGAAAAAAATCATATTGAATGTGCATTTTTGTATAAGGAACAATCCTGGTGATATGCATTGTCTTTCAAATTGCTCCGACGACCATACCTCCTTAATTATGCAACTTATGAAAAAAAGGAATTCCACATAAAATGTGTATTTTTATATAAGGAATACTTTCTTTCTCAGAAGTTTCCCGATAACTCTGATATTTCACCCAGTGGAACAGTATAAACAATTGCACTTGTTAATAACATTGCATATACTGCACGAATGCCATCCGAAATGTAATCCGCTCGATTCCGCACAGAAATGCTTGGATAGGGACCTTCACAACAGCGCTGGGTTCATTCGTTCACTCATTACAGACATAATTTTTTAGATGACATTGAAGTTAGCTGATTTCAAATTGAGGAAAAACTTTGCTACAGGATATCTCATAACACACAGGTGGCAGTTGAACGAATGACCATTCAGATGATGAAGGATCAATTTATTTTTTCGTGATGACTCCTAAATTTGATCACGTTGGCCTCAATATACCTATACGTGAAGTGCATGGCTCCGAAGAACCAGTAAAAACTCGCACCACAGGATATTTCACTATATAATGAGCGTATTGAAAAAAAAATTATATTCACGTTTTAAGCTTGACAATATCTGGCCGTGATAGATCTCCATTTTTTCCAATTTTTTTAAAACAATAAGATATCCATTGGAGTGTAGTGGAATTTTGTCAGGTTGTAAAACACAAATAAATGAGCTGATCGAGAATTAAAAGATAATCACAGTTGAGAAAGTGGAAGACCTTCCCGTGATATATGTTTTTTTTTTTTAGAAAATTTAATTAACCATTTATCCGGTAGTGAATTTTAGATTAATCATTAGCATCGGATATCTTCATTGCAAATCATGTAGTTTGTTTTTATAACAATACCACTTTTGAATGTCAACGAAATCTAAATGGCACCATAAGCCCCGACGATTTAGGATCCACGATGTTCCGTGGATGTCTATTTTCTGTTAAAAATAGGTAAAAAACAACCTTTTAGTACTTACTAAACATTTGAAAATGAACAATGTGAGTAATTTATAGCCATTAGTCACTCATTTATTATCCCTTACAAGGATTCGTTTATCCCACAGTGAATGGTTGCGTGGCAGTTCAATCGCCAGGGAGTTAAAATTGATTTCGATTTTTTTAGTTACCATAATTATGATAATAGGAAGCTCAATTTTTTACCAATGGATATCTGTTATGCAAGTTACCATATCATACAAATCTGAAATTCAGCAATTCACTGCGGTTCTAATGTCCACATGAATTCCCAGTTTTTCATTTCTTTAAAATAAATTTAGTTCAAGCGAGCCGTCGTAGGCCTCCAATCGTAGGCTCGGTTGGTTACGGTGACGAAATCGTAATTCAGAGGTCCTGAGTTCGAATCCTAGCCGTGCTGATTGATACGAGCACCAATGTAATTTATTTATAAGTGCTTTGTTTACAAACACATCGTAGACCTCCGTTGCTGATTAGCACTTAAGTAGAGAGCATAAATATGGTGACGTTAAATAAACATTAAAAGAAAAAAAAAAATTTAGTTCAAAATTTTCAGAAAAGGACATGCACTTGAATGCGAACCGCATTCATTCAAGTGGATGTCCTTTTCCGTAAATTTTGAACTAAATTTATTTTAAAGAAATGAAAAACTGGGAATTCATGTGGACATTAGAATCGCAGTGAGTTGCTGAATTTCAGATTTGTATGATATGGTAACTTGCATAAAAGATATCCATTGGTAAAAATTGAGCTTCCTATTATCATAATTATGGTAACTAAAAAAATCGAAATCAATTTTAACTTATAGTGACATTTAGATTTCGTTGACATTCAAAAATGGTATTGTTATAAAAACAAACTACATGATTTGCAATGAAGATATCCGATGCTAGTGATTAATCTAAAATTCACCACCGGATAAATGGTTAATGAAATTCTCTAAAAATATATATATATATATATATCACGGGAAGGTCTTCCACTTTCTCAACCGTGATTATCTTTTAATTCTCGATCAGCTCATTTATGTGTGTTTTACAATCTGACAAAATTCCACTACACTCCAACGGATATCTTATTGTTTTAAAAAATTTGGAAAAAATGGAGATCTATCACGACCAGATATTGTCAAGCTTAAAACGTGAATATAATTTTGTTTTCAATACGCTCATTATATAGTGAAATATCCTGTGGTATGAGTTTTTACTGGTTCTTCGGAGCCATGCACTTCACTTATAGGTATTTTGAGGTCAACGTGATCAAATTTAGGACTCATCACGAAGAAATAAATTGATCCTGAATCATCTGAATGGTTACTCTTTCAAATGCCACCTGTGTGTTACGAGATATCCTATAGCAAAGTTTTTCCTCAATTTGAAATCAGCTAACTTCAATGTCATTTTTTTAGACGGTCATACCTCCTTAATTATGCAAATTGTCGAAAAAAAGTCATTCTACATAAAATACGTATTTTTATATGAGGAACAACTTTTCTTACATAAATTTTGTGGTAACTCTAATAGTTTATGCAGTAAAACATTATAAACAGTTGAACTTGTTCATAACAATATACATACCACACCAATTTCACCCAAAATCTAATCAGTTCTAAGTTATATGGAAAGGCTTCGAACCCGACCTTGATAACTTCCATATCTTCATTCGTTCATGAGAAATAGTTGCACACACACACAGACGCCAACCGAAAAATCGGGAAGTTTTTTCAACTTCATAAAATAAAAATCATAAAATATTTTTCTGGACACAGCACTCACCTGTAATTACTTCAGAATTTATGGAGAACATTTTCAAAATGAGTGGCTGAGTTAACGAAGAATCTCTGATGTGTTTTACCTTCACTTGAACTATCCAAAGTACTTACTTGCCATCCTCGCTCCAGGGTGCCATACACGAATCTCCGACTTTCCACTTGTTCGCCAAAACAGCCAAAAGAATTGGATCCGCAGCATCCATGCCATTGATCTGTCTTTCCTCCTGATGTTGTGACTTTATTAAATCATGGGTGAGCTCAATAACTTCTTCGAGATCAATCTTAAGTTTCAGCAATTCCTCATTTGTCGGATCAGTGGTCAATGCAGCTTCAACCTAAGGAAAAAATGAAAAATCGAATTTTTGACGAGGACAAGTCAAGGTGACTAGGTTAGGTGCCTTCTTCAGAAATGAGATAGCTTCACCTGTTGAAGCTGCAGTTTGTAGTTCTGTAAATCGTCCATGTTCTGTCAAAGAGGTTATAATTCTTTTAGAAGTATTTTGAACTAATAATTCTCCGATTTTCGCTCCTCCGACCCATTAAACACGGTGCGATGCAGACGCAACTTACACTCAAATGTACTATGGCAATAACACAACACAATCAAATCGAAATGTCGTTCATTACCAACAATAATCACAGATGATACTATATTAGTGTTATTGTAGGGAAATCAAAGGGAGGGAACTATCGAAGAGGAATGACTAAAGCGAAGATTAAAGGGGAGGCAGGGCCTATGCTAAAAGTGTAGCCATAAAGAGAGACCTCCGATACCTAGCGGCGGCCGTGGCACTACGGTGTAGTGGTTGAAATAATCGGTATTGCCGCTCGCGTCGACAATCCTATATAAGAAAAGGCATGGCGGAGAGCATGAGAAAAGTGTCATGGCCGAAGATGAAACCGGTGAAACGCAGCATTCTCATAAGCATTTTCAGGAGAGTTACAACTTGAACTGGGTAGTTGGGTAGTGAATACCGCTAGGTACTTAGCCGAAAAGTACCCTAAGTACAAAAAATACAGTATGTACCCAATTGTACATCGTTAGTACATGATTGGACATCTTTTAATTTTTTTTGTACATGCTCTAATTATTTATAAAAAAATAATGAAATTTTGACATGAGGTTAACCGACAAAAATTATAGGATTAGGTATTCAAGGTCCCTAATCCCTGAATTTGACTAGAAATCGTTAGTAGATTACGAATTTCAGCATTGTTTCGTTTGTACATTATTTTTTCATTATTTAATCAGCCGTAACAATTACACGCGCCCCGCCACCATTAAGTGTCACTCGATGGTTCTTAAAGGTGAGGTTCTACATGACCGACAATAATTACCACATTACTGCGATGTAAATAATGTAAGTACATTAGTAATATTTCACTCAAATCGTGGATTATGTGTAAAGGGTAATCTGCTACGGTACATTGTGTGCATAAGAATGCTTACTTAAGTAGTAATAATTGTTGTTTGTACATAAACAATAAATTCCGAAGACTATAATCATTGAGTTTAGAATCGAAGGTCCTATCAATCAGTTCTGGCATTTTAATCATAGGTTATGAAATCAATTATGAAACTAATCCGAGTTTTGGCATTCTTTGGCCTATTTATTGGTCGAATAGAGTTTAGGTTTGGTAGAAGGTGAGAGTACAAGAGATTTTTTTCGAGAATATTTGTTAAAAGTGATAGGTCTGCTGCCTGTTAATCTTTATATGATTATCATGGATCGTATATAGTAAAGTGCTCCAGGTTCAGTGAGGCTTCGTGATTGATGATTAAATCTAAAAATGGGTTCATAAATGAAGTTGTACACTACGATGAGTGCCATTAAAGGTGCGATCGTTTTGAACCAATAGTTCTAAACCAAAGGTAGATGGCAAAAATTTTGTAGAGCCCTTATCGGTCGCAAAAAATATATTTCTCAGAGATCTTCTTTTTAAACATTCCCTATGTATTATGAAATAGTTACGCCTATTTCCTCTGCTCTATACGGTCAAACCTGTCATATTCGCGAGGTATAAATATAGATATAGAAAAAATATAGATGTACATTGAAAGGGTAATCTATATAGTGAGGGAGGATTGCTATATGCAATCTTTCGCTCTCATTTATTCTTAAATGCAAAAATAAAACATTGATATTTCCCTACCATTCTCAGCCTTCGAAATACGTAAGGAGAACACCAGGCATTTATGGATTTTCCACTTCTAGCAATTTATCCTGCTCAACTTTGAGTTGTAAGAATATCTTGTTAGGTAAATAAAAGTTTTTGTTTTGTTTTTCGAATTAAAGCATTGAAAATGCCGTGGGTAAAACGAAAAACTCATGTGAACAAATGTGTACAAAAATATGTTGTTTAAAATAAAGTGCATTAAAAGATATAAACAATCTTTTATCTCTTAAACAAAAATCCATGACATCCATATGTAACATCAAAGAAATACACAATACTATCCTATAATTAGTCCCTTCATCAACAGTAAATGGAAGATACTCATGTCATTTTTCTTATACGGATGCATCTATATGAAATAGAGCTTCATTATGCACTTGATTAAGAAAATGATAGACAATTCACCATCATAGTGGGAACATGGGCAGCGTGGAAGGGATTTTGTTGTGCGACGACATATTCGTTTTCATATTTCAAACGCAGAAAGTTGGGGAATGGCTACTGTATAACCCTTAATAAGTCACGTCTCTCGATCCCCTATTACTATTTCAAAAACTTAAATTGAATGTACTTATAAAATTATATTTTAAAATTGACTCACAATTTCTATCGAGCTTCAAAAAAAGCAGAATGATTAATAGAACACGAGTTATGATAAACCGTAATCACATATATTGTCCATGCAAGTGGAAAATGAAACCGTGATATTGTGAATCATAATTTTGGAGAGCAACCCACAAAAATAATTTTAATATCATTATCTATTACTCAAACACACCAACCTTCGTATTATTTAATATCTACGATCCGACATGACTCAAATGGTAACGAAAATCAACTTCTAATTTAGTAAATTTAATGAAGATAAGCGTTTCAGTGATGAGTAGCTACGGAACCAAATGTCGTGAGTCTACATTATTTCTGCAATTTCAATACAACGAGGACTGAACGCCCAAGCGCTTTTTATCCTTTTTCTTCGCCGATGGACCACCCGACACGCTTCCCGGGAGTGGCCCGAGGTGCCCATACTATTTTTTATTCTCCTCACCTCAAGTTCGTTTTCACCCTCCTCACCGGAAGTTTCTTTTCGCCCGAGGACCGGATACTGTGCTTTCCGCTCGAAGGAGGACGTTTATCCCCAATGGACCCATTGATTGCAACTTGATTCGGGGAAGCAACTTATGCGCGCACTTGATCGCTGGCCCACTGAGAAAATATATATGTGGGTCAAAAGTCATTTATTTCGGGATTCTCAATATACATGCTTTTTGATGTTTTTTGCTTTTTTTCATTTTTTTTCGGTGGAACTGTTTCCATGTCAAGTCGCGCTCAACTGTCGATCAATTCTTCATGAAGCTTGATCGAAGAAGCAGTCAAGTAGCGATCAACTAATGCTCAACCGTACGCACAAATTGTTCCTCTCATATCCACAATCAAGGAGTAATCGATAGATCCGTCAGGGATGCACTTTCCGCCCTAGGGAAAGTCTAACTTATGTGATCATTTTGATTTCAGACTAGCTGGAGCTATAGCTCATTCTCAAAAATACGACCACTATGTAGCCTATTGCCGTCGTCGTTCTGGGAAATGGGAGCTCCACAACGATCTCCTAAATAAAGCGGAAGGTGTTAGAGGGAACCGTGTGATCCAGCCTGAATGTGCAATTTACATGATAAGCCAATGAGATGGTACCTCATTTCCAGCCGAAGACAGTTGCTGACAATATCGATTTGGAAATTTTGTATTTCTTTGTTCCTTTTTGAATTTTAATAAGCAACTTTCTCTCATTATATCCATATTCGTATAGATGCCAAGAAAATTTTTTTTTTAGGTTTTGAACTTTCTAGCCTCATCTCCAGACGAAGACAGTTGCTGGCAATATTGATTTGGAAATTTTGTATTTCTTTCTTTATGTTTGAATTTTAATGAGCACCTTTGTCTCATTATATATAAATAGGTATATATGCCAATAAAAATTTTTTTTATTAGGTTTTGAATTTTCTAGACATTGATTGCGATAATTCGTACTACACATTTTACGACTAAATAAATGGTGTGAAAACTTAAAATTCAATTTGTCATGATCTACAACTACAGAAAACAATCGTCATTTGACTTTGCAAGCGTTGCAAGTATGTCAGAGTATCATGAGAATTTCGATAACAATGTTAATCCAGGATGACCATTATTTCATCCATCATCAATTCACAAGCAGAAAAAAATGGCTTTCCATTGATCGTGCAACTGGTCAATCGTTAATAGAGATGAAATCCTTACTATATTGTGCATCCATTGTATTTATTAATCTATATTGTCCATTAGTTCGGAAATTGGCCAATATTACTCATTGATAAAAAAAAGAATAAATTCTTTCATTAAACCCTAGGAACCAATTGAAATTAAAATTGCAAGTGACAACAAAGTTTCTGAAATCCCAATGTTCAGAAGGTTTTTCCTGGACTGTAAAGTGAGCAAAACATGAAGACAAAAAAAAAATGTAGCATCTCTTTTTTTAATAAATTGACGAAATTGCCAGTAGACTATTAGCGAAAAATAAATATATACCTATCAAGGAATTTTCTTAATAAATCGATTGTAATTCGTTCGCATTCAATCAGCAGAAGTTATCATTAAAAAATATGACAAAATATACATTCAATGAGGGAACCGACGGTTGTGGCCGTGCGGGTTAAAGCACTGGAATTGGGGGGCTGAGATCGCTGGTTCAAAACCGGCAGAGGCGGTATTTGGGTTTTTTTTTTTCAGGCTTTAACTCACACGACACAACCGAGCGGGAGTTTCGTAAAAGAAACGAGCTGTACAAATCTGAGGTTTTTTCCAATGGTTTTCCCTCGATTCCAGTGACAAACTGGGCGAATGCTGTGCAGTGGGGTTAAAGGGGGGTGGGATGGGAACAAATCGTAAAGACCCGAAAGGGTATACGAATAGAATGGAGTTACATTCAATGAGGAGATTTGGTGGTGACAATGGATCAATTTCCATAATACCGACGTCAGAATAGCCGAGTGGACTAAGCGCGCAGTCTTAGCGCTGGCGCTTCGGTACCTGGTTCAAATCCCCCATATGGGGCGAGAATTTTTTCGGAATGTCTGATGAGCGGGAGGTTACTCATAGAGTAGCCGCCTGTACCGACACAGGTTTTCTGTGATTTCCTGTGTCTTATCATGCGAATGCGGTGCAGCGTATGGACCACACGGCCATATATCCATAAGCGATCGAAGGCGTTAAAGATAAAAAAAAAAAAAATTCCCATAATTTAGGAATGCATTTCTTCAATTGTATTCATAATAAAGAACAAACTATTGTCTATCATTTATCATGTGCAATGAGGCTGCGTCGCGCGCTTGCGCATAGTTATTACGAAAAATTAATTATTCCTCCCGTGAATATTAAAATATTAAATTTTTCATACTCAAACAAAAATGTACAAACTCTCATATATAAAACAAAAATAAAAGAAATAGGGGGGGGGGGGGCTTAATTGTTTTAGACGCTATTTGGAAAAATTTGTAATTTGCGAATTATAATCCGACAAATGCTTTTCAGCACCAAACAATGATCTACAGGACTCAAACAGCAGGAAAAAAGTAATTAAAAAATGAATGTGGGATTCAACTAGTGAGGCGGCATCATGCCTCGCCGTGGCTGTTCTTCGAATCCCCAGGCCGTAATGACGGCGGGGAGTGTATAATTGTTACGACTAATTAAACAATGAAAAAAGAATGTACAAACGAAATAATGCTGAACTTCGTAATCTACTAACGATTTCTAGTTACGACTAATTAAACAATGAAAAAAGAATGTACAAACGAAATAATGCTGAACTTCGTAATCTACTAACGATTTCTAGTTACGACTAATTAAACACTGAAAAAAGAATGTACAAACGAAATAATGCTAAACTTCGTAATCTACTAACGATTTATAGTAAAATTCAGGGATTAGGGACCTTGAAAACCTAATTCTATAATTTTTGTCGGCTAACATCATGTCAAAATTTCATTATTTTTTTATAAATAATTGGAGCATGTACAAAAAAAAACTAAAGGATGTACAATCATGTACTAACGATGTACAATTGGGTACATACTGCACTTTTTGTACTTAGGGTACTTTTCGGCTAAGTACCTAGGGGTCTAGTTTTTGTCTAAAATTACTCTGGCAACGCCGTCAGTTAGATCAGATAGATACCAGAAATGCAACGCGAGAGGTACCAAATTATTCTAATTCCTACTATACCAACTTTCACCGACTCAGCTCGTCACACTTTTTTCCCCGTCTCGGTTTGTGTGACGTAGAGTTGTGCAGCGCCATTTTGAACCGTCATGGTCAAGACGGCCTGTGTAGACTTGGCAAAATACGAACGGACACCTGCCCTCCCCCAACGCTAAAATTGTCAATTCTGGAAAATACTTGATTAAATAATAACTAATGGCTCCTAAATTACAATGAATGCCTCTTAAATTGTACCAAATTACCACCTGAATATTGATGAAGAAAAAAGTCACAAAATTAAAAAAAAATTTTCTTCCCAGTGCACGATGCCGCTCTTAAACTTGTAAAAACGCGGATGGACCCCGCCCCCCTTGTAATTTTTTGAGAAATTGATCAATAAATGCAATTCTTAACTATTAAGAACTATTAATAATTAGTAAAACATTAGCAATCGATAGAGATTTTTTAATCTCCTAACTTCCATTGTAATTTTCTAAAAATTGATAGAAAAAAATGGAATTATTAACTATTAAATCGAATTTATTTAGTAGCAAAGATTAGCAAAATATTAGCAATCGATAGAGGGTTTTAAATTAATTTTTCGTCAACTATGAGGTGTCAACTATTCGGAGCACAGTTGCAGTTCCACTTGTTGAAAAAAGGGTTTTTGTTGAAAAAGTCCATACCAAAATTCTAGAGTCATGTATCATTGTTGACAATTGAGGTGTGCATTCATACCAAAAGAATTATGTCCTTGTTCCTCCTAACTATATGCTGAATTTGTAGAGTAATCGAAAATCGGACTGGTTGCCAGTCATAGCGCTGGTGTATATTCATTGGTCCACACGAATGCCCCAGCACTGTATGTCCGTCGAGCCTTTTTGGCGGGTACTATTATCCATTTTGGTGGTTAATCAGAGAGTAGCGCTAATTCTCTACATAAATTAAAGTTGAATTTCGTCGTTGGGTGGAATCATGGGAGATAAGGATGGAGGTAAGTTGTTGAAAGTATTTTTTGGGGCTGTTCTGAGTTTCCACATTGAAAGAAATTGCTAATTCCAAGGCTTGAAGGCGGCTCTAAACACCGTTGGTAAATGGCGGGTAAAAAAGCTATGGTAAAATATTTTGGGGTTTTCTCATTGGAGAGTATTAGGTGGAATTTAGCCAATTTAAAGGATTGGAAATCAGCCAACTTAGTCTAAGAGTTGAGTATGGTAGAAGAAGTATTCAGTTAGATTCCCAACGAACCCGAGTCGTGGGAAATAGCCATTGTGTCGTGTTTGCAAACGTAATAATGAGGGGAATGTATGTCCATGAAGATGTACATACGCAACAGATTCTTGAATCCATTTTGATCGATTCCTTGTGACAAACGTTTTAAGATACAAAAAGCTGCTGATGTTCGTAAATCGTTATCCAAGTTGTATGGCAACAGCATCAATCACTGATACAGTTTTTCAGTATTCATACGCAATTCATACTGGTATCATGAGTGTCTGTGGAAAGGTGTTGTTATTTTAGTCATAAAAATTGGATTTTACCATTATCCCTATAAATTATTCAATTTCGCCTTTCGTAATTTATAACGTTTCACATGAGTTATTTATCCTCTTCTTGACCCCGAATAGCAAAACGTTGCATCCAGCGATGTCCCCTTTGCAACATACGTTGTGAAATAGATTAAAGACAGGTTGAATACAGCATATCGCGTATGCTTCTTGGACAGCATTGAAAGAAAATGAAGTTTCATTTGGATAGATTGCATGAATAGATGTAAAATTGCAAATTGTATGTATTACGCCATAATTATATTGATAGTTTAATTGCGAATGAGACGATGACACAACGTTTTTTCTCGTTAGAACCAATCAATACAAAAAATGAAAAGAGCCAACTACTATTTCGATTTGTTCTTTCCAAGTTTTTAGGCTTTTTTTTTAACTTGCCGATTTTCGGGAGGTTATAGTAATCGCCCCGAAATCGAAGTTTTTTGTTTCGTGCTGTGACTGGGGTTTTAAGTATACCGAGATGACACCCAAGAAATTCTGAGTCGAAGTGTGTGTGTGTGTGTGTGTACGAAGTTTTTGAATGAAATTGGTACAGTATATATATTGTTATTAACCATTTCAATTGTTTATAAGGTTCTATCGCATAAACTATTAGCGTTAGCGCAAAATTTAGATAAGAAAAGTTGTTCCCCCTCATAAAAATACGTATTTTATGCACAATGACTTTTTTCGACAATTTGCATAATTAAGGAGGTATGACCGTCTTAACAATTATGTCTGTTATGAGTGAACGAATGATCACAGCGCTGTCATGACGGTCTCAATCGAAGCGTTGCCGTGCAAAACCGAGCGGATTACACTTTGGATGGGATTCGTGCAGCATATGCAATGTTATTAACAATTGTAATTGTTTATACTGTTCCACTGGGTAAAATATTAATTTAAATTAATCAAAATTATCGGGGAGCTTGTAAGACGAGAATTATTCCTTATTTGAAAATACACCTTTTATGTGTAATTACTTTTTTCCATAATTTGCATAATTAAGGAGGTATGGTTGTCTGAGCAATTTGAAATCCGGGAACAATGCGTATCACCAGGGTTCTTCCTTATAAAAATGCACATTCAGTAGGACTTTTTCCAATATAGGCTAGAACATATCGCGAGTTGAACTAGAATATAGTTCGCGATTTTTTTGTTTTTTTTTTTTGTCTCCGTCCCTCTCGATCGTACGACCCGGGCAGCGGCTGTTTAAGCATTCCTTCAGGGGGCGTACCGCACACCCACCCCTGCGGCTGGGGCCGACTTTCGCCGTTTGAAGGCCATCGTATTTCTAAAAACAGGGTAAACCTCCAGAAACCCCTGTGCTACGATGGCCGGTGCCTATGATGGAACCCACCCTCTCCCCTCCCCCTGCGTCGGGTTAGGGTCCCGCTCGGCCGGGCGGTCTCATTTTATGGGTGCCGCCGAGAGCACACACGGAACGTTCCTGCATCGGTCGGAATCCATAAGAAAATATTTTTCAAAAATATTTTCCGGCGGCCGGGCGCGAACCTAGGGCGTTTGGAGTAGGAGGTAAAGATTCTACCACTACACCAAAGCCCCGACTAGTTGGCGAATGAACATGTCGACAATTGCGGGAAGGATGCCAAAGAGCCGGAAAGTACAGAGGTAGAGAGGGTAACTAGGCGGACGAATTCCAGTTGAATATTTTTATGAGGCTTAAAAATCAAACTAAATCGATCGTGTGCAGTAATTATTAGTCGCAAGTTCAATTATTGATATCACTGTTGGGTTTGCTCATCACCATGGTTGCGTTCTTCTGCTGCGCTGAAATACCAAATTAGGAAGTTTTGTTTGTGCCCCGTATGGGGCACACACATTTGCACACCACCAGTTCAATTTTGATTTCCAATAGCAGATTATTCACCCTTCTAGTGGCAACGTGTTAAATAAGATACTCCAAATCTTTTATGGGCCTATACAGGGTGTCCCGCAACTGCGCACTCTAAATTTGAGGGTGGGAAGAGGGCAAAATTTGGAGTCGAAAGTTCCGTTTCCACTTTTCTCTCCGAGGCCCCCCCACCGAGTTATTCAATTTTTAAATGAGCGAATCAGAGTGTAGCTCCGCCCCCTTGACCAGTGGTTCTCCATTGAATAGCTATGAATTAGTTTTCACATGTTCCACGTCACATGTCCCATGTGTGTATGAGTATCTGTGCATGTATGTGTATGAGTGTGTGTACATGTATGTGCATATGTACATGTATGTGTATGAGTATGTGTACATGTATGTGTATGTACATGGTTTTTTTTTTTTTTTTTTTGTAAGAAAAAAGAGAAAGAAGGAAGCCAACCTCCTTCCTCACGCTTCCTTCTTTTTCTTTCCTCCCTTTTTTTTTTAAACCTTTATTGAAAACAAACCAAAAAACTTACAAATTCAAAGTACAAATACAGAAAAAAAAAAACAAAAACAAGGGACAATACCCCTTGGCCTACACTAGTAGAAGGACACCCTTCTATATCCCAGTATCCCCAAATCACGACGGAACATCTGCGGAGCAATACTTCGTTACGTAGGGGACGACAGCCGCGGCTTCCTCAGTAGCGAATCCTTTCCGGTCGTTCACAGTAAGAAGATCCTCTATTTAATCTGTTTTTTCCCGAAGCTGCTCCTCGCGGCGCAGCTCCTGCAGAACCTCCATTGCGAAGTCGCTTGTCGCGTTCCATGCTGCCTCTGATGACAGCATAACTTCCACAAGATTTCCAACATTAATGGGTTTGCCTACACTATTCTCCCATATAGACCGTTGGACGTGGAAACGCTGACATGCAAAGAGAACATGTTCCGCGTTTTCCTGAATTCCCTGACACTTTGGGCAATCCGGATAATCTTCATGCTTGAATTTGTGAAGATATTCCCGAAAGCACCCGTGTCCTGAGAGCATCTGGGTTAGGTAGTAATTGACTTGTCCATGTGATCGGTCAAGCCAAATATTCAACTCCGGAATAAGTCGATGAGTCCACCGGCCTTTGCTCGAGGCGTCCCACTGTAGCTGTCATCGCTGGATGCTGTGGTTACGTTCTTCTCTCCTCAGTTCTACTGGGCTCAGCTCAGTTGATGTTTTGCGTGTGTAGAGTCGCCTACGCTCCTCCGCTAGAACTTCGATAGGTATCATCCCAGTAATGACGCACACTGCTTCGTTGGATACTGTCGGTATGCGCCAGCCACCCTCAGGGCACTCAGCCTGTAGACTGGAACAATTTGCCGCCGAGATGCTTGGCTCCGTAATGCATTACTCCAAATAGGAATACCATATGTTAATACCGACGTAACAACTGATGTTTTGGCCCTCCAATGTTCGGCATGAGTCTTGCAAGGGCAGTCCTCACTGCACCCGCCTTACTGCTTTATTGCTAGTATCGCTCACCCAGTTTTGGGACTATAGATTCCTGTAAGGTTCGGAAATGACGGCAACATCAATCTTCAGGTCTCGAACCGTCTGCGTCAGCAGGTCCTGTGCTGTTGCGCAGTGAGCAAGGTTCACCTGTAACACTCGCACTATGGCTGTGTACGGATCTTCTGTAGTGCACCGCGGTAGACTGGACATTTGATGCTACCAGTTACATGGGCATGATCTTTCGTGGGCTCCAGTTCTATGCATAAAACGCATTTCGGAGACGCTTTACAATCGGAGCTTCTGTGTCCTTTTTAGCCGCATTTATAACACAGGTCTGATCGGTCAATGGAGCTGTTGCAATTAACGGCAAGATGCTCGTACTGCCAACACTTGAAGCACTTCATGGGCCTTACCACTGTCACACTACGGGCATATACTAGGCTTATTCGTATTTTACTGCCCTTGCTCAATACGTTCCTTGCCGTAGCTGTAGGAAGTATTACTGTAGCTGTTTGTGTTCCTCTGTATGACTTCCGACGGCTCCTGATGGCACTCAGTGGGACGTCACCGTCCGCGCCGTCAGCTCTTCTCAAGGCATCGAGAATGCTCCTTTTTGGCTGTGACCTCATCGAGGTCTCTTATTTCCAGTTCTTCTTGTGGTCCTTTATTGAGGACTTTTGGGTCATTTTTGAGGGCTCCACCCAGGGCCTTCTCCAGCTCAATGGTTTGCTCTTTCTTTCCTCTGGCGAGAATAACAGAACATCTCGTGCGGCTGTTTTGCGTATTTTGTCCACGCATGCGCTAGACGCATAGACACTTTGGTCTTTCTTTATTCGGCCCAAAATTTCCGAGTACATCTCCGTACCGGTCGGACGAATAATCAGCGCATCCGGTCGGATAGCTGTTTTCTTCTTCGGCTTAGGCTTACTCTGCGTAACTCCGGGGGGGTTTTGGGACGGCCTCCGTTTTTTCCTTCATCTCTTGCTCTTCTCCCAAACACTTTCATCATCTTTCATCTCCGGATTGGATACTTCGTCCGTGGCCCTGTTTCCACTTGGTGAAGTTTCATTACTCACCAGCTCCTCCACATTCATGGGTACTGTTAGAGCACTTTTGAGCTTCTTTCCTGCTGTGTCATTGGGCGGCGTTCTCTCCTTTCTTTTATCCCGTCTTGTTGGCGTAGCTTGGGATGTTCCCGGTCTTTCGATGGGATCATGGCCGCTCCGTTGATTTGCCTGGAACAATCTGGCACCTGGGGGTGTCAGCCATGCCGCTGCTGGCAAGGGTCTTTTGATTCCTCCACTTTCCGTCATGGCTCTGATCCGCTTCGCGGATGTTTAGATCTTCCGAGCAAGATTTCGGATCTCTCTCGTTCATCGTTCTTCGATTTTTATCGGTAAGAAAATTCACCAGCGTTGCCAGATCATTTTCCTGCTGATCCCATGTCGTCTTCATCGTAGTTTGTAATCCACTTGTAGCATTTGGGACCAAGTGGGCCACCCGGGGACAATCAAGTAATGGTCGGCTCTTCCCACAATCCGAGGAGCCAGCTCCGGCCACCAGGGCTTTCACCTGATCGGAACCGACGGCGGAATTTCCCTATTGGGAGTTGTCTGCGTGGGATACAATTGTGTTATCATCACTGTTCATGTTTGCTTCATAGGCTGTTATAGGGAGCCCACCCTTGGCACCCTTGGTTTCGGGAGTTAGGTTTCTCCCTGTACATGTATGTGAATGTGTACATGTATGTCCGCTATGAACGGAGATGTTTTTGAGCAGATGCTCTAGCAGAGACACGCACACACACACACACACTTCATTGTTATTCATTTTCTTATGGTTTTTCTTTTGTTGTATTTTTATGTTACATGTCTTATGTATCACGTATTATTTTAGTTAATAAGATTTTTGTATAGTCAAAAAAAAAATTGGCGGGTGGAAGGAGGGGCCAAAAAAAACACACACGCGTGCATGCATACACATACCCACATACACACGTACCCACATACACATACACATACCCATACACACACATGTACACATACGCATACATGTGCACCAGCGAAGAGAGCGATTGAGGGCGGACGATGGAAACGAGGTACGAAACAATACTGTTTGGTTGTTACTCTGGACGTCAAGAACGCTTTCAACTCGGTACGGTGGGATTCTATTTTGGCGGCATTATCGAAGCTATCTGTACTGACATATCTCCGAAAGATGGTAGGTAACTACTTCACCGACAGAGTTCTCAAGTATAACACAGAAGTAGGCCCCAAAACATATAAGATGACTGCGGGTGTACCTCAAGGCGCAGTGTTGGGGCCCCTTCTGTGGAATATCGTGTACGACGAATTGCTGAAACTGGCACTGCCGACGGGGGCAAAGCTTGTGGCGTTTGCAGATGACGTGGCTATAACCATCGTGGAAAACATCTCTTCACGCTTCAGCTCATTTTCGATAGTGTGTTTGACAAGATACGGAAATGGATAGACTCGATTGGTCTACAACTTGCAGAGCATAAGACTGAGGCATTACTCATCACGAGCCGAAAGAAACTGGAGATAATCACGCTGCAAGTTGGCGATTACGAAATAACTTCCCAGCCCTATATACGGTACCTAGGAATTATGATTGATGCCCGACTCAGTTTTAGACAGCTTATGCAAGCAGTAAGGCGGGTGCAGTGAGGACTGCACTTGCAAGACTCATGCCGAACATTGGAGGGCCAAAACAAAGGAGAAGACTCTTGTTATCATCAGTTGTCACGTCGGTATTAACGTATGGTATCCCTATATGGACTGAAGCACTACGAAGTCAAGCAGCACGACGGCAAGTTATTCCAGTGTACAGGCTGAGTGCCCTTAGAGCGGCTGGCGCATACCGGACAGTATCCAGCGAAGCGGTGTGTGTCATCGCTGGGATGATACCTATCGAAGTGTTAGCGGAGGAGCGTAGGCGCCTCTACACACGCAAAAGATCAACTGAGCTGAGCCCAGTGGAACTGAGGAGAGAAGAACGTAACCACAGCATCAAGCGATGGCAGCTACAGTGGGACGCCTCGAGCAAAAGGCGATGGACTCATCGTCTTATTCCGAAGCTGGATGTTTGGCTTGACCGACCACATGGACAAGTCAATTTCTACCTAACACAGATGCTCTCAGGACACGGGTGCTTTCGGGAATATCTTTACAAATTTAAGCATGAGGATTCCCCGGATTGCACAAAGTGTCCGAGAATCCAGGAAGACGCGGAACATGTTCTCTTTGCATGTCCGCGTTTCGACGTCCAACGGTCTATATGGGAAAATAGCGTAGGCAAACCCATTAATGTTGGAAATCTTGTGGAAGTTATGCTGTCATCAGAGGCAGCATGGAACGCGACAAGCGACTTCGCAATGGAGGTTCTGCAGGAGCTGTGCCGCGAGGAGCAGCTTCGGAATAATCCAGATTAAATGGAGGATCTTCTTACCGTGAACGACCGGAAAGGATTTGCTACTGAGGAAGCCGCGGCTGTCGTCTCCTACGCAACGAAGTATTGCTCCGCAGATGTTCCGTCGTGATTTGGGGTTACTGGGATATAGAAGGTTGTCCTTCTACTAGTGTAGGCCAAGGGGTATTGTCCCTTGTTTTTGTTTTTTTTCTGTATTTGTACTTTTAATTTGTAAGTTTTTTTTTTGTTTGTTTTCAATAAAGATTTTAAAGAAAAGGGAGGAAAGAGAAAGAAGGAAGCGTGAGGAAGGAGGTTGGCTTCCTTCTTTCTCTTTTTTCTTAAAAAAAAAAAAAAAAAAAAAAAAAAGAAAAATACATATACACATACTCATACACATACACATACACATACATGTACACATACACATACGCATGCGCATACGCATACACATACATGTACACATACTCATACACATACTCATACGCACATGGGGCATGTGACGTGGAACATGTGAAAACTAATTCATAACTATTCAATGGAGAACCACTGGTCAAGGGGGCGGAGCTACGCTCTGATTCGCTCATTTAAAAATTGAATAACTCGGGGGGGGGGGGCTCGGAGAGACAAGTGGAAAAGGAACTTTCGACTCCAAATTTTGCCCTCTTCCCACCCTCAAATTTAGAGTGTGCAGTTGCGGGACACCCTGCATACAAGGTAGATATGAAGAAGTTCGAAACTTCTTGGAAATTGCAATCTTCAAAACTCTAAAATAAAAAGATTTTCAATGTCAAAGATTGTACATGTTTGAAGTTTTAAGTTGTGAAGATGAGAAATCGTTAGGGTTTTTCAAACTTCAAATTTTGTATTCTGAATCATTGAAAACAATTTCTTTGATAATAGAAAATTGCTAATCATTTTGAACTGCGTCAATTTATACAAAATTTCAAACATTTCAAACTTACAAGAAAATTGTACAATTTGAAAATTCTTACAAGTTCAAAAAATTCAGAAGCACAATCTAGTGGTGTGAATATCGGTGTCCAATATTCAGGAGACAAGCAAAACTTCCCGATTTCTTGTATTTATTGCGATAATGCCTTAATCCATTTTTTTTGCTTCCGAATGGAAGCATTGCAATCGTTCAATTTTCACTTTCGCTAATTATGCTTGTAACCGATACATAATGGTTTGAAATGTAAAAATACGAAGTTTGAGCATAGTATCTGTATGTATCAATTTTTTTCGAAAATCTTCACTTACAAAATTTAACATAAAACAGACTAAATTTTGAGAATAAAATTTGAAAAAATTACCAATTATTGGTATTGAGTACATATAGCTGTGGACGCAATTTCATTGAAATCTGTCGGTAAGTTTCTTAGAAATCGCCGTTTATTTCGATCGTTCATATCTCAGAAACTAATGGATATTTTTTAATTTTTTTTTATCTCAATGAGATCCAGGGAATGGTTGAAGAGCATCTAGTAGGTTGCTCAGAAGAAATTGGAGATATTCCAATTTTTCTTGTTTTTTCACAGTTTTCTTTGCGTTTTGCTTTTGTACGCACTGTAGCATCCGCAAGAATTGAGATAGAAACTTGAAATTTGAAACAAAGGTTCCTCTTGTGAAGAATCGTATTGAATGGCGATTTGATCGTATCATTAGTTTTCTAGATTTCAATGTTTTCGTTTTCACGGTTTCTATTTTATTTCTCGATAATTATTCAACCGATTTTGTTGTTTTTTTGTCAAAATTGACGAGATCTATGATATGGTTGAAAAACATTGAGTCAATTAGTTCGGGTAATACGAGATATTCCTATTTTCTAACTTTTGACTTTGGTTTTAGTTTTTGTGTCTGTTCGCACCCTAGCGTCCGCAACAATTGAGATACAAACTTGAAATTTGGAAACAAGGTTCCTTTTGTTGTGGTGAAGAACCCCATTGAATGGCGATTCAATCGCATCATTAATTTTCTAGATTTCAATTTTTTCATTTTTACGGTTTTTGTATTACTTCATTTCTCGATAACTATTTTCCCAAAACATGAGCCCTAACGAGATCTCTGAACCAGGGGGGGGGGGGGGGGGGTGAAACTCGGGTTTCACAGTGACCACACGAATGTCGCAAGCCGCGTGGTGTCGCTAGCGTCGAGTATCCACCTAGGAGGTGTGGCTTATCAGGCCAGTGAGTTTCAACGAGAACTCGCTAAACGTCAAGTGGTTTTAAATTTAATTTTTGGGTATTATTAAAAGCACTTAGGGATGACGGGCATAAGATGTAAAGTTTAAACCCTTTTTTAGTTTCGTAAGATTGTATGTACTGCATATATCACATAGGAGTAGTACAAAAGAATTATGGATGAAGCTTACTGACTATGTACATTCTCATGTTTTACAAAATTTTGCTGATTTTCTCTTTTCTCGATTCGATTTTTCTTGTTCCTGATTAATGTTATGACAGTATTGTCCCATGCACGTTGAAGTGAAGTGCGCATACTGAATAATGCGCATTATTTTTTCAGGGCCATGTTCTAGACAAGGGAATGTTAGCTCAGAAAAATTGAAAACTTCAGTCAATATGTATTCAAATGGATTATTTGAATCACGGTGTTTCTGACAGCATTATCCTAAATATTGAATAAATCGAAACAGGTGTTGGCATGTTACAAAACACAGTCACGAGTCAATTGAGTTAAAGTCGCTTCTGGGAGAGTGGGTTCATCAGAGGGATTCAGAAGTGCATTCTTGGAAGTAAGACATCTTTCTGTATTCATTATTTGTTTAACTAAGTCAGATGTTAAACAATATAGAATACGCTGAATGACATCAGGCATTGCATAGTCATGATCTACGATGTCTTCCATGCTCCAGTCATCGTTTTTAACTAGACCACGTAATTTTGCTAAGGGTTCTTTTTTCTTGTCACTCATGCCAGGGTTTTGGAAAATTGTTTTCAAGTCAGACATATTTGGAAGTGGAGTGGGAGGATCATTGAGGATTGTACAGTTTCCCGTTCATAGAGGTTTCAGTACACTGTAGGTAGCCAGGATTTTATATAAGTGCAGGAAGGTAGGTGTGGAGGGGTGGTCATTACATCCACCGGCTTGTCGTACACTCCTGAGGAATCTCTAATGTAAAAAAAACTGTCTACAAAAATGAACAAAATGCAAAAGATACCATGAAACTCTTAGACTTCATTAAGAGTATATTCCTGGTTGAAAAAGTAATTATGGATTTTTGCAGTCATCAACTTAATGATAATTTCCAAAATCGACTTCGAAATAAGTAATAATTTAATCGCCAATAACTTCGAAATGAAAAAATAGAAATCAGAATTACTTGTTTGCCAGCATGTAAAAACTATTTGTTTGCAACTATGATAGAATTTCAACCACATTCGGAATGCATACTTACAATAACGATCCAATATTCAATAGTATGTCTTTAATATTTAAAAATCATAGCCCTCATGAATTCAATGCACTACTTATAGGACAGAATAAGGTCAGGGTGGCAAGGAAAGTACGATAAGAAGGAATTGCAAATAAGCAGATGTGTAATGGGAAATTATTCAACGTATTACCAAAAGTCGTTTTGAATAAATGCTATCAAAAATAAGAACGGTCAACACATTGATTACACGTCAAACATAATTTCCTCTTACGCGTTTTCGTAAAGGTTTGAAGCATAGAATAAGGACCAAAGCATCCTGATTGATTCTCCCAGTAAGAACGAAAGGAAACTTAAAATTTTGAATCATATCGTCGATGATACCCAGTGTTGACATCAATGTTACACGGAGACCTTCAGCTGTGTCGGAGGTAAGGAATTGATCACAGGCAATTTTTCCTTCCCTGACATAGCTTTCCCAAGCATTCAACTTCTCCAGTGAACGTTCAATTTCCTGGAACAAATGAGTTATGTAAAATTGAATAAATTAACACTATTACGACCAGTCTAAATGGATAGTGAGGCTAATATGGTATACTTTGTAATCAATATTGGCTCGGGTCACACCATCAATCTCTTCCTTCCGATTTAGCGCATCAAATAGGTCCATCCATTTGCAGAAGTCAGCTGTCGCCTCACTGGCATTAAGTCTCGGCATATGCCGGTACGTTATGAGCCCACGATATACTCCATTGCTAAACGTCTAGTAGGTGGAGATAAGAGGTGAATATATATAGAGTAATTATATAAATATAGAAAAAATAGGCTTCAATAAGTAAATAGTAAAAAGTTAGATTCGCTATATCTAGAATATATTAAATTCATTAAAAAAATAAGTAATTCTGCGAGAAAATATCAACAAATTTTTTTTCAACATAATCAAACTGTTTTCCTACCAAGATTACTTAGAATCGTCTTATCCTTGTCTTGAAAGTAAATGCCCGTCATTCGTTGAAAAAGTTCTTAGATAAAGTAACGCAGGTCAAATTTCTTGTTTTGCATTGAGTTTTAGTTACTTGTTTTTAATCAAATGTATAAATTTAGGAACTTGCGCGCGGGAGCTTTTAAGGTGACGACATTGATCTACATGTCAAAATTCGATTTGTTTTTTACCACTAATCACTTTGTTCATTAATGAATTCCAACTACCTGAGTCATCAGAGAAACTCGCATCTTTGCAGCATTATTCAAATAAATATGGTGTTAACTTTGGACACAAAAGCGGTCTGCTCGGACCAGCAGCCCCCTTATCTGTTTCATAGAGAATTTTCATGTGGTCCCACTTAATCTCAGCTCCCTCAGGAGTGAACTGTAAAAATGAAAAGGCGGATTTGACATTGAATTCAAGTTTAAATATTAATGCAAACTATATAAATTGATTCAAATCTTTTCGCATTATGACGTATCTTCAATGATCACTTTGACTCTAATCTATTTTTGTCACTCGGCCCGCCTAACCTCGTTCTTTGCGAGGCCTAGGCCGATAAGTGGCACTTATCAGGCCTAGGCCTCGCAAAGAACTGTGGCCTAATAAGTGCCACTTATCGGCCTAGGCCTCGCAAAGAACTCGGTTAGGAAGCCTCGTGACAAAAAGCATAGTATGTCATATGGCCTTTGAAGCATTTTTCTAACAAATCCTTCGGCCCAGATTATGATTATATTTGTCATAAAAATACTTTACAGGCCTTATGACATAATATACTATTCTGATACACTTCATCATATGAGGCGTATCAGAAAAAACAAATATTTTGCGGTTTGAATCTATGAGATGCTCGAAATAGCTTTTTGCGTTGTCATGTTTGCCACTAACATTGATTGATTCGTGTGCCCAGAACTTTCGATTTGTCCTTGCACCATCTGTTACCACCCCATGAATTTTGACGCCAATATTCTCTATCAAAATAATCGCTTTCAGGATCAAAGGAACAAGATCATCTCCCTTTACGGGTCCTTTGGATGCAAAAACAGCAATGGGTTGGGCATATTTATCAGACAGTGGCTGAAACATCAAAACTAATCCGTGGTTCGCTCTGTCATTGATATTTGGGGATTCTGCACCTTTAGTTGACGTTTCTCCTCCAAAATCTTGGAGACCAGTGTACGAAACACTGCTGCTATTTACCCTCACACTTTCCCGGGGGAACATTTCATCCAACAGCAAAATCCCATGCTTCTGATGACCCTTTTTACGCTTGAAGGCAATCTTCAAAAGTTCAAAAAATAGTGGATCGAATCCACATGTTGGCTTCATTGAAGCTAAATGTCTATAATATGAATAATGCAATGTAAATTTTCAGTACTCCAAAATAATGAAAACATAAATGAACATAACATGAGTTTCATACCTGCGTATTGTCCTAACGGAAGGAAGTGGCAGGATTTTGTTATCTTGTAAGAGTCTGTAGCTCGCTGAAGACTTCATGCACAAGAGCAATGCTAGAACCATCCATTCTTCACTGTATCGTTGGCCGTTCTCATTTTTGGATTTCGCTGAAGCTATTATTTGCTTCAATAATACGTGTTGATTAGCAGAAATCTTATTAGAAGCTTGAAGCTGCGCCAATATTTGCTCCTCCACTTGAGACCATTTCAGCTGATACTTATCTAACAGTTTTCTTAGCTTTTCGATCGTCTCATCAGCTCTTTTTTTTGCACTTTACCACATTCCTAAGTTGTGATTTCATAGTTAACCACTGTTTCCGCCTTATAGGAAACAGGGGGATTCTCTTCTTTGCGGAGCTTTCGCCTTTTTTCAATCGCTCAATCCTTTTCACCACGGTCTTTCTAGCTTTTTGACAAAAAGGACAGATTTTAGAATTTGTAATGATGAAAGGACATAATACATGTCGCCATGAATTGCCAGCATCCTTTTTTACAGTAGGACTATCGATCACTGGCGTTTGTTCCTGGAAATGCGACCCACTACAGATCACAGCCTGATCCAACGTAGAAACTGTATCTTGAAGCATCTGCACACTTTCCACGGTCGAATTACAATTCTGTTTCTTTACATCTATTTTTTCATTCAGAATGCTAACGTGTAATCGCAAATTTGCGGGCACCACAATTTGTTTTACGTCGTATACTTGCAGGGCTCCATTTAAATGAATGCACTTCCGTTTAAAAATAGCCAATACCGGTTTATCATCATGACACATCCGCTGCAAGGTCCAGCCAGGTGGAACTTGAATTTTCGTTGCTAATTCTTCCATTGTAATTGTATCTACATTAACTTCATTTGATGCTTCATTTCCATTAGCCTCAATACCCTCAGTTACTGTAGCGTCTCGTGACTTTGCTTGGACCGCAGAAATTTGATCAAGATGACTGTGAGGGATAGCACTTGAACAGCTTCCACTTGAAGGACCCGAAGTACTGAGAAGACACGAATCACTGATTAAACTGTTTTCACAGGAGATGGAATGTTTGAAATTATGCCCGAGTCATTAATCTCGAGAGGTGGACTTCAATCATCTCTTTCTGAGCTTACACTGGGGTTGGTTGTCCACTGAAATTGAGAGGGAACAGCTCCTTTTTTTCGTAGAACTTTTTTATACGGTACTTTCATTATAATACTACCCACGATCATACATCACTTTGTGGGTCAGCTCTTCACCGGGTAAAAAGTGATTGTGACAGATTGGATCATTATATTGGAGATCAGGTAATTTTGTCGCTATTCTCCATATATTGAGATTTCGAATATCTTTTGGTGCTGTCAAAAAAGGCCCTTTATCAGGGTTGGAATCATATCCAACCGTACAACCAACAACTTTACATCTCGTCATTTCATTAATTTCACTACTGTAGTTTCCGGGCAAAATATTTTGGTTTTCTATCCACTTTTCGAGGTTAGAGTGGACGACATAAACACAGGATGGTCGACACTACGCCACACCGCGGATTAGTACACGCCGGCGACCAAAGTGTGGCCATGCGATTGTATATGGAAAAAGGTTGAGTGTCACCCACCTGCTATGAACTGGTTGAACATTGAGTCAATTACTTTGGGTAATATGAGATATTCCTGTTTTTGCTTCGGTTCACCTGGAAGAAGGTTTTTCAATACTGGAACATTTTCATTTTGTGTGCGATCGGACCATTCGTAAGCGTACTACCAATGAAATGGGGAGCCGGAGGACCGCCTGCTTGTTTCGATTCGTAACTGGTGTTTTGAGTATACCAAAACGCTTTTTCCTTTATTTGTATTTAACGTAGCTATATTTATGCTCTATACCTACGTGCTAACCCGCGATGAAGGTCTACGATGTGTTTATAAACAAAGCCCAAAATGCTTTGCGTCAAATTCGAAGAAAATGTGTGCGTGTGTGTGGAATCGGCATTTTTGGTTGACGATTTCTCCCCAGCGGATCGAACTATCTGGGGCATCGAGGTCGTAATCGGAGCGTCTCCACGGGACAACACATTGGGAAGTTCATGAGGCGACCCGTCAAGGGCGTGGAATCCGAATTTTCGGTTACCCATTTTGTCACGAACTGGTCGAACCGATCTAGGTTTTCATGGAACTTAGATCGGATTAGTTTTCGGTTTCAATGGTCCGAGCTCGTATATCGTTTTGAAGGATCTGAAAGAGATTCAAATTTCTCCATAGATATCCTTATTGAGATTATTAAAGACTATGAAAAAATCCAACCAAAGTTGAGATCTTCAATAAACCCTAAATTCAATTCCTGATTCAAGCTCACATAAGTGAATCAAAACTCATCGAAATTGGACCAACCAGGTGTTGTTTTCAAGGCCATTTAATGAGCTTTCAAATGAGTATACCATATATATTGTTTGTCCATGATTCAGATCGACATGATCATGAAAACGAAAGAATAAGTCTCCAAATCGTGTCATGTCAGGAGGTGTGACATCGTAGAAAAGGTGTAATAATTGTAGGAAATTTCGATTTAAACCTATTAACCATGCACCATTTCAAAGATTAACTAATACTTTTCAAATAAGTATATACACAGTGTCATTTTCTTGACTAACAATGGGAAGAAAATTTAATTCATACTAAATCAACGATACAATGATCAAATTCGATTCATGCCGAAAAACTGTGATAAATGCATGAAAATCACTCATAATTGAATCATTTACGGGCCAAGTTGAAGACACTTAGATGTATTTCCAATGGAGTATGGAATAGATTTGAAGCATTAAGGAGTAAGGCAGCAAATGGAAGCTATTTTAGACCAAAAGTATCAAAAACATCAAAATGGGACATACAAAAAAAGAGAGATTTTGACTCGTCTCCATTAATCTAATTTGTCAATTAAAAAATTATGCATATCCACTGAAAGATCTAGATGAGCTCTTTAAATTGGTTTATAATACATCCCAACTAATCAAGACTAAAGCTCTCATAATAGGTATAGAAGCTTATTTTCATAGCGTTAGATAACAGACAAAATGGAAACTATCTGCCACAGCTTTGGCTTATGATGGCTATAATGAAAAAATGATCAAATGAGACCTATCATATATCATTTTGAAGGATAGGAAATGGGCTATACATTACTCTATAGATATCCTTATTGAGACAACCAAAAACTATTCAAAAATCTTACCAAAGTTGAGAAAACCTTAAAAATTGAATTTCTAATTAAAACTCGCAGAAGTCAACAACAAATTATTGAAATTGCACAAATCACGTGTCATTTTGAAGGCCATTCAGTAAGCTTTTAAATCGGTATACTAAAAGTCAGGTTCGTCAAAAAGCCAGAGCGACATAATCATAAACACTAAAGAACAAAGGTTCGTACACTCATGGATCGTTATATAATTAATTAACAATTAAATTTTTCATCACGCGCTATTGCAAAACCGTGACAGATACGGCAGAGAGTGTTGAGCAAAACTTTCCCTGTAAGGGAAATGTACATTTAAAGTCTTATATTCACTTTCTTCCATAATTGTCATAATTCAGGAGGTATGACCGGTTTAGCACCCGAGCGGTCGCGCCCCCCTCGGCGTCTCACTCGTACTCTAGTAACGCACATAAGACTCGTCCTTACCCTGACTAGGGTGACTGAAGCAATGCACGCACGATTAAGGGTCTTGTAGGCTTCGATGAGGGATTTAAAATATAAAGGGTAGGTATTTTAATGGAAGGCGGGAGTTCAGCATAGAAAAATGTATAAATAATAAAACAAGCCGGCAGTCCTCGGGTCCCCCATTCGACTGTGTCAAATATGTCACCGTTTTTGTTTATTTCCCCCAATTTCATTGGTGGTAAGCTTCCGAATGGTCCGATTGCACACAAAATCAAAATGTTCCAGTATTGAAAGACCTTTTTCCAGACGAGCGGAAACAAAAACAGGAATATCTCATATTACCCAAAGTAATTGACTCAATGTTGTTCAACCAGTTCATAGATCTCGTTAAGGCTCATATTTTGGGAATAAAATGGCATGAATACTCATCGAGAATGAAGTAATAAAAGATCCGTAAATATGAAAAAATTGAAATCCAGAAAATTAATGATGCAATTGAATCGCCATTCAATAGGGTTCTTCGCCATAACAAAAGGAACCTTTGTTCCGATTTCAAGGTTTTAATGACACCTTTTGCGGACGCTAGAGTGCGAACAAACGCAAAAAGTAAAACCAAAGTCAAAAGTGAAAAAACAGGAATATTTCATATTACCCAACGTAATTGACTGAATGTTTTTCAGCCATATCATAGATCTCGTTAAGGCACACATTTTGAAAAAAAACAACAAAATCGGTTTAATAATTATCGAGAAATAAAATAAAAACCGTGAAAATGAAAAAATTAAAATCTAGAAAACTAATGACACGATCAAATGGTGGTTTGACATGGTTCTTCACCACAACAAAAGGAACCTCTGTTTCAAATTTCAAGTTTTTATCCCAATTTTTGCAAACGCTAGAGTGCAAAAAGCAAAGATAACTGTAAAAAACAGAAAAATTGAAATATGTCCGATTTCTTGTGAGCAACCTACTAGATGTTTTTCGACCATTCCCTGGATCGTCGAAGAGGGAGACGCACATTTTGATAAAAAAGAAATTCAAAAATGTTCGTTAGTTTCAGAGATATGAACAATCGAAGAAAAAACAAAAAAAGTCGATTTCCAAGAAACTTACCGGCAGATTTCACTGAAATTGCGCCTACAGCTGTATGTACTCAATACCAATAATTGATAATTTCTTCTGACTTTATCCTCAAAATTTAGTTCTTTTTCTGTTCAATTTTGTAAGTGAAGATTTTCGAAAAAAATTGATACATACAGACACTATGTATTTGTAATTTTATTTTTTTTGGCAGCTTGGAAATTCATTAGAAAAAATTTAATCAGTACAAAAATATCCTAAATTAATGATTTTATTGGAATTCAAGTCGAAAATGTTATTTTTATGAACATTTCTTGAATACTAATGAATACTACTTGGAGTTGTGCGAGGATTGGCCGAATTTTTTACCGTGCGAGCATTGGTTCTGTCACCCTATGCGCCTACTTAAATGTTCATAACGATCTGCTTGATACACGGGTCAGTTTAAAATTCTCAAATCTGCAAGTTTTCGTTGGGAGTGAGACGCCAATGGGGGTGCGACCGCTCGACAGTTAAACGTGTCATACTTCCATAAACTCCATGGAAAATCATAAGAAATTAATCGTGCATTTCCCGTTACAGAACAAGTTCCGTTTAACACTTTCTGCTGTATCGTACGTATCTCACTGTTTTTGCAATAGAGTGTTGTGAATAATTCAATTGCTAATACCAAAAAACCTGCTCAATCAATTTAAACCAAAAACTAATTCGATTCAAGTTTCATGAAGACGCTCAGATTATGAGCTCGATGACCCGGATCGTTCGATCCGTTCGTCAGAGATCGGTAACTAAAAATCGATTCAACACACACACATCTATATATTTTGCTGTTTGGTGTGGCGTTGATTTCAGTCTTACGGTTTCGATAATTACGATATATATCGATAGTTTCTTTCGTGTCTCCTTTTTACTATAGGAACAGTTGAGATGGACCTTAAGGATGATAGGGCATCACGTCAAAAAAAGTGATAAAAATCTGAAAAAAATGATTTCTCTTAAGTTTCCCCTAAAAAAAAAATCAGTAAAAATTTCAAGTACTTTAGAAAGCTTTTGTAGGAGATAATCAAGTTTGAAATTAACATAGGTTCTTATGGGGAAAAGCGATAACAAAAATCTGTAGGCTTTAAAAAAAGTTATAAAAATCTGAAACGTTTTGGGTGTACTCGCAAAGGTTATTAAGATTTTAAAATTTTTTTTATAAAAGCATTAGGAAGCTTTGCGATTTTTAAATTAATTATTTCACCCGTCTAGTTACAAAAATTCTCCGGCAGTAGCGGCAAATTCAAGTGTCTATCGGTGGTATCCTGGCTTACCACACGTGAAGGCTTAGGATCATTGGATTTATGTAAGCAAAGATGACGTTTTATCAAACCAACTTTATTTGTATTAATTTTTGGCACTCATAGCATACAAATAACAAAAGTGTCTGGAGACATAATAAATTTCTAACCTCTTTATAGCCATGACATGGATCTCAAACCTCAAACAACTCGTAAACTTCAATTTAAATATAGAATTATGTGTCCCCAAGAAATTTCTTTATTAAATCCACAATGCTTTGGATAATTTTTTTGCTCTTTGTAACTCTTACAACCCCATTCTCATCAATACCCAGAAGTGTTTGCCATTCTCTTGATGAGTTCGAAATGTATCACAAATAATTTCAAAACTTATGTCCGGCTCAGCCATTTTCTTCCTCATTTGTACACTCACACAATCTTTACTACTTTTACCCACTTGCACCTGGCTCAATCTCTGTTGATAAATTTTCCGACACACGTTTTCGCTTCCATGTGAAGAGTTTTTTGCCATTTTTATCAAATACAATTTTATCCGGATCATCTGACGCCATGACGTTTCGACTCACACATAGATATACTCGTATACGTTGAGGGGCCCATGATTGGACGCTCCTTGTAACGTTGTCAAGATGAGAGAGTTACTGCTAGTGATAATTCTCTAGCCTGAGGAATAGCGATGTTAGCTTAGACGCACCCTATTTTTTGTTAGCTACAATGGGCTGTAATGCCATGTCATCCTTAAAACGTAAAGATACAATGAACTACTTGGATGAGCATGTATGTGCCCCCTTCTGCACGGAGAGAAATTTTCATGAAAATTTAAGGAGAGTTCCGAGCAAAAAGTACCGAATCGCTCTGGAATTACGGGATACTTCGTGAGGTGAGGATATAAGTGATGGTAGTACAACAGAAAGTAACGCTGTTCTCGTCTCAAAAATTACTGAACCATTCGGTTATTTATGATTCGATAATACCAAAAATTGATTTACGGGCATAATAACTCCATTAACCTTCATCACGTTTTTGGGAATCAACTGCAATATCGCGCGTTTGATGGAGAAGTTCGTAATTTTTTACTGAGAAATTTTTCCCCTGTGGGCACAAACAAAACTCTCCGATTTGGTATTTCAGCACAGCGTACTGAATTCATTCTTCTCCAATATACCCCGGTTAATCAGTGTGACCCCTATTGGTGGCACAATGATAACTTACAGATTGGAGAATTCTAAACTGACTCATTTATGAATCAAATAATTATGAATATTTGAGTAGACCCATGGTGAGCATGCGGATGAGAGTTATGCGCGTTGCTTGAGTGGGACTAAGACGCCAATGTGGGCGCCGCCGCAATAAAAACAATAACTTTAATATTTCACCCAGTGTAACAGTATAAACAATTGCAATTGTTAATAACATTGCATATACTGCACGAATGCTATCCAAAATGTAATCCGCTCAATTCTGCACGGAAATGTTTCGATTGACACCTTTATGACAGCGCTGGGTTCATTCGTTGACTTATTACATACATAATTGTTGAGACGGTCATACCTCCTTAATTATGCAAATAATCGAAAAAAGTCATCCTACCATAACATACGTATTTTTATAAGGGGAACAACTTCTTATATGGATATTGCGCTAACCCTAACAGTTTATGCAGTAGAACATTATAAACAATTGAAATTGTTACTAACAATATACACGTATGTATTGGACCAATTCCATCCAACACCTAATCAGATCTAAGTTAAGAGAGAGAGCGAGGGAGGGAGGGAGGGAGAGAGAGAGAGAGAGTATGACATGTTTAACTGTTGAAATGTTAGAAACGGGAACATCCGATGAAAAAAAACTCTGGTTTTCGGCGGCATTACAATAACTTATTCCCTTTGTCGGGAAGTTGAACATCGATTTTTCATGTTGGGGGCACTACAATAACTTTCTTGTGTTTTTTATGACTTTCTAATTTTTTACGATTTTTTTCCATCATTGTCACAATTAAGGAGGTATGGCGGGTTTGACCCTCGAGCGGTCGTACTAGTACCCAAGTAACGCGTGTAAGTCTCGTCCTCACGCTCTCCATGCGCCTACACAAATGCTCATAATTATCTGCTTGATAAATGCCTCACTTTAAAATTCTCAAATCTGCAAGTTTTCGGTGTGACTCTCAGACTAATTTGCCCCCACTAGTCAAGAATTTTAATTATACCAACTCGATTGTTGATAACGTCGTAGCGTTGAAAACGTTCAAAATACAAAAATAAAGTATGCATATAACCAATGTTTTTTCTTGGGGTAATTGCGATAATTTCGGTATTCCAGAAGAAGTTTCGAAAACCGTTCGTTTTGTAAGTATTCAGGGCTGAAAGTATTATTAATCCGAAAGAACAATTATAAGTTTTAGCCGTTCAGGGTCAAATCCACCTGCCATTTATTAATTATTGGAATCATCTCGGTAATGAGTGGTCCTGCGAAAAAATGTCAAAAGACGTTTTTATAGTTACAAAATTCTGGTATGAAGAGCCTTCTTAAAATGAGCACGTATATGCCTCGTAAGGCTACTGGGAAAACAAATTTATTAAATTTAATCAACCTTATAGCAGAAACTTTCGACGACGCTGTTGAAGAACGTGTAATCAACGAGGAATATAAAATATGGAAGAAGAATACTCCGTTCTTGTACGACCTCGTGATGACCCACGCCCTGGAGTGGCCATCGCTGACGGCCCAGTGGTTACCGGACGTGACAAGACCCGAGGGCAAGGACTATTCAGTTCATCGTCTCATTTTGGGGACCCACACCTCGGACGAGCAAAATCACTTATTAATCGCTAGTGTACAGTTGCCTAACGAGGATGCACAGTTTGACGCCTCTCATTATGACAACGAAAAAGGGGAGTTTGGTGGCTTCGGCTCGGTTAGTGGAAAAATTGAGATTGAGATCAAGATTAATCACGAAGGTGAGGTCAACAGGGCACGTTATATGCCCCAAAACCCGTGTGTAATCGCTACGAAGACGCCCTCGAGCGATGTGCTCGTCTTTGACTATACGAAACACCCCAGCAAGCCTGATCCTAATGGAGAATGTCATCCTGATCTCAGGTAATTGATGTAAAAATTGATACGCAATGAAAAATTCGAAAATATTCAAATCTTTGAGATAATTACAATCTTTAGACGTGAAATTTGTCGTGAAATAAACCGAAGAATCGTTTTACCGTATCAGATGTCCGCGTTTAGAGACACTCCTAACACTTTGAGACCATTTTAACAGAATGTCTGTGTGCGTCTTTAGGTATGTATGTAATCAAAAATGACCAAACACGATTTCTCATGAACAAATTATGCGATTAAGATGCTGTAGTTCTCGGTTGAAATCGATTTAATATTGTTTTTTGTACGAAACAACGAAAAATGGATATTTTCCATGCATGTTGAGAAGCGTTCAGCTTACACAAAGCGGCGAAAGACTTTTCTTTTTGAAATGAAATTCTCTCCAAGAAAATGTTCATTCACATATAGGTTGCGTTGCATTACATTCACTCGTTCGACAGCGGCACCCCACAAGTGGGAGATAATCCGACAGCTCTCAAAGATTGATGAGATAATTGCTTTCTTTTCACTTAAAACGATTGATGCTCGAGAGACATATTCGGACAGCTTTGTGTATGACCCGAAGTATTGAATGCCATCATTTAGCCTAACAGTCAGCTGACTTACGACTTGAGGGGGGGGGGGGCAACGTTACGGCAACCTAAGTATTCAAAAACGTACCAGCAACAAAGTTTTTTTTCTTGTCATTATCTCAATACCGTGGCAAAATCTTCTTATATTATAAAATTGGCATTTTTTTGACCCTGTTATGAATTCTCCAGGATTTCTTTGAAATCCTCATGCAAATATCTCTCTCAGTTTTGTATTTACACATCTAAGCTCATCCATTAACTAATTTAAATCTGAAGTTCAAGCTAGTTCTTCGTTAATGAGCAACGTTACAATATGCTTCAATCCAGCTTGCAGCATTGTCGAAGTACGTACCGGGAGTGGCAAAGTTAGGAATGAGCCTTCATTCGTACTCGTTGAGACGGGTATTGTCAGTAGTAATTTCAATTTTGAATTCCCGCTTTATATCCCGATGCTGGATTTAGCTCCAAAAACTAAATTACGTTTTTTTGCTGAGTCAATTTCCATTTTTTTTCTGCCGTACAGGCAACGTCTACTTGTATGATCTGTTGGATCGTCGCTTCATCATCTCTAAGGTCAGAGTCCTCCCCTTCATTCAAAAAATTCAGACTTACCGAAACAGATTTAACGCTATCGCTTGGGTTCCTAGCCCCAACAGGGCGAGAATTTTTTCGGATTGTGTGATGAGCGGGAGGTTGCTCATAGTAGCCGCCTTTACCGACATACGTTTTCTGTGGTTTCCTAAGTCATGCGAATGCGGTGCAGCGGATGGTCCACAAGCCCCTATATCCTCAACGGATCGACGGTGTTAAAAATAATAATAAAACAAAAGAACTTACCGAAATAAACCGAGTATTTAACGATGCTATAATTTGATCGACAAACTCATGGTAGCCTTCTTCTGAAGTACTGAAGACGTATACGTCGGTCGACCTTTTTTTATCTAACCATCTGGAAATTTTGCGGGGCCGTGGATTTCCTCGATGTCAAGGGACGTTATGGTAGAAATCGATTTTCTTCAAATTGATGAAAATTTGGAATCGCGCCATGAACATTCGCTACATGCGTTGAACTTTCATATTTCACTCTTTGAAGGTACTTTGCAACTCAGGTTTTTTCTTTAATAATTTTTTTTTTTTGCTGCGAAGTACATTTTTGAACAATCAAATTAATTGCAAACATAATGTGACAAATTTGAAGATACATTTGCGCTCTTATTCACAATGTTTTTATTATGAAGTGTTTATATGGAAAGTATTACCACCTAATCTTCTAATCTCCTAAGGGAATACGCGTGAACATCGACAATGGCGCTGTTACGTTCGAGAAGGGGTCACCAAATTAGGTTAATAAAGAGAAATTAATTCTGATAACCTTTATCGTTTCGTAATTCCTGGTGTAGATGGAGTTCAGGGTTAGGGTAGGTTCATATCCAATCAAGTGCTTAACGCAGGTGACCAATCAGAACGCACGATCGAATGATTTAGTTTTAAAGATTTATTTAAGACACACTTAACTGCTCTATTTGTTCACAAATGTTCAGTACGCGCAATGTTCTAGTCTTCTCTTTTCTTTTATTCTTCGGTTGAAAGCTTATTGTTTGTTTTAGGTTATAAGTTGTCTAAGGTAATTGCACTTTGGTTGGCAGTGTTTATTGCAATGTGTAGTTCATTTGTTGCAACTTCAAAATTTAGATTAGAAAGTTGGTATCTTTGTGTGTTCACTTTGACTTTCGGATTAGAAGTACTTTGTCTGGTAATAGATTTTGAGGATCACCGTAATTTTTAGGAAATTTGCGTGGGGGTAAGTTTGCGTGTCTGTGATTGGTCGTTGGGAAAAGTAGGACTGGGAAGCGATTTGATTGGCTGAAGCATTGCCGAGGAGGTGTAAGAAGACTGATCTGGGTTTCTGATTGGTTGAAGTTGTTCGAGCAGTTGCACGTGCTGCTGCTTTAGGATTTTTAAGAAAAACTGATGTCAGCACTTGCTAGAGGTTTATGGTATGATCATCGTGTTCGGTGTTCGGTTTCGGACATTTAACTCTTGGGAGAACGCAAATTTGCTTTTTCGTATGAGTTTTTCATTTTATTTTTTTTCTTGCCAGAAATCTCTGAGAAATGAATATTAAGTTTCACGTATCGAGTATCCGTTTTTAATGTGAATGCTAGGAGCTGGAAGGAACTATAAGTATTTTATCTTATTTTTATGAAAAGAAATATATGGTATTTTACTAAGTGTTTTTGTTATTTATCTATTTATCATTTAAGTAATTGTTCAGTTTATGAACATTGCGAAAATCATTTATATATATAAAAAAAAGGATGAGGTAATTAAATTATAAAGATAGGATTCGGCAGTCGGTAACATAAAAACGAAGAAAGGGAATTCAATTCATAGGTGAACGGGTGAATCCAGTCGGTACGTAACAGCGCAACCAGCAACGAGATTGAGATTAAATAGAAAATTTATTAAAAAATCCCAGCGTGAACGGCGTAGAAAAACTATCAAGAGGTTGAAAAATTACAGCAGTGCAAAACGCGCTCGGATTAATTACACAAGGAAACTTCAATTTCCAGCCGTGGGATCTCGCATCACTATTATCGGTTATGTTGCTGAGGAACTGTGTTGCTGCTTATGTTCGGTACATCTATACTGTATTTTGCATTGAATAATTTTCATTGAGTGAAATTGAACAAACATTGAGTCAATTCAAATTACACAACGATTCAGTTGAATCTAATAAAATTTATGACGGACTTATGATACGTTATGTTATGCTTGCATTTTGCGAGAGAATTTACGTAAAATACATTTGAAAAGACGTTGTTAACTCCCCGATTATTCGCGAAGTTCTTGTAATGACCCCGAAATCGATATTTTTCCTTTCATCCTGTGACTGGGGTTTTAAGTATACCAAAATGATGCTCAACAAATTGTGAATCGATGTCTGTGTGTGTGTGTGGGTGTGTATGTCTGTATGTATGTGTGTTTCCGAAATTTTGATCCTAGGTTTCTCACGAACGAATGAAGCTATCGAGACCGTCAATATTGGAATCGAAGCGTTCCCCCCTTAGAGGAGATTAGATTTTGGGTGAAATTGGTGTGGTATGTATATTGTTATTAACAATTTTAATTGCTTATCACGTTCTATTGCATAAACTATTGGAGTTAGCGCAAAATTTATATCAGAAAAGTTGTTCCCCATATAAAATTATTAGTCACAAGTTCAATTATTGATATCACTGTTGAGTTTGCTCATCACCATGGTCGCATGCTTATGCCGTGCTGAAATACCAAATCGGAAAGTTTTGTTTGTGTGCCCCGTATGGGGCACACACATTTGCACACCACTAGTTAAAATTAGATTTGGTCCATTCAAGAACGAAATAAGGGAAAAATATACGTAAAACCGCGTTGTTACTTCAAACTTCGCATCTCACAACTGGCATTGTTTTGACAGCTGTGAGCCGCCATGACACTTCTCAAATTCTAGGGGAATTTATGGTAGGGCGCCATTTTTCGGATAAGCCACAATTAGTGAGAATGCGATTCGACAAACATTCGTGAATATTTTTCATAACTAATCCCTACGTAAATTGAGCCAACTTTTTTTGAGAGACGTAGATAAAAGATTGTTCTTCCTAGTGGTATATTTTTCCCAGCAGGTCGAATGTAAAACTTTTTTATATATTTTTACCCCGCTCCCCTCTAATCATGTATTTTTTTATGTACTGATATCTTTTTAATTGATAGGGATAGAATTCGCAAAAAATTGAGCAGACACGAGAAAGGTTGCTCTTTGCAATAGATACAAAAAAAAACAGTATGTAGAATGTGAGTGACGAGGCTTTCAAACTACCTTAAACAGAGCTAAAAGATTTCTCCTTGATTGTAATACACAGTGCTATATACAGTATTGATCTCAGAAATAATTGATACTAATTCACAAGCTATTGGCTTTAGATCTGTTGAACAATGTTTTACATTAATTTTTCATTAGCACATATGCTTGTAAGTATTTACTGTTTGATACGATATAAGAAAAAATAGCTTAATATAGGAAGAAGGAAGTGGGGTATAGAGAGAGAGGCGGGATAGCAGTTTGGTCAACGATAACAATTTGAATTCTTATCTATATTGATGGTTTGGAGGTGAGCATTACGGTGGATTTGTGGTTTCATCTTAGAACTGTCATTAATGTTATCAATACATTTACCTTTAAATAGTACCTGGTTGCTATGCCTAACACGTCACGCACATCCAAAAGAGGGGCTCTTATTCTGAAATTTTCTATTATTCGGAAGAATGTGTGTTGCATAACTTGGAGTTAATTGAAGTAAATTTTCGCTGCACTGTGCTATGCAAGATAATAGGGCTGATTAATCCGTTGTATAAAGTCAGTTGCTGTGTTTGACTTAGTGCTGGTGATTTCAGTGAATTATATAATCTTATAAGTATAATTAAGTTCTCGATTTAGGGAAGTTATTGTAATGACCCCCGTAATGAAGAGTCTCAGAAATGGAAAATTTTCTGAATTTTACTTTTCTCGACGTTCTACATCATTCTGACAAATTTCATATGAGGGTCTGTGTGTGTGTGTGTGTGTGTGTGTGTGTGCGTTCGTATGTGAGCGATTTTTTAGTCAACGGTTCCGCGTTAAGTCAACAGCTCGATCGATTTGTTTCTTCGTCGACCAAAAATCACCTCTCACTGATGTTCAGGCGGGAAAGCAGTGCCGATCTTGAAAGACAATTTCCTTCACTTGTTATTAACAATTCTAGGGATTTAAAACGCTCTGTCGTGACAATGGTTAGAGGTAGGAGGAAAAGTATATAATGGATTCCTGTGATGGATTTGTGATTCCTTATACAAAAATACAGACGTAATGTTTGATGACCTTGATAATGGATTTGTGATTTCTTATACAAAAATACAGACATAATGTTTGATGACCTTTCCATAACTTTCATAGGTATAGATAAAATATATATACAGGGTGTCCCGCAACTGCGCACTCTAAATTTGAGGGTGGGAAGAGGGCAAAATTAGGAGTCGAAAGTTCCTTTTCCACTTTTCTCTCCGAGGCCCCGCCCACCGAGTTACTCAATTTTTAAATGAGCGAATCAGAGCGTAGCTCTGCCCCCTTGACCAGTGGTTCTCCATTGAATAGTTATGAATTAGTTTTCACATGTTCCACGTCACATGTCCCATGTGAGTATGAGTATGTGTACGAGTATGTGTACATGTATGTGTATGAGTATGTGTACATGTATGCGTATGTGTGTGTGTGTTTTTTTTTTTTTTTTTTTAAGAAAAAAGAGAAAGAAGGAAGCCAACCTCCTTCCTCACGCTTCCTTCTTTCTCTTTCCTCCCTTTTTTTTAAATCTTCATTGAAAACAAACCAAAAAAAACTTACAAATTAAAAGTACAAATACAGAAAAAAAAACAAAAACAAGGGACAATACCCCTTGGCCTACACTAGTAGAAGGACACCCTTCTATATCCCAGTATCCCCAAATCACGACGGAACATCTGCGGAGCAATACTTCGTTGCGTAGGGGACGACAGCCGCGGCTTCCTCAGTAGCGAATCCTTTCCGGTCGTTCACGGTAAGAAGATGCTCCATTTAATCTGGATTTTTCCGAAGCTGCTCCTCGCGGCGCAGCTCCTGCAGAACCTCCATTGCGAAGTCGCTTGTCGCGTTCCATGCTGCCTCTGATGACAGCATAACTTCCACAAGATTTCCAACATTAATGGGTTTGCCTACACTATTCTCCCATATAGACCGTTGGACGTCGAAACGCGGACATGCAAAGAGAACATGTTCCGCGTTTTCCTGAATTCCCTGACACTTTGGGCAATCCGGGTAATCTTCATGCTTGAATTTGTGAAGATATTCCCGAAAGCACCCGTGTCCTGAGAGCATCTGGGTTAGGTAGTAATTGACTTGTCCATGTGATCGGTCAAGCCAAATATTCCACTCCGGAATAAGTCGATGAGTCCACCGGCCTTTGCTCGAGGCGTCCCACTGTAGCTGTCATCGCTGGATGCTGTGGTTACGTTCAGCTATGTGAAGTTGGGGTCGAAATTCGCAAAAAAATTTTTTTTTTTATTGTCTGGATTGTACTTGTTTAGTACCTGAATGTACCGCATTCACTTTTTTTTGTACCCCCTATTTGTAACTGTGAAGCAGGGGTGCAAAATCGTGCAGCGTCGAAGTTGCGCATAAAGAAAAAAAAACATGGTGTTCAGTTCTATTTCGTTAGTACTGTTATGTACCACTTTTCGTTTTTTTTTCAATTCAACCCCTACTATACTTACCCCCCTTGAAAAAATGCAACGGAAAAAAAAACAAAAAAAATATCACGGATTGGTTCCAAATCGTTAGTACTTTTATGTACCATGCTCGCATGATTACTTTTTTCTTTTTTTCATATCAACTACCCCTCCACTCCACCCCCCCCCCCCCCCCCCACTCCCGGGAGAAATGTACCGCAAAAAAAATGCATCGTTCTATTCCAAGTCGTTAGTACTTTTACGTACTATGCTCGTTTGATTCTTTTTTTTATTTTTTATTAATAATATCCCCTCAACTTGATCCCCTCCCCCCTCCCAAAGAATTGTACTACCAAAAAAAGGAAATGGTCCTCTCCCAAATCGTTAGTACTTTTATGTACCATGCTCGCTTGATTACTTTTCTCATTTTTTCTTATCAACAACCCCTCTACTTCACCCCGCCCCTCCCGGGAGAAATGTACCGCAAAAAAAGGCATGCTTCTATTCCAAGTCGTTAGTACTTTTACGTACTATGCTCGTTTGATTCTTTTCTTTATTTATTGATAATATCCCCTCAACTTGATCCCCTCCACCCTCCCAAAGAATTGTACTACCAAAAAAAGGAAATGGTCCTCTCCCAAATCGTTAGTACTTTCATGTGCCATGCTTGTTTGATTCTTTTTTTTATTTTTTATTGATAAGATCCCCTCAACTTGATCCCCTCCCCCCTCCCAAAGAATTGTACTACCAAAAAAAGGAAATGGTCCTCTCCGAAATCGTTAGTACTTTCATGTGCCATGCTTGTTTGATTCTTTTTTTTATTTTTTATTGATAAGATCCCCCCAACTTGATCCCCTCCCCCCTCCCAAACAATTATACTACCAAAAAAAGGAAATGGTCCTCTCCGAAATCGTTAGTACTTTTATGTACCATGCTCGCTTGATTACTTTCTTCATTTTTTCTTGTCAACAACCCCTCTACTTCACCCCCCCCCCCCGCCCGGGACAAATGTACCTCAAAAAAAATGCATGGTTCTATTCCGAGTCGTTAGTACTTTTATGTACTATTCTCGTTTGATTCTTTTTCAAATTTTTTATTAATAAGATCCCCCAATTTGATCCCCACGCCCTCCCACAAAATTGTACTATCAAAAAAAGGAAATGGCCCTCTCCCAAATCGTTAGTACTTTTATGTACCATGCTCGCTTAATTACTTTTCTCATTTTTTTCTTATCAACAAACCCTCTACTTCACCCCCCCCCCTCCCGGGACAAATGTACCGCAAAAGAAAATGCATGGTTCTATTCCAAGTCGTTAGTACTTTTACGTACTATGCTCGTTTGATTCTTTTCTTTATTTATTGATAATATCCCCTCAACTTGATCCCCTCCTCCCTCCCAAAGAATTGTACTACCAAAAAGAAGGAAATGGTCCTCTCCGAAATCGTTAGTACTTTCATGTGCCATGCTTGTTTGATTCTTTTTTTTATTTTTTATTGATAAGATCCCCCCAACTTGATCCCCTCCCCCCTCCTAAAGAATTGTACTACCAAAAAAAGGAAATGGTCCTCTCCGAAATCGTTAGTACTTTCATGTGCCATGCTTGTTTGATTCTTCTTTTATTTTTTATTGATAATATCCCCTCAACTTGATCCCCTCCTCACTCCCAAAGAATTGTACTACCAAAAAAAGGAAATGCCCCTCTCCCAAATCGTTAGTACTTTTATGTACCATGCTCGCATGATTACTTTTTTCTTTTTTTCATATCAACAACCCCTCCACTTCACCCCCCCCCCCCTCCCGGGACAAATGTACGGCAAAGAAAAATGCATGGTTCTATTCCACGTCGATATCACTTTTACGTACTATGCTCGCTTGATTCTTTTTTTTTATTAATAAGATCCCCCCAACTTGATCCCCTCCCGCCTCCCAAAGGATTGTACTACCAAACAATGGAAATGGCTCTCTCCCAAATCGTTAGCACTTCTATGTACCGTGTTCGCTTGATTTTTTCTTATTTTATTTCGTATCAACAACCCCTCCACTTCACCTCCCCCCCCCCCCCAAGTCATAAATATAGTTTTTGCGACAAATAGCAATCTAAGTCGTAAATGTCTATTGAATCTCAGTTCGCTGCAAGTATGTTCAGTTTGGATAAGAGGAATTACACTCATTTTACTGTCAAATAAATTTTGGAAGGTTCACAAGGAGAAAATTTAAATCAAATTTAGTACAATACTAGCGCCACCCCGGCCGCTTGCGCCAACTTTTCAAATTAACTTTTTTCTTATCGAAATTATTGGGAGTTTAAAGTGAAGTTTGAAATATTTTGATTTTCAATTTCGGTAATAGTTGAATTTGAGTTTGATATTGATTTTTTAAAAATTGAATTAAAAAATGGATATAAATGTTCGCATTGGAATTTGAATTTGAATTAAATTGGATTTTCGAAAAAAAATTGAACCCTTAAGAGGCCGCGCCCCTCCACCGAACGTAATAGGTCGCATGGTGAGGGCCACACAGCCCTATATCTCTGAGTGCGGCGTTGCCGGATCCGTATTTGCTCTAACAAGGAGCCTTGTACCTCCAAGGCTCCGTGTAATACGATTTGATAATCAAAATGCACATCCATTTGCAATAAAAACTGTTTAATACATCGGAGACGGTCGAAGTACAGGGGTTGTTAATGATAGAAAATGGGGCAACAATCATGAAACGAGAATTGTACGACAAAGTACTAACGATTTGCGATAGAACCATGTCATGTTTTTGCTCGTACAATTCTCCGCGAGGGGGGCGGGGTCAAGTTGGGGAGTTCTTATTAATAAAAAATGAAAAAAATAGACGAACGTGCATGGTACGTAAAAGTAGTAACGATTTGGAACAGCATCTTATAATTTTTTTTCGGGTACAATTCTCAGGGGGGGGGGGAGGAATGCAGGGGTTGTTAATGATAGAAAATGGAGCAAAAATCATGAAACGGGAATGGGATGACAAAGTACTAACGATGTGCGATAGAACCATGCAATCTTGTTTCTGGTACAATTCTCGAGGAGGGCAGGAGGGGGGGGGGGGAATGAAATGCAGCGGTTGTTAATGATAGAAAATGGAGCAAAAATCATGACACGAGGATTGTACGACAAAGTACTAACGATTTGCTATAGAACCATGTCATGTTTTTGCTCGTACAATTCTCCGCGAGGGGGGAGGGGATCAAGTTGAGGGCATCTTATTAATAAAAAATTTAAAAAAGAATCAAACGAGCATGGTACATAAAAGTACTAACGACTTGGAATAGAAGCATGCATTTTTTTTGCGGTACATTTCTCCCGGGAGGGGCGGGGTGAAGTAGAGGGGTTGTTGATAAGAAAAAATGAGAAAAGTAATCAAGCGAGCATGGTACATAAAAGTACTAACGATTTGGGAGAGGACCATTTCCTTTTGAAAAAAAAACGAAAAGTGGTACATAACAGTACTAACGAAATAGAACTGAACACCATGTTTTTTTTTCTTTATGCGCAACTTCGACGCTGCACGATTTTGCACCCCTGCTTCACAGTTACAAATAGGGGGTACAAAAAAAAGTGAATGCGGTACATTCAGGTACTAAACAAGTACAATCCAGACAATAAAAAAAAAATATTTTCTGCGAATTTCGACCCCAACTTCACATAGCTGTTACGTTTTTCTCTCCTCAGTTCTACTGGGCTCAGCTCAGTTGATGTTTTGCGTGTGTAGAGTCGCCTACGCTCCTCCGCTAGAACTTCGATAGGTATCATCCCAGCAATGACGCACACTGCTTCGTTGGATACTGCCCGGTATGCGCCAGCCACCCTCAGGGCACTCAGCCTGTAGACTGGAACAACTTGCCGTCGTGCTGCTTGACTTCGTAGGGAATCTGTCCATATGGGGATACCATATGTTAACACCGATGTGACAAATGATGATAACAAGAGTCTTCTCCTCTGTTTTGGCCCTCCAATGTTCGGCATGAGTCTTGCACGGGCAGTCCTCACTGCACCCGCCTTACTGCTTGCATGTTGGGCTTGTTGTCTAAAACTAAGTCGGGCATCAATCATAATTTCTAGGTACCGTATATAGGGCTGGGAAGTTATTTTGTGCTCGGCGACTTGCAGCGTGATTGTTTCCAATTTCTTTCGGCTCGTGATGAGTAGTGCCTCAGTTTTATGCTCTGCAAATTGTAGACCAATCGAGTCCATCCATTTCCGTATCTTGTTAAAAACATTATCGAAAATGAGCTGAAGCGTGAATAGATGTTTTTCCACGATGGTAATAGGCACGTCATCTGCAAACGCCACGAGCTTTGCCCCCGTCGGCAGTGCCAGTTTCAGCAGCTCGTCGTACACGATATTCCACAGAAGGGGCCCCAACACTGAGCCTTGAGGTACACCCCCAGTCAACTTGTATGTTTTGGCGCCTACTTCTGTGTCGTACTTAAGAACCCTGTCGGTGAAGTAATTACCTACTATCTTTTGAAGATATACCGGTACTGATAGCTTCGATAATGCCGCCAAGATGGAATCCCACCGAACCGAGTTGAAGGCGTTTTGACGTTCAGAGTAACAACCAAATAATATTGTTTTGCACCTCCTTTCCATCGTCCGCCCTCAATCGCTCTCTTCGCTGTTCTCATCACGAGGTCAATAGCATCCAACGTAGATCGTCGACGCCTGAAAAAATATTGACCGTCGGCCAACAGGCGTTCTACCGCTGCCTCAATTCTCTGGTGTACTATGCGCTCCAGAATCTTGCCCGCCGTATCCAGCATACAATATGATGATGGTTCGTCCGGTGACTTTTTCCCCTTGGGGAGAAGTACGAGCCTCTGTTGTTTCCATCTGCTGGGGAAAATACCTTCCTGGATGCACGCATTATACATTTCGAGAAACATTCCGGGTGCTGCATTGATGGCGGCCTTCAATGCAATATTTGGCACACCATCGAGCCCGGGGGCCTTGTTGTTGCCCACTCTACTACAGGCCTGCAATAGTTTGTCGGCTGTAATCGCTGGAATTTCGCCGTTGATATCATTTTTCACATACGTTCTAGTAAGATTTGGTTGTTGAGGAAATAAGGACAGATAGCTCTCCAGAAGCTCAGGGCAGGTCGGTGATGGGATCGGTTGACTCTTAAGTCGCGCCATAACCACCTTGTACGGTCTGTCCCAAGGATCCTTTTCCACTTCCTTCAACAGTTCGTTCCAGCAGTCTCGTTTCCGAAGCTTTATGGCCTTGGTGAGCTTACGCTTAGCCGCTTTATGCTTTAGTTGAAGGCTTTCGGAATTGGATTTCTTCCTTGCACGTCGTCAAGTTCTTCACGCTGCGAAGGATAGCTATTTCATCGCTCCACCAATACACCGGTGGCCGTCGGTTTCCACTGACTTTCCTGGGCATACTCGCGTCGCAGGAATCGGTGACTCTCTGCATGACTCCATCCACTTTTTCGGTGGCATTTCTACCACCTACTGAATCAATCTTTGATGCCGCAAGAAAACTGGTGATGTCGAATTTTCTCACATTCCAGCCGGTTTCGTTTGTTTTGGTCGATGTGGGCGCGGACCTCCAATCAACCGACACATCCCAGAGTACCGCTCAATGATCACTGGCAGTATAAATCTCGGATACCTCCCATGCACAATTGCCTTTGAGCAGGCTACTGCTGACGAAGGTGAGATCTATAATTGACCTCGCTTGTCCTCTGCGAAATGTCGGTTCATTTCCATCGTTCAATAGGACGACATCTAGAGTCGACATGGCTTCCAGTAAAGCCCGTTCTCGCTGATTGGTCTCCTTGCTGCCCCAGTCAACTACCCAGGAATTGAAATTTCCTGCGATTGCTACTGGGAAGTGTTTCGCATCCACCACGAGCCTATCTAGGAATGCTGTGAAGTCTTCATAACAAAGACTTGGTGGTGCATAGCAGCTATACGGATACCATTTACCTTGGCCACAACGAATGCAGACTGTTGGTCACCGTTATATGTTTCAAACGGCAGAGCACCGCAGGACCAAATGGCGGCTTTATTGCTACTATCGGTACCCCAGTTTTGGGTATATAGGTTCCTGTAAGGTTCCGAAATGACGGCAACATCAATCTTCAGGTCTCGAAGCGCCTGCGTCAGCAGATCGTGTGCTGTGGCGCAGTGAGCCAGGTTCACCTGTAATACTCGCATTATGGCTGTGTACGGATCTTCTGGAGCGCACCCCGGTAGACTGGACATTTGATGCTACCAGTTACATGGGCATGGTCTTTCGCGGGCTCTAGTTCTACGCATTTCGGAGACGCTTCACCATCAGAGCTTTTGTTCCCTTTTTCGCCGCATTTATAGCACAGGTCTGATCGGTCAATGGGGCTCTTGCAATTAACGGCAAGATGCTCGTAGTGCCAACACTTGAAGCACTTTAAGGGCCATACCACTGCCACGATGCGGGCACATACCAGGCTTATTCGTATTTTACGACCTTTACTCAGTATATTCCTTGCAGTAGCGGCAGGGAGTACTACCGTGCGGATTGTGTTCCTCTGTATGTCTTGCGAAGAGACTTGATGGCACTCAATGAGATATCACTATCTGTGCCATCAGCTTTCCTCAGGGCATCGAGTATGTCTTCTTTCGTAGCGACGTCGTCGAGGTCTTTAATTTCGAGTTCCTCTTGAGGTCCCTTATTAAACACTTTGGCTTCGTTTTGGAGGGCTCCAACTAGCGCCTTCTCTAACTCAACACCTTCGTCCTTCTTTCTTCTCGCAAGGATCAGGAGAACGTCTCCGGAAGCTGTTTTACGGATTTTTTCCACGCATGAGCTAGCCGCATAAACACCTTGGTCCTTCTTTATTCGTCCCAATATTTCCGAGTACGTATCTTTCCCCGTCGGGCGAATAATTAGCGCATCAGGTCGGATTCTTACTTTCTTCTTCGACCGAGGTTTAGTCTGCGTAGCACCACGAAGATTTGGGGACGGCTCCTGTTTTTTTCTCCGTCTCTTGGCTTTCTCCCAAGCACTTTCATCGTCTTCTGTTTCAGAATCCAATACTTATTCTATGTCCCTGTTCCCCTCTAACCGGGTTCGATTTTTAATGCGCTCCTCCACATTTCTGGACGCCGTTGTTGCTGCCCCATTGTTGGCACTCTTGAGCTTTTTGTCCGTTGTGTCATCAGGCGGTGTCCTCTCCTTTCTTTTGTCCCGTCGGGTTGGGGTCTCCTCAGATGCCTTCGGTTTTTCCATGGACTTATGGCTACTCCCTAGGCTTAGCTGGGACAATCTAGGACCTGGAGGGGGTGAGCCATCCAACTGCTGGCAAGGGTGTTTTGCCTACCCCTGTCTCCGTCATGGATCTTATTCGCTTTGCGGCCATTTGGATCTTCTTGGCCAGCTTTCGCATGTCTTTATTGATGGTTCTCCTGTTTTTATCTGTGAGAGAATTCACTAGCGTTGCCAGATCATTCTCGTACAGGTCCCATGTGCTCGGCATAGTAGGTACAGTTCCACTTGTAGCATTAAGGGCCAAGTGGGCCACCCGGGGACGATCAAGTGATGGTTGGCTCTTCCCACAATCCGAGGAGCCAGCGCCGGCCATCAGGGCTTTCACCTGGTAGGAACCAACGGCGGAATTTCCCTTTTGGGGCTTGTCCGCGTGGGATCCAATTGTGTTATCATCAGTGTTCATGTTTGCTTCAGAGGCTGTTATAGGGAGCCCACCCTTGGCACCCGTGATTTCGGGAGTTAGGTTTCTCCCAAGTATGTGTATGTGGGTACGTGTATGCATGCACGCGTGTGTGTTTTTTTTGCCCCCTCCTTCCACCCGCTAATTTTTTTTTTGACTCTGCAAAAATCTTAATAACTAAAATAATACATGATACATAAGAAATGTAACATAAAAATACAACAAAAGAAAAACCATAAGAAAATGAATAACAATGAAGTGTGTGTGTGTATGTGTGTGAATAACTATTCAATGGAGCACCACTGGTCAAGGGGGCGGAGCTACGCTCTGATTCGCTCATTTAAAAATTGAGTAACTCGGTGGGGGGGGGGGGGGGGGGGGCTCGGAGAGAAAAGTGGAAAAGGAACTTTCGACTCCAAATTTTGCCCTCTTCCCACCCTCGAATTTAGAGTGCGCAATTGCGGGACACCCTGTATATAATATATATATATATACGTATTCACAAAATTTAAGGTACATATTATGAGACTTGTGTTTATTCTGACTGTTACACGGTAACCGAATACAGATTTGCCACACTTAAGTCGAAAGAATGCGCCTAAATTACTTACGGCCGCACAATCAATGGTGAAATTTATATAGTATATACAATTAATCATCGAATATTGTTTTGCATGGCGAATTATCAGTATGTATAATTTCTTTATTCCTTTTGACAGGCTAAACATGACTCCCGTTCCATTTACCATAATCCATACAAAAGTTTACAACATTTACAGGCATTTACCTTACCTTATGTATTAACAAATACTTAACCTATTGAGCTATGTACTATACATGTTTACACGTTTAATGAGCGAGGGGACAGGGACCCCCGTTTCCGTTATCTCTGCCAATTCTGCCGTTTCCAACCCAACGTACAGAAACCTTTACCCCACCTACCCCTCCTGAAACTCACCCCCAGCTGACTTTCCCCTTTCTTCCTCAAGTCACTTCATCCACCCCGCACACCTTCCATCCTCACTCAGCATCTCCACAACCCTCTCACTCACCCCTCTCTCCTCTCGCACCCCCTGACTCACACATCTATCCAGAACATGCTCCCAAGACTCCACTTCACACCCACACACTCTACATCTTTTCTCCTCCTCTCTTTCCCAGTATTGCGCTTCGTTCATGCCCTCCCCCATTCTAAACCTCATCACCCTCTGCCACTTGCTCTCCTTCTTCATTTCCCTGAGATATAGAGGCACTTCCAGGCCGTCAATCACTCTGCACATTTTGTACCACCTATTGTAACTTGACCCCACAATCTTCCTCCAACGATCTGCCCTATCTACTCCCACCATCTTCTCTGCTATTATTCCCCACCCCTGAACGTTCCCCATCTCCTATTCCCTTCTGACTTCACCTCTCTCCCTTCCCCACTTCGACAAGTCCACCCTCCCTCCCCTCTCCCTCTTCCTAATCTCTCTCAAACACACCTGCGCCAAACCATTTGCCCCTCTTCCTCCAGTCTCTGCTCAAAACTCCATGCCGTGTTCCTCATCCTCACGATCAGTCTCTCTCTTTCAACATGTAGCCTGGGCAACTCCAACTCAGTCCAAACACCCACCTCAGAAACCTTTCCTGCATCCTCTCCATTGCCGCACAGCCACCCCAACCCCAAATCTCCTATCTTTAATTTAATTTAATAAATGCCTTCAGACGGGGAGGTGGTGGTTACTGGTCGAATTTGAGAATGGAAAGTCTCTATATGCCCGGTAGCTTAGTTGGAAAAGTGCCCGGCGCGTAACTGGGAGTCTCGGGTTCGAATCCCGACTGGGACTATCGGGATTTTTTTCTCTTAAATTTTCGATCTATCTTTAATTTAATTTAATAAATGCCTTCAAACGGGGAGGTGGTGGTTACTGGTCGAATTTGAGAATGGAAAGTCTCTATATGCCCGGTAGCTTAGTTCGAAAAGTGCCCGGCGCGTAACTGGGAGTCTCGGGTTCGAATCCCGACTGGGACTATCGGGATTTTTTTCTCTTAAATTTTCGATCTATCTTTAATTTTTTTTTTAAATGAGCGACCCCATAACTCATCATCGACCAAACCAACATCTCGAACAGCCATACCCTCTTCCGCCAATCATTCTGGAACCTTCTCTTCCCTATCGCCCATACCTGTCCCATCATCCTCCCTGCTCCTTCCACTCTTTTCCTTACTTGCAATTCGTCCCTTCCATTCTCCGTGAACCAGTACCCCAAATAGCAGAACTCACTCATTTCCTCCACCTTCTGTCCATTCATAAACCACTGTCTCGCAACCTCATCTGCTTTCCTTCTCTTTTTTTTACACCATCAACTTCGTCTTCGCCACATTCACACACAGATCCTTGCCTCTCACATATTCTTCAAAATACCTCATCATCAACCTCATCCCATTCTCCTCCTCTGCCACCAAGACTATATCATCAGCGTATGCCAGATGGTAAACCTTTCCTACCCCCAAAACAACGCCTCCCTTACCCTTCTCTCTCAGGAAGTCCTCCAAATCCGATAGCAGAATGCTGAACAGTAGTGGGCTCAGCGGGCATGCCTCACTCCCCTCCCTGCCCCGAATATCTCCCCTAACTCATTCCCTATTCTCACTCTCCCCATGGTTTCTTGGAACGCTTCTTTGATTCTTTCAATAAGACCCTTCCTCACCCCCCTCTTCTTCAAAGTTTCCCACAGAACAATCCTATTGACGCTATCAAATGCTGCCTTGAAGTCCACAAATGAGGCGAAAAGTCTCCCTCCTGCTTTTCCCAGGCTCTTATTGACCAAATGTTTCAGGATATAAACGTCTTCCATGGTCCCCATCCCTTTCCTGAACCCCGCTTGATTATGAGGGATTATCTCCTGCACTTCCACTTCCTCCTCCAGTCTCTGCCTCAACACCTCCATGTAAATTTTGTACATGGAGGACATCAAAGTGACCCCTCTATATTGCTCCACTCTATTCCCGTCCCCCTTCTTCAACACCGGCACCACTAGTCCTGCCTTCCAAACCTCCGGCCATTCTTGACCATGCCGAACTTTTTTGCATACCTCCGATACCAAATTCACCAGGTTCCCGCTCGGCCGCGCGGTCCCATTTTATGGGTACCGCCGATAGCACACACGGAAGTTCCTGCATCGGTCGGAATCCATGAGAAAATATTTTGAAAAAATATTCTCCGACGGCCGGGCGCGAACCTAGGACCTTCGGAGTAGTAGGCAGATACTCTTTCTCTTGAACAAATTGTCCGATTTGAATTTGCTCATTCGATTATGCTCATTAGACCTAATTAGATTTTGAACATAATCGACCCAGCGGTTTTTTAGTTATTAACAAATGAATTGTTTATATCGCTGCGTCGTGAAAATGATTGAAGAACTGATAAAAATTATTCAATCAAATTTGTTCCACACACAAAAATACGCGATAGAGATACGCAACAATGTGTCCAATGAAAGTCGTTCCACACATAAAAATACACATTGGATGTTTTATGACTTTTTTGCCAACACCCATGGTTAATGGTTATTAACAAAATGGATTGTTGTATCGCTCGATCGTGAGAACGATTAGAGATGCAAAACGAAGTCTCCAATGAAAGTTCTTCCACACGTAAGACTACACGTTTGATCTTTAATGACTTTTTTTGCTAACATCCGTAGTTAATTGTTACTAACAAATTGACTGGTTTATGTCGCTCTATCACGACAACAATTAGAGATACAAAATGAGGTGTTGAATGAAAGTTGTTCCACACGTAAAATTACACATTTGGTTTTCATTACTTTGTATATTAACACCCATAGTTAATAACAAATTGAATTGTTTATTCACCTCTATCGCCAGGAAGGGTATATTTTTTAGAATTTGGAATATTTGGAAATTTTGGAAAGTTTCAGAAGGTCATAACTTGAGACATCAACCAAAATTTTGTATATAACATATACGGGGGAACGATCGGGAAGTTATTGGTTCGAGCCGTAGAGGGTCAAACCCACATCCCGTTAATTTTTTTGGTCTCCGTCCCTCTCATTTGTATGCCCCGGGTAGCTGCCGTCTGAGCATTCCTTCAGGGGGAGTACCGGGCACCCACACATGCGGCTGGGGCCGATTTTCGCCATTTTACGCCATCATATTTCTCAACACAGAGTAAACCTCCAGAAACCCGTCCGGTACGATCGCAAGCGCCTATGATGCCCCCTTCCCCTGCGTCGGGTTAGGTTCCCGCCCGGCCATGCGATCTCATTGTATGGGTACCGCCGATAGCACATACGGAACGTTCCTGCTTTGATCGGAATCCGTGAAAAAATATTCTGCCGCGGCCGAGCACGAACCCAGGACCTTTGAAGTAGTAGGCAGCGACACTACGCCAAAGCCCCGGCTGTATGTGTGTGTGTGTGTGTTTGTTCGTATGTACGCAAATTTTTGCCCAACAATTTCTCACCAACGGCGATCTAGGTTATCAAGGTCAGTTTTGAAGCGTTTCCATATCACTCGGAACTGATTTTGGCTGCCATGGGTGCAGTATATATATTCTTATTAACAATTCCAATTGTTTATAATGTTTTGCTGCATAAACTATTAGAGTGGGCGTAAAATTCATAGAAGAAAAGTTGTTCCCCATATAGAAATATGTATTTTATGTAGAGTAATTTTTTTCGATAATTTGCCGTTTCACCAATTACGTATGTAATAAGTGAGCGAATGAACCCAGCGCTGTCATGGCGGTCCCAATCGAAGAGTTTCCATGCAAAATCGAGCAGATTACATTTTGGATGGCATTCGTGCAGTATATGCAATGCTATTAACAATTGCAATTGTTTATACTGTTCCACTGGATAAAATATTAAAGTTATCGGGAAACTTATCTGAAGAAAATTATTCCTTATATGAAAATACCCATTCTATCCCGCATGATTTTTTGGCATAATTTGCATAAGTAAGGCCGTATGGTCCTTTGAACAATCATTATTGTAATAAGTGCACGAATGAAGTTACCGTCCTCATTAAGGTTGTAATCCTAGTATTCCCATGGAGAATGGGGAGTCAAAGATTTTAGACAAAAATTGGAGCAGTATATATATTGTTATTAACAAATGCAATTGTCCGTAACGCTCTATAGTAAGAACGGTGATAGATACGGCAGGAAGTGTTCAATGGAACTTGTTCTGTAAGTGGAAATGCACATTTAATTTCTGATGCCTTTTTTCCATGTCTATCATAATCAAGAAGATATTACGGAAATGACCCTCGAGCGGCCGCAATCCTATTGGCGTCTACTCCCACTCAGGTAACGCGCATAAGTCTCATCCTCATGTTCACCATCCGTCTACTCAAATATTCATAATTATCTGCTTCATAAATGAGTCAGTTCAGAATTCTCAAATCGGGAAGTTTTGTGTTGGGGAACACAGGCTCACACCACTAGTTTTTGTATCCATTTCCATTAGATGGTATCCACATGCTAAATCAAACCCTGAAAAGAATGTACAGCCTCTTAATTAATCAAGGGTGTTGATAATACTCGGGAGAGGTGTGTGCCTGTTTGTTCAGTGAATTGTGCCATCCGTACGGGAGTTTTATGATGAAAGCCTTAATTTATTCGTCGACTGCCGCCCTCGTTGAATCTCTGGGTTCTGCATGGTTTAGGCTGAGACGGGTGTAGCAGAGCTTACTGGAATTCTATGGCTACTAAACGCCATTGACTCCTATGTTGATCCTAATGAATTTATCGGAAGCCGAAATCGATCTAAATGTTTTCGAGTAAGTTACTCCACGTCTTTCCGCTCTATGGGTGACAAATGATATACGCCAAACGTGTTTTTGCCTTTTTAACTTCCTGATAGGGGAAGTTATTGTTTTGCCCCCGAAAATGAAAAGGCGATTTTCCATCAGATCTCCATGTTTCAGGATATCTCTGACCATTCTAGACTATTTAAAACAAAAGGTCCGTATGTGTGTGAGTGTGTGGCGATGTATGTATGTGGTCAAAAATTTTGGTCAACGATTTCTTGTGAACGAATCTCATTCGATCGAGGTTGTTGATGCCTGAAACCGAAGGGTTTCATGTAACTTAGACCGGATTATTTCAATTATTCGAGAGGGACTAAAAGTGAGGCCAGATTCTACGTAGTGGCTTCCTTTAGGTTTGGAGATGTCCGCAAATCTACCAATTTGATTCCCCGATTTTAATGAATGGCATGTTATGATTTTTTACTCACGATAGGAATGCTATATGATTTAATTGGATTATATTTTAGTCTCTATGACAACGTGACCGCAGTATGGAGTGTCATTGAAGTGAGTCCGAATGCGGGGGTCGATATCCCGGTATTGATTCGGCTCGATATATTGGTACTTCGATCATTGCAAATGAATCCATATCATTACAAATAGATGTACATATCGCTATGCACAAAAACCAAATAAATGTGGAGACGGACCCCACATTCACTACCTTTTGTACAAAAAAAATATGTGAAACTATACAAAACAAAGTTCCTAAACATGTCCCAGAACCGATTCGAAGTTTCGACAGGAAAAAAAAAAATAAAAATCACACTTACGAAACAATTGCGTACATTTTGAAAAATTGAAATAAAAAAAAACTAGGTTATGAGACGATCAGGAACCCGAACTCTCCGTCCAGATGTAATAGTTGTCCCAGACGCAGGTAAAAACCTCAGGATCCTAGTCATACGATGACAACCGTCGGAAGTGGTGAATGCAGGTAGAGGATCATCAGAAAGTAGAGAGTAATATGGGTTCAAGGTCTTCGAAACGTTCACGAAGCTGCATGACTGCAGTAGGTTGATCTGTCGAAAAATTCGTTGGAGCATGGAGAAATTCACCATGTAAACGCATAGTTCGATCGAAAACCAACTTAGACGGCGTACATTCTAAGTCTTCTTTCCAAGCACCACGGAAGGCCACATTGTTGCTGGCAAAGACGCCGATATGGCGTAACACATGATGGCACTCTTCAAGGTGCGGTGCATGCGCGCCATCAAACCACTGGCCTCAGGTCGGTAGGCGTTCGTTCTCAAGTGGTCATACTACAAATCTGCGTCAATGAATAGGTCCGACTCAAACTGCCGCCCTCTGTCGGTTTTCACCCCCAACGGAACTCCGTGTCCCACAATTTAGTCTAAAAAAAGTGTGCGCGTAACAGTATCAGCCGTCTTGTCCTCAATCGGGTACATCTCCATAAGTCTAGAACACCTGTCAACAACAGTGAGACAGTAATTGAAACCTTTAAAGAGTTGAAGCGGTCGAACCAAATCCACATTAATATGGTAAAAATGACCTAACGGACTAAGTGCCAATTTGAGTGGATACATGGCAAGAAACTTTCAATCTTTGACATGAAAAAAAAACTCTGGCCCACTCTCTGCTGTGCTTGGGAATGGACGGCCAGATATACCGCTGAGAACGAGCTTACCTGAAGCGGTAGCACCTGGAAGACCAAAACTGTGAAGTAACTGGAAAATCCGAAATCGTAACGGCTGCGGCACAAAAGGACCAACCGCGCCAGTGGAAACGTCACAAAGAATTGGAGACTTCTGGTCAGGGAATAAAATCTCTGAAGCCTCGGTGCTCCAGATTTTTTGAGAAGACGATCAACCTCACGATTGAATGTCTGCGCAGCGCCAATTCTTTAGTCGAAATACCAGGAGAAATGGCATCAACTCGGGACAAAACATCGGTAATAACATTCTCTTCTCCAGTCACGTGATGAATGTCTCTGGTGAATTGGCCAATGAAATCCATGCGGCGGACTGAGGCAAAGCTGTGTCTAACTTCAGGTGGAAAGCGTGAATAAGAGGCTCGAGATCGGTGAAAACCTTAATATGTGTTTGACGAGATGCCTGGATCTGTGGGAATATGTAATGGATCAGTGCAAGGGGGGGAGAGGGGTGGATATCGTGGGACGAGATGAGCGGGTCAGAAAGATGAGCGGCCACACTGTACGTAGTTTACCAGAAAACCAAATGTATTGTCATTAAGTTCAATTACACAAATTGAATGAGACCACGGACTTTCTCACTTGTTCACTGAGCCACGTGAAGGTGGAGACAAAACGCGATAGAGCAAATCACTACTGACAGCCACACGTCTGCACTGTAGAACGTCCCGGAAGAGAGTGGGCCAATGAGTCGCAAGGTGACAAATTGCGAAAACGAGGGACCATGCGCCCGTATACCGATTTCCGGTGACCCGTTTCTGAGGTATCTGTAAAAATGGTTCAAAGAGCAGCAATATCAGGATGAGTTACAAGAGCAGGTTGAGTAATGGACTCACGACCAAGACACGCAGTATACAACGCCGGAGTCCAATCAACTGAATTAGTTCCACCAACTTTGGCACCAGACAAGTACTCATACAGCGCAGCCTGAAAGTTGGCTGCACCCGAATTAAACCGCCGATAAAAATTGAGCATGCTGACAAATCTCCGAAGCTGCTTAATCGTACAAGTTTCAGGAAACTCCCGGATTGCGGCAACTTTCTTAGGAAGCGGCAAAATACCCGATGCTGATTCATACAACCCAGCAACTTGACTCCTGTTTTTCCAAAAACAGATTTGGAGACCAAACCAAACTCCGACATTCAGTTAAATATTAACCGCAGATGCTACAAGTGCTCCCGTTCGTTCCCAGTTGCAACAAGAATATTGTTAATGTACGGAACGACAAAATCAAAATTTCGACTGCCATACACAAAACGTTGAAAAATCTGCGCAGCATTTCTCAGACCAAACGAATGAATGGGAACCCAAAGAGACTGAAATGTGTGGCAATTATTGTCTTCTGAATGTTTTCAGAAGCAACCGGAATCTGATTGAATGCTCGTACTAAATTGATACTAGAAAGAACCATTTCTGCACGCAAATTCGAAGCAAAATCCGCCTTTAGTTGAACACATCGATCAGGAACCGCTCTGGAGTAGAATGCACGATAATCGCCACAAGGTCTCCAATCTCCAGTCTTCTTGGTAGCAAGATGCAGAGGACCAGCCTACGGACTCGACAAATGACGATATAAACCAAGCTGCATCATCCTCTCAAACTCCGCTTGGCAACCTTCAACTATCAGGAAGATGCCTCCTATGTTTTCTAGAAATAGCATGCCCAGGAGTTGTAACAATTTGATGATATCGTGTTTCGAATGGCAAAGCATTCCCTCATGTTCGTAATGAGCTGAGACTCGTAGAGCAATCCATAGAAAGGCGAATCAACACGCATGGCCTTAATCAAAATCAATGGCCTCAATCGAAACCACATTTTTGACTGATCAACAACTTGAAGGCCAATTGATGAATCAGGAAGCCGCCCTTTGGTTCGATCAGGGCGCAATTTGAAACGTGGCGAAAAGTCGGGTCCAATTATAGGTGTAGAAATCTCAGCGACGATGAAACGTTACATGGCGCATTTTTATTTATTTTTGATCATTTTTGTTATTACTTCATTTTTTTGCGTCTAATCACACTTTCACTGTTTCGATCGCCAGATTTCTGTGATTATAATATCCATACATCTTGGACCTATGTGGCCACGGAATTTGTTAATTGGCTGCTCATTTACCATGATATAATTCGATTTATTAAATTCTAACATACTAGAACTATTCAATTGCTTAGTATCTAATAACTATCAAGCCTCTACAAACATTCTTCTCTTGAGTGGCGGTGAAAATAAATCGAAACTAGTGGGATAAAAGTGTGTGTCCCCATTGGAAACACAAAGAAAACTTCCCGATTTGTAATTTCTGTTTGCCATTCGTAGATTTTCCGATACGTCAATTAAACGTTTCAATCCCATTTATCAAGCAGATAATTATGAATATTTGACCAGCCGCATAGTCAGCGTGAGGACGAGAATTATGCGCGTTACTGGAGTGGGAGTGAGACGCCAATAGGGGTGCGAACGCTCGAGGGTTAAACCCATCATACCTCCTTAATCATGACAATATGGAAAAAAGTGCGAAAAAATTAAATATGTCTTTCCGCTTACTGAGCAAATTCTGCTTAATACTTTTTGCCGTATCTCTTACCGTTTTTGGGATAGAGCGTTGTAAACAATTCAATTGTTAATAACAAAAAAACAGCTCGCTCAATTTAGACCAAAAACTAAGCCGATCTAAGTTTCGTGAAGACGCTCCGAATAAGACCTCGATGACCCCGATCGTTCAATCCATTCGTAAGAAATCGTTAACCAAAAATCCGATTCCACACATACAAACATACATACACACACACAGACATTTACTCGGAATATGATGGGAAGCATTTTGGTATACTTAAAACTCCAGTTACAAAGTCAAAAAACCTAAACGGGATGTGGGTCTGACCCTCTACGGGCCGAACCTATAACTTCCCGAAATTTGTGTGTGTCTGTGTTATAGCGTGATATATCGTTGAGCATATCGAATTAATTAAGCGCTATCGTCTTAATTATGCGTGTTACGAAAAAAATCATACAACCCAAAATGTTTGTTTTTACATGAGGAACAACTTTCATTGATAACTTTTTCCTATAACTTTTACCGTTCATGTAATAGAGCGTTATAAACAATTAAAATCGTTGTTTTTTGTTAATTACTAAAAAACTACCTGACCGATTAAAAAAAAAACTCCTTTCAGAATACCGCCTCGGCGAGACGTAATTTTTGAAAAAAAAAAAATAAATAAAATCGGCCCCGCCGTTTACGAGAAACCGTTCGCCAAAGATTTGCTCACATACGTACACACACACGAACATCTCATTGGAAACGTATCAGGATGATGCCAAACGCCGGGGAAAGTGAAAATTTCATCGAGCTAACACTTTTCATTTTCGGGGTCATTACAATAACTTCCTATCGGAAAGTTAAAAATTGATTTCGGGATCAATACAATAACTTCCCGAAAATCGGGAAGTTGAATATGAGGTCGGGGTGTCAATGCCTAATTTTTTTTTCTTAAGTTTTCATAAAAAATAGAAATAAAGACCATCAGACACTTTGTATCGACTAGCAATGGTCTTCAAATCATCTTTAATAAGGTTAAAACTTAAAACCTTGAAAAATGCATACAAGAGGTCCTAATGGAACGGATCTTGACCCCAATCACGGTATGGCGGGTAGCACACCCCCAAGTACTTAGCCGCCAATGGCACTAATTATAAAAAATGAACTATGCACTCGTTTATACATCATTTGTAGATGATTGTCGATGTGCATAGAAAGTTTGGAGTATGTAGTTAGCGGACAAAAATTACAAATTGCTCAATTGATGTTTAAAACCCGTTCATTTCATGGCAAATCGGATATAAATTACGTAGTCAGTTAATTTTTTGTTCGTACGCTTACGTGTAACTTGTTTAATGTGAATAAACATATATGGCCCCCCCCCCCCCCCGTTAAATGTTAAAAACTGTTAAATTCAAACAAACTAGATGAAAAAATTATAAAAACGCTAAATAACTGCAATGAGAGTAATGTTTCTTATTCTTAAAATGAAAGATTTCTTTGGAAACTATAATCCCCAAATTTTGACTCATGACAAGCCATATTCTGTCATACCCCCTCAGTTACGAATATATTTTGCCACATTCATACTTCTAATTATAGTCATTAACTATTTGTTAACTTCCCGATTCAGGGAAGTTATTGTAATCACCCCGATAGTGAAGTGTCTCAGAAATCCAAAATTTTCATTTTTCTCGACGTTTCATTTTAGATTAGGGTTTTGTGTGTGTGTGTGTTCGTATGTGAGTGATTCTTTGAGAAACGATTCCCGGTAAATGCTCGATCGATTTGTTTGTTCTTCGACACAAAGCTACCTCTGACTGATGTCCGGGGCGGAAAGCAGCGTCAATGTTAAAGAATCATTTCTTCAACTATTATTAACAATTTTAATTGTTTATAACGCTGTATCTCGAGAACCGTGACAGATACGAGAAAACGTGTCAAGCAAAAGTTGTTCCTCTCGCGAAACTACATATTTCATGTTGTATCACTTTTTTTGGCTAGGCATAATATTTTACGAGATATCAATAAAAAATCACCATAATCGATCAATAGTCGAATTTGCGTAACAGATATACAACTTGACTTCATACGTGTATCGTCACACACACCCACACATGATCGGTAAGTTATAGATGTGACCTGTCGAGACTCACGTCCCATTTATTTATACGAGACTGAACCGCACGCGATTTCAAAGATTCTAATATTTGTTGTGACAAATCTCGAAAATTAGTTAGTTTCATTTTTTTATAGTTAATGTTCAGAGTAGGTCGTGAGATTTTCAATTAATTGATCAGTTTCATGTAATCGCAATGACGAGTTAGAAAATGTGTCACCACAGACACATTTATATTCCAATTATGAATACAAATTTAGAATATACATAATTTTTGACAATATTATTTTCGCGCTGTTCACCCAAGAAAATTTGCAATGAATCCCATGATCTCACCCGTGAAAATGCTACATACAATTGTCCGTGATTGAATACATCTTTACGAAGATCACTACGAATCTTATTGAATGTCTGTCTCTGGCTTTTATTTATTGTCATAGCGAATGCTAATTTGATGGGGAATTAACTTCATTTGAAAGGGTAAACATCTTCACAGTAAAGTGTTACACGATGTATAGATGTAATGTCACCTGCTTTGTCGCCAGTGAGAATCCGACAATTCAAAAGATTATGGCCAAGTTCTAACACTTGTAGTCGTCTTCCATTACTTAAAGCTTCATCTATACTTAAATTACGAATAAGCATTACAATGCAATTATTTCGTAATCGTAATTCATGTGGTGGTAGATGAGGTCGGTTTAGACTATTCAAGTATTCTGGTAATATGGCATCTGTAATATCTCCGTTATCACAGTTTTCAATGCTATTCACACTTGTATAAATGCGTTCGGTTGTTTTGTCTAAGAATTCTACGACTCTGCTATACATATGCTCCACATCAACATTTGATAATACAATGCAGATAAAACTACAACTTTTGATAGTTCTCCGTATTTGCGTTCAATAATGAGATTTTTCAACATTTCATCACTTATATTTACATCTTTGGGAGCTACACATTGCTCTGGAATTGCTAGATTATTATCATTGTCGTTCAGAAGACCATCTCCAAAAGACAGCAAATATTTGGCGAATTCTGTTTCATCTTAGAGAAAATAGTAAAATGTGTCCACAGATGACTGAATTTGATACACAAATTAATTAATTCAGAGTGAGTAACATTGGGTTTAACTGGAAGAAGTTGTCCAAAATCTCCACCTAACAGCATTATTTTCCTACCAACCGGTAAATTGTTTCCCATGAAGTCTCGTAAGGTTCTATCAACTAATTCTAATGCATATCTTGGCGCCATAGGGGCTTCATCCCAAATGAAAACATCAACAGCCTTCAAATATTTTGCCTCCTTTGATTGACATTTAAACTGTGAAACCGAATCTGAGAAAATCGGAACCGGCATCCCAAACGTTTTATGCACCGTTTTCCCATGGGGCATTCTTTGTCAAACCGGCCACTCATTTTTTCGACCATCAGCGATTTCCTTCAAAATTTTTTCCCAGGTTCTGGGCATGGAAAAAACCATCCCTGATTTTTCTTAGAATTTTAGTACTCCTCTCTCTATTTTTTATAGGGGAATTTTGTTTTTTCACTAAAACAACGAATAGCTCCGGTTCTATGCGTCACAAAAAAAAAAGTTCAAGACAAAAAAGTACGTCCTTTTTCTGAGCATCAACATAAAAATAACGCCACATATAGGGAACCAGTGCCAACCCCATTTTAGCGATAACAAAAACTAAAATATTTTTTTTCAACCTTTCGGACGCTCTCGAGTTTTTTTATTTTTTTATATGTTTTGTGTTGAGGTTTCAAGCTTTATTTTAGATGTCAACTGAAAAAGTAACTCAATTTTTTAAATCTTCCTATCGTAAACAATTATTAACGAAATCGTTTTTTAATTATTAATTACTTAGTTTTCGTTTCCTAGATTGACGTTTGGAAAAAAATCACATTTTAAAGAAAAAGAAAATCGCCTCAAACGGACTCGATTCTCTTCATCCAACACGAGTGAATGAACCTTCTGGATGCCTGGAATAGGTTTTGCAATCTTGAATCTATTGGAAAGCTCTTCAGTGCCTTTGGCATGATCAATTGAAGAACTGAAGAAAATCTTGGTTGTCAATCTACTGCGTTTCTATGAGGCGATGAATTTTCCAGCGCGTTATTTAAAAATTGCAAGTTATGAAAATGTTAGTCTTTTGATATTAAACGAATGTCTGACATAGATATTCAGGTAATTGTAAGGCATGGAATAAAATGTAAAAACTTGTGTACAAACCACTTTTTCATCGTATTCCATCCTCCAAGAAAGGTTTTTACTTTAAAAACTTCTATCATACTCGATTCACGCAAGATTCTGATTGAAGTGATGAATAACTCAATTTGAACAAGGATTTTCAATGCATATCTCCGATTTGAAGCTAGATACGGGAAAATGTTATTGAATATTTTTTGTAGTGCTCATTACGCTCTACAAAAACGGTTATTAGTAAGAATTGTGCTTAGATTAAGGTGAAAATGTTGAAATATTCAATTTAATTAGATTCGATAGGGGGAAAAATACCGTATTGCATTCAAATTTCGAGGTCCCACGATGAAAATTTTTGTGTCACCTCTTGAAACCTCAAGACAAAACATATTAAAAAAAAAAAAAATCGAGAGCGTCCGAAAGGTTGAAAAAAAATATTTTAGTTTTTGTTATCGCTAAAATGGGGTTGGCACTGGTTTCCCATATGTGACGTTATTTTTATGTTGATGCTCAGAAAAAGGACGTACTTTTTTGTCTTGAACTTTTTTTTTGTGACGCATAGAACCGGAGTTATTCGTTGTTTTAGTGAAAAAACAAAATTCCCCTATAAAAAATAGAGAGAGGAGTACTAAAATTCTAAAAAAAATCAGTGATGGTTTTTTCCATGCCCAGAACCTGGGAAAATTTTTTGAACGAAATCGCTGATGGTCGAAAAAATGAGTGGCCGGTTTGACAAAGAATGCCCCCCATGTGGTAATAATATTGCGACTATGCCAGTGAATGCCATCGTGCAGATATTTTTTTCTTTACTTTTCAAAAGATGATAGATAGTTGTATAAACAAACGTGTTTCCAGATCCTCCAGGTCCATCAATGTAATAGCAAGGGACAGAAGTTATTTCTCGATCAGTTTCCGCAATTGTCAAGACTTCATCTACAATTTCTTTCTGGTTGAGATTCAATTTTTTGAGTGAAGCTTGATGGCTATCAGAAAAATCTATATTTTATTCGGATTCAGTTAATGGTGGCAGCGTAGAAAATGCGCTTAGATCAGACAAGATCCCTTGTGATTGAGAAATGAATTCATTTCAATGTACGCTCTTGAGTATGCTTCCAATAGTCCACAACGCCGTCGAAACCTTCTGACATAGAGTCTTTGAATTTCTCCCAAAGCTCTTCAGGAGGATTTGGTTGACAGTGCACCAAAATACGTACAAATAAACATCTCAATTGTCGAGGCATCATCCAAATTTCTCCTTCTGTCATTGCACGATTCCATTCTGTATCGTCAATCAGTCCTAATGCCAAGCAAGTGCCATGGAAAGTAGCATATGTCTTTTTTTTTATCTTTAACGCCTTCGGTCCATTATGGATATGTGGGCTTGTGGACCATACGCTGCACCGCATTCGCATGATAAGACACAGGAAACCACAGAAAACCTGTGTCGGTACAGGCGGCTACTCTATGAGCAACCTCCCGCTCATCAGACATTCCAAAAAAATTCTCGCTCTATGGGGGATTTTAACCAGGAACCCAAGTGGCAGCGCTAAGACTGCCCGCTTAGTCCACTCGGCTATTCTGACATCGGTATATCATATGTCTGACCATCAACAGTTCTGAGATTTTCAAAATTGGTTGCTCCTTTCATGGTTACTAATAGTAATCTTAAATGAAAAAGTTTTAATTGAGCTGGACTGACGGAATACATTCGCCCAATAGACTTGAACTGCGCTCTTTGTTTTGCCCAATGTGCTGCAATTGTTCCCTCGTTATTCTTGGAAACATAATGAGAAGGTATTTCTGAATACGTGAGGATCACGTTGATTCAGAGCGAAATAATCAATTAACATCGTTTTCTTTTCTAATGCAGACCTCATTGCCTCGTCATCTCCTGCATCCTCGATAGTTATTGACTGTTCATTAGGTAAATCAACTGGTAATCTGTGTACTGTATGACTTTTTTCTTGTAATGATCTTCCTAATATTCGATCACATGCGTAGACATTCAAGACAGTTGAATAATTTCAATAATATCGGATTATATGGAACAACGTATTAATTATCAGTGGTATGGCCACTCGAGCGATTGTACACGCATGTGTTTGGCCGACAATATGTAGGGTATCCATATTCATCCATAGTTATCTCTTCCTGAAATTTTTTTGAACACTTCCCGTCTTTATCCTTACACCAATCACCACACGGATCATGAATCATATTTTTCATTACAATATTGTGAAGATTCGATTCTTCGTCTGGATTTGGAATTTCTGCAGATATGTATTTATCAACAATATTAGGTATAGTTATTGTACTATTTTGTTTTAATGTCACTAATAGGTGGCCATGAGGTAACCCACGTTTTTGATATTCAACAACATAGACATATGCAAGAACCTCTCCAAATAATTTCTATTTGACTATCTCTTTAAGTAATTCGTTGTTTATATTGAATACTCTTGAGATAATATCAGGTCTGTCGGAAGCTGTTTGATTGGGCAATAAGTTTTCTTTGATTTCTCGCCAGTTTGGATCACATGTCATAGTTATGAACAAATCTGGCTTTTCGAATCTTTGTACAATAGCCATGGCATCTTGATAATGTTGCAACATCTTGCGAGGAGACCCAATGAATGATCATGGAATAATTATCATTTTTACTTGACCATCCATTTCAGTTGCCCTTCTTTGCAAGTGTTCAACTAAACCTGCATAAGTATCAGCTCGAAGGGTCGTTTGTTTCAATCTAGTGTAAGTCATTCTATTTTTTTCGATTTTCGCATAGCTATCAACAATCCATTGTTGAAATAATCTACCTCCCTGGAGAAAGATATTATTGTTTCGAGCTCCTATTCTATATTTGATATAAGCTGCTCTTGCTACCCTTGAAGGTTTATTGACGCGTGGTATGTCGGCATGCCAGCCTCTCGGTCCATATGGATACACCCAAGGCTCAACATTACAATATATAGAGGTTATGTACTGCAGATTTTTCGTATTTGTATTAGATACTGTGACATATGATTCTGGTATGTCACCGTCAGCTGTAGTAGTGAAAACTGCTGCGACTTCATTGTCCCGTTGGGCATGATATCTCCTTCTATCAAGACCGTGTTTTAATGAAAACAATAGGTTCATTTCAGACTCTGATTCTTGAATTCTGAATTTCTTCATGCATCATCTTATAAGACTGAGCAAATATATTACACGCTCGAAGAGCGTTATCTATTGCTTCCGTAATTTCTTCGTTTAATGTAAATATATTGCTGCACCGAACATTAGTAGCTTCACTTTGAACAACTATAAAAAGTTGTCCGTAGGAAGGACTTTCATTTACTGATGGATAAAGGGAAGTGTCCATTTGGTAGTAAATTTGACCTTGGATTTTGAAACAAAACGGTCCTGGTCGTCTATTGTTGAAATTAACGAAGTTAGCATTGAATGATGCAAACGCGAACGAACTATTATAACATCTTATTCGTTCCATGAAGTGTATTGACAGTTCATGAGTACCATTGAATAAGTCACGTAAAAGAGGTGGAGGGGCAGGTAAACGATCTAGAATTACCTCTCCATGATCGCAACAGTCATTAAAAGAGTTTTTTGTGAGCTACTGTTTCAGCTACAAAATGTTTAGCAGTACAATTGGTGCATAAAATATCCATTAGTCCGATATAATTTTCGATAACATTATTTCTCGCAGTGGTTCCATCAATTTGTCTATTTCTATCGTTAATCCTCGAATTCGTTGCCAACGAAGTCTGAGAGAAACTCTGATATTCACCCAATTCAACAACTCAAGCGGGGTTAATTTGAACATTACCAGAACCAGAACGAAATTCTACAGATCTATCAAATTCACAGGCTACTCGATGATTAGACTGTTTTGAAACGGAATTTGCATTATCACGAATCTTTTGACGATGAGCTCCTTGGCGAGCAGCATTTTTCTCGCGCCTAATTCTTTTTAATTCTTCCTCTTCAGCTTCAGTACGTACTGGTTTCCGTTTTTGCATTTTCATTGCAAAAATGAATATTTATTATTATGGGTTACAATTGTTTTCGTGTAGATTCATGTAGTTAGCAGGATTTTCAATATTTGTTGAATTTGAATTGAATTCCTGGTTATGATATGGATTTATTGTTATTATTTCTTTATTATTTATTATTTCAATCTGGGTTTGTATTTGAATCAGATTTCGGTATTTCATTTGAATTTTCAAGTGGATGATTTGATGCACTCACTAAAGGGAAAATATCTTTCATTAAATCTGGAGAGCAAGTACGATTTATTTGTGAAACAGTGCTTTTATTGAAATTTTCTTACATAAATAATATATTCATATCTGTATTTTGAGTAAGCAGTGAAATAGTTTTCAACTTCTTTTTCTTTGGATTTCGATGCTAATCTTTCAACTGGAACAGAAAAAGTAACAACAAAATTATTTTCCTTAATTATTTGAGTAGATTTTCCATGTTTATATAACAATGAAAATGTTTCCCTTTCGATGTAGCTTTTCGAAATGTATGGTATATTCTACGATCTGACCGTAAGAGAGAGTACGGAATCCTGTATCTGCAAATGTATTAAACAAAAAACTTCGGTTAGTTCTTTTGGAACTTCACTTTTATCAATTGATTCATTGAATGAGCCACTCTAAAGAGCAATCTTCACGAAAACTTAGATTTTTCACTTAATGGTCAGCTGAATGTTAATTCTTAGGATACAAATCTATATTCATTCTCTTCGAATCAATCAACTATTGTGAAACAATGATGAAAAAAAGCATAGTATAAATTAGTTGGAAATTTTTCTCTTCGATTCACACAATTGCAATGTAGAGAGCGGTTTTTGTATTCCCTTTTGCAATCCCCACGTTGTATTACACACAAAATTTCATTTCTATCTTCGGAAAAAAGATTTTTTATAATAAAAAATCGATTATTTCGGTACACAAAATAACGTTTGTTGCGGTTGCTAAGACGTACAAGTCAACTTTGAAGGTTAAAAATATTCACACATTTACACGACACACGCAACTGATTCATCAGGTTCTAGCGTCAACTGGTGGAAGAAAAAAAACACTTCCAAATAGTCCTCAAACTTTGTCTTTCGAATTAGTGGTTTTTTTCTAAATATCTATTGAAAAATCATCGATTTAAAAAAACTTTAATTTTAATGGGGAACTTTATTTTGATTGTACATAACGAATCATTACAATTTTCATGAAAAACAGGTAGTTTCACCGTAAATATTCGAACTTGTCATTTTTTTATATTTATAAAAAAACGCAGTTACATTCAAACTTTCTTTTTTTCATGAATCTATCAATATATACGATTTCTTCACAATATAACTATAACATTCACGTTAATACTGAAATCATATTAGGAATATTTCAACCTTTTAAACTTTTTTATAACATTGATATGGAATAATATTGTATGTTAAAGCAGAGTCAATGACTGCACCACCTTGCCACATGTGTCTATTGTAAGGCCAAACCACAATCCATCCGAATCAAATTTTCTGTAACGACACGGCTAAAGCCGAATTATCCCGTTAAGAAAACTCCAATGCACAGTGGCCGAAGACATAATCGCATTGAACGGTCAATTCGGAGCACCAAACAGTGTCCCTAATCAGACAATATCCAACTAGTGGGTGGAATGTATTTGTGCCCTCAGTAAGGACACAATGCAAACTTCCCGATTTGGTAACTCGAGTTTTCGATATCATGTCTGTTTCAACAATTTACGAGCCTTCTCACTTGAGTATTTACAGAGTTTTTTAAAATTTTTCTATATGTCGCTGCCTTTTGTGATTTTTTTTCATAATTAAGAGATAACTCCCGCTTCCACGCACTGAGGGAAAAATATACTTCGGCCCAATATTACCATGTTTCAGACAAGTAGATATTTATAAAAAAATGAATTTTATTGTTTTAGTGAAACCCAAGTGACATTCATTAACTACCAATGATGTTAATCATATAACTCTACGTGATACTTATGAGACAGAGGATCTTAGGTGAATTTGTACAGTAATAATTAAAAATCCCGAATTAATTAATTTTTTATTTTCAAATTAATAAAAATTAATAAAAATAATGTTCAACTCAGGTCAGTTGTCATATAATTGTTTGGAGTTAAGCGATTCACATGATTACATTTAATTGTAATTGTCAGAGATTAAATGCAACGACGAAATTTCATTTTTTAGGAATGCCTATTACGCTGAAAAATGAAATTGTTGGGCCGAAGTATATTTTTCCCTCAGTGCGTGAAGGCCATTTACTTCTCATTGAAGCCTTTGAGTCTCAGTGAGGTATTTTAAACCCATGAATATACAACAACTGCGTTGAAGAAGTTCCATAAGTCCGTATTTCCGGCTTCACTCGACTTCACGTCCCTGGCAGCATTGATACACAAAAGTGATATTCAAGTATTAAATTCTGAGTCGGCCCATTTATACTTATAGAAAGCAATCTCTGCGATCGCCGCCGCCATCTAGTCTCCATTCATGCACTCATCACATGAATTATTTTTTTACAACGGCTCTCCCACCCTAATTATGCACATGATGGGAAAAAGTCAATAGACATTGTTTAAAGTTGACATTAATTTTCATGCCAAAAGTCAAAATGTATAACCGACGCATTTTGGCAATATTCGGATTTGCTCGGATTGAGCCGAGGTGACTAACGCCGAGGCATCAGCTCGGTCTGTTCCTGTTCAATAGTCAACGTGTTCGCAATGTTTTTCAGTTTTAACCGTTCATCAACGCCAACCAACTTCGGTTCAAGGGACTAAATTCTATCTTTTCACTTGTGTTTTCACGAGTTCTGAATTTACGCCTCAGGGCCTGAATTGTCTAACAATAGTTTTCAACGCGATTCAACGTAGTGTTCAATCAATTGTTAAATTCGACCAAGCTAAAATTCACCGATACACGTGATTATTTCGCGATCGTCGCCTTTTCACAGTACACCAACGCGACACAAACCGTATCCCACCGTATTTCAGCAGATAACTACCGTGTTTAATTCATCGCATATAACCATTTAGACAAGGGATTTATCCCAATATATTAACGGTTTAAAAAATATCAAGAGCCACCACAAAACGTGTCCACTCATTCCAATTCATGTGTATACCTTCATGTTCATGAATTTTATGTCTTTTCAAGCGATTCCTGTTTATTGTTTTCGACTCATTATTGTTTTAGAATACTTCGACGTCTTAGTAAAATGTTCGGAATTATTGAAGACAAAGCAATACAAATTCTTGTACCAAGCACTACTCAAATTGATCATTATGTTCTGCGTCCCTGGCATTATTGCTGCAGGAGTAGCAGCTTACATCGCAGGAGAACAAATAGAAGTAGCTTATATACAACAATAATCACTTTTTAACTTACTCTCACTCTCCAAATTATCATTAAACACTGCTAATCGCTTGCAAATCTATGTCCTTTCTTCCTTCACCAGCAGAACCTTTCAAATTCTCCCGCTCAAATCAAGGCGTGAAACGATCCAAAACTCATCAACATGAGACCGGAAGTCCCTCTGGTGGCGGCTTAAAAATAAGTATTTTAAGGTACCCTCAGAGAGTATATAGGATACTCTCTGGTACCCTAAACGCGGGTAATCTCACTCCAGGAGGCCGAACTAGGGTTTTCAGAAGTGAGACCAAAGTGGGGGTCACGGCGGGACAGCTATAGGTGATGCTTCAGTCAATTTACTGAAAAAAGTGGTGGGGACTGGTGCTTCTGGTGGTGTTTAGGTGTGCGATGCGACGTACCAAACAACTGTGGGATTGTAAATAATTATTAATTGTTCATTAATTGCGTTCAATGATTAAATGCTGCCAATTATTGAATATATACATACAGTGGCTGCCTCAGAAGGAGAAAATCGATTGCTTTGTAAGTCGACCATAGAAACAGAGGACTGGTTGACAGGTTTCGAGGTTAGTGTTGATTTATTTATAATATTTGTGAATTCAATCTAAACAAATTTATGTATAACATCATTGTTCCAATTTTATTTTTAGATGAATCCTGGAAAGCAGAGGTGAAGTCCCAGTTAGTGTGAAACCCGTGAAGATTATGTTAATGGGAAAAAAAAGACTTTTTGGGGACTTCGATTGCATAAAAAGTTGTGTACATCGCCGTAAATGTACATACACTTTTCCTCTAGTATTCATGAAGTAATTAATTATATATATAATATTTAATAATAAATAGTAAATAATATACTTAAAAATTAATTGTACATATAAATTTCGTTCCTTTGTGAGCAATGGGGGAATTTACAGTTGCTGTATTCAACTTTAAAAATTTGTATAGAAATCTGAAAATTGTAAATAGACCATCTAATTGGGCAGCGGTGATGATGAATTAGTAATATTTGTGGAAATATTGGAAAATGGAAATGAAAGAAAGAAAATTATCATATACGATTCGTTAGATGTTGAAATTCTGTACAACAACGAAATACTATCATGGATAAAATGTGAAAAAATTAAATCTCTTGATGACGTATCTACGTTAATAACACTATTTAATAAATTGCGGTTTTAATTAACTGTCTATTCTTCTGGTGTAACTTTATAACTCTTACTGTGTAATGTGTGTGGCGAATGAGAATAATTCGAATTGACAATTAGATAATGAAAATTAGTTTTATTTATAACACATAAAATCATAAGCATAATATGCATTCTAGTTGAGGAATAAACAATATACTACCAACATTTCATTAACAATATACTACCAAATAAACAATATACTACCAAAATCATAAGAATAATATGCATTCTAGTTGAGGAATAAACAATATACTACCAACATTTCATAGTCGTTATAATTTAGCATCCTTTCTAGCTTTACGTGTGTTTTCTTTGGCTTCATAATTATTTTTATTGCAGTGTTTCGCCAGAAATTCAGCACCAATTATAATGTAAAAGCTTATCACAGCCTTCGTCAGCTCCTTCTGATGCTCCGGACACCCAATTAGTGGAAGCACTAACTCTTGCAGAGCACAAGTGATTTGGAAAATTGTGTCACAATTTACAGGCTGCTCATTCATAACATTTAATATTGTTTCTTCCATCAGTTCCAATAATTTGAATAGTCCCCCAGATGGGTAAATAAGCCGACCTTGATTGAGCAGTGAGATCATTTTGTGATGATTATCATTTGATTCTGATGCTCGGATATCTTGTAAGCACTCCGTACAGGTTGTCTTCCTGCATTTTCTTACAACATACCCGGCGATATATGCTAAGAGAAACCGAGGAGTGCCTTGTAAGCTCGAGTTTTTGTCCATATCGTCATTACAGATTTCCATGTTCGCCATCAAATCAGCAGATTCACCTTTTTCTATCATGCTGTCAATAATCATTGCCCACTCTTACCGTCCACTAGGTGTTTGGCTTTCTTCATTAAACTTCAGCAAAGCATTGAGCATCTTGGCTCCAGAAACATTACTCCCTTTACATGGTTTTATTAAGGAGTATGTGCTCCTTCAGGCGAAATATTTGACCAAATAGAATTGAGTCTGGGTGATCATTCGATCCACATACACCCCTTGCTAAGCTGAAGAATCGTTCTAGAGCATCTTGGTTTAGTCTAGTAGTCATCAGGTACTCATAGTTGTGTTCGAATGTCAAAAATTCCATTATTTCTAGAGTTGCTTTCAGAGTTACTTTCAATCCTTTGCATGTACTATCACTTAAAAAATTATAGTCGTTTTCTTTGCAAACTGTTTTCTATTCGATCAAAAATTTCAAGAAATCCGTGATTACCTGCAAATAATAAAATAATTATCACAATGAAAAAGTCCAATATATACATTGAGCATTAGTATTTTGATTTTAAAACAATATTACTGTATGAGCGATGGAGTCACGCCTTAATGCTTTGCTTGGTTCTCGAGACATCATAGCTTCTATCAGTGAGTCTACGCGATTGATGAAATCTGCTGTTGGATCGCAGTCCACAAGATCTATGTCATGTTCCTCCAATAATTGCATTGCACAGCTCACACGTTTCGAGAATAACTATAAAGAATAATTCATATTATAACACAAAAAATTTACATTAATTTAATGCAAAACTATTGTAACATTGTTGTCTACCTGAAGAGCGATTGGAACCCTCATTTTTTGATAATATTTCGGATTTAAATGGTCTTCTGTTAATTTGTAAGCAATCTTCAGAGCGAAGGGATGATTCTCCAAATTTATTATCGATTGCCAGTGCTTCAACTTTATAACACCGTCAGGAGTCTGTAATATAGACGAGCAGATTGTTATTAATGTTGTTTTTCCGATCTCCCAAGAACTTGTAGCTTATCTAATATTAGGGGTGTGTGAACTGAAATGGAGGATATAGCTATTAAATATAGCATACACTTGAGTCCAGATTTTTTTGTTATTACTTGATTGGTTATATCCCTCTTTGGGTAGAGGGTACCATTATATTTGGCTCCAGATGATCACCAAATCATCTGGTAGCAGTGGCAAAATCTAATCCAGGTGAGATGTAGGACAGACTGACGAGAAACGTGAATGTGACAGCAGCATCATCTCCACTGATGACAACATATCAATAAAGCCTTTGGAGAATATGACATAATGATTTTAACATGTAAATAATTTCATAGAGGGTCATCAGCACCACATGAAAAAGACGAATTGACAGAGTCGACTGAAACTCAATCAGAGACTTGGCAGAGTAATTCTAGTGATTATGAAGTGCGTGATCCATCGACAGCCTCATAAATCCTAGGATTTGAAGAACTAAAGGTCTCTAAAGATGCTGAAGACACTGTCACGAGTTCTTCACAATCAGATCCAAAACGGTTCGAATTATTTCTCCTTTCCAATTGTTAGCACACCCCTATCTAATACCTTACCCAAGTTTCACATCTCGAGATTATAGCATTCCGAAAGTTTTTAATCAAATGAGGAAAGTCCGAGCAGAATCACAGGTTTCTCCCAGAATCATAAGGATGTTGGCAAGAACACTCATCTGGCTCAACACCAAATCGTGACCACATACTTCTATTCCATGATGCACCGTCAGTGGAAACCACATCAACATGGAATCCACTTATTTCTAGTAGATTGATGCATTCCAAAACCTAACTAATGGCACAACCTTTACTTAGAAAGCAGGCCAAGGCTTGTACCCATCGTCCACGGAAAAGGCTGAAACATCAGTACAAGGGCATGATCTCCCAAGCTACGATTTTGATGGGCTGGAGTGTGATCTCCTAAACTGACGAATCCCTTGTACTCATAGGGATCTCTGTCGAACTTCATTGCTTCGGCTAGCTTCATTTCATCGAGGAGAAGAGTACCTACACATAATAGAAAGGATTGCTGTAAACTTATAATAATCCGGACATGGTGGTTGTCAAAGAGCAAAAGCAGATAGTAGTGTTAGCGGACAAATAGAAGTAGTCATCGAGGCCTCTTTTCGCTATACATTTTGAGCAATAAAAATCTTGAAGCTAGCCCTCACCTCTTCTTTCAGCGGGATCCAGTTGTTTAGCTTTCGTAGCTAATAAGTCAAACGTGCTGTCACTGAAACCATATGCGCTGCGCATGCGTTTCAGGTACTTATTCAACGTATCAGCACGAGGGACAGCGAGAATACCATGCGATCTAATATGCTCATATAGTTGACGATTTTTAATTCGCATCAGCCAGCACTCATAGATCCATTGTTGAGTGTATCGACTATTGGTGTCCGACGACCTTTGTTGGACACTTTCGCTGACGCGAAACATGCTCGCACTGCCTCTTGCTGTTCTATAGGTAGCTCTGCAATCTTATCTTCAATGATTTTTTCATTAGCCAAGGCGCATTTCTTCCTGGCTCTCGCAACTTCAGCTTTGAGTTTATCCAACTGAAATACCACATATACAGAGCAATTAATAATAAATGCCTCAAATATTTCATATTTAATTCAATACATACCTGATCCTTAAGCCTTTTATTCTCAGTTTTCTCGTTTTTCAATTACCTTTTGCTTTTTTTTATTTCAACTCTTGCTTTGAAGATGCTTTTTGTCGTTGAGATTCCAAGCGCATCAGTTTCTTCCTTAATTTTTGACACATACTACAGCGTACACAGCCCTGCCTGACGCTTAATTTGGTAGGATGGACAAATCTTTTGCACATGCTGGAATATCTGGAATGTAAAAATTATGAATTGGCTTATTTTGGATGAACTGATACTAATGATAAATAATTCCCACGTGAAGAAAGAGAAAGTACCTGTTCCTTATTCCAGTTCTATCACATAACAGAAGGGATTGGTCTACTGAAGTACCAGGTTTAATTCCCCGTACATTCGTCACATGTCTATCCAGAAGCACCTGTAACAAGAATGGCGAGAACTTTTATTCTGAACATTTATAGGGAGCTTTTTTTATTGATGTGGTTTAGGCGGAACAGCAGGTGATAAAGTCAGTTGCTAGAGAAGCTCAGGGTCATAGCAAAGACAGAAGTCCAACTCTCTGATGGACCAATGGAATATTCTTCTACGCCACCTCTGCCTCCCACTTGCCCTCGTTAACACCATCGTCGTAGCTACCTCAGGATCAAGCATCTACAGCCACTCAACCCCAGGTGGCCAATCAGGGTCAGTCTCTCATGTTCCAGATTGCCAGTCTCTCATGTTCCAGATTGCCAGTCTCTCATGTTCCAGATTGCCAGTCTCTCATGAATCACAGATCTCCACACACTACCCAGGCACCAGAGAGAGAGAATAGCGGTCCCCAAGTGCGAGACAGTCAGATACCTCGGCATGATTCTTGACTGCCGCATCAGATGTGCCATTCACCTTGACACCCAACTTGCCAAAGCCAAAGTGAGATTCAATAGTCTGGGAGGGTTTTTGCACAACTGTCAAGGGTTCAAGAGTCAATTTGACTTTTGATCGTTAGACTCTTAATCCTGGACCCTTGATCGCTTGACTCTTGACCGTTTGATCCTTGATTGCTTCACTGTTATCAGAGTATACCGTTTGCATCGAAATCACTTGAAATCGATGAAATCTCCGGATCTTAGTGATTTCATTCGATTCAAACCGATTTTACAAATGAATGATCCCTCGATCCAGACAATTGGCTGAGCCATTTCAAACAGGAGATAGGTGCCACGGAGCAACGGGACTTGAAGGGGAAGGATTGCTGAGCTGGAACAGCTGACCGGGAATGTTGGGGCTCCAGTGGCCAAGATCGACTGGAATGCTAAACTCATCCAAGGGAGTCGACTGGGCATTGTGGGGAATAAAATCTAATTAAAAAAAAAAACTCTTGGGGAAGATGGCCTAACCAAGGAGATCGAAGTGAACCTGCCGGAGAAGAGGCGCTTTGAAATATTTCGGGTGCTACCAGAAGTATGAAAACCCGGAAAACTGATTGCAGGATGGAAGGACCCCAGAGTCTCCCGTATTTTCAAAGCTGGAGACATGCATCAGGCCAGCAAGTATCGTGGCATCGCATTATTGGACGTTTGCTATAACGTCCTGACCAGGATTATGCCCAGCCGACACCTGGGTGGACTGAGGCCCAGGTGATTCTCTGCGAGAGGCAAGTGGGATTTAGAGGTGGCAGAGGCACCAGGGATCACATTTTCGTCGTCAATTCTCTCATCAACAATAGACTAAAAGTCAAAGGGGGAAAAATTTACGCAGCCTACGAAGACTACAATGCAGCATTTGATCTGGGAACTACAGGAGCTATCTGCGTGGTAAGGTATAAGGTGTTGACCTCAGATGTGCCCTTTGTACTATTTCCAATAATTTATTAATGATTTCTTCATTGTAGAAGAGTTACAATTGGCAGCGTAAAATTGAAATTCACTAGTGAGGTGTACCAGGTAACATTGACTAGCAACGACTTCACTATTTTCTGTCAATTTTACGCTGCCAACTTCAACTGTTCTGTAACAAAGTCATCATTAATAAACTCTTGAAAATTGTGTAACGTCAATGTACCAGTATACGGTCATCTAAGAAGTCGCGGATAGTCAAATACATTTTTCTGATTGTTCATCCACCCGATGATGGAAAGAAAAGGTTCATAGTAAATGGGAATGTCTTGGGAATATAAAAACAGCAATTTGAGTTCAATTTTATCTAGCATTACATAATTATGAAGCAAAATAGAGAGAAAAGTCAATGCTCCAGTACGCGGCCACCTCAACCGCCAAAACTCCAGTATCCGGCCAAAAAGTGCGCCAAAGCGCGGCCGGAAAGACTTCGTATATTTTAGTTAGGGGGTACAGCAGTTTTCAAGTATTTTTTATAGATTATGATTTTTATTCTGTTTACAAACTATTCACAGTACGTTTTTTATGAAATTTAAAGCTTTCATATCACAGAAACATTTACTTTTGGTAATTCTAATCTTAATATGCGTTTGGTGGGAGGACTTTGAGACGTTCCGGTCACCTCGCAATCATCGATAACTTCTTTCTTGATGTCCTTGGCCTTCTACTCTTTATTTTCTCCTCCATGTTCCATCTCTTCGTTCCCTTCTTCACCGGCAATGTCGGACTTTTCCTCTTGGGACTTTTCTCTTTGGGACTGCCTCTTTTAGGGCTCGTTTTGCTCAGACTTTTCTTCTTTGGATCTTTTTTCTTGAATTTTTCCGCTGCTTTCTCCTCCTTTTTTACTAACCTGGCGATTCTCGAAGCTTCTTTTTCTCTCTGTTTCCTCTCACGTTCCGCGACTTGTTCTTGTTTTCTTTGCACTTTTTGTTCTTGTTCCCGTTTTTCTTTTTCAGCCCTCTCTGTATGGAACTTATTCCAGAGATCTGACGTAATTGCCGACGGCAATCGTTCTTTGCATCTTGATTTTTTCATTGGTTTCTTGGTAACATCAGGCCAGAAGACGGTGTCTTTGAATGGAGAAGGTATATTTTTTGAGGGCGATGAACGTTCAGCTTCCCTTTCCATAGAAGCAGATTCCACTGGTTGTTTCTGGGTTCCATCTACGTTTGTTGACGTCGAAATAGTCTTTTGAGGAGACTTCAGCGAATTATTGATTTCTGCCACTTTTCCAGTATTTTTATCTCCACCTGCTGATGTTTCGATATTGTGATTGATATCAACATTACTGCTTTCGTCCGGTGCGCGATTGTCGATCAATTTGAGATCTCCGGTGCTCATGATATCGAAAACGAGAAGTGTTTTCAAAGTGTCAAAGTGTTTTGACACATCAGTTTATTCGTCTGTCTGGACCGAATCATCAACTTCACTAGTACATGAGCATTCTGCAGGAGGAAATGCATTATAGGGAGAACTAGAGCCTCCTTCATCAAATTCCTGGAACGGGAAATATTCAAACGCAAATTATTCCACAAATAGCAGATGATTCTTATAAGAGTTTTAAATAATTTCTATCAAACATAGGCTACCTAATGAAATCGTTATGAGTCTCAAGTTCTAGAAAAATACCTTGAGCGAGTTGGCGCCATCATTTTCCAAAGGTGTTGGTAGATTGCGAGTGGGACATTTTTTTCTAAAAGGGGTTTGGAACTTCACTCGGCTCCAAAACTCAAACATTAGGCGATATGATTCATCCCCAGCCCATTCTTCATGATCGACGACCAGTTTGAACTGGAGAACCATCTTATCATCCATATAACGCTCGACGGTTTCCAAAATCGTCATTCCGTGATCTGGCTTAGGGGGGTCCACCGTTACTTGAGAAGTTGACATCTTAAAATGTTTTCTAAACTCGACTTCCTCTGGTGAGAATGGATGGAGTCCTGTAACTTGGAATGTGCGAGGAAGAATTGATTTCCAATCCAAAGAATCAATAGCACGTTTTAAAACCATGGCAAATTGATCCTTCCTCAAACGTTTCCCATTATTTTCGAGCCTCCACTGGGGTACCTCCTTTTTCCAGACTCTTTTTAGAGGACCAAAATCACTTACATCCCACAGTTGTAAGATATGGGTGGAATTTGGGAACAGTGGAATCAACTCCACCTCCTTGTCTCGGCAAAAATTACTAAGTGGCAAGCTTAGATGTGAAGAATGTCCATCCATGAACAAAATGACAGGAAATTTTATTGCATGTTTTATCATCCATGGATGCACAATATTCGCAATCCACTCGTAAAACGATTCCGCTGTCATCCATCCATTTTCAGACCGTCCTATGCCCCATCCTGCAGGCATATGATTAACAACACTGGTTGGAATCCGCGCGTATTTGAACATCACCATGGGATCATTCAAATCTCCTCTAGCGTTGCCGCAGAAAAGTACCGTTTGACATTCTTTGTCATCGTTTTGTACGAAATTGTGAACTGTCTTATTACTTCGTGCCGTCAGTACCAAATTCCCTGGAGGACATAAACGGAAAGCCGACTCATCACAGTTGAAGACGCGCGATGAATCTACATGTAGGAGATTCAATTCCTGTAGATAATCGTTGGTTTTGTCAAACCACTCTCGAATTTTCTCCTCAGTTACAGCCACCCGATTAGCAGTCAAATTTTGTGACAATCTCTCGCACAACTGGGGAAGTCTTTCGAGGAAAGAGGCATACCATTTACGTCCTGGGCGGTTTTTGGTGAAAACCGTTGTCGTTTTCCTGGCTTTGACGAGCATTTGGACACTGTCCAATAATAGGTTTCTTGAGACGGGGAAACCTCTGTTACCTATGGATACTATCCAGTGGACTAGCTTTGCCTCTTCTATGTCACCTAAAACACATACTGGTCCTTTCCGGATGAGTGTCGGGGCAGATTTTCCTCTTTTTTTGTCCCCAAGCGTTGATCTGGGTATTTTGAACTGCTGACTGACAGTTCGTGAACTTTTTCCGCTTCTCAAAGCCTCCAACGCCTTCTCCAAGGCCTCTGCGCTGTAACATCGGTGCTGTTTCTCTTTAACTTTAACCCTGTCCAAAATTACACATCAATTAATAAAGAATGAATCAATTGGCTAATTAAATTTTCTAATTGTTCTACTGCTTACGAAACATTTCTTGTAGAGAATTGTATTCCCAACAAAAAATACTTTCTTTCCAAGATAAATGGTGGGATAATTAATTTGTGTGAATAACTGGAAAACTGTTGAGAATATTAGAATTGCGCATATTTATTTTTTAAAACATCTCTTTTTCAGAAAAATAGATTTTCAAGAACGAAAAAGTCCCTCAAAAAACAGGTTATGTAACCCATTTGAAGATGCAAAAAATAATTTTTCTTTTAATTGTAACAAAAAAAAATATTTTTAATTAATGCAACCATTTAACGCCTGAATAATGACCGTTATTCGAAATTAATACCCACATATTTGAGAATCTATTTGACAAATAGGGTTATGCAAACTGGCCGTTTACTGGAACCCTGCCCTGCCAACGTACCAGTGCCCGGCTACGTTTTTAAAAAATATTTCACGGCTTTCCCGTATTAATTCCAAAGCTCATTCACTTCATTAATGATTGAACTGAATAGAAAAAATCAATTGACAGGGTTTCTTACTTACATTGTGCGTTTTACAGACTATGCACTGGTGAGTGTCCATAGCTCCTGGCACTAACAAGTCATGCTCGGAGGCGTGAGATAGCGCTGGTCGTTTTTAAATTCAATTTTAAAAATTATTGCTGATTCGAATACTTAGATTAGAATTTAGATTGTCAAGAATCGTTTATGGTCATTCCACCAGTATCAATTTAAAAATGTAAAAATCAGACTTTACACATAAAAATGCTCATTTCATATGGAAAAATTCAAAGTGGCCGCGTACTGGAGCCTGGCCGCGTACTGGTGCGTTGACGGTACTGCTTCTAAGAAGATACATATGGCGCTAAAGAGAGTTTTTGGTAATTTTAAAGTCCGATTCAGAGCAATTGCTGTTTTTCTAATTGGTTTTGTCAGGATTTTGCCAAAAGTACAATCTGAAGTCAACACATTCTGCATAATATTCCAAAGAGTACATCTGAGCCTTAAATAAATAAATATATTGTATATCGAAATTTTTACCTGCACTGATCCATCAGCGTGTATGTGAAGCTCTTTTTTAAATGGAGTATTTGTAGCCCATTTGCAAGTATGAAAAATTTCGCGACTAATATATGGCTTCATCCCTTCGGTAGCTCTTTATCTTTCAGCTGATTGTTAATTTTTTCTAATGTAAATTGCTCTCGCTTGTACGTTTTACTTGGACGTTGAACGTTGATGGAGAGATTTTCTTGGTTGGACAAGATGAGACCATCTTCATCGGCGTTGAAGATAGTAGGAGGAGTAGCAGAATTGACGATATTCAATGGAGCGAAGGTAGTTAACGTCGGTGTACTAGTTGGCTGCTTTTTGGTGATTACTGTAACTCGTTCATGGGTATTGGCATCAATTATTTTTAAAGCTTTTGAAGATTGTATGTTGACATCGGGAATCTTGGTGTTGCCCAAAATATGGGGAGTAGAATCTTCATTCCAAATGGGAAATGAAGCATGGCTTGTAGAATTCATCGAAAATAATAGGTTGATTTTAGATGATGCAGAAGTAGTTTTAGACTTGGTTTCAGTACATTCAATCTCAACGTAATAATTGAATATAAACCTCTAATGAATGGTTCCATTATTGCCACTGAAGTTTCTAAAAATTTAAATATATATTTACCTCAGGATTTACAGGGTGAGGAATGGCTCCAGAGTTCAGTGAAGTCTTTGCTCGATTGATTCTGTGCTCCATTCCATTACACAATTTTGTTATGTATTGTTTTTAGATTTCTGTTTTATGAAAGTGGACCTCTCATAGGATTCCATTGCCCCTAGCTTGGCGTCCTATAACCTCCTCCCGCTGTTTTCGGTGCCCAGGATTCTACAAACATGGTTATTATGAATGAAATGAATAATGTCCCTGAAATTTAAGTTAATCTGGAACTTGACAATTTTGTATTCAATAATTTGGAATGTACTTACTTTCTTTGGAAATGCAAACAAAGCTTTGTTGCGTACGCCAAACAACGTATTGCGAATTCTCTCTGTATTTATGCCCGTTTTGCAACCGGGAAATGAGCAAACCGTTCTCATTTTGAGTCGTGACGTTAATTTTCGAGTTATATTTTATAATCATAGGAAGCCAATTTCATTTTAAATTCAACAATCAGGAACATATTCGCCGCCGGATACTAACACTATTACACTAGTATGTACGTGAGCTCAGATTTGCGGAGGAGGCGACATCTTCTACAGCCTGGGAACTTCTTCATGGCACAAGAGTCAAGCACACATTTGACGACCCCCCCCCCCCCCCCCCCCCCCCCCATTTCAGTTCGGCCTCCTGGTCTCTACTCTTCATGCTGAAGGCCAATGACCATTTAACTCTAGCCATCGGACTGAGTTCAGCAATAACCCTGGGCAATTGTTCACCAGTGTCGCACACGTCGTTACAATCCCAGCAAAGCACGAAAATACTCTTCTCATCTAGTGTTTGAATGGTATACACAAAATTTTTCTAATCAGCGGAAAGATTTTTCCACCCATCAATCAATAGCACACCATTCATTAGTGCAGGGTATTTAAGATCTTCAATGACATTAGAGTAAATGTGATTGAATAGAACTGTCGCTAGTCTCTTTCTTGGGCTTTTGTAAGAGGAATTCGAAAATCTTGCTGATTCTTTGAATAATTCTGACTCGACAATATTGAATGCAACCGTGAGTTAGATGTCAATCCTTTGCTATTTTGAGGATGAATTTTGAATTTTATCGATGAAATATCATCTTTGAGGTTTTCTGAACCGAATAAGCAAAATTCTCATCCCTAACTATAAAAATAATATTTAATTGTTATATTGAATATTATATTGAAGTCAAATGCCCTACGCCCTAGTTCTCGGGCACTGAAATCGAGCTTGTGCCTGATTTCGGACGGTAGGCGGCCCCGTTGACGGACAGAGAGGATAGTATTGTTAGGGAATCATAGAAAATGTAATAAATTAATGATAGTCGTCATAAAGAACATTTATAAAGTTTACTCGTTCATAGCATCAAAGACTAATGATCTCAAACATAACTAGTGGGTGGGATGTATTTGGACCCTCAGTGGGGACACAATGCAAAGTTCCCGATTTGGTGTCTCGAGTTTTCGAGATCAGGTCTGTTTCAAAAATTTACGAGACTTCTCACTTCAGTATTTACTGAATTTTTTGCTTCCGAATGGAAGCTTTGTCGAGGGTCGATTTTCACATTTTCTAATTCCATGTGGAAATGATCTTGAATTGTCTGAAACGTAAAAATACAAAATTTGAGGCCGCCGTCTGTCTGTGAACATGTCATTTTTGGCACCTCGATTTACTAATTTGAACATTTACACGGCTAAAATTGAGTTATAAAATCTCAACTTCTCTCCAATAATTGGTATTGAGTCCCTCTTACATCATACCAAATTTCAGCTCGATCGAAGCATAAGTTTTTGAGAAAACCTGATTCATTTTTTTTAAACTTCCCGGAGGGAAGTTATTGTAGTCACCCGGAAAATCGAAAATCGAATTTTCATAATATCTTCGCGTTTCAAGGTCTCCACCACACTCCTCGATCGTTTTTACGATGATGCATGTGTGCGTGTGTATGTGAAGGTGTCTGTCCGTGGCGAAAAATTTTGTCGAACGATATCTCGCGAACGGACGATCCGAGAGAGGTGCTCAATAGCGCAATCGAAGCGTCTTCTTTCAACTTAGAGCTGACTAGATTTTGGGTGAAATTGGTGCAGTATATATATTGTTATTAACGATGTCACTTGTTTATAATGTTCTATTGCATAAACTATTAGTGGTAGCGTAAAATTTATATAAGAAAAGTGGTTCCCCATATAAAAATACGTATTTTATGTAGAATTATTTTTTTCGACAATTTGCATAATTAAGGAGGTATGCCCGTCTCAGCAATTATGTTTGTAACGAGTGAACGAATGAACACAGCACTGTCATGACAGTCCCAATTGACGCGTTTCCGTGCAAAATCGAGCCGATTACACTTTGGATGGGATTCATGCAGTATATGCAATGTTATTAACAATTGCAATTGTTTATACTGTTGCGCTGGATAAAATATTAAAGTCATCGTTTGTATTGCGGCTGCATCGCTATTGGCGACTCAATCCCACTCAAGTGACGCGCAGAAGTCGCATCCTCATGCTCACCATGCGTCTACTCAAATATTCATAATTATCTGCTTCATAAATGAGCCAGTTTAGAATTGTCAAATCTGCAACTGTTCATTATGACACTAAGAGGGGTCACACTGATTAACCAAGGTATATTGGAGAAGAATAAATTTAGTACGCTGTGCTGAAATACCAAATCGGGAAGTTTTTTTTGTGCCCCGAATGGGGCACACACATGCTCACACCACTAGTTTTGTTTTTGCTCCATATCTCCTTCAACTCCATTCTATTCGTATACCCTTTCGGGTCTTTACGATTTGTTCCCATCCCACCCCCCTTTAACCCCACTGCACAGCATTCGCCCAGTTTGTCACTGGAATCGAGGGAAAACCATTGGAAAAAACCTCAGATTTGTACAGCTCGTTTCTTTTATGAAACTCCCGCTCGGTTGTGTCGTGTGAGTTAAAGCCTGAAAAAAAACCCCAAATACCGCCTCTGCCGGTTTTGAACCAGCGATCTCAGCCCCCCAATTCCAGTGCTTTAACCCGCACGGCCACAACCGTCGGTCATATCTCCTTCAATATTAAACCGATTCCTGCCTTTTTTTTAAATCTTCCTCATCACGCCATCTATAAGAGAGAACCAAAAAACACATATGCGTCCGTAGAACGCGTCCGTTTTCGAGTTATTTCAACTTTTATGTTTTTCACTTAAAATTTTTGTTCGCGCATCTCCTCCGACAGTTGTTCTGCCAGGAACTTGAAATTTCACACAAATTTTCCATTTGGTAGCTATATGTGCAAGTGGTTTGGATTTTTGAAAATTTTCATCATTTTCTGAGATATTCAATTTTTACTAGAAATTCATTTTATTCAATATTACAAAAACTAATGAACAGATTTTGATTTTTTTTTTCAAAACATTTGCCTCAATGGTATCTATGGAATTCAATTGAGAAATATGAAGCTGGATTCAAAAAGATTCGAGTTATTCCAATTTTTCTGATTAATATGCCCAATTTTTGTTCACGCATCTCCTCCTACAGTTGTTGTCATAGAGACGTGAAATTTTACACGAATTTTTCATTTGGTATCTATATGTGCAAGTGGTTTGGATTGTTCAAATTTTTGCTTCCGAATAATAGCTTTGTCCTAGGTCAATTTTAACGTTTTCTAATTCTACGTGGGGATGGCCTATAATGGTCTGAAACGTAAAATTACAAAATTTGAGCCCGCCGTTTGTCTGTGAACGGGTTATTTTTGGCACTTCGATTCACTAATTTGAACACTTACACGGGTAAAATTATGTTATAAAATCTCGAAGTTTCTCCAATAATTGGTATTAAGCCCCTCTTACACTGTACAAAATTTGCTGCAAATCACTGCAAACATGAAAATATTAAATGATGACACTTATGGTAAATACGTAGTTACTGTATTTCAGCTTACCTGTATGAAATACGCTATGTTTGACAAATCAACGCTGAATATTGTGAAGGTGAGTATTGAATGGAAAAAGAAGAAATAGGACTTCAATTGTAATGAGGAACCTTTTTCAAATGAGTTGTATATGTCCCTATATCGGGAAGGCATGATATTGATTCAATATAAATCAATGAGCATCCAACTTATTGCATATAGTGTTAAAATAAACCGTTCCCTGATTCTTCTTCCCCACGAAGAAGTTTTTAACGGCGGTTTCAGACACTGGGTCAATAAGAATGCAATGCATGATTTGTTCCATTCAGTGATATTCAGTGTTTCATAATAAACAGAGATATGAAATGTTTCCCATAAATCGGCTATGACAAAGCCGGTACCATTCGGAAGCATACCACCAATGAAATTGGTGGAAATAAAAAGGCAACGTTAAACGAAATAAAAATAAACGTCATGCATTCCAATGTGGGCATTCGATGACCGTCTGCTTGTTTGCATTTCTCGCTGCCTTTTATGATTCTTTTCATAATCAAGAGATAACTCCCTCTTCCACGTGAAAGCCATTTACTTCTCATTGAAGCCTTTAAGTCTCATTAAAGCATTTTAAAACCACGAATATACAACAACTACGTTGAAGAAGTTCAATAAGTCCGTATCTCCGGCTTCACTCGACTTCACGTTCCTGGTAGCATTGATACACAAAGATGATATACAAATATTATATTCTGAGTCGGTCCATGTTTACTGTAGAGACCAATTTTTGCGATCACCGACGCCATCTAGTCTCCATTCATGCACTCATAACATGAATTATTTTTTTCTAACGGCTCTACCACCTTGATTATGCACATTATGGGAAAAAGTCAATATACATTGAATGTGCTTTTGCGTCTGAGGAACAATTGATGTCAACAAAATTTGTTCCCTACCTCCAACCGTTTACGACATATAGCGTTATGAACAATTGAAGTTGTTAATAACAATATATATTGTGAACCAATATCCATCAAAAACTAAACAGGGTTGAGTTACATGGAGATGCGTCAATTGAGACCTCGGTGGCTTCGATTGGTGTATCCATTTGTGAGAAATCGTTGACTAAAATTTAGGGCACATACACACACACACAAACATTGACTCAGAATTTTTCGGGGATCATTTCGGTACCCTTAAGACACCAGTTACAGGTCGAAATGAAAAGGTTCGATTCCGGGGTGATTATAACTTGTTCAACTGCGGGGAGTTAAAAAAGCTATTATTATAAGGTTCGTTTTCTATAAGTCATGATGCTTCTTTGCTGGTGCAGACTTAGCCGGAGGACTCACCGACGCTCCATTACTTCCAAGGGTTTCATCCAACAATCCTGGTTTGATCTCTTTAGTCATACCTGATTGATTTTTGGTTGTTGTATCAGAAATTTTCCTTTCTCTGTCACGTTTTCCGGTAAAAAGAGTTGGACTCTTCTTTCTTTCCTTGGTAGCCTCTTTTCGTTTCTTGTCTTCTGCGATCTTTTTGTTCATATCTCGGGCAACTGCTGCTGATTCTTTTCGTTGAGGTTCTCTTGTTCGAGCTCGTTTTTGTTTTCTTCTTTCTATCTCTTCTTTCCCTTTCTCTGCCTTTTCAACCTTGTCCTTATGATACAGATTCCAAGCATCTGAAGTTAGTATCGCATGTACTTGTTCTTTGGGTTTTTCACAAATGAATATACGTGATGCATCAATGTCCGAGAGATTTTTTGATTCCAAGTAAGCCCTCACTTTGTCGAACTATACACGTATTTTCTCCTCAGTTACTGTTGCTCCAGTACACATCATATTCTGGGACAATCTTCCACACAATTGTAAATGACGTTGTTTGAAAGCTGTATACCGATGACGTCCAGGTGAATCATCATTGAAGATATTTCTAGCTTCATTGTTTGTATCAATCTTTGAACACTAGTTTGCACGTGGTCTGGTTACAGGGAAACCTTTCTCGCTGATGTAAAATATCCATTGCACCAGGCTAGCTTCATTCTTTCCACTCAAAAGACTTTGTGGCCCTGGTTTAACAATCACTGGCTTGGAAGTTCCTCTGTTTTTGTCAGCTAGAGTTGATTTTTGAATCTGAAATTCTTTGCTGACAGCTCAGACAGATTTTCTCTTTTAATTGCTTCCCAAGCATTTTCTGAACCCTGATTATTGTATTTTGTACTCGTTCTATTTTTTTTCATGTTTGCCCTTAAATGGAGAAATCAAAATTAATTTTATTTACAATGATTTCTTTGAAGGAATTTCTGATTAATGTAATTTATATGGATAATGAATGTTGGAAAGAAATACAAAAACTTAGGTTAGCTGCCAAAAAATCATGTGGCCGAAAAATGCCAGCAACCTCAGGTATTCGTCTGAGTTCTCGGCCATACGATCACTGAATATAGAAATTTTCTTCATATTCTTTGATTAATTGTGGATAAGTAGAAAAAAAATTATTTTATTTTCAACTTACATACTGATGTCTTTTCACTTTCACATGAAGTCCGATCCCTACCTCTCCGAACAAGCGAACTTTCAAAATGTGGAACGAACCGATGGATCGCCACTTCAATTTCAATTTTAACGTTTCACTCATTAGAGAATTTTTTGTTTTCTTTGACCTTGCGGCATTGTTATTGATGCAAGATCTTAAGAAAAACTAGTGGTGTGCAAATGTGTATCCAAAAAAGTAAGGAAAACTCCGGACCCAACCCATTTAGCCCCATATACCTGAAAGAAACATTTTTTTTGTGTTTTGAGCTTCAAAGTCCTCCTCGGTCCGCAATTTTTGTCCGATTTTAATTTTTTTTCCCAAAATGTTCGTCTTATTCTATTCGCTTTACATGATGAGAAAATGATTTTGTAGTTTGCGCATTTTCTTCATTTTTTCGAAAAACTAACAAAACGGTCGTTTTCACTAATTGATTATTGTAATAATGCGTAATATGTCTTTTATGACCATAAAAATGATGCCAGAAGTCATATTCAGTACAAAAAAATTATAGAACTTTCATCTGTCTTCGAGAGAAATGTGAGAAAATGCAGACATATGTAGCAATCTGCTCAGGTAAAAATATAGAAATAAATCATAAAATTCGTTGAAATGTTGAACACACCATTTTTCTTGTCACAAAAGACATATTGCGTGTGATTACAATAATCAATTAGTGGAAACCCCGAATTTTCAGAGTTTCCGAAAAAAAGGAAAAAACGCGCAAACTAAAACATCATCTCCCCATGATGTAAAGCGAATAGAACAGAAGGGATACTTAACTTTGTTTTTTGGAGTATGACGAATATTTAGGAAAAAGAAAATTGAAATCGGACGAAAATTGCGCACCGAGCGGCACTTTGAAGCTCAAAACACGAAAAACAATGCTTCTTATAGGTATATGGGGCAAAATGGGTTGGGTCCGGAATTTTCCTTACTTTTTTGGATATGCCTTTATATATCAAAACCCGATTGGTGGGCCGAAGGCCGGGCAAGGATTTCGAAGTTTCACCGGGGTCACCCCTTAATTATGCAAATTATCCAAAAAGGTCATTCTACATAAAATACGTATTTTTATAGGGGGAAGAACTCTTCTTATATAAATGTTACGCTAACTCTAATAGTTTTTGCAATAGAAGATTATAAACAATTGAAATTGTTAATAACAAGGGAGTGACTATTCGCACCCGGAGTGATTTTTTATTGTCCCTCTTTCTGTCAGCGGAAGTATTGCGGGAGTGATTTGTGAAAAATCACTCTCAGGCGGTCGGAGTGATATAAAAAATCACTCCGGGTGCGAATAGTCACTGCCTAATAATAATATATATACTGCATTAATTGCATCTAAAATCTAATCAGTTCTAATTTATATGAAAACGCTTCGAACGCAACCTTGAGAACTTCCGTAGCGTCATTCGTTCATTCGTATACGCACACACACACACACAGACGCCGACGGGGCTTTGGTGTAGGACGGACCTTTGGTGTAGTGGGTTTTCAGTTTTTCTGGAAAAATATTTTGTCACGGACTCCGGCCGATGGCAGGAACATTCCGTGTGTGTTATCGGCGGTATCCATGAAGTGAGACCGTGAGCCGGGGCCGAACGTGACCAGTCGCGCGGGGGGGGGGGGGAGGGAGGGTTCCATCGTAGACGCCCGCCATCGTATCACAGGGGTTTCTGGAGGTTTACCCTATGATTAGAAATACGATGACCTGAAATGGCGAAGTCGGCCCCAGCCGCAATGGGTGGGTACTCTGATCCGTAGTATTGCCCACGAAGTAATGCCTAACAGCGGTTACGTGGGTGAATACGAATAGAGAAGAGTAGGAAAAAAAAAACACACACAGACGCCAACTTAGAATGTGACGGGGATCATTTTGGTATACTTAAAACCCTAATTAGATAATTAAACAACAAATCTGGATTTTGGGTACATTACAATAACTTCCCGGCTAATCGGGAAGTTAATTATGCAAATTATCGCACGCAGACGGTTCGAGACGGGAGACGGTTCGGGAAGTTAATTATGCTGACGCAGACGGTTCGAGACCTGAAGATTGAGCTTGCCGTCATTTCCGAACCTTTCAGGAATCTACATCCCCAAACATACTCTGGGAGGTGTCTGTTGACCGGAGGTCCGCGCCCACATCAGAAAGAACAAACGGAGTCGGCTGAAATGTGAGAAAATTCGACATTACCACCTTCCTTATAGCGCTGAAGACTGACCCCATAAACGGTAGCAATACCGCAGAAAAAGTAGACGGAGTCATGCGGAGAGTCACCGACGCCTGCGATGCCACTATGCCCAGGAAATTTAGTGGAAACCGACGGCCACCGGTGTATTGGTGGAGCGATGAAATCGCGACCCTCCGGAGGGAATGTTTCGCAGCGCGAAGATCCTAGCAACGCGCAAGGAAGAAGTCCAATCCTGAAAGCCTGAAAGTGAAGTATGAAGCCGCTAAGCGTAAACTCACCAAGGCTATAAAGCTTCGCAAACGAGACTGTTGGAACGAGCTTTTGGCGGAAGTGGATAAGGATCCTTAGGGCAGACCGTAGAAGGTGGTTATGACACGGCTTAAGAGTCAAGCGATGCCATCACCGACCTGCCCTGAGCTCCTGGAGAGGATTGTGTCTGTTGTATTTCCCCAACAATCGAATATTACTGGGACGTATGTGAAGAATGGTATCAACGACGAAATTCCACCGATTACAGCTGATGAACTATTGCAGGCCTGTAGTAGAGTGGGCAACAACAACGCCCCTGGTCTCGATAGTGTGCCAAACATAGCACTGAAGGCCGCGATTAATGCAGCACCTGGAATTTTTCTCGACATGTACAATGCTTGCATTCAGGAAGGTATCTTCCCCAGCAGATGGAAGCAACAGGGACTCGTACTGCTTCCTAAGGGAAGAAAGCCTCCGGACGAACCGTCATCATATCGTCCACTCTGTATGCTGGATACTGCGGGCAAGATCCTGGAGCGCATTATACATCAGAGAATTGAGGCAGTGGTGGAACCCCGATTGGCCGAAGCCCAATACGGCTTCAGACGACGACGATCTACGTTGGATGCTATAGACCGACAGATTACTCAGATATGACACAGAGGTAGGTCCCAAAACATATAAGGTGACTGGGGGTGTACCTCAAGGCTCAGTCTTGGGGCCCCTTCCGTGCAATATCGTATATGACGACCTGCTCAAACTGGCATTGCCGGCGGGGGCAAAGCTCGTAGCTTTTGCGGATGATGTGGCCATTATCATCGTGAAAAAACAGCTTTCCATGCTCCAGCTCATTTTCGAGAATGTTTTTAATAAGATACAACAATGGATGGACTCGATTGGTTTACAACTTGCGGAGCATAAGACTAAAGCACTACTCATCAGGAGCCGAAAGAAATTGGAAACAATTACACTGCAAGTCGGTGTGCATGAAACAACTTCCCAGCCCTACATACGGTACCTGGGATTATGATTGATGCCCGACTTAGTTTTAGACAGCAAGCCCAACATGCAAGCAGTAAGGCAGGTGCGGTGAAGACTGCCCTTGCCAGACTTATGCCAAACATTGGAGGGCCAAAACAAAAGAGAAGGCTCCTGTTATCGTCAGTTGTTACGTCTGTATTAACATATGGTATCCATATCTGGACTGACGCATTACGAAGTCAAACAGCACGACGGCAAATTGTTCCAGTCTACAGGTTGAGTGCCCTTAGCGTGGCTAGCGCATACCGGACAGTGTCTAACGATGCTGTGTGTGTCATTGCTGGGATGTTACCTATCGAAGTTTTAGCGGAGGAGCGTAGGTGCCTCTACACCCGCAGAAAATCAACTATGCTGAGCTCGGCGGAACTAAGGAGAGAAGAACGAAACCTCAGCATTAAGCGATGGCAGGTACAGTGGGATACCTCGAGCAAAGGTCGGTGGACTCATCGGCTTATACCGAAGGTGGATGTTTGGCTTGACCGATCGCATGGACAAGTCAATTATTATCTAACCCAGATGCTCTCAGGCCACGGATGCTTTCGGAAATATCTTCACAAAGTTAAGCATGAAGATTCCCCGGATTGCCCAACGTGTCAGAGAATTCAGGAAAATGCGGAGCATGTTTCCTCCACATGTCCACGTTTCGATGTGCAACGATGTATATGGGAGACTACTGTAGGCAAACCCATAAACGTTGGAAATGTTGTGAAAGTCATGCTGTCATCAGAGGCAGCATGGAACGCGACCAGCGTGTTTGCAATGGAGGTTCTGACGGAGTTGCGCCGCGAGGAGCAGCTACGGAAAACAACAGAGTAAACGGAGGATGTTCTTGCCGTAGAAGACCGGAAAGGATTCTCTACTGAAGAAGCCACGGCTATCGTCCCCTGCACAATGAAGTATTGCTCAGCAGATGTTCCGTCGTAGTGTGGAGACAAATCGAACTGTATTGTATGTGACAAGGGGTATTGTCCTTGGCACATAATATTTTTATTTGTTAATTTTGTAAGTTTGTTTAATAAAGGAAATGTATGAAAAAGAGGAAGGAAAGAGAAAGAAGGAAGCGTGAGGAAGGCGGTTGGCTTCCTTTCTCTTTTTTTTTTCTAAAAAAAAAAACCCACACACACACAGACATCGATTCAAAATTTGTTGGGCATCATTTTGGTATACTTAAAACCCCAGTAACAGGATGAAAAGAAAAATATCGATTTCGGGGTCATTACAATAACTTCTCAAAAATTGGGAAGTTAATAAATCACGCATATGTAATGAGCAGTGTGTAAAAGTATCAGGTAATCAACATTGATTAATTATGGATGTTTTTGTATAATAAATGCAAATTGTTGAAACACCTCAAAATAGTCAGCATATTTAAGTGGCTGGCGCGGTTCTCAAAAATTCAAGGAATCATTCGAGATTTCTTCGTCAAATCACTCAGTCGTTTTCAGTAGGTATGTTACGTAATTCTAAAGTAATTTAGACGGTTTGCATGATTATTGACCAAATGGTAAATCAATTCATAAAATATTTTTGCACTTATATTTCTAGGTTTTCCTCAGATCTGTGTAAAAATAAGTGATGTATTGTATGATTCGTTTATGAATTTGTTTGGCCAAAGAACTTACTGAATAAATATTCGATATCTCCTATGCAAACACTGGAGAATGCAGTGAGCAACTAACAAGTGTTTAGTTTTAACCGCGATTTGTACTCAATGGGAGCCTGCTAAGTTGATAACACTTGACGAACTAATGAATTTACGGGTTTTTGTTCATTCAATAATCTCATTCTTATGTTTTGTAACATTATCAATAGATTGCGTGGGCATCAGAAGGAAGGTTACGGTCTCTCCTGGAACCCCAATCTGAATGGCTATCTTCTCAGTGCATCCGACGACCACACCATCTGTCTTTGGGACATTAACGCAACTCCGAAGGAAAATCGTGTCATTGATGCTAAGACCATTTTCACTGGACATACTGCTGTCGTTGAAGATGTCGCCTGGCATCTGCTTCACGAATCACTGTTTGGATCGGTGGCTGATGATCAGAAACTAATGATTTGGGATACTCGGTAAATGAACGTTTAATGCACTTCCTTGCAATAATTTTTGTTAACCACCACTGGTTGTTTTTCGAAGATCTCCAATATCGACTTCACGAAAGTAGCACTTAATTTCAGGTATGAAAAAGTTTAAATTCGGACTTTAGCATAACTCTGGCGGTTCATTTGAGCGTATCAAGTGGTGGAATCATTCGACCTCTGGTTGATGATATAAAATTGCCGATTGTTGAGAGCTCGGATGAGCATCATGTGAAAATCGAATATCGACTGCCCATCGATAAAGTATTTCGGACTTCCTATCGACTGAGGGTATGTTTGAGTGTTATTGAAAGCTACATTATCAACCAGGACTCCAATTGTGAATGACTGACTGCATCGCATGATACTCTCTCGAATGGCCATCAAGCTGATATGAAGTGGACCGACAGGAAACCTAAATCTATTGTATGAATCTGCCCGTGGTTCTTCGAATTGTTTAAGGGACTTTACCTCTGTTCCGACCCGTTTTTCGCTGGTTTCTACGGGCCATTAAGAGATAGAACTTTGAATTTGTTACCATATATTTAGTGTCTATTCATTCACATTTACAAATCTTTTGAATTGAAAAAAAAAAATAAAACTTTAGTAGTTATAGAATCATGAAGCATCCTATCCAAAAAAAATCTCCGCAGGCTATCACGATTCCAGCCAACAGGGTAATCTGAAATCCAAAAATCAGTAAGCATTTTAATCGGTTTGGTTGTGGCTTGACTGAAAGTAAATATTTTGAAAAAGACAGAGCGACACTAACTTTAATAGAACTATTTCTAAGAATTTTACATAAATATTTTGGTACACTGAGATCACTCAGTTTGTTAATAAGCGCTGTGGGTCACACAAAGTCTAAATTCTGCCCGCTGTCCAGGAGAGGAAGCACAGTGCCTTATTTCCAATCTGTCGCAGATTTTATGTCATTCTGATCAGTTGGTGGTAGGTCAAGTGATTTGATCGAAAATCGAATTGATTCATTGGCATGGTGTGTACGATGCACTCTCTTCTACTAACATTCCTCACCCCCAACTCGTGACCCAAAACGTTTGGAATCTTTGGAAGTGAACACAGTAGTTGTGACCGAGGAATGACATTGGAGTGGGACTAAGTTGTCCAGCCAATCAAGCAGCAGCACGACCAGGAAACATCAGTAACCACTGCTCCCACGTCAGAGATGGTCAGTGACAAGGGAAGTCTCCTTGTGGCTATGGCCGGGATAAGCAGAGTAGCATTGAAAATAGCATACTACTATTTACACCTGACCCTGAACTATGGTTCGCGATGGTCGAACGCAGTTTCCATGTTTCGGGTATCACCAGCGAGGAAACCGAATACGGCCATGTCTGCGGAAAGCAGGACGCCAAAGACACCCAGGTGCTGAGACACATAATCATGAATTGTCCACAGAGCGACCCATACACCGTCCGGAAGCTTCAGACGACGAGCTCGTAAAATGGCCCAGTGCTTCCCAGGCAAAAAAACGCGTCGCCTGCTGGAGACTGCAGAGCTGGGAGATCGTAAGCCAAGCCAGTTCCTGAGACATCTGTGGAAACTAGTTCGACCAAACTTCCCCGAGATCACCTGGAAGACGCTGTGGCTAGCGCGTCTATTCCCCGAAGTACAAGCCCTCATCGGAACACAAAGGACTGCCGCGCTCGAGTCGGCTGCAGAATTTGTCGAGAAAAAACTGCAAAACCTTAGACCTCGGATCACACTACCAGCACAACAGATCGGCGAAGTAAGTGCCCATAGTACGGAGGCTGTGTTATGTTGAAAAATCTCGTAGCTTCTCCTTAACATCGGATACAGATTCATGGTGCCGAGGGATGAAATCGAGAGCCTCAAACGTTTGAGCCGAAGGGACCATCCGGTTACCAGCCGATCTCTATCTCGAAGGCCATGCTGGTACCAGAGACTTGAGGAACGGACCACTCAGTCAGTCATGGCCGCGAGTGCCGGTGGATCAATGACCCTGCGCCTCTTCACCACCGACCACGGAAGTAGAACCCGTTTCCTGGTCCACAGCGGAGCACACCTCTGCGTTTTTTCACGTCAGCTAGTACGTGGACCACAAAGAAAATTTAGTTACGAGCTCTCGGCGTCAAATGGCACTGCCATTCCCACCTACCGCACCATCACCCTGGCGTTGGACCTGAAGTTTCGGGGCTCTTTGCCTTGACGGTTTGTCATCGCAGACGTCTCCAAGCCAATCATCGGTGGAGGCTTCGTGTATCATTACGGTCTCCTGGTGGACCTTCGCAGCGGCCGGTTGGTAGATTCCATCACCTCACCGTCAGCGCATGGACAAGTCGAAGCAATCAAAACTGTAACAGGTACATCTGAATCCCAGCAATTGTTGCGAGAACGTGACCCGAGCTTGTTCCCGAGCTTGACCAGACCAGATGGTGCAGGCGAGCCATTAAAGCACGATACGGCCCACTTCATTCGCAGCACGCGAGGGCCACCGATCAACACCAAACTTCGTCAACTGGCTGCCAAGAGGGAATTCGGCTCTATGATCCAGCTTCGCACAGCTAGACCATTAGAAAGCCAATGGTCGTCGACGCTCCACATGACGAAGATGAAGGGAAACAACTGGCGGCCGAACCGTGCCCGACCGATATCGAGTGCGCCACATCCAAGACTTTAGAGCCTACCATCAAATGTCGGTTGCCAAGGAGGACATCCCGAGAAGACTGCCAACACTACACCGTTGGGTATGGTTGAGTTTCCTTTCATGTCTATCGGGTTGTGCAACTCACCTCAAACATTCCAGCGATCCATCGATGAGGCACCTTAGCAGAAGCTACGCATAGTTCCTGTGTTACCTAGTCTCCAAAAAAGAGGCATGCCCCTACCAGACCAGGCCCTGGCCATCCGCCGTACTCACCCCACACCATAAACGGCGAAACATTTCCGTCAGTTCTTAGGTAGGCAAAATTTTCATCGTGGAATTTCTGCCTACAACCAGAACTGCCGAAGACCAAGCACTGTTAAACGACATGTTTCACTAGAATATGAAGGTAAAGGCCCCTAAGTGGTGGGCTCCCGAAACCGAGCAAGCATTCAGTCGATGCAAAATGAGCTTCGCAGACGCCACACTCCTGGTACCCTGAAGCCGATGCGACTCTGGCCTTCGTCCGCGACGCATCTGATCATACGGTAGGAGCAGTGTTGCAGCAGAACGTCGACGATGCATGGGAACCTCTGGTTTTCTTCTCCAAAAAATTTAGCCTTGCCGAAACTAAGTATAGCGCGTCTGATGGAGAACTTCTGGCTATCTGCCTTGCCATCGAATATTTCAGGCATTTGGTAGAAGCCCCGAAGTCCATGATCGTTACCGACCATAAACCTAGTACTTTTACTTTTCACTGCAAAGCTGGCTCTTTTAAGGTCAGTTCAGCACCGACATGCGCCACATCGTGGGCAAGGACAACGTCGTCGCTGACGCTCCCTCCCAGACGAGTTCTCGCAACCACTGGACTATCAAATCCTGGCAACATCTCAAAAGGACGCCATGGACGTCAACCATATCACCAAGGCCATACCTCAAATCAGGTTTTCGCCAGAATGCATTCCATGCCGTCCACAAGCTGCCCCATCCGGGAATCAACGCCACAGTAAACCAGGTGACGCAGCCGTTCGTATGGCTGTCCACCAGGACAGATTGCCGAAAATGGAACAGCGCATCTATTCCATGCCAAATAGCGAAGGTAACACGGCATGTCTTAGGTCGCCGAGAGCACCTTCCTTTTCAAGACCCGAGCACGTGCATATGGACCTAATGACTCCGTCCAGCTCCGAGGGGTGCACATACTGTGTGACTTCTCCACCCGGTAGCCACAAACGTCTCCGCTACCGGACCAGCAGGCAGTCACGATTGCTCGCGGCTTCTATGATAGCTAGATCTGGCCCTTCCCTCTTCGCATTGCCACCGACCAAGGACGCCAGTTCATGACGCATCTCTTCAAGTAGCTCAACAGAGAGGCCGGTTTGGCGTAGTGGGCTAAAGTGCTCTGCTTACTCCAAATCGATCCTAGGATCATGGGTTCGAATCCGGCTGTGGGCAAAAGTTTTTTCAAAAAAGAATTTTCGTCACGTAGCTCGAATCGAACTTATGAGCCGCGACAATCTACCGCTCCAATTGGCGTCATATGACGTCACATATCTACCACACCGGCTGATGACAATGTCATCAGCCAACCACAGAACCGTCCAAATTCAGTAAAGTCCCCCAGAGGGATAACGGCCGATTGGGCTTATGCCACAGAGCCAGAAGAAAGAAAAAGAAAAAGACCTACATACCCCACACACCTTACCATCTACGGAGTACATGTAATGTCCACTAGAGGGATAACGGCCAAATAGCCAATGCAGCTAGAGCCACACATAAGAATAAGAATAAGAAGTAGCTCAACATCTTTGCCAGGTACGACACATATACAGACATCTGCGTATCTTCCTGCAGCCAACGGCGTGATCGAGCGGCTCCATCGCCAGTTGGAAATAGCGATCAAGTGACACGACAACACCAGGTGGACAGACCTGCTCCGAACCGTTTTACTGAAGATCCGAGCAGCCTGGAAAGAGGACCTCAACAGCTCGGCAGCAGAGCTAATCGACCGTCAACCGCTGCGTCTACCTGGGGAGTTCCTGACATCACGATCAGTCGAACGAGAGAGCGATGCAGCGGACTACATCACAGAGTAGAGAGAACACTTCGCCGAGTCGCGATAAGCCAAGACACTCCGGCGTGGTATGTCCAACAGATTCGTGTTCAAAGACTTGGCCACAATGAAGCAAGTGTTCTTCCATCATGATACTCCAAAAGGGCCACCGCGCATGTCCTACCAGGGCCCATTCTCCGTCATCCGACGCACTTCCAAAACGTTCACGGTTTACACCAAAGGCAAGGACGTGAACGTATCAATGGACCGACCGAAGTTAGCATACGTTATCGGAGATGACGATCCGTACAGTCGGCACTCCAACTTAGAACAGCAGAAATCAATCATCCTTCATGATGGCTACCAAAACGGACTCACCTAAAATCCTTTCATGGTTTTCTCTCTTTGTGATCGAAATCACTAGCAGGGGGGTACTGTGCTGACTCGCATCGTACTATATCTCACGGTCCCGCTCACGCCCATCATGTCAACGTAACCAGAAACTTGGAGGGTATTTAAGACGGCCCAAGCATCAGTTCCAGAGCAGAAATCCAGCAGTCAACAACTTGAGAACCACTATGCCAATACCTTGGCACTCCAACAGCTTAAACTGCAAATCCCTCTGGCGAATACTTCGCTACGCGAGCTCAGCCAGCATACCACGGACGGCTACACCCAGGCCAACCACACCATGTAACAGCGATCCACCATATCCGGACCTCGCGTATTCACAGGATCATAAGTTCTAACTGTAGTCACCCAATAAATGTATTAACCCGATTTAAACTACAGCTTCCTCAGTGTTCTACCAAAGTTTGTCACTTACAAAATAATAGATTCACCCTAAAAACTAATTGGATTCGGGTGTGATGGTCTCTGCATTCAAAGTTACATAGCCCCTTAACTATTGACGTATTAAGTGACCACTTCATTACACAATCCGTATCGGGTTTGTTCATTATCTCACATAAATTAAAAATTCCGAAATGAAAATGTCATTTCCCAAGGTACATACAATTTGTTTAGCCCAATTGGCAAGTTAAAGGCGTGTACTAGCTCACTTCCATTTTACTGCGCCCGTAAGTAACACACTTGCAGATAACCCGTTCCTAGTTGTTCAACTGAATCCGTCGAAAAACAATTTAAAAAAATTGAAAAAAACTTTCATATATTATAATATGCAATTTCATAAGTTACATACATATTGAAATTTTGAATATTCATATTTAATTGAAAATGCTAATTTTATTTTTTGCCAGATGCAATAACACTAGCAAACCCAGTCATACCGTGGACGCTCATACAGCTGAAGTAAACTGTCTGAGCTTCAATCCATACTCGGAGTTCATCTTGGCAACAGGGAGTGCAGATAAAACCGTGGCACTTTGGGACTTGCGGAACCTCAAACTCAAGCTCCATTCATTCGAGTCTCACAAGGACGAGATTTTCCAAGTCCAATGGTCACCGCATAACGAAACAATACTTGCTAGCAGTGGAACCGATCGCCGTCTTCACGTCTGGGATCTCAGTAAAATTGGGGAAGAGCAGTCCAGCGAAGATGCTGAGGACGGACCACCTGAACTTTTGGTGAATTACTTACTTTTTGCATATAATTCAAATACAAATCTGTTGTACGCACGAAAGTTGCAAAAAAATTGTAAATGTGTAGAATGACCTCCCCCTCTCATGGCGGGTTTTGCCTTTTTTTCTTTTAAAGCCTTTTAAATTTGATGTCTCTGGTAAAGTCCCTGACACTGCAACCGCAAAAGCATCCCAATAAAAATTCGGCATTAGTACTCGAAACTTCTAACTTTTCAATAAGTCATTTCAATGAGGAAATTTTTCGTTTTTCATGGCGGTGCTAGGTTGTTTGTAAGCTAGCATACACTTTGAGATTAATGGATCAAAGTAATCTTTTTGTTATTTTGAATGATGTGCAAACTCAGAACTATTGAGTACAGATTATGTCCCTTTCAGGCATGCAGAAACATTAGTTAACAAATTAGTGTTACACATTATTATCCCACCTCATTAGCGTACCCCGCATTACGCGACCCTTCAGAAAAGACAGAACCCTTAATCAACAAATTTGTAGAAACACTCGATATTCGGTAATCACCGTTACCAGCGGCAGCCGCGGTCCTACGATATACCAGCGGCAGCCGCGGTCCTACGATACAGCAGCGGAAGTAATCGGTATTGCCGGTCGCGTATACGCTTTGTGCGTTACCCATAGAGGACAACACGAGGAGGAATTTTTATGTAGCGATATTAATAACAATTGGAAAGGAAATGGAAAAACCCATAAAATTCGGTTTCGTTGATCTTAATGAAAACTTTTTGCATGATAGTACAAGAAAAAAAGGAAAAGTGCTGGTTGACCATGTCCATAGTGGAGTAGTGGGAATGCAATGGGTTCTACTGTTTCGACTTTTTCTGCCGAAGTAATTCCTCAAACATCAGTAAAAAAAAGCACCATATGATGCACAATTGCAAGTAATTACTGTTATTGACCTTCGAATGGTCGCATTATGGCACGAGCGCAGTCTATTTACTTATTTTCGCGATGAACATTAAAATATAATAAATTGCGATATGATAATCAGTTCACTCAAGCCCATTGGCGGGTCACAACGCTGCTCGACTTTGTATTGAGCCAACGCAAAAAGCTACAACTAAACCATGAAGGTTTTCTATGTAATTATTTACGAACATCAAAAGTAGCATCTAATGTCATGTGGAGATGTAGAAAATATCACAGCCAAATGTAATGCTTAGCTTTAATAGAAACTACAAGCAAAAAAAACAGGTAAAACATTTGAAGTCTTTTCATTTTTGAAGTTATTAAAAATTTCAGAACTTTTTAAAAATAAGTTATCAATTCATTGGAATTCACCAATCGCAATTTATTATTTTTTTTTAATCGTAAAATTTCTGAAATTTTTGATATTTTTAGATTTTGGAACTTTTGAAACTTTAAAATTATATAGCTCCGTCAAGTTAGGCATTCAAGGTCATCGGATGACCTTGAAAATATTTGGGAATTGCCAGCTTTTTATAAGCTAAGTTTATGAAAAAAAAAAAAAAAAAAAAAAAAAATCTGCAAGAATAGTTTTCCGGAAAATGCGATTTTTCCAATCTGGGGCATCAAGCTAGGTGCCCAAAGGTGCATGAAATGAGCATTGATCATGGAAGCTTGATTTATAAGCTAATTTTCTGAAAAAAGATTTTTTTTTTTTAAATTATTTTTGAGAAAATCAAATATAGCACATTGGAGGTCGTCCATGCATACGTTGCATTTCCGGAAAAATGATAAAGAGGGCCATGAATCTTTATCTGCTTTGCACTATCACCCATCAAAAATTTTGTGCTCAATGATAAATTGGTTGATTCCTCATTAATGATAATTAACTCAATGAACAAATTTGCGCTCACCCCCACGGCCTATACAATGAGTGCGAATATCTCCTAGAATTATTTGCTTTCCAGTTCCACCCATCAAAAATTTTCTGCTCAATCATTAATTGGTTGATTCCACATTAATGATAATTAACTTAATGACCAATTTTGCACTCACCCCCACGACCTGTACAATGAGTGAAAATATCTCCCAGAATTATCTGCTTTACAGTTCCAACCATCAAAAATTTTCTGCTCAATCATATCAATCATATCAACATTTACCTGTGTTATTCAGACCGGTTACCAATTCAGAAATACCTCAAACCACTTTTCTTCTTTGCATCGCACCTTGTTTCATATATATATGTTTATTGATCCCCTCGCGGCTACAATGTCGTCCTTCGGCCATCCTTACTTTCCTATTTACACCTTTACTTACATTTATCTAATTTTATCTATTTACCTTTCAGTTTCTCTCTCTACCTTACTTATTCGATATTCACTGCTATATTCCCCTACTTCGATACTGTGCATGTGAGTCTGAGTGGAACTTCGGCTTTCGGTCTCGTTAGAGGCTATTGTTCCAGCTCTCTCTATACCCAGCACCGTCCGTTCGGTCCAACCGCCATCCTACTCCGTTCTCTCCTCCTTCATGACATGCCTCCACGTCTTTCTCTCACTCCTGCATTTCCTGCACACATCCAATCTATCCTTTGCCCATCTTCTTTCTCCCTTCAGTCCTTCACCTAGCCTAGACTTCGCCACCCTATTCCATTTGTTCTCTCCCAAATTTGCCTGCTGAATACTTAGGTAGCCCTTATCATCCCCTTATAACACCAGTTGCTGGACTCTACTACAGTGTTGCCAGGTCCGAACAACCATAATCCTCAAACGGTTAGCGGGGAAATTTCCTCAAAAATCCCCACTTTTGAAACCATTTTCTTCAAATTTTCGAAAATTTAATGATGAGAATCGTTAAATAGGTTAGAAATTTCATACAGGCAGGATGATTCAAAAAGAGTGTATATATCGGAACGTTTATATTTTGATAAAATATAATCGACATATTTTATAATATTCTCCGTAAAACAACTACACACGGAGTAACACTAATCAACATGGCAGTAAGACCATATCTATCCGGCAAATGGAAAAAGCACGACACAATATATTTTTCCTTATAATAAAACCATTTCACCTGCGACATTCACTACATTATGCACTTACATTTTTTCGATCACAAAATATTATTTTATCAGTCATTTAAGTATCAGGTATCAGTCATTAATACTTTTCGGTAACGTTACATATAGAATACTGATCAAGTATCTCATTATGCGTTGCGAGTCCAAAAGTCGTGCAAATCGTCTTTTGTTAGAATCGATTTTTTCAGCAACATTTGAACATTAGGTCCAAGGTACAAATCCTCCAGTATCACGTAGTTACTAGGATTTCTGTACTGGATTTTGCTCAAATCAGTTTCATCAATAACTGAGTCTTTAATGTAGCACTGCAAAAAGGTTTTGTAAACCTAAGCCACTTTTTCATGAAGAACATGAACTTTCGGACGTTCTGATTGGAATTCTTTGCTTAGATCCGTAAGCAAAGGTAAAGTAAATTTCAGCTGCTCTAAGTACAATCTGGTGAGTGGATGAGAAAGGCTGGTGAAAATCGTCTTCGCTGTTGTACATTCCTTACCGTCTGATTCGAAGAATAATAGTAGGGCGTCATATTGCTCCAGGACCCGTTTAACAAACATTTCAATAGTGATGCCGCAAGACAAGACAAGACAAGAATGACGTATCTCTTGTCTTGTCTTGCTCCAATTTGTGGGAGAAAATCTTGCCTTGTCTTGCGTGCTCTTGCACTTTGGCAATTTAATTTTTTAAATCAGTGAAATGAATAAGTTTCATACATCTTATCAATTCCAGAGAGCCATCGTTGCAAAATAAGATGGAAATTCGCCGTCACTTAGCTCTACTGGTCAGTTTAGCTCCACTTTGCCTCATTTTTCTCATGATAAATCCTCTAATACACTGATAGAAGGATTCAATTGCTCCGAACGAGGCTCGTTAACTATAAACGAATGGTGTCTTTGGATATGACCAAACGAATATTCGTTAACAGTTAACGAACGATTCAATTGGGAGCTAGAAATTTTTTGAGACTTATGTTTCATTTGCTACTAGTTAACGAATCAGTAGTTGAGGCACGTTACCGAATTAAGGATATTCCAGTTATATTTGCGAGGATGTACGAATCGCTTGAAATTTTTACATAATGTTTTTGAAGCGATAACAGATGCCTGTATGAAATTTGAGATTGATTCACAACACCGTTTTGTAGTTATTAATTATCAAACTTCTCAATTAACACGGCCTCTTATGGGAAAAATAAAAATTTCTGTAAATACAGTTCAAAAAGTACAAATTTGTTGAAATTTTGAAAATTTACTATTGAAGCAGATATAAAACGATGGTAAAAATTTCATAACGATTAACTAAATTTTTTTTTTCATTAATTTGTTTAAACAATGTAATATTGATTCGCAAAATCAAATACAATATAATAATTTTCTATGGCTATCACTTCAACTAATTAAATCATTGAAATATTAATTGGAAATTATTGGCGATAAATATAGCGAATTATAGAAAGGGTCATACACTTTTGTTTTGACTATACCGGTTGAATATCCTTAACCGAGCTCATGAATTCTTTGAGGTTATTTCACACTGAGGAGGAAAAACATGACATGATACCTAATGAACATTTTTAAAAAAAACTAAAGTTGACAAAAATTCTGAATATAGCTGCGCACGTATTATTAGTCATGAGTGAAACAGGATACAACGCAACCCTTTAAAACGCCTTTAAAACTCGTGAACCATAAAATTTGTACAATTGAGAATTTCTTATATTTTAATATTATGGAATTCAAAGCTTTCGTAACTTAAAATTTTTGGAATATTAAATTATTGAAATTTTATTTATATTTAATGTTCTTTAAACTTAATTCAAAAATCCAAAATCTTTGAAAATTCTAAAATTAAAAAAATTGACTTTCTTGAAGTTTGAAATATTCACAATTTGAATTTTTTCGAATTTGAAGTTTTCAAGTGTAAAGTTTGAAATTTGAACTTTTTGAAATTTAAAATTTTTGGTGGTTAAAATTTGTCATGTTTGAAATCTGTGAAATTCAAAATTGTTTGAATATGAACTTCTTGGATTGTTGAATTTGTTGAATTTTAAATTCTCGAAATTCGGAACTATAGAAATTATAAAAAGCAAATCTTCGAAAAATCAAGAAATTTTAAATTTTACATTTTTGAAATTCCTAATCTTGATTTTGTTTTATTAGAAATTTTGACAACTTGACACTTTCTAAATTTAAGGCAAAAATTTAAGAACCGAATAGAATGCGAAAAATTGCAATTTGATTTTATTGAAATCGGGTACATTGTAGAATTTTCGGGATGATTACAATTTATAACGTGATTATTTGGCAATTTGTGCATCGAGTGTGCCGTCTGAAAGGCTGTTCTCCAAAGCTGGTCTCATCATCAGAAAACACCGAAGTCGATTGAGTAATAACAACGCTGAGTACTTGCTATGCATGAATTCTTGGTTCTCATCTCCAGTGGCTCCAAGCCTAAAAGATGCCTTATTCGAAGAAAAAGACTCAACATAATCGATAACGTGTTTATTCAAAGTAATGGCGTCATTTTAGGAAGAGTTAATAAAGATTTATGGACACAATTTTAAACTAATTGTCTTCGCTCTTGCTTCATATCTCTTGTTTTCTCTTGCCTCTTGCGAACTTCTCTCTTGTCTTGTCTTGCTCGTCTTAGCGAGAGAAAAATCTGTCTCTTGTCTTGCTTCTTGTCTTGTCTTGTTTCTCTTGCGCTCTTGCGGCATCACTACATTTCAAGTGACAGTCACCTAGTTGCACTTGGATGGAGCATCTAATGAGGTTCAAGTTCAAGCAACTTTTGGAATTTCTCAAATGGTTTCTGACGTTTAAAGCTGTGACTAAACTGAGTGTACGCTTGCTTCAGAATTGAATCCAATTGTTCAGGCCACAAACTGCACATGCACAAAGAGCCACAAAATGCCAGGTGCATTTCATAATAAAAAGAGATGGAATGTCCTTCCATAGTGCTGAGACAGAATGGTTTCGACCCATCAGCAGCAAAACCACCCATATTCTGTTTATAAGGAATGTCATGTGAGGTGAAGAACTCAATCAATATGTTATACATATTAGCAGCATATCCTTCTGCAACCTCGAAAAGTCCCACAAATACAGCCTTAATATTTCCATCAACGAGAACTCTGGCCACAACTGCCAAAGATTTCATGGAACTAATATCTGTTGATTCGTCAATCATTATAGAAAATTTCTGGGTTTCCAATAGTGTAATAACATTCTCCTTCCCTTTCTTCCCTGTTACATTACAGATAATTGCCTGACATTTAATTCTTGGACAAGACATGTTCTGGATAGCTTGTGTGTCCAAATGTAAATGCTGGGGCATTTTAACGAGGTGTGAGCTCACGTTGAAAAATAAATCATGCTGTCCCATGAAGGCTGAAATCTTGATTTCATTCTCTTTGGTCATCTTTCCAATATTCGCGGATCGATCGATGAATTTCATATTGAAAATAGTTTGCTGATTGACGAATTCATTTGCTGTTTTTTCATGTGTTTTCGAATTCATGTGTCTCTGAATTGCTGTTCTACCGCCCTTGTAGTGATTAGCACAAAATTTGCAATAGAATAATGCTTCTCCTTGATAATTCGTGGAGAGCCACGCTTTATATTGCTCATTTTTCTCCCAATCCTTTTTATACCTCCTGGGGTATTTTTTATTCAGCTTAGAAACAACTTCTGCGATTTTCCTCTTCTTGCTGCATATGTTTTGACCTTCGTTACTGTGAGAACAATCTGGACTGTCAGAGTCCATGTTTTAGGTTATCTGCAATTGGACATCATTTTTAAAAAAATGAAATCGATAAATTGATTAATTTCCACTCATTATTTCTTATAACTTACTGTTAATTTCATATGATAAACTCGGTAAGTCTCGAGTAGATAATAGGCTGTAGAATTGGCAGGAAACAGAAATTCAGAAGGCGCAGCTCATTGCAAAATATGCAAAAATATGAATTCACGAGATAATTGATTTTATTATAGTCGCTCAAGGGTGGAATAATCATCAATACTTACAATGAGCTTAAGTAGATTGTTGTTAACGCTTACAAGTTGTAGATGAAATTTGATATTCTTGGGTCACATTTTAATGCTGCTTGTCACGGGCCGGTGCAACGTAAACAAAATTCCATAACCTATAATGTATAAATATTATACTACAGTTCAATGGTGGAGAGTATACTAGAGCGCCCACTCAAGCGCCATGAAATGGGCGCGATTCCCCTTTTCAATTGAATGTAGAGCAGGCTTTATATTATCCATCAATGTATTTTATTAAAATTCGAAAATGTGTAACTGCTGAAGGAACCGCCAGACAAAGGAAAAAAAATCCTCAGATTTAGACGAAAATCCTCATTTCCTTAGTTTATTCTCAACTATATTGAAAAATCCTCATATTCGGAGAAAAAATCGTACATCTGGCAACGCTGCTCCACTATTACTTTCCATCTTTCTTCTTCCTGCCTTTTCCTCTCCACCTTTTCTACTTCTTCGTAGCTTTCCTTCTCCATGCTCCCCCCGCTCTTTCCTCTCGTTTACACCTCAGACCTGTACTATCCCTGAACTGTCTCCTCACTTCACACCTTGACACCGAATTCCCAATCTCTCTCCGTTCCATTTCACACAAACAACTCTTCGGAATCTCACTTTCCTTTCTCCTTCTTAGTTGTTCGTCTTTGCCGCCTTTACCTTTAATTTGTCCTTCTTCAACTTCTCCCTTATCGTGTAACCTGGCACACTCTTCCCCACTCCTACCACCCATTTTAAGTACCTTTATTGCAATTCCTCCACCGCCAGCCACTCTTCCCAACCGCAAATCTCCACTCCGTAGCTCAACACGGACCACACCAATGTGCCAAATAGCCATACCCTAATCTCACAATCCTTTTTAAATCTCTCTCCAATACCCCATACCTGTCCCATCACCCGCCCTGCTTTTCCTAACCTCTCTCTTATCTGCGTCCCGTGCTTTCCATCGCATTGGAACCAGTATCCCAGGTAACAATATTCTTTGACCACTTCCTTTACCTTTCCTGTCATCTTCCAGACTCTTTCCTGATCTCCTATTCTCCCTCTGAACATCATCAGCTTCCACTTGTCCACATTTATTATCAGATCCTTCGCTTTCATGTACTTCTCTAGAAAATCCATCATTATTCTCACTTCGCCCCCCCCCCTTCCCTCATCCTCCGCCGTCACCACCATGTCATCCGCGTATGCATCTCTCAGTCCCATGATCACTGATTCTAACCACTCCCTGTCTTTTCCTCTGATTATTCTTTACCATTTAATCTCAATCTGCGTTTTCATTACCTCATTCATCAGTTTTTCCACCTCTCTCTTGCCATCCCCTTCTCATATCCTGATTTTTCTAATCACCAAGTTTCTCCTCGTTTCTTGTTTCCCCTCTTTCCATTCCAGCTCCCATATTCTTCCTATCAACTCTTCTTTCCCAATTCCACTATCTCTTCTTTTTAGTGCTGTAATCCTATCCTTTATCACTGTTTCTTCCTTCTTCGTTTCCTGATCCTTCACCTTTGTCTCTTTTCGCATATCGAGTATTTCCTTCCATATCTCTTTCCTCCTCTTCTTCCATTTTTCCTCCCATTTTTTCCATGTCTCCGTTACTCTTATATACTCTTCTCTTGTGTTTATTCCTTCTCTCTTGACCTCCTTACCGGTTCTTTCAACATTTTCTCATGCTTTCCTCGTCTGAACTCATCTCTCTTTCTTCTCCCCTCTTTCTCTTATCATATACCTTAGTCGCTCCCTCTGAGCTTTCCTCTGATTCCTTCCTCTTCCTCCACAAATTTTGAATTGCTATTTCTTTTATACCCTGTCTCTCTCTTGGTGCATTTTCTTCCTGAATGATTTGATTTAGTCAAATAATGGGTACCATCAAATGTAGTTTACCCCCGAGTGTCCTGAAAACCAGTACCAATAAGGTTACATCCCAATCGTCCTACCGTCATTGTAAACATGCAACACCCTCAAGTTTTAGTTACATAGGAATGAGTCATGAATAGATAATGCCTATGCTAATAAAGAACCGTTGATGGTGGGATCAAACAACTTCATTAAGACCTCAAACGTCATCGAGGTTGTAATCGGAGCGCCTTCGTGGAACTTCGATCAGATTAGTTTTTGGTTGAAACTGATCGCGCAGTTTTTTGTTATTAATAATTGAATTGTTCACAAGGCTTGATAGCAAAACGGTGAGAGATAACTGTAACTCAAAATGCACATTAAAAAATTTAATGCCTCTTTTCCATAATTGTCATAGTTAAGGAGGTATAACGTATTCAACCCTCCAGCGGACCCCTATTTGCACGCTCACTATGGGTCTACTCAAATGTTCATAATTATCCATTTCATAAATGGGATAATTTAAAATTTTAATTGTTTATAATGTTCTACGGCATAAACAGTTAGAGTTAGCGCGAAAGTCATATTAGAAAAGTTCATCCCCATATAAAAATACCCATGTTATGTAGGATGACTCTTTTGATAATTTGCATAATCAAGGAGGTATGGCCGTCTTAATAATTAAGTATGTAATAAGTGAATAAATGAACCCAGCGTTGTCATGAGGGTCTCAATCGAAGCATTTCCATGAAAAATCGAGCGTATTACATTGCGGATGGCATTCGTGCAGTATATGCAATGTTATTAACAATTGCGATCGTTTATACTGTTCCACTGGATCAAATACTAAAGTTATTGTTTTTATTGCGGCCGCACTCTTATTGGTGTCTCACTCCCACTTAAGTAACGCGCATAATTTGCAACCTCATGCGCGCCATGCGTCTACTCAGTACTCATAATCATCTGCTTCATAAATGAATCAGTTTAGAATTCAAAAAGTCAAGTTTTCATTATGACACTAATAGTGTAAAACTGTGCTGAAATACCAAATCCGGAAGTTTTGTTTGTGCCCCGAAGGGGGCACACACATGCTCACATCACTAGTTTTTATAGAAATCATCATACCCCTACCATTCAGCTTAGAATATGCAGGGTGCACATTACAACACTGACTCTAATAATCTACAACCTAGTACAATATCGATCTTACGAAGGGTACCTGAGCTTTATTGTTGAAGAATAAGCTAGCAATAATAGAATTTTTCACCTGATTTCTCGGAATGAAAAAAAACGGGTTGCAAAAGTGGGTTTTAGGAACTCCGTTTTGCTGTGTTCCATACAATAAAAATTAATGAAATTCATTGTGACGATTGATAATGGCTCAATAGAAGTGCTAAATCTCATATTTTCTGCAAAAAAGAACCATTTCTTGTGAGTCATTCACAATTACCACAACCAATTCGATCCATTCCTATTGCTTAGCATAGAATGAAACATTTTCGAAAGACACAGTAGTGCTATGGGTTCCATTGCCCTTGACAGGGAGAATGTAGACAAATTCTTATTGTAAATATTGTGTCATGGTAACGACGAAGGATCTCCATGAAATGTTCTCTATTTTCTTACGTTTTTTTATTAAAATTATAATTGATTTGATTTAACAGTTCATTCACGGAGGGCATACAGCAAAAATCAGCGACTTTTCTTGGAATCCCAATGAGCCCTGGGTCATTTGCTCTGTTTCCGAGGACAACATAATGCAAGTGTGGCAGATGGCGGAGAACATCTACAATGATGAGGAACCCGATACACCAGCCAGCGAGCTCGAGGCTGGTGCTTCATAAAGTGATACCTATCTTGGTATATATCCCATGGGAGGTTTTAAGCGAACATAAATTAAATGCACCGAGTAGAAAGAGGGGATTTTACCATTAGAGATCAGTGCTTCATTGAAAAAAAATTAAGACATTTTTTACATTTACAAGTCGAAAACAAAGTGTACCTAGTTGAATAATGTTGGTATCACCAGAATAATTCCAAGAATGAGAAGACAATAGTTTCTCTCTATTTTCCTTTTCCACCTCATTGCATTTCTTTCGGCAATAAAAACTAAAATAACCTGGATATTTTTTTTACTTAGTTAGTAAGTCCTCTGTAATGAATTATCTAATTGACTGAACCGGATATTCCAACTATAATAAGTTTCCCTTTCACACATTTTCCGATAAAATAAAGTTGAGTAAGTGAAAAAAATAATTTTGTGTTCGTTTTTTGGTTACCAAAATGGTAAAACTGTTGCGGTAAAGAAAAATAATGCTGTCTGTTTAGGTGATTCCAATTTTTTATAAGGCGTTCTGTCATATTTTTCACCATCATTATTAAGGTTTAAGTTAAAGTTGAGCCTTCTGGTTGGTCGGAATTAGAGCTTCAATCAATCAGAAACCTTAATCCGGAGACTAAATATGATGCTAAATTGGTAAAAGAGTGGAAAAACCTGAAAAAGGAAAATTTGGATTTAACAATTCTCCTTACTTATCCAGAAACAGCGGAAATCACGTTTGGCACAATCAACGCTTGACAAAACAAGACAATTATTAAAAATACGAGTTAACGGGCATATTCTCTGGCTACCATATGACACGGTTTACATAGTACTCGAGTGCCGGAGTAACACGGCCTGAGGGGCTCTCAAAGCGTGTTTGTTGAGCCGCCGTATTGAGAACCTCAATAACCCGAACAATTTATTTTTATTAACTTCCCGATATAGGGAAGTTATTGCAATGCCCCCGAAAATATTTTTTTCTTTTTCATCGGATCTTCACGTTTCAAGGTTTTTCTAACATTTATGGACTATTTTAAATGTCTGTGTGTGTGAGTTTTTCAAGTCGTTTAAGCATTCCTTCAGAGGGCGTACCGGACACCCACCCATGCGGCTGGGCTTGACTTTCGCCATTTTAGGCCATCGTATTTCTAAACACAGGGTAAACCTCCAGAAATCTCTGTGCTACGATGGCCGGTGCCTATGATGGAATTCACCCCCCTCCCCCCTCCCCTCGGCCGGGCGGTCTCATTTTATGCGTACCGCCGATGACACACACACTGAGAGAACGATTTGGTTAATACTACACAGGCTTGGTAACTGTTACCTCGTAGCGCGGTTAAATAAGAACAATTGAATGGCCCGGTGATAGTTGCCGAATGGCTTAGTTGAGAGGTTAAGGCTGAGCCAACTGGAGCATTTGGTAATAGTTACCGAATCGCTAATTGAGGTGACCTCTCTATTGTTTATTATGCTTGCATTTGTGAGTAACACGTTGAATTAGCCTCCATTCGGTAACTATTACCAAACGCTCGGTTGTATTAATTGGGTGCCGGTTTGGGTCACCTGCAAAATTCAGTACAACCAAATGGTGTCAAAATCAACCAGCAGTTGAGTGTACCACTATTATCTCTAGCTATTAACGAATGTACGCTTATGTGAACTTAATCGGAAAAAAGCCTTTAACGGAATCCGTCAGGATTCGGAACGTTCCTGCATCGGTCGGAATCCAGGAGAAAAGATTTTTGAATAAACGGGGTTTGGGTTTGACCCTCTACGGGTCAAACCAATAACTTCCCGATCGTTCCCCCGTATATGTTGTATACAAAATTTCGGTTTGTGTCTCAAATTGTGAATGCTTTAAACTTTTCAAAATGACCAAATATGTGAAATTTTATACTGCTTAAAATATAAAGTGGTTTTTAAAAAATATATCCTTGGGATAGAGTTAGATAAACAATTCAATTTGTGAAAAACCATGAGTGTTAGCATAAAAAGTCATTTTTGACACTCAGTGCGTGAAGCCTGTTTTCACGCACGCTTCGCATGCACGAAAACCCGCCCACGCCCTTCCTGTCAAAAAACAATGTTCGTTACTCAGGCAAAAAAACTTTTCCGGCGATTGTGAATGCAATCCTCGGCTTCGCCTCGGACTGCAGCATCACAATCGCCAACAAAATTTTTTATGCCCTTGTTACGAAAAGTACTAAAAAAATCAAATGGGTACTTTTACGTGTGGAACAACTTTCATTCAACACCTCATTTCGTATCTCTAATTATTGTCGTGATAGCGCGACATAAACCATTCAATTTGTTAATAACAATTAACTATGGGTGTTGGCAAAAAAGGGATACAACATCGAATGTGCATTTTGATGTGTGGAACGATTTTCTTTGGACACTTTGTTTCGCATCTCTAATCGTTTTCAGGATCGAGCGATATAAACAATCCATTTTGTTAATAACAATAAACTATGGGTGGCAGGAAAAAAAGTTATACAATATTAAATATGTATTTTTGTGTGTGGAACAAATTTCATTGAATAATTTTTTTCGAATCTTCAATCGTTCTCACGACGCAGCGATATCAACAATTCATTTGTTAATAACTATAGAACCGCTGCGTCGATTATGTTCAAAATCGAATCAGGGCTAAGTTAGGCGGAAACCCATCCAATAACTATTAAAAAAACCCAAATCGCATGATTTGTCTGGGAGAAAGCGTTTGACAAAATTTTGCCCACATACGCACACACACACACACACAGACAAACATCTCGCTCAAAATGGTTGGAAACGTTTCTAGGGATCCTGAAACGTGGAGATCAAGTGAAATTTCCAAATTCAATTTTCCGACCCATAACAATAACTTCCCTGAGATCCGGAATGTAAAAATATTCTCCGGCGGCCGGGCGCGAACCTAGGACATTTAGAGTAGTAGGCAGATACTCTACCACTACGCCGAAGCCTTGACTTGACTTGAAAATTGTTCATTAACATTTGTCATATATACATACTATATACAGTATTAATATCTTAAGTGCTACGTTCTAGATCACCAGCCGTTGGCTTTATATCTAATTTGAAAGAAGTGTAACCTAATTTTTCATTATTACAGATATTTGTGATTATTTACATGATGACTCGATATAAGGAAAAATGACTTCTAAAAAACCTTATAAGTAATGGGTGCAGGAGGGGCGGGAGAGAAAAGGATATATGGAAAGGTGGGACAAAACAGGTGGTCAGCGGGACCAATTGGATTTTATGTCAATATTGATGTTTTGGAGCTGGGAATTAGGATGGGATTGTAGCTTAAATTTAAATGTCTCATTTATTCTATCGATAAATTCGCCTATGGTTGTCATGCCGAGCGTTTCGTATATTTCCACAATAGTCGTTCTTCTTTTAAAATTTCCTATTATTCGTAGGAATTTATTTTGAATCACTTGAAGATGATTCAAGTGCATTTTCGCTGCATTGTGCCAGGCAGGACAACCATAGGTGATAATGGGCCTAATTAACCCTTTGTAGAGAGTAAGTTTGAGGGATTGACTGAGCGCGGGTGATTTTAGCAAATTATATAATCTTACTAGGATAACTTTAGTCTTGACCTTGATTTCAGATATATGCTTTTTCCACAGGAGTTTGGAATCGATGTGTAAGCCTAAATACTTTACAGAGTCGGTTGGTGTGATCTTATCGCTACGAATAGTTAAGGTCGGCTTGGCCTTGGAGCTAGTAAATAAGATTGCTTCTGTTTTAGCAGCATTCACTTGAATTTTCCATTTCGTTAATTCACTGATTGTGAGAGAAGCAGCATTTTCTATTCTTCTAATAGCTTTGTTTATCGATTTGCTAGCTGAGTACAAGGCAATGTCATCAGCATAGCCTGCAATGGATACATTTCTCGGAATTCTACTAAAAACAGAAGCAATGTACAAGTTGAATAAAACAGGCGAGAGAATAGACCCTTGTGGGACTCCCGCGACAATTTCTATTTTATTCGAAAGCGAAGTTTCGACTCGAACTCGGATATATCTATTTGAGAGATATGATAGTAAGATTTTACACAGATATTTAGGGACATTTAATCCTTCGAGTTTGTATATAAGGCCTGTGGGCCAAACAGAATCAAAGGCCTTCTCGCTGTCCAGGAGAAGAAGAACGGTATCTTCTTTCCGGTCTTTCGCGGATTTTATATCATTCGTAATTCTAACCAGCTGGTGGCAGGTCGAGTGTTCTGATCGAAAACCAAATTGATTGATAGGCATTAGTTGTAACTCTTCTATGGGTTTTTTGAGACGAGCTAAAATTATTCGCTCAAAGAGTTTAGCCAATACCGGTAGGAGGCTGATAGGCCTATAGCTCACCGGATGCGAAGGGGGCTTACCGGGCTTTAGAATCGGAATGACCACCGCTCCTTTCCAGAGTTCCGGGAAATATTGTCTGAGGAGGCATGCATTATATATTTTTGTTAGAAGGCTTATTGCTTTGCTCGGGAGGTTTTTTAGTGCTATGTTGGGAATGTTATCCACACCCGGGGCTGATTTGTTTTTTAGTGTTTTGATGGCGGAAATGATTTCACGGGGATTTGTGAGGACTTTAATGGGAGTTTCGATAGCGGCTTTGAGGATAGTTTTTTTCACATGACCTGTGTCTTGCTGTTCAAAAGATTTGTTTCCTCGAGAGGCCGATAGTTCATGGATATTTGCGTAGTGTTTATAAAGTGTATTAGCCCTATCATGGTCTTCTGTGTGGAGTGTGTTGTTTGACTTTAGTGTGGGGATTTTACTTGTACCGGTGTTATTAAAATATTTTGCTACACGCCAAATAGAGTGATCTTTTAAGTTTATGTTTCTAAGTTTGTTGTCCCAGGATGATTGTTTCCATTCGGTTAATTTAAGTCTGATTTCTCTTATCAGCTGATTGAGTTCGGATTTAAGGTAGCGATTTCGCGTTTTTTGCCATCTTGACCCAATATATTTTTTTAAATTTTATTAAGGAGGCTATTTCGGGTGGGAGAGGCGTATGGGTGTATTTTGATGAGCGGGTGGGAGTGGAGGAGTCCAGGGCTGTTTGAATAATTTGGGTGAAACCTGTTATGTGTTTATCTATTGCTTCAGTGTCGTTACAAGTCGGGTTTGGTGTCGAAATCTCATCATTTAGGATGCCTTTGAACTTTTTCCAGTCGGTTTTCGCATAGTTTAATATTTTAAATGATTCTGGTGAGGTTGGTTTTCCAAGGAGGGAGAAAAACAGGGCTAGGTGATCTGAGGGGGATTCGGAAAGTGTGGTGAAATTATTAATGATAGAGATGTTGTTTGTTAATAAAAGGTCAATAGTGCTAGGAGTGTTAGAATTATGAGGGTAGTGTGTAGGAACGTCTGGAAAGAGCAGATTAATTTTTTGTTCTGTCAAAAAATTTGAGAGAATCTTACCTGATTCGTTCGGCCTTGCAGAGGTCCAAGCGGCCTCCTTCGCATTAAAGTCTCCAACAATAATTGTTGGAGTACTATCGGAGAGTAGGCGCCTCAATAGATTTGTATCTAGTGAGACATCCGGTGGATTATAAATCGAGTAGATCCTCGTTATTCGGTTGTCCACTTGGACCTCTACTCCCACGTATTCGGTGAGCGATAGGAGATCATGCGGAAGAGTTTTATGCCGTAAGCTCTTGTGGATCGCTACCGCAACATCACCACCTGCTTTGGCCGTTCCGTCTTCCCTGATCAGCGAGAAGTCTGGAAAGTTAATTTTCTTCGTTGTGCTGTTCAGTTTAGTCTCTGAAATCAGACAAATTTTAACGTTGTTATTATGGACGATGTGTAATAATTCGTCCAGATTGGGCTTGAGCGCAAAATATGAATTGCTAATATATTGGTTTGTTTGCGGGGGAATCGTAGGTGTTTCTGATGAGGGTGAGAAAAAGTGAGCATAGGATGCGATGATTGTGATCCTATCAATTGGTGTAACAGCTATCTGGAATTTAGAACTCATGTCTTTAAGCTCTGAGAGGATTTCGGGAATTCTGAGGGTTTTTAGCTCGTCCAGGACTTGCTTCGCTGTGTTAATATAGTTATTAGTGTTACTTAAATATGATTCAGGAACATGTGTCTCCATTGGGATGCTCCTATGTTCAGCAGTGGGTGCGGCAACGTTCCTTCTCGAGGTTACCACCGATGGGAAGAACGAAGCGTAAGTGGGCCTAGACAGGTTGGCGGTAGAAGTCGGAGTTGGCTCCAGGACTACAGGAGACTGGAGGAAGTGGATGTTCCTTTCTAGATTCTGCATCGTGGCTGAGTGAGGTGTAGCGGGCAAATAGATTGGTTCAAGGCTGGGTCTGGCGGGCTGAGCTCGTTTTTGTTGAGTGTTCAAGTATTTTTGGCGCATGGAACACTCTCTATAGCTGGCTGTGTGGGCAAGTCCGCAGTTTGCACACTTCAGGGTTTTGGAAGTGCAGGCTTTTACGTCATGGTGTGACGCATCTCAGGTTCAGGTTGCAATGTTGGCTTGCATGGCACCTGAAACATTGGGTAGGTTGCTAGGATTTAACGTATTTTTCTACCTTATATGTATGCTAGAAAATCATTTTGATTTCAGCGAAGCGGCTCAAGGTTGTTTCCGGGCCAACCGTGATAGCGAAGATCGGTAGTGGCCTGTTTTCTTTGGTGCCACCGTCTTTGTTTACTTTCACGAACCGGCGAACGGAAAGTACGTTGATGCCGTGTTTTGATAACTCGACTTGAATTTCGTCTTCTGAAAAACTGCTTGGAAGCCCTTTCAAAATATATTTTTACCTCCATGTGGTGCATCCTGGGTTCCGCTAAAAAAGTCTGAAACTTTGATTTTGGCCACGAAACGCTTTTCATGATATTTTCTGCATGAAAAAATGAGATGAAATTGAATATACGTAGGGGTCTGAGAACAACTCATCGAAATGAATGATGTTCATCGGGGTGGAGAATGTGGTTGCCATTAAAAAAAAAGCGCTTTATGCTTGCAGCTTGCAAGCGCGAACTTAAGAGCTCGAAATAATGAGCAAACCGGATGTCCCCCTCAGAACTCTACAGTTTTTGTTTGACACATTTTTTTGTTACATGGCCCTGTTGAAAGATATTTAGGTGCAATTTTTCAAATGGGACATCCTGTATATCTTTGTTAGTAGGCTTATTGCTCTAATCAGGCGGTTTTTTAGCGCTATGTTGGGAATATTATCCACACCCGGGGCTGATTTATGTTGTAGTATTTTCATGACGGAGATCATTTCACCGGGATTTGTGAGGAATTTAATGGGAGTTTCAATTGGCGCTTTGATAATAGTTTTTTTTTACTTGAGCTGTGACTTGCTGGTCAAAAGATTTGTTTCCTCGAGAGGCCGATAATTCCTGTATATTCGCGTAGTGTATACAAAGTGTATTTGCTTTGTCATGGTCTTCTGTGTGGATCCTATTGTTGGACATGAGTGTGGGGATTTCAATTTTGCTGGTGTTATTAAAATATTTTGCTACACGCCATATTGAGTGATCCTTTGGGTTGATGTTTTTGAGTTTGTTGTCCCAAGTTGCTTCCCAGCCAACAATGTACCGGTAATTTGTCCGAAATTTGTCGTTAAATTGTCCGATTTTTTCCCGATATTTTGTCGGTAAACAGACGACAAAATTTAGGGATAACAATTGATCATCAATCTGCCAATTGTCACAAAGGTATGCCTGGAAATTGTCTGAAAAATTCAGTAGTAAATTTGAGTTAAAGGTTTGCCGTTAATTTTTTCGGTATAAATTTTATCGAAAAGTTTCCGATCAATTTTACCGAAAATTTTCGGATAAATTTTACCGAAAATTTTCGAATAAATTTTGCGAAAAATTTTCTGGTAAATTCTCCTGGTGATGTTTTCTCACCAAATTCCGTCCAACTGGAGCCAAAGAGGATTGATCTAAGTAGAGGCTCAGTTCTATAGGTCCTATAGGACGGGATGACGTCAGCAGAGCGGTTAGTTCCACCCCATTGCTTGGCGTCGCTAGTCGCAATTGCTAGCCCTGCTCGGCTGCCCGAGGTTCCACTGTCAACGAAAGAGGTCGTTGTTTACAGGTATGAACAGGGTTTCGTGTATTTTTAATTAGTGTGTAATCTTAAGTAACGGGGGAAATAAATGACAATTTGGTATGGAGGCCCGCCGCGAAATTCCTCCGCCGTTCTATTTTTTGAATATGCAGATTAAGGGATAAAGTGGGGAATTCCAGTCCCCATCCAACACTCCTGGCTAAATTCCCAGGCCCGGCGGATCCGGAAATTGCCAGGGGCTCAATCACCCTCACCACCCCCCTTTCGCCGGGCCTGTAAATTCCTTAATCTGTGTTGAGAGAAGCTTCAAATATTTTTTGTGTGCTTGAGCCCATTGCGGACCAATGTCACAGCAGTCAGTTGGAGGTGCGAGTTACTTCGTCACGTACAAGGATGATGCTTCCGGGTTCAGACAAGTGTTTTTTATGAAGCACAAGTCAGATGTGTTTGAAACTTTCAAGATCGTCGAGAGAGCTGTGTCAAACAAGTTTGGGTATCACATGAAGGTTCTACGCACTGACAACGGACGAGAATACTGCAATGAACAGATGAGGAGTCATATGCAGTCTCTCGGAATCAACCACGAGACCACAACTCCTTACACACCCGAACAAAATGGAAAAGCTGAGCGGGACAACAGGACGATTGTGGAGTGTGGACGGACAATGCTGCAGAACCAGAGTCTCGAGACTGCACTTTGGGCGGAAGCTGTAAATACTGCAGTGTATTTGCTTAATCGAACTTCGATGACTGAAGTAGATGGTGTGAAAACGCCATACGAGGTCTGGACTGGGAGCAAACCAGATCTGGGACATATCCGAGTGTTCGGTGATGAATGCTATGAATACGTGCCCAAGCAGTTCACGCGGAAGTTCGATGCGAGAGCAAAGAAGGTGATTCTTGTAGGATATGATGGAGATTCTACGAATTACCGGTTGTATCATTCTGATACGAGAAAAGTCACAGTCTCCAGGAATGTTGTCTTTCAACAGTGGGTTGGCAAGGAAAGTCATCCAGGTGAAGATAGCGACGAGAAAGACTGGCCGCAGGCAGAGCACGAGCAGAAACCAAATGAGTCAGGAGTGGCTGACCGACAGGAGGCTGACGAGGTGGTGCAGGATGGTGTTGAGGATCAGCAAACTGTCGACAGGTTTAACCGAGGCGAACCAGAGGTTGAAAACGCTGAGGTGGTTCCAACAGCCGGTGGTGCAACTCCTACAGCTGCAGTCGAAGTGAGTGTCAAAGCTCAGCGAAATCCAGGGATCTCTTAAGCCTATCAACGAGGGTCGTGTGTTGAGAGATCGGTCTAAGATTCAGAAACCAAGGTGGTTGGTTGATGAAATAGATTTCGCAGAGTACACTGCTCCAAAAACGTATCATGAAGCAGTGAGTGGACCTGATGCTGACTAGTGGAAGTGAGCCATTGAAGAGGAGCTGAGGGCACATGAGAAAAATGGCACTTGGGAAGTAGTGGTAGGTAACCACAGGAAGAAAGCCATTGATTCTAAGTGGGTTTTCAAGGTGACTCAAAAACCAGATGGAAGTGTGAGTCGTTATAAGGCGAGGTTGTGCGCCACAGGCTTTCTCCAAGAAAAAGGCGTGGACTTCGAGGAGACGTTCTCACCAGTGGTCAGGTATGACTCTGTGGCTAGCCAAAGTGACTCTCGATGACCTGGAATTGGTCCAATTTGATGTCTGTACTGCATTCCTGTATGGAGACCTCCAGGAGGAGATTCATATGAACGTGCCAGTGGGTCTCGACATCGACACAGATGACAGAGAAGTTGTCTGTCGACTGAAAAAGTCGCTGTATGGATTGAAGCAAGCACCGAGGTGCTGGAATCGCAAATTTTGTGATTTTCTGCAGAGATTCGAGTTTGTACAGGCCGCAGCGGATGCGTGTATCTTCTACAGTACAGTCAACGAGAAGTGTCCAATGTATCTTGCATTGTTTGTGGATGGACTCTTAGCATGTAAATCAAAGGCTTTGTTAAATACGGTAATTGAGAGAATGAGGGATGAATTCGAAATCACTACCGGAGATTCTAGTCATTTTCCCGGAGTGCAAATTGTTCGTAATCGTCATGAGAATACTATGTTCGTACATCAGGGCGCATATACGCGAAAAATTCTTGACCGTTTTAACATGAATGAGGCAAAACCAGTGTCGATTCCTGCATATCCGAATGTTAGCTTGAAGCCTGTAGAGTCTGGTAATGAGAAGTCCGGTAATGTTCCGTATCGTAAGACAGTTGGATCGTTGATGTTCTTAGCTATCGTGTCGAGACCGGATATCGCGTTTGCGGTTAACACTGTAAGCAAGTTTTTGAACAATCATGACGAAATTCACTGGCGAGCAGTAAAACGGATCTTTGCGTTTCTCGTCGGTACCAAAGATGTCGGAATAGTCTACCAAAGAGGTGTGAGCAATTCAGAGTGGTTAGGGTACTCGGATCCAGACTACGCAGGTGATATCGAGACTAGACGTTCGACCACAGGGTATGTTTTCAGTTTGGCCGGTGGTCCAGTAACTTGGGCCTCCCAGAGACAGAAGTTGGTAGTCTTCAGTACCACTAAGGCTGAGTATGTTGCTGCATCAGCAGCTGCAAAAGAGATTGTGTGGCTGAGAAGGCTGTTGAAGGAAATTGGTCATTCCTGTGATACGCCAACTTTCTTGTATGTAGATAATCAAAGTACAATACGTCTGGCGAAAAATCGGGAATTTCACAAGAGAACCAAACATATAGATGTTCGCGTTCACCAACTACGTGAGATAACTGAATCGGGAGTTTTACATGTGGCTTATACTCCTTCTGAGACACAATGGGTAGATATTTTTACGAAAGCATTGCCATGGGATCGTTTCATGTCATTGAGTGAGAGCATGGGACTGTCTGAGTATGAGAGTGTTAAACATATTTAAGCGGCGGAAGTGTTGAGAGAAGCTTGAAATATTTTTTGTGTGCGCATGCGTGAGCGAAGTGTTGACATCCGTGCCGCCCCTCCCCCACTCTTGTCTTCTTTCCGTTCAGTGTAAACCAACCACTCTTGTAATGAACATCGTATACTATTAAATTAACTTTTCTTTTCGAGCTAAACTGTTAACCACTTTATGTTAATAAGAACTAATCTCCAGGGAAACTCCGATTACCTCAACAATCTGCATATTAAAAAAATAGAACGAGGGATGCATGTGAGGGGCACCGTCATACCAAATGGGAATTTTTATGTTTCCCCCACCAGGTTTAAATCCATATCTCGCGTTGTAATAGAGATTAAGGAATGAAGCAAGGAATGTTCGATGGGAAATTGAATTCCCCAATTAACACGCCATTTTCATCCCTTAATATGCATACTAAAAAAATAGAACCGCCGTGGACTGTGGTGGCGTCGCATACCAAATGGGCATTTTTATGTCTTCCCCGCTAGTCAGAAATCCATATCTCGCGTTGTAATAGAGATCAAGGAATGAAGCAAGGAATATTCCATGGGGAATTAAATTCCCCACTAAACAACCCTCTTTCATCCCTCAATCTGTATACTAGAAAAATAGAACCGCGGTGGTATGTCGCAGCGCGCCCCAGTACCAAATGAGAATTTTTATGTTTGCCAGTTTCCCCCACTAGTTAAAAAACCAGATCTCGCGTTGTAAGATTTTGGACGGGATTCGTACGGGCATTCTTTGTCAAACCGGCCACTCATTTTTTCGACCATCAGCGATTTCCTTCAAAAAATTTTCCCAGGTTCTGGGCATGGAAAAAACCATCCCTGATTTTTTTTAGAATTTTGGTTTTTCTATGCGTCACAAAAAAAAGTTGAAGACAAAAAAGTACATCCTTTTGCTGGGCATTAACATAAAAATAATGTCACATATGGGAAACCAACGATAACAAAAAGTAAAATATTTTTTTTCAACCTTTCGGACGCTCTCGATTTTTAAAATTTTTTTTTGTTTTGTGTTCAGGTTTCAAGAGGTCACACAAAAATTTTCATCGTGGGACCTCGAAATTTGAATGTAATATGTTATTTTTTCCCCTATCGAATCTAATTAAATTGAATATTTCAACATTTTCACCTTAATCTAAGCACAGAAGTCAATTCTTACTAATAACCGTTTTTGTAGAGCGTAATGAGCACTACAAAAAATATTGGATAACATTGTCCCGTATCTAGCTTCAAATCGGAGATATGCATTGAAAATCCTTCTTCAAATTGAGTTATTCATCGCTTCAATCAGAATCATGCGTGAATCGAGTATGATAGAAGTTTTTAAAGTAAAAACCTTTCTTGGAGGATGGAATACGATGAAAAAGTGGTGTGTACGCAAGTTTTTACATTTTATTCCATGCCTTGCAATTACCTGAATATCTATGTCAGACATTTCCCCATTCGTTTAATATCAAAAGACTAACATTGTCATAACTTGCAATTTTTGAATAACGCTCTGGAAAATTCATCGCTCCATAGAAACGCAGTAGATTGCGCCTTTCAGTATGCGTAGAGTTCAGCATACATACATACAGTGTTCAGCTAACAGTGTATACTCAATCTAATAATTCCAGTTTATACTCTTAGAAAATTACTATGGTGTTCCGCGACAGATGTTGTAATCCCCTAAAATTGAAGGATCATTTTATAAAAAAGGCACTACGCTTAGCCTCCAAGGCTTTCACCACCCAAATTCCCAGTTTGAAGGGAAAGAAAATTTGTACATCTTGTCGACAGACATTGAGTGGAATGCCGACCAGACTCTTGAGACAAATTGTGGTGGAAGACTTCGATGAAGCAAATATTCAGGAGAATGGGAATTCCACAGGTGTCTCTGCAGGTGAATAAAAATGTGCAATATGCCTCAATACACTGTTAGCAATTTTCTGAATATTCGAGCATAACTTCGTTAAAATTTTCAAGATTTCAAAACTTAATTCAATTAAATGCAATACGTTACTTTTTCCCCTATCGAATCTAATTAAATTGAATATTTCAACATTTTCACCTTACTCTAAGCACATAAGCCAATTCTTAGTAATAACCGTTTTTGTAGAGCGTGCTCATTAACACTATAAAAAATACTCAATAACATTTGCCCGTATCTAGCTTCAAATCGGAGATATGCATTGAAAATCCTTCTTCAAATTGGATTATTTAACACTTTTATCGTAATATTCCGTAAATTGAGTATGATAGCGATATTTAGAACAAAAATTCGTTCCTCGTACAGAGCATTTGGATGGTTATGTGAGTACATGATCAACAGCTGCCAACTCCCTATGGTAGCTTTATTTTAGATGTCAACTGAAAAAGTAACTCAATTTTTTAAATCTGTCTTAAACGATCATTAACGAAATCGTTTTTTAATCATTAATTACTTAGTTTTCGTTTCCTAGATTGACGTGTTGACTTCTTAGGAAAAAAATCACATTTTAAAGAAGAAGAAAATCGCCTCAAACACACTCGATTCTCTTCATCCAACGCAATGTGTCCCGGGTTGTCCTGCCAAAATACACTGCTCTGAATTGGAAGGCTCTGCACAATACAACCGGTGGAATTCTCTCAAATTACAGTACAGAAAACGCTTTTGTGGATGTAGTCTGGACCCATCAGGTTGCTTCACAGAGACGAAGTCTTTAGTACCGCCCAACAACTTGCTAGCCGAGTCGTGCATATAAAAAGCCCTGATACTCTCAATTGTTTCCTCATTCATTTTTTTCCCTACACGTGGCCCTGGAATTGTTAGGATCCCGTCTTGGTCCACCATCTTCTTTACTTGTTTTACCATCCATCGAGTAGCACCGAAAAACTCACTGGTCCTTCTGACACTCCAGGACTTTGGAACTACGGAGTGAATCAACTGCTTTTGTGATCTAGTGGTGCCAGCTTGTGAAAATCTTTCTCGCAATTGATTGAGCATTTCCTCACCAGCTTGATGAAAGTTGATGTACTCCTTAGGATCGGTCTCATCATTGGGAATTCGGGGCTCCTGAGGTGGAGTTGGGTGATAGCTTTCATCACTTGTATTAATAGTTAGACTGAAAGAACCTGAACCAGTGATTGTCGTTGATTGAGATCCGATTGAATATGGTTGGCTGATATTGAGTTTCTGAGACCCGATACTCCAAATGAAAAATATTTAAGTTTTTCGATGGGAGAATCATTCATTGAAACCTCATTAATAATTTCATTAGTTGGGGATTGATCAGCACCAGTTCCATCGTTGGATTCACTTTCCGGTAGATCATGCTTTTTTGAAGCCTCCTCAAAAAGTCCATCAATAGGGAGTTGATCAACACCAGCTCCGTCGCGCGACCCTCCTAGAGATATTGAACAAAATATAATGTTAATCTATGGGTAAGAAATTTCGAACACTTCGATATACACTGTTAGAAACCTACAACTGAAATTTCAGGACCAAATTCGCGAAATTTCGAACAATTACCCTTTCACAGAAAATTTTCTGCTAGTTTTCAATTAAAATTCAATTTACATTGATTGTCAATAAAATTCCAATGTTGAAGTCGGTATGACAATGAAAAGCATTGAGTATTTTGATATCATTTTCCTTGAATTCATCACTCATGAAAAATTCAATTGAAAACTCAGGTGACACTTTTTTTCAATTTTTAATTCACTGAAAAGTCAATAGAAAATCAATAGAAAATAAGGCTTAATTTTGACATCAAGCTCCGAAATTAGTGATGTCATTGGATTTTTAGTGATAACTGATTGTTCTGATTTTCCAGCTCAAAATGAGATTCAACGCCTGATTCGACCTTAAATTGAATTAAGTTTTGAAATCTTGAAAATTTTAACGAAGTTATGCTCGTATATTCAGAAAATTGCTAACAGTGTATTGAGGCATATTGCACATTTTTACTCACCTGCAGATACACCTGTGGAATCCACATTCTCCTGAATATTTGCTTCATCGAAGTCTTCCACCACAATTTGTCTCAAGAGTCAGGTCGGCATTCCACTCAATGTCTGTCGACAAGATGTACAAATTTTGTTTCCCTTCAAAGTGGGAATTTGGGAGGTGAAAGCCTTGGAGGCTAGGCGTAGTGCCTTTTTTATAAAATGATCCTTCAATTTCAGGGGATTACAACATCTGTCGCGGAACATCATAGTAATTTTCTAAGAATATAAACTGGAATTATTAGATTGGGTATACACTGTTAGCTGAACACTTCCAACTTAATATCGCAATTGATTCCGATAAGTTCGAGGTTATGGTGCCTCTACGCATACTGAAAGACGTAATCTACTGCGTTTCTATGAAGCGATGAATTTTCCAGCGCGTTATTCAAAAATTGCAAGTTATGAAAATGTTAGTCTTTTGATATTAAACGAATAGGGAAATGTCTGACATAGATATTCAGGTAATTGCAAGGCATGGAATAAAATGTAAAAACTTATGTACAAACCACTTTTTCATCGTATTCCATCCTCCGAGAAAGGTGTTTACTTTAAAAACTTCTATCATACTCGATTCACGCAAGATTCTGATTGAAGTGATGAATAACTCAATGTGAAGAAGGATTTTCAATGCATATCTCCGATTTGGAGCTAGATACGGGAAAATGTTGAAATATTCAATTTAATTAGATTCGATAGGGGGAAAAATAACGTATTGCATTCAAATTTCGAGATCCCACGATGAAAATTTTTGTGTGACCTCTTGAAACGTCAACATAAAACATATAAAAAAATTAAAAAAATCGAGAGCGTCCGAAAGGTTGAAAAAAAATGTTTTAGTTTTTGTTATCGCTAAAATGGGGTTGGCACTGGTTTCCCGTATGTGACATTATTTTTATGTTGATGCTCAGAAAAAGGATATACTTTTCTGTCTTGAACTTTTTTTTGTGACGCATAGAACCGGAGTTATTCGTTGTTTTAGTAAAAAAAACAAAATTCCCCTATACAAAGTAGAGAGAGGAGTACTAAAATTCTAAAAAAATTAGGGATGGTTTTTTCCATGCCCAGAACCTGGGAAAAAATTTTGAAGGAAATCGCTGATGGTCGAAAAAATGAGTGGCCGGTTTGACAAAGAATGCCCCATATGCTGTTATTGGCTTCCCCGTTTATCGGAAAATTATTGTAATGACCCCCAAAGCGATTTTTTCCCCATTGCTTCGTAACTAGTGTTTTAAGCATACTGAAATGCTTCCCGTCGAATTCTGAAGTTTTCGTGTATGTGTATATGTTTGTATGTGAATTTTTGCCCAACGATTTCTCACAAACGACTTGACCGGTCTAAATTATCGTCGGTCGGAATCAGAGCGTCTTCGTGAAACTTAGAAGCTTAAAACTGATTAGTTTTTGGTTGAAATTGGTCGAGCAGGTTTTTAGTTATTACCAACTGAATTGTTCATAACGGTCTATCGCGACGACCGTCGGAGATAGCAGAATAAGTATAATGATAAAATTTCTTCCCCACGTCGAAATTCACATTTTATGTTTAATGACTTTTTTCCATAATTTATATAATGATGGAGGTAGGGTTATTTGAACTCATTCATGTAATAAATAAACGAATGAAGTCATCGTCGTCATTAACGTTGCGATGAAAGTATTTTCATGCAGAATAGAGGGTCAAATATTTTGGATAAAAATTGGAGGAATATATACATCATTATTAACAGTCGAATTCTTTACAACTCTCTATTGTAAAAACGCTGGGAGATACCGCTGAAAGTAAGCAGAAAGTGTTCAATGAAACTGGTTCTGTAAATGGAAATGCACATTTAATTCGTTACGATTTTTTTCCGTAATTGTGATAATTAAGATGGTATGACGGGTTATTCATTCTCAAATCTGCAAGTTTTCCTTGTGACCGTAATAGAGATTCTACTGATTAACGCCCACTAGTTAACAATTCCACTTGTTGATAACGTCGTAGCGCCGGAGTCATTCGAAATACAGGAGCTATGTGAAGTTGGGGTCGAAATTCGCAGAAAATATTTTTTTTTTATTGTCTGGATTGTACTTGTTTAGTACCTGAATGTACCGCATTCACTTTTTTTTGTACCCCCTATTTGTAACTGTGAAGCAGGGGTGCAAAATCGTGCAGCGTCGAAGTTGCGCATAAAGAAAAAAAAACATGGTGTTCAGTTCTATTTCGTTAGTACTGTTATGTACCACTTTTCGTTTTTTTTTCAATTCAACCCCTACTATACTTACCCCCCTTGAAAAAATGCAACGGAAAAAAAAACAAAAAAAATATCACGGATTGGTTCCAAATCGTTAGTACTTTTATGTACCATGCTCGCATGATTACTTTTTTCTTTTTTTCATATCAACTACCCCTCCACTCCACCCCCCCCCCCCACTCCCGGGAGAAATGTACCGCAAAAAAAATGCATCGTTCTATTCCAAGTCGTTAGTACTTTTACGTACTATGCTCGTTTGATTCTTTTTTTTATTTTTTATTAATAATATCCCCTCAACTTGATCCCCTCCCCCCTCCCAAAGAATTGTACTACCAAAAAAAGGAAATGGTCCTCTCCCAAATCGTTAGTACTTTTATGTACCATGCTCGCTTGATTACTTTTCTCATTTTTTCTTATCAACAACCCCTCTACTTCACCCCGCCCCTCCCGGGAGAAATGTACCGCAAAAAAAATGCATGCTTCTATTCCAAGTCGTTAGTACTTTTATGTACCATGCTCGTTTGATTCTTTTGTAAATTTTTTATTAATAAGATGCCCTCAACTTGATCCCCTCCCCCCTCGCGGAGAATTGTACGAGCAAAAACATGACATGGTTCTATAGCAAATCGTTAGTACTTTGTCGTACAATCCTCGTGTCATGATTTTTGCTCCATTTTCTATCATTAACAACCGCTGCATTTCATCCCCCCCCCCCCCCTGAGAATTGTACCCGAAAAAAAATTATAAGATGCTGATCCAAATCGTTACTACTTTTACGTACCATGCGCGTTCGTCTATTTTTTTCATTTTTTATTAATAAGAACTCCCCAACTTGACCCCGCCCCCCTCGCGGAGAATTGTACGAGCAAAAACATTACATGGTTCTATCGCAAATCGTTAGTACTTTGTCGTACAATTCTCGTTTCATGATTGTTGCCCCATTTTCTATCATTAACAACGCCTGTACTTCGACCGTCTCCGATGTATTAAACAGTTTTTATTGCAAATGGATGTGCATTTTGATTATCAAATCGTATTACACGGAGCCTTGGACGTACAAGGCTCCTTGTTAGAGCAAATACGGATCCGGCAACGCCGCACTCAGAGATATAGGGCTGTGTGGCCCTCACCATGCGACCTATTACGTTCGGTGGAGGGGCGCGGCCTCTTAAGGGTTCAATTTTTTTTCGAAAATCCAATTTAATTCAAATTCAAATTCCAATGCGAACATTTATATCCATTTTTTAATTCAATTTTAAAAAAATCAATATCAAACTCAAATTCAACTATTACCGAAATTGAAAATCAAAATATTTCAAACTTCACTTTAAACTCCAAATAATTTCGATAAGAAAAAAGTTAATTTGAAAAGTTGGCGCAAGCGGCCGGGGTGGCGCTAGTATTGTACTAAATTTGATTTAAATTTTCTCCTTGTGAACCTTCCAAAATTTATTTGACAGTAAAATGAGTGTAATTCCTCTTATCCAAACTGAACATACTTGCAGCGAACTGAGATTCAATAGACATTTACGACTTAGATTGCTATTTGTCGCAAAAACTATATTTATGACTTGGGGGGGGGAGGTGAAGTGGAGGGGTTGTTGATACGAAATAAAATAAGAAAAAATCAAGCGAACACGGTACATAGAAGTGCTAACGATTTGGGAGAGAGCCATTTCCATTGTTTGGTAGTACAATCCTTTGGGAGGCGGGAGGGGATCAAGTTGGGGGGATCTTATTAATAAAAAAAAAGAATCAAACGAGCATAGTACGTAAAAGTGATATCGACTTGGAATAGAACCATGCATTTTTTTTTGCGGTACATTTGTCCCGGGAGGGGGGGGGGTGAAGTAGAGGGGTTGTTGATAAGAAAAAATGAAGAAAGTAATTAAGCGAGCATGGTACATAAAAGTACTAACGATTTGGGAGAGGGCCATTTCCTTTTTTTGGTAGTATAATTGTTTGGGAGGGGGGAGGGGATCAAGTTGGGGGGATCTTATCAATAAAAAATAAAAAAAAGAATCAAACAAGCATGGCATATGAAAGTACTAACGATTTCGGAGAGGACCATTTCCTTTTTTTGGTAGTACAATTCTTTGGGAGGGGGGAGGGGATCAAGTTGAGGGGATGTTATCAATAAAAAATAAAAAAAAAGAATCAAACAAGCATGGCACATGAAAGTACCAACGATTTGGGAGAGGACCATTTCCTTTTTTTGGTAGTACAATTCTTCGGGAGGGGGGGGGGATCAAGTTGAGGGGATATTATTAATAAAAAATAGAAAAAAAGAATCAAACGAGCATAGTACGTAAAAGTACTAACGACTTGGAATAGAACCATCCATTTTTTTTGCGGTACATTTGTCCCGGGGGGGGGGGGTGAAGTCGAGGGGTTGTTGATAAGAAAAAATGAGGAAAGTAATCAAGCGAGCATGGTACATAAAAGTACTAACGATTTGGGAGAGGACCATTTCCTTTTTTTGGTAGTACAATTCTTTGGGAGGGGGGAGGGGATCAAGTTGAGGGGATATTATTAATAAAAAATAAAAAAAAGAATCAAACGAGCATAGTACGTAAAAGTACTAACGACTTGGAATAGAACGATGCATTTTTTTTGCGGTACATTTCTCCCGGGAGTGGCGGGGGGGGGGGGGGGGGGGTGGAGGGGTAGTTGATATGAAAAAAAGAAAAAAGTAATCATGCGAGCATGGTACATAAAAGTACTAACGATTTGGAACCAATCCATGATATTTTTTTTGTTTTTTTTTCCGTTGCATTTTTTCAAGGGGGGTAAGTATAGTAGGGGTTGAATTGAAAAAAAAACGAAAAGTGGTACATAACAGTACTAACGAAATAGAACTGAACACCATGTTTTTTTTTCTTTATGCGCAACTTCGACGCTGCACGATTTTGCACCCCTGCTTCACAGTTACAAATAGGGGGTACAAAAAAAAGTGAATGCGGTACATTCAGGTACTAAACAAGTACAATCCAGACAATAAAAAAAAAAATTTTTTTGCGAATTTCGACCCCAACTTCACATAGCTAAATACAGGAACAATGTATACAACTAAAGTTGTTCCTTATACGAAAAAGCACATTTCATATGTTATGACATTTTTGCCGCTTCGTATGGTTTCGGAGATATCGCAAGTTGAAGTAGAATATACTTTCCGAGTGAATATGTGGACAATTCCTAGAAGCCTGTCAGAGGCGGCGAGGGTATTGAGTGGGTGCAGAATTACGGTAATTAGGTGGACAAATTTCAGTGTAGAATTTCTAAGAGTTGAAGAATAAACTGAATTTATCGCGTGCACGATCATTCGGGAAGTTATTGTAATGCACCCAAAATCGAATTTGTTGTATCATTACCTAACTAGGGTTTTAAGTATACCAAGATGCTCCCCGTCAAATTCTAAGTTGCTGTTTGTGTGTGTGTGTGTGTGTGGGGGGTTTTTTTTTAAAGAGAAAGAAGCCTACCGCCTTTCTCACGCTTCCTTAGTTCTCTTTCCTTCGTCTTTTTCATACTTTCCCTTCATTAAACAAACTTACAAAATTAACAAATGAAAATATAAAGTGCAAAGGACAATACCCCTTGTCACATACGATACAGTTCGCTTTGTCCCCAGACCACGACGGAACATCTGCTGAGCAATACTTCGTTGTGTAGGGGATGATAGCCGTGGCTTCTTCGGTAGTGAATCCTTTCCGGTCTTCCACGGCAGGAACATCTTCCGTTTACTCTGGATTTTTCCGTAGCTGCTCCTCGCGGCGCAAATCCGTCAGAACCTCCATTGCAAACACGCTGGTCGCGTTCCATGCTGCCTCTGATGACAGCATTACTTCCACAAGATTTCCAACGTTTATGGGTTTGCCTGCAGTAGTCTCCCATATACATCGTTACAAGTCGAAACGCAGACATGCAAAGAAAACATGGTCCGCATTTTCATGTATTCTCTGACACTTTGGGCAATCGGGGGAATCTTCATGTTTGAATTTGTGAAGATATTCCCACAAGCATCCGTGTCCTGAGAGCATCTGGGTTAGATAATAGTTAACTTGCCTATGTGTTTGGGCAAACCAAACATGCAGCTTCGGAATAAGTCGACGGGTCCACCGGCCTTTGTTCGAGACGTCCCACAGTAGCTGCCACTGCTCAATGCTGTGGATGTGTTCTTCCGTTCTCAGTTCCCCTTGGCTAAGGTTGGTTGATCTTCTGCCCGTATAAAGGCACCGATGCTCCTCTGCTAGCACTTCGAAAGGTAGCATCCCAGCAATGACACACACAGCGTCGTTTGATACTGTTCGTTATGCGCTAACCACTCTAAGGTCACTCAGCCTGTAGACTGGAACAATTTGCCGCCGATATGCTTGGCTTCGTAATGCATCGCTCCATATAGGAATACCATATGTTAATACCGCGACGTAACAACCGATGATAGCAGGAGCCTTCTCTTCTGTTTTGGCCCTCCAATGTTTGGCATAAGTCTTGCACGGGCAGTCTTCACTGCTCCTGCCTTATTGCCTGCATGTTGGGCTTGGTGTCTAAAACTAAGTCGGGCATCAATCAGAATTGCCAGGTACCGTATGTAGGGCTGGGAATTTATTTCATGCTCACCGACTTGCAGCGTAATTGTCTCCAATTTCTTTCAGCTCGTGATGAGTAGTGCCTCAGTTGTAAACCTCCGCAGTTCCGCAAGTTGTAAACCAATCGAGTCCATCCATTGTCGTATTTTGTTAAAAACATTCTCGAAAATGAGCTGGAGCGTGGGTAGGTGTTTTTTCACGATGATAATGGCCACATCATCCCCAAAAGCTACGAGCTTTGCCCCCGCCGGCAATGCCTGTTTGAGCAGTTCGTCATATACAATATTCCACAAAAGAGACCCCAACACCGATCCTTGGGGTACCCCCCCAGCCACCTCATATGTTTTAGGCCGTACCTCTGTGTCATATCTGAGTACTCTGTCGCTAAAGTAATTGTCTACCATCTTTTGCAAACATGCCGGTACTTGCAGCTTCGACAATGCCGCCAGGATGGAATCCCACCGCACCGAGTTGAAGGCATTCTTGATGCCCAGGGTAACAACCAAAAAATAATGTTTCGTAGCGCCTTTCCATCGCCTGCCATCGCTTGCTTTCTTAGCTGCTTTGACCACCAGGTCTATAGCATCCAACGTAGATCGTCGTCGTTTGAAGCCGTATTGAGTTCGGCCAATAGGGTTTCCACCACTGTCTCAATTCTCTGATGTATAATACGCTTCAAGATCTTGCCCGCCGTATCCAGCACACAGAGTGGACGATATGATGACGGTTCGTCCGGAGGCTTTTTCCCCTTAGAAAGTATCTGGTGCTTCCATCTGTTGGGGAAGATACCTTCCTGAATGCAAGCATTGTACATGTCGAGAAAAATTCCAGGTGCTGCATTAATGGCGGCCTTCAGCGTTATGTTTGGCACACCATCGAGACCAGGGGCCTTGTTGTTGCCCACTTTACTACAGGCCTGCAATAGTTCATCAGCTGTAATCGATGGAATTTCATCGTTGATATCATTCTTCACATACGTCCCAGTAATATTCGATTGTTGAGGAAATAAGACAGACACAATCCTCCCCAGGAGCTCAGGGCAGGTCGGTGATGGCATCGGTTGACTCTTAAGTCGCGCAATAACCACCGTGTACGGTCTGCCCCGAGGATCCTTATCCACTTCCTCCAAAAGCTCGTTCCAACTGTCTCGTGTGTGAAGCTTTATGGCCTAGGTGAGTTTACGCTTAGCGGCTTTACACTTCACTTCCAGGCTTTCAGGATTGGACTTCTTCCTTGTGCGTTGCCAAAATCTTCTCACTGCGAAACATTCCCTGCGGAGAGTTGCAATTTCATCGCTTCACCAATACATCGGTGGCCGTCGGTTTCCACTAAATTTCCTGGGCATAGTCGCGTCACAGGCGTCGGTGACTCTCCGCATGACTCCGTCTACTTTTTCTGTGGTATTGCTACCGTCTTTGGGGGCAGTCTTCAGTACTCTAAGAAAGGTTGTAATGTCGAATTTTTGTTACATTCCAGCCGACTCCGTTTGTCCTTTGCGATGTGGGCGCGGACCTCCGGCCAACAGACACCTCCCAGAGTACCGCTGTGTGATCACTGGCAGTATAGATCTCGGATACCTCCCATGCACAATTTCCTTCGAGGTTACTGCTGACGAAGGTGAGATCTACAATTGAGCTTGCTTGTCCTCTGCGAAATGTTGGTGCATTTCCATCGGTCAATAGGTCCACATCTCGAGTCGACATGGCTTCCAGTAAAACCCGTCCTCGTTGATTCGTCTCCTTGCTGCCCCAGTCGACTGCCCAGGAATTGAAATCTCCCGCGATTGCCACTGGGAAATGCTGTTTCGCATCCACCACGAGTCTATTTAACAATGCTGTGAATCCTTCATAACAAAGGCTTGGTGGTGCATAGCAGCTATAGAAATAGATACCATTCACCTTGGCCACAACACATCCATACTGTTCGACACCGTCGTATGCTTCAAACGGCAAACCGCCGCAGGAGCAAATGACGGCTTTAGTGCTTGTATCGGTCACCCAGTTTTGGGAATGTAGGTTCCTGTAAGGTTCGGAAATGACGGCAACATCAATCTTCAAGTCTCGAACCGTCTGCGTCAGCAGATCGTGTGCTGTTGCGCAGTGAGCAAGGTTCACCTGTAAGACTCTCACTATGGATGTGCACGGATCTTCTGGAGTGCACCCTTGTAGACTGGACATTTAATGCTACCAATTACATGGGCATGCTCTTTTGTGGGCTCCAGTTCTACGCATAGAACGCATTTCGGAGACGCTTTACAATCGGAGCTTCTGTGCCCTTTTTCGCCGCATTTATAACACAGGTCTGATCGGTCAATAGAGCTCTTGCAATGAACGGCAAGATGCTCGTACTGCCAACACTTGAAGCATTTTATGGGCTTTACCACTGTCACGATGCGAGCATATACTTATTCGTATTTTACTACCCTTACTCAGTATATTTCTTGCAGTAGCGGCAGGGAGTACCACCATGGCAGATTGTGTTCCTCTGTATGCCTTGCGAAGAGACTTGATGACACTTAACGATATATCACTATCTGTACCATCAGTTTTTCTCAGGGCATCAAGTATATCTTCTTTGGTAGTGACGTCATCGAGGTCTTTGATTTCGCGTTCCTGTTGAGGTCCCTTATTGAACACCGTAGCCTCGTTTTGGAGGGCTCCAACCAGTGCTTTCTCTAGCTCAACACCTTCGTCCTTCTTTCCTCTCGCAAGAATTAGGAGAACATCTCCGGAGGCTGTTTTACGGATTTTGTCCACGCATGAGCTAGCCGCGTAAACACCTTGGTCCTTCTTTATACGTCCTAATATTTCGGAGTACGTATCCTTCCCCGTCGGACGAGTAATTAGCGCATCAGGGCGGATTGCCGCTCTCTTCTTCGACCGGGGTTGATTCTGCGTAGCTCCTGGAAGGTTTTGGGACGGGTTCTGTTTTTTCTTCCGTCTCGGCTTTCTCCCAAACATTTTCATCGCCTTCTGTAATAGAATTCGAGGTGTGGTCCTTCGCCCTGTTTCTGTCTAACCGCGTCTCGTTTCTCACCAGCTTCTCCATATGAATGGACGGCGTTGCTGATGCCTCATCTTCGGTACTCTTGTGCTTTTTGCCCGCCGTGTCATCGGGCGGAGTTCTCTCCTTTCTGTTCTTTCGTCTTGTCGGCGTTTCATGGGATATTCCCGGTTTTTCCATGGCCTTGTGGCCGCTCCCTCGGTTCGCCTGCGACAATCTAGGACCCGGGGGGGGGGGGGGGAGTGAGCCATGCCGCTGCTGGCAACGGTGACTTCGATCCTCCGGTTTCCGTCATGGTTCTCATCCTCTTGGCAGATATTTGAATCTTCCTAGCTCGACTCCGGATCTATTCGTTGATGGTTCGCCGAGTTTTATGGGTGAGGAAGTTCACCAGCGTTGCCAGATCGTTTTCCTGCTGACCCTATGCTAATTTTCCACTACTTTGGAATCCCTTGCAGCATTTGGGACCAAGTGGGCCACCCGGGGACTATCAAGTGATGGTTGGCTCTTCCCACAATCCGAGGAGCCAGCGCCGGCCATCAGGGCTTTCACCTGATCGGAACCGACCATACGACAGTGTTATCATCACTATTCATACTTGCTTCATAGGCTGTTATAGGGAGCCCAGACTTGGCACCCTTCGTTCCGGGAGTTAGGTTTCTCCCATGTGTGTGTGTGTGTTTTTTTTCTACTCTTTCTCTATTCGTATTCACCCACGTAACCGCTGGTAGGCATTACTTCATGGGCAATACTACGGATCAGAGTACCCACCCATTGCGGCTGGGGCCGACTTCGCCATTTCAGCTCATCGTATTTCTAATCAGAGGGTAAACCTCCAGAAACCCCTGTGATACGATGGCGGGCGTCTACGATGGAACCCTCCCTCCCCCCCCCGCGCGACGGGTCGCGTTCGGTCCCGGCTCACGGTCTCACTTCATGGATACCGCCGATAGCACACACGGAATGTTCCTGCCATCGGTCGGAGTCCGTGAGAAAATATTTTTCAGAAAAAATATTTGCAGTGAGCGGGAATCGAACGCGGGACCTTTAGAATAGTAGGCAGACACTCTACCCACTACACCAAAGCCCCGTCCCCATGTGTGTGTGTGTGCGTATGCATGTGTGTATTAGACCTTATTAAAAAAAAACAATTTTGTTTTCTACCGCGCATCCTTGAAAGATGTATATTATGGGGTTAAGAGTCATATCCACCAGTCTGGGCAACGTACGATTTTTTTTAACGCTACTCATCGAGAAAAACGTTTTTCCGTTTGATTAACATTTATGAATAAACGAATTTTACGCCGATGTCAGTAACTTGTGACCATGGAGTGGTAGATGGCTAAAAAATGGATATATTGTAGATGTCTAGTGACCAAAAATTTTCAAATAATTTTGTTTTTTTTTCAATAGTTCACGTTGAATATGTCGGCAATTGCGGGAAGGATGTCAAATAGCGGGAAAGTACAGAGGTAGAGAGGGTAACTCCAGTTGAATTCCAGTTGAATATTTGTATGGGGCTCAAAAATCAAACTAAATCGATCGCGTGCAGTAATTATTAGGCGCAAGGTCAGTGATTGGTATCATTGTTGGGTTTGCTCATCACCATGGTTGCGTTCTTATTCTGTGCCGAAATAGCAAATCGGAAAGTTTTGTTTGTGCCCCGTATGTGGCACACACGTTTGCACACCACTAATTTCACATTGTTGCCATCCAATGAGCATCTGAAAATTGTTACAGATCCAATCTTTCGCATTATTCAGTATAATTTCAGGACATCGCTAATTTGAAGCACGGAATGGCCATATGAACTATTGAAAAAAAAAACAAAATTATTTGAAAATTTTTGGTCACTAGACATCTACAATATATCCATTTTTTAGCCATCTACTACTACATGGTCAAAAGTTACTGACATCGGCGTAAAATTCGTTTACTCATAAATGTTAATCAAATGGAAAAACGATTTTCTTGATGAGTAGCGTTAAAAAAAATCGTACCTTACCCAGACTGGTAGATATGACTATCAACCCCATAATATGCATCTTTCAAGGGTGCGAGGTAGAAAAAAATAGTATATTTCGTGTTTTGAGCTTCAAAGTGCTCCTCGGTCCGCAATTTTCGTTCGATTTTAATTTATTTTTTTTTCAAAAGTTCATCATACTCCAAACAACAAAGGTAAGTATCTGGTTTATTCTATTCGCTTTAAATCATGACAAAATGATATTTTAGTTTGCGCATTTTTTTTCAATTTTTAGAAAAATCTCAATTTTTCTCGTTTTCACTAATTGATTATTATAATCATACGTAATATGTATTTTATGACGATAAAAATGATGACAGGATTCACATTCAGTACAAAAAAATTATAATACTTGCATCTGCCTATGAGAGAAATCTGAGAACATACATATTACCCTTCAATTGTTTTTTTTATCTTTAACGCCTTCGATCCCTTATGGATATGTGGGCGTGTGGACCATACGCTGCACCGCATTCGCATGATAAGGCACAGGAAACCACAAAAAAACCTGTGTCGGTGCAGGCGGCCACTCTATGAGCAACCTCCCGCTCATCAGACTCAAGCTAAGACCAAGCTAAGACTGCGCGCTTAGTTTACTCACCGACGTCAGAATAGCTGCAGTATTTGTTTTGAGTCGGTGTCATGCGGACGCATGTCTACCGCTCTCTGCGAAATATAAATTTCAAACGTACAGCGCTTATACTACATTGAAATTCTAAATCGAGTAAAGGTTTTGGCACAAAAGTGTCAAAACTAAAAAAACCTTAAAATTCCCTTGGCCCCAAAAAGGAAAGCCAAAATGAGTCGTCCGATGGAAGACCCAAAAAAAAAACGAAAATAGCCGTTACGAAACCTTCGACTAGTGCGAGTTCAGTTCCCGGTCGCCTCGCCAAACCTTCCGACACTTCTGATGTACCTCAAGAGGTTCCAAAACAAACTTCTGTCCCTCCAATAATCATCGAGAATGAAAAACTGGAGACAAAAAGAGCAACGCCGCAGATGAAATTTAATGGAAGTACCACGATCGTCCATCTACGAACGAGCGAGGACTACAACGAAATCGCAAGTATCCTGAAAAGGCAAAACAGCAATTTTTTCACTTTCGGTCTTAAAAGTGAACGCCGAAAAAATATATTTTCAAAGGGCTTCCAAGCAGTTTCTCAACGTACTTTCCGTTCGTCAGTTCGTGAAAGTAAACAAAGACGGTGACACCAAAGAAAACAAGCCACTACCGATCTTTGCTGTCACGGTTGGCCCTAAAATAGCCGTGAGCAGCTTTGCTACTATTAAAACTATTTTCTTACCACACAAAATATAAAAGTTCGTGAAATCCGAGCAACCGACCCAGTGCTTCAGGTGCCAACGGTTTGGCCATGCAAGCCAACACTGCAACCAGAACCTCAGATGAGTAAAGTGTGCGTCAAACCGTGACGTCAAGCCTGCACTTCGAAAACTCTTAAGTGCGCGAACTGCGGACTAGCCCATACGGCCAGTTCTAGAGAGTGTTCCATGCGCTCAAAATTCATGGAAACTCAAAAAAAAACGAGCCCAGTCGGCCAGGCATAGGGCCATTGGAATTGCCCGCTACACCTCACTTGGCTGCCACACCTCACTCGGCCACGATCCAGAATCTGGAAAGGAACATCCATTTCTTCCAGTCTCCTGCAGTCCCAGTGCCAACTCCGATTTCTACTGCCAACACGTCCAGGCCCACCTACGCTTCTTTCTTCCCAACGGTGGAAATCTCGCGACGGAATGTTGTCGCACTCACAGCTGAACCTAGGACCATCTCAATGGAAACACATGTTCCGGAATCTTATTTAAGTAGCACTAAAAATTATATAAACACAGCGAAGCAAGTCCTAGACGAGCTAAAAACCCTTAGAATTCCCGAAATCCTCTCAGAGCTTAAAGATATGATCTCTAAACTCCAGAAAGCTAACACCCCCATTGATAGGATCACAATCATCGTATCCTACGCTCACTTGTTCTCATCCTCCTCAGTTACATCTACGATTCCCCCACAAACATAACCAATATATTAGCAATTAATATTTTTGCACTCAAGCCCAATTTGGACGACTTATTACACATTATCCATAGTAATAACATTAAAATTTGTCTGATTTCAGAGACTAAGCTAAACAGCAAAACGAAGAAAATAAACTTTCCAGACTTCTCGCTGATCAGGGAAGACAGAACGACCAAAGCAGATGGTGGTGTCACGGTAGCGATCCACAAGAGCTTAAACTCTTAAAGAGAAGGCATAAAACTCTCCCGCACGATCTCCTGTCGCTCACCGAAAACGTGGGAGCAGAGGTCCAAGTAGACAATAGAATAACGAGGATCTACTCGATATACAATCCACCGGATGTTTCACTAGATACAAATCTATTGAGGCACATACTCTCCGATAGCACTCCAACAATTATTGTTGGAGACTTCAATGCGGAAGACACGGCTTGGACCTCTGCTAGGCCGAACGAATCAGGCTAAAATTATCTCAAATTTTTTGACGGAACAAAAAGTCAATCTGCTCTTTCCAGACGTTCCTACCCACCACCCTCATAATTCTAACACTCCTATTACGATTTACCTTTTATTAACTAACAACATCTCTATCATTAATAATTTCACCACACTTTCCGAATCCCCCTTAGATCACCTACCACTGCTTCTCTCCCTGTTTGGAAAACCAACCTCACCAAAATTGTCTAAAATATTACACTACGCGAAAACCGGCTGGAAAAAGTTCAAGGATATGTTAAACGATGAGATTACTGCACCATACCCGACTTGTAAGAACACAAGCAATACATAAACACATAACAAATTTCACCCAAATTATTCAAACAGCCCTGGATTCCTCCACTCCCATCCACTCATCCAAATCCACCGATACCCCTCTCCCACCCGAAATAGCCTCCTTAATAAAAATCAAAAATGATATTAGGTCAAGATGGCAAAAAACGCGGAATCGCTACCTTAAATTCGAACTCAATCAGCTGATCAAAAAAATCAGACTTAAATTAACCGAATGGAAACAATCATCTTGGGACAACAAACTTAGAAACTTAAACCAAAACACTAACAAATACATCAGCCCCGGGTGTGGATAACATTTTGAATATAGCACTGAAAAACCTCCCGATCAAAGCAATAAGCCTACTAACAAAGATATAATGCATGCCTCCTCAAACAATATTTTCGGGAACTCTGGAAAGGAGCGGTGATCATAGCGATTGTGAAGCCTGGCAAACCCCCTCGTATCCGGTGAGCTACAGGCCTATTACAGGCCAAAACAGAAGCAATCATATTTACTAGCTCCAGGGCAAACGCACCTTGACTATTCGTAGCGATAAAATCACTCCTGTGAACTCTGTTAAATAGGTTTAAATATTGATTCCAAACTCCTGTGGAAAAAACACATAGACGAAACTCAGGGAAAACAAAAATTATTCTAGTAAGATTATATAATCTGCCAAAATCTCCTGCGCTTAGCCAATCCCCAAAACTCACTTTATACAAAGGGCTAATCATACCTATTATCACTTATGTTTGTCCCGCCTGGCACAATGCAGCCAAACTCCGCTTGAATCATCTTCAAGTTATCCAAAATAAATTTCTCCGAATAATAGGCAATTTTGAAAGAAGAACCAGTATAGTGGAGATACACGATACGCTCGGCATGGCAACCATAGGTGAATTCATCGTTAGAATCAATGAGACATTTAAATTTAAGCTACAATCCCATCCTAATCCCCAGCTCCAAAACATCAATATTGACAAGAAATCTAATTGGTCCCGCTGACCACCTGTTTATCCCACCTTCCCGTATATCCCGCTTTCCCCCTCCCCTCCTGCAGCCATTACTTATAAGGTTTTTTAGAAGTCATTTTTCCTTATATCGAGTCATCCTGTACAAATTCACAAATATTTGTAATAATGAAAAATTAGGTTAAACTTTGATCAAATTAGATATAAAGCCAATGGCTGGTGATCTAGAGCGTAGCATTTAAGATATTAATACTGTATATAGTATGTACATATGATAAATTGTAATCAACAGTTTTCAAGTCAAGTCAAGTCAGAATAGCCAAGTGGACTAAGCGCGCAGTCTTAGCTGTGCCGCTTGGGTTCCTGGTTCAAATCCCCCATAGGGCGAGAATTTTTTCGGAATGTCTGATGAGCGGGAGGTTACTCATACAGTAGCCGCCTGCACCGACCCAGGTTTTCTGTGGTTTCCTGTGTCTTATCATGCGAATGCGGTGCAGCGTATGGTTCACACGCCCACATATCCATAAGGGATCGAAAGCGTTAAAAATAAAAAAAAAAAAATGAGACAATACAGACACATATGTAGTAATCTGCTCAGGTAAAAATACAGAAATAAATCATAAAATTCGTTTAAATCTTGAACAAATCATTTTTCTCGTCATAAAAGGCATATTACGTGTGATTACAATAATCAATTAGTGAAAACGATGAATTTTAAGAGTTTGCGAAAAAAAGAAAAAAACACGCAAACTAAAAAATCATTTTCTCATAATGTAAAGCGAATAGAACAAAACGGATACTTAACTCTGTTCTTTGGAGTATGACGAACATTTTGGAAAAAAAAAGGATTAACATCGGTCGAAAATTGCGGACCGAGGAGCAGTTTGAAGCTCAAAACACGAAAAAAAAAGTTTCTTATGCGTATATGGGGCAAAATGGGTTAGGTCCGGAATTTTTCTTACTTTTCTGGATACACCTTTATATATCAAAACCCGATTGGCGGGTCCGAAGCCCGGACGAGGATTTCGAAGCTTCGCCGGGGTCACCCCTTAAGGAGGTATGACCGTCTCAACAATTATGTATGTAATGAGTGAACGAATGAACTCAGCGCAGTCATGACGGTACCAATCAAAGCGTTTCCATGCAAAATCGAGCAGATTACACTTTGGATGGGATTCGTACAGTACATGCAATATTGCTGACAATTGTAATTGTTTATACTGTTCCACCGGGGAAAATATTAAAGATATGGCGAAACTTATCAAAAGAGAATTATTCCTTATATGAAAATGCACCTTTTATGTGTAATGACTTTTTCCATAATTTGCATAATTAAGGAGGTGTGATCGTCTGAGCAATTTGAAATATAGGCACAATGCATATCACCCGGATTGTTCCAAAAATGCACATTCAATATGACTTAACAAAATAGGTTAGAACATATCGCGAGGTAAACTAGAATATATTTGGCCAATGAATATGTCAACAATTGCTGCAAAAATGTCGAAGAGCGGGATAATTAACAAAGTACACAGGTAGAGAGGGTAACTATACGGACGAATTCTAGTTGAATATTTTTATGGGGCTTAAAAATCAAACAAAATCGATCGCGTGCAGTAATTAGTGGTCGCAAGTTCAATGATTGATATCACTATCGGGTTTGCTCATCACCATGGTTGCGTTCTTATGCTGTGCTGAAATACCAAGTCGGGAACTTTTGTTTGTGCCCCGTATGGAGCACACACATTTGCACACCACTAATTTCATAGGATTGTGATTATTTACAGTAAGACTCGATATGAGAAAAAATTACGTCTAAAAAACCTTATAATTAATGGGGGAATGTGGGGAGGGGGAGAGCGGGATATACTCCCCTCGGTGCGGGCATGAATTATTTAAGGCAATTCCAATTATTGATATCACTATTGAGTTTGCTCATCAGAGTGGTTGCCTGCTCATGCGTAGTATATTGGAGAAGTATAAAGGTAGTATGCTGTGCTCAAATAAGGTTCACAACAAAATTTCCGCCGACAATTTACCCGAGGCCAAAATTTCCTCCAACAATTTATCCGAGGACAAAATTCCCTGCGACCAATCATCTACCTTAAATATATATTCAAATATTTTTTAACCTAACAACAACAAAAGTTATAAAATAATAAATACAACAGTAATGACGAATCAACAAAGAACCAAAAATATAAAGGAAAAATATATTAACAAATTATCAAGCATTTAGCTTTGAACAAAAAATGTAAACAATTAAGTATAAGCACATCATTAATTGAATTTCCATAATAATTCCATGATTAACTAATCACAATCATAGAACATATATGAACATATTAATTCAAAATTTCAAAATAGCGGCAACACTCTTCAAGTAATTCAATTTTTCACTAGAGTTATACGAAGTAACAATATTCTTTAAACGTTCATTATAATTACGATATGCCTTGCGTTGAGGGACGTTAACAGAAAGGCCAGTATCAAGTTGCGCCATGAGTAGCTCCGTGTAATTTTGCTCATTTTTAATCACATTCAAAAATTTCCCAATCTGAGCATGTCTCAGCTTTACTTTTCCATTAAAAGAGTGATGCCATCCTTCAACTAGATTATTCGTGCGTAGGCCATCACTTAAAACAGCATCATAAGAGTTCCATAACTCAACGTCGAATCTAGGTTTCCTGCGACTTCTGCGATTACGAGTAGAAACACCTACCGACGTTTTCTCAAAATAATCAATAAACCCAGCTAATTTATCTTCGTTAACATCAAAAAAATCTAATGCCATAACTTCATCACAAGCAGAAGTAACATCAACGACAGGCATAAAAGCAAGAGCGCTCAACAATCGAATATTCAAAGCGAACTCCACATCATTATTATACTTAGCCTGTAGTCCAAACTTCTGGATTTTACCCCACACTCTTTGGCAAAAATGGAAAAAACAGCCAGATATGAACGCTAGACGAAAACATTCGGAAAACGCAAGCACGAAGCTCAATTCAAAATCAATCAAGGTCGATGACGTTTGAGAACTCTTAAAAATTCTAAATACATCATTTTACTTTTGTTTGCTGTTAACAGATATACGAGTGGCAGAGTTTTTCCATTTTTAATTCCATGTATGGTATAAAGTTGAATAAATATTGAGGGAACAGAACGAAAAGTGCCATCACTTAACCACTGCTTACATTTAACAAGTTCATCTAGGTTTTGCTCTGTTGTGTAAATAAGAAAACGTTTTTCTGATGAGCCACCGCTATCGTGTATCAAAAACATTTCACCATTCTCAGTTAATTTAAATTCCTCAGGAATAACAAGCTCAGCTAAACAGGAGGGATTTTGCAATTGTGGTGTAACTTTAGCACGCACTCTTTAAATTGTGCGTACCATTGATACGGGTTTAGCTAATCGAGCTACAACCGGCGTTGATATCTTGGGCATCTTAGCAACAACAACCGCTGGGTTATCATCAGTATTAATAGCTTTCCTTTTTAACTGATCTTTAATCACTTTAACTTCAACTTCAGTAGCGTCAGCTGCATGTTCATGGTCAGGAACTTCATCAATTAAGCTTCCTAAAGTAATTAAATAATAATTAATTAAAAAAAAATAGCTTCAATTTCAATGAATTTCAAATCAACAACAATAAAAAACGACCACAAAAAAATTACCTGTTTCTTCCTCAGAAGTCGTATGAACAGTAATTTTACATCCACTTCGATCAAAGTTAGTGCACTGCCATGTAATGGTATTATTTTTATTATTCCGTTTCTTGTAAAATAAATACCCATTTAATAACACAAGTTTTCCACCAGACTGGGAGGGTATAAATTGTTATGGCATATTGAGCAGCAACTGGCCAAAAGCCCACAAACTACTAAAGATAACTACAGAGACACAATAACAGTTATCAGGTGAAAAAGACATAAAATGAAAAAGTGGGGTTACTTATAATATAGTGAAAATAATATATATTTCGCATACACGAAATTTGTGAGGTACCTACAATTCAGTGAAAACAGAACATCAATATAAATAAAAGTAGACCAATACCTCAAATTTCAAAACAAACACCTAAAATCCTATCATTCAAATAATACATAAATTTAAAACGGAAACTTTGTCGCGGAAAAATTGTACAAATAAATATTATCGCCATATTGGATGTCGAAAATAAAAATATCACCGGAAAAATAGTCTAAATCAATTTTTTTTACGGAAATTTTGTCCACGGAAAATAACGCGTGTTACCCGCAAATACCCAATCCGAAAGTTTTGTTTGTGTTCCGTATGGGGCACACACATATCCACACGACTACCTAACAATTGCAATTGTTCCTACTGTTCCGCTGGGTGAAATATCAAAGTTATTGGGAAACTTATCTGAAGACAATTATTTTTATATGAAAATACACATTTCATATGGAATGACTTTTTTCCATAATTGGGGGTAGGATGGGGTACACGTATGCTCATGCCACTAATTTAATCTGCAATAGCTATTCTAGTTAGAAGGGTGTAGCAGAAGGAGGGAGCGTTCAAAATTTTTAGAGAGGTGGGGCTCGGTGCAGAATAATCAATTAATGCCGTAGTTGAAATACGCTGGCATTTTGACTTTGGAAACAAATCGGAGAATGTTTATTTTTCCAAAATAAAACATAATAATAAAAATTGGGTATAAAAATATTTGTCGGTTTTTTAAAGGGCCAAAATGGCAGCTTATTTCCAGTAGGGGACTATTAGTTATGTGCAAGGGCGTATTCTAACGGGTGACTCGCGTCTACTTGCCTCATCGATTAGCTTATGGTATGTCATCTCTAGCGAAGAAATAAACTATTTCTTCCGTTTTGACATACACGAGTCCGGAGGTGCGTGCTTCCTACGCGCGTTTCCTCCTTCCGCGGCACTGACTGGTGTTGCGTTGGTTTTGGTCTTATGGCGTTACGGTCTTTTGTCTATAGGATAAGATTACAATTTGGCAGTGACTATTCTGCTACAGGAAATTCCTATCTTGGGTTGACCGTAAATGTACGGTAAAGTTAGATGTATGCCACAAGCATGGAGATATTTACCGCGGCGGTGAAGAATAGAGGCCAGGAGGCCGAACTGTAATAGGGGATCCGGCAGAGAATGCGGCCAAACAGTGTTCCGTGTACTCATTGCCATATTATAGAAGGTGGCGCTGTTTGCTGTTTGCAAAAAAAAAAAATTAAATTAAAGATAGATCGAAAATTTAAGAGAGAAAAATCCCGATAGTCTCAGTCGCGATTCGAACCCGAGACTCCCACTTACGCGCCGGGCACTTTTCCAACTAAGCTACCGAGCATAGAGACTTTCCATTCTCAAATTCGATGCTTTGGTCGTTCTGTCTTCCCTGATCAGCGAAAAGTCTGGTATGCTAAGTTTCTTAGTTTTGCTGTTTAGCTTAGTTTCTGAAATCAGAAGAATTTTTATATTATTATTATGGACAATATGTAACAATTAATCCAGATTCGGCTTGAGCGCAAAAATGTTGATTGCTAAAATATTTGTTAGGTTTGTGGAGGGATCGTAGGTGTTACTAGGGATGATGAGAACAGGGGAGCGTAGGATGCAATGATTGTGATCCTATCAATGGGGGTGTCAGGTTTCTGGAGTTTAGAGATCACATGCATCATTAATCAAGAGATAACTCCCTCTTCCACGTGAAGGCCATTTACTTCTCATTAAAGCCTTGAAGTCTCATTGAAGCATTTTAAAACCACGATAATACAACTACGTTAAAGAAGTTCAATAAGTCCGTATCTCTGGCTTCACTCGACTTCACGTTCCAATGTCAGCATTGATACACAAAAGTGATATACAAGTATTATCCTCTGAGTCGGTCCATGTTTACTGTAGAGACCAATTTTTGCGATCGCCGACGTCATCTAGTCTCCATTCATGCACTCATCACTTGAATTATTTTTTTCTAACGGCTCTACCACCTTAATTATGCACTTTATGGTAAAAAGTCAATAGACATTAAATGTGCAGCTTTGTCTCAGAACCACTTTATGTTAAAAAAATGTTTCCCTAACTCCAACCGTTTACGAGATATAGCGTTATGAGCGCTGGAAATTGTTAATAACAGTATATATTCCCCACCAATATCTATCAAAAACTAATTAGGGCTAAGTTACATGAAGACGCGTCGATTGAGACCTCGATGGCTGTTTCGTACCGAAAAGATCAAATGTGACATATTTGGACGGTTTTCGGAATTGGGAAATATCTCGCGTAAAAAATTCAAAATGTTTAATATTTGGTTTTAATATTTCAATAGTCTCTATACCATCATTCTATGTTTTTTAAACGATTTATGACTTCGCAACAAATGTGAACAGAAATGTTTGACCGTATTTCATATCATAAGAAATTTATTTTTGACTATCCTAAAATTAATCCTCGGGAAATCACGTTTAATCTTGTCTGTCGCCAACATGGTACTTTTACCCACAATTTGCAGACAAATTTTACAACTTTACACCTTTTACAGCTCGAAATTCTAGACAATTTTTACGACTCAATGTAGACACTAAATAACCACCTCATTTCTATACCTGAGCATACCTATACTTGAACCCTCAGGTACTCCACGCGGACACTTCGCATTTTCCTACTCGAGTACGTCCAGAAAACCCTAGTGGACCAATCACATAAGTCCATTGCATTTTTGGTCAATCCACTATCAGCTATCCCTACCACTAAGAACAGAGGAGGACAGACCCCAATTTTTCACCTCAACTAGGTAGATACAAATTTCTGGAGGTACTTGTAATCGACAGCTAGACCGGCTAACTACTCAATCAAACTTTGTGCGCAAACATTAAATCGTGAGATATTTCCCAATTTGTGAAAACAAAAAGGACTAATGTTGTGACTTGTTCTCAGTTTTGACTTTCCGTAAATTTCTTATTAGTTTAAATAAAGTTTGACGGGAATTTGAGAAAACCGTTTAGCTTTCCGACGTAAAATTCATTAACAATCATATAAAATCTCGATATGTAAACGAGTGAAATATAACCAATTTTACGTGAAGTTTGTGTTAATCATCATTTAAATTAAAACCCATAAAAAAAAGTCGTTAGTTTTTTCGAGTGAATTTAGTCATTAGCTCGAAAGTATTGGCTATTGTAAGGTTTCGTCGATACCATGGCTTCGATTGGTGTATCCATTTGTGAGAAATCGGTGACCAAAATTTAGGGCACGTACATACAAACATATATATACACACACACACACACAGCATTGACTCAGAATTTTTTGGGGATCATTTTGGTGCCCTTAAGACACCAGTTACAGGTCGAAATGAAAAAGTTCGATTTCGGGGTGATTACAATAACTGCCCTATCGGGACGTTAATTATTGCTAAAATTATTTTCTATCAAAAACATTTCATTAACTGTATATTGTGACATGTCAATTTCGTTTCTATGCTTTCGCATTCACGTCAACCTTCTATTTCGATTTCCCGCTTAAAAAGGTTAGTGACAAACGGGTAACATCTAGGGATTTAACGTAAAATACTTGCATATCTGGTGGGACATAACACAGCGTGGAAATACACTCTCGACAGCCTGAAATTGTGCAGCTTACACTGCTAGCATTATAGAAAGTCCCTAGATAATATGACTAGAATAAGCGCGAACGATTCAAAGTTTTAGAATGCGGAATAACTATCTGACGACTCATTAAATAATATGTTAGGTGATAAACATAAGTATTTAGACTAAAAGAATAGTTTAGAGATAATATTCGTCATATTTGTACGTGCTCAATTTTTTCACGTATAGAAGCATTTATGAGCATTCCCTATTTCAATTCCTCTGTACCCATAATTGCAGGTAATGGTTTGGTTTTGAATGAACCTTTATGAATGTACATATACACTTAAGATTTTCATTTGGGTCTTCGGGGCTCTGTGTCACAACCGACATCATGGAAACAACCCTCAACTTTTGCCTAAATACCTGGTTTTCACCTTGATACTTTGTTGTTCTCAAACGATTAAAATGCCATAAAATTTCCATCTGTGAAGACGTGCGTGGGTATCCTTTATGACTTTGAATCCCTCTTTTCTAATTTTTTCTTCCCAAGTTGAAATTACCCTAAAACGTATTGTGTCGATCTAAAGGATCTAAGTGAGTGCGCCTCCGCCCAGCTGTTATCATTCTACAACTTGGAACTCCAGGTCGATCATGTGATGGGGTGTTAGACCCTTGAGGACTAGTACTCAGAAATTGATTTCCCCACGCGGTGCGAAAACCAAAAATCCCCATCATCCAAGTTTTCGCTTGAGGCGAAGCCGAGAGCAGGCAAATGCACGAGCAAAAAATCCCCAGCACACCAGCCTGGACAACACTTGTTATATCCTGAGGTTGAGTTTAATAGATGGCGCTAAGAACGGGCAAGATTTAACCGCGAAATTCGAATTTACTCTGATTTTTCAGGGGGGCCTCTGTTGTGTTGCAAATTTACGCTTAACATACTAACTATAATTACTCTTGATAATTAACTATCATTGCAGCAGAGTTTCAATATGAAAAGGCGATGGAAACTAATTAATTTTAATCAACTATATTTTCACGATGTCGCAAACAGAAAGGTACGTTTCTTTGAAATTATAGAAACATGATTTATTTTTAAATATAGAAAAATAATGTTAATAGAATATAATTCTAGAGAAACATGTACGAACAGGAAAGCCATAAAACTGGGAATTTCTTCATGAATTTGAGTCGTTAGATAGTAAACCTTTTCCAGAACCCTCGTTTTTCTGATGGAGGACTTCAAGTGCAATTGGAAACCCTAAAAGTCGTAAAATATTTTCGGACAACTTTTATTTTCAAGACCTTTCCCCGGATTAAGAAATACTTTCGCAAAAAAATCCGTATTTATTTGAAAATCCCAAGAGTCGTAAAATCACATCTGGTGAACATCCGTTTTCTGGATTCTTTCCCCGATTTTATGCCTTTTCCCCAGAGTAGAAAAAAGGGGCCTTTGTTTGGGGTCATGAAGGCCCAAGGGTTGGGGCAGCCTAAGCTCCTCATACCTTCATTCTGGAGTGGATAAAGTACGGTTCAATAGAAATTGTTAACTACGAAGGGTAAAAAGAGCAGGAGTTTGCCTACGGCCGGTAACAAAGTATGTTGTGTTTTGAAGGAGACTGGATGCGCGCGCAACTGACCCGAAGTGGGGAGCACTCTTTTTGAGACCCTTCTAGGGCCAGTTTTGAAATTAAGTTACAGCAATCAAATTTGAAGTTTTTGCTAGAGTTCAGAGTTCAAGCCCCAGCCTTCTGCTTCTCTCTTCGAATCAGTCTATTGACATCTAAGTGTACCTGTAGTTGAAGTTGAATAAAAGTGTTAATGTGCTCCCTTACACATTGCCATTATTTAATCTGCAGAACCTTCCGATTACGACAAAATAATTACAATAAATGAAATATTGCAATCAGTGTTATTAATTCAAATAATTGAATAAGTTTCGAATAATGAATTGGACATCGATGGATTGCTTATCCGCGCTTCAGCAGGTGACGATCTCACACATTTTGAATTTTGGCGCTAACAACTGAAATATCGCCACTGTTCCATTTATTCAGGGGTGACCCCGGTGAAACTTCGAAGTCCTCGCCCGGCCTTCGGACACGCCAATCGGGTTTTGATATATGAAGGCATATTCAAAAAAGTAAGAAAAATTCCGGACCCAACCCATTTTGCCCCATATACCCATAAGAAACATTGCTTTTCGTGTTTTGAGCTTCAAAGTACTCCTCGGTCCGCAATTTTCGTCCGATTTTAATTCGTTTTTTTCCAAAATGTTCGTCAAACTCCAAAGAACAAAGTTAACTATCCGTTTTGTTCTATGCGCTTTACATCATGAGAAAATGATTTTTTAGTTTGCGCGTTTTTTTTCTTTTTTTCGGAAACTCTGAAAATTCATCATTTTAACTAATTGGTTATTGTAATCGTACGTAATATGTCTTTTATGATGAGAAAAATGATTTGGTCAAGATTGAAATCAATTTTATGATTTATTTCTGTATTTTTGCCTGAGCAGATTACTACATATATGTCTGTATTTCCTCAGATTTCTCTCATAGACAGATGCAAGTACTATAATTTTTTTGTACTGACCGTGAATTCTGTCATCATTTTTATCGTCATAAAAGACATATTATGTATGATTATAATAATCAATTCGTGAAAACGAGAAATTTGGAGATTTTTCGAAAACCTGAAATAAATGCACAAACTAAAAAATCAGTTTCTCATGATGTAAAGCGTATAGAATGGAACGGATATTTAACTTTGTTCTTTGGAGTGTGACGAACATTTTGAAAAAAAAAAAAAATTGAAATCGAACGAAAATTGCGGACCGAGGAGCACTTTGAAGCTCAAAACACGAAAAACAAGGTTGCTTATGGGTATATGGGGCAAAATGGGTTGGGTCCGAAATTTTCCTTACTTTTTTGGATATGCCTTTATATATCAAAACCCGATTGGTGGGTCCGAAGGCCGGGTGAGGACTTCGAAGTTTCACCGGGGTCACCCCTTAGTCACTTTTCCGTAGTAACTTTTACTTTTCCAAATTCGGAACAGCGTTAATACCAAGCTCCGAACGAGGAAAAGTACAAGGCAATACGGAAAATATACTAATTCCCGTTTCTCAAAATTTCGAGAGAAACAGGAATTGCTTCTATTACTCACTATCCACAACTTTTCAGTTTAAGGATCAAAACAAAACACTCTTCTTTTATAAATTTGACCCAGTCGCTCGCGATTTTGAGATACTATAGTCATATTCTATCACTAGCTTTAATCAATGCTACTTAGCATTCCGGTCTGAAAAAAATGAAACGAAATTTGACAAAAAAATTCACTCTGCGCCAATTTTCTAAGTATATGGGGAGTAACTTCTGTAAGGATCGGTCATAATGTCAGTATTAAATCGATCGCGATCAAGTGTTATTTGTTTTGGTACTTGGTTTCATGAAGGGAAAATAATTTAGTAAGTGCTATGATAGAACCCTCAGAAAAACGTGTACACCTCATTTATCCCGGTTGGATCAATCCTGTCGGTTAAGGCCTGCAATCTGTAGGGGGATTGAAACTATAAGCCTTGCCCAGGAGCGCAAAGGGCGATTAGGAGGTTATCTGACCACGCAGGCTTTCTTTATAAGGGAAAAAGCAGGTCTCTACACAACCAGGTGGCAGTTTTGGTAGGATCCCTGGGAATATAGGAGAGGATTCATGCTCCTCCTAGGACAGTTCTGGTCCCTCAATCGTTCATATATGACAAATCTGGGAAGACCGTCCTTGACCCTTATCACTTGTCTGCCTCTGACTGCGCGTTGGTTCCGGGGATTTTAGGATCCGTTAGTGTACACTTCTTTTGGCCACCGCTTCCTCCTTGGTATGAGAGTATTCCGGAGTGTTCTACAAAATCCTTATGATTATGGTAGTGCGTAATAGTCAGTGGGTCTTGCACGGGGTACGAAGCGTACGGTAATTGCTTCTCCTCGTGAGTTGCGGTGAAGTAGGAAAAGTATATCTGCCATAGTGTGGGATGTAAGTCTGGTTCCGGAGACGAGAACCGTTTAGGGAGCTTGTGAGTGAGACATGAATTAATCTGGCATTAGAATGAAACTTTTATAATAGACAGGAAACTTCAGAAAGAAGCCACATAGTAGTGAGAATGATTTTCGAAAATTATAAATTGAATATGAAGCTCGTATTAATTATATTATTTTTTTTATTGTTGCCATAGTGAAACAGAAACAATTAGGGGCCCTTCTTTAACTTGATGTGCTCAATTTTAGTGATTAGCTTCCATTAACTCGATGTTTTGATGAAGCTAGATCCAGTTCTGGTTGGCTAATTCCGGTTGAAGATTACCTGGCGCCCACTTGAATGTTTTCGGCATTGCGAGATACAGTTTTGGGAGAACTAGGAGGAAGATTACGGGTATTTCAAATCGCCCAAAGATGTCAGGGTTACAACGTTTTTGCAAAGAACTACGTATTCAACTTTTCAGGTACAGACGAAAAGAACAAGCAGACGGTGACTCGTGAGCTTTATTTTTGAAACATAATATTGAGACAGGCCTTTTTTATTAATAAAGCAAATTTCAGAAAATGGCAAAATCAATAAATTATCACGCAAATTTGATTATGATAGACGGCCTGGGCCAAGGGCTGCCAGGGCTCACGGTTTCTTTCTCAAATATATTCGACAATTTCTCAATACTAAACCAATAAATTGGGCGCCAGTTAGTTCATTGATAACTAACAACGGTTAATCGACTCGACTCAGGGAGTGGGAAGTTGGAAGACCCAAAAGCAGAGAGAAGGAAAGAAATATAGAGAAATAAGGCAAAAGTATAATAATATTTGTACTCACTTTAAACTGTCGACAATATTAGTTTTGTTAATTTCGAATACGTCGGGATTTCGGGAATCGACTCTTCTCTGGCTCACACTTTTCGCTTAACGCTAGACAAAATACATAACTGACTACTTCAATCGCTGGGACAAGAGTGAATCACCCCGTGACCTATTGCTCGCTTGGGCCCGACGGTCACCCAAATTTTGATTTTGCGCATGCGCAGTACGACATTTCCATTTTCCATATTTGTAGCGTTGATAGCTATCTACTTAAAATTACAATCCTTAATTACGGATTCCCGAGAAACTGACGAAAAATGTCGACGTGAAAAAGGCAATTTGAACCTCGCTCACAATTCCCTTTCCTTCACTTTCGCGTCGACAAAATTTTGTTAATTTATAATTTTGCCTTCATTGTGTACATAAAATAATACCTTTTGTAGATTGTGAAGTTAAATGTAATATTATATTCCTGGCATTCTCTCTCTGCCCTTATTTATCGGTACTTGGGTGTATCTTATATAGATATGAAAATATATGATAACGAGATTATAGTTTAAGGAACTAAACTAGAAAAAACTAGTTTATTCATACGAAAGTACATGAACTTTGTTTACAAAACCGAAAGAAAATCTGATAAATGTGTTGACGACCGTCCCCTCACAGTTCTTACTCTGATGTCTTCTTGTATTTCGTAGGGATCCCTGTACTCTCTATCATTTTTCAGCTCTGGCCGATTCCTGGCGATGTCGTTGAGATGTTTTGCCACCACATGAGACTGGGGTGTCTTTATGGCTAGATGTCTTTTCTCCTCCGACAATTGACGAGGAGTTGGGATATTATGGTTAACAATAGCTGGAGCCATAGCAAGAGCATTTTCTCGGATCAGAAATCGTCGCAACTTGTTTGGTGTGTCCGTTGGGTCATCAAACTTGATTCCGATCGACCTTTTCAACATCGATTCTCCTTCTCTTACCATGAGACGATGATCAGCAGGAATAAGCCATGTTGGCCAGGTGGAATAGTTGAGGCGTTGCCAATCGACATAACCAGCCCACTGAATATTGCATTCGGGGCACTCAGGGCAATACAGCTGTAAGTCGCGTCCACAGCCTGAACATCGTTCTAGGATTCTCTCATGTTCCACACCACGTGGGTAAGGGCAATCTCCAGCATCGAAACCCTGTGCTCCACATTGGTGACAGAATCCAGGGCGTAAGGGCAAGTTGCACTTGAGATAGTGGTGCTCCAAAGAATTCACTAATTTTAGCAGGGCCTAGATAATGATGCGCTAATTTGGCATTATACCCTTCAGCTTTGTTGCTCAATTTTTCCTTTGGATAATAAACTTCAGTGCCCACTTTCAGTTCGACGTTCACAACTTTATTTATATTTTCTTTATCTCATCGTCTTTTATTATGTTTCTCCAGGTAGATTTCAATTCTATGTCTAAACTGATCGATTTTGCTCATCCTTTCTAACCATGTTTTTTTGTCGGCCTCTTGCTGAGCTGCCATTGTTACGCTCGTTTTACATTCGCGGTTTACGATAGCTTCCCGACCATGATTTAAGAAGAATGGGGAGACAGGTGTTCCCGTATGTGGAACTTTGTTATAAGCTAATTGAAATTTCGACACATACGCATCCCAGTTGTTTTGTTTATCGTCGATAAATGCGGCTATCATGGGTTTGATTGGCCGATTTACGCGATCAACAGGGTTCGGTTGAGGATGACATAAAGGAGTAGTGCGATCCTGCGGTACGGGGTAATCAAGTATAGGCTGAATTTTTTCTGGGTTCGGTTTCATGCCAAATTCATCTATAATATAACCTAGATACTTGACTTCTCTGGCAAGCGAAATTACTCTTCGCCCGATTGATTTTCAAAATCGCTTCGCGAAGGACCTCGAATCAGATCGACAATAATGGAAGATGTTCACCTAGATTTTCGCTAACCACTATCCAATCATCCAAATCAACAAACAACTTGTCGATCCAGTGATTAGGTAGATTTCGTTCCAAGATTATGTCTTTTACCCGACGTCTCAAAGTATCCATCAATCGTTGGAACGTCGATGCTGCGCCCGTCAACCCTTTTGGCATCCGAATCCACTCTAACAAACCTTTTCCCTCAACGACAAATGCCGTATATTTTCGACTGTTTTCTTCCATCGGAATTTGATGGAAGGCTTGACTCATATCTGATGTTGATATCACTTTTGCTTGATACAATTGCGAAAGAATTGAACCCATTTGCGGTAGGGGATAAGCAGGTTTCTTCCTTTTTCGGTTCAAGATTCTATAATCGATGCAGAATCTCAAACCCCCATTCGCTTTCCGGGCGACAACCGGTGAACTTGCCCAATTGCTATTACTGCATGTAACATAACCCTTTTCTAGTAATCTGTCAACTTCTTGATCAATGAACGAGCGAATCACTTCACTCCGTCTATAGGGTTTTTGTCGATGTGGAATCATGTCTTCCAGTTCGATCTCATGAGTAATTGAGCCTGTCACACGTGTCGATTGCTTATTAAATTTGGTAAATTCTTTATCTAAAAAATCTCTCAGAATTTGCGTTTGGTTTATATTCAACGCCCTGAGCTGAGTTGGAAAAATCAACCCGTCCGATAAGGGATATGAAAATTCAGTACCGGCAAGAGTCCATACTCGTTTTTCGAGGTCGAGGAAGACTTTAAATACTAATACAAAATCCATTCCTAGAATAATGTCGCTAGACGCGCCTGGGAGAGTACTAAACCGCTGTGATCCAGAAACTCTTCTATGTCGATAACAAAACACGTCCCCCCACTACTCTTGACGAGTGAACTATCACCTAAACAGATCCCAGCTGTAGAAGTAGAATCAGGCACTAGGTCTTTAACCTTAAGAGCTTCTACTCGATTAAAAGCTTCAGGACTCATATGAGTCCGTTCACTTCCACCGTCAATAATCCCTGTTAAGGTTTGATCAAAGATAGAAACCGTGACCGATGTCTTTACTAGATCTTTCCATTACTTTGTCCCATTTTCATCCCGGAAAATTCGACGTTGTGTTAAGCGATGGATCCAATGAGAGGAGAGATTTGCAGGCCTCTAATCCCTCAATGACTCAACCTTTCCCTTTGATTTTAGATGAATAGCTTGATCTGCTAACTTTTCACATAAAATTGTCGACAACCTGATAGGGTTACTATTCAGTTCGTCTTTTTGTCACATAAAGTTTTCGACCAATCTCTAGGCGCCTCGATTCGTTTTATTTTCGAAAAATCATGCTGAACAACCGTTTGTGCTTCAGTACCTTTTTGTTTTTCAATCCGCTCAAGATTTCGTTCAAGTCTCTGTCGGACCAATAGTTTTGATTGAAAATCAGATCGTTGATCATTGTTCGATCGATTTCCTGATTTGCGAACGTTTAATTCCGTTGGCTTTTCAGGTTCAGATTCGATACTTGACAATTCCTGATAATCAATTTCATCTGGTTCATTTTGTATATAATTTAACTCGACTTTATTCCTCGCGTACCTCCCCCTTTTCTGGTCGACAACTTGTCTAAAGATGTCGCCACGTTTCTTAGCATACGGTAAGAAATCCTCACAATTTCATATGTCTAATGCGAGAAGATCAAGAGCAATTCTTGAATTATAATTCTGCACAATCCGTTCAATCTGTTTGTGAAAAGATGGTGGATTCAGCATCTGCTGAAACAAAAATCTACAACGATACGTGAATTCCGCGATTGTCTCGTTCTTGTCGACCTTCAAATTTTCAATTTCTAGGTAGCGATCCATGTCGGTTTTTCTTATCGCCCAGGTTTGCTGAAAATCCAGAGCAAAATCTCTCCATGTACGCCATAATGGCTTATTGATCATATACCATGATCTGTAGGGAGCCTCAAAAATTCCAGACAAACAAGGAACAAATAAATCTTTACTAATTCCCGTAGTATCAAGACATTCCATGAGAATTAGGAGACAACGATCTGGATCCTTTTCAGTTTTAGGAAAATTAACTTTCCAATCATTCACCAAGCGTGTTACGCGAATTCCCGTGTTCATGTCCCACAGCCGATCCTGAATGGTGGTCCGATTTTGACCAAAATTACCAGCTACGTTGCAGTCATAATCTTGCAACGACAGACCACCTGGTCTCCTCCAGGATCTGATTCCAAAGTACGCAACGCTGAATGCGGGATGCCTGATGCTCTTATGCCTGTATTGGCCGTTTCATTATTTAGCCGATTACCGTCGCGTTCGAATTGCGTTTCTCTAATTGTCGCCGAATTTCCGTTATGCGTTTCCATTCCGCGATGTGAAATTTCTCGACAATCCTCCGGGGTCAAAATACACTCTTCGACGATAAGTCTCCCATCCGGCATTCGGTAAGAAATCTCAACCCGATGGGGATCTGTTTGCGGGTTTGAATTTAAAATTGGGTTAGTGCCCCGACTAACCAACTCGCGTGTGATAGAGTCACCACTCAAATTAAAACGAACACCAGTTCGGGGTCCAGACGTCCCTCCCTGATGTGTATCTAATACTGACACAAACGCCCCGTCCCTTATTGAAAATGGCTATGTCGACTGACTTAACACAACTGGCGCAATGATCCCCCCCCCCCCCCCCCCCCTAGACGTTGAGGAATCACGCGTCAATTCATTACCTACGATTTCAATTCTATTCTCAAGATTCTACGACTACATCGCTATACTACATCGACCGAGGTCATCCGCTATATCCATAACAATCTCATTTTCATTAACAACATCCTCTACAAGCACTCTGTGTGGAGGTTCAATATTGGTATTTATTATACTTAACTGGCTCTGCCCGACGATTATTTCCAATATCTGTTTAATCTTCGACGACATTTCATTCGAATCTACCATTAATGAATTAAGTGTCTTTTTTATTTCTCCTACTTCAGTCCTCAAAGTATCGACTCTATTTAATCTCGACTGAACAAATTCATCATTGAAAAGAAAATGAGAGGGACTAAGGGTCACCCGCTGACCGCGTCCTCTCCTGATTGTCGTTGGAGTCGCGCTTCTCGAAGGAACGGCTCCCCCACCTATCGATACGGTTCCCCCCGCTCCGTCCATAATACCCTCGTTTGAAATATTTAATTGTAAGGATTGATCATCCAATATTGGCATAATTTGATTGCTTCTTCTATTGGGCGGAGAGAAAAACATGGCTATTTTGTTTTATCGACAGTGTAAAATTTCTAAATATGGAACAACAGACAATTCCAGATTCTCAACTATTCACGACAACAATTTACATTTACAATTTTCATTAATAACTAATAAATATATGAACAAATGCACAATTAGTTCTGACTAAGAGTCAGAACACAGTTTCGATAATTTATTCTGTCGATTATTTTTGGGGAGTACTCAAATTGAATTCCTGAATTCAATCACATAAAGACAATTGCTTCTTCGAAAATAACCTCGACAACAGACGGGCAAGGTCAATCTCGAATAGACTATATATTATTTCTTATCTAATTTTTTCTCAGATGGAGAGAATTATTATTCCCTCAAAATTGTGAAGAGTCGATCTGAACTGTAATATTCTTTCTACATTCCCCAAAACTCCTAAAAACACACATAGGAGGACTATTTTCCTCAATAATGATAATATTCATCGCAGTCCGACATTTCTATTTTCCATATTTGTAGAGCTGATAGCTATCTACTTAAAATTACATTCCTTAATTACGGATTCCCGAGAACCTGACGAATTATGTCGACCTAAAAATGGCAATTTGAACCTCTTGTCACAATATTAAAATCTAAAAATTTCTTCAGCACCAATTGGATTGGCCGTACCCTTTCTGATGGATAGTTCATTTAGATGGATGGTCTAACCCTGGCGATTGAACTTACACGCAACATCCACGCTACCATTCACTGCGGAATAAACGAAGTGTAATGAATAATAAATAAGTGACTAATGGCTCTGAAGTGCTCAAACAGTTCATTTCCAAATGTTTAATAAGTACTAAAAGGTTATTTTTCACCTATTTGTAACAAAAAATCGACATAGACGCAACATACACGCAATATCGTGTATCCTAAATCGTCAGGGAACTAAGAAATACTTGTATCCACCATATCGAACAATTGACCATATGACGTTTGGCGAATGTTATGCACAGGCACTTTTTCTTCATTCCCGAGTGAAGTAGTTCGGTTAGCCGAATCTGGTTATTGACTTCACCCCTGAAATTGAATTCTACGTCAAATGTTGCCTATGACTTAGCTAACTTTGACTAATTTATAATTGTACAGGACTTCAATGTCAATTTAGAAGAAGTTTCCATGGACACATGTTTAGATGTATAACGCAAACATGGTACATAGGCCAGGACACTTATCAATATTCCTAAACTGTGGATATATCAATTGTTAAGTAGATCAGTGCGTTCACAGACGACTGGATGCATTCATTGGAAGAATCTTTTGGAGTGTTACTTTGTCCTTCAGCTCAGGGATGAAAAAACATATACGAATCTTCATTCAATTCACATTTATCAAGCAGAGTTCACATTCAGAGCTGGTTGACATAATGTTGAAGGAATCCATGCATTATAAGAATTTTTCCGTACTGCCTTGTACTTTTCCTCGTTCAGGGATTGGTATCAGCCCTGTTCCGAACTTGGAACTGTCGTTCAGGGGGAACAGGCCGTCGTTTTGCAGGATTTTCGCTCGCACCTTTGTCTGCTCTCGGCTCCAAGATAACAAGAAATCTCAATCAGATGAAAATTAAGGCAGATATTTGCAAAATCTCAAATAGTAAATATGTCGAAAGCGAAAGAGGACAAATTAAATGAGGGAATAAACATTTCGAAAACAAAAGAAGATATTTGAAAAAATTGAATTAAAGGATCATCGACGTGCAAAACTGCGTAGTTTCTACAAAACTTCAAGTCTGTATTTCGATTAGTCTCAGAATAGATGTGCGTAAGAGAGAGTCAGGTGAAAAACGGAAAAGCTGAAATGACTGATAGTTTGTGAGAACACATATATAATTGTGGTTACATTTTATAGATATCATCACGACGAACATCTCAACTTGTTGACACAAAAAAAAGACAAGTGGGTGGGATGTATTTGTGCCCTCAGTGAGGACACAATGCAAACTTCCCGATTTGGTAACTCGAGTTTTCGAGATCATGTGTGTTTCAAAAATTTACGAGACTTTTCCGTCAGTACTGATTTTTTTTTCATTTCGCTATATGTCGCTACCTTTTGTGATTTTTTTCATAATCAAGAGATAACTCTCTGTCCACGTGAAGGCCATTCACTTCTCATTCAAGCCTTTAAGTCTCATTGAAGCATTTTAAAACCACGAATATACAACAACTCCGTTAAAGAAGTTCAATAAGTCCGGATCTCTGGCTTCACTCGACTTCACGTTAAATGGCAGCATTGATACACAAAATTGATATTCCCTGTATTATATTCTGAGTCGGTCCATGTTTACTGTACAGACCAATTTTTGCGATCGCTGACGCCACCTAGTCTCCATTCATGCACTCATTACATGAATTACTTTTTCTAACGGCTCTACCACCTTAATTATGCACATTATGGGAAAAAGTCAATACACGTTAAATGTGCATCTTTGTATGAGGAAGAATTTATGTTAACAAATTTTTTCCCTAACTCCAATCCTTTACGAGACATAGTGTTATGAACAATTGAAATTGTTAATAACAATATATATTCTGAACCAATATCTATCAAGAACTAATCAGGGCTCAGTTACATGAAGACGCGTCGATTGAGACCTCGATGGCTTCGATTGGTGTATCCATTCGTCAAAAATCGTTGACCAAAATTTAGGGCGCATACATACAAATACACACAGACATTGACTCAGAATTTTTCGGGGATCATTTTGGTACCCTTAAGACACCAGTTACAGGTCGAAATGAAAAAGTACGATTTTGGGTACGAAGTGATTACAATATCTTCTCTGTCGGGAAGTTAAAGATACAGGTGTTGTATTCCCACTAATTTTAAGTGAATATTGTAAAGAGATTTACCCAAACCCTAATTGAGAAGCCGCCAAATATCCAAAGTATTCGACCCTGTCCGAAACACTAATTGCAATTTTATAACTTTAATCCTCGACCCTCCGGATCCGAAGTAGCCGGTTTCATTAGTCTATACGATCCTAAAATTTCCTCAATTGTGTCATTGATTTTCTCTCTATTTTCCAAACCCTACACCCCAGAAATGTCCTCACGTCATTTGTAACCAATCAACACCTCACAGCTCACTTCTACCAAGCTACCATCCCTCTATCTTTTGTCCTCCCACAAATATTCCTCATCCCCTGGATAATGCAGAAAAAGGCAGTTATAATCCAACTAGCGAGGACACTAGCGAACTCTCAAAATTGTCACCGTCAAGAGTTGCACATAAGTATCAGTTACCGAACAAATTTTTGTCTTTTGAAATAAATACGATTTCGTAATACATAGAGTGTCATCATTCCCTCTACCGAAATCCAAAACAGGCATCACAATGTACAGGCTCGAAAACTTTCAATCCGATCAGCCTGAAATTTATCACATAGCAAGCTATGGCAGAGACCCTTTATTGACGAAAATCTCAGATTTTATAAAACATAAATGGGACGCGAGTGTGACCCTCGGCGGTTCGCATCAATAAGTTACTGATAGTCTGTGTGTGTGTGTAACGATACACGTACGAAGTCAAGTTGTAAATCCATTACGCAAATTAGACTATTGATCGATTATTTCAATTTTCTATCGATAGCTCGTGAAATGTGATGCCTAGCTCAAAACTTAATAAAATATGATATATGTAGTATCATGAGGGGAACAACTTCTGTTTGACACTTTTTCTCGTATGTATCACCGTTCTCGAGATATCGCGTTATAAACAATTGAAATTGTTACAATTGAAGGAATTGTTTTTCAACATTGACACTGCTTTCCGCCCTAAACAATAGTCAGAAGAAATTTTCTGTCAAAGGAGAACCAAATTGATCAAGCCGTTTACCGGGAACTCTTTCTTAAAGAATCACTCATATATGAACACACGCCCACCCATACACACACACACACACACACACACACATACAAAACCCTCATCTAAAATTTGTCAGCATGATGTGAAACGTCGAGAAAAGTGGAAGTTTTCGATTCCTGAGACACTTCATTATCGGGGTGATTACAATAACTTCCCTAAATCGGGGACTTCCCTAAATTAAAAATTTAATTTTGCCTCTCCATAAGGTCCCAATGGTATCAAGTGCATTTCCACTCACCGAACAAGTTCCATTTCATACTTTCGGCTGTATCTCTCACGGTTTCGGCGTTGTTAACAATAGGGCGTCGTGAACAATTCAATTGTGAATAACAATGAATATACTGCTCCCATTTCATCCAAAGGATTTAACCCCCTATTTTGCATGAAAATAATCGATCGCAATACGTCGAACGACTTCGTTCACTCATTACGTGAATGACCGCTCAGATGACCATACCTCCTTAATTATGTAAATTATGCAGCAAAAGTCATTCAATATAAAATGTGTATTTCTCCATGGCGAATAAGTTTCCTTATATAACTTTTCTCTGAACTGTATTCGTTCATGCAGTAGCCCGTTATGAACAACTGAATTTGTTAATAACAATGTAGATACAATTTCATCTCGACTCTTTGACCCTCCATTCTCCATAGAAATACGGTGATTGCAACCTTAACGATGACAGTGTTTCTATTCGATTACTTAATACAATAATTATTATTCAGACGACCATACTTTGCTTTATTAAATTCAACACTTTATCTCCTGCCTCGTTTGAAATATGAGAAAAACAGTGTCATATTAGACATTTTTTTTATGTAAGGAACAACATTGATTATATATTTTCGACATTGCTGCTACGTTCAGCTCGTGCCGAAAAGTAACTATCTCGGCACTCGTAGAACGTAACATCACTGTCAAAAACTATCGTTCGACACACGTGCGATGGGGTGTTTCAGCTCGTGCGATTGGCAGCGCCCGGCTTCGCCTCGCGCCGCCAACTTCGCACTCGTGAACACCCCATCGCACTTGTATCGAAATATACTATTTTTTTCCAATCTCTCACTTTTCTCGTTCTTAATTATTTCAACTGTTTATAATGCTCTAACGCCGCAAGGGTTAAAGATACAAAAAAAGTTAAACGACATAAAATATGTATTTTTTTGTAAGGAACAACATTTACTGAACACATTTTTGGGTATTTATGATATTTCGTGACATACAGCATTATAAACCATTGAAATTGTTAATAACAATAGAAATAATTGTTATTTCACTTTGACAGTCCTTTTCGGCCTGGGCATCACGGAGACGCATCGATAAAAAAAAAGAAACACAAATTGCTTCATTGGTTCTTCAGGAAACGTTCGACAAAGTTTTCATGTCCATAGACACACGCACACGCACACACACATACATCTTGTTAAAACTTGTCTAAGATGGTCAGAAATATCATCAAACGTGAAGACATATTAAATAACTTGTCTAGATCGGAAAGTTCATTAATTAAGGAATATCCCCTTAATTAACGCAATTATGAAAAAAGTCATAAAACCAAAAATATGTATCTTTATGTGGGGAAAAACATTCGTTCGAAACTTTTTCCTCTATCTCCCACGGTTTTTGTAATACAACGTTTTAAACAATTTTAATTGTTTAAAACAATTGAAGGAATGGTTTTTTCAGTTTACCATTCCTTTCAGACTTGGACACCATCGAGACGCATCGATCAAAAAAAAAACAATATGAAATTTCTGCAGTGGTTCCTGAGAAGCGTGAGCACAAAATTTGTCCACATACAAACACACACACACACACACACACATACGAACATATTACAAAAAAACATGTCAGGATGGTGTCAAACATCGAGAAAAATGAAAATTTCATGAAAATTCGAAGATTGATTTTCAGGGTGATTCCAATAACTTCCCCTAGATCGGGAAGTTAAAAATGCCAAAAAACAGGGGGAAAAAATTGAGGCGGCATGGGACACCTGATAGATGTGAAACATGGAAACACTAATTTTGATCTAAATTGATCCAAAATTTTTGACGATTTCTGGAGAATTTTTTTTTTATTATGTATTTAAAGTGTTGAAATCTGTACATGAGATTTATTTATACTGTTAATTACATGTGCTTATATTGGGCAGGATTATTAAGCAGTTTTTACATTTCGTCCTGTTTAACAATGAACAGTGAACTAGTTTATACTTTAATTCTACAAACTCTCAAGAATTTACAGATTTTTTCAACAAATTGGAGGTCAGTGGCATCTGCGAATTTTTTCGATGTATAAGGGGGAGAGCACGAAGAGTTGCGCAGACTGATTAGCAGTTCATTGCGCTGTAGTTCCAGTTTCGGGCAGTGCCATAAAATGTGCTCAAAATTTTGGATTTCCGCCCACAGCAACAACTCGGATCATTAATGATACCAATTCCATGCAAAGAGGTTCCAAGATGATAGTGGTTGGCTCTAATTCGATTCACGCTGAAAATTCGGTGGCCTTGAGCAAGTGGACTGTACAATGAAAATTCGGGTACAATTTTACTCGTGACTGCGAGAGAGAGGTTTTGGATGGGTGATTTACTCGTATTTTAACGACCGTTTCAGGAACTAAAATACGAGGAAAAATGACGGAACTCGGGCACTGTAATAAATTGCACACACTTATCAGTGGCGTCACAAATAGTTCACAAGGCACGGGTGATAGCCAATTGTTCTCAAAAAAATATCCACAATGGTCCAAAAAAAACCTGGGCGCGATTTGTGTAAAATAGAAAATACACTCGTGACTGGAACCTTGAGACTAACAATATAATTGTTAACGCAAAAACTGTGCACGTGAGAATGACTGGGTAGACTGGGTACGCTTTGAAAACTCGTTGAATCGCTCGGAGACTTGAGACGGAATGAACGATTCCCAAAGTTGCCACGTACGAAAAGCCGGTGAGTAGGCCCGGGAAGTGCTGCCATCCGGGGCCGGAACAGCAGCATACGCAACATAGGCTTACAATAGTTTCTATAGGTAAATTACAGTTTTTGGACCAAGGAAATGGAGATGGCTTATAGTACGATTCAAAATATTCATTTATTTTTTTTTCTCGAGAATTATTGGAAATTTTCAAATACTCAGTTCTTTTAAATGTTTGAAAAGTTTTTTTCCAAAATCTTACAAAACTTTCTCAAATTTTTAGAAAAATTGCAGATTGTTTAAACATTGTTCCAAACTTTTTCTAAATTTTTCCACAATTTTTTAAAATTATTAAAATTCCTTTCCAAAGTCCAATTCCTGTGACTTCCACGAAATAGCGGCTCCACTTAGCTTAAACGCAAATCCCGTGTGTGATCGGCGGTCTTCAATACATCCGCCCCAGTCAGCATCGGTAAAACCAACCAATGGTTCATTAGTCTGGGTCTACACAAGTCCAAGATCGACTGTCCCAGCTAAATACCTTAGCACACGCTTTGCCGCGAGCCAATGCTCCTTCCGCGGTGCGTTTACATACTGTGCTAATCTCGATACCGTATTCGCGATATTCGGCTGCGTAGCGACTGATAAATACATTAATTCGCCAATCAGTTGACGATACGGCCATTTTTGTTCGTCTACCTGATACGTTGTTTCATGGCTAACCCCCTTTACGACTTTGGCAGGTGTAGTCACTGGATTGCACTTTTCCATACCGTAGTTCTTCAGCAATCCACGAATATACCCTGGTTGCGATAGCTTGATGCTATCTTTCTCCTGCTGGAACTCCAATGCCAGGCAGTATTTCGCTAAACCAAGATCCTTTACTTCAAAATCCTGGACCAACATTCGCTTCATTTACATAACACAGAATAAACATAACGTTACCATTACGCTCAGCTGTATAAAGGCAGGGTTCATTAACAGTTGGCCTTAAACCCATCTTTATCAATTTGGCATTAAGTTTGGTATGCCATTGTCGACCATCCTGTCGTAAACCATACAAGGCTTTTCTCAGTCGGCACGCATCGCCTTTATTCTGCAGATCGCGAAGCATCTTGGCGGCCTTGGCGTACATCTCATGCTTTTTATCGTCTATCGACAAAATTCCCCGAAGCGACTCTTCAAGCATCTCCGGAATCTCCATGACAACTTCCTCATTCAAATCTCCATTCAGGTACGCAGTTCCTATATCAAACTGCCATATGGTAAGTCCAAGCTGCGCCGATCATGCCATGAGCAGACGTAGTGATTCAAGTCTTGCAGCCGGTGCATATGTATGACGGAAGTCCGTTCCAAAACGCTGGCCCGATCCTTTGGCTAACAGTCGAGCCTTCCGCTTTTCAATCTCTCTGTCTGGTCGGTATTTGTTCGTTAGAACAAGGCGGCATCCGACGATATTCTGACCTTGAGTCTTCTTGACCACAGTCCATGTGTCGTTTTTCACGAGACTCACTATTTCTGATTGAATTGCGTCCATCCATTCGTCTGACTCGTTACTCGTCAGTGCTTCACGAACCGATATCTCCGCCATTCCGGCAAACACATCATCATCGCCACCAACCTCAGTGATCTCAATCTCGGGAACTGGCGCTTCATTTTCTTCCCTCACTGATGTGGTTGTTGAATGGTACAACTTCCTCGGTCTCCCTCTGCTCCCGGTGCGAATCAACTTCGGCCTACCCGGGGCTCGTCTTGTGCTTTGATCTAGAGTTGGCAACTCTACAGGTGACCTGGGTGACCTCGGCCGTGTACAAGTAGGCGGGGACGGCAGAAAGAAAACAATATGCTCGGCCGACTTCTCCTGGTCCGCCTAAATCGCTGGCACCTGGAATTCCTTGAGCATACTGGAGTCTCCGACTGAACGCCCAATGTCTTCCAGGAAACGCACCTCGCGTGCGGCAATGCTCTTCCCGGCACTCGGCCGTCATACACGAAATCGTTTGGACTGCGACGGATATCCAATAAAAATGCCCTCGACGGATCTCGCTGCCAATTTGCTTGTTGTCGGATCTTTATCCAATACATAAACCTTAGATCCGAATACATGCAAATTCTTACAATTTAATTTCTGACCGGTCCAGTTCTCATACCAAACCTGCCCATTTAAAGCGCTGGTCGGGCATCGCTCGCGTAGATAGTACGCAGTGACAACACCATCGGACCAAAAAGATGCTGGCAGTCCAGACTGCAACATGACACCGAGGTACCAGTCGGTAAAAACGTAATTTCGACTTTTTTTTTTAATTCTTTAATTTCATCATATACATTAATCTTTGGGAATTTTTATGTACTTGATTACAGGCCCGGCGAAAGGTGTGTGGTGTGTATGGTGGAAGCCACACATGGTATTCTGATGAGTCCACCACTCGCACCATTTGCAATTTCAAACTTTAAATTTCAAATATCACATGGGAAATTTTAAGTTTCAGATTCCAGATTTCAGTGAGTGCCATGGTTGCGCCATGTATCTCTCACCAATCTAAATTCTTATCAAGTCAATTATCTTTTGTAATAGAAAAAATTATCCATTGCCATTCACCCAAAGACAGTTATCACCCTGCTTTTTTCTATTCAAGTAAACGTGGAGTTATTTATTGTTATATATTTGACAAGGGTCATCGGCGATGCCAACTCGGTGGAATGAATTAAGGACAATTAAGCGCGTGTTCATTTTTTATACTAGCCAAAACCTTCAACCCCCTAAATTCCAGTCCCTCTCCAAACAGAATTTTTTCGTAGAGAATTTGATTTCCGACAAATTAGCTCGTTATTTTTTGTCAACCGAATCATTCACGAGATGAATTCCAAATTGATGCAGTATTTATTCCGATCTACAACTTTGTGCTACACTTCAGTAGTAGTTTCAACGTATCTTGGGAATTGACATCGTCTACATTTTATGAAGAAATTACTTGCTAATCCCGTTCGTTGTTCTCTTTCCATATTTCTGTGTGACAACGGAATATCACATTGTTTACACCACATATCTCACGCCAAGCGTTATATTGGCGACGGTAACTCGCGATGACAGCGCTGTTGACAATCCCAATATGGACCCCCAGTGGGTCGACGGTGGTATTTTCAAAGGTCTCATGGGTAGGATGTAAAATAGTATTTGCGCCAAAAAGATGATTCAGCACTATGAAAACAATTCTGTTAAAAAAAAACTTATCGTTATGCGAATGCCACATTATATTTTAATCATATGCGAGAAGGTCAAGCAGTGTTAAATTCGAGAAATCTAGTTTATATGGAATATCAGAACGAAGAGAAACTAAATTTAGTACGGCTTGTGCATGCAATCAAGTACAATAAACAGTGAGCCCCATGAAATACAAGGCATTCTTACCGTGAAACATTCGAATTATAATGATGTCGATATAAAAACAATGTAGCTGCAAGCGGGGTTAGGGGAAACATGTAAACATATTATCGCCGTCTTGTTGCAGTGTAGTCAGTAAGTCATTGTTTTCTCTTATAAACTACACTTCATTCATAGTTTGTTTTAGTGTAGATTTTGTTTCAGTACAGAAATCATGTTTTTAACTTGAAAGCAGTGTCAAGCACGGATATGAAATGCATGTGGAAAAAACTGAAGGGAAAAATCTAGAACGCTTTAAGGCTCTGCCTTTACTAACTTTCTGTTGTAGTTCTATTGCAACGCTCTCAGCATTGCCAGAAGAAAGGGGAGATTATGTTGACAAAAAACGTGTTGTCGATTACGATGGCGTAATTGCTACGCATAAAAGTCGCCCGTTTGCGCATGCCAGCCCGGTGCCTAGCACTTTGAATCTGTGGTCACCGACATCCACACCTCCCACCATGGCTCCAGATTCACCATGCTTAACCCTTAAGAGGTCGCGCCTCCCCACCGAACGTAATCGGTCGCGTGATGGGCGCCGCGCAGCCGTATATTTCTGAGTGCGGCGTTGCCGGATCCGTATTTGCTCTAACAAGGAGCCTTGTAAGTCCAAGGCTCCGTGTAATACGATTCGATAATCAAAATGTACATTTATTTGCAATAAAAGCTGTATTCGATACATCGAAGATGTATCAAATACCTAGACAGTAGATAAATAAGGGGGGTTCCACGCCAAAGTGAGGATCTGCGCAGGTCGTCGCTGTGGGTCAGGGGGAGGAGGGGGGGGGGGGGATCTACGCATGTGCATCAAGTAACGAAATAAATATATATCCATATCTCTGTGTTACCGGACACCCTTTGCTAAGTACCGCGCGCGTACATACAATTTGAGACGGCTTCAAATTGTTTTTTTTGATAAAGCCAAAATGCTCCATGTTTTTCGTGGAAAGAGATTAGTTGGTCGTGGGAGCCTCGACCGAAAATTTTCCATACGTACGCGGTACATAATTAAAAAATATCCGCCATCAGTTCGATGACAGATCTCATTGTGTGCAGATCGTCCGAATTTGTGGTGAAAAGTGCACTAATTGCAGGAAATTTCAAAAACTCAGGTAAGTAGAAGAGTACTAAATATTGTGTGTGTGTGTGTGTGTAATATGAGGGTAGTGAAGTTTAGCAGCAAATTTTTTTGAAATTTTTTAACATACTCTCCAAATTTGAGAATTTTCTCAAGTGATATTTCGGTACAACCCTCGACCATCAAATCAAAATCTGGGGCACATTGGGGGCTACAGGTTGCCGCATTGCGCGTTGAGTGGGTGACGTCACCCCCTACCCCGCGAGGTATTTCGGGAATGGTCCATCCCTCGGGCTCCAAATTAAAATCTGGGATACATTGGGGGCCACAGGTAGCGCAATGCACGTTGAGTGGGTGACGTCATCCCCTACCCCGCGCGGTATTTCGGGAACGGTCCATCCCTCGGGCTCCAAATTAAAGTCTGGGGTACATTGGGGGCCACAGGTACCGTAATGAGCGTACAGTGGGTGACGTCACCCCCTACCCCGCGCGGTATTTCGCGAACGGTCCATCCCTCAGCCACCAAATTAAAATCTGGGGTACATTGGAGGCTACAGGTAGCGCAATGCACGTTGAGTGGGTGACGTCACCCCCCACCCCGCGCGGTATTTCGGGAACGGCCCATCCCTCGGGCTCCAAATTAAAATCTGGGGTACACTGCACCCCCTTTAGTATTTTAGGCGAGGTGGATCCTACCCCCGAATTTTTTTTCCACCTATGGCTGCCACAAGGTGTTGGCAGAGCCCACTACCCCCCACTCCCGCCTTCAGTTGCGTTGAGTGAGTGACGTCACCCCCTACCCGGCGCGGTATTTCGGGAACGGCCCATCCCTCGGGCTCCAAATTAAAATCTGGGGTACACTGCACCCCCTTTAGTATTTTAGGCGAGGTGGATCCTACCCCCCGAATTTTTTTTCCACCTATGGCTACCACAAGGTGTTGGCAGAGTACACTACCCCCCACTCCCGCCTTCAGTTGCGTTGAGTGAGTGACGTCACCCCCTACCCCGCGCGGTATTTCGGGAACGGTCCATCCCTCGGGCTCCAAATTAAAATCTGGGGTACATTGGGGGCCACAGGTACCGTAATAAGCGTACAGTGGGTGACGTCACCCCCTACCCCGCGCGGCATTTCAGGAACGGTCCATCCCTCGGGCTCCAAATTAAAATCTGGGGTACATTGGGGGCCACAGGTACCGTAATGAGCGTACAGTGGGTGACGTCACCCCCTACCCCGCGCGGTATTTCGCGAACGGTCCATCCCTCAGCCACCAAATTGAAATTCGGGTGTACATTGGGGCCACAGGTACCGTAATGAGCGTACAGTGGGTGACGTTACCCCCTACCCCGCGCGGTATTTCGGGTACGGTCCATCAGTCGGGCTCCAAATTGAAATCTGAGGTCCTCTGCACCCCCTTTAGTATTTTAGGCGAGGTGGATCCTACCTTCGGTACCGCAAGTACATGTGTGTGTGTGTGTGCATACATCACTGGGGGATTGAAAAAACAGTCACCTGCAACCGTTCTTTTTTCAAGTTATCATTTTGTTGGTTGTACATTTTTTTTCACAGATTGACGGAAAAAAATGGCAGCAAGGAACGGCACACCCCCTCAGCCTCCAACACCTCCACGCACTCCATCACCCCGTCAGCGTATGGGGGAAGAAGTACACGTGGAGCGTACAGTACGTGTTCTTTACGTGTACTCAAGGCGTCTGAACATGGTTATTCCACGAGACTTGTGGATAAGGCTCCTTCACTTCGTCTTGCAGGAGGTGTGCTCTAAGGCCATGAACAGATTGTGGGCTGGTGAAACCCTACCGATCGTGCTCACCATGGTAGGGATCACCATGCACCTCAAAGCGTTGGACATGGGAAATTATATCCTGCAGGTGGTCAGATCATCACCATCTGACACCTTGCGATATTTTTCATAGGTAAATTTCCTGCTTCTAGATGTACACGACTAATTTGTTTTTTTGTAAAGCCATTTTCCAGGTTTCTAAAATCTATCTTGTTTTTTTATTTGTTGCAGATGATTCCGGTTTCCATCAAAGAGAAGAAAAAACAAATCATTTTCATGTTATATATATTTTCATATATTTTTGTATGAAATACAAAATATTTGTATTACATAAATGATTCATAACATTTGAATAAAAATTTTATAAATTTTAGAAAAAAAAGGGTCGCTTCATCTTATTATTTCCTAATCCTTTTTGATCATTTCCAGGTGTGAATAACAAACATAGTTCGTAGTTTTTTTTCACACTTTCTTTTATTATTCTCAGAAATTATGGTACATATTTAGTCTTTTTTTTTTCAACAATAAATAGTTGCGCACGAAAAATCTTCCTCTTTCAACTTATAATACTAACATGTCTTTGAAATCAACTTCAGCGATATGTCGTGCTGGTTGAAAGATGCAAGATCTGGGAAAATCACAGCACGTTCGTTGACGACAGTAATAAACATTCACTTGTCTCGCTGCAGTTCGCGTGTAAACCGAAAGAATTTGATAGGCATTTTCATCTTCCTCATAGTCTGAGTCGGACTGGATATAAATCTTCGATTTTGGACAGAACATGAAAAACATCACCTTCGAGTTATATTCACAGATATCACCAACAAATTTCATATCACAGATATCCAGCCTGTCATCATGATTGAGCACAGAACTGGCTGCAATGCTCACAAGTGATGGAGGTTTACGCTTCAGAGTAAGATGCTCAATGACTGAATTGGGATGCAGACACGTGCAGATTACGTGTGTATAGCATATTTTGAATCCGCCATGTTCCCTGAGTATTAACCATTGTCCTTCATTACGCTTTTGCACTTCACTGTGATGCACATGAGAATTGTAACAGTTGTTTTGACTGATACATCGTATTTTCTCGGTGATACGTATTCGTTCAGTGTAGGGAACCTGACGTTCATACATACGTGCTTGCAATATCTCAGAAAAAGACATGATGTCTGAAATGATTTTTTCTCAGAGTGACTGACTGCTAGGACCCTTACGATTGTTTTATATATGCTATGCCCCACTTAGGTACTAAGTGAGTCAGACGACTGCGTGGAAAGAAAATAGTGTTCCAAGAACTGCGTTAGAGAACCATAATCGGAGCGATAGCACTTTACCATTGTTCTGAAAAACTGAATTGGCGGACAACGTTTGAGAAACATGATCTGTGTGATAAGAACTTGACTCCACGGCGATATACTGGGTGAGAAGACGTAATCCAATATCTGCGTTGGAGAAATGTGAGTCGGGATAGAATACATCAGAGCGATGTGATTTCATTAGAGTTCTGAGAAATAAATCAGTGAAACATGATCCGTGATAGATGTGAAACCTACTCGGAGCGATAGACTTCATCAGTGCTCCGAAAAATGATCCTCCGAACAATGTGAAACGTTGGAGAAACAGAATCTGTATGATAAGAGACTATTTGCAGAGCGATAAGACTCCACCATTCTTCCGAGAAACTGAGTCAGTGAGAAATGTTGGAGAAACATGATCTGTGTGATAAGGCTCTAGTTGCAGAGCGATATGACCTCACCAGAGTTCTGAGAAGCGCCTCTGAGCTCATATATAAAACCGTTACCATTGAGCCTGTCATCAGTCTTTGTACGGACAAGCAGTGTGTGTAACCATCGGTAAAACAGATTGTTAAGAGCGACTTGACGTTGAATAACTAAGTGTGCCGTTATAAGTGGAGTGTCTTGAGAGTCTATGTGATTGACGTTGAACTCATTAACAATGGAGGTGAAAAAGTGCGTGAAGATGTTAGAAATACTCAACAATGCATACAAGAATGCTCCTGCTGTACAGTCTAATGGATGGGCTCATTCGTGCAAGAAGTACATTGGTCACTTCCGTAAACTTTTGAAGGAGAGGTCGAATGATAGCTCATGCGGTGAAAAGAGACGATTCGAAGCCATGATTGTCAGCCTGCACAATTATTGCGAAAAGTTTAAAATCAAAGGTAGGGTACATTATGGTGGTAGAGTGAGTGCAACTCAGCCTGAGGCGACTCACGTTCTCTGGAAGGTTGTGGATTCTGCCTTTCGAAGTCGAATACGAACAGGTGCAGTGATCAACCTGGATCATAAAGATCTCAAGGCCTTCCTACAAGACGCAAAATCCTTAGCCATTAATCATTTGCAGCAAACCCTACAGCAGCAGGGTAATATTAAAGCTAATGGAGTCCTGGCTTGCAAATTCCAAATCGTAAAACCCAATGAAGTTATTGAGGAAACTAAATACTTCAACACCAGGAATGCAGTCATCCTATCAACCACCAACATCGCTGAATGGTTTGATGAAAACCTCACGGAACGATTGCTCGCCAAGGTTGAGGATTTCCAGGAGAGAGATTCGGGCTGGACATTAAGTGAGATCATGAATCTAACTATAAGTATGAACAGTTACAAGCCCTTGTCAGCGGGATGGAGCACGTTCGTCTCAGTTCCGAAACATCTCCAATTGAAGGGGTCAGTAGTGAACGTCATGAACAATGACGAGTACTGTTTCCTGTGGTCGATCACTGCTGCCCTCCATCCTGCAACATCACATCTCGAGCGAATAACCTCCTATCCACATCATGCTGATGCAACTCTACCTGATGGAACAGAACTCAAGTATGCAGGCCTGAAGTTTCCGATGCAACTGAAGGACATCCCGAAATTCGAGGATATGAATGGACTGTCAATTAATGGTTATGGTATTGATAATGATAAGGAAATTGTTCCTTTATATTTAATTAAGCATAGATCAGTGTGGGACACGATTCATCTCCTCTTGCTTTATGATGATAGTCAGCTGCAAAGCAATGGTCAGACAATCTATCATTTCACTTTGATCAAAAATTTGTCCCGATTAGTGAAATCGCAACTCTCACGAAAAAAAGCTGCTATGTATTTTTGCGATCATTGTCTGGCACATTTCATCACTGAAAAATCGATGCAGATGCATAGAGAAGACTGCTTTGCCATCAACAATTGTAAAATGATACTACCGGAGGAGGGTAAGAATATTTTGAGTTTCAAGAACCATCTGTTCCGGGAGTCGGTTCCATTTGTGATTTATGCCGATCTGGAGTGCATTTTGTCTCCAGCGAACGATGATGATGATTCACTGTGTCAGACGCATATTCCTCACAGTGTGGGTTTCTACTTGCACTGTGACTATGATGACTCTCGCTCAGAATTCAAGATGAATCGTGGACCACAGTGCATTGAATGGTTCATAGATGAATTGTTGCGAATTGCACTTGAGGTCGATGTTATTTTAAGCACAAACATACCGATGGCACCACTCACCAGTCAACAAGCTGCTGACTTCATTAGTGCTCCAAATTGTCACATCTGTGAGAAGCCATTTGCAGGGACTGAGACAAGGCACCGCGATCATTGTCACTTGACTGGTAAGTATCGCGGTCCAGCTCACCCCGAATGTAATCTCAACTACAGGGACTCTCACATGATCCCAGTAGTGTTCCACAATCTCTCTGGCTACGATTCACACTTTTTAATTCAACTTCTGGCTACTCGATTTTCCGGTCATATAGATTTGCTGCCCATCAACAAAGAAAAGTATATCTCTTTCACCAAGCATGTTGATAGTACACACATCCAATTCAGATTCCTTGACTCTTTCAAATTCATGGCGAGTAGTCTGGAGAAATTAGCTTCTTACCTCACGGATCAGAACAAATCCATCACCCTGAAGTACTGCAATATTGATAAGAATAAATTCCAACTTATAAATAGAAAAGGAGTTTTTCCTTATGAGTACGTTGACTCTTGGGAAAAACTCAACGACCCTCAATTGCCTTCAATTAATGACTTCTACTCAAAATTGAATGATGAGAGCGTATCTGATGAGGATTATGCGCATGCTCAGAGAGTATGGGACGTTTTTGGGATTACATCTTTGGGTGCCTACTCAGACCTGTATTCGGCTACAGATGTGGTGCTGTTGGCAGACATTTTTCAAAATTTCCGACGAACTTGCTTATCCGTCTATAAGCTTGACCCCCTTCACTACTACACGGCACCAGGATTAGCACTGGATGCTATGCTCAAATGCACTGGTGTCAGTCTCGAACTTCTAACTGACATTGAAATGTACTTGTTCGTGGAGAAGGGCATTCGAGGTGGGGTGGCTCAGCGTTGCAATCGTTCCGCTCGTGCCAACAACAAGTACATGGGGGAGGATTTCGATCCCACCAAGGAGACATCCTACCTGATGTACTTTGACGTGAATAACTTGTACGGTGCAGCTATGTCACAATACTTACCCAAGGGGTCATTCCAATGGATTGAACCATCAATTGTCGATGTGCACACCATTCCAGATGTGGGTTCGAAAGGGTACATCCTTGAAGTGGACTTGGAGTATCCTAAGGACCTCTTCGAGTCTCACAAGGATTTACCCCTGTGCCCAGAACATTCCATTCCCCCCCATAAGAAAATTTGCAAATTGATGACAACTCTGCTCCCCAAGAAAAATTATGTCATTCACTTCAAGAATCTCCAGCAATGCTTGAATTTGGGTATGAAATTGACTAAAATCCATAGGGTTTTGGAATTCAATCAGGCGCCTTGGATGAAACCATACATCGACCTCAATGCAGAATTGAGGAAGCAATCTACCAATGAGTTTGAGAAGAATTTTTTTAAATTGATGAACAATGCAGTATTTGGTAAAACCATTGAAAATGTCAGGAAGCAGAAAGAGGTGAAGTTGGTGACCAAATGGGAGGGAAGATATGGAGCGAAAGCTCTCATTGCCCAATCCAACTTTCACAGCTGCACCATCGTCCATGATGATATGGTGATTATCCAATTGAATCGAACAAAGAGATTCTTCAACAAACCCACTTACGCTGGTTTCTCAATTCTCGACATTTCAAAGACGTTCATCTATGATTTCCATTATCAGTATGTCAAGTCAGTTTTTAGAGATCGGGCTAAATTGATGTACACAGACACGGACAGTCTCCTCTATGAGTTTAAAATTCCCGATATGTACGAGTGTATGAAGCGTGATATTCAAAAATTTGACACGTCAGACTACCCAAAAGACAATGTTTACGGAATGCCGCTTGCAAATACGAAAGTATTGGGACTGATGAAGGATGAGTGCAATGGACGGGTTATGACTGAGTTTATAGGTTTAAGAGCAAAATTGTACGTCTTTAAGATTCATGATGAGGAGAAGGTGAAGAAACGAGCAAAGGGAGTGCGATACTCGGCACTGAAAACGATCACCTGGGATGATTACAAAGACTGTCTTTTCAATCATGAAAATTTACTTAAAGACCAGTATTTAATTAGAAGTAAGAAGCATGAGGTGTATACTGTAAAACAAAAAGAAAAATTATGTCTGAGTTGGGATGATGTTTGGTGGCATTGTAGACCTGCACAAGGTTTGTGATAATAGGCATCCACTTGTAGGTTCCCTGCAAACTGAATTGCTTCCACATTTTCTCTTTCAGCGTGCGATTGAAACGTTCACAGATGGATGCTTTGAGATTGCTGAAGGTTGAGTACATGTTGATGCCATAATGTTTCATCAGAGCCTGGAATTCCTTGTTGTAGAATTCTTTGCCTCGATCGTCATGCAGATTTTGTGGGATACGACCCTGCTCCAATATGGATTCCATAGCAGCAGTGACATCTTTGCCATTCTTGGTCTTGGTGGGCACAGCCCACGCATATTTGGAGAAAATATCGATGACTGTGAGCAGGTACTTGTAGCCTTTATTCACGCGAGCATATGCACCCATTTCCACAAGATCAGCTTGCCAAGTATCATCCAATCCGAGCACCTCAACTCGACGTCGTGGATAGTTTCGTCGAGCAGGTCTATGAAGCTCCTCTACCACTGCTGCCTTGTCCATTTTCCAATGCAATCAAACGAGTATCCAGATTGTGAATTATCTCTGCATTACGTAGCGCCAAATGATCATTTATATCCTTGTGAAGAATAGAAAATTGGTTGAGTATCAATCTATGCAGGCTCTCCAGCATGAATTTTATGTCAGTGTTAAGAGCTGTTGACCGTTTGCTATCCAGTTGATTTATGAGGCCAGAGGTTTGCTGCATCTGCTCTTGTACATCCTCCTCGCGTAGAGTGTGCTCCCTCATCATTCTCCGGAAATTCTCCTCAAATGTTTGGATAATGTTCTGAATGTCATCAATCCTGGCACCCAGGGACCCAATCACATTATACATGAGACGAATCTCTTCTTTCACTACATTACGTATCATTGCAGCAGATACTGCATCTGTCTCTGCCACTGCATTACCAACATTAGTGAGTCTTCGATTATCCATATCATAGTGTCCGTCAGCAGTCACTTTGAACCCTTCACCAGGAAGACCATGCACACTTCTGACAGTACTCTTCCCTTGATTCAAGGGACGCCCGAACACGTCGACACTCATCTTCCAAATGATACTCAATTCTTACCGCTATGGTCTAATATATGATGCGAGCTTCACGCAACTCTTCCACTATAGACATGATTTCATTGGTGTGACTGAGATTTCCCGCTGATTGTGATGCCATGAGCAGTCTCAACCGATCGACAAGTTCATTTGGATCATCCCAGTAGACGTAATCCATTGGTGCATTCGATACGAGCATATTGCGTGGAACAGCCATGCCTAGCTTCTCAGACGTGAGCAGATTTCTAATGATTGTCTGATATTTCATGCTACTGCTCGTTCAAACAGGTCTATTGGTCTGGTAGTAAGCGCGATGTGCATTGGTGCTGAGAATAATTTTTCCATAGGTATTTTCATCAGTCTCTGTGATGAGAGTTAAGTTCAGCGTTTTTTTGAATATTAATTCAAGCAGACCAGGTGTCAGTGGGTACGTTTCATCCTTTACAGTCATGAAATTCGCATCGAAGGTCACTATAGAATCACCAATCTTCAGACCCTCCTTCAAGTTGCGTATACCAAACTCCTTATCGAAATCCTGAGCTTCACGCTCCGTATTGAGTCGACTGAGATATCTCTGACGAAGGTGTTGTGAGCTTAGAGGAGATTCCCTTTTAATGGATGGAATACGCTCCTGTTCACTTAGGACTTTAATTGGGGAGATTTTTTTTCTTTCCCGTATAGGTGTACTGACCATTGTTGGTTCATCAAATGACTCATCTCCAATAGCAGTGTCAAAGTCATGAGTCTGTAGCATGGAGGGGACCTCTTTTTTCTCATGCTTCACTTTAGGCACTTTCATCACCTCAGTTTTGACTAGTTTCTCGAGAGGAGTCACCATAGGCTTGAACAATTCACTCATCGCCTCCTGTGTGCTCTCTCTTCCCAATTTGGCGCTGCATGTTAACATTCGAGCGTTTCCCTTGCAACTGCGTCTCATAGTCGTACGCTGGGTGTATTTATCTCTTGAGGAAGGAGTCGAAGCCTCTACGGTAGCGTCCTTCATGGATTTCGCTATCCTTATCGATGACCATGAAACTGTGCCTGTCCTCTGCCCAACATTTGGCACACAAGCCTTTGAACTCATCAAAGGACATGTCAGTATTCACATGGTCCTGATAGATGTGCTTCAAATTCATATCGTCTTGACGGAAGAGTATGAGGAGATTAGTGTTGTCCCGCACCAGGTGTTTGGGAACATGCGCACAAGTTTGACAGAGATAGAAACTATCTACATCTTTGTGTCGACCCATGCAGAAGAATGCTCGCATATTATCCTGCTTCTCACACGCCACATCGTCGAAGATCATGGTGGAATTGGGACGAGCATCCTCTGGTCTAATCACATTCTCGTGCTCACTGAATGCAAAGTAGCCGACACCCTTGATGGGAGAGATTAGTCACCGCAGTAACTCATATTTGGGCTGATTGAGAGATTTTGAGTATACGTAAATATTCTCGAAACGTAAACCATTGGGGTGAACTATGAGGGCTAGTAGGCCATTCGTCTTGCCGCAGTTGGAGGGACCACAAATCACTGCACGCACACTGCTGGGCAAGAGGGCTCCATGATGATCGTTTTCTCGTTCTTTCTTCTGATGAGGTGTGAACTCGTCAATATTCATTATCGGGAGCTTGATCTTCTGCTCTCTGAAGTTCATGGCGAATGACTGAGTGCAGGACTATAAATATGAGCTATTTATAGCGGAGAGTGCCATTCCTTATGGATTGCAACTGGCCCAGAGTACTATAAAGCCCTCGTATTTATAGCCTCACTCATCAGTTGTCATCTGATCATGAACGGATGCAAACGCAAGAAAGGTCGAGGACTCGTGAACAGGATCACCAATAAACTTCCCGTGGAATTGCACCTGCCTGGTTGTCAGTATTGTGGCCCTGATACGAAACTGCAGCAAAGATTGGCTCGAGGTGATCCTGGCATCAATCCCCTAGACGCAGCTTGCAAGGAGCACGATATAGCTTACTCGAAAAATCGAGAAAACCTCTCTGCACGGCACGCAGCTGAAAGCATTCTTACGGAACGTGCTTGGAAACGCGTTTTGGCAAAGGATGCCACTCTTGGGGAAAAAGCAGCAGGCTGGACTGTCGCCAACATGATGAAGGTGAAAACCTCCGTCGGTATGGGACTCAAAAGTCGTGCAAGGGGGAGGCTGAGTGGTAAGAAACGCCGCGGGCGTGGGCACGGGAAGCAAGTGGTGCTGCGACAAATCCTCGCAGCAGCCAAGACCTCAATGCAGTCAGGACCAAATGCCATCAGAACTGCGTTGCAAGGTGCACGTCATGCGGTGAAAACGGTAGGCGGAAGGAAACGTGTGCGACTGCCGCGCATTTTGCCCGTGCCAAGTAAAATTGGAGGTGTGCTGCCCTTTCTCATTCCGCTTTTTGCAGCTTTGAGTGCTACTGGAGCACTGGCAGGTGGCGCTGCTGGTATCGCAAAAGCCCATCAATAGCTCGAATGCAGCTAAAAAAGCCCTCCAAGAGAGTACACGACATAATCGAACTATGGAAGCTATGGCATTGGGCAAAGGCTTATACTTGAAGCCATATAGGAAGGGCTTGGGACTCCACTTGGGTGAGAAGAAAAAAAACGTATAGAGCTACCACACCGAGCGCTCACTGATGCCGACCTGTTGAGATACGCCAAAACCTTGAAGATTCCACACTTTCGAGGTGTCTACATGAGAAACGACATGCCAAGAAATGGCCCCCGCGAACACGAGTCGGCAATCATCAATCTTGACAACAAGGAGGGGGCGGGAACACACTGGGTTGCCTACCGAAAGCACAAGAAGAAAATTGTATACTTTGATAGCTTCGGTAATCTCCGCCCCCCACAGGATTTGATGAAATATTTCGGTGGTGGTAGCATTGTCCATTATAATCACGAACGATACCAAGATTATGATACGGTGGTGTGTGGTCACCTCTGTCTAAGATTTCTCCATGGCGACAAAATTGCTATAAAATCGAAGTGAACTGTCACACACAAGTCAGTTGAGTGCTGACAACAATGAGTAGTGAATCATTCTCTCTAACTCTTACCGGCACTTCGTCAGTGCTGGAGAGTCACTACTTCCCACCCATTGAATTGTCCCCGCTCAGGAACTATACTCTAGGACTGACGGAGTTGCTAACCTTCAACTCCATTCCAAACATCGATACTGGCAACAATAAATTCTACGTGGGTAATAAAGTAATCGACATACCCACGGGAAGCTATGAGATCGATGATATTGAGATGTACTTGATGGAGAAACTCCATGACTACGACATATCCTTCAGCCTCAAGCCTAATAACAACACGTTGCAGAGTGTGATCAAGTGTAGTGAACGTGTGAATTTTGAGAAGATTGATTCTATTGGTGAATTGTTAGGCTTCACGCGCAGAATCCTGCCGGCTCACGTGACTCACCAATCAGACTCCCCTGTGCGTATACTGAAGATAAATTCCCTGCGAGTGGAGTGCAACATAACCGCTGGAGCATACAACAATGCGCAACGAGTGCACACTATACATGAATTCTTCCCATCAGTTCCACCAGGATATAAGATCGTGGAAGTGCCGTCGAGCATCATTTACCTTCCGAGCACCGTACAGACAATTGGTCATCTCCAAGTGAGGATTGTCGATCAAGAGGGCCAATTGGTGAACTTCAGAGGCGAAGTGATAACAATACGCTTACATATAAAGTCTTAATGGGCATTGTGTTCGATAGCAAATCGGGTGATCAGTATAAAAGTGAGTCATCATTGCCAAGTCAAAGCAGTCTGCGAAGACCCATCAAACCATTGACATCACAGAACGTCAAATTCCTCAAGAGTTTGGGGCTGAGGGTGCAAAAAGATAGAAGAAGAGTGTGAGGCAGAAGGTGCGGAGTTTTTTCTGTTCCTGTGTCATCGTCTACGATAGAAAAAAAAAACCATGGAGGAAATCTTGAAAATTCAAAAACCTATCGTCTTCGACGAATCGGTTGCTCACTATGAGATTCATGCACATCAGCCTTTCGCATCCGCGACATTCAACAACAATGATGAAATTCGCATTGCTGTCCAGCATCAGCATTTGTGCTTGCTGCCGAGTAAGAGCTCGCTTCATGTACATGGTCGATTGACTAAAGCAGATGGAACGGCTGTTGAGCACACGCGTTTGGTGAACTGCGCTATCCTCCACCTGTTTGAGGAGGTGCGCTATGAACTCAATGCCATTGTCATCGACAGGAGTAAAAATGTCGGGCTCACCACCCTCATGAAGAATTACATATCGCAAGCACCGAGTCAAGCTACTTCCATGGAAAATGCAGGCTGGATACTCAAAGATGGTGAATCAGCAATCATCGATAAGGAAGGTTATTTTGACATCTCCATACCGCTGAGTATGTTGTTGGGTTTCGCTGAGGACTATGGTCGAATTATCATCAACGCCAAACATGAGCTGGTACTCACGCGCGGGGACACCGATGCGAATGCAGACGTGCAAACTCCACCCCTCAATACTGCACCTGAGGCCTTCAAACTCTCCTTGGATAAAATGGAGTGGATGATTCCCTACATCAAGGTCGCTGACGCCAAGAAAATCTCTCTGCTGAATTACGTTGCCAAGGACGCAGCGATTGTCATCAGTCTCCGCGCCTGGGAGACCTACGAGTACCCGCTACTGCCGGCCACCTCAAAACATGTCTGGGTAGTGAAGTGTTCGACGCAACTGGAGAAACCGCGCTATGTCATTCTCGGCTTCCAGACCAATCGCAAGAATCAAGCCACCAGAAATGCCAGCCGATTCGATCACTGCAATGTGCGTGACGTCAAACTCTTTCTCAATTCTCAGAGTTACCTCTATGGAAATCTCAATCTTGATATCACTCATAATCAGTATGCTCTACTTTACGACATGTACATCAACTTTCAAAGCTCTTACTACGCTAAAGAGGCTGAACCACTTCTGAGCAAATCAAATTTTTTAACCTACGCACCACTTATCGTCATCGACTGCTCCAAGCAAAACGAGTACTTGAAATCCGGACCAGTGGATATTCGCCTGGAATTTGAGTCGGATCGAAATTTCCCGGCGCAAACAGCAGCCTACTGTCTGATCATACACGACCGCATCGTCGAGTATCATCCAATCAGTGGAACAGTGAAAACCTTAATCTAATTTTGAACGATGATACCATTTTGAATGTAAAAACCATTTATTATGATGAATAAACAACGATTTTTTTCAATGTATGTGTGATTATTTGGAGGACAAAGAACCTTTCCAATTGTTCCTCTTTTGTTTTTTGTGTGAATATGAGTGTTGTTGTGGTTGACGATGGAGTTGTCGCTTCTGCATTAGAGGGGGCTCATAGGAAGTACTAGTTATGGGTTCCTCCTGAGAACTGTGCTGCACCGTAGGAAGTTGCTCCTCCTCATCCTGACTCCTTCCTGATTCATCCTTGAACAATTTACGTCGTTTATAGATCTCCACAATGTTCTCTCGCAATTCGAGGAAATCCTGCAGAAAATTCCAGAGTCTTTCGGGTGGATCATATCCGTAGTGGTTAATGATGACCTCATCGTAGGTACAAACATATGGTGACCATTTCATCAGAAATTCCTCATCCTCAAAGCTCCGTTCATCATCATCGTCAACAGTACACATCTTCAACAGATCCAAACTCTCGGCGAGCTCCAGGAAATCGTGGAGACAGTCACGAGCTTTTTGCGGTGGATTTTCTCCGGAATATTTCACCAGAATATCCTCATAGTCCACCGCGAATGGTGGACTTTCGCACAAACACTTCACTTCATCTGGACTCAACGGCTCCATGATGCAAACTGAACATTCAGTGAGAGAAGACAGACCGCTATAATCCTCAACACACACACACACACACACACACACACACGTGAGCACAGCCGCTGCGCATGCGTCAATTGGATGGAGAGGAGCGAATTGCGTCGCAGGGCCTTGAACCATTTCCAGGAACTCCAGTCATACTGCGCATGAAGAATGACGCAATCAATTGAGTCTACAGATAAAATGCATGGGATATCTGTTGGAGTCATCAGTCGTCTTGCGGAGCACATAGTGAAAACATGGAGGCAATAGTGGATATGCAGGGGTTTCAAGGCGATGGGAATTCCTTTATCTTGAAAGAATTGGCGAAAGAATGAAATTGAGTGCAGGCTCTTCAAACCACCGTACTCGTGGCAGAATCTCTCACGTGAAGTGAGGCATACAAATACTTGGCTCATCAAGAACTTCCATGGGATCACTTGGAATTCTGGCAAAGTACCATACTTTGACATCTACAAGGTGCTCAAGGAGGAATTGCTTGGAAATGTGACTACTGTGTACGTGAAGGGTCTGCAGAAGAAGCAGTGGCTACAAGAGGTTTTGGATGATGATAGACCTGTGGTGAACTTGGAAGACTTGGGGTGTCCAAAATTGTCAGAACTGGAGATTTCTAGATGCTCCAATCATATGATCAGTTTTGCCATACATTTGTGCTGTTGAGGCAGTTAAGCGTCTGAAACGTTGGTATATGAAGAGACATACTGTTGGTCTCCGCAAATCCCTCGACACATTCTGTACACAAAAGAGTCTGCAAGGAATGAGCATGGAAGACATTTCATTCCTACCTAAAAAATTCCTGTTGTTATTTGCTACGCAGAGTATCGAGGACGCTTGGGATCAATTACCGGTGAACATGCGTGAGGATAGAGATATTGCAGGCTGTCGAAGATGTCAGCTACATCACTCTGCTTGTCAACCTCCACCACTCATAAAAAATTGTTCCGTATGTAAAAGTGTGTGAGAGGCTCTTTGCTCGAAATGTTTACAATTTCAAGCACTCATTTCTCGGAAATGTAGTATTCGAACGCAATTATAAGGACATCGTAGACTAAATTCTACTCATTCGCTATTCAACTATTGACTGGATGCGAGATGGATAAGCGTGATCAAGGCAAGAAGTCTAGCGGGAGCTCTTGGTTGGAGGAGCAGCAGAAACGAACAGCACGATTTCAGCAAGAATTCGCAAAATCAAAGACTCTGGAAGGCAGCAAGTCGTATCATGGAGAAGCTGCTTCAGGAAAATACGGTGCCATTGGGGAAGATCGTTATAAAAAGCAAAAATGAGAGACTTGAAAAATGTAAAAGATGGAAAAAAATGGAAAAGAGATATGAAAATTGTAAAAAAAAAGTTATACTCTTTTGTAAAAAAAAAAAAAAACAAATAAACACTTGTAATATTCTCAATGTATATCTCCCCTTGCGCAGTTATTTCCACTTCCTACATCAAATATCCTCATGAGAGTAAATATACAATAGCATAATTGAAGGAATTAATAAGCAGAACACAATATATTTTTTTTTCTATATTTTTTGTTTCTTTATTCGAAGTACATCATGTTTTTTTTTTTTTATTCCCCGTATCTCTCTTCGTAAACTCACAGAAGTGGTATTTTCCTCCCAAGTAGCGGATTGCTAAGATCCCTCTAACAGCATCAGCCTTGAGCTCATCGTATTCAGTCTTCTCCTTCAGGAGTCTCTCGCACACTCGTCCAGGCAAGTAAATGCGCAGGTGGTCTTGCAACATTGCGACAACCTTCTCTCCGTATCGGGTTATAACTGTCTTCAAATCCTCAACTTTGTACCAGGTGTTGATATCCAACTCTCGCATGTTCTTTGTCTCGTAAATAACCTCCCCACGAGCAAATTTGTTCACATTCTCATATGACGCCATGGCACGGTCACTCATGAAGATTATTTGAAATGGTTAAAACTGAAGATTTTATAATGCAGAACTCTACAAGTTTTCACTTTATTTTGCACTTCAAACTCTGAGGAAATTTCACATCAACTGCTGGATAAGGCACTTGAGACTCCACAAAATACTGAGCAATGCTTCTCACATGAGAGTATTTATACTGATGGGTCACATGTGTTAATCCCCTTCCCTTCAATCGGACACACCAATCATGAGGAGTGTCTTGCGTGGAAAATTACAGAGGACGGCTCCCACAGTACTTCTGAGAAATGAAATTTAAAACATTTCATGATAACGAAAGTAATTTGAAACTTTTGTTTACGCTACTAACCTGCGCGTGAAGGAAGTACTCGAGATAACTGGAATGCAGTTTTTACATTCGTCAGCATTACCGTCTGGGGGTTCAATTCCCGCTCAAACGGTAGTGTATACAGTCCGGGGTTTGATTCCCGCTCGGACGATAATGTATAGAGTCCCGAGTTCGATTCCCGCTCAAACGGTTCACAGATAGGTCCATCATGGAAGGACCTAGTCGGACTGCACCCCAAAATTGACTCGGGCGACTGAGTGGTGAACCGTTCCCTAAATAATGCGCGAGGTGGGGGGTGACGTCACCCACTCAACGCGCATTGCGCTACCTGTGGCCCCCAATGTATCCCAGATTTTAATTTGGAGCCCGAGGGATGGACCGTTCCCGAAATACCGCGCGGGGTAGGGGGTGACGTCACCCACTCAACGTGCATTGCGCTACCTGTGGCCCCCAATGTACCCCAGATTTTAATTTGGAGCCCGAGGGATGGACCATTCCCGAAATACCTCGCGGGGTAGGGGGTGACGTCACCCACTCAACGCGCAATGCGGCAACCTGTAGCCCCCAATGTGCCCCAGATTTTGATTTGATGGTCGAGGGTTGTACCGAAATACCACTCGTTTGGGAAAAAGTGTCAATTTCCCTTTTTCACCCACACACACACACACACACACACACTTCAGACACTTGAGAAAATTCTCAAATTTGGAGAGTATGTAAAAAATTTCAAAAAAATTTGCTGCTAAACTTCACTACCCTCATATTACACACACACACACACACACACACTTCAGACACTTGAGAAAATTCTCAAATTTGGAGAGTATGTTAAAAAACTTCAAAAAAATTTGCTGCTAAACTTCACTACCCTCATATTACACACACACACACACACACGCTATTGAACGACGGACACAAACCGACATTTCGCAGAGGACAAGCGAGCTCATGTATAGATCTCACCTTCGTCAGCAGCAGCCTGATGAAAGGAAACTGTGCATGGGAAGTATCCGAGATCTACACTGCCAGTGATCATCAGGCAGTACTCTGGGAGGTGTCGGTTAATTGGAGATCCGCACCCACACCGGAAAGAACAAATGGAGTCGGCTGGAATGTGCGAAGATTTGACATTGCCACCTTCCTTATGGCACTGAAGACTGCCCGATTAGACAGTAAGAATGCCACAGGAAAAGCAGACGAAACCATCCGGAGAGTCACCGACGCCTGCGATGCCACTATGCCCAGGAAATTTAGTGGAAACCGACGGCCACCGGTGTATTGGTGGAGCGGTGAAATCGCGACCCTCCGCAGGGAATGTTTCGCAGCGAGGAGAGCTTGGCAACGCGCAAGGAAGAAGTCCAACCCCGAAAGTCTCGAAGTGGAGTTTAAAGCCGCTAAGCGTAAGCTTACTAAGGCCATAAAGCTTCGCAAACGAGACTGCTGGAACGAACTGTTGGAGGAAGTGGAGAAGGATCCTTGGGGCAGACCGTACAAGGTGGTTATGACGCGGCTCAAGAGCCAGCCGATGCCATCACCAACCTGTCCTAGGCTCCTGGAGAGAATTGTCTCAGTCTTATTCCCCCAGCAAATGAGTGTGACTGAAAAGCAGGTGGAGGGTGCCATTATCGACGGAATACCGCCGATTACAGCTGAGGAACTATTGCAGGCCTGTAGTAGAGTGGGCAACAACAAGGCCCCCGGTCTCGATGGTGTGCCAAATATAGCGTTGAAAGCCGCCATCAATGCAGCACCCGGCATGTTCCTCGAAATGTATAATACATGCATCCAGGAAGGTATTTTCCCCAGCAGATGGAAGCAACAGAGACTCGTGCTTATCGCCAAGGGGAAAAAGCCACCGGACGAGCCATCATCATATCGTCCACTCTGTATGCTGGATACGGCGGGCAAGATCCTGGAACGCATTATACATCAGAGAATTGAGGCAGTGGTGGAACCCCTATTGGCCGAAGCTCAATACGGTTTCAGACGACGACGATCCACGTTGGATGCTATAGACCTGGTGGTCAAAACAGCAAAAAAAGCAATCGATGGCAGGCGATGGAAAGGAGGTACGAAGCAGTATCCCTTGGTTGTTACCCTGGACATCAAAAATGCCTTCAACTCGGTACGATGGGATCCCATCCTCGCGGCATTGTCGAAGCTGCAAGTACCGGCATATTTGCAAAAGATGGTAGGTAATTACTTTACCGACAGAGTACTCAGATATGACACAGAGGTTGGTCCTAAAACATATAGGGTGACTGGGGGGGGGGGGGGGTACCTCAAGGCTCAGTGTTGGGTCCTCTTTTGTGGAATATCGTATATGACGACTTGCTCAAAATAGCATTACCGGCGGGGGCCAAACTCGTAGCTTTTGCGGATGACGTAGCCATAGTCATCGTGGGCAAACACCTTTCCACGCTCCAGCTCATTTTCGAGAATGTTTTTAACAAGATACGACAATGGATGGACTCGATTGGGTTACAACTTGCGGAGCATAAGACTGAGGCACTCCTCATTACGAGCCGGAAGAAAATAGAGACTATTACACTGCAAGTCGGTGAGCACGAAATAATTTCCCAGCCCTACATACGGTACCTGGGAATTATGATTGATGCCCGACTTAGTTTTAGACAGCAAGCTTAACATGCAAGCAGTAAGGCAGGAGCAGTGAAGACTGCTCTTGCAAGACTTATGCCAAATGTTGGAGGCCCAAAACAGAGGAGAAGGCTCCTGCTATCATCAGTTGTCACGTCGGTATTAACATATGGTATTCCTATATGGAGTGATGCATTACGAAGCCAAGCATCTCGGCGGCAAATTGTTCCAGTCTACAGGCTGAGTGCCCTTAGAGTGGTCAGCGCATACCGCACAGTATCGAACGATGCTGTGTGTGTCATTGCTGGGATGCTACCTTTTGAAGTGCTAGCGGAAGAGCGTAGGCGACTCTACACACGCAAAACATCAACTGAGCTGAGCTCAGTCGAACTGGGGACAGAAGAACGAAACCACAGCATCCAGCGATGGCAGCTGCAGTGGGACGCCTCGAGCAAAGGCCGGTGGACTCACCGACTTATTCCGGAGCTAGATGTTTGGCTTGACCGACCACATGGACAAGTCAATTACTACCTAACCCAGATGCTCTCAGGACATGGGTGCTTTCGGGAATATCTTCACAAATTTAAGCATGAGGATTCTCCGGATTGCCCAAAGTGTCCGAGAATGAAGGAAAACGCGGAACATGTTCTCTTTACGTGTCCGCGTTTCGACGTCCAACGAGCTGTATGGGAAAATAGCGCAGGCAAACCCATCAACGGTGGAAATCTTGTGGAAGTTATGCTGTCATCACAGGCGGCATGGAACGCGACAAGCGACTTCGCAATGGCGGTTTTGCAGGAGCTGCGCCGCGAGGAGCAGTTGCGGAAAAATCCAGAATAAACGGAGGATCTTCTTACCCGTAACGAGCGGAAAGAATTCGCTACTGAGGAAGCCAAGGCTATCGTCCCCTACACAACGAAGTATTGCTCAGTAGATGTTCCGTCATGGTCTGGGGACCAACGGAACTGTATTGTATGTGACAAGGGGTATTGTCCTCTGCACGTTATGTTTTATTTGTTAATTTTGTAAGTTTGTTCAATAAAGGAAAAAGTAAGAAAAAAAGGAAGGAAAGAGAAAGAAGGAAGCGTGAGGAAGGAGGTTGACTTCCTTTTTTCTCTTTTTCTTTCAAAAAAAAAAAAAAAAAAAAAACACACACACACACACACACAATATTTAGTACTCTTCTACTTACCTGAGTTTTTGAAATTTCCTGCAATTAGTGCACTTTTCACCACAAATTCGGACGATCTGCACACAATGAGATCTGTCATCGAACTGATGGCGGATATTTTTTGATTATGTACCGCGTACGTATGGAAAATTTTCGGTCGAGGCTCCCACGACCAACTAATCTCTTTCCACGAAAAACATAGAGCATTTTGGCTTTATCAAAAAAAAACAATTTGAAGCCGTCTCAAATTGTATTTACGCGCGCGGTACTTAGCAAAGGGTGTCCGGTAACACAGAGATATGGATATATATTTATTTCGTTACTTGATGCAGATGCGTAGATCCCCCCCCCCCTCCCCCTGACCCACAGCGACGACCTGCGCAGATCCTCACTTTGGCGTCGAACCCCCCTTATTTATCTACTCTAGACAAAAGCCGGTACCCTAAACGAAAGCCGGCAACGTCGCGCGAAAATTTTCTACGACGGTAGTGGTCGCATGGTGAGCGTTTCGCAGCAATTCCCTGATTTTTCTCCATTTGAAAATTCTTTTTAATTAATTCGGCAAATTGAACAGGGCAAAATGGTGTGCAATGACATGATTACACGGAAAGAAAAAGAACATAATTATTAGACCCCTGGTGACTAATCTGAGGACGAAATTTCCGTGAGTCGAAAAATTAGACTCCTAAGTCTAAAATTTAGTCGCATTGGGCCGAGTTTTTCTGTTGTTTCGGGATAGTTTTTATACTCACTGGGATGAATTTTTGGACTCACGGAAATTTCGTGCTCAGATTAGTCACCAGGGGTCTAATAATTATGTTTTTACATGTCAAGGGAGGTATACATATCAAGGGAGGAATACCTAAATTGTCGTTCCGTCAAATACAACAGTGTAGCATTTATTCGAAGAATAAGAAAAACTGCTGCGAAATGCACACTACGCGGCCTCTTAAGGGTTAAAAGCTCTATTGTGTAATCCTAAGCATTCTAAATCTACGACCTTCATTGGTGCCCTTTCTAAAACAATGAAAGAATGTTACTCAAGTGTGTATGAAGTTAAAATTGCTGCTGGTAATACTTTCGATATTGTGAATTCTACGGCAGCAAATTTAACACTGTGGCGAAAAGAGAAATAATTCAGAGTAACGGGGAGTAGGTGCTACTCACTCTACACTTATTCCAAGGAGGACTGGGACTCCAAAATAAATCATTGTTGTTGGCCCACTAGTTTCTCTAATAAATATATGAAATTTGGAATTGAAAATGAACCTCTGGCTCGAGAACTGTATTGAGCAAAGAAAGGTACTGTGGCTGAAGAATTTGGTCTAATTGTTTCGGAGCTCGGTCCCTAGTTGACTTATAGCCCTGATGGTGTGATTTTTAGAAAACACATCCCGTCCATACTGATCGAAATAAAGTGTGTTTTTGAATTGCTTGACCTGGAAGATGTGTCTCTATTAAAACATTGTAACCGGCTGACCTAGTTAGATGCTGCAAATTCTCGTTGGTGAACTTACACTGTCATGTGTACTTTGACAACGCCGTTTCCAAATTTCCCACCAAACGATTTTATAGTTAATTCACTACTACTCAATAAACGATCGGTTCCCCTTTGGAAAACTGAAAATTTAATCTTCCACCATTCAACGATTTTGGTTTGGAGCCCTCTACGTGGCACTTCTACGTGACAAATATTTTCTATCATTGTTTTTATATTAATAGTTCCCGAAAATTGAAAACACTAAAATCGGAGCACCATTTCAGTTGAAGTAGGCACATGTAAGCATCACCCACGGGGGGTTCATTTTTTTTAGTTCCTGCGTTCCCCACGAGGTGTCGTATTCTTATTTAGCGTCGCCAAGTAATTCTCGATCCCTCAATGTCCACTGCCACTTTTTCATCTGGGGTTTCAGGCACTGTTCTACGCTTCTTATTTGCCTCCACAATATTTGCACGCCACTCAGTTTTTCATTTTCCTCCAATTTGCCTTTGTACCGTGGCAAGCTGACCATGATAATAGCATGTGTAGGTTATGACGCGCGTATTATGGAGAGCGAATAATTTCAAATTTGCGGCGTTACCACGCATAAAAGGACATTAGTCAAAGGAGGCGTAGCATTTGAGTAATGAATAAAAATAATTGAAACTAGTGGGTGGGATGTATTTGTGCCCTCAGTGAGGACACAATGTAAACTTCCCGATTTGGTAACTCGAGTTTTCGAGATCATGTCTGTTTCAAACATTTACGAGACTTTTCACTTCCGTAATTACTGATTTTTTCTTTCGTTTCTCTATATGTCGCTGCCTTTTGTGATTTTTTTCATAATCAAGAGATAACTCCCTCTTCCACGTGAAGGCCATTTACTTCTCATTAAAGCCTTTAAGTCTCATTGAAGCATTTTAGAACCACGAATATAGAACAACTACGTTGAAGAATTTCAATAAGTCGGTATGTTTGGCTTCACCCAATTTCACGTTTCATGGCAGCATTGATACACAAAAGTGATATACAAGTATTCTATTCTGAGTCGGTCCATGTTTACTGTAGAGTCCAATTTTTGCGATCGCCGACGCCATCTAGTCTCCGTTCATGCACTCATCACATGAATTATTTTTTTCTAACGGCTCTACCACCTTAATTGGGCACGTTATGGGAAAAAGTCATAACACATTAAATGTGCATCTTTGTCTGAGGAACAATTTATGTTAACAAACTTTTTCCCTGACTCCAACCGTTTACGAGATATAGCGTTATGAACAATTGAAATTGTTATTAACAATATATATTCTCAGCCAATATCTATCAAAAACTAATCAGGGCTAAGTTACATGAAGACGCGTTGATTGAGATCTCGATGGCTTCGATTGGTGTATCCATTCGTGAGAAATCATTGACCAAAATTTAGGGCCCATACATACATAGACCCACACACACACAGACATTGACTCAGAATTTTTCGGGGATCATTTTGGTACCCTTAAGTCACCAGTTACGGTTCCCGGTTTAAATATCCAGTCAAAAACGCCCCAAAAAAAATGTCCAATGCAAAAACATCCAAAACCAAAATATCCAAAAATAAGATATCCAATTCAAAAATATCCGATAAATAAATTTTCAAATACCAAAAAATAAAAAAAAACACGGCAATGCAAACAGAAACAGGTTCCATGGCGTTCCAACCCTAAGACAATTCATCTCATCTTGACAATTAATCTAATAGGCAACTCATCTCCTAGACAACTCATCTGAAAGAAACACATACACACACGGTTCTACATCTAAATAACACCATTAAAAAAATCCACAAAAAAAAACAAAAATAAAAAACCACAAATAGAAAAACCACAAACAAAAAAAACACAAACAAAAGAAACACAAACGAAAAAAACACAAAATTAATATTCTCCTCGCAAATGTTTAATGATATCACCGTTAACATTATAACCACGGATGCGGATATCACCGTTAACATTATAACCACACATTTTAGGGTGGTGATCTCCTCGAACCCCCACATTCGGGTGCGGTAGTACACATTTTAAGGTGGTGACCTCCTCGAACTCATTCCTCCGCGGAACCCCCCGTTCGGGTGCGGTGGTACACATTCTAGGGTGGTGTCCTCCTCGAACTCATTCCTCCTTGGAACCCCCACATGCGGGTGCGGTAGTACACATTTTAGGGTGGCGTCCTCCTCGACCTCATTCCTCCTTGGAACCCCCACATTCGGGTGCGGTAGTATACATTTTAGGGGGGTGTCCTCCTCGAGCTCATTCCTCCTTGGAACCCCCACATTCAGGTGCCCACATACAAATATACACATATACACCCATACATATATACACACATACACCGATTGATTATCGCTTAATTGTACAGTACGGAGTAGTTTTTGGAGTTTTTGGATGTTTTGGAGTATGGGATATTTCTGCTATTGGAAATTTCCGTCATAGGATATTTTGACTTTTGGATATTCTGAAAGTGGATATTTTTAACCGGATATTTAAACCGGATACCACCAGTTACAGGTAGAAACGAAAAAGTTCGATTTCGAGCTGATTACAATAACTTCCCTATCGGGTGGTTAATAATTCATAAATAATTTTTTAATCAAATAAATCTATTTTCCCTGCGTATTTAAAAATTAATTTTTACGATCACCCAAAGACCCTGTTGGAAACCGCTCATACTATTTTATTCTCTGTTCCTGTAATAATTGTTATCCCTGCTATTTGAAGTACTGATCACAAAACAATGAACAAAACAATAAACGAAACAATAAAAATAAGTTGTTATTGGTTATAATATTAATTGGTAACGATCGCCAACCATGGGTGATGATTACCTATACCAGTTCCTAATCATGCTTATAATTATAATTGTGGATTTTTATAAATAACTATGACCAATCATGATAAGTGGTTTGTATTACTAATTACTAGTCGGTAACGATAACAAAGGGTGTTTTAATTATCATTTTGAGCTGGCCATTGCCACGAAATTATCGTAATAATTGAGGATTCTCACAGCGTACTAAATATATTCTTCTTCAATATACCACGGTTAATCAGTGTAACCCCTGTTAGTGTCATAACGACAACTTGCAGATTTGAGAATTGTAAACTGACTCATTTATGAAGCAAATAATTATGGATATTTAAGCAGACGCATCGTGAGTATCAGGATGAGACTTCTGCGCGTTACTTGGGTGGAAGTGAGACGCCAATAAGGGTGCCGCCACTCGAGGGTTGAATCCGTCATACCTTCTTAATTGTGATAATCATGGAAAAAGTGATTAAAAATTACATGTGCAATTTCACTTACAGGAAAAGTTCCGTTCAACACTTTCTGCCGTATCTCTCACCGTTTTTGCTATAGCGCGTTATGGACAATTGCAATTGTTAACTGGTGGGTGGCATGTATTTGTGCCCTCAGTGAGGACAGAATGCAAACTTCCCAATTTGGTAACTCGAGTTTTCGAGATCATGTCTGTTTCAAAAATTTACGAGACTTTTCACTTCAGTATTTACTGATTTTTTTTCATTTCGCTATATGTCGCTGCCTTTTGTGATTTTTTTCATAATCAAGAAATAACTCCTGTTACGTCACAATTACGCCAAACTTACCTTTTGATAATTCTGGTGAAAATAATAATGTGATTGAAATACCTTTTTAAGCCTACCTTTTAAATACCTTTCGGAAATAGCTTTGGATAGATGAGGGCATTTTCCAATGAAGATTAAAATAGCTCAATTACTCGATTTAAGTTCATTTTTACGATCACGTATTTATTGATTATTATAATTGCCTTTCAAAATTTTGATTATTACAAGTTTTGAATTATTACATTTCTTCTTAGCCCTGAATTTTACGCGCTTTTTCTTTTTGAATATTTTCTTTCTGGAAACCGTACAGTTCTTGCAATTTCAGAAATTCCGGAGAAGACAATCCGCGGAATAATGCAGATAATGGTACTTAAAGTCTACTTACATTCCTGGTTCTTGAAGTTCGCACTTAACAATCAAAATTTTAGATGTGCTGCTGGTTTGATTTTTGCTTTAATTTTTAAACATAAAACAACTGTAAATATGGAGGTTAAATCAAGATAATGACATGAGGGAAATATATATATAAATCTTCTGATTCCGATTGTCCACGCTAAATTATACCATTTTCCACGCTAAAATATATAAATTTTCAATCCTTGATCATGCTGAAATTACTTAAATCAAGGCATTATTTTATAAAGTAGAAAATAGTGATAATTATTTACTCACAAGGTTAATTTCCAATAAAAAAAATGACAGGAAAATTTAGTCAATAAAAACAATTCCAGATAAAAAAAAATTCAGGAAAACAAATTTCATTCCAAAAAAATTTTAATTCAAAAAAAAATTGAATTCAAAAAAATCTTCAAAAAAAAATTTTTATTCAAAATTTTATTCCAAAAAAAATTGAATTAAAAAAAAGTTAAATTCAAAAAAACAATTTTATTCAAAAAAAAATGTTATTCAAGAAAGATTTCAAAAAAGATTAATTCAAAAAAATGAAAAAATAAATTTTATTCCAAGAAAAATCTTACATTAAAAAAAAAAAATTTTAAATTCAAAAAAATGAAAAAATAAATTTTATTCCAAGAAAAATCTTACATTAAAAAAAAAAAATTTAATTGAAAACATAAATTTCCAAGAAGAAAAAATTTTCCATTCAAAAATTTTATTAAAAAAAAAATTCAATTACAAAATTTGTGAATTCAAAAAAACTTTTATTCAAAAAGAATTTTATTCAAGGAAAATTTTTAAAAAATTCATTCAAAAAATAAAAGAAAAAAATTTATTCCAAGAAAAATTGTAAATTCCAAAAAAAATTTTATTCAAAAAAAATGTTTAATTTAAAAGCTTTATTCAAAAAAAAAAATTTTAGATGAAAAAAATTTAAACGAAAAAAAATTTTGATCGAAAAAAAATTCTTAATTCAAAAAAAAAATTTTTAATCCACAAAAATTTATAAATGAAAAAAATGTAATCGAAAAAAAAATTCTTAATTCAAAAATTTTTTTTTTCTCAAATCCACAAAAATTTTTAAATCAAAAAATTTAATCGAAAAAATTTAAATCGGGAAAAAAATTCTTAATTCAAAAAAAATTTTTAAATCCATAAAAATTTTGAAATCAAAAAAATTCTTAATTCAAAAAAATTTTTTTTAAATCCACAAAAATGTTTAAATCAAAAAAATTTAATGGAACAAAATTTGAATCGGAAAAAAAATTCTTAATTGAAAAAAAAAAATTTTATTCCAAAAAAAAAATTTCAATTCAAAAATTTTAATCAAAAAAAAATTTATGAAAAATTTTAATGAAAAAAAAAAATTTTAATAGAAAAATTTTATCAATATTTTTCGGACTTCCGTTTCCGGTGCGAAAGGTGTCGGGCGCGTGAGGATAGGAAGGATAGGTGTTTTAGATTTTTCATGCGTAAAAATCAGGGAAAAAGTGAAGGGAGGTAAGGGAAGGGAGTGGGTGGTATTTCGGAGGAGAGACAGAGTAAAGTTAGGATAGAAAAGTGTGAAGCGTGAAATAGGAGGTAAGAGAAGAGTGAGGTTAGAAGGATCAGAGGGAGTGTGGGTGTAAGTGAGTGAGTACGTGTGGGATGTGTGAGTGTGGAGCAAGAGGCGACAGCGGAAGAGGGTGGGAAAAATGGAAAGTTTCAAGACAGGTTGGGTAGGGTAAGGTTGAGGGATTAGAAGTAAGTGAGGCAATATAGGAGAGTGGGGATGGCAGGTGGGACGGATGAAAGTTCGAGAGAGCCGGGGGGGGGGGGGGGGAGATGGAGTGTGCGGTTAGGAGAGGGGGAAAATTAAATGGAGAAGATGGGTATTGATAATGGGTATCGAAAATTTGGTTTTGTTATTCGAGAAGATGAGAAAGGAGATGAGGGGGCAGTGTGAAGAATGAGTGAGGAGTTGAGTGAAGGGGGGAAGGAATGTGAGGAGGAGAATGAGAGGATGCGGGCAAAGATAGGGGAGATAGGTGATAAGGACAGAATGAAGGAAGATGATAGGAGAGAGGAAGTACAGGTGATTGAACAGAGGAGAGAAAGGTTGGAGGTGAGCTGGGATAAGAAGGTTGGAGGAGATGAGATAGAAAAAGAAAGGGGTGAAATAGGCATAGAAGTGGTGGTATCGAGATCAGTTCGCTGAAAAAGGAGGTGATGGGAGGTTTGAGAGAGATGCTAGAGGTAAGAGAGGAAATTAAAGATGGTTTAAGGGGAATGAGTGAGGAGTTGAGTAAATGGGGGAAAGTATGGAAGGAGGAGAAGAAGAGGATGTGGAAGAAATTAGGAGAGAAGGGTGAGAATGACAGGATGATGGAAGAAGAGAGGAGAGAGGAAGTGAAAGAGATTGGAGAGAGAGTATGAAGGTTGGAGGTACGTTTGGATGAGAAGGTGGGTGGAGATGAAGGGGGCTCTCAAAGGCAGGAGGTTGCGGTGGAATGGAGAAAGAGAGTGGGGGTGTTGGAGGAGAAACAGGAGAAGGAGGACAGAAATAAGAGGAAGAGGAACGTGATAACAAGGGGTATGTCTGTGATGAGTATGAGTGGTAGGGAAGAGGCGCAGGAGCTGTTGAGGGGTGGAGGGAGTGATTGAGGACACAAGAGTATTAGGGAGTGGGGATGGAAGGAATGAGAGGAAATTAGTGTGGGTGAGTTTGAAAGATATGGATGCGAAGAGGGAAGTGATGGTAGAAAAGAGAAAGCTGAAGGGGAGAAGAGAAAGGATTGAAAACGGCCTGACATGGAGGGAGAGAAGAAGTAAGTGGGCAATAGAAAGGAAAGCGAGGGAAGGGAGAGCTAAAGGTAAAGGGATAAGGTATACAAGGGAGAGAGTATGGATTGAGGAGGAAGTATGGGCACGGTGCGAATTAAAAGGGTGCTTAGTTAAGGAAGGACGGAAAGTGGGGATGGAAGGGGAAAGAGGAGGGAGAATAGCAGGTGAGAATGGGGGAGTGAGAAAGGAACCGATAGAGGTAGAGGGCAGAAGAGGTTCGAGGGGCGTGTGGGTGAGACTCGAAGGGGACGATTGTGCAAAAAAGAACACGGGGAGCACGGAAATGGAGGCCCGCCTGATTCCATGACTCATTGCTCTGGTTTGATTATGGTTGATTTAGTTGGGTAAGAGGAATGTATTAGAAGGTAAAGTGAAGGTTAAGTTTAGGTTAATGGTAGGTTAAGGTTGCCCTTGGTAGAAGTTTTGTAAAGGGAACGGAAGCCCTAAACGTCCGTTTGTTCAGGATTGATGTGTAAAGAAGATGAGAGAGGGGGCGGAAGTCATTGTGACCCTTAGGGGATCAATAAACATATACATACATTATCAATATTTTTCATTTAAAACAAATGTCTCGCTTGAAGCGCCACGTGACAAACATGTGTTATGAAGTTGCTCCTGCTAAAATTCACAATTTTTCTTAAAATCCAGCTTTGTCAGAAACGAGTTCAGTCTGCTAACAACTGTTTAGCTGTGTATATCATTACTGGCAAAAAGTCGGGACTATTTTGGAGAATTCCTGGTCTTGTCGTATGTATTAGTGAAGTGTATATAGTTTTTGAGGTTAAACATAAAGCCGGGGTATGAGTGAAGCACATGGAGGCAGCTACACTGATTTAACATCCGAAAATTTGCCTCAAAACCGAGTGCCATCAGAGAACGAGGAAGAATTCGCATCCTGCGAGGACTCTAATTCGACAATGATCACCACAGGGTGGTCCAGGGTAGCGAATCCAACTCCTCCAATAGGTTCAACCAGCGCAGAAGATATCTCCTCACCACAGCTGTTTCTTAACTCTCCCCCATGTGCTCAAATGTCCCAACATTAAAGAAAAAAGGTCGCGTCTCGTCTGTAGATTCACTAGCCGGAAAAGCCGGTAGTGAATCTCTTCCAACAATCTCGCAATTTCTTGACCGGAAACGGAAAAGAACATCGGTGTTGGGGAATACTGAGCTAAACAACAGTGACAGCTCAGAGGAAAGCTCTCACAGACCTCCATCAACAAAAAAAAAAACTGAATCGATCCCTTTGTGATCCCTCTTCACAATTTGAAGATCCAGGAATGGCTGACGAGAGTGCAATCCCTCCCAAACCGAGTCTACCCAGCATTGAATTTCCATTCATTGCTATTCCTCCTCGCCAGCCACGTTACCTATCCCGCAAGCTGACCTGGACAACCTGCTACGAAATGGCTCAGATCGTGCTGTAATGTCAACGATATTACTCAAGTTGAATGAACTATGCGTATCTGGGAAGGCTAGCACAGACGCTACACATAAGTCGATGGTAGGGGGTAATGAATTTGTCAAAAAGCAACTAGATAAATTCCAGAATTTTCTGGAACGTAAGGATGAATGGATTGCGGGACATATTGAGAAACTCACGTCCCAGATTTCTGAACTCGAAAAAAATTGAAGAATGCAACTGCAAACATCAAGATTGTGAAAAGATTGGAGAATCTAGAAGGAAACTCGACAGGCACCCCTGACAGTGTTGTTCCCATGAAGATCGAAATTGAGGAACTGAAGAAGCAACTTAACACTCATGAAAAAGGATTAAGACCTAATAACATAGTAATTAAGGGGCTGGATGTCAAAACTAAGCCTCTTAAGCAGACGGTAAATGAGTTCCTTTCCGAAAATTTCGGTGTTGAGGATGCAGTTGCGGAGGTAAAAATGTTTGGAGTAAGGAACCAGATGATAGTGGCTAAACTATCAAGTACCGAGCTAAGAGATTTTATTCTAAAAGAGAAAGCGAAATTAAAGGACAAGGAAGACATGAAGGTGTTCATCGACCCTGACCTCTCCCCTCGGGACCAGAAAGTTTACAATTACATAACGGCAACGACAAAGCAGTACAGAGAACAGAGTAAAAGGGTTAAAATAGGACATAATAGACTCCAGGTGGAGGAGAAAACTTGGAACTGGGATGTTCCAAATATCCACGTTGGCAATTTGAGGAAAATACCTGGAAGATACTATCATTATTGGAGGTGATGTAAATGCCGAGATAGCCGACTTCGATGATGACCTTCCGCCATCAGTGACCCAAAACTCGTATTTGAAGGAACACCGTCAGACCTTGACCAGAAAGACCGATAGGAGAGATGAGGTTTTAATGAATTTCATGCTGGAGAATGAATTTATACTGCTCAATGGTCGAACAAAATCAGATCATCCGGCGAAATTCACAAACTCATCAGGTACGTATGACCTGGTATGGGTGAATATCGAAAAAGTTGCCAACGTTCTAGATCTGGAGTTATAGAACGCCCTATATTAGTGGGTTCAAATCACTTACCGATTTCTCTCAAACTTAAACAAAAAACACCTCCAATTGTCGCGTGCTCTATTGATACCTTTAGTCCCTTGCATACAGACGGAGCCAACTCTACACTGACAGCTAAAGTACTTATGAAATGGGAGCCACTGAGAAGTGGAGATTACGCGAGTGAGCTGCTGTGCGCATCTAGTCTACGTTCAGATTTTTCATCTGACAATGTGGATACGATGAACGAAAACATTCTCAAGGGGACCAAAGAAGCAGCTAGTAGTTCTGGGATGGAGATAAGGATATCGGCAAAGTGTGGTAATCCCACTCCTAAAACTAGAAACCCCTGGTTTGATTTGGAGTGCGCTCATGAGAAAAAAGAGGTGAGGAGGCTTTATAATGAAATATATCGGCCTAGGTTCGATAAAGAAAGTGCAGAACGCTTCGATGCCGGCAATAAGGCGTATGAAAACCGTATCCTACTGAAAAAGAGGAATTACAGAAGAGAGACAATCCAAAAATTCTCGAATATTAGGAATGCTAATATTTACTGGAAGACAGTACGAGAAACAAGAGGATGGAAACCAACTATTGAGGTCATCGGGTTAGAGACTTTGAGTAATTTCTTGATGACAACATACCCGCCGAGAATTATGGAAGAGCTGATGCACCAGGTGAATACAAACCATCTTATGGATAACCCAATATCCTTGAAAGAGTTGAATAAGAGTTTGCAAAGCTCCAAGGGTGGGAAAGCTCCGGGGGATGAGCTGATCCCTGCGAATTTCTTCAAGCATCTACCGGAGAACTGGAAAATCCACATTTTGGTTTTATTTAACAAGGTATTTGACTCAGGCCTGGTTCCAGAATCTTGGACAAGTATTGTGTTCCGTATGATCGTCAAAAAGGGTGAGCAAAATGACCCATTGAACTACCGTGGAATAGCCTTGATGAGCGTCATTACAAAGCTCTTCACCTCAATATTAAACGATAGAATTTACGACTGGGCGGAATCTCAGAACAAGATTCCAGGAGAGCAAGCAGGGTTCAGGCGACGTCGAGGAGCAATGGACAATATCTTCATCCTCCAATCAACCATACAGAATAGACTGAGACTTGCTGGCGGAAAGGTCTATGCACTCTTCGTTGACTTTAGGAGACCATTTGACTCTGTACCGCACATGCAATTATGGAGAAAGCGACTGGATATTGGGGTTTCTCCGAAAGTTATTGAAGTCACCAAGAATCTCGACGATCGTGCGAACATTCGTATTTCTACATCTGAAGGGACTTCAGTGCAAGTTGACGTGAGTGAAGGTGTTTTGCGGGGGGAAAAACTGAGCCCGTTACTCTTCAACCTATACTTGTCCGACATTGCAGCATTTTTCCACTCACAGGGAGCTGAAGGTGTGAACATTGGCCCAGAGAAAGAGGTATCACTACTCCTTTGTGCGGATGACTTGATAATTTTCGGAAATAGCTCAATAAGCCTTAAAAAAAAGATGAAAACCTTGGAGGAATACTGCTCGACCTTCGGATTGACAATTAATGTGAATAAAATCAAAGTGGTAGTGTTCAGGAAGGGTGGCCCTCTTCCGGCTCTTAATCACGACTTCAGGCTGAATGGTTGTGAAGTAGAGATAGTATCGGACTACGTCAACTTGGGAGTCAAATTCAGCTCTTCTGGACTAGGTTCTGCTGCTGCTAGACTGGCTGTATCTAAATCTAAAGCTGCATCGTCTGCAGCGTTGAGAATAATCTCAAAGATTAATGCTGACTCGTGGGAAGGGATCCGGAAACTTTATTCGAGTGCAGTCCAATCGAGTCTACTGTATACAGCGGCAGTTTGGGCTCTTCGTGACTTGGACAAGCTTGAAAAAGAGCAACTCAACTTCCTCAAGAGGCTTTTCCATCTCCCAAACAATTGTGCTGGCTACATGGTCCGACTCGAGTCAGGGATAATCCACATCTCCTACGAAATGCTGAAGCAAGCTCTGAGATGGATTCAAAAGATTCTGAAAATGGACTCAACTAGACTTCCTTGGATATGCCTGATGAGAGTCATAGAACTCGAGAAAGCCAATCCAGGTAGCGCAGCGGACAAAAACGACAAATACAACTGGATAATCCAACTCAAAAGACTTCTTGATAGCATTAACTGCGCGGACATCTCGCTGAATCTCTCTGCTGAGTACTGGAAATCCAGGACTCCGGCAATTTTGGAGGAGTGGGAAGCTAAGGTTAAATATGAAGACTACGAAAGATACTGCTCTTGGACCTCGCTCCAGTTCAAACTATTCAGACACCTATTTGACGAATTCGATGATTTTTATCCTGCTAGAGGTGTCATAACTTTCATCCGAGTGAAGATGCAATTGAGAACGTCTTCGATTCACTCTAGCAGGCTCCTTATTGATGGTCTCCTGTATTACTATGACCCTAACCAAATCTGTACACTTTGCAATGACTATGCAAATGAAGACTTATTTCATATTCTCCTGAACTATCCCTTCTACCAGCCTATTAGAACCCACTTCCTCCCGAAATACCTTCTGGATCCGATCACCCTCTCAAAATCGAACCTATAAGCTTAACTGAACGATCCTGAGGCTAGATCATTTAAAATTCTATTCTGTTTTCGTAAACAATGTTTTCGATTAAGATCGTCCGTGATAAACGACTAACGAAGCTAATTTTTATTTTTATTCGACTGTTACAGAATCTCTTTCACGCTGTGAGAAAATCCATAAAGTACTGGAGATAATTTGAAGCCCAAGCCGTAATCTTAACCGGAGCTTTTTCATACACTTTTCTACTTTTCTTCGTGTTTTCTCTTCTTTCGGCTTTCTACTAATTACAGACAACTATGCATTTAATGATTTACTGTGAAGCCTTGATCTGAACATTAGTAGTTTTATTCCTTTATTTCTTCTTTTTTTCCCCCCAAACCTATGGATGAGCAATGTTAATTATAATTATGAAGATGTGAGCATGTAAATGCAAGATAGATATAAGAAATTCCCCTGCTGAATGGTACCATGTACCAAAGGCATGTAATTCAATAAATTAATAATTTCAAAAAAAAATTTCAATCAACAAAAAAATTTTCATTAAAAAAAGAATTTTTATATAAAAATTTAATAGAAAATTTTTTTGCAGAAATTGTAATAGAAAAGGCGCGGGTCTAGGAAGCGTGTTAGATTATGTATTAGTAAAGATAGAAGACGAGGGACCACCAGAATGGTTTAAAAGAATGGAGGTAGTAAACCAGGAAGGCTCAGACCACTTACCAATTATATGGGAAGTAGCATGGCCAGATGATCAGAGAGACAAGATGTTGAAAGAAAAGAAAAGAGTCTAAAATGGAAGGACGGACGAGAGGAAAAATTCAAAGAAAAGTGGGGAGAAGAATGGAATCAGAGGAAAGAAGAGAAGTGCGAAAGAACAGAGGAGAGACTGGTGGAGGTCTCAAAGGAAGCAGCAGGAGAGTCTGGGATGCAAACAGGGAGCGGAAAAGGAAAACAAAGTCGGGCAGAGTGGGATACAGGAGAATACGTGAGTGGCAGGCGGCAAATATACAAGTGCCTAAGGAGATTTGGGAAAAGAAGGGATTGGTCCTCAAAACGCAAGTATAATGACGCCAGGAGAGAGCTGAAGAAGACCAGAGAAAGGTTAATCAAAGAATGGGTAGAGCAGAAACAGTGAAACGTGGAGGAAGCGAGGACAATGACGGACTCGTGGAAATCAATGAATTGGTTTAGGAAGAAGAAGAGGAAGAAACCAAGCACAATCCCCGAGGAGGAGTGGATAATGCACTTCAGGAGACTGCTGGAAGCGGAGGGGAGCGAAGGTGATCAAGAGGTAGAGAAGCACGAAGAAATGATAAAGGGAAATATAGAGAATCGAGAACAGAAGAGTGAGGACATACAAGCAGGAGAGGAGACAGAAATCAGCAGGATGGAATCAGAGGAAGCGGCAAGTCTGAATGAGGAACTGACGGATTGGGAAATAAGAAGGGCAATTTAAAAAATGAAGAGTGGGAAAGCGGCGGGCGAGGATGGGGTTACGGCGGAATTCTGGAAGAACCTACCGGACGAAGGAAAAGAGGAGTTAGGCAGTATTGTGAAGGAAATGTAGAGAACAGAGTAGTTTATAGGAAGGTGGAGAATGGCAATGATTGTTCCAATTCATAAGAAAGGAGACATAAACATGGCGTCCAATTATAGGGGGTATCCTTGCTGGATGTGGGATACAAGATCTTGGCCACAATCATGGCGAGGAGATAGGGGAAATGACTGGAAGAAGAGGACAAACTGTCGGAGGCACAAGCGGGATTTAGAGAGAAAAGAGGAACGATGGAACAAGTGTTCGTACTCAACACACTGATTGGGAACCGATTAACGAAGAAAGGAGAAAGCTGCCCTTCGTAGATCTTAAGGCAGCATTCGATAAAGTTGATAGAGACAAGCTGTGGAGGAAAATGAGGGATATGGGTATAGGAGGAAGGCCGTTGAGGATGACACAAAAAATTTATGAAGACACTTTGAACAGGGTGGTAGCTGGAGAAGGGGTTACAGAGGGGTTCAAAACACTGAAAGGAGTGAGGCAAGGCTGTCCTCCCAGCCCAATTTTGTTTAATATATTTATTGAAGACTTGGAAGAGGACGTGGAGGGAAGGAAAGAAGGGGGCATGGTGATCGGACCGGGAGCAGGAGTAAATACGCGGATGATGCAGCGATCGTGGCCGAAGAGGGAGGAGAAGTGACGAAGATGCTGAAGACGCTGGCAAAATGGGCGGATCGCAATGACATGGAGGCAAGCGTGGAAAGACGAAGATAATGGTGTTCAGAAATGGAGGAAGGAGGAAGGCGGAGAGCTGGGAATACAAAGGCGAAAAACTGGAAGAGGTGAATGAATTGAAATACCTAGGGTTTTGGTTCACAACCAGGAACACGTACGGCAAGCATGTGAGGAAGGTGGCGGGGAAGGCGCAGGCGCTAATAAACAAGGCTTGGGGCGAAATGACGAGAGGGAAGGTGAAAGATGTGAGGAAAAGGCTGTACTTTATGGGAGGGACGGTGATGGCATCAGCGCTGTATGGTGTGGAGATATGGGGGTGGAAAAGGCAGGAGGATATCGAAAGAGTACAGAGACGATACATAAAGTCCAGCATGGAACTCTCCGAATTATATATGTAGAATGGAGGCCGGAGCATGAAGGGTAGAAGTAGAGGCAATGAGAAGAGCAATGAGTTTTGATAGAGATAAATAAGATGGAGGAGAAGAGATGGCCTAGGAAATGTCTGAGGGAGGAGTTACGAGGAATAAAAAACAGACAGGCAACAAAATGGGGAAAGGAGGTACAGAAGAGACTGGCAGAGGTAGGCAATGGAGGATTGGTGGAAAGACTGTGGGAGAACAAAGCAGAAGTAGAGGGAAGAATAGAAGAGATTGCAGAGGTGGTTGCAGGACAGGAAAAACACGACGACTGGGGTAGCATCGAGAAATCTGAGTATTGCGACTACTACAGGGGAATCAAAGAAAATGTCAAAATGGCAGAGTACTGGAGGGACGACAGGTTGAAGATCGAATAGAAGGTGGCGTGGGCAAGGTGGAGATGTGGAAATGTGCAGGAAGGAAGGGGATTGAGGACCAACAGTGCAGAGTATGCGGCAAAGAGAAGGAAGAGATTCAACACGTTGTGGAATGTAAAAAGCTAATGAAGAGATTGGGCGAAAGTGATGAAAGGTGGAGGAAAAAAGGGAGGAGGAAGACAGGAAGGAGATGGTGGAGAGCTGGCTTTGTAGAAATGATGTAAAAGAGACCAAAGAAAAAAGACTGTGAGAGACTAGGAAGGATGGACAAGGAGTTGAAAGCAGAGGAAGAGGAGAGGAGGACTAAGCAGGAAGGAGCGATACCAAAAGATAGCTGACTGAGGGAACATGTGGCGGCAGGAGAAAAAAAAACATATGGAGAGAGATGGAAGTGTATATAGCATATTGAGGGAGGCAGGGGGAGGGGCGAGAAGGCATCGACATACTGAGTGAAAAACAAATATATTAACTTGTATCACCCAAAGAAAATAAATTCTATTCTATTCTAATGGAAAAACTTTATTCAAAATTTTTTTTTAAATAAAAAAAAATTTGTTAATAAAAAAAATTTTTACAAAAATTTAAATCAAGGGAAATTTTATTTCCATTTTTCCAAATCCACAGGTTGTATGGAGCGTGCGGTGGAGGGGGAAGCCGGTGTGAAGGCTTTTTTAACTTTTTCAATTTGGAAGAAAAATTATATGAACTTCATTGGAAAAAAAATTATCAACAAAAATTTCAAAAAAAAGAAAAAAAACATGAAAAAAATTTCTTTAGTTCAAAAGTTGAATTCAAAAAAAAATGTTACTAAATTTTAATCAAAAATATTAATTCGAGGAAATTTCATCCCAAAAAAAATTCTATATAAAAATTTTTTTTTTTTATTTTCCAACTTGAATGGAGAGAGAAAAAAAAATTTATCAACAAAGTTTCACGCCCAAATGTGCTCTTGCGCACTGTATAAAAATGGTTGATTTTCAAAAAAAAAATTGTCTAATAATTTAATTCTAGCCTTTTATTTGCTGAATCTAAGATGGACTTTTTTTCACACAATTTAATTAATTTAAATAATTTTGGTTCGGAATCGGAAAAAAACAATTTTGGGAGATTATTGAAAGTTGGATACAAAAAGGGAACTGAGGGATAGTGAGTCCCTCGATTTTGAATTGGGAAAAAATTTAGTTCATTAATCCGCCGGCGGATTAATGAGAGTGACAATATGGCATTGGTATGCCAATTGCGTAAGAGGGGGGAAGGCGCTGTTGCACAGAAGGTGCGGCGCGTGGGGAGTGCAGGCGCGGCCACTTGTAGGCCCAGAGGGATGCGGGGCGTGGGGAAGAGTAGCGTGATGTCACCCGAAACCCTACATCCTACACAAGCCTATGGAATGTCCTCATCAGTTTTAGCCTGAGTCACCCATTGTTTTACAAGTTGTAAAACAATCGGTGGTTTCTTATGATCAAAAATTTTTATGCTATAATATAATATATAAAAAAAAAAATTTGCTCTTAATTATTAAAATCATTCCTTAGTTTTAAAGAGAAAAGAAAATGCCTTATTCTATCAAATTTCCCGGGGTTTCCCTTCTTGTTTTTCCTTTATAGCATTATTTATTTATTAAGTAAATTTTGATTTTTAGTTTTTTTTTCGTACTTTTATATGTTTAATTGTTTTCTTGTTCGTATAGTTTTATTTATTCATTTATCTATCACGTTTAATTGTTCCCGAAATGTTATATTTATTAACTTCCCGATGGGGAAATTATAATAATCACCCTGAAATCGAACTTTTTCATTTCGACCTCTAACTGGTGTCTTAAGGGTACCAAAATGATCCCTGAAAAATTCTACCAATTTAACCCACAATTAAAGTGGTAGAGCCGTTAGAAGAAAATAATTCATGTGATGAGTATATGAATGGAGACTAGATGGCGTCGGCGATCACAAAAATTGGTCTCTACAGCAAACCTGGACCGACCCAAAATATAATACGTGTATATCCCTTTTGTGTATCAATGCTACCATGGAACGTGAAGTCGAGTAAAGCCAGAGATACGGAGTTACTTACGTAGTTGTTGTATATTCGTGGTTTTAAAATGCTTCAATGAGACTTAGAAGCTCTAATGAGAAGTAAATGGCCTTCACGTGGAAGAGTTATCTCTTGATTATGAAAAAAATCACAAAAGGCAGCGACATATAGAGAAATGAAAACAAAATCAGTAAATACTGAAGTGAGAACTCTCGTAATTTTTTGAAACAGACATGATCTCGAAAACTCGAGTTACCAAATCGGGAAGTTTCCATTGTGTCCTCACTGAGGGCACAAATACATCCCACCCACTAGTTTATTTATTTATTTTTTGTCCGAAATTTTCCGTATTGTTTTATTTAAATATTTTATTTTTCCTCCCTTTTTTTTGCTTCCGAATGGAAGCATTGCAATCGGTCAATTTTCACTTTTACTAATTATGCTTGTAAACGATATATAATGGTTTGAAACGTAAGAATACGAAGTTTGAGCATAGTGTCTGTATGTATCAATTTTTTCGAAAATCTTGACTTACAAAATTGAACATAAAAAGGATTAAATTTTGAGGATAAAAGCTGAAAAATTGTCAGTTATTGGTATTGAGTACGTCTAGCTGTGGGCGCAATTTCAGAGAAATCTGCCGGTAAGTTTCTTAGAAATCGATTTTTTCCTTTGTTTCATATTTGAATTTTCCGTTGTGACATATTTGACACAGTCGAATGGGGGACCCGAGGACCGCCGGCTTGTTTCCTATTCGTATACGGTTATTTAGGTTATTTATTTATCCCCGTTATGTCATGACGTAACACTCCCTCTTCCACGTGAAGGCTATTTACTTCTCATTAAAACCTTGAAGTCTCATTGAACCATTTTAAAACCACGAATAAACAACAACTACGTTGAAGAAGTTCAATAAGTCCGTATCTCTGGCTTCACTCGACTTCACGTTCCATGTCAGCATTGATACACAAAAGTGATATGCACGTATTATATTCTGAGTCGGACCATGTTTACTGTAGAGTCCAATTTTTGCGATCGCCGACGCCATCTAGTGTCCATTCATGCACTGATCAGATGAATTATTTTTTTCTAACGGCTCTACCACCTTAATTATGCACGTTATGAGAAAAAGTCAACACACATTAAATGTGCATCTTTTTCTGAGGAACAATTTATGTTAGCCAATTTTTTCCCTAACTCCAACCCTTTACGAGATGTTGTGTTATGAACAATCGAAATTGTTAATAACAATATATATTCTCAACCAATATCTATCTCAACCAATATGTCATCTCAACTAGTGCTGATGCGCGAGTAGTTCACTTCATCGAGTAAGTTGGATGTACGGATTCCCATCGATGAATCGCTTTGACAGTTACATTTTAGTTGTCCCGGCATTATCACTTTGGTGTTTGAGATCCCCGATAATGCCGGGTGGAAATTTTGGATTTATTGGCCCCGAGGCCATATTGGATGTTCGGATTCTTGACCCGCCGGATTGTGTATTGTTTGTCGCGAGACTGATGTCCAACTCCCATCAGTCTGTCCTCTATTTTTTTTTCTGGTTTTCGTTACCTTTGGTCCACAAAAAGGTAGCTGGCGCCCCCACCTTTAGACTCTGTATGCGGGAATGGGCGAAGGTAATAACTCTCCTTGGTTCTCGGAATAGAATCAAGGAAAAGTGTGTAAGAGAATTTTTCCCGGGTCTTTAAACCAGGAAACTCCACCGAACTCCTTAGTGCCGTCTCTAATGCACATAGTTGGGCGCCAGTCCAACTTTTACGGAGTTGGACGGAAACCGGCCTCTGGGGAAAATCATCTACCCAGAGGACTTGCGACGTGGCTTCTTGCAATGCCGAGCTAGCATCAGCATGTTACGGTAGAGGGGCGAGGTCCACCAAGTCCGGAGTGTATCATGGTTCGGTGCCACGCGCCTTTTCAGAACGTAGCATAGCAACAACGTACAATGGCCTTTTTTACGGGTATTACCCGTGCCTTCCATTAGAGATATTTTTATCTCTAGAATGGTTCTTTCTTCTCCTAGGTAGCTCGACTCTAGGAGAAGGTCCGGATCACCCGCGTATCCTTCGGGACCCCTCAGGGCTTGGGACGTCAAGAGGCTCATCTGACCAAGGGGCTATCTCCCAACCGCCTTACGATCACCAATCACGGCACTATCAGCGCGAATCACTTGCCCTTATTACTAACCTGGTGATGCGTGTTCTGACTGCCAGAATCTACTTATTCCCGTCGACCGAACCACAATTCACTCAGGGGTTCAATGGGGGCTGAGATAACTCTGAGAAGCGAGAGGTTTTTACCTCTCGTCTCAAAGAATCCGTTTTCGCTAGTCGGGAGATGCAGGTGCATCTCCCTATGCTCGCCACGATCGATATTCGCGAAGGGACGTCATTTTCCGCGCCTTATGCAAGCCAGTGCCACTAAGTCTGCTCCCCCGAGGTTTGCAACCACTCGGCTCAAGCGTCCGCGTTCGACTCTCCCTCGGTCTCCTAGAGCCTTTCTCCCCCCTAGTCTGGATATCTCGGCGGCGGTGGGAACTACGTGACCCCACCACGGCTAATCAAGCCGACGGGATCACAGGGGGCGCTAGTCGTTTCACCTAGCCCTCGGTCTCTAGTCTACCCCACCTGGGATGCCTATACGTCGGCCTTTAACTCTCCGCCAACAGAGCGGAATCCACCTATGGCGATCATCCAATAACGTCCTCCAGACGATGGGGCGCTGCCTCAGCCAGACTCGCTTACCCACGTCCTTCTTTGGTCTTAGCATCTTCCCACAGCCTTATTTCAGCTGTCACCAGATGGCACTTCATTCGTACTTTAAAGTTTTGAATGTCATATTTACAGGGGTTTCAACCCTAACAAGAAAATCTTATTACAAGTGTTATAAAGCATAATAATGAAAGTTGTTCCCCACATCAAAATACACATTTTATGTTCAATGACTTTTGTCCGCAACTCGCATAATTAAGGAGGTATGGTCATCTGAATAATAATTATTGTAATAAGTAAACGAATGAAGTCACTGTCGTCATCAAGGTTGCAATCACCGTATTTCCATGGAGAATGCAGGGTTAAACAGTCGAAATGAAATTGGAGCAGTTTTTGTAATTGTCCCATCCGTTCAATGGTTTTTAACAATTTCCATTGTTTGTAATGCTGTATCTCGAAAGCGATGAGAGATACGAGAAAAAGTGTCAAACAAAAGTTGTTCCCCTCGTGAAACTATATATATCATGTTATATTACCTTTTTTGCTAGGCATCATATTTTACGAGATATCGATAGAATATCGTAATAATCGATCAATAGTCGATTTATATCAACTGAAATACAACTTGTTTTCATACGGGTATCGTCACACATACACACTATCGGTAAGTTATAGATGCCCCACGTCCCATTCATTTTAGATAGACTAGAAAGGTCATAAATCCCATGAAACGTAGAGACCTGATGGAAAATCGATTTTTCATTTTCGGGGCCAAACAATAACTTCTCCTATAGGGAAGATAATTAATTAAAAATATTAAGGAGGGAACTAATACCAAATTGTGGTCACTAAAATTTTTACCAATTACTACTATGTAACTTTCACAAAATGATTGTATACGAAACCTCGGTACGAGTGCTCACCGAAGAGGTGCAGAGCTTGTTATTCTATCCTCCCATTGGTTTGCAAGTTGTCAAACAATGCGTAGATTTTTTCATTTTCTTCTCAATTCCATTGGCTTCTGCGATATGTAATCTATTTATTTACGTATTCAGTTATTCCTTTATTGATTGATTCATTTAATCATTTATTAGCTCATTTCCTCATTTATTCATTAATTTACTTACTCGGTGAGTGCCATCTCATTCGTTCCCTTTATTCACAAATTCCTTCATTTATCACTCTATTTGTTTATTCAATCTATTTACCGAAAGAAATATGGCTACCTAAATAAGCAATTTCTGGAGAGATCAGGGACAAGTACTTTCATCACGTTCTGTGAAGTGCTCGGTATGGAATTTGGTAACAAGTCTGGTAACAGTCTATGCTTACCCAAGGCCGAAGGAACCAAACCTTCAAGGTCAAGGTTCCATGGATCCTTGAGAGCTAAGATTTCGATAAACTCTAGTATTGAAAACTATGAACGACCCTAGATCTGGAATTCTGACAAGCTCTACAAATGAGGCATTTTATTGAACTTCAGCCTTCGACAGGTTGAACCGAAGCTTCCCCAATTCCTATCTGAATAACAGGAATTTTTATTAACTGTGTTAGTTGGATAACAACGGGATAATCCTCCGTTGTAAAGTTGCGGAAGGAGAGACAGAAGAAAATTTAATTTGATTTGCTTTGTCGTCAAAGAACTCACGCTATTTTTAGAATAATTTACAAAAAGACGTTTAGAGAATTTCCGGGTATTTTAGGTTCTGAACTCTTTTGAACTCAAGACTGAGAGACTGAGATGAAAAGAAAGAAACTTAATAAACTAAATAATTGCCATGCAGAAGAAGTGGTAATTGTGACACATAACATCATGTTCATAAAACTAATAGCGATATTCTATAACTTCGTTTGTCATATATTCAGTGATCCATAAGTTGAGGCCCTTAAACTATGGATTGGATTTATCTCTTCAGTCCAAGGAAATTATGCTGCTGCGTCGTCATCCCCGTATACCTGCTGGTATTGCTTAGGCCAGGTGTGTACTGGACGATTCCTGAAGACCTGTGAAACGATAGGATCAATGAGATATTTCTTCAACCCAAAAATGTATCACTTCACATCGCATAATATATTTAATTAAGCTGGATTACCCATGGAGAGTTCTTAAAAATATTACATAACAAAAATGGTGTTGGATAGGTGACTAATTAATTACACGTAAAGATTGGTTTTGGCCAACTCTAACACTCTTTATTATCTGGCAACACTATATATTATAATGGTTCGATGTATACTGCACAACTGCACAAAAATGGAGGCTACCTTGAATTGTCAACGGGTCAAACCTGAGCTCGACAAAACTATGTCCCCACAATTACCCCATATCTATCATCAATAGAACGATCCACAATATTTTAAGAAACTATACAAATGGAAACGATCAAAAGGCAGGCAAGAAAAAATTTGCTGATTCCATTAAGGTACTTCGATAGTTCATTTAGCGGGCCTAGGGTGGGGATGGAAATCAAAGGCTTCGACTCTCCGCTGCATCATGCCGAAAAAAATTATGAAAATTACAAGTTGTCACGGGTGTATAGAAAACTGTTGGATTCCCTTCGTTTTGGTTTTTTGTGCTGACTTAATGAGCGAAAAATGATTTTCACGCTTGTAAATTATTTATATTATTTTATTTATAAACCAAAATTTCCGTAATATGTTTGGCAACACCGCTATTTGGTTCGATGGAGTTGGCACACGTGTCTCCTGGTCTAGCCAATCATATCCAATACTATACTGTAGAATGTCAGCAGTGTAGTGCTTGGCGCAATTTGGCGGGAATAGTGGGTTACGCTGCCGAGGTTATATTGTTCGTGCGCTGTCAAAACTTTCATCCACTTTGATTAAAAATAGCTGTGAAACTTGGAGATGGAAAATTCTGAGAAAAAATCACAAGTGAGGTATAAAGGAAGGTTCATTAAGGAAAAAGGGAAAAAACATAAAATTGCTGTCCAACGTACGGGAGCAGGTGTTGGTTGTGAGGATTTGCATAATGCTTTTGAGAAAAATGGAAAAATTGGGGTAATTAAATTGTTGACGAATAAAATTCAATATAAACCTCGAAAAATCAATCTCGATGATACGTGTGCAAAAATTGCGGAATATTTCGGGAAGTCGTGAAAGTAACCACATGAAATTTCTATTGATTTTTATTGTTTACATGGTAAATAAATCCACTGAGTTTATTGAGTACTTAAAAAATGTTACGTTGCGTGTTACATTTTATAAAAATAAAAATGAAAAAAACTACTTCGTTTCATGTTGATTGATATTTGTTTGGCTTACGAGAACTCTGAGTGTGACTTTGGATATTTAAATCTCCCGCCAACAACGCCCCCCTCCACTAGCGCTCTCACCTGCCTTCGGCGTTGCCGTCTTCCAACACTATTTTCCGATAACCTGACACGTTTATCAACATTTCTGAATAAATAAACGGAAAAACATAAAACAAATGTCGATTAATATTCACGGATAACATACAGTGTGATTTTGTGAAGTTCAAGTGTTTCCCTGATGGATAATATTTTTTTTTATATTAGTTGAAAAGTCGGTTCCATTCAACCCTGTACAAATTACTGTTTTTAAATACTTGTTTAACAAAAATCTGGACGGTTGGTCGTTATGGGACTTTCGGCATATATTTTTTTCTTATCACAAGAATATATGCGCAAAGTTTCAAATCAATCCCTTTTCGACCTCTATTCCTATTCACTTCCTATCGAAGTACCTTCAGACAGACAAAAACACTTTTTGTGCCTTATTCCTCTCCATTAACCAATAGTATTGGCAAAGAGCAGAAAACCATATAGGGGAGGGTAGGGCAATATAGACAACGTTTTTAAATAACGTTTGGAACCGAAAATTGATATGGTAAATTGAAGGTAAGGAAATATAACAGTATACATTTAAGTCCACGTCTGCATAGTTCATAGATATTTTAAAAGTGAGGTAAAGGTGATAACCTTTAGTTTTTATCAGATTTTGAACATTTTTTGTAAGTATTTTTATTTATTTCATAGCCTTTTAATAACATCAGCTGTAGCTGCAATTGGCGTTTGCAACGCGATTTTTCTCGTTTTTATGATTATTATGGTTATGCGCGGTCATGTCACTACTGCACATGCGCAAATTGCTGCAGACCTAATTTTTGAATTTGAATGTAAAAAATGTATCGTTATTTTGATTTGGGTGGTTAGGCGTGATAAACAAATTTTACGCTAATTCACCCCTCCCCCTCTTCGTTGGTTCATTGTCAGTAGAACAAAGGCCTTGTAAGGAAACAAACACAAAACATCCCCGTGCTATTTGTAACAATTAACTTATCAAAATGGTCAGAAATTACACAAGTAAGAGTACTGGACAAACATGGGATGAAATTGTAATGGCTAGAGCTATCGAAGCTGTTTTGAAAAAAGAAATGCCTTTACTAACTGCAGCCACAAATTATAACGTGTCTAGGACTACACTGCGTAATGGAAGCCAATGGGATGAAACTATAGGAGACATGCAACTTGCAACTATGAAAGGTAAGGCAAACTTTTTGATTTCTCGATATTTTCAATTCCGAGTATTATATTTTTTTAATTCTTCACAAGAGAGATGATTTTGTGAATAAATATATAAAATTGAATTTTCGTGACAATATCTGAAAATTTCTTAATTTTGAAATTTGAGATTCAAAAGTATGAAATGTCAAATTCGCGAAACTTATATGGAATTGTAGAAAGTAGAATATCTTGAGACAGGCCTTTTTATAAATGAAGAAAATTTCAGAAAATACAGGAAAACGACAAAATAAATAAATTATTACACAAATTTGACTGATTATAAAAGGCCTACACCTGGCAATTTGAAACTCCTGTCACAATCCCCTTTTGTTGACTTTCACGTCGACACAATTTTGTTAACTTATAATTTTGCCTTCATTGTGTACTGAAAAGAATACCTTTTGTATATAGTAAAGTTAAAGGTAATATTATATTCCTGACATTCTCTCTCTGCCCTTATTTATCGGTACTTGGGTGTGAATATGAAAATAGACGATAACGAGATTATATTTTAAGGAACTAAACTAGGAAAAACTAGTTTATTCATACGAAAGTACATGAACTTTGTTTACAAAACCGAAAGAAAATCTGATAAATGTGTTGACGACCGTCCCCCCTCACGATTCTCACTCCGATGTCTTCTTGTATTTCGCAGGGATCAGTACCCTGTACTCTCCATCATCTTTCAGCTCTGGCCGATTCCTGGCGTCGAGATGTTTTGCCACCACAGGAGATTGTAGTGCCTTTATGGCCAGCTGTCTTTTGGTGCCTTTATGGCCAGCCCTCCGACAATTGACGAGGAGTTGGGATATTATGGTTAGCAATAGCTGGAACCATAGCAAGAGCATTCTCTCGGATCAGAAATCGTCGCAACTTTTGGTGTGTCCGTTGGGTCATCAAACTTGATTTCAATCGACTTTTTCAACATTGATTCTCCTTCTCCTACCATGAGACGATGAACAGCAGGAATAAGCCATGTTGGCCAGGTGGAATAGTTGAGGCGTTGCCAATCGACATAACCAGCCCACCGAATATTGCATTCGCGGCACTCAGGGCAATACAGCTGTAAGTCGCGTCCACAGCGTGAACATCGTTCTAGGGTTCTTTTATGTTCCACACCATGTGGGTAGGGCAATCTGCAGCATCGAAACCCTGTGCTCCACATTGGTGACAGAATCCAGGGCGTAAAGGCAAGTTGCACTTGAGATAGTGGTGCTTAGCTGATCGACAATTTATACACCCGACCGAGTGTTGCTTACCCACTTGAGTAACGTAGGGTTGGGTGCTTTTGTCGATTTTCAGCCCATCCATTTTGGCAATCAGGATTTTAGCACGTTCTACTACGAGGTGTTTCAGTTGGTATTCATCGAGTAGGTACATTGGTTTACGATCCACGTCTTTTTTTTTTTTTTTTTTTTTTATCTTTAACGCCTTCGATCCCTTATGGATATATGGGCGTGTGGTCCATACGCTGCACCGCATTCGCATGATAAGACACAGGAAACCACAGAAAACCTGTGTCGGTACAGGCGGCTACTCTATGAGTAACCTCCCACTCATCAGACATTCCGAAAAAATGCTCGCCCTATATGGGGGATTTGAACCAGGTACCGAAGCGGCAGCGCTAAGACTGCGCGCTTAGTCCACTCGGCTATTCTGACGTCGGTCTCGATCCCCGTCTGGGGTCAGTATCGTTAAGTCGTGCACTTGAAGAAATTCAGCGAAAGTAGGTGTCTTTGGGATAGGTGCATGGTTCACCATTACGGAAGGAGCTAAGAGAGCATGGACGTCAGCAGTAGGTTTGATTTCCCTGGCAAGGATTGGAGACTTGAGTTTCGGAAGAAGATCTCCGGGCAATCGTCGTCGTAACTTGTTCTCTTTATGTGTGTCAGCTCGTGTCATCACTGTCCATTTGGTGCTAGGTTGCGGAGGTGGAATGCCATGAATTTCTGCAAGTAATACTTGAGCCTCGTAGAAAAAAGCTCCCTCTCTGTCGACAGGTATATAACCTTGCTGTAATGGAGTCAGTTTAAGTTCTCTCACTTCGATATCGTCAGCTGGTACGGTTTTAGAGCCTGTTGACGTTGATTCAGTTGTCTTCGAAGTGTCCTTATCATTCGGTTTCAAACTTGCGGTTTCCAACTGTGGTTGCACATCGGTTACTGCACTGACATGGTCTTGGATTGCGTCTTCAACTGATGTCGACAACTGCAGAGTTGACAAATCGCCAAGCGTGGTTTCGTTCTGTTTCAAGGGTTCCAGTGGAGTGGAAGTCGACAGCTTCTCCGTATTGCGTTGCGGTTTCTCTGACATGTCCTCCATCGTTGATGATCAGACGCCCTAAGATTACAGATTTTTAGTCCTTACGCTACGGCGCGGTATTTTTAAATCCGTAATATAATATTTTCCAATGATTTTACCATTTTTGTCGACTATTTCAGGTTCAGATTCGGTACTTGACAATTCCTGATAATCATTTTCATTTGGTTCATTTTGTATATAATTTAACTCGACTTTATTCCTCATGTACCTCCCCCTTTTCTGGTTGACAACTTGTCTAAAGATCAAGCCACGTTTGTTAGCATACGATAAGAAATCTTCATAATTTCGTATGTCTAACGCGAGGAGATCAAGAGCAATTCTTGGGTTATAATTCTTCACGATCCGTTCAATCTGTTTGTGCAAAGATGGTGGATTCAGCATCTGCTCAAACAAAAATCTACAACGATACGTGAATTCCGCGAGTGTCTCGTTCTTGTCGACCTTGTCACTGTCTAGGTAGCGATCCATGTCGTCTTTTCTTATCGCCCAGGTTTGCCGAAAATTCAGAGCAAAATCTCTCCATGTACGCCATAATGGCTTATTGATCATATACCATGATCTGTAGGGACCCTCAAAAATTTCAGACAAACAAGGAACAAATAAATCGCTCTCTACAAAATATAAATTTCAAACGTACCGCGCTTACAGTACAGTGAATTTATAAACCTTGTCAAAGTTCTGGCACTAAAGTGTCAAACTTCAAAAATCTCAAACTTTCTCTGGCTCCCAAAAGGAAAGCCAAAATGACTCCTCCTGTGAAAGACCCAAAAAAACCGTTATGAAACCGTCAACTAGTACGAGCTGTGAACCCGCTCGCCTCAACAAACCTTCGAACACTCCTGTCGGGCCACAACAGGCTCAAAAACAAAGATCAGTGCCGCCAATAGTTATTGAAAATGACAAATTGGAGACGAAAAAATTAATCAACTTCCTGCAAGTCAACGCCTCGGACAAAAACTTCAGGATGAAATTCAATGGTAGTACCACCATCGTCCATCTACAATCGACGGAGGATTATCATAAAATCGCAAATATCCTGAAAAGGCAAAATTTACATTTTTACACCTTCGGTCTAAAAAGTGATCGTCCGAAGAAATTTATCATAAAAGGTCTTCCCGCCAGTTTTACTGAGCACGAGATTGAAGCGAAAGTATCCAAACACGGCATAAAGGTATTATCAGTCCGGCAGTTTGTGAAAACAAACAAGGACGGAGACAGCAAAGAGAGTAGGCCACTACCGGTGTCTGCAATTACGGTTGGGCCTGATGTAACCTTGAGCAGCCTCGCTGCTATTAAAACCATTTTCTATCATACATTTAAGATAGAAAAATACATGAAAACCCAACAACCAACACAGTGCTACCGGTGCCAAGAATTTGGACACGCAAGTCAGCACTGTAATTTAAATCCCAGATGTGTGAAATGCGCAGGCAATCACGACATCAAAACCTGCACCAGTAACTCCCTGAAGTGCGCAAATTGTGGTCTAGCTCACACAGCGAGCTATCGTGAGTGCGCCTCACGAACCAAATTTGTGGAGACTCATGAAAAAAGAGTCCAACCACCAGCACCAAAAAGAGCAGAGCGGGAACTGCCCGCTACCCCACACTCGGCTACGATGCAACACCTGGAAAGCAACATCCATTTTCTCCAGTTTCCTCCAGTCCTCGAGCCTACGCCAATCTCTACTGCGACGAAGATGTCCAGGCCATCCTACGCTTCTTGTTTTCCAACGATGGAAACCTTAAGAACGAATGTTGACGCACCCACCGCTGAACCTAGGACCATTCCGATGGAAACTGATGATCCGGAACTACATTTAAGTACAACTAAAAACTTTATTAATACAGTGAAACAAGTCCTTGATGACCTAAAATCCCTTAGAATTCTAGAAAACCTCTTAGAGATTAAGAACATGATCTCTAAAATCCAAAGAGCTGACACCCCCCTTGATAGAATCACAATCATCGCATCCTATGCATACCTGTTCGAATCCACCGCTGAACCACCCACGATCCTCCTACAAACATAATAAATATCTTAGCCATTCACATTTTTGCGCTCAAACTCAGTCTGATACCGGTACCCGCAAAACACTTTGAGCGAATAATTCTAATACGTCTCATAAAATCTATCGATGAGTTACACTTAATACCTACAAACCAATTCGGTTTTCGTTCAGAACACTCGACCCGCCACGAATTGGTCAGAATCAACAATGACATAAAATCCGCCTTCAACTCTGTATGGCCCACGGGCCTTATATATAAACTCGACAGCTCAAATGTACCTAAATATTTATGTAAAATTCTACTATCATATCTTTCAAATAGATATATTCAAGTTAGAGCCAAATCACTGCTTTCCGTTAAAACTCAAATTGTCGCGGGAGTCCCACAAGGGGATATCCTCTCCCCTGTACTGTCAACCTATACATGCTTCTATTTTCAACATATTAACATATATGACAAATGTTAATAAACAATTTTCAAGTCAAGTCCGGCAGCTTAGTTGGAAAAGTGCCCAGCGCGATACTGGGAGTCTCGGGTTCGAATCCCGACTGGGACTATCGGGATTTTTTTCTGTTAAATTTTCGATCTATCTTCAATTTAATTTAATAAATGCCTTCAGACCGGGAGGCGGTGGTTACTAATCGAATTTGAGAATGGAAAGTCTCTATATGCCCGGTAGCTTAGTTGGAAAAGTGCCCGGCGCGATACTGGGAGTCTCAGGTTCGAATCCCGACTGGGACTATCGGGATTTTTTTCTCTTAAATTTTCGATCTATCTTCAATTTAATTTTCATCCGGTTCATTTTGTATATAATTTAACTCGACAAAGTACCGGGTACCAAGCCGGCCAAGACATTCCATGGCAATCAGGAGAAAACGATCTGGATCCTTTTCAGTTTTAGGAGAATTAATTTTCCAATCATTCACCAGGCGTGTTACGCGAATTCCCGTGTTCATGTCCCACGGCCGATTCTGAATGGTAGCCCGATTTTGACCAAAATTACCAGTTACGTTGCCGTCATAGTCTTGCAACGACAGACTACCTGGTCTCCCTACAGGATCTGATTCCAATGTACGAAACGGTGAATACGGGATGCGTGATGGTCTTATGCCTGTATTGGCCGTTTCATTATTTAGCCGATTATCCTCGCATTGGAATTGTGTTTCTCTAATTGTTGCCAAATTTCCATTATGCGTTTCCATTCCGCGTTGTGAAATTTCTCGACAATCCTCCGCGGTCAAAATACGCTCTTCGATGATAAGTCTCCCATCCGGCATTCGATAGGAAATCTCAACCCGATGGGGATCTGTTCGCGGGTTTGAATTTAAAATTGGGTTAGTGTCTCGACTAACCAACTCGCGTGTGATAGAATCACCACTCAAATTAAAACGAACACCAGTTCGCGATCCAGACTTCCCTCCCTGATGTGTATCTAATACTGACACAAACGCTCCCTCCCTTATTGAAGGTGGCTGTGTCGACTGACTTAACATACTTGGTGCAATAATCCCCCTCCTAGACGTTGAGGAATCACGCGTCGATGCATTACCTACGACTTCAGTTATATTCTCAAGATTCGCTGAAGTTTCATTATTTAATCTATCCCCTGTCGCTATACAACATCGACCGAGGTCATTCGCCATATCCATAACAATCTCATTTTCATTAAAAACAGCCTCTACAAGCACTCTCTGTGGAGGTTCAATATTCTCATTTATAACACTTAACTGACTCTGCCCGACGATTATTTCCAATATCTGTTTAATTTACGACGACATTTCATTCGAATCTACCATTAATGAATTAAGTATCCTTTTTATTTCTTCCACTTCAGTCCCCAAAGTATCGACCCTATTTAATTTCGACTGAACAAATTCATCATTGAAACGAAAATGAGAGGGACTAGGGGTCATCCGCTGACCGTGTCCTCTCCCGGTTATCGTTGGAGTCGCGCTTTTCGAAGGAACAGTTTCCCCACCTATCGATACGGTTCCCCCACCTATCGGTACGGTTCTCCCCGCTCCGTCCATAACACCATCGTTTGAAATATTTAATTGTAAGGGTTGATTTTCCAATATTGGCATATTTTGATTACTCCTTCTATTGGGCGGAGGGAAAAGCATGGATATTTTGTTTTATCGGCAGTGTAATATTGCAAGATATGGCACAACAAACAATTCCAGATTTTCGGAGATCTGGACTGTAATAGTATTTTTACAGTTCCCAAAACCCCTAAAAATACACATAGGAGGATTAGTTTCCTCAATAATAATAGTATTCATCAATAATAATTGCATACATCGATAATGATCCCAGCACAGACGGCAAGAATTATTATTTTTATTATTAATATGTGACCCATCGGCAAAAACGATAATTCTCTCTCTAAATTAATTTTCAAATCGTTATCCTCATACCTCAAAATTTTTGTTCCATTTTATCCACAATTCATCATTACTAATCTCATTCCAAACTAAATTCTTTGACTTACTATTACAGACAGGACATTTCAACAGAAGAAGAAAAAAGAAATATAATAGCGATAGAGTTGGGTACTATCAATTTCCTCAGGCTCGTCTTTGTTTGGATACGATTGTAAACATGCGCGACATTCCAGACGAGAATGCCGCAAATCGAACTACTTCTTATCTCTCTCTTACACACTAGAGTAACAAAAATTTTCATTCAAATATTCCAACGTGCCCCACGTTGGGCGCCAATTGAGACAGGCCTTGTTATAAATGAAGGAAATTTCAGAACATACAGGAAAATGACAAAATAAATAAATTATTACACAAATTTGACTGATTATAAGAGGCCTACACCTGGCGCGGCCGGGGTCAAGGGCTGCCAGGGCTCAAAGTTTCTTTCTCAAATATTCGACAATTTGTCAATATCTAATTAATAAATTGGGCGCCAGTTAGTTTATCGATAAGTAACAACGGTTGCTCGACTCGACTTAGGGAGTGGGAAGCTGGAAGACCCAAAAGCAGAAAGAGAAGGAAGAAAATATAAAGAAATAAGGCAAAATTATAATAATCTCTGTACCCACTTTGAATGGTCGACAATATTTATTTTATTAATTTAGAATACGTCGTGATTCCGGGAATCGACTCTTCTCTGGTTCACAATTTTAGCTTAACGTTAGACAAATACACAAGTTACCACTTCAATGGCCAGGGCAAGAGTGAATCACCCCGTCACCTGTTGCTAGCTTGGGCCCGATGGTCACCCAAATTTTGATTTTGCGCATGCGCAATGTGACATTTTCATTTTCGACATTCGTAGAACTAATATCTATCTACTTAAATTTACAATCCTTAATTACGGATTCCCGAGAACCTGACGAATTATGTCGACGTGAAAATGGCAATTTGAACCTCCTGTCACAATCTTTAATTTAACATTGTTAAGATAAAAAAAATTCAAAACACGCTTTTGAAATTTTTGAGATTTTTTAACGATGGAATTTTTAATTTTGGAATCTTTGGGATAGAAATTCATGAAGTAATAGTTCACAATTCAGGAATTTCATTTGTGGTTCAGTAGGTTTGGGAGGCCATCAGACTGTCTTCAGTCCTGTCCAGGAGGCAGAAATGGCTGCATATTTGACAGAGGAAGATGATCTCCTCTGCGGACTAACTAGTAAAGAATTGCGTGTATTAGACAACCAAGTAGTCGAGGTTAATTGGATAGATCATCCTTAGGGTAATGGCCTCGCGGGAAAGCACTGGATGAGAGGATTTTTCACTCGATATTCACTTTCCATCCGAAAACCTGAAGCAACTTCCATGACAAGGGCGATGCGCTTCAACAAAATTTATGTCGGAAATTATTTTAAGCTGCTCCGCGGTTTAAATGCTGCTGTTGGAGGTTTTCCTCCTGAGCGAATTTATAATCTAGATGAGACTGGGTTCAATATCAATCCCAAACATTGGGGGAAGGTGGTTGCAGAAAAAGGGAAAAAACAAGTGGGAAAACGAGTCTCGACTGACCGGGGAAAATTAGTAACTGTGGAGTTATGTATCTCCGCTGATGGAAATTTCCTGCCACCTGCTTTCGTGTTTCCCCAAAAAAATATAAATAATTCCTTATTAAGTGGAAGCTTGGAAGGTTCTTGCGGTATGGCCAATCCAAGTGGATGGATGACAGCAAATTTATTTGGGCGTTGGCTTGATTGGTTCGTTGACACCGTTAAGCCAACGAAAGAAAGCCCAGTTCTCCTCCTCTTAGATGGCCATGCTAGTCACAAAGAGAATCATCCTGAACTTGAATCTGCTCAACGTAATAATCTTCGAATCATATGCCCCCCCCCCCCATTGCACCCACAAACTACAACCCCTTGATGTGGGTTTAATGAAGCCGTTATCTGCTTATTACTCGGAGGGAATTAACACGTGGATGAAGAATAATCCAGGACAGGTCTTGACCGAGTACTCCATATGCTCATTAATCGGAACGTGTCAGGATGATGCCAAACGTCGAGAAAAGTGAAAATTTCGTTGATCTCACACTTTCCATTTTCGGGGTCATTGCAATAACTTTCCCTCTCGGGAAGTTAATGAAAGCTGCTGCACAGACAAAAATACATATTTCATGTCCTATAACGTTTTTTGCTAACACCGATAGTTAATTGTTATTAATAAATTCAATTGTTCAGAACGCTCTACCGCCAGAACGGTTAGAGATACTAAACAGTGTCCAATAAAAATACACATCTGATGTTTAATGACTTTCTTTGCCAACAACGATAGTTAATTATTATTAACGAAATGGATTGTTTATATCGCTCTATCACCAGAATAATTGCAATTATGAAATGAGTTATTAAATGAAACTTGTTCCACAAGTAAAAGTACACATTTGAGTTTTTATGACTTTTTATGCTAGCACTCATAGTTATCCACAAATTGAAGTATTTATCTAACTCTATAGCAAAAACAGTTATATTTTTAAAAAATCTTTTTACATTTTAAGAATGATAAAAGTTGACATATTTGATAATTTTGAAAAGTTTTAAACGTTCATAATTTGGGACACAAACCGAAATTTTGGGTATGACATATATGGATGAATGACTGAGAAGTTATTGATTGGACCCGTATAGGGTCAAACCCACATCCCGTTTATTCGGATTTTTCCTTTCTCCAGGATTCGCCTTGCAATTACGCCGGGAAGCACTACTGAGGTCGCCTGTGTTCTTCGGAACGGTTTACACAAAGAGTTGATGGCGTCCAGAGTAAGCTCGCTATCATCCTCGTCTGCCTTCGTCAAGGCACAAAAAATATCCGTCTTGCGGTGCAATCATCGAGGTCTTTGATATCTAGTTCTTCTTGAGGTAATCTATCGAACATCTTTGTCCCTTTTCTAAGAATCTTCATTGATTCTCTAATTCATGGTCTTGTGCATCCTCGCGTTTCGTCAGGATTAATAGCATGTCTCCGGTGGCTGTCCGGCGTATTGTATGGACACACGCACTAGCAGCGGTTATTTCTTCCTTTTCAATGTGATCCAGGACCTCTAAAACTGGACTCTTATCCGATGGACGGATGATAAGGACGTTCCCCTGGTTTGAGTTATCTTGTGGTCACTTTTTCCTGTCGCCGGCTGCTGTTGTCTTGACCTGTGCTTTTACCTCTAATTGACCTACTACCATTCTGGGCCGGTCTGCTCTCAGTCCCCAGTAGCTGAGAAAGTCCCTGAGATTTCACTCTGCTTGGGGTCTTTTCTACTACTCCCTGCAGACTCCCTTTTCCTACGTCTGGGCGTCAGAATGACCGAATCATCGTCACTATCGAGGGTCGATACTGACCCTAATGATCTTCTTAGTTTGCATGGTATGGCCAGATCGGGTGGCCTGCGGTTGGGTATCGGCAAAGGTTGCTCCACAGCTCTATTGAAAACAAGGAGCCGTGTCGCCGATGTGCCGATATTGTTCACCGGTCTTCGGATGGCATCGTTCACATGCCTCAGGTTTTCCAGATGCTTGGTGGGTTCGGCAATCAACTTCTCATGCCTTTCCCACGCATTTGCCTTTTCTCCTTTTAGTTGAAGATTTCCCTTCTTAAGAAGTATTCTCCACTTCGATTTAAATGTTTTTGCTTCCGAATGGCAGCATTGCAATAGGTCAATTTTCACTTTCGCTAATTATGCTTGTAAACGACACATAATAGTTTAAAACGTGAAAATACGAAGTTTGAGCATAGTGTCTGTATGTATCAATTTTTTTCGAAAATTTTCACTTACAAAATTGAACATAAAAAGGACTAAATTTTGAGGATAAAATCTGAAAAAATTGTCAGTTATTGATATTGAGAACGCCTAGCTGTGGGCGTACTTTCAGTGAAATCTGCCGCTAAGTTTCTTAGAAATCGATTTTTTCCTTTTTTTCTTCGATTGTTCATATCTCTGAAACTAATGAATATTTTTTAATTTCTTTTTCCTCAAAATATGCATCTCAACGAGATCCAGGGAATGGTCAAAGAGCATCTAGTAGGTTGCTCACAAGAAATCGGACATATTTCCATTTTTCTGTTTTTTCCAGTTATCTTTGCTTTTTGCACTCTAGCGTTGGCAAAAATTGAGATAAAACCTTGAAATTTGAAACAGAGGTTCCTTTTGTTGTGGTAAAGAAGCTTGTCAAATTACGATTTGATCGTGTCATTAGTTTTCTAGATTTTAATCTTTTCATTTTCACGGTGTTTATTTTATTTCTCGATAATTATTGAACCGATTTTGTTGTTTTTTCTTTCAAAATGTGTGCCTTAACGAGATCTATGAGATGGCTGAAAAACATTGAGTCAATTATTTTGGGTAATATGAGATATTCCTGTTTTTTCACTTTTGACTTTGGTTTTACTTTTTTCGTTTGTTCGCACTCTAGCGTCCGCAAAAATTGTCATAAAAACTTGAAATTTGGAACAAAGGTTCCACTTGTTCTGGTGAACAACCCTATTCAATGGCGATTTGATCGTATCATTAGTTGTCTAGATTTCAATTTTTTCGTTGTCACGGTTTTTATTTTATTTCTCGATAATTATTCAACCGATTTTGTTGTTTTTTTCCAAAACGTGTGCCTTGACGAGATCTATGATATAGTTGAAAAACATTGAGTCTATTAGGTTGGGTAATATGAGATATTCCTATTTGTCAATTTTTGACTTTGGTTGTACTTTTAGTGTTTGTTCGCGCTCTAGCGTTTGCAAAAATTTTGAAAAAAACGTGAAATTCAAAACAGAGGTTCCTTTTGTTATGGCGAAGAACCCTCTTGAATGGCGATTCAATCGTATCATTAATATTCTAGATTTCAATTTTTTCATATTTACGGTTCTTTTATTACTTCATTCTCGGTAAGTATTCATCCCATTGTATTTCCAAAATATGAGCCTTAACGAGATCTATGAACTGGTTGAACAACATTGAGTCAATTACTTTGGGTAATAGGAGATAGTCCTGTTTTTGTTTACGCTCGTGTGGAAAAAGGCCTTGCAATACTGGAACATTTTGATTTTATGTGCAATCGGTCCATTGGGAAGCTTACCACCAATGAAATTGCGGGAAATAAACAAAAACGGTGACATATTTGACACAGGCGAATGGGGGACCCGAAGACCGCCGGCTTGTCTCACATAGTAATGCATGTTTGGTTCCATGAGTCCTGAGGAAATAAACGGTCAGCGTCAGCAGAACCTTTAGAATGCTGAAGTAATCCCATTTGCATACACTCCGGGGATGAGTCCAGAGGGGAAGATGGGCCGTAGCGGATCCAGCTTTGAGAAACACGTGTTCTTCAGTTTGTAACGAGATTTTCTCGTTACTGGGTGTTCTGGGTTGAAACCCCCTTAAATAGAGTAATATCGATGAAGCGAGGATAAGAACCTGGTTGAAATTCCATTAAGAAGTCTGGAAACTTGTGGAAATTTGAAAGACAGGAAAAGAGACATCTGGTGGTGGCTGAAGAAGCCTCTGAGACAGGTGATAAAACCACGCACCGATGATAGGCATGGGGAATGTGCAGTTTTGGGGTGAAACTAGCGCACCCTATAGCTTGGAGGACGTCATTAGACTGGTCGCTATTGTAGAGAGTGCTCAGCTGTGTCTAGGGGAAAATGGCCCGACGTACTGGGGTTCCAACTCAGCGCCTCTATAGGCTATGTCGACGTAGACGAGTGACCAAGGTAGGCTAGATGGAACTACTAGCGGCCCCGTGATTCCGTCGAGTTGATTGGTGCTATAGGATAACGGAATGACCTATAGCCGCCGAGAGATTGAGGCAGTCGAGCGCGGAAACTCAAGGAGGGAGGTCGGAATGACTTCTCTGAGCCTCAAATGGCGATTGGCTTGAGGAAGGCCAGGACGGGGGAATATCCCAGCGTTGCCAGGTGACTAACTGATGGTGGCGAAGGTAGGGGAATGGTATTGCATTCCCCGGAGGGATCCCGAGGATGTCCGGGCTCAGAACGACGATTCCGCCCTGTCTGGAGGCGCGGTCGAGAGGGTGGGTGGTCGGGAGTGGGTAACGGTGTTCCACTCTGGTCAGGATCAGCCTCTCGGCGTCTTGGACTCGAAGGAGTCTCAGCTGGTCCGCACAGGACTTCGAATTCGCCAGGCTGAAGTCATCCAGACGCGTAAGAGTACCATGGCTTGGACAAGGCTTGGGTCGAAGGGAACACACTCTAGATGGCCCTCACCCACTCTACCGTGATACGCTGAGTTGGACCTTCTTGGCCCGACCACTCCATAGTCCTCAAGGTAGAGGTTTCCTTAGAGGCCGGTTTTCGTTGCACTTCCCGGGAAAGTGCAGCTGGCGCCCAACTTATGGTACGATAGAGGGAAGTGGCCAAAATTACCGTAATGGATTTCTGCTGGGTGAGAACCCCAGGAAAAATGCATTACAAATGCATTACCTTCAGTTATATAATATATTCGACTAGGAAAATAAAATAACGTCGTCACTTGTCGCTATTCAGGTGAATACTAGATTTGGTATCGTCCAAATGTGTCTCCGATTACGTCAGCAACGACAGGTAGGCTCCAGGACGTGGTGGGGATGAGGAATTGCCTCATCGTGAGATACCGCGGACGTGACAGAGACCCGACACAGTCCTGTCTCATTCCGACGGTGTGGAATGTGGCTAGTGCTACATGGCTCCCCTGCTTGGAAAAGCTCTGGGAACGCACTCGGGGGCAGGAGATTTGGCGACCGATGGAGCAAAAAAATTCTTCTGACAATGACGTTGTCGTTTGCCGTAAACGATTTCTGCTTGGTCTCTATTTTCTTCCAAACACTGCGTAGCCGGAGCAACACGATTCGTACAGCATCGAACCGTTCAGTGCAGTGACAACAGATGGCGGCTTTCAGCTGACGGTGAAATTTTTCGACGAGGCCATTCGCTCGCATGTGATACGATGTCGTCATCAGTCGACGGTTGCCCAACAGTTCTGACAGCTTCTGAAAGGTATCCAAAAAGAATTGACCACCTCGATCAAATGTGATCCTCAGTGGAACTCCATGACGAGATACTCATGGTACAAAATGCGATGCAAAGGAGCGTGAGCGACTGTGTTGAGGCTAGACTCGACCGGTGCTGCCATTGCTGGATAGCATGAAAAACGATCAACGATCGTTAAACACTATCGGTGGCACTTCGATGGAGGCGGCGAAACAAGGTCGATGTGAGTGCGCGCGAACCTCTGTGATGGAAGCTGGAGATTTGCGAACGGGGCTGCACAATGGCGCGTTACCTTATTTTGCTGGCATGCGAGGCAATGCTGTGCCCATTTGGCGCAGTCCTTCTGGATCGAAGGCCAGGCGTATTTATGCGATACGATTTTTCGTGTTCTCCTCTTTCCTGGCTAAGCCAAAAATGCAGCGAGGAAAGCGTTTGCTTGCGTAGAAGCCCTGGGCTGATTCTGGAAAGTGGATCCTCTGGAGTCGGGGGGCGCGGTCTTCTCGTTGGATGAGCAGTTGGAATTCTTCATCCTGTCGTTTGTGCCAACTAGCTTATGCCAGTTGTACGGTGGAGACAACTGATGACAGAGCTTCGATCCGGGAAAAAGTATCGGTCCCAATGTTCTCGGTTCCAGCTACGTGACGTACTTCTGCAAAGAATTGCGCGATGAAGTCCAGGCCCGTTAGTTGCCACGGAGTTGCGCATTCTGGTCTCTGAGAGGAGTCATGCGTCAAGGGTTTGTCGTTCTTGAAAATAATCACGTGACGGTCCTCGAAAATGTGTCTGAAGTGATTGATGGTTGTATACACCGCATGCAATTCTTGGTCGTACGTCGAATGTTCAAGTGTCGAACCAGAGAGTTTTTTGCTGAAGAAGGCTACTGGTTGCCAAGAGCCTTGAGGACGTTGTTAGAGAAGCACACCTATGGTGTGGTCTGATGCATCGCTAGAATTAGCCCACTCTGCTTCTGTGTTTGGCTGAGCCAGTAGAGTGGCGCTAGGGATGCTTACTTCGCACTGGCGAAAGCTTGTGGCAGTTCGTTTCTCCATTCTACAGGATGAGAGCTTTTGAGGTCCGGGCCCTGCAGGCGAATCAGTAAAGCACAAATTTCGGCAGCCCCCTTAATGTATCTACGATAAACATTGAGAGTGCCGACAAATGTCCTGAGAGCTTGGACTGTTGTCGGTCGAGGAAATTCATTGATGGCCGTGACTCCGTCCTGAGGTGGCATGATTCCGTGACAGAAATTTGATGACCTAGAAAAATGACTTCATGCTTCTCAAAAACGGACTTCGCGACGTGGACGACGAGGCCGAACTCTTCTAGCTTGGGGAAAAGAGGTCAGAGATGATCTCGGTGCTCGCAGGGTCCCTGGAGAAAATCAAGATGGCGTCGATGTAGGCGTAGGTGAACGTCAGATCTCATGTGACTTCGTCAATCAAATGTTGGAATGTTTGGGCCGTTACCAAGTGGCGGTGGCCTAGAAAACCTGCGACGATGATTGGTCGGGAGACGTTAGCTTCAATAAAATGCCAAAGAAAATCTGTTCGTATACCAAGATCGAGAGTTAATAGGACGTAGTCGAAAGGTGAGCCATTTGCAGCCAACAACTGGTATTCTGTAGGTTTGGAGATTTTTTTGAGCCGGCGGAATAGAACGACAGGCCACTAGGTACTTTTCCTGAAACTTGCAAAGCTCGCGACAGTTTTTAGGAATCTTACTGAACTTTATGTGGTACCAGCAGATGTCTCGGGCTGTTGCGAGTCTTCGCCTGGAAGAACTGCGTTGTCGATTACCAGAGGATCTTCTCTACGGTCTCCTCAGACGGTCTCTAGACCGTGATCGCGAAGACTTCAGCTGATTAGCGGTAGTCTGAAGAGCTACAATCTACCTGGTCAGCTCTGCAACGTCGGTGCTCTCAGGTGCAGCAATTGCCTTGACCATTGAGATTGAGCCGGGGTAGAAAATTTGGTTCAGACGATCGGCTCGCTCAGCTAACTTGGTGAGGTCTGTGCTTACATGCTCGTTTGCCAAGGAGGCTTTCAGCTGGTTAGACAGATGCGAAAGTCATTTTAACTTGAGGACTTGCTCGTCGATCCCCGGGACCAAGCTCTTGAGGTGGCGAAGATGAGCTAATGGTAGATAGATAGTTTATTGCTTAGATGGTTAAACAAAGAGTATACGTAATTAGAATACATAAAAATCATGACATAAAATAGCGTAAAATATAAGTGAGTAAATAAATGAAATATAAGTGTGTAAAAAAGAGTAGATGGAGCTATGGCAATAAAAGATTAAAAAAAAAAGGTCAAAAACTCATAATGGCAGTAATCACTGCGCAACCGAGAGGCGCTGCGGGCATACAGGAGGATCATCAAAATTTCCAGAGACTGGGTAAGAGACGGAAGGTGGCCGATTAGCGCAGGTATGGTGTTCCACAGCTTAGGTCCAGAAACAGCATTAGCAGCCTTGTAGATATCCGTCCAGCTGTTTGACACAAGAGCTTGCCGAGCTAATACCTGACGACGAGGTCTAGTGATGGTGAAAGAGTTCAGCCTGGTAACTGTTTCTGGATTGCTGAATTTTGTACATCAAAGTGCCTGGGAAGAAGGCTGTGTAGCCAGCAATGGACAGCCAGCCTAGCCCTCGCCTCACCGCAGATACAGGAGCGTCACGTGGCAATCCGACAGCCCGATTTATGAGGCGTTGAAGCCTAAGGTCCAAGGTAGCATCGACAGCCTCCAACGCAGCCAGGTAATAGAAAATATGCAGCAGAATGAAGGCATATGTGCTCACCAAAGGTTAGTTTGCCGCCCAACACTACGCGCAGATTCCTCACGCTATCAACAAACTCGATAGAGTCAGTTCCAGCGACACCAAGCGACGGAAGGTTATCATAAATGATGGCATTGATGTACCGCCGTGCCCCTAGGATGATCGCCGTTGTCTTGTTCACATTAGGGGGCAGTGAATACGCAGATGACCATTCCTGAATCCGAGCGATGTCACCATTCAAGAGCTCGATGCAGCATTCCCGATCCGATGGATGCGTATCCAGGCAGATCTGGAGGCCATCTGCGTACAGCAGGTACTGTGCACGCACTTATATCGTTAATAAAGACGGAGAAAAAGACAGGGCCGAGAATCGAGCTTTGGGGCATGCGGAAATTAGCGGGCAGGGGTGCCGACAAATCGTGTGCTCCATTGACCGCCTGAGAAGGACCAGTCAAGTAAGACTGAAACCAGGACGCAGTAGCTTTGGAAAAGCTCAGGAGCCGCAGCTTATGAAGCAACAGTTCATGTGAGACTGTGTCGAAAGCTTGGGAAAAGTTACAAAGGACGATGACAGCTTGCGATTGTCAGCCTGATACGTGGCATCATTCACAAGGCGAAGCAGGGCAGATTGAATGCTATGACCAAATCTGAAGCCACACTGTCGTCGATCAAGCAGGGCGTGTTCCAGCACAAAGGTAGGAAGTTGGCAGAAGGCAAGACGCTCAAGGACTTGGATAAGAATGGCAACAGTGCAAACCAATAGTGTGTGAGAACCAAAGAATTATTTGTCGAAAAGCCAACGCATTCTGGCTTCTTGTGAACTAGTGTAACGAGAAATCAGCGCGTTTTTTGCTTCCGAATGGAAGCATTGTCGAGGGTCCATTTTTCACATTTGCTAATTTCATGTGGAAATGATCTAGAATGGTCTGAAACGTAGAAATACAAAATTTGAGCATGCCGTTTGTCCCTGAACATCTCATTTTTGGCACCTCGATTTACGAATTTGAACATTTAAACGGGTAAAATTGATTTAAAAAATCTCAAATTTTCGCCAATAATGGGTATTGAGTTCCTCTTGCACCATACCAAATTTCAGCTCGATCGAAGAACAAGTTTTTGAGAAAAGTTGATTCATTTTTTTTTTTTTTTGCTCCATATCTCCTTCAATATTGAACCGATTTATTTATTTTTTTCCCCATCACGCCATTTATAAGAGGGAATCAAAAAACACATACGCGTCCGTAGAAAGTTTTCGAGTCATTTCAACTTTCATGTTTTTCACTTAAAATTTTTGTTCGCGCATCTCCTCCTACAGTTGTTGGCATAGAGACTTGAAATTTTACACCAATGTTCCATTTGGTACCATTCGGAAGCATACCACCAATGAAATTGGTGGAAATAAAAAGGCAACGTTAAACGAACTAAAAATAACCGTTATGCATTCGAATGTGGGCATTCGATGACCGTTAGCTTGTTAAGCCTTTTGTATGGGTTGTCAACAGGAACGGGGTCGATGACATCACTGACTTCCTTGCAGACAGCCATGAGAGATCAGAACGTTTTTAACCTTTCGGGACTTGTCTTCCTCAGTGACAATGTGGGCCAGTGCGAAGTGTGCCTCCATTTAGTTGGTCCCCACTCTAGGTGCATCAATGCAGAATGCCCGTATCCGGGCATTTTAGAAGACTAGGTGCTGTCTAGAAATACGCTTTATTCAGTAACGCAAACACGGCACAACGCTCATCGGTGCTCCGCAAAGTGTCAGTGGGTGGGTGGATTTTTATTATGCACAAAATTATTTAATTAAAGAGAATTTAATGAAAAATATTATTTTTTTCAATGAAACTCCCGTGTTCTTTGTTATATTTCCAGTCACGTATTCATTGAAAATTGAAATACTTGTTTGCAAAAATCCGTGTGTAAATTTTTGGCGCCATGTCAGAATCTCGGAATATCTCGAAGTCTGTCACGCAAGTCGGTCTCGGATTTCCACAAAAATGCACATATCTGTTCGTCAGCAGAAAAAAAAGACACGTGTTTTTTCGTTTCTTTTAACAAAAATTTTAACAACAATTATATAAACAAATGGAGATATCTCAAATACGCCATTTTTGATTTGACTGAAATTTGAAATATATATTCTGTATGGATTTACGATCATTTTGAAAAAAAAGTCGTTATAGGATCTCGTCAGGGGCATTTTTTATGAATTTTTGAAGTAGAAGTCATCAGAAAGTATTATTGTGACAATTGACCACTGATAATTCTTTAAGTTATTATGGTGGTTTTCGATAATGTGAACAGAAAAAAGTCAAATCCGCATATAAATGAATCCGGGAAAGATGTTAATTAAATAAACAAAAGTAAGGTTTTGGTAATTTTTATAAACAAATGACCATAAGTCGAATATTATCAATTCGATGAAAAAAAAATATAACACACGAAAATATTGTACGGAAAATTCTGCACAAAAAATGTAAATACACGTTTTGCGTAAGAATGACGGTTTTCTTGATATTATCGGAGAAATGTTATTAATCACCCAGACGGGAAGAGCCAAGCCTTGACAATGTAGCCAAGCTTGGTAAACGCTAGGATTGCCTAGCTTTGGCATGCCTAGCTCGGAACAAGCTTAATCCCATCGATACGCCTAGGTAAATCTAAGCTTGGGGATACTAGGTAATTCCAAGCATGGTCCAAGCTTAGTTTCCAGATTTGACTACAAAATTCTTAACCAAGCTTGGCCGGCCCCAGGTTACCAAGGTAAGCCCAAGCTTGGGGATACCAGGCGATGCCAAGCTTGGAATCCAAGCCTGTGCCAAGCATGGTCCAAGCCTCGTTCCCAAGTTTGACCTCAGAATACTTAACCAAGCTTGACCGAACATAGGTTACCAAGGTGAGCCCAAGCTTGCTGGTACCATTCGAAGCCAAGCCTGAAGTCCAGGGCTTGTCCAAGCACCGTTCAATTTTGCTTTCCAACCTTGAACTTCGAACGTTTAACCAAGCTTGGCTGAACATTCGTTACCAAGGTAAGTCCAAGTTTGGTGGTACCATTCGAATGTTAAGTCAGAAATGAACGATTTGCTAACGTTTATTCCTATAGATCAATGATTTGGGCCTATAATTGTAGCACTCACATATCGCTATTCAGCCTTGAACATTATAATTTTGTTATTATTGTAATCAATTATTTTGTTTTCAATGCAGTTAAATTGAAGTATTCCAGACCCTCTCCACCGAACTCCCATCCCACGTTACGACAGAGATATTTCCCTGCTTCCCGCACAACATGACGAAGAGCAGCAGTTCCGCAACGCCCCGTATTCTGTGCATGACCCATTGATGATTACGGGCTCCCACATCTAGGCAGGTCCTGCAAGGTCAATTGATCAACCAGCGATGGGGACGTCACGGCCAAACCGGCTTCGCCCATGACCATAACCCGGATGAACCTTTGAGAAGGTCAAGACACGAACTTCAACACGCACAATCGCAAATTGCCTCAACTTGAAGCACCATCAGAGCATCTGCACACTCTACTTACTGGATCTGCGGCTGAATCGCAAAATTTACTATGGAGCATTAGGAAATATAACTCTTGCTTTCAGATGACGTCATTTGATGCGGAAATTAAACATACGCAATTCATGCCAACTTTCAAAATCAAAGGATAAATCGTTCACAAAGCTGTTTCCTGCGTCCGTTACCAGAGAGGGTATATAATTTTTTTTGGAATGTAGTTAATTGGTGATGATAGAGATGACGTCGATGCACGCTGGGAAATATATAGCTCGCGGAAGCGGCCCGTTATTTCGCAGCTACAGAATCTCCTTCACGAACGAAACCATTTGGTGTATTTGTTCAAGACGGCAATCGATATGATGCCTTTGGATACTTATAAGATTGTCATTCATGCTGATAAACCGCCTGCTGGGGAACGTGTCAGGCGATATAACGCTCCAACTATAGACGAAGTGGCAATTGTATAGTTGGAGATCAGTTTCAACCCCGAGGTAGCGTTTTCCATCCACGAAACAATGAATTGGTAAATGTCGCAGGAACTGACCATTGCTACGGTGCTTTTCAGTATCCAATTATTTTCTTTGATGGTGCCGCTGGAAATCACTTCAATGTGAAGATCGTAAATCCTGTCAGTGGCGAACAAATCAATAAAAAGCGCAGCGCAATGAATTCTTACGCTTACCGTTTCATGGTTCGGAGATACGGGAACCATTAGATATTAAAATGCCGTCATTGGTTTCGTGAGTACATTGTTGGTATGTATGAGATAATTGAAACAGAACGTTGGCTCTTCCTCACCTTGAATCAGGCCAAACTCTGCTCGGAAGAATACATATTCATTTGCGAGATACAGTTGTGAATGGCGGCAATACGCCCAACATTGGTAAGGTAACTGGTCTGCTGTCTTCATTCATAGGTGTTCCACGTCACATGCGGGAATATACTCAAAATGCAATGGCATATGTCTGTTACTACGGTCGTCTAGACTTATTCATCACTTTCACATGCAATCCGGTTTGGTATGGGATACAACAGCTATTACTCCCTAGACAATGACCTGTGCATAGACATGACATCATAGCACGTGTTTTCAGACAAAAGCTCGCTAATGGATTTCATTGTGAAGTATAATGTGTTTGGATCGGTGCGCTCCTGGATGTATTCCGTTGAATGGCTAAAAAGAAGATTGCCACATGCTCACATAACTATCTGGCTTTATGATAAAATAACATCAGATGAAATCGACGATGTGATCTGGGCTGAGATTCCACGAGACGACATCGATAAGGATGGGCATGAAGTTGTTATCAAGAACATGATCCATGGACCATGCAGTACCCCAAATCAAAGTTCACCATACATGGACGGGATGTTGCAAGCGATATCCTCGAGCATTTACAGCTAACACTGTAACAAGAGACAATGAATGTCCTTTGTACAGGATTTTCAACTGAAGATAACAGAAGTTCGGCAACTTAACGTACGCGTGAGATTGAGGTAGACAACCGGTGGGTGCTTCCATATTCGCCTCTGTTGTTGAAAACACAGAAAGCCCACGAAAATGTAGAATATTGTAATTGCATCAAATCGATAAAGTACATCAGTAAATACGTGAAGAAAGGCAGCGATGTGGCAGCATTCAGCGTTCAACCAGAAAATAGCGACTTTTTAGATTTTGAATTCAAATACAGAACTAGTTTTTACTATTTTCTAACAGTAAAATCAGAGGAATCGGCATGCATGACCATATGACTGCAAACGCCTCGTCAAGAGGAGCAAGTTTTGTAGGACAAAAAATTGTGGTTGCCATTTAAAAGACTTCACTTTGTGCTTGTAAACTCAAACTGAAGCTCGTATCAGATGTCCCCCTCAGAACTACAATTTTCATATGAAACATTTTGAAGTGAAACTTCTTATGGGACTATTTGAAGGTGTTACGCTGTCCGGACACTTACGGGGGGGTGGGGGTGAGGGTCGGGCAAGGGGGGGGGGGGGATCGAATGCGACCTCCCTTGCTTTTCTTCATCTCCAAGAGAGTTATGGAAAAGATATCATACACATATCGCTGAAAAAAAATTTTGCATAGAGTACGTCGAGATCATGGTACTATGCCCATGCAATTTGCAGAAGGCACACGGAGAGAAAAGTCCATGAAAAATTACGGAACAAGTCACGTAATGCGCGAGTGAAATCCTATTTCAAATTATTTTTAGGAAACTTGACGTAAAAATAACGGAGCAGACCGTAATATTTCAAGTTCCTGAAAGACGTAAAACGTACTTAAAAATTCCTGAAAAAGTACGGTTGAAAACGTAAAAGCTATTGAGCGCTCGCGTATTTTTACAGAGCTTTCATTGACATTTTTGCGACACTTGTTCCGTAAATTTTACTCATGAATTGGTGAGTCATACTCTCCCACCACTAGCGCTTCGCCGCCCGCCGGTTAGCTTCGGTATATTCTTACAAGAGAAGTAACTTCGGGTTTTGGTCCGAGCTCCCCCCACTCCACGATATTCAACCCGACTCTTGCCAGCGCAGGGTGTGAAAGGCGAGGAGTGGAGAGATTCGGTCCGCAACCCGAAGTCACTTCTCTTGCAAGAAGCATCAAACGTTTCGCCATACGTCAAATACGTAATAATAACATCATGTATTATCATACGCAAGTGCCTTGCCATAACTTCCATTGCATAATAATAACCTATAAAAAGCACGTGCATGAAGCACACATAGGCGCTGCAATGTGTGGTTAGATTATGTTTAAATATTTAGTTATAGAATAATAATTAGAGATATAAGAAAACAACCTGAAACATCGCAACTAAGGTGAGCGAGCTATCCGGAACTGTAACGAGAAATTTTAAAAAGGTTAAACATATAAAAAACATAATAAAGGGAAATCATATCTTCAAATTTTGGTACTAACCAATTGTAAAATCATGTAGTGGTAATTATAATAAATAAAAATTTGTAACAGAAATATGTGTACCCTGTAATTTGATACCCCAGTTCGTTGATAGTTTATGGTTTTTTCGCTGAAAATTGAAAAACGAGGAATGCAATAGAGAAATTACGGAACATTCTGGAAAAAGTCAGAAATCGTTTGTTTGTTTTCTATGGTAAGGAATTCTTACGGAACAAACCGTACAAATTGAGGAGTGAATCAGAAAAGCTCTTATTTACTTCCCAGTTTTCGTGGAATTCTTTGTTTTGATCGATGATGGGAAATTTTTACGAAACAAACCGTACGAGTTGGGGAGTGAATCAGAAAAAATTCTAGTTCATTCCCTAAGTTTTGTGGAATTTCCGTTCACTCGCGAATTACGTTCCGAACCTGAATTTTTACCGAACTTTTCTGATATTTTTTAACTTTTCTCTCCGGGCATGTACGACGAAACGTTGATAACCATTGAAAGCAAGTGCTCAGCTAGTCCAAGTAAAATTTTCAACCAACTGGGAATGCCAGCACCCATCCGAACTACCACTGTTCCATTGGATGTATATTTGCGCCGAGAACAGAGCTACGGCATCGAAGACCTTCATTTATATATCCAATCGAACGTTCCCAAATTAAGGCGTGAACAGAAGGGCATATATGGTCGCATTATGAAAATGATAACTGGCGGAGCTGGGGGTGTCTCCTTCTTGGATGCTCCAGGAAGAACTGGGAAGGCATTTCTCATCCAATTGATTTTGGCAACGGTTCGAGCAAAAAATATATATATAGTCTTAGCCCTCACTTCCTCTGGAATGGCTGCCACATTCTTAGCCGACGGAAGGACTGCTCATTCAGCTCTGAAATGCTTAACCATTCAAGAAAGCATTGATATTACTCGCAGTAGAGTTTAGGCAAACGTTGTCTATAAATTTTCGATCGACACCAGTAGACGAAATCAATGCCTGAAATATTTGACATTGTGGCGACACATACGTATATTGCAGTTGAAGACGAATATGCATGTTCAGCTGCAGAACGATGAATCAGCCGAGGAATTCTTACGGCAGCTACTGGGACATCGGGAACGGAAAGCTGCCTGTCGATAAGACGTTAGGATAAATATTATGGAACTTCGAAAACTCTTAAGTGCGCGGACTGCGGACTAGCCCACACGGCCAGTTATAGAGAGTGTTCCATGCGCCTAAAATTCATGGAAACTCAGTAAAAAGGAGCACAGTCGGCCAGGCCCAGCATAGCGCCATTGGAATTGCCCGCTACACCTCACTTGCCTGCCACAACTTACTCGGCCACGAACCAGCATCTGGAAAGGAACATCCATTTCCTCCAGTCTCCTGCAGTTCCAGTGCCTACTCCGATTTCTAATGCCAACACGTCCAGGCCCACCTACGCTTCTTTCTTCCCAACGGTGGAAACCTCGAGAAGGAACGTTGCCGTACCCCTTGCTGAACATAGGATCATCCCAATGGAGACACATGTTCCAGAATCTCATTTAAGTAGAACTATAAACTATGTAATTACAGCAAAGCAAGTCGTTGACGAGCTAACAACCCTTAGAATTCCCGAAATCCTTTCAGAGCTAAAAGAGATGAGCTCTAAACTCCAAACAGCCCTTACACCAATTGATAGGATCACAATCATCGCATCCTATGTCCGCCTGTTCTTACCCTCTTCAAACACACCTACGATTCCCCAGCAAACATAACCAACATATTAGCAATTAATATTTTTGCGCTCAAGCCTAATCTGGACGAGTTATTACACATCGTCCACAGAAATAACATCAAAATTTGTTTGATTTCAGAGACTAAGTTAAACAGCAAAACGAAGAAAATTAACTTCCCAGACTTCTCGCTGATCAGGGAAGACAGAACGGCCAAAGCAGGTGGTGGTGTTGCGGTGGCGATCCACAAAACCTTGTCACATAGAACTCTTTCGCACGATCTCCTGACGCTCACCGAATACGTGGGAGTAGAGGTCCAAGTAAACAATAAAAAAACGAAGATCTACTCGATCTACAATCCACCGGATGTCTCAATAGATACAAACCTATTGAGGCACCTATTTTCCGATAGTACTCTGATAGTCTACAACAGTACAATTATTGTTGGAGACTTCAATGCGAAGGACATTGCTTGGACCTCTGCTAGGCCAAACGAATCAGGTAAGATTCTCTCAAATTTTTTGACGGAACAAAAAATTAATCTGCTCTTTCCAGACGTTCCTACACACTACCCTCATAATTCAAACACTCCTAGTACTATTGACCTTTTATTAACAAACAACATCTCTATCATTAACAATTTCACCACACTTTCCGAATCTCGGTCCGATCACCTACCATTGTTTTCTCCCTATTTGGCCGACCGACCTCACCAGAATCATCAAAAATTCTAAACTACGCGGAAACCGACTGGAATAAATTCAAGGATACCTTAAATGATGAGATTTCTACACCAAACCCTACTTGTAACAACACTGAAGCAATAGATCAACACATAACACATTTCACCCAAGTCATTCAAACAGCCCTGGATTCCTCCACTCCCAAACGCTCAACCAAATCCACCCACACTCCTATCCCACCCGAAATAGCCTCATTAATAAAGCTAAAAAATTACATTAGGTCAAGATGGCAAAAAACCCGAAATCGCTACCTTAAATCCGAACTCAATCAGCTGATAAAAGAAATCAGACTTAAATTAACCGAATGGAAACAATCATCTTGGGACAACAAACTCAGAAACATTAACTTAAAAGATCACTCTATTTGGCGCGTAGCAAAATATTTTAATAATACCGGTAAACGAAAAATCCCCACACTAAAGTCAAACAACACACTCCACACAGAAGACCACGACAAGGCAAATACACTCTGCAGACACTACGCACAAATACACGAAATATCGGCCTCCCGAGGCAACAAATCCTTTGAACAACAAGTCACAGGTCATGTGAGAAAGACTATCCTCAAAGCCCCTATCGAAACTCCCATAAAATTCCTCACGAATCCCCGTGAAATCACTTCCGCTATCAAAAAACTAAAAAATAAATCAGCCCCGGGTGTGGATAATATTCCTAATATAGCACTAAAAAATCTCCCAATTAAAGCAATAAGTTTACTAACAAAGATATACAATGCATGCCTCCTCAGACAATATTTCCCGGAACTCTGGAAAGGAGCGGTGGTCATTCCGATTCTAAAGCCCGATAAGCCCCCTTCGCATCCGGTGAGCTATAGGCCTATCAGCCTCCTACCGGTATTGGCTAAACTCTTTGAGCGAATAATTTTAACTCGTCTCAAAAAACCCATAGAAGAGTTACAACTAATGCCTATCAATCAATTTGGTTTTCGATCAGAACACTCGACCTGCCACCAGCTGGTTAGAATTACGAATGATATAAAATCCGCGAAAGACCGGAAAGAAGATATCGTTCTTCTTCTCCTGGACAGCGAGAAGGCCTTTGATTCTGTTTGGCCCACAGGCCTTATATACAAACTCGAAGGATTAAATGTCCCTAAATATCTATGTAAAATTTTACTATCATATCTCTCAAATAGATATATCCGAGTTCGAGTCGAAACTTCGCTTTCGAATAAAATAGAAATTGTCGCGGGAGTCCCACAAGGGTCTATTCTCTCGCCTGTTTTATTCAACTTGTACATTGCTTCTGTTTTTAGTAGAATTCCGAGAAATGTATCCATTGCAGGCTATGCTGATGACATTGCCTTGTACTCAGCTAGCAAATCGATAAACAAAGCTATTAGAAGAATAGAAAATGCTGCTTCTCTCACAATCAGTGAATTAACGAAATGGAAACTTCAAGTGAATGCTGCTAAAACAGAAGCAATCTTATTTACTAGCTCCAAGGCCAAGCCGACCTTAACTATTCGTAGCGATAAGATCACACCAACCGACTCTGTAAAGTATTTAGGCTTACACATCGATTCCAAACTCCTGTGGAAAAAGCATATATCTGAAATCAAGGTCAAGACTAAAGTTATCCTAGTAAGATTGTATAATTTGCTAAAATGACCCGCGCTCAGTCAATCCCTCAAACTTACTCTCTACAAAGGGTTAATTAGGCCCATTATCACCTATGGTTGTCCTGCCTGGCACAATGCAGCGAAAATGCACTTGAATCATCTTCAAGTGATTCAAAATAAATTCCTACGAATAATAGGAAATTTTAAAAGAAGAACGGCTATTGTGGAAATACACGAAACGCTCGGCATGACAACCATAGGCGAATTTATCGATAGAATAAATGAGACATTTAAATTTAAGCTACAATCCCATCCTAATCCCCAGCTCCAAAACATCAATATTGACATAAAATCCAATTGGTCCCGCTGACCACCTGTTTTGTCCCACCTTTCCATATATCCTTTTCTTTCCCGCCCCTCATGCACCCATTACTTATAAGGTTTTTTAGAAGTCATTTTTTCCTTATATCGAGTCATCATGTAAATAATCACAAATATTTGGAATAATGAAAAATTAGGTTACACTTCTTTCAAATTAGATATAAAGCCAACGGCTGGTGATCTAGAACGTAGCACTTAAGATATTAATACTGTATATAGTATGTATATATGACAAATGTTAATAAACAATTTTCAAGTCAAGTCAAGTCAAGTCAAGTCAAGCTTTGGTGTAGTGGGTAGAGTGTCTTCCTACTATTCTAAAGGTCCCGCGTTCGATTCCCGCTCTCTGCAAATATTTTTTTTTTCTGAAAAATATTTTCTCACAGACTCCGACCGATGGCAGGAACATTCCGTGTGTGCTATCGGCGGTATCCATGAAGTGAGACCGTGAGCCGGGACCGAACGCGACCCGTCGCGCGGGAGGGAGGGAGGGTTCCATCGTAGACGCCCGCCATCGTATCACAGGGGTTTCTGGAGGTTTACCCTGTGATTAGAAATGCGATGAGCGAAATGGCGAAGTCGGCCCCAGCCGCAATGGGTGGGTACTCTGATCCGTAGTATTGCCCATGAAGTAATGCCTACCAGCGGTTACGTGGGTGAATACGAATAGAGAAAGAGTAGAAAAAAAAAACAGGCAATTATATGTTACGTGTTCTCGTATAGAACACCCGCAGGTGGTCACTTAACTTATTTGGCGCCCTTGACCTGGGGTCCGCGTCAATTCCCCTAAAGTGTATTGCTAGCAAGCCTTACACATCCACTGAACTATGCATAGTGAAATTATTGAGTAATCTAACCTCCTTAGTCTACAATAGCGCGAATCTCCGAGCCCGTTTCCTATTCTAAAAAGGACAATGTGTGATATATATCGATTATCTCGAAAGTCTGTCACGCTGAAATGCGCGCGCAACCGCTTCGTTGACAGTGTAATCTCTATCTCTCTCTGTCCTTATATATAATTGAGAGTTTCAACCACAAATCTACTGGGAATCTCAATAAATCGATTATCAAAGAAAAATCTCGATTATCGATGCCATGATAAAAATTCAAATCGAAATCGCATGTGGCCGCGTAGCGGCCACCGGCAAGGAACTAGTATACCATATTCTAAGAAACAACCCCTTTTTCTCCTTATCATTTAACGAACACGCTAAGTTTCTTACCTTATTTATCTTAATTAACAGATCCATAGACGATAACGTCACAATTCTTAGGGTAAATTTCTATCAATTGCCAGATTTCGGGGCAGCGCTAACAACAATTTAATTTCCAACAATTTAGTTGTGTGTGCTTAACATAAGATATTGCAAACATTTTAAATAATACAATCTCTTTATCTATTTATTGGTATAATGGAATTTTTCCGTAAGGTGCACAAAATGAGAATTTGAATTTTAACTGAAGGCCCCGAGCAATGGCAATTTGTAAGATTTGGCGGGATGAAGAACATCTCGAATTTTACCTTACTGATGAATCTCAATACTTTCTGCGGATCAAGTTCCTCAGTTGCTCTTTCGCCCCATGTGTACTGATAAATTTCATGGTCGGTATCGGGCACCTTAGAACGGATGATGTAGACTTGCCGGGTGAATTTCTAAACATTAATTTCAAAAATGGAATTTAATGGATTAATGTTCTATTTCACTATAAAAAATTGGGATTGGTCTGAGTAAAATGAGAATCGGTTCAAATAATATTTGTTGAAATACCTTTTGCAGCAACTCGTCAACGTTTCCAAAATAGGGGTGGTATCCGCCAGGTCCTCGCCAAATCTTCAAATTCTTAAGAAACTGAATCAGGTTATCTAAAACCAAACCACAAAAATGGCATCCATAAATGCTTGGGAGAGCACTGAGTTCATCCAAATGAATGAAATTTTTTTCTGATGTTTACCTAGTACTGTGATTAATTATTAATGTTATTTTCTAATGGATCACTTGATATATTGGCTTCACTTATGTACGAAATCGATCGTTTTCGAAAAGACTTCATCGAGTCAATAAACATTGGTGCACTAATGTAATTGTTTGTTCTATGGAAGGGTCTCGAAAATCCTCACATACATTTATGGTGCATTTGCACGACTAAGATGTCGAACCAAAATCACTGTACCCCACCTCGGGAAGAGAATGTCCTCTCGAGAAATACGCTGTTTTCTTCGTATAAACTCCCGGTGCGTGAACTCGTCGAATGGTTGAGGAATTTCTATGCGTGGCCACGAACTCATAAGCCGTGAAAGACACACAGCCTTTAACTATTAAAGGTAACTTTCCCCTGCACAAAGCGGCGGAATAAATGCATGCGTTAGTCATTTATTATGCCTTCATTTTCCTCATCTCGAGTACTAGGGCGATAAGGACTCTTACCTTATCTCTGAAGTTATTATATTCTACGATTCGGATCTATATTCCGGAATATATTGTCCTTTTCTACGCCCTCGTCCTTGTGCCATTGACCTGGCTTTCAATCTATCTCCTATTTCACATTTTAAAAAAATTCCGATCTCCCTCCATTTTGTTATTATTAGTCGTAGGAAATTCAGAAGCTATAAAAGATCTTGTAATTGCCGAATATATAATCAATCCATCTGTTCAGACAAAAACTACCTCTCGATGCTTGCCGCCAAAAATCACAGATAAGTGAATTTAAAGGTCATCGACGTATTTCCCAAAATTACCAAAAACGGGGTCACAGTTGATAAGTTTAAATATTATCGACCTACCGTTAAGAGTCTGGGACTTAAAACCTATGAAAATCTCGAATTCAATCATCGAAATCGGGTACAGTCGAAGAGCATGCATTCAGTGATCGCCAAATGCCAATCATAATCTAATTATAAAGTAGATTGAAACTATTACACACGTTACTTACTCTTTCCTTATTTCCTTTAACTATAGAAAGACTGCTGTGCCTGCACATAGCAAGTCACCCCACTACAAAAAATATCATTAAGTACGTCCCTCAGAGTCAAAAGTGTGTCGGATGGGTACAATTCTTCCAATCGAATTGTCATTTTTTTTCTACAATCATCTGCAAACGATTCTATACGAGAATCCGATTCCACATAGGCTGACGTTTTCAAGTAATCCCAACCTGGTTTCTAGAATGACTGTATGTTGCGGCGATTGAAGATGCATGCGCTAGCGTGAATGTTGTGTGGAAGATCTGTGGATGTTTGTTTAACTTTCCAATTTGGAGAAGTTATTTTCTTTTTTTTTTAATTTTATTTAACGTCGCAATATTTATGCTCTCTACCTAAGTGCTAATCAGCGACAGAGTTCTACGATGTGGTTGTAAACAAAGCACTTATAAATGAATTACATTGGTGCTCGTATCAATCAGCACGACTAGGATTCGAACTCAGGGCCTCTGAGTTACGAATCCGTCGCCGTATCCAACCGAGCCATCTTGACTTGACTTGAAAATTGTTTATTAACATTTGTCATATATACATACTATGTACAGTATTAATATCTTAAATGCTACGCTCTAGATCACCAGCCATTGGCTTTATATCTAATTTAATCAAAGTTTAACGTAATTTTTCATTATTACAAATATTTGTGAATTTTTACAGGATGACTCGATATAAGGAAAAATGACTTCTAAAAAACCTTATAAGTAATGGGTGCATGAGGGGAGGGGGGAAGCGGGATGTACGGGAAGGTGGGATAAATAGGTGGTCAGCGGGACCAATTGGACTTCTTGTCAATATTGATGTTTTGGGGCTGGGGATTAGGATGGGACTGTAGCTTAAATTTAAATGTCTCATTGATTCTATCGATGAAGTCACCTATGGTTGCCATGCCGAGCGTATCGTGTATCTCCACGATAGTGGTTCTTCTTTCAAAATTGCCTATTATTCGGAGAAATTTATTTTGGATAACTTGAAGATGATTCAAGTGGATTTTGGCTGCATTCTGCCAGGCGGGACAACCATAAGTGATAATAGGTCTGATTAACCCTTTGTATAAAGTGAGTTTTAGGGATTGGCTACGCGCAGGAGATTTTAGCAGATTATATAATCTTATTAGAATAATTTTTGTTTTCAGCTTAACTTCGTCTATGTGTTTTTTCCACAGGAATTTGGAATCAATATGTAAACCTAAGTATTTAACAGGAGTTCACAGGAGTGATTTTATCGCTACGAATAGTCAAGGTGTGATTGGCCTTGGAGCTAGTAAATAAGATTGCTTCTGTTTTGGCAGTATTTACTTGAATTTTCCATTTCATGAGCTCACTGATTGTAAGAGCAGCTGCGTTTTCGACTCTTCTAACAGCTTTATTTATCGATTTGCTAGCTGAGTACAGAGCGATGCCATCAGCATAACCAGCGATAGATATATTTCTAGGAATTCTGCTAAAAACAGAAGCAATGTACAGGTTAAAGAGTACGGAGGAGAGGATAGACCCTTGTGGGACCCCTGCGACTATTTCAATTTTATCCGAAAGCGAAGTTTCGACTCGAACTCGAATATATCTATTTGAAAGATATGATAGTAAAATTTTACATAAATACTTAGGTACATTCAAGCTGTCGAGTTTATATATAAGGCCTGCGGGCCAAACAGAATCAAAGGCCTTCTTGCTGTCCAGGAGAAGAAGAACGGTATGTTCTTCCCGATCTTTCGCGTATTTTATGTCGTTTGTAATTCTGACCAGCTGGTGGCAGGTCGAGTGTTCTGAGCGGAATCCAAATTGATTCTCAGGCATTAGTTCTAACTCTTCTATAGGGTTTTTGAGCCGAGCTAAAATTATTTGCTCAAAAAGTTTAGCCAATACTGGTAGGAGGCTAATAGGCCTGTAGCTCGCCGGATACGAGGGGGGCTTGCCAGGCTTGAGAATCGGTATGACCACCGCTCCTTTCCAGAGTTCCGGGAAATATTGTTTAAGGAGGCATGCATTATATATCTTTGTTAGTAGGCTTATTGCTTTAATCGGGAGGTTTTTCAGTGCTATATTGGGAATGTTATCCACACCTGGGGCTGATTTGTTTTTGAGTGTTTTGATGGCGGAAATGATTTCGCGGAGATTTGTGAGGAATTTAATGGGAGTTTCAATAGGTGCTTTGAGGATAGTTTTTTTCACATGACCAGTGACTTGTTGTTCAAAAGATTTGTTTCCTCGGGAGGCCGATAATTTGTGGACATTTACTTAGTGTTTACAAAGTGTATTGGCCTTTTCATGGTCTTCCGTGTAGATGGTGTTATTGGATATGAGTGTGGGAATTTTGCTTTTGCCGGTGTTATTAAAATATTTTGCTACGCGCCAAATAGAGTGATCTTTTAAGTTTATGTTTCTAAGTTTGTTGTCCCAAGATGATTGATTCCATTCGGTTAATTTAAGTCTGATTTTTTTGATCAACTGATGAGTTCGGATTTAAGGAAGCGATTTCGCATTTTTTGCCATCTTGACCTAATATAATTTTTGAGTTTTATTAAGGCGGCTATTTCGGATGGGAGAGGAGTATGGGTGGATCTGGATGAGCGGATGGGAGTGGAGGAATCCAGGGCTGTGTGAATGATTTTAGTGAAATTTGTTATGTGTTTACCTATTCCTTCAGTGTTATTACATGACGGGTTTGGTGTAGAAATCTCGTCATTTAAGATGTCCTTGACATTTTTCCAGTTGATTTCCACGTAGTTTAAAATTTTTGATGGCTCTGGTGAGGTTGGTTTGCCAAATAGGGAGAAAAGCAGTGGTGGGTGATCGGATGGGGATTTGGAGAGAGTGGTGAAATTATTAATGATAGAGATGGTTGTTAGTTAATAAAACGTCAATAGTACTAGGAGTGTTAGAATTATGGGGGTAATGTGTTAGAGCGCCTGGAAAGAGCAGATTAATTTTTTAGTCCGTCAAAAAATTTGAGAGAATACTATCGGAGAGTAGGTGCCTCAAAAGATTTGTATCTAGTGAGACATCCGGTGGATCATAAATTGAGTAGATCTCGTTATTCTATTGTCCACTTGGACCTCTACTCGCACATATTCGGTGAGCGACAGGAGATCATGCGGAAGTGTTCTATGTCTCAAGGTGTTGTGGATCGCCACCGCAACACCCTTACCTGCTTTGGCCGTTCTGTCTTCCCTGATCAGCGAGAAGTGTGGAAAGTTTATTTTCTTCGTTTTGCTGTTTAGCTTGGTCTCTAAAATCAGACAAATTTTAATGTTATTGCTATGGACAATGTGTAATAACTCGTCCAGATTGGGCTTGAGCGCAAAAATATTAATTGCTAACATGTTGGTTATGTTTGCGGGGGAATCGTAGGTGTTTCTGGGGAGGGTGAGAATACTATCAATGGGGGTGTCAGCTCTCTGGAGTTTAGAGATCATATCCTTGAGCTCTGAGAGGATTTCGGGGATTCTGAGGGTTTTTAGCTCGTCCAGGACTCGCTTCGCTTTATTAATATAATTTTTAGTGGTACTTAAATATGATTCTGGAACATGTGTCTCCATTGGGATGATCCTATGTTCAGCAAGGGGTACGGCAACGTTCCTTCTCGAGGTTTCCACCGTTGGGAAGAAAGAAGCGTAGGTGGGCCTGGACGTGTTGGCATTAGAAATCGGATGAGGCACTGGAACTGCAGGAGACTGGAGGAAATGGATGTTCCTTTCCAGATGCTGGTTCGTGGCCGAGTAAGTTGTGGCAGGCAAGTGAGGTGTAGCGGGCAATTCCAATGGCGCTATGCTGGGCCTGGCCGACTGTGCTCCTTTTTTCTGAGTTTCCATGAATTTTAGGCGCATGGAACACTCTCTATAACTGGCCGTGTGGGCTAGTCCGCAGTCCGCGCACTTAAGAGTTTTCGAAGTGCAGGCTTTGACGTCATGGTTTGACGCTCACTTTACACATCTGAGGTTCAGGTTGCAGTGTTGGCTTGCATGGCCAAACCGTTGGCACCTGAAGCACTGGGTCGGTTGCTCGTATTTCACGAACTTTTCTATTTTGTAAGTGTGGTAGAAAATAGTTTTAATAGCAGCAAAGCTGCTCAAGGTTATTTCAGGGCCAACCGTGATAGCGAAGATCGGTATTGGCCTGTTTTCTTCGGTATCACCGTCTTTGTTTACTTTCACGAACTGGTGAACGGAAAGTACGTTGATGCCGTGTTTTGATAACTCAGCTTGAATTTCGTCTTCTGAGAAACTGCCTGGAAGTCCTTTCAAAATATATTTTTTCGGCGTTCACTTTTAAGACCGAAAGTGAAAAAATTGCTGTTTTGCCTTTTCAGGATACTTGCGATTTTGTTGTAGTCCTCGGTCGTTCGTAGATGGACGATCGTGGTACTTCCATTAAATTTCATCTTGAAATTTTTATCTGCGGCGTTGCTTTGCAGAAAATTGATTAATTTTTTTCTCTCCAGTTTTTCATTCTCGATGATTATTGGAGGGACAGAAGTTTGGTTTGGAATCTCTTGAGGTCCATCAGAAGTGTCGGAAGGTTTGGCGAGGCGAGCGGGATCGGAACTCGCACTAGTCGAAGGTTTCGTAACGGCTATTTTTGTTATTTTAGGGTCTTCCATCGGAGGACGCATTTTGGCTTTCCTTTTTGGGGCCAAGGGAATTTTAAGGTTTTTTAATTTTGGCACTTTTGTGCCAAAACTTTTACTCGATTTAGAATTTCACTGTAGTATAAGCGCTGTACGTTTGAAATCTATATTTCGCAGAGAGGGGTAGACATGCGTCCACACGACACCGACTCAAAACAAATACTCAACCGAGCCATCGTAGGATTAGAGAAGTTATTGTAATGATAATAAGGAATAAGGAATCTCACAAACGAAAAATTTTCACTTTTCTCGACGTTTCACATCATTCTGGCAAATTTGAGATGAGCATTCGCTGTGTGTGTGTTTTCTTATATCTCTGCCCCGCTCATTTGTACGCCACGGGTAGCTGCCGTCTGAGCATTCCTTCAGGGGGTGTAAAGTGTATCCGACACCCACCCATGCAGCTGAAACCGACTTCCCGCCATTTTAGGCCATCATATATCTAACACAGGATAAACCTTTTGAAACCTCTGTGTTACGATGGCAGGCGCTTATGATGGAATCCCCCCCCCCCCCGTATGGGGTTAGATCCCGCCCCACCGTGCGGTCCCATTTTATGTTTCGAAAATATTCTCTGGCGGCGGAGCACGAACCTAGGACCTTTGAAGCAGTAGGCAGATACTCTACCCACTATGCCAAACCGACATAAAACACATACCGTGTGTGTATGTGTGTATGTGTTCGCATGTCGATGATGTTTGAGTGAACGGTTTCCGTAAATGGCTCGATCGATTTGTTTCTTCTTTGACAAAAAATCACCTCTCACCGATGTCCACGCGGGAAAGAAGTGTCACTTTTGAAAAACAATTCCTTCAAGTGTCATTAACAATTTTAACTATTTGGCACGATCTATCTGTAACTCAGGACATATCGCCGGTGAGCAATGTTAATTGGTTTTATTGCTCTATCATGGGAACAGTAAGGGTTAGATGGAAATCTTTCAAATAAAAGTTGTTACCCATGGAGAAACAAACCTTTGTGTGGTATGAATTTTTTGGGACACTTATAATTACGACGATGGCGTTGAATTTATTCCAAATTTGCAACATACGCCCACACACATACAGAGTTTCTGGAGGTTTACCCTGTGTTTAGAAATACGATGGCCTCAAGGTGGCGAAACTCGGCCCCAGCCGCATGGGTGGGTGTCCGGTACACCCCCTGAACGAATGCTCAGACGGCTGCAACCCGGGGCGTACAAATGAGAGGGGCCGAGGCAAAAAAAAAGCACAGATCCAGACTAACACATCGGGGAGGTGACACATATATCGCATTTTTTCAAAATAAACACAGCGTAAAAATGTCATGAAATTATTAGAACATTACTAAAATGATTCAATTAGAAATATTTGTGAATATATACGATCGCCCAATGTTGATTTACTATCAACTCCAATTAGATATATTGGAATATTATGTGGTAGTAGTAAATACCACGTGGTTGGGACCAAAACACATCTACAGAACTTTCACGTAACCTCCTTGCGCTAGCGTAGATGTAACGGGGGCGCTCGATCGTCTCGGTATTTACTCTACAAATGGAAAACGTTCACTACTGAACGTTGATACTATGCTTGGGAGTCGGACGCTATGAAAACCTCATGTTTGGTACAAATCAGTTGATGATGGTATAATATTACAGAGAGATTCCCCCAAAACAATGGAGTAACATTACGGAAGACTTTCGATAGTTTTTATGACAGATATATGAATTTGAAATTAGCATGACTTTCTACAGGGAACCCAACGAACTCCAATTTAGAGTCAAGACACGACCATGAAAATACCAATAGATCATCAATGAAAAAAACAATATATCATTGGATTAATATATCAGAATACGTTGATTCTTTCGGAACTAGCTAAGTTGTAACTAATGGGAAGGCAGTGTGTCCGCCCTCGGTGAAAGCACAAACAGAACTTCCCGATTTGTAATTTATTTTTGCCATTCCCAGATTTTTCGACACCTCAATCAAATATTTAAAGACTGGTAGGGATACGAATCAGCGGGGAGAGCGTTGCTGGAAGCCATGCCCATACTCAGAATGGTCTTACTAAGTAGCGGTAACGAGCCGACATTCGCTAGGAGAGAGTCAACTTCAACCTTAAATCTTACCTTCGTATGCAGCAGTCTCGTTAAAAGCAACTGTTTAGGAAAAGTATTGAAAACCTACATGGTCAGCGACCATCAAGCGATACTTTGAGGGGTATCTATCGAAACGAGGACTAGAACATGGGAAAGTTGGAGCTCAGGAAGTACCTGGAGGCGTCAAAGACGAATTCAACAAGTGAAAATAATGCCTCAGAACACGTAAATAAAAACATGGCGAGAGTAACCTGGGTCTGTGGTGCTGCGATGTCACGAAAGTCTATCGGATCCCGACACCCATCGGTGTACTGGTGGAACAACACACTTGAATACTTCGCAGTGAAAAGATCGGGACAACATATGAGTTGTGCACAGAATATTTAGCGGTGCGTCGGAAGCGAGTAAGAGCATTAAGCTCAGTAGGCAGAACTGCTCAAACGAACTCCTAGAGGTAGTAGAAGGGGCCCATGGGGCAGGCCTTACAAAGTCGTCATGGCCCATCTAAAAAGCCAGCCTATGCCCTCACCGACCTGTCCAAGGTTTTTACAGAGGATCGTTTCCGACTTGTTCCCGCAGCGAGAAGAGTTACCCAAAAATCAGCTGGAAAAGGTCAACGAGGATGAATTTCCACTGATCCCTGAGGTAGAGCTCATGGAGGGGGAAGCTACAGGCAGAGTGAACAACAACAAGGCATGTGGTCTCGATGTAGTTGGTAACATCGCGCTGAAGGCAACGATTGTGGCTGTACCGAGAATGTTTCTCTCCTCTTAATGTCCTCTGTGCATGCTGGATATGGCAGGCAAGATCTTCGAACGAATCATCCAACAAAAAATAGAGGTAATTATTGAGCACCTAATGGCGTACAACCAATATGGTTTCTGGCAGGCTCGCTCCACGCTGGACACTATGGATTTGGTAGGGAAAACCGTTAAAAAGGCTATCGGGGGAGCAAGATGCAGGGGAGGCACGGAGGAGTATCACCTCATTGCTAGCTTAGATACTAAAAATACCTTCAACTCAGCGCGGTGAGATTGTATCTTAGAGTCATTGTCGAGAGTGCAAGTACCGGCGTACCTGCGTAGGCTTATACGCAATTATTTTACTAATCGACTCCTCAAGTACGACACGGAAGTGAGTCCGAAGACATAGAGAATCATTGGAGGTGTACCCTAAGAATACTGGGGCCTCCATTGTGGAATACCATGTACGATGGAGCCTTGGATTGTCACTAGCAGGCGAGGTAAGATTTGTGACGTTTGCGGACAATGTCACAATAGTCATTACGGAAAAATACCTGTCTAAACTCCGACTGATCTTCGACAATGTATTCTACAGAATAAAAATTGGATCGACTCAGTTGGCTTGCAGCTCGCAGAACACAAGTACACGATACCGTACCTGAGAGTTTTGATCGATACCCCACTCAGCTTTAGACAGCATACCGAACATGCAAGCGATAAAGCAGTTATAGTGAAAAACGCCCTGTCACGAGTTATGCCCAATATCGCAGGGCCGAAACAGAAGAGAAGGCTTTTACTATCATCAGTTGTAACATCGGTACTGACGTATGGCATCCTTATTTGGTCTGATCCCGTACAAAGCCTAGTAATACGGCAAAGTCAGTGTACCGATTGAGTGCTGTTAGGGTGCATATCGCCCGGCGTCTACCGACGCTGTATGCGTCATTGCTGGTTTGATTCCTATCAGAATCTTAGCGGAAGGGGTAGGTGCCTCTACACCGGTAGAAAAAGAAATGCGAACTCTACCGACGCTATGAGCAACCTAACCAGAAAGGAAACTACAGTATCAAGCGATGCCAGTTACAGTGGGACGCCTCGAACAAAGGCCGGTAGACCTATCAACTGATACCGAAGCTGGATGTTCGGCTGGACCGTACACATGGACCACTCAACCACTACCTGGTTCAGATGCTCTCAGGACACGGATATTTCCGACAGTATCTTCACAAATTGAAGCACAAGGATTTCCCGGACTATCCGACCTGTGCAGAACTTAATGGAAACGCTGAACATGCATCCTTTCTATCTCCGCGACATGATGCGCATCGAGATGCACAAAGAACCGACACAGGGCAACCCATCAACATCGAAAACTCAGTAGAAGTCACGCTGTCATCAAAGGCGACATGGGATGCGACGAGTACCTTTGTAACGGGGATGCTGAGGGAGCTGCGTCGAGAGGTGCAGTTGACGAGACCCCGAGTTTGACGGGAGGAAGTTGCTGAACATAATGGCCCGAAGGAAGAGCGGCAGCTATAGTCCGCCATGCAACGAAATAATGCCTTGCGGGAGTTCCACAGTGAGAGAAATTGGGGTATTGTCCCTCTGTAGATAGGATTTATTTATAACATATAAATGTTCTTTTTTTTGTTTGTTAAAAAAGCATGCACGCAGACACACACACGCACATACATATATCTTGTTACAAATAGTCTAAAATAATCAGAAATGTCATGAAACGTGGGGATATATTGAAAAATTAATTTTTTGAATCAGGGACATCTCGATAACTTCCTCTATCGGTAAGTTAAAAATATGTTCAAAATATCACCCAGGTTATGAACCTTCTGACTCGTTTTTCAGCTTTCGCTTGGCTTGTCTGATTATAATGTTTTTCACGTATACGTTTTCCCGATATGATGCCCCTCTATTATGTATCCCAACGTGCACACTCGATTACAGCTGAACGGCACACGAATTCCATGTGCAATTCGGTCAGGCCCACAGCATTGACAAATTTCTACTAGGGACATTTCCTAATAAAAACCATTACAGTTAGCGGGACTAAACCTTTGTTTGTCGAAGCTAAAATTGACTTTAGTAGGCAAACATGCTCGAAAGAAATAGACATGTAAATCGAAATTTTGTGACCAAAATTTTGTTTTGCTTTAAAAATAGTTTATCATCTGGAGAAGATGTTGCGAAAATTTTGACTTTGAATTCAAACTCTAAGTGCCTCAAATCGAGCATCCGACAAGTAACAAATAACTTGTGATATTCACATCGAAAACGTTAAACTGTTTTTTCTCCACTTTTCATTTTTGCGTTTTTTTCTTTCTTATGGACACGATTCACAAAGAACTATACAACATATCGGAGTGAATCAAAGCTTATTCTCTTCAGTATTCAATTCTCTTCTATTTGAACCTATATATCGTAGAAAAAGTATTTTTTATTAGTTCTCAAGGGGGTAGGAAATGAAAACTTTTTTCTTATGAATTACCACTTTTTGTTCGAAACTGTATTTAATTTTTATGCCATCATTTCTTCCGAGGGTTTTTGGTTCAAATAGAAGATAAGCTTATAATAAAAAAAATGGTGTGTCATGAAGACACGCGATAGAAGTGAAACTGAATGATTGGATCGGCAAGGATTATTTAATTTTCTATGTTTAGAGGGAGAGGAATCATTTTAATCACGTGTCAAACACTTCTTGATAGGAAATATTAATTTATTCATCATAATAATTATACTTTTTTCAAGATACAATAATATTAGTATGAATATGATGAATTAAATCTCAATTAGCTTCACCCTCATTCTCTGGTAGACTCTTCATGAACGAAATGATAGGTTTGTGGTAACTAAAATAGGTAATGAAGACTCTTGACTCCAAATTTTCGATGTAACGTGAGAAAACTGCATCGATCGTGGTACCGTGGCGTGTAGTCGATTCAATTGGTGAATTGTTCATTTCCAATGACAATTTCTGTTGCAAGAACTGAATTAATGGCTTGGAATCCTCTGAAGCAAAATTAACATTAAAATCTCCACCCAGAATCATAGGTATTTTGTCCAGCTCTACTCCAACTTCTGCAGCGACCACTGGACTATACGGCAGCAAGTGAAGGTGAATAAACTCCATTATTTTTGCCATCTTCTGATTTGGTGAAATATAGAGTGCTATAAGCATAATCCGCTGTCCGCTTTCTATGCGACATTCGGCTGCAGACATTTCTCCAACAGATGACAACCCAATTGAAAGCGCCTCTAGTTGTTTCAAGTTCAGGTCCATATTGGGTGTCATGATGTTCGTTCCATGAGCAGTATTGCAAAGTATTGCGACACCCCCTGCTCTCACATTATGTCTTTTGAACTGTACGACACAATTAAAATTGGGAACATCAATTTCTTGATCGTTTTCCTTCCACGTCTCTGAAAGTATCAATATATTAGACCGTAGATTTGTTGATAATCTTCTAAATTCTGATTGTAGCTTGTCCATTGATTGAGCTTTTTTCCGTCCATGATAAAATTTGTTCTTTCCATCCTTCGCAACGATGTACAATCCCTGTATACTTGTGACACGGGACAAGGCTACGTGAAGGAGTTGTTGTGAATGTGTCTTTTCGTATTCATAGACGATTTGATTAAACGTACCACCTTGAGACTTGTGGATAGTAATAGCACACGCTGATACCAATGGCAGATGATTTCTTTTGACGAAAATCGTTTTATTATTGTTCATATATATCGTAAAAGTTCTTCGTGCAATGGGAACTGCCGTGTGGCTGATGTTGTTTGCTTGGATGAACGCAGCAGCTTTCCTCCGGATCTTCTGCCCCGTCTTTCGTGAATCTGGAAATTCCAGGCACACACGAGTTACTGCCCCTGCCTCATCAGTTTCGATATGAACTAGTTTACCAACTGCGCCGTTTGCTAAACCATCCGAGACATCCAGATTGGTTGTTATTATATACCATTTATCTAACACCAGTATTATCTCGTAGGGCAGACCTCCAGTGTCTATTACCGTTTTTTTATGCAATTTTTGTCGTACAAATGATTGTTGCTCAGCATTATGGCAGCCGGTGAATACATCAGTAGCTATTGCGACTGTTTTATTCTCTGCAGAATTAAGAATTGTCAAATTGTATTCGTTTACAGCATTATTTGTCAAATATAGCCGAATTCCATGTGGACAAAGACGATCTGCTTCCTCTCTTGTATAAAAACGAGATTCGATTAGGTGTATCTGTTCTTGATCCAATTCTTCGCCATTTCCAATTTTAGTTAATAAAGAGGAGAAATCAGCATTCGCTTGTCTCGTGACTTTATGCAATTCATAGAACTTCAAGTCACGCCAAAGTGTTGGTGCTGCTATGCGTCGTTTTGTTGCTTGATAGATGGGTGTAGCACGCACTGGAGGTAACTGACGCAAATCACCTATGAAAATGATATCCATTCCTCCAAAATTATCTTGGAAATTTCCTGTTATTTGTTTTAACCGTGCGTCAATTTGAGACAGCAATTCCGCTCCTACCATACTGACCTCATCGATGAGTATAACTTGGACGTATTTGAAGAGCATTCTGTACTGTTGAGCGACTTCAATTGATAATGGTAATAGTTTGGAAAGGGATATTTTCAATGCAGTGTGGATTGTCGTACCATCAATTGCTATTGCAGCCTTTCCTGTTGATGCACATGCGATGTAAGCATTGCAAAAACCATCATTATCTTTGAAGCGGTTGTAAATTTCCATGAGGAGTCTAATGAGGAATGTCTTCCCACATCCTGCTGGCCCAGTGAAGAAAACTTGGAGTGGTGATCGGTTTGATGAGAGGAGATTAGCAATCACATGCATCAGGAGTGCTTTCTGCCTCTGATTGGCCATTCTCATTAGTTCATAAAATTGTTCATTAGACATTAAATTATCCCTCTTCTTTGTGGTAGCACCCAGTTTGTTAAGTGTTGCTAACCGCAGATCGTCGTTCATTATGTGGTCAGCGTTATACAATTCTTGAAAAGAATTTGCTTCAGGAAAAAGGCGACCTACGTTGTCTCCTTCAGCATCATCATCTTGATTTAATTCATCTTCACGACACAACTCTCGGCATATCTCGATGGTTTTCTGGATATCTAAATTCGATGAGAATTCTTTATGTCGCTCCAAAATCAATATTTCGTTGTCGTCGTAAATCTGTATGAATTTAGTTTCTGCAAGAATTTCATTTTCTTCGTCTCGGAATGGAATATACAAAGTCACCATTTCCCGTTTGTATTCATTGAAATCATCAGCCATGTCGTAGTTTCTGTACCGAATAATCCGAGGTTCTTTCCTTCGTGTCCAATTCCCCTGATTATTCAGTATGTAATGAGCAACAAACTGGGCCAAATTGACATCTTCTAGCTCTTCAGGTCTCTTTTCGCACTTGTCAAACCATTTTTCTTTCCATATGTTTGTTGCATCATCATCAGCATCCATTTCATTGAGTTCTTTCTGAGTTTCTCGAATTCTTTGTCTTTCGATCGGCCATATTGTTGAAATATAGGTAACAACTGAAGAAGACTTTGACATCGGTTCACGCAGAAGGTACCATGCAGCTTCCTGACTGGTAATTTCGACAGTATTTAGCATGTCAACGCTCATTTTCCTAGTAATTTCGACAATATCGAACTCTGGATGTTCATCCATTATTTCAGTGATGTTACGTTGGAGATTGCTAATTCCACGGTTCGTTTTATTGACGTATTCCACTACGTATGCAGCACATGAGTATTCTTCGATTATAAATTGCACATCCATGTTTGATTTCAAAATATTGAAAATGAATGGGTTGAATGGATTATGCCACTTTTCCATGGGTTGACGTTTAAGAAATACTCTGGGACGATTGATGCCAGCTCGAAGCACATTCATGTAGTAATCATGATAGTATTCCATTTCCCTGATAGAAACTATCAATATCAGCATAGTCATTGTTCTCTAAGTTTGTTGTAATGTTGTTTATACGTGTGGAATCCTGGTTCTTCTTTCTGCATTGGTGTCAGTATAGTTGTGTATCTGCATGGCATGAATGGAGCTTCAAAGCTGCATTTTTGATGAGCGTTCGCAGCTATTTTTTTGTAACATGTGAACGTGTGCTTATGTGTCTGTAGTTTGATGTTCCTCGACGATTCTGAAGTGGCCACTGATATCAATGTATCAACTAGTTCAATAGCTTTTAGTCGGTCAGCACCTAGTGGATCCGCTGGAGCATTCTCAAGCCATAGCAGAAGAATGTGTGCATAGGGGCTCCCACGATGCTGGAATTCAATTCTTTTAAAATAATGGACGACACGATATTTCCCGAAGGGAGAAGACTTTTTGGACTGAAGTATGTTCATTATAACATTGATGAGCTTATTAAAATAGATGGCACATGTTACAGCATCGTCATTGATGAGTGTTCTCTTTTCAATATAATGAAGTTCCTGAACATCTTGTTCTGTAATTTCTGCTCCATTATTCTTCAATTTATATAATAATTGTAATAATGAGGGCCAACCAACTTCATTAGCACTCATAGTTAGGAATAACGTGGGTTTTCCGAGTTGTCTGATCATTGCGAATAAGTCTCTCTTTCTTTCAGCCCAATACCAAGTCGAGTTAGGGATACAACGCAGAAAAGCCAAGTTGCTTTCTATACAATAATTTATATACTCCTCTGATTGAATTTGTTCACGTGTAATTTTTGTGTCTTTACCTACGTGTTTAAAAGCAATGGATAGACTGTCACGGACTCTAAACCTCATAATTTTCATTGCCATATAGAGTAAATGATGAGGTGTAACCCCACGTCGATCAGATCTCCTTAGCTCACGGGTAGCCATCATGAATGGAGTCCCATTGAGATCTTCACTAAAGCGCCGGAATTGTCCGAGATAGATAGTAGGGAAAGATAACTCTTCTGCATGCTCATCAAATAACAGACTGTGAGGGACATTCATTTCTCCAGGAGCAATACTCAAATATTTATCGTCATTCCAGAGTAATGTGTGTTGCTGAGCGAACAGGCTCTCCTCCATGAGGATGTCTTTACTCAGTTCATCTATAGGTATCTGATGAACCACACAATCCTCATTAAAGAAAGATTCATCAACTTTGATGTCGTACAGTTGATACAATGGACTCGGTACTAAGCATCTTAGCCATATTTTAATATTTCTCTTGTTTATTAAACCTGTCAAGTAGCTTGATCGATGAATTTTTTTTCTCTTGATATGAACGTAAACACAGTGATCGTCGTCAATATTCCTGGGCAAGTGATTGACCATTGTATTGACATCCAATGGAACATTGGTCACCTGCCCCAAAATTCCAAATTGTCCATGCACATGACGCAATCTGCGAATTTGCATAAATGGAATTCTAGGAGAAATGAGTCTCTCGGACACCAAATCTAACTTCGGAAGATGTGCAGGGATCGGGGGATATACAAAGCCATTCAATTTCGACAATGTTGGAATTTTGTCTCTCCTCAAAGCCTGGCGACAGCTGGTGCATGCCAGCTCATTATTACTTCTGAATTCTGGAAATTTTTGTTGAATACGAATTTCATTTTCAACGGATAGAGTCTTCAAGTCATTTTTAAACCATAATCTATCACATACACAACACGTAAAACCGAATGAATTATTTATAAAATCACGGTGAAAGTTCTTATGTGCAGTTTTAAACTCATTAAAGTCTGAATATTGTAATCGATCACCACTATGTACATCACAATCAGGAGGAGGATGAGTCGAAATCGTTGCTAATAGTTCATTCTCTGGATTATTTACACAATCGTCCACACTGTCACGTAAGAGGTTAGCACGTGTTTGCGTCCGTTCCCTACTATCTCATTCAATTTCAGTTCTACTTTTTTCCGTTTTCTATTCTGATCAATTCCTTCACTCGCCCGTTTTTTCTCCCGCCACGTTTTTGTCCTTTCTGCACCCGACTTCGGCATATTTGCACAAAACTCTCGATTTAAGTAATGAAGACACGCACAAAAACAAGATACGTTGCTTATGATCACTGTGTTAGAAACCAACAGCTGTTTTCCGCGATCGCGACGCCGCCTGAACGCAGAGAATGACATGAAAGACAGAAAGTCTTCCGTCTCATTCTCGCACGATACACGAAGGCCTCTCACTCTCGCCCGATAGACGAGACGTAAGGTAGTCCGTCTTACTCTCGCTCGATTCCCGGAGGCCTCTCACTCTTACTTACTACGTTAGAGCGAGCGTCATCAAAAAGGTTGCCGATCGAGACTTCAAAACCCTCCCAGAAGAAGTTTCACTTCAACAAATATTTTTTTTTTTTTATTTCAGACGCGAATTGCGAGCTCTAGCCTATCCATAACCGGGAAACTCAAAGATTCGGATGCTGTGGTACATACTCCATAAGTCCGTCATTTTGTAAAAAAATTTTATGAACAAATTTGTGTAACATGTATATCCCCCTTTAAGACGACGCAAGCTTCACGAAGCTGCTTTAATCCACGAACTTGAATGGGGACTGAATGAATCCAAATTCCGACAGTCCCTCGATAATACAGAAGGGTCGAATGAGAACTGAGCGGCACTACCCCTCAAATGCCCCCTCGAGTGGTCAATTTCTGTAGTCATGAGACAATACACTTTGAGAAAAGTGACAATACCTTCTTTGCAGTTTCCGCCGGACATGAAAATATGTGACAAAACAAGGAAAAGGAGAGTCTGGCCTGGTGGATCCTCGGGTTGTAGGCGAATCTCGTCTTCAGGGTGTGCATTAACAATAATCCACTTCTGTCCGGTGATGTTCATCAGGGTATAACCAAAAAACTCATTCAAAACTCCTTTGGCTTTTGCCATGAAATTCTGGTAATGTTTTCCATGGTCCGCAAGTCCAGAATTCTTAATGTCTGAATGCTTAATGGCATTTTTGCTGACAGCAGCGGTGAGTAGAAACTTGATAAGAGTTCCCAGGACATGATTTTCTTCGTCTTTGTGTGAGTCACCGGCTCGACGACGGATCTGAGTTATTGACTCATCATCGTTGTCTAATGATTCTTGGGACGTTTGAGTTTGTCTCTGATTGCTAATTGATTTTTGTGTAGCTCTGGGTCCTTGGTAGGCTACACTCGAAGTGCCCAATGAAGCCACTTCCATCCGAGTGTTACAGGCTGAGCGTTGAAATTTTGCTGGCATATTGCAAATATCTAAGAAATTGATTTGACGCATATTAAAGAAGTGAGTAAAGAGGTTATGGTATATTACATACAGATACATTCCCATGATGAGCATAAATATTACGGTATTAGTCGTAGCCTATGTTGAAACCTATGATGCACATGGTTATTTTATTAACTTCCGTAAGGGAAAGTCACTATAATGGCCCCGAAAATTAAAAATGGAACTTCCATCACATCTCCGCATTTCAAGCGATTGCCAACCGTTTAAAGCAATTGTACCAAAAATGTCTGTATGTATGTAACACTGTATGTGTATCCGTATGTATGTGCCATAAATTTTTGTTATACGATGTCTTCAGCACCAATGAAGTGATTTGATTAATTTTTCTTAAAGAGCTGATTAGATTTTAAATCACTACGATACAATGCTTTCAAATTTATCCAGAAAAGTATGATGCCCCAAAACCATGAAAATTTTGAATGTATCAGCTTTTCTTAGCGCATGATCTAATTAATAAAAGGCATAATTGGGAAACAAATGCTGTTTTCTGCCCACATGCATATGAAACGAGCATTCTAACCTCGCTTCGCTCGGTTAGAATTCTCCCTGTTTGTGCATGTAGACAGAAAAATTGTATTCAACCCTCGAGAGGACAATCAGACAACCATTCACGACATGCTTGCTACCCTCGCATTCGGCTCGGATCGCAATCTTGCACGTAGGGAAGACTTGTCTGCTTTTCTTCCCTTGGTGAAAAATATACTCTTTCGGGCTTGTGTAAAATTTGGCCGGAATTCATCTACACATTCAATAGTTATTCACTTTTTGCAAGTAGCGTCAAGTTTTGCTTCATATTGAAACTTGCAAAGCCCCACATGCGCCATATGAAGAGAAAACGACTCTCCACATCTACTCAAGAACGTCTCTTTGACGTGCGCCCAGGGTTGAACGAGTGAATTACGGTTGTAAATTACATAGTTTTTAAATTACGTAAATCACGTGATTTACTCTGCCGAGTTTTCTACGTTTATTACGTCATGTGGGGTCGTCTAGTGCGGACTTCAGAAGTTTGAACTAACACCTATAGATAGGCTATAACTAAAAAAAATTTGTTTTGATTTCAAGGCGACAAACCAAGCAGAACCCCGTAATTGTCGTAGCGTTTATGAAATTAAATTCGATTGCATTAAGCAACATGCCCAACGCACAGAGAGAGTCGCCGCTTTGGCGTAGTGGGTAGAGTATCTGCCTACTATATCAAAGGTCCTACGTTCGCGCCCGGCCGCCGGAGAATACTTTTCAAAAATACTTTCTCATGAAGTCCGATCGAAGCAGGAACGTTCCGTGTGTGCTATCGGCGGTACCCATAAAATGAGACCGCACGGCCGGGCGGAAACCTAACCTGACGCAGGGAGGTTAGCCCTGTGCAGGATCGTAACACAGGGGTTTCTGGAGGTTTACCTTGTGTTTAGAAAGACGATGGCCTAAAATGGTGAAAGTCGGCCCCAGCCGCATGGGTGGGTGTCCGATACGCCCCCGGACGGAATGCTCAGACGGCAGCTATCCGGGGCGTATAAGGGAGAGAGACGGAGACAAAAGAAACACACGGAACCCTCATCTAAAATTTGTCGGAATGATATGAAACGTCGAAAAAAGTCAACGTTTTCGATTTCTGAGATACTTCATTATTGGGGTCACTACAATAACTTCTCTAAAGCAGGAAGTTAATAAGGCATATTTTTCAATTTTCATGTATAAATATGAAAACACATGGCACTACTCAATTGACGATTATGATGATAAGTTAGGTTATATAGTTTTTTCATATTTATTATATTTATCCTATTATAAAAAGGAGACACATCTGATATCGATAAACAATCGATATATCTCCAAATTTTGTCACGCCGAAATGCGCGCGCCGCGCCTTCGCTGACAATCGTAGTCTCTATCTCTATTCATCTACGGATCCTCTTGGTGGGGGAACGCCTTTACTCCCTGAGAGTCTGTGCAGTTTGGGAAACTCTGCTACGTAGCGCGTCCTGGGTGGTGGATAGGCAAAAGCCTCATGTCCTTTTCAGGACATGGTGGTACCGACTAAATAAAATACGTCGACGCGAACTAAAACCTCCCCACCGCGTCGGGAATTGACCACCCCATCGCTCCGGTTTACACAAGCAACCGTACAGTCAGTCTTCCAAGCCAAGGTGTAAGATGACGTGCCGAGGGCTGAATGGTATCAGGGCATGATATCACGAACGTCTCCTATTGTATTTAGTCGATACCTCAGTAACCGCGGCGCTACTGAGATTAATATTATTTCCCTATGTTTTTCGTGGGATCTTTATGGAAAACATCTTTAACAAAAATAAAAACAAAACAAAAGACAATGAAAGGAAGGAGCAGGGCCCGATTGGTGCCTTGTCAGCACGTGGGGATGCGCAAGTGACCCCTCGTGTAGACAGGGAAACCAGGGACCTGGTGTGGAAGATGTGGAGGGGTCTTCTGATCTGGACCACATGGAAGCTTCGGTTGGGCCCGCGACTCGTGATATCGAGGAAACGAGGCTCAAAAAGAAGCGGCCGTGTGGGGCGGAGAGGAAACGCCGGAGAAAATTGAAGGTGGGAGAAGCAGGGGATGACATGGTAGCCCCCGTTGCTCCGACCAAGAGGAAGAAGGAGGAACCCCCCCCCCCCCCCTTCGGAGAAGAAGCCCTCCCGCGCTTCCAGGAGAGCCACCTGCACAGGGGGGCCCTCAAGATCACTTGTGCCGACACAGAATCGAGAGCAAGGAGAGCTTGAGAGCAAGGGTTCCTAACATCCAGGGGTGGGAGGGCGCGAACCTGGTGGCCATGGTAATTGATGAGTTCCCTAAGCCGGTCAGGGTGATCGCTTCCTTCCCCGGGAAGGTTAGGACAAGGACTGCCTCTCCGTTCTTGAGAAACTGGAGTGGTGACCTTTGTGTGGGTTGAACCGAGCGGTCTTCCAGGCTGCCCGTCAGGGGAAACCCGGTGACGGGAAGTCAGTAAATGACAGACCGGCCACCTCACATGAAGGGTAGGAAAAATGGCAGGCGGTTTGAAGGTTATTCAAATCAACCTGCACAAAAGCGGCTCAGCAGCGGCAGCGCTGAAGCGGAAGATTATACGGGGGAACTTTGACGTCGCCTTCATTCAAGAACCTTGGACTTTCAAGGGCAGAATCAGGGTACTCAATGTGAACCGGGGTAAGGTATTCTACGACACAGCGTGTGCCAGACCTAGGGCTGGCATCGTGGTCAGGGATGCCGCTGCGCTACCGTTATGGGAGCATGTAAATGCCGACCAAATGGTAGTGAAAATTCAGGTGGAAGAAGGGGATACTAGGAGGACAATCGTGGTGGCATCGGTGTACAGCCCTTCGATGCTCCGGACCCACCGCCTTCGTAAAGCTTTGACAGGCTGGTCAGAGAGTGTGAAAGGAGAAGATGGGGGCTGATTGTTGGCTGTGACGCTAATGCACATCATACGGTATGGGGCAGCACGGACATCAATTCAAGAGGCCAATCACTTCTGGAATACTTGATGGGAACGGCTCTAGACATCAATAACAGAGGTACGTCTCCAACCTTTGTTAATGTAGTTAGGGGTGAAGTAATTGACTTAACCTTAAGCAGTAGAGACTCGAGTGTGAATGTCACAGGCTGGCATGTATCTGATGATCCCTCTCTTTCGGATCATAGATACATTATTTTTAACGTTGAGGGAAGGGTGATAGGGAGGGGACCCCGGGAATTCAGGAATCCTAGGTCGACGAACTGGGACTCATATCTGGAGGACTTGGGTCTCGTTCTTGTTGACTTCCCTAGACGTTACGGTTGTCCCTCGGAAATCGAACTGGCTGTTGAAATAATGACGAGTTCGATGGCCGAGGCATACCATAGGAACTGCCCAGTCAAAAGACGGGGGAATAGGGACGTTACTTGGTGGAGCGAAGAGCTGGCCAAGTTGCGTTAATATGCTAGGCGAACTCAGAATCGAGCGAGAAACACGAAGAAGCGCAGAGACTCTGAGGTAGCGAAACAGGCTCAGATCCGATAGCGTGCCGCGGTTAGAGGAACGCAGAAAAAGTCGTGGCTTAATTTTCTGGATGACTTATCTACTATACCAGAAACGGCACGACTTTGCAAACTCCTCTCTAGGGATGGTCCGACCTCCACTGGCTCCTTCTGAAGGGTTGATGGTTCATTTACCGAATCGTGGGCGGAGGAGTTAGTGGAGTTGATGGATAAGCACTTTCCGGGACACATCCGTTATGAGGAAGGTGACCATGACCGTTGCGGTCTGTCCCTACCTAGAGGGACGAAGCCAGACTGGGTCACTGCCTCTAGAATTGTGATACTTCCAAGGACTAAGTGGGCCATCAGGGACTTCCAACCCTTTAAGAGTCCGGGCGTAGACGGAATTTATCCGATACTCCTGCAAAAAGGGGAAGAAATGATCCTGGGACCACTAATTAAAATTTTTCGCGCATGCATTCCGATGAGGTATGTTCCGACTCTGTGGCGGCAAACTAAGGTCGTGTTCATACCCAAACCGGAACGTGGTGATTACATGAAACCGGGATCGTATCGCCCTATATCTCTCACGTTTTTCCTCCTGAAAACTTTGGAGAGACTGGTGGAGAGTTATATAGGGGACACGGCACTAGTTGAGAGACCATTACACAACTGTCAATTCGCTTATCAACCTGGCAAATCAGTTGACACGGCTCTACATCAATGAGTGGGTAGACTAGAAGATGCTATGGCGAGGGGCCTGATAACGAGCAGCCTCTTCATGGACATCGAGGGAGCATTCAATTGGACCTCGATGAGATCAATTGACGAGGGTGCCCAATATCACGGCATTGATGAGACCACGATGCAATGGATAGGGGCCATGCTCAAATCCAGAGTCCTCTCGGTTTACAGAGGAGACTTTGGAATGGGAACATACATAACCAGAGGCTGCCCTCAGGGCGGAGTCTTATCACCGTTGCTATGGAATCTGGTCATGGATAGTCTCATACGCAGAATACATGAGGAAGGCTTCTATGCTCAGGCATACGCAGATGATTTGGTTGTTTTAATCACGGCCGATCATACGGACATAGTCCGTTCTCTCATCATGACTGTACGAAGTGTAACAAAGAAATGGTGAGAGGAGACGGAGCTGTCTGTCCACCCGGACAAGATTGGACTAGTTCTCTTTACGCGAAAAAGGAAGTTGGATGGCTGGGGGAACCCCAGGTACCATGGAAAGGAACTGATTCCGACTCTTTCAGTAAAGCTTCTGAGAGTAATCCTAGATTCAAAACTAAACTGGGCAGCGCATCTAAAATACGCCCGTAGCAAGGCATGCAGAATTCTATAGGCAACCAAAAGAATTTGCAGCCAAACTTGGGATTTAAGACCTGGCATGATGAAGTGGATTTATTCGTCGGTAGTCTTGCCGGCACTCAAGCATGGAGGCTTGTGGTGGTGGAGGAGCGCCACGCAAAAGACGGCGGGCTCGGAGTTTAACCACGTGATGGCTATGGGACTTAGGGCCATGAGAACTACTCCAATCGGAGCGCTGGGGACGCTGCTGGGACTACCTTCCATAGTAGTGCCCACCGGCTAAAGCTGATGGGAGACTGAAGAGGGAACAGGTATGAGAAGGGTCACACTGAAGTGATGAAACTTCTGGAGCACATAGCCCCGGGCGTTAATGAAGCCCAGGACTTTAATAGACCAACCATCGCCACAGTGAAGAACTACGAGGTCATATACCCGGATAGGGCCCGGTGGGAGAGGGAATCTGAACTTCTCCACGGCTGGGAACTTATCTGGTATACGAACAGCTCGAAGAAGGATGGGATGGTTGGTGCTGGTTTACATCTGGTGGGTTCCAAAGGGGAGCTCAGCTTCCGCCTGGAAGACCATTGCACAGTGTTTCAGGCGGAGGTGGTTGCAATCCTTGGCTGTGTGAGAGCTAATATACAGCGGGGTTATAATAGGAAAAGAATAGCCATATGCTCGGACAGTCAGGCAGCTTTAAAAACGCTTGATAATCCGTACATCAAATCGGCAATTGTTAGACTATAGAGAGACACACTGAACATGCTGACTCGCAAGAACTAGGGGAGACTAATTTGGGTACCGGGCCATTCGGATATACGAAAAAGCTGATGTGCTAGCCAGGAGGGGATCGGAGGGGAATGAACGTTTCCCTCGGCTTGCCGTAGGACTACCAAGGTAAGCCGTAAAGCGAAACATCCAGGAGGGGGCTGTCGATCAGATAGACCAGAGCTGGATGACAACGGCAAGTGACCAGACAATCCAAAATTTTCATCCACAACTGGAACCCCAAGAGGACCAGGGAGTTAATGGAAATGAACAGAAATCTGGTAAGGACAGTAGTAGCCGCCATGGTAGGCCACTGCAAACTGCGTAGGCACATGAGCATACTGGGCCTATCTGAAACCACCATATGCCGCTTCTGCGATGAGGAAGAGGAAACCCCCTTCCATGTACTGTGCAAATGCCCAGTACTTGCAGTACGAAGACATCGGATATGGGGGGATGCGTCCTTGGAGGAGGAGGAATGCAGGCAGCTGGGATGTAGGGAGACTCTAAGCTTCATAAATATGCTTGGAATATTCCTATAGCCCGGTTATCGTTGAGTTCTTCGCTCTGTGGGAGACAAGAAGGGCCTAGGCCTATATGTCGCTCCTCACTTATAGTGAGCCCAAAGCTCCCCCTCTGATAATAATAATAATAATCTCTATTCATTCCTATTCAAGAAAATTCAAGAAAATACATACACATAAATAAACATCGTTAGAGTTGAAATATTTCAGACATTATGACATGCAAAACGTAATGGCGTTTTGTAGCGAAAACTGTAACAGCGGATTAAAACCGAATATCGATATTTGTGGTATCGATTCGGGTTTAGTTTTCAAAAGTATGGCAATTGTTCAAGTTGTCATAACTTATATAGTTTTACGACTTTCGAGTTTTTTACTTATTCTGTCCAGTGTTGAAAATTTTATATGTATGCGATAATTACAGAAAAAACAAAAGATGGTCGCTGCAAATTGAAAAACTGGAAGCTCCCATTTTTGCGGAATCGATGATGATACTGTTCAGCTTCGGAACAGAATTGTTTGTAGTTCAAATTGCATACCGTAATCCAGCGCGCGTTCGGGCTTATTACGTAAATTACGGATTACATTTTTCACACAATGTGCCGTGTAAAACTGCTATAACCGAAGGATCCCCAAACCTGCCAGAGTGTCGATACTCTGCAGTGAATCGAATCGAATAGTTTCCTGTATTGAACCTATAGATAGAACTAATAGATTCTGTATTGAACATGGTGGAGTGAATATGTATGTGCCCCATACGAGGCAAAAACAAAACTTCCCGAAAATAAACTTCGGTATTATCAAAAGAAGTTATACAACATCAAATATGTATTTTTGTGCGTGGCACAACTTTTATTGACTAACTTGTTTCGTATCTTTAACCGTTCTCACGATGCGATGATATAAAAAATGCATTTTGTTAATAAGAATTAACTATGGGTATTAGGAAAAAGGTATAAAACATCAAATCTGTATTTTTACGTGTGGAACAACTTTCATTGGACACTTTGTTTCGTATCTCCAACCGTTCTTGCTATAGAGCAACAGAAACGATTGAATTTGGTAATAACAATTAACTATCGGTGTTGGCAAAACCAAAGTTATATAACATCCAATATGTATCTTTGCGTGGGAACCAACTTTCATTCAATAATTTGTTTCGTATCTTTAACCGTTCTCACGATGAAGCCATATGAACAATTCAATTAGTTAATAACTAGAAAACCGCTGGCTCGATTATGTTCAAAATCTAATCAGGTCCAAGTTAGGCGAAAACCTATCGAATGAATATAAGAATACCCAAATCGGATAATTTGTCTAAGAGAAATCGTTCGACAAAATTTTGTTCACGTACGCACCCTCCCATACATATGCACACATCGGACATTTAGTGGCCCGACCCGTCGAATGTTAAATTCACATTGGATTTGATTGAAAGGATTTTCGATTTTCGTGAACTTTCAAGTTGTCACTTTGTCTTCGTAATAAGTGGTATACAGTGAAAGTTACGACGAAAAATGTCATAAGAGTTTTTATGTAACGGAAAGCATTGGTAACAAAAAAGATTGACACCACTTTTCTCTACGCCGAACGCTGTACCCAATAAATGCAAAGAAATCAGAAACTGCAAAAAAATTATTGTTTTTCACGAAAAATTAAACAAAACACACTTTAAGGGTGTGTTTTAAACCCCCGTTGAGACCTGCTCTACAGCAAGACGCATATTTTGAGAAAATGAATAAATGCGGGTGTTGAAGATTTGGAATAAATTAAACGCTGTTGCCTTAATTACGAATATTACAAAAAAAATCAGCGACAAAAAATGTGTTTCTACATGGGGAATAACTTTTATTGAGAACTTTTCCATCTAACTCTTACTGTTCGTGTAATAGAGTGATATAAACAATTAAAATTGTTAACCAGTGATTTGTCCTAAGTTATGGACGTTATAAAAAAAAGTCATAAAAATTTATGTGTATATACACTTTTCGTTATACACTTTTTCGCCTAACTCTAACCGTTCTCGTGATAGAGCGGTATAAACCGTTCAAACTGTTAATAACGATTGAAGGAAGTGTTTTTCAACATTAACACTCCTTTCCACCGTGGGAAACCAAATCGATCGAGCCGTTTACAGGGAACCGTTTTTCGAAGAATCACTCACACACCAACACACACACAGGACCCTCATCTAAAATTCGTCAGCATGATGTGAAACGTCAAGAAAAGTGAAAACTTTCGATTTCTGACCGACTCCATTATCGGGGTGATGACAATAACTTCCCTAAATCCGCAAGTTAAAAAAATTGCTATCAGTTCAGCCGTGTTCCAGGAACCGTGCGCCAAGAGAATAACCACATACATATATACATACATACATACATACATACATACATGCATACATCCGTACATACATACATCCATACATACATACACACACACACACACAGACAGAAACTCTCAAATTTGTCAGAACCATGAACAACGTCGAAAAAAGGAGGTCTGTCGAATTTGCAGTCCTAGGCACTTAAAGAAGGTCTTCAGTGGACTTATGATTAAGTGCTAATTAGACGGTTTTTGATGGTCTATCCATTTTTTGGTGCTCGCATAAAAACATGAAAAATCGCGGTTTTTCAAATAGGAGCGTCGAGTGAGCAGGTCCATCCACTTCATAATGCAGATGAAAAAAATCTCCTATGAACAAATTACGTACTCTTTTGATGTTTCCAAATGCAGAAGCGAAAAAAAAATTTTCTTGTATTGTAAAAAAGTAATTAATTTACTCTTTAAAATGATTGGGCGAAGTACAACTGACTCATCCGCTTAAATATTCGAATTAGGTGCTCTTCAATGACGATTGTTTAAAATTTGGTGCTTTCTGATTTACCGGAATCACCTGCAGGGGAAACGTTAGGTAAAGGACTTTGTTATAAGGGGCCTAATCAGACACTTTAATCAACGCGCTCAGAAGTCCCACTGAATTCGGTGCTCTCGGAAAAAGTCACTCTCAAATTTGGTACTTTCGAATAATACCCTGGATCACCTGCCCCGATGACCTGAGTTAACGGACTTTGTTATAAGGAACCGAATCAGGTAATCTAACAGGCTCAGCATAACTGCATGCATCCTTCAAACGACTTTTTTTTTTAATTCTCAGAACGTATCTTCATAACCGCTGTGGGGTAACAAAACTTATCAAGCTCCACTTGGTATTCGAGTCGCCTTATCCCGGAAAAATGTTCATCGCGTTTGAAACTGTCGAAAGTCTTTCTGCAATGGTTCAGAATTTTTTTACATAAATATGTGACATATGTACTGGTTTTGTGTCGGAAAATTTTGAACAGAACAAACATTTGTAGGGGCTTAATATTTCCCAGCAACAAAGGAATTAAACTTCACATTAGATGAGGCAAAACATTGAATATAAAATTGAATAGATTATTCTACGACGTAGCAATTCAAATCAAACGTAAATATCCAAGAAAGGTGGGTAAAAGTTGGTTATTAACCCCTTGAATATGGTTCTTGAAATCTAGTAAGGAACTTGAATTGGAATTGAACCTAGGTTTGTAAATCATCTTCGGTCATATTCTCATCCCTCCCATCATATAGACAACAATTGCCAACATTCATAAGAGGATTCATTTGCGAAAAATTTCCTGCGAGGATCTCTCCAATGCAGTGCAGTATAATAATCACACAATTTTAACCATCAATGACTTTGATGAGCTGGAATCCTTGACAACCAAGTTATCCGCGATTCAGGGAAAACCTAGAAATCAATTTAATTTATGTATATATATGATCTATAAAGTGATCGTCGTTGAGTGAGAAAAAAATTATCTTTGGCAATCTTTGTGCTGATTGTGAAATTCTCCATTTAATTTACAAAGATACTACCAATATTTGAAATCATTTATTCACCTTGTGGTAACCGACACTAAACGTACTCAGTCTCTGTTCATCTACTGGCAAGATCTGATTACTGGTTGCATCAATCATAGGGTGACGGGACCAATGCTCGCACGGTAAAAAATGCGCCTAGTCCTCGCACAACTCCAACTAGGATTAATTATTATTCAAGAAATGTTTTTAAAAATAACATTTTCGACTTGAATTCCAATAAAATCATTAATTTAGCATATTTTAGTAGTGATTAAATTTTTTTTAATGAATTTTAAAACTGCCAAAGAAAATAAAATTATTGGCGGGAATGACAAATGGTTGCCGAAGCGCCCGTGACAGGAAGATCAGAGAATCATGGTGCCGGAGACATGTAGTAATTAGACGGCTTTTTCGACTATTGCGTAGGGTACGTACCATAAAAATATCTTCGTATACCTTAGTGCTTTGTGGAAAAGAAAAAATGAATGAAAAATATGAAGTGCATAGTGAGAAATGTGGTTGGGGAATTAGCAAGCGGAATTCTAACCTCTAGCCAGTAACGACGCGGTAATTTCGATACATTTGATCGATAAAAAATAACCCTTTTTTTAGTCTATTGTGATTATTCTACACATATAATACCTCTACTATTACTATACACTCCATTGTTTAACCAATAAGAGTGTTTTCTGACAGTACAAAGTAGGATTAATCGCAATTCTTCCCATCGTGCGAGGACTGGCACTTCCCCTATCGCCTATTGGGTGGACCGTTTCATTACGGGCACAATGAGCACGATCGGACTTTGTCGTCATTTACTTAATTGAGTCCTCAATTTTTCACTCGCGATCGATTGTTTTTTCATTATTTATACATTTTTCTATGTTGAACTCCCGCTTTACATTAAAATGCCTAACCTTTATATTTTAAATCCCTCATCGAAACCTACAAGAGCCTTAATCGTGCGGGCATTGGTTCAGTCACCCTAGAAATTATCGACTTCGTCGGATCCACATACATGAGTACCCAGTAATTACCGCTATTCAGTGAGGGAGCAGAATTTGATTTGCCATCCCATTTTTCGCGGAACTGAAGATAGAAGTAGAGGCATAAGTGCTGCCCGTTACGAAGTATTCACCCACCTGACAAGAAATAAAGCGCAAGATTATCTTGCTGACAACTCATCAGAGTGCCCATTAATGTATGATTGAGTTCATTAGCCATCTTAAGTTAAACAGCGTGCTGTAGTCATTCGAATAAATGGGAAAATTGCCTGTAAAATCATGACCGGCTGTTATCAAGCCCATGAAGAAAGCTGAGTTTGCACGAGAATTACAAGCATCGTATCGCGGATTTGAAAATGTGTTATTGTCACGAAAGTTCAATATTTTCTGGTTCTTACTGCGGACAATTACCGCAGTGATTGTCCAACAATTTCCTCTTCGCCTCATCAATTCTTTTCTTATTCTGTCGAGTGGAACTCATTTCCATAAAATGAGAAATGCAGAAGAAGTGACGTATAAGGTAGCTTGACACAGAAATATTGTTCTTACTTTCACTCCACCAATTCCAATTAATGCAATACCGTCATCTCATTTCACGCCCCAATTATTGCATTAGTACTACATTTACCACTCAATAAGTGGTGAAAAACTTCAGAAGAGGCCATGGAACTTGATTTTATCCCCAGTAATTTCGTGTAAACTTACAAAAATCTTTGATGGAAGGGGTACTGTGATCATTTGGTATGTATTCGAGAACTGGAAAAAGCTTATTTTCGACGTTGACAATTCCCGAATAGTAATAGACGCGCTTGGAATCGGAAAAGGATTTCGTGACAATTGATACTGTCGCGTCGAAGTGGAATGTTAAACTAGATTTTTTTCTTCAGGAGCGTTATTTGTTCTTGACATATATATTTCAAAGTATAGTTTGAAAGGAGCAATGAATGGTCGGATAAGTGGGTGATTACTCCCTGCTTTCGAAATACTCAACACAATACCTAAGACGTCGTTGGTGTGGGAATCATTAGCAGAATTCTGTTGCGATTTCGCTTTTTGTAGTACACTGAAACTATGCGGAAACTGAAAATTGTTCTCATCGCTTGGGATAATTCGGTGTTAATTACCGTTTCGGGAAGTTAACTATGAGAAAAAATGACGAAACACATGCGCGATTTTCTGGCTCATTTTTCACTTTATTATTACACCGATTAACCAAGTAAAGTCAATATTTTTTACAATAAAACCGTTCAAGTCTATCGTAACACTGAGCGATAACTAATTATAAATTGGTCACTGAAACTTTCAGGGTAGATTAACAATATATGACTATTGTTAATCTTCTGGGCAGATTGATAATCCAGTGGGTTCTGGGCTAAAGTTAAGATGTGGTGAAAGAGACTAGGAAAAATTCTCGAGAAAATCGGCGCGTGAGGAACCGAAAGCGCCGGGCAAACCTGAATAGTCCGGCCATCCACGGCCGATAAAGCAGCATACGCAAAAGTTTGTAAGATTTTCATCCAGTTTAATCCAGTCAATCTAGACGATTTTCCTATGTAAAGCCGGAAATCAAATTTCTGCCGATGCGAAAAATACTAATATTTTCAGAAAATTCCCCTGAAAAACAAATCAAAAAACCCAAGCTGAAAATTGCCAGGAAATAATTCAAATTAATTAAAAACTATTGATTATTTAGGTATCAATGCCTAAATGACATCCCGCTTTAGTTACAATTGTTCAATTTAGACCAAAAAAATATCATTTTATAGAGAAAATAATTCTCTACAAACCGGACCTAGGAAGTAGTGCTCCACGACTCCTATTTATTTGCGTAAAAAAATGTTTAATTAATGCCCACGCCAATAATCCCAATAAATCAGCTGTTCCATCGCTGTAGCCGCCATGACAGTACGCCCCGCCCACTTCTGAACGCGTGATGCACACTGAATTCAAACAAGCGCCGCGTTAAATCATGACAAAAAGTTGATTCTTGGACACTGTCAACACTATCAAAGTAATTATTCATACATGAAAACAGTCAGTAAGCATATTAGGTGTCAATATGTATGTTATCCGTGCATCGAATGACTCCATAAATCATGCATTCATTATTCAGTATTTCGAGGAATTTTATAATCTAAATTCTTAATTAGGCCCAACTAATCCGTGGGTCAGTGAAAGTACCTAATAAAATCACGTTACCATCGTAACTATTTGTCACATTTTGACTAATTGCCTACCCAGGGTGACGACCTCAGATTAGCCCCCCCCCCCCCCCTTCTAGTAAGGATAGTATACCTACTCCATGGAACATTCAAAACAGTTTTCATTTTATTTGTGAAGTTTCATTGCTCTTTGAAAGATGTCGTATGCAGGAATGTGTTGCATTTGTGATGAGAGCTTGGATGATGGCAAAACCACCACCTTGAAGCAAAAGGCTATCAATACTCTGAGTGCTAAAAGTAAACAGTATGGAGACGATAAATAGAGAATACTTCAACATGTCAGTGGAATTGTGGTCCATGAACTATGTCGATTCAATTATGCTTTGGCAAGGAAAGTGAAAAACGTCGGAGTTTTATCTTCTTCGACAGCTGATGAGCAGCAGGCATTGAATTTCGAGGTTGATTGTTTTTTTTTGTGGCAAACCGTAGGCACCTGAAAACAAGCCTGGGCGACTGGTAGTGACACAACAGTTCCAAAACAATACTAAGAGGATCATCACTCTTCGGAATGACGAGTCTTCACAAACTCTTCAAGCAAGGATTGAGTCGATTTGTTTAATGCAAGTCCAGGCTCGTTACCACACTGCATGTTATGAAAGTTTCAAATATATTCCCAAGGGCACTCCTCAAGATAGACCAAAAATTATGGGTTTACACGGAAAACAATTTAAAGTCAAAACTGCTATGTTAGCATTGCAGTGACGGACCATACCTGGATTCAGACGCATCCTACGATTCCCTCCCCTCCATTTTATTGTGTGTTTTTTTGGATTTTACAATTTCCCACAGTAAATTTCAATTTTCAACCTAGTATTAAGTCGCTTTCAAATCCTTCTGTGGATTATCACCAAAAATACTAGGACACTTATAACTTTCTGAAATGTCCGATTTTTTGTGTTGCTTCTTACCATAGTAAAAGTCGATTCCCCATCTAGTATTAAATACTGATTTTGAAATTTGGCGGGGATGATTGGAAAAAATCCTTCCGCACAGATGAGAATCCACGGTTTTTCCATTAGGATATTTGCTAAGCCACATAGCAAAATCGTTGTACGATGTCGTCATGGATTTAAAACTAGCGTGCTTCTGTATTTATACAGAAAAGAAAAGTAAAAACTACGATGTCAAATAGTGAAAAATCAAAGCAAATCTCGCATACCTGGATAAAATTCTCAGAATTTGTGCGATTTTTGTTTATTTCAATTTTTGACCTAGTAGTACGGTGGAGGAAAGTAAAAAGTACGATGTTGAATCGTAAAAGAAAAAAGGAAGAACCCCATTCTGGGAATCATACCCGTAGTATATTCGGTGCGAAAAGTAAAATTCGCGGAATCGGTGCGATTGGTTTTTATTTTATTTCGGGAGTGGAGCCCCTCTCTACCGATTGTCATCAGTCTATTGTGCACGTAGCGTGAGTGAAGGCGTATGTCACAGCGTGTGAAGCAGTCAGTATATGAGGGGAATAATTACGAGGTAAGTAATTGAATCGAATGTTTCTTTTGCCGGTTGTTCTTTTATCCGTTTCCATAAGATGAAAAAAAACATCTTCAGGGGATGATTTATCTTTACGTTTCAGACGATTCTGAAGCATCTGAGCATACCCCCCAGAAACTTTTTTTTTCAAAATAATTCACTAACTTTTTGCAGCACTTGGAAAATTTTAAGCATAAGATAAAAAAAAACATCTTCAGGGGATTATTTATCTTTACGTTTCAGACGATTCTGAATCGTTTGAGCATACCCCTCAGAAACATTTTTTAAAAAATAATTAACTTTTCATTACTTTGAAAATTTGGAGCACAAGGTAATAAAACAACATCTTCAGGGAACAGTTGATCTTTATGTTTCAGACAATTCTGGATCATCTGAGCAAACTCTTCAGAAACATTTTTTTTTTAAATTATCGACTAGGGAGTAGTAGATAGGCACGATTCAGAAAATTGCAACTCATGTGAACATAATTTTTCGAGACTTTTTAGATTACACAAAAAACAACACTCGCGAAATATTGCTAAATTCTCAAGATTTTCTGCATTTTCAAAATTGCAAAGTTTCTAAAATTTGCAAAATTTTGAAAATTTTGGAAATTTCCAAATTTCAAGTTTACAAAATTTCCAGAAATGCCAAAGTTTTTAAAATTTCAGTCTTTTTAGAAATGTCATTAAAATTGTTTAAAATTTTAAAAATTTTGGTCTTCTCATAAATCTCATCGAAATTCTTCAAAATTTTTCAAACTCCAAAATTTTCAAAATTGTAATAATTTCCAACATTGTTAAATTTTTTTAATTTTCAAAATGCTAAAATTGTCCAAAAATTTTAATTATCAATATTCTAGTTTTTAAAATTTTTAAAATTCCAAAATTGTCAAAAAAGTCCAATTTTCAAAATCCCAAAATTGTCAAAATTTAAAAATTTTCAAAATTCCAAAATTCTAAAAATTTTTAGATTTTCAGAATTCCAAAGTTTTTAAAAGTTTCAAAATTTCAAAATTTCAAAATTGTAAAAATTTCCAAAATTTTCAAAATTTCCAAAATTTTTGAAATATCAAGACACTCGAAGATGCAGACGGGATGCTGGTTTCTCTGGAAGATCTTGAAATGGAGCAACTGGTGTCAAAAAATTAGTGAAAAAATTAGTTCATTATTTTGAAAAAAAATATTTCTGAGGGGTATGCTCAAATGATTCAGAATCGTCTGAAACGTGAAGACAAACTATTCCCAAAAGATGCATTGATACGACCTTTTTGCTCAAAAATTTGGTTTGGAAAAAAAATATGTCGATACGAACTTTTTGCACAACACACGCGATGTATTAGATATCATCAGAAGGACAAATACGACAAATTATTGGAAACAAAGAACTATTCCACATCGCAACCTATAAACCGACAGCTCCTCAATTTCTTTTAATCATGCAATTATCTGCGGAATGAGCAATCTTAGAAAAAAAGGCAAGAAAGCTTTTTTGTTGTCAATTTAATTCCGCTGGAAGGGCATTCTGACATTTTTTCCTCAAATAGCTTATTCCCCAAATAATCAACCGATTGAAAAAAAGGATTAAATCAAATGGTGCAATTGTAGAGACAGATAATTACGACTTCGTAACACAATTGTTTTCTTTCCTTCCAGATAACAAAAAAATTTAGTTATTAAATAATAATGAGTACGTTTCCTCCGATATACGATCAGGTAGAATATCCATAATTTTCATCGAATATAGTTGCAACCACTGTGGCTATTGTAAGGGCAGTGGTGTAGAATTTACAATTTTTACTTGAAAGAAAAATCGTAACTAAAAGACTCTTTATAATGCATGAAAATTTCCATTACAACCATAATCGTCGTTCACTGTATCTACTAACCTAATTTATGGAAATGATTATAGTTTGAGGATGAAGAACTTTTGTATGCACACTCAGTTACACGCAATATCAACAACATAGGAGCGTCCACTAGTAATGCAAATGTAGATCCTTCAAATGAGAGTAATTCATACCAACTGTGGGCAGACCCCAATAATTTTGGGAATAGGCTAGATTTGGTATGAGTCATTTATCATCAATTACACTTGATCCATTCTTATCGTTCATCCTTCATAATGTTTTCTAAATTGCGCGATTATTTTCATTTGCAGTTGAAAAGAAATACCCCTTTCCCAGAGCCTACAATTCCCAATTCTACTGTTCATACATTCTCTGGTGGAGATCAAAACCAACAAACATTTAACAATGAAAATTCTTTTCCACAAATTCACCCGTCAACGTCTTCAGTTCCACTTCCGATAGCACCAAATATCACGCAAACAAGAGAGCCGTTGGCTAGTGTCAACGAGCAATCAGTATCTCCTAGAGGAGGATCAAGTGATCGTCAGAGACAGAGTGTTGGTGACGGAAGGAATACACGACCAGGGGTAACACAGTTCTGTTGCATAGTCTTGAAACGGTTATCATTGAGTGCGTGAAATCAATCCTTTAATCCCTTCAACCTTCCCATATCTACAGGCACTGAGAAATTTATTGGAACTTGACAGAGAGGGTCAGAGCGCTATAGAATACTATGACAAAAACAATTTTTTGACCAACGTCTTGCGTTGCCGTATTGTACGGTCAATTTTTCGAGTTGAGATCAAGACATTTTTGAAGAGACGTAAAACTGAACCGCAGCTGGATTTTGTGTAATTTCATTGATGATATCATCTTATCCTCCCATTTTTGTTTTCATCTTATCGCTGCATTGATAATGTTAACTAAATCTTTCCGTTCATTTCTCTCAAATTGTAGACTCGAAACACCATGGTTCATTGATATATCCAATGAAATAGCAGCTACATTCCTCCATGAGAATCCACTGACTTATTATTCGCCCTTTCGTACAGTTGATGGTTGTATCATTAATGCAGGAGGAAAGCTATATTTCCACTATGGGCATGTGAGAGATTCGATGCATAAAGATGGTATCCTAGAATCCAAAAACTCGACGGAACCAGTGGATATTATTTCTGGTAAGGAATATGAAAGAAATAAATTCAAAAAAGAATGTTGGGAGGTCATCGCACTTTCTTTTGTCTCAGCTCCTATTACCCAGAAATTAGAGTTTTTACGAACAAAACTGGACCCGTGGTGCGAAGTACAGGTGTTGTGGAATGAAACGTTTGATGCACGTCGCAATGATTTAATCAGAAACAAACTTCCAGTCGCCAGCTACCTACAACAATTTGCATGTCGTACCGTGAATAAAGCTGTGGATTTGGTAATAATATTTGATTATAACTCCTAATATTTACGTTATATGATTGATGGCAACTGTTTATAGGCAATATTATCATTATTCTCATGTTATTTCACAGTTTGAAGCCGATTTTGTACGATTGTATCCTAACGTAGTCTCTAAGTTGAAGAACCATTGGGGTCTGACGACTCGTCATTTGTTGATTCGGTTGAATGCTGCTGGAATTGGGCATGCAACTGATCATCTTCTACTTGAGAAGATTCCTTTCTTGGAACCAGGTGAGAAGAAAGATGAATTCACTGGATTACGTGAAACTGAATTCAGTAGGGAGATGGCAGAGAGATTGAAGTTAAATATGAATTTTTTGTTTATTATTATTTTTTTACAGAAAACCAAACTGCTGTCATCTTTCATTTGCTGCCTTATTTAATTCCGAGTGATCGACGTAGTGGTGGAGGACGAAAAAGAAAGGCCCAAAATTCTCTCAGTAGTGAGAACGATTCGGAGGCAGCTCAGGTCTCTCAGGGAGTTCAGGGAACTCAGCCCTCACAGGGAACTCAGACCCCACAGAGAACTCAGGTTCGACAGGTAGTCCAGGCTCCAAGACGTTTGTCGATCCAAGAGCGCAGAAGCTCCTTCTTCGTCCATCGCCAGGTGAGTTAAGGATTTAGCTATATTCATGTTCACAAAAATAGAAGGAGATTTTCTCAATATTGTCAAAGTATTTTAAGAAATACTATTTTATGAAAATAACTCAATTCTTTGCCTCTACCAATTAATCTGTTCTTTGAAATATCTGATTATTTTTTGAATTTTTTTTCAGAGTGCTGTAGATTTGGAGGCAATATTGGTTGCTGGAAAAACCCATACAGCTCAACATTCGCTCCAACATCAGCCAATACCCATACTCATTGGTCCCTTGACGAATATACAAGCCTCGTATGTAATTGTAGAAGATGTTCTATATGAAGTGCCATCAGTGATAGCAGCATTCGATCTAACATTGAAAATATGCTATGCCACACTCTGCGAATATCCACCAAATTCCCGACCATTGTGGCTTTTACTGCAACATACTTCGATATTGTCGAGAAGAATGACAAACCAGGGACAGTACTGAATGCATTAATTGGTGAGATTCGGTCAATCATTAGAGAAAGTCGTCAACCCGCAGGTGCTTCGTAAGACAAATATTTTAATCAAGTAAAAAATTTTCATCACACCTCACTATCATCGTCAAAATCACATTGTTTTGTTCTTGTTCCTATCGTCAACCTCAAAATGTTCTGTTCTTCTTGTGAAGCTCACTTCAGTGATAATTCGTTGTTATTAAAGCACATCAGGAGTATGCATAGTGATGAAAAAGTCTTTTCTTGTTCTGAAGACTCGTGCAACAGAACTTTTTCACTCTTTCGATCATTTTCACGACACAGACATGCATTTCATGTTCTTAAAAAATCTAACAGCGAACGCATATTTACTTGTACGGATGAGGTCATACTTCCAAGTATTACACTCGAAAGCCATTCAGGCCATGTTAATTCCACTTCCAATTCCACTCAAGTTCCCACTGTATTCTCTCCTCCTTTTGATTACGATAAAACAGTGGATGACGAAGAAGACCTCATACTTTGTCGGAGTAATATGACATCCAGTCGGATTATAAATGATACAAAGTCTAGATTTCAGGATAATGAGTGTATTACAGATAACAATGACCTGATTCGACGAAACATGATTATGTTCACAGCAAAATTATATGATTCTGTAACCATTTCGAGGGTAAACATTGGGGAAATTATTAGCGAATTCTCTGATATAACAAAAGCCATATTAGATAACGTGAAGAAACAAATTGATAGCGAATTCAAGTTATCTCCACAGTTTTCTGAAATCTCTAGAGTAACGGATACAATTGTGCGGGAATCTGGGGCATTACTGGATGAAATGCGAACTGAGCATCGTCGTTTTGATCGTTTCGAAAAATTGGGGACTTTTATACCATCACAAAGTATCGTCATAGGTCAGAGGCGAGAATTTGAACAACGAGCTAATACCACTATCTATAAAACAGTACCAGTAAAATTGGAATTCGTTCCTATTCGGCAAGTTTTTACGAAATTATTTGAGATGGAGGAAGTTTTCGATAAAACTGTGGATTATTTGAGGTATTTGGAAAGTACATCTGATGTTATTACCCAAAATTTCGCGCAAGGAAAATTGTGGAAAGAAAAAAAAAATTATTTGGGGAGAAAATAGTTTTACCCTTGTTTCTTTACTTCGATGATTACGAACCTAATAATGTTTTAGGCTCGCACAAAGGGTTAAACAAAATCGGCGCCGTTTATGTTTCTATTGCTTGTCTACCGGAAGAATTTCGTTCAAAAATTGAAAATATATTCGTTTTCATGCTTTTCAATACATTAGATAGGGCCATAGTTGGCAATGAGATGATTTTTTCGAAAGCTATCGAGGAATTGAAGCACTTAGAAGACAAGGGAATCAACATTGTACGTCCTTCTGGGACGGTCCAAATTTATTTCTGTTTAGCTCTGGTTCTTGGGGACAATTTAGGTCTAAATTCCATTTTGGGATTCCAAGAAACGTTTTCTTCAAATTGTTTCTGTAGATTCTGCCATATAAACTTTAAAGAAATAAATAATATCATTGTTGAATCGAGTTGCCCTTTGAGAACTGTCGAGAATTATTCCACTCAAGTCGAACTAAGAACCCACAAACTGACTGGAATTAAAGAAGAATGCGTCTTCAACAAATTGGCTAATTACCACGTAATATGTAATCAAAGCGTTGACGTTGCTCACGATTTATTGGAAGGTGTACTTAGATACGATTTAGCGTTAATTTTGAATGAATTTATTTCTCAGAAATTTTTCACACTTATTCAACTCAATACATCCATCCGCGGATTCCCCTACGATATAAACGAAAAAAACCGGCCTATAGAAATTTCAAAGATCCAGTTGACGAAGTCTTGTATTATGATGAGTGCCTCTGAAATGCTGTGTCTCTGAATGAATCTACCCCTGATTATTGGCCACAAAGTACCACCCAATAATAATGTTTGGGAACTACTCCTCACATTGAAAAAAATTACAGAAATATGCACTAGTAAACGAATCACTGAGCATACTCCTGATGAATTGGATATGGAGGTGAGTGATTATTTGTCTTCACATTCAAAATTATTCCCCGGAAATTTAAAACCTAAACATCACATTCTCCTTCACTATTCTCGTGCTATGAAAAATATTGGTCCTTTATGGAATGTATCAGCCATTCGTTATGAGAGCAAGCATCAGGAGGGCAAACAAGCTACACGTTCAGCCATTAGTCGTAAGAACCCTGAACACACAGTAACGATTAGGCACCAGCTACGATTGAATTACAGATTATTAATTAATAAAAATTCATATTCTGAATTCAGTACAGGTCCACCATCGTTTGAGAAGCTCTCTGATATTCCAGTCTCAATTTTGACCAGTAAATTTTGTATTGAAAATATCAAGACATTAAAATGGATCAAAAAATGGCAATCGATTATAAAAGCCGAGACTATTATCATGATTCCAGCCTCTGGTGGACCAATATTTCACGAGGTTCGTTTATGTTGTTATGAAACTGAGAATGAAATTTACCTTATTACGAAAAAATTCAACAAAATAACTTTCGATAAACATTACGATGCTTACAGAGTGATTGATTTCCATTGTTGTTACGAATGGGCTATTTTAGAATTATCTGCGATTGCGTCAGGTTATGCAGAAATTATCTTTATCTTCCCCAATTGTTTTTATCTTCCCAAAAAAATTATCTAACACCGTTTCAAATTTGAATGTATTGGCGATTGAAAATTTAGTGTATTGATTGTGTGTATTGGAAATGTCAGGAATAAATAAATGAAAAGGAATAATCAATGAGTCGCATTGCATGTATACCCTTTCAAATCATACCATCCCCCCTCCCCTCCTCCGCATATCACAGCCGACCCCCCCCCCCCCCCTCTCCTCCTGCCAAAAGCGGGAGAGGGGTAGGGGGTGATTTTTTTTCTAATGGCACATTTAAAAATTACTTTGTTTCTAACCAAAATATCTCAGGCATTCAATGATTTTCTCAATTAGAATAAGTGATTTTTCAGTGTGCTGTTCCATCAAATATACAACATTAGTTTTTAAGTTTCACCAGCTCAAAAAAGAGATACCAATATGAACTTGATCATAAATTAATTTTGCATTTGTGTAATTTTTGAAATGGAAAAAAGTAGTTTTTACTTCTGGAGCGAAACAATTTTTACTGTGACTGCGGAGTAATTTTTACGGAGTTAACATCGCGAAATTTTGAACGTTATACTAGTAATTCCTGGACATTTCTGAGAATTGACAGACTTTGGAATTTTACTATGTTACATATGACATTGAGAAATAAATTGAGTATGGTCCTGCAGTGCCATGCCCCATAGCAATTTTTACTATGGTAGCATTGTGAAAACTACTGGAAATTTCTTTCCGTGTAGATGCTGCCTTCAATGAACTGTGTCAATGGATGGAAGAGAGCGACGATTGCCAATTTACCTTCACTGAACTGATGCAGAAAATGAACGGGTGGGAAACAACGACCGCGACATTGAAAAAAAATTATACACCAAATATCAGGATGACATTGTGATGCTCGACTCTGGAGGCAAACCTACAATCATATGTTTCAAGAATACAGGCTATAACATTCTGGCAAAGGCTTTCTACGATAATAAAAAGAGTACTGACATAGGAGAACGATTACGCGTGGCACGTGCTGTAGCAGACATCATTCGTGAGGACATCAGGAGCAAGCCTTATTCATTAGTGTATTCACCGCCACAAGAACTGCTTTCCAATGTTCAGAATGACATACCGCCAACGTTGCAGGTATTCCTGGATACTGTTTTCATGCAAGGAAAAAAAACTAGAAACGACAAATTAACCAAAAAACGTGACAGCATTGCTCATGCAATCATTTCAATAGTACGGCCAAGGTCTTTCATTTCTGCAATTCAGTTGGCAACCGGAGTATATCTTGATTCTACTCTAACTAATCACGTCCGAGAAACACCGGATGAGGAGGAGGACCCTGAGGACACAAACTGGTCACAGGACCAGGATCTGACGATGGATGGAGATGGAAATGATGATCCTGAATCCTTGGACGAGGTAACCACGAGCAAATGACGACGTTTAGACTGGCTGCATAGTTTGAATCCAGGTAAAGTTATAGTTACAATAATTCATAAATACATATACATATCATATAAATTGGGCATTAATTTAACAATTCATGTTTGTATGTTTCTCTTCTAGATGAAATTGATTCTCTATATCTCAATCATTCGAGACTACAGGAACAACTACTGGCCCTAATGGACTCTTTCATCAAGAATTAGTCTGTTTTTTTAGGATAGAATTACTGGATTCATCACTATAATTTGATAATGGAGTAATGGATATATGGAATTGAATAGAATAACAAATCAGTTGATGATTGAATTAAATGTGGTATGACTTTCAATCAATGCAGTTTGAATTAATATAACTTTTAGCAATGGCAATAAATGATTTCGTTATTGTGAAAACTTATAAGTGAAATATTTCTATGCCCTTCTAGTCCCTATTAATACTGACAATTACACCAGACAGTATTCTCCACATTCCCTGGTCCAAAAAAAACTTCAGATTGTTCACAGCTATATTTCCGGAAAAAGGAAAATGAAGAAAAATTATTATTAATTAATGAAGAAAAAAAAAGATAACATAATTTTTGGTCATTATTTAATACAGCGCTGGTTTGAATTTACTGCGCATCGCGCATTCAGAAGTGGGCGCGGCGTACTGTCATGGCGGCGACAGCGATGTAACAGCTGATTTATTGGGATTATTGGCGTGGGCATTAATTAAACATTTTTTTACGCAAAAAATAGAAGTCGTGGAGCATAACTTCCTAGGTTCGGTTTGTAGAGAATTATTTTCTCTATAAAATGATATTTTTTTGGTCTAAATTGAACAATTGTAACTAAAACGGGATGTGATTTAGGCATTGATACTTAAATAATCAATAGTTTTTAATTAATTTGAATTATTTCCTGGCAATTTTCAGCTTGCATTTTTTGATATGTTTTTCAGGGGAATTTTCTGAAAATATTGGTATTTTTCCCATCGGCAGCAATTTTATTTCCGGCTCACGGTCCAACTAGTTGCTTGACAAGTTCCTCTGGAATTGTCCGAGGTTTGGTAAATTCACATTGTTTTTTGGTCCGTGACCACGTAATTCATAATTGAGGGCTTGGTCATGGATGCACATACCAGTAGTCGTGTACACATTACCCGATGTTCAAAAGCTCTGCGGTTTCCCGTAATTTTGTATTGTTGCATATATGATGCAAACTCTACAAATTTATCATTATTACGCTCCTCATTTCTCTTAACAGGAAAACCGCGCCGAGTCTGTTGGCCCTGACACTGTTTCTCCTTCATGTGTTTTCCTTTGGATCAATTTCACAGTTTCATATGAATATGGTGTCCAGTCCAGCCACTCCTTTTATTTGCTTGGCTTTTCCATTTGAATACATAAGATCAAGCCCATATGGGAATAAATGTTGCCATCCAAAACATATACACAAAATGTGTACTTTTGCCCATTTTTTCATTTTTTTGTTGTTTTTTTATTATTTCACATATTTTCTGTATTTCGGATGGTCAAACGTAGTCTGCTTTAGCGGTATCGTCAAATAAGGAGCATGCGGTTTTGGCGCTGAATTTTTGGCCCCGACATTTTGTCGCAGACTTTTTGGCGTCTGGTTTTTTGGCGACCTTAGCCAATTTGGCGCCAGGTTCGATTCGTCAAAATCTTACGTACCGCAGGCAGGACGACCAGATGTGATAATTAGTCGAATTAGTCCTTTATATAACGTCAGTTTCAAAGTGTAACTGAGTGCCTGTGATTTTAGTATATTATACAATCTTACGAGAATAATTCTGGTTTTTATCTTGATTTTAGATATAGGTTTCTTCCACAGAAGTTTGGAATCAACGTGTAAACCTAAATATTTCACAGAATCGGTTGGGGTAATCTTATTGCTACGAATAGCTAAAGTCGGCTTGGCCTTGAAGCTACTAAATACGAATGCTTCTGTTTTAGTAGCATTCACTTGAATTTTCCATTTCATTAATTCACTGATTATCAGGGAAGCTGCATTTTCGATTCTTCTGACAGTTTTATTGATTGATTTGTTAGCTGAGTATAAAGCGATGACATCAGCATAGCTTGACTTGACTTGAAAATTGTTTATTAACATTTGTCATATATACATACTATATACAGTATTAATATCTTAAGTGCTACGTTCTAGATCACCAGCCGTTGGCTTTATACCTAATTTGAAAGAAGTGTAAACTAATTTTTCATTATTACAGATATTTGTGATTATTTACATGATGACTCGATATAAGGAAAAATAACTTCTAAAAAACCTTACAAGTAATGGGTGCATGAGGGGCAGGAGAGAAAAGGATATATGGAAAGGTGGGACAAAACAGGTGGTCAGCGGGACCAATTGGATTTTATGTCAATATTGATGTTTTGGAGCTGGGGATTAGGATGGGATTGTAGCTTAAATTTAAATGTCTCATTTATTCTATCGATAAATTCGCCTATGGTTGTCATGCCGAGCGTTTCGTGTATTTCCACAATAGTCGTTCTTCTTTTAAAATTTCCTATTATTCGTAGGAATTTATTTTGAATCACTTGAAGATGATTCAAGTGCATTTTCGCTGCATTGTGCCAGGCAGGACAACCATAGGTGATAATGGGCCTAATTAACCCTTTGTAGAGCGTAAGTTTGAGGGATTGACTGAGCGCGGGTGATTTTAGCAAATTATACAATCTTACTAGGATAACTTTAGTCTTGACCTTGATTTCAGATATATGCTTTTTCCACAGGAGTTTGGAATCGATGTGTAAGCCTAAATACTTTACAGAGTCGGTTGGTGTGATCTTATCGCTACGAATAGTTAAAGTCGACTTGGCCTTGGAGCTAGTAAATAAGATTGCTTCTGTTTTAGCAGCATTCACTTGAATTTTCCATTTCATTAATTCACTGATTGTGAGAGAAGCAGCATTTTCTGTTCTTCTAATAGCTTTGTTGATCGATTTGCTAGCTGAGTACAAAGCAATGTCATCAGCATAGCCTGCAATGGATACATTTCTCGGAATTCTGCTAAAAACAGAAGCAATGTACAAGTTGAATAAAACAGGCGAGAGAATAGACCCTTGTGGGACTCCCGCGACAATTTCTATTTTATCGGAAAGCGAAGTTTCGGTAGTTCGCGATATTTAGGGACATTTAATCCTTCGAGTTTGTATATAAGGCCTGTGGGCCATATAGAATCAAAGGCCATCTCGCCGTCCAGGAAAACAAGAACGGTATCTTCTTTCCGGTCTTTTGCACATGTTATATGATTTGTAATTCTGACCAGCTGGTGGCAGGTCGAGTGTTCTGATCGGAACCCGAATTGATTCCTAGGCATTAGTTGTAACTCGTCTATGGATTTTTTGAGACGAGCTGAAATTATTCGCTCAAAAAGTTTATCAAATACTGGTAAGAGGCTAACAAGTCTGTATCTCATTGGATACGAAGGCGCATAGCAGGTTTGAGAATCGGTATGACCACCGTTCTTTTCCAGAGTTCCGAGACATATTATTCGAGGAGGCATGCGTTATACAGGGTGTCCCATTTAAAAAATTGCACCTAAATATCTTTCAACAGGGCCATGCAACGAAACAATGCTTCAACCCAAAATTGTAGAGTTCTGAGGGGGACATCCGATTTGCTCATTATTTCGAGCTTTTAAGTTCGCGCTTGCAAGCTGCGAGCACAAAGAGCTTTTTCGGTTGAAACATTTTTTTGTTACATGGCCCTGTTGAAAGATCTTTACGTGCAATTTTTCAAATGAGACACCCTGCATATGTTTGTTAGTAAACTTATTGCTTTAATCGGGAGGTGTTCTTAGCGCTATATTGGAAATATTACTCACACCCGGGGCTGATTTATCTTGTAGTTTTTTGTGGGGATTTCAATTGTTGCATTGAAAACATTTTTTTTACATAAGCTGTGACTCATTCCTCAAAGGATTTGTTTCCCCGGGGAGTTTATGGATGTTCGCATAATGAGAACAAAGTGCATTTGCCTTGTCATAGTCTTCTGGATGGATCTTATTGTTGGACTTGAGTGTGGGAATTTTGTTTTTGCCTGTTATTAAAATATTTTGCTACGCCCCATATTGAGTGATCATTTAGGTTTACATTTCTGAGTTCGTTATTCTATGTGGCTTATTTCCAGTGCATGATTTCAAGTTTGATTTCTTTAATCAACTGATTTAAGTTAGATTTTAGGTAAGGGTTGCGTTTTTTTGCCATCTCAGCCTAACATAGTTTTTGATTTTGTTGAGGGAGGCTATTTCAGGGGGGAAGGGGGGGGGGGGAAGTATTGTATAGATGGATTTAAGGTACTTCCACAGTAAGTGGGGGTAGAGATCAAACGTTCCGACAATTCGCGACAACTGTCAAAAAAAAATATATGAAAAAAATAAAAGCTTCGCAATGAATAGGAATTACTCCGATTTGATCCTTATTTTTTTTATGTTGATTAAAACGATTGAGAAGATTTTTTATTCTAAGAAATTTTTCATTTCAATTTAATTGTGAAGCCTAAATTTCACAATTAATTTGGCAACAGCGCTATTTCGCTCACTGGAGTTGGGGCAATTGTCTCCCGAGAGTCCTATATCATACTGTACAGTCTATAGTGTGTGCTAGAAATTCAAAGCAATTGGCGGGAGATCGTGAGCTTGACGTTTCAGAGGTTACGGTTGATTTGTGGAAATATCTCACTGAAATTCAATCGGAAAAATTAAACTGCAAAAATGGACAAGTCTGGCGGTTCTTCAAAACCGAGATATAATGGAAGATTCGTGAAACAAAAAAAGTATGAGCAAAAAATTGCAGGACAAAAAGTAGGAAAAGCCAATCGGGGGAGGAGGGTAAACAAACCCCAAATCGAGCTTGATGTTGACCCTGATCCATTCGATCCAATAATTCTTCATAATAGGATTGTTAATCTGAATTTGTTGGGTAAGGAACTGAAATGCTCTACGTGCGAAGCCATTCTGTCCTTAAACAACATTGTCAACGAAAAGAAACGTGGTTTGGGTTCATATTTAGAGGTGCAGTGTACACAGTGTCCCTTCGTAAAAGTCATACCCACGAGCAAGCTCGTTGATGATCCAAATGGTACGAACAGACAGAGCTTTGAAGTTAATTGTAAAATCGCTGCTGGTAAATATTCAATATTTTCATTATGAGTCATTATGCTTCACCATGAATGTTCAAATATCAATGTTTTTATCATTTAAATTATGTCCACAGGCTGTCTTCACATGGGCATTGGGAATCAGGGATTGAATAAATTATTGTCAACCACGGTTTACCTCCAATGAATTACAGTACCTACAAGGATTACGAGCGAGAAGTTGGGCCCGTTGTAGAGACAATCGCCCAGGAGAGCTGTGATAGAGCCGCAAAAATAGAAAGAGCATTGACGATTGAGAATTGTGAAGAAATTGAGAAAGTGGTGTAAGCTTGTGCCCTACGATTTCTTCCCACTGTTTCTTACGCTTTTTCTTTGAAATTTATTCGTATTTCATGGCTTATGTTTTTTCCTTGAAAAAAATTGGTTTTTAATTTTTTCCTTTTTCAATTTTATGGCCTATCAATATCCATATATTATTGGTTCGTCATTTTTTCTCCTTTTTCAATTTTGTGGCCTATCAATATCCATATATTATTATTGCATGACTTATTGCCTCAATCAATTAATGATTTTACAAAAAAAATTATGGAAAATTTATATCCCAAATTTCTTTAAACCAATTAGCTATCACAACTTTTTGTGCCCTGATTTTTGAAGGCTATTCTTATGATCTAATCTTTGGTTTTTAATTTTCTATTTTTATGCTCTATTGAGCGAATCAATCAATTGTTTTGCTAAGATATCTATTTTTACTCAATTGCAACTGATTCCTTTTTTTACTTTATTTACAAGCCCACCGTGTTTCTCTAAAGAAGAAATAATTGAATTGAACAATAAAAGTACAATTGTAATAATTGAATCAATACACAATACAAAAATGTGAAATTATGAGTCCATACATTTTTTATGAGGGTTTTTGAATTCTGTAGTGAAATGCTAAACTAGGATGAGTGCAACTTTACTCTATCACGATTTTTGAATGATATCTCGAAATTTGAGTGGAATATCGAAATTTTTGTAAAGACTTTTCTTTTGAGTCTCGTTTTTCTGTATAAAAAACGTCTTATGACAATTTTTATATCTCACTCAGATTTGGAGATATCCTCAAAAAATGATGGTAAAGTAAAATTGCGCTTATCCAGTTTACCACTTCGCTAATGATTTGAAAAAATGGTTTTGATGAACATTGTTGGTATGTGTGTGAATATTATAGGCCCCTAGAACATCGAGAGAACTTCATAATTCCCGATAAAGTATCGCTCTCAGAAGCACAGCTAGGTAGAAAGACTTATCTCAATGACGACGACACAGGTAAATTTCCATGAATTCTCTTCGAATTACTAGTCTTACCCATTACTGACAATTCACTAGGTAAAGACCCAGGTAGCCCACACGGTACAGAGCATGATACATCATCGACATCAGCTCCTGAAGTTCAGGAACAGTCCTCAGATCAACCCACGAAACCATCTGCTAAGTGGAGAGAGTCATTGGTATGGGCAACATCAGCAGTGGCTTCATTCATCGTTAGACTGATGCTCTCTTTTGATTGTGCATGGTCCAAAAGAGGGAACGGGAAGAATTACGACAGCCTGAATGGCTATGCTGCCCTCTGTGGTACACAAAGTGGTCTGATTGTAGATTATGCTACAACTAATAGAGTCTGTAGGATGTGCCAGTCAGGTCATTCCAAGGACGATCATGATTGTCGCCAACATTTTTCAGGGCGTGCAAAAGCTATAGAGGCACATCCAGCTCTGAAATTGGCTACAAAGAGTTCTATTCTCATGAAAAACAACCTAGAACTGGGTTATTTTTTGCGGTGATGAGTATTCGTCGGCAATAGCGGGAGTGAGAAATGCTTTAACAAACTCTCATTATGTCGTCAAATTATCGAACAAAAATGACTTGTGTAAGGGGTAAAAAATCTTCTGTACTCAATCCCAAAATCTCAAGATCCTGACAAAGAGATGAATAAAAATCTCATCGATTATTTGGAAAGATGTTTCTGTTACGCTGTGGCTCAGAATTGAGGAGATGAACGAGGTCTCGCAAGTGCTCTGAGGGCTATTCCATTGCACGCCTTCAATAACAACTCCCAGTGTACTGATTGGTGTGGATATAAAAACAATCCCGAAGAATATACCCATCGCACAATTGGCGAGGAGATTCAGAGTCCAATTTTATATGCAGCAATCGATGAGATCTTCGAGGGGCTCGGTAAAAATGCTGGAAAGTATGCCCACGCAGCCTCCAGTCAAGCCAACGAGAGTCTGAATGCAGCGATAGCACGAGAGGCCCCGAAGAATCTGTGTTACAGCTTGAGAGAATCCATGGACTATCGAGTAGCTGCGGCTGTTGCCGAGAAAAATGAGTGAGAGAGGTATATCATTCAAGTTTTTGAGAGATTAGGATTAACTATTGATGAAAATTTGCGATACCATATTGACCGAACTGAAGAAAGAGCATCCAAAGGTGCAGACAAAGCCAGCTCAATTAAGTCCAAACCCAATCGTATAGAACTGAAGAAAAAACGAAACGTACTACGTCACCGAAACGAGAGATCCGAAGGGATAATGTACCAACCTCAGATGGGTTTGATTACCGCTCCCGTTATCAATGAGCCATCAGTGCCAGGTGACAATAACGTTGCAGACTTAGCGAATGACGAGTATCAACTGGTTTTTTTCGACCTGGAGACGTCAGGATTGGGTGCACACTGTGAAATCCTCCAGATCGCGGCAGGAACTGCATCTGCTTCATTCAACATCTACGTCAAGCCTCCCAAGCCTATTGATCCCAGAGCAACACAAGTACATGGGCTAACGAATATCTCAGGAGATCTGTATTTACATGGGGTTCTTGTAGAGTCACAGAATATTCGTTGTGCTCTTACAAATTTCGTTTCTTATCTCAAACAATTCAACAAAAATAGTAGATTACATACCTAGGCCAGCAAAGTAAGGAATGCCTCAGATCACATTTAGTTGTTGGCCGAGGCGAAGCCGAGGTCGACAATAATGTGATCTGAGGCTTTCTTACTTGCTGGTCGAGGTATGTATACTAATTTTCTGCTCGACGAAGCCGGAAAGCGGTAACTTCGTTTAGCGCAGCGGCCCGAAAGTTACCACTGGGCAATGTATTTTCAGCCCTCCGGCCAGAAAGCGGTAACTTTCGGGCCGCTGCGCTTCACCGAAGTTACCGCTTTCCGGCTTCGTCGAGCAGAAAAATAGTATACACACCTCGGCCAGCAAGTAAGAAAGCCTCAGATCACATTATTGTCGACCTCAGCTTCGCCTCGGCCAACAACTAAATGTGATCTGAGACATTCCTTACTTTGCTGGCCTAGGTGTGTACTATTTAGTTGCCCATAACCTAGCCTTTGATGGACCACGGCTCTTACGATCGATTGACAAGTTCTCTCTACTCGATGAATTCAGTCAGTTGTTGCTGGGTTGGGTTGCTCTTTTGAAGGGTACAAAAGTAAAATGAAGATAACTAAGCCAAAGAATTAACACTACCCACTCTAGCTCGTGCACATGTGAAGGATGTTGACGAAAATAGTACCCATGATGCTTCCTAGGAGGTCTTTTTGTTGAGACATTTTGCATGCAATGTTTTTACACTTGAAGATATCGTGATACAGTTTATCCCAGTCTCGGACGCTCTAGCGAAGTATCAGACTCACCACGATATCAAGGACACAGTCAATTCCCGCTCAGTATTATCTGCAGTAATACCAATCACTTTAAGGCAAAAGATGGCTCAAGCTGGTATTGGTTTCGATCATTTGCTTCAAGCATTCAAGGATGATGGAGCAATTGGGCTTGTTGAATTGCTAGCGAGTAAAATCAAATATAGACCTCGTACTTTTAATCTCCGAGAAACGTATGAAAATATTGTGGATTACTTTGAAAAATTGCGTACTTAATCGACTGTTTCCATGTTTATTTATTTGATTAGGGGGAAAATGGAGTTTAGTCATTAATCGCCAAATATTATGGATTGTTGAACGTTTCCTGAAAACGAACAACGAAAAAATGTTTAGTTTAGTCATTAGTGGTGAAATATTATGAATTGTTTAACATTTTCTGAAAATGAGCACTAAAAAAACATGAGAAAATCGAAACCAAGAGAAGGCGAAACATTTGAATTTCGCGCGCTCCCTGAGCGCTCTAACCCCCTCACAACGTTGCCGCACTCCCCTACTATTCTCCATTTTTTCATAACTCCTCCGTACAATTTTATTAGTTTCTCAAAGTCCATTCTGGAAATTACCAAAAAATTAAGTCGGTATGTATTCTTGAATACTGTACGATGTGATTGCGCGAGCATTACAATTTTTATTTCATTGCCCAGTATTTTTAATTACTCCAGCAAAATATGGTCCCATAAGACCCTGTGTTAATGACATATTTTTAATGTTTTTTCCCAAAAAGCTACGCTGATTACATGGTTTTGAAAATATGAGGTAATATTTTGAATAACTCAAAGAATATATTCCCAAAATTTCAAGGCTCAATTTTCATTGGCTTCTGTTCCCATACATTTACCCGTGAAGTACCTTAAGTGAGCGAATAGGAGTGAAAGAGTGCAGAGGTATTTGAATGATATTTGTGAAAGTTGTTATTTGTAAATCTATTGCTTTTGTGCTATTGCAACGAGCGTTTCGATTGGAAATTTCATCGTGTACGACGTCCTTGAAGTTCTTCCTCTCGGTCTTTGCATAGTTTAATATTTTGGAAGAATCAGGTTGGGCTGGCCTACCGCATAGGGAGAAAAACATTGGTAGGTGGTCTGAAGGGAATTCGGAAAGAGTGGTGAATTCTGTAAAATAGAAATGTTCTAAGTTAACAGGAGTTCAATGGTACTACGTGTGGTAGAATTATGGGTGTAGTGTGAACGTCTGGAAAGAGCAGATAGTTCTGTCTTCCCTGATCAGCGAAGTCGGGTATTTTTGACTCTCTTGGTTCTGCTGTTTAACTTAGTTTCTGAAATCAAGATAATTCTAATGCTATTTCCATGGACTATATGTATCAATTCGTCTAAATTCGGTTTGAACGCAAAAATATTTATTGCTAAGATATTTAAGTGGCTACTTGAATTATTATTGGAGACACCGGCGTTTGTTTTGGAGCCTCTTGAGGCCCGTCGGAAGTGTTAGAAGTTTTGTTGATGCGAGCGGGATCTGAACTCGTGCTAGCAGAAGGCTTTGTAACTTTTTTTTTTGGGTGTTCCACAGGAGGCTTTCCTTTTTGGAGCCAAAGAAAGTTTGAGATTTTTGAAGTTTAACACCGTAGTACCAGAATTTTTACAAGATTTATGAATTCACTGTACTGTAAGCGCGATACGTTTGAAATTTATATTTCGTGACGATACACGTATGAAGTCAAGTGTATATCATTTATGCAAATTCGACGATTGATCGATTATGATTTTTTATCGATATTTCGTGAAATATGATGCCAACTGGAAAAATGAATACAACATGAAATATGTAGTTTCAAGAGAGGAACAATTTTTATTACACACGGTTTCTCGTATCCGTCACCGTTCTCGAAATACAGCGTAATAAACAATTACAGCGTCGATAACAATTGAACGGGTGGTACAATTGCAATCGCGTCGATTAAAAAAAAAAAGTTAAATCAATCCAGGAATTTAAGAGGAACCGTTTGCCGAAAAAAAATCTTACGGGTGCATACACAGACACACACAACCCGCGTGGAAATTGTATCATGGCATGTGAAACGTCCAGAAACGTAAAAAATTTCACGATTCTGAGGCATTTGAGTTTCGGGGTGATTACAATAATTTCCTACCGGGAAGTTAAAAATGAAAAATTAACTTAAAGTTTGCTCAAATTATGTTGGATTTTGGGAAAACTTATGTTCAGTCAAAATACAACTACCTCTATATTGCTTATTACTTGCACGTTCCGAAAGAACAATTCAATTCCTTTATAGTTCACTCCTGTACGTGGAAAAAGTGGGAAAATACTTTCAATGAATTTTCCTAGCCGAGGCATGGTGAACCATAAGACTCTATTCCGGTCCCAGGTATGGAGTAACCATCGCAAATGATTTAGTCATTTTAATGAGTCTTGTACAAAGCTTGTTCACACGTACCTTCTGACTAAGTAGAGTCGACAATTCAAAATAAATACTTGAATTGGCTTTACCTGATGGGAGTGGCCGTCTTTGATTTTGTATGGCCTACATGCCTCATATATAAGCTAGACAGTTCAGATGTGCCTAAATATTTATGGAAAAATTGTACTATCATCTTTCAAATAGATATATTCAAGTTAGAGTCGAATTATTACTTTCCGATAAAAGTAAAATTGTCGCGAGAGTCCCACAAGGGTCTATCCTCTCCCGCGTACTATTCAATGTGTGCATTGCTTCGGTTTTTAGCAACATTCCAAGAAATGGTTCAATTGCAGGCTGATGACATCGCTTTATACTCAGCTAGCAAATTAATCAATGAAGCTGTCAGAACAATCGAGAATGCAGTTTCTGTGACAATCAGTGAATTAATGAAATGGAATATTCAAGTGAATGCGGCTAAAACAGGAGCAAGCTTACTTACTAGCTCCAAGGCCAAGCAGACTTTAACTATTCGTAGCAACAAGATTATCCCAACCGATTCCGTAAAATATTTAGGTTTACACATTGATTCCAAACTTCTGTGGAAGAAACATATATCTGCAATGAAGATAAAAACAAAAATTATTCTGGTAAGATTGTATAATTTACTAAAATCACCGACACTCAGTCAGACTTTGAAACTGACGTTATATAAAGGATTAATTCGATCAATTATCACATATGGTTGTCCTGCCTGGCACAATGCAGCGAAGATGCACTCGAATCATCTTCAAGTTATCCACTAGCACGGCCCTGGCCGCCAGCGGCCGGACCGTTGATCACCATTACCGTTGATTTGCATTACATTTCAACTGACGAAACTTTTTCAATCTTTCCCCCGCACGCTCCCATAAATATGAGCACACTGAATTTGAAAAATACGAGCTGAAATTAAAAATTAAAATCGATATTGAAAGTGAAAATGAAAATTGGAAGCTGACATTACAAATTGAGATTCGTAATGGAAAATGAAAACCGAACTTTGACTGATTTTTATTTTATTTTCATTGTTACACCATGAACCATCTCGAAGTTTTTAAAATGAAAAATTGATTAGAAAGTTGAAAATGAAAAAAGAAACGGAATTTCGTTTAATTATTTATCACAAGATTCTTTATTCCTTTTACGGACTTTTAGGGCTTCCATTCCCTTTACAATTTCTTTACAAAGGGCAGCCTTAACCTAAACTTAACCTCCACTCTACTTTATTACACATTCCTTTCCTATATCTATATGAGCCAGTAGCAGAACCAATAAGAATCAGAATCAGAACTAAAATCAGGGCGGCCTCCGTTTCCGTGCACCTCGTGTTCTTTTTTACACCATCGTCCCCACCCGCACCCCCCCCCCCCTAACCGCCAACGCTCGCCTCCTCTCCCCTGACCTCCAGCTTCCAATTGCACCCCATCCCCCTTCTACTCTCATTCATAAACCTCACTCACTCCGTCCACATTCGATGTACAGACTTCCTTCATTCATATCCATCCACGTTGCATATACAACCACTCTAACCCGTCCACTAACATCCCTCCCCTTGTCCCACCGCCAATTCTTCCCCGCTGCCCCCTCTTCCTACCACCCCTACCTCCTTCGGGCCCTTCCTCACTCCCCCATTCACACTTACTAATTCTCCCTCCTCCCTCCCCTTCCATCCCCACTTCCCGTCCTTCATTGACTAAGCGCCCTTTCATCTCGCACCACATCCATACTTCCTCATTCCATACAATCCACATTCTCTCCCCTTTATACCTCACCGCCCTACCTTTAGATATCTCTTTCCTCTCTTTTCTTTCCATTACAAACCTACTTCTCATCTGCCTCCATGACAGTACGTTTTCGATCCTTTCTTTCCTCCTCTTCATTTTCCTCTTTTCCAACCATGTTGATTAGATGGAATAAAATTGGCCTCAGTGGTCTGCAGCAATGCGAATGATAAATAAATAGTCGACTCGAAGTTAAAATTGTTTCCCAACGTTTCGGTCGACCAGGGTGACCATCTTCAGGGGAAATTTATTGATTTTCTGTTGCGCTAGTTTTAACATTATTGTATAGGTGTTTGTGTTTGTGCATATTCTGATCTCTTTTGTCATTACAAAAATCAACAAGCATTAATAAAAATGATTGAATTGAATTGATTGAAAAAGCGGAATTAATGTTGATATTTGTCAATCGGGACTGTGCAATTTCACAACTGATATAGTTAGGGAATTTACGAGCATCGGTAATTATGAATATGTATTTATGTATTAGTATGTTTATGAATTATCGGATTGTATGATGAGGGAAGTTTTACAGTGTCGGTCATAAAATTGCATGAAGATTATGCTTTTTAATTTCAATCATTTCTAATATTTCTCTTTTGTTTTTATTTTTCTCTTTACCTAGGATTTTAATCTCGTCAAACTTAAAAATATGGTCTTCTTGTTTCGCATGTAAAGAGAAAGCTGTATTGCCTACATTGTGATTATTTATGGAGTAATTGTGTTGGTAAATACGTTTATGTAAATATTGCCCAGTTTGTCCCACATACAATTTATCACAATCAGCACACTGGTCGGAGTATACTAGGCCTGACAACTTTTTCTTTTCAATTTGGTCTTTTGTAGTAATCAGGATTAACTTCGAAGCGACTATTTATTTATCATTCGCATTGCTGCAGACCACTGAGGCCAATTTTATTCCATCTAATCAACATGATTCTTCCTGCTCTTTTCCAACCTTACATCCCTCCTCGTATAATCCCCTTCCTCTCCTCCATCCTTCTCACCCAAACTCACCACCAACCTTCCTCCCCTCTCTTCACTCACCTTTACTTCCTCTCTGCCTATCATCTCCCCTCATCCTGTCATTCTCACCGATCTCTCCTATCTTTGCCCGCACCCTCTCATTCTCCTCCTTCCATTCCTTTCCCCTTTCACTCAAATCCTCACTCATTCCCCTTACCTCACCTCTCATAAGCTCTTCCACCTCGTTCACATGCCACATCACCTCTTTTCCCATCTCCACGATCAACAAAGCCAAATGTTCGAAACCCAGTTTATCTTTTCCATTTGTTTTTCTCCCTCTCCTAACCACACACTCCATCTCCCCCCCCCCCCGACCCTCTCGAACTTTTATCCGTCTCAACTACCATCCCCACTCTCCTATATCACCTCACTTACTTCTAATCACTCAACCTTACCCTATCCAACCTGTCTTGCAACTTTCCCTTTTTCCCACCCAATTCCGCTGTCGCCTCTTGCTCCACACTCACACACCCCACACGTACTCACTCACTTACACCCACACTCCCTCTGATCCTTCTAACCTCACTCTTCTCTTACCTCCTATTTCACGTTTCACACTTTCCTCATACACTCTTCTATCCTACCTTTACTCTCACTTTCCTCCAAAATACCACTCACACCCTTCCCTTACCTTTCTCACGGACTCCGACCGATGGCAGGAACATTCCGTGTGTGCTATCGGCGGTATCCATGAAGTGAGACCGTGAGCCGGGACCGAACGCGACCGGTCGCGCGGGAGGGAGGGAGGGTTCCATCGTAGACGCCCGCCATCGCATCACAGGGGTTTCTGGAGGTTTACCCTGTGATTAGAAATACGATGAGCTGAAATGGCGAAGTCGGCCCCAGCCGCAATGGGTGGGTACTCTAATCCGTAGTATTGCCCATGAAGTAATGCCTAACAGCGGTTACGTGGGTGAATACGAATAGAGAAAGAGTAGAAAAAAAACCCTTCCCTTACCTCCCTTCACCTTTCCACTGATTTTTCTGCATGAAAAATCCAAGAAATCTATCCTTCGTATCCTCACGCGCCCGACACCTTTCACACCGGAAACGGAAGCCAATTTCGTTTAATTATTTATTTGCTTTTATAAATCTGTATTTTATAAATCATTCAATTGATGTTTCCAACTATAAATTTCCATTCATGCCATTAAAACAATGTATGCTTTTTTATCATACTTTTTTCATTTTTTTACTAAAATGAAGCTTCAAAGTTGAATGATTTTTTAAAAATGAAGACAAAAAATTGAATATCCTCATTGTATCCTTTTTGTTTTTTGAATGCGTTTTTTTCATGAAATTTTCAATTTCCTGATTTAGGGAAGTGATTGTAATGACCCCGAGAATGAAATGTGTCAGAAATCGCAAATTTTCAGTTTTCTCGACGTTTCGGATCATTCTGACAAATTTTAGATGAGGGTTCTGTGTGTGTATATGTGTGTATGCTCGTATGTGAGTGATTCTTTGAGGAACTGTTCCCGGTGAACGGCTTGATCGAATTGTTTCTCCCTTAACATAAAATTACCTTTGACCGATGCCCAGGGCAGAAAGGAGTGTCAATGTTGCAAAACAATTGTTAGTAACAATCTTGATTATTTAAAACGCTCTATCGCGGGACCGGTTAGAGATAGAAGAAAAAGTGTATAATGAATGTTATTCCTTATACAAAAAAACGCACATAATTTTAAATGACTTTTTCATAACTTTCATAGCTCAGGACATATCACTGGTTAACAATTTTAGTTGTTTATATCGCTCTATTCCACGAACAGTAAGAGAGAGCTGGAACTTTTCCACAGACAGTTGAGAAACGAACATTCCACATGTAGAAACAAACATTTTTTGTTGCATCAATTTTTTTGTAACACTTATAATTAAGGCGATAGCGTTTAAATTATCCTAAATTTTCAACACACGCACACACACATACACACACGTACGAACAGCCATGCATCGGGAAGTTCATGATGCGACCCGTCGAGGGTCACACGTACATCCCGTTTATTTATTGTGTAATTGCAAACAATATTCAATTTGATTGCAAAAATATGTATATTTATTTTACTTCAAATTTGAATGGATTTAACTTTAAAAAAAAAACTTAAAACTTATTTTATTGTTTCTTAGGGTATTCAAAAATTGAAAAATGGAAAAAATGCAAAATTTCAATTTTTGACCACGCATATTTAAAAAATGGCGTGGTCCAAATCCTTGAAACTTTGACATTCTCTTTTCTATGTATCCAACAACATATGATCCTAATTTGGGGCCAGTAGCTTATTGCGAAATTTTCACCATCAATGATAGCTATCGAAGTACCTTAACAATGTTTCCAATTAGAAATGTCTATTCGTTCCTCTGAAACAACAAAAACAATTGAAAAATTTTATACGCTTTTTTATCATTTTTTTTCTTCAATTTCTTCATTCAAATGGAGTTTCAAAGTTAACCGGTTTTTTAAAAAAGAAGACAAAAAATTGACAACACTAATTTTATTTACTGTTCGATTGTAAACATACGAACTCATATTTGTTCCATTGGAACAGTAGCAAAAATTGAAGAATTTTATACGCTTTTTCAATCAATTTTTTGACTAAAATGACGTTTTAAAGCTCAACCATTTTTTAAAAAATAAAGACAAAAAATTAAAAACCTTAATTTTTCTTTTTGTTTTTTGAATGTTTTTTTCTGGATAAGAGTTTGTATGTTTTTTTTTCAATTTTGATCGATTTTTACATAAAACATTTTTTTTTAAATAAAACATAAAACAATGAACGACTTCTTCAAAAATAAAGACGAAGAATTTAAAAGCCCGATTTTATGGTTTTCGTTTTTGAATGTTTTTCTCGTAATAAAATATTCAACATTTTTCAACAGATTTGATAGATTTTTTACATAAAAAAATGAAAAATTCGTAAACTGAGTTCTTTGCTTTTATTAAAATTTTCTTTTCTGCCCTCCGGCCAGAAAGCGGTGACTATTCCTTTCATTGAAACAACAGCAAAAATTGAAAAATTTTAGATGTTTTTCTATTATGTTTGCTATGTTTAATTTTTTCACTAAAATTACAGAACAAAAAATTAATGAACGGAATGTACGTGTAACCGTCGACGGGTCGCATCATGAACTTCCCGATGTGTTCTGTGTATGTGTTTTTTTTTTCACTGTTTTCTATTTGTATTCACCCACGTAACCCCTGTTAAGCATTACCTCGTGGGCAATACTACAGATCAGAGTACCCACCCATTGCGGCTGGGGCCGACTTCGCCCTTTCAAGTCATCGTATTTCTAATCACAGGGTAAACCTCCAGAAACCCCTGTGATACGATGGCGGGCGTCTACGATGGAACCCTCCCCCCCCCCCCCCCCGCGCGACGGGTCGCGTTCGGTCACGGCTCACGGTCTCACTTCATGGATACCGCCGATAGCACACACAGAATGTTCCTGCCATCGGTCGGAGTCCGTGAGAAAATATTTTTCAGAAAAAATATTTACAGTGAGCCGGAATCGAACGCGGGACCTTTAGAATAGTAGGCAGACACTCTACCCACTACACCAAAGACTTGACTTGACTTGAAAATTGTTTATTAACATTTGTCATATATACATACTATGTACAGTATTAATATCTTAAGTGCTACGTTCTAGATCACCAGCCGTTGGCTTTATATCTAATTTGAAAGAAGTGTAAACTAATTTTTCATTATTACAGATATTTGTGATTATTTACATGATGACTCGATATAAGGAAAAATAACTTCCAAAAAACCTTATAAGTAATGGGTGCATGAGGGGGGGGGGGAGAAAGGGATATATGGAAAGGTGGGACAAAACAGGTGGTCAGCGAGACCAATTTGCTTTCTTATCAATATTGATGTTTTGCAGCTGGGGATTAGGATCGGATTGTAGTTTAAATTTAAATGTCTCATTTATTCTATCGATAAATTCGCCTACGGTTGTCATGCCGAGCGTTTCGTGTATTTCCACAATAGTCGTTCTTCTTTTAAAATTTCCTATTATTCGTAGGAATTTATTTTGAATCACTTGAAGATAATTCAAGTGCATTTTCGCTGCATTGTGCCAGGCAGGACAACCATAGGTGATAATGGGCCTAATTAACCCTTTGTAGAGCGTAAGTTTGAGGGATTGACTGAGCGCGGGTGATTTTAGCAAATTATACAATCTTACTAGGATAACTTTAGTCTTGACCTTGATTTCAGATATATGCTTTTTCCACAGGAGTTTGGAATCGATGTGTAAGCCTAAATACTTTACCGAGTCGGTTGGTGTGATCTTATCGCTACGAATAGTTAAAGTCGGCTTGGCCTTGGAGCTAGTAAATAAGATTGCTTCTGTTTTAGCAGCATTCACTTGAATTTTCCATTTCGTTAATTCACTGATTGTGAGAGAAGCAGCATTTTCTATTCTTCTAATAGCTTTGTTGATCGATTTGCTAGCTGAGTACAAAGCAATGTCATCAGCATAGCCTGCAGTGGATACATTTCTCGGAATTCTGCTAAAAACAGAAGCAATGTACAAGTTGAATAAAACAGGCGAGAGAATAGACCCTTGTGGAACTCCCGCGACAATTTCTATTTTATCCGAAAGCGAAGTTTCGACTCGAACTCGGATATATCTATTTGAGAGATATGATAATAAAATTTTACATATATATTTAGGGGCATTTAATCCTTCGAGTTTATATATAAGGCCTGTGGGCCAAACAGAATCAAAGGCCTTCTCGCTGTCCAGGAGAAGAAGAACGGTATCTTCTTTCCGGTCTTTCGCGGATTTTATATCATTCGTAATTCTAACCAGCTGGTGGCAGGTTGAGTGTTCTGATCGAAAACCAAATTGATTGATAGGCGTTAGTTGTAACTCTTCTATGGGTTTTTTGAGACGAGCTAAAATTATTCGCTCAAAGAGTTTAGCCAATACCGGTAGGAGGCTAATAGGCCTATAGCTCACCGGATGCGAAGGGGCTTACCGGGCTTTAGAATCGGAATGACCACCGCCCCTTTCCAGAGTTCCGGGAAATATTGTCTGAGGAGGTATATCTTTGGTCGTAAACTTATTGCTTTAATTGGGAGGTTTTTTAGTGCTATATTGGGAATATTATCCACACCCGGGGCAGATTTATTTTTTAGTTTTTTGATAGCGGAAGTGATTTCACGGGGATTCGTAAGGAATTTAATGGGAGTTTCGATAGGGCTTTTGAGGATAGTTTTTCTCACATGACCTGTGACTTGTTCAAAAGATTTGTTGCCTCGGGAGGCCGATATTTCGTGTATTTATGCGTAGTGTATGCAGAGTGTATTTGCCTTGTCGTAGTCTTCTGTGTGGAGTGTGTTGTTTGACTTTAGTGTGGGGATTTTTCTTTTACCGGTGTTATTAAAATATTTTGCTACGCGCCAAATAGAGTGATCTTTTAGGTTTATGTTTCTGAGTTTGTTGTCCCAAGATGATTGTTTCCATTCGGTTCATTTAAGTCTGATTTCTTTTATCAGCTGATTGAGTTCGGACTTAAGGTAGCGATTTCGGGTTTTTTGCCATCTTGACCTAATGTAATTTTTTAGCTTTATTAATGAGCCTATTTCGGGTGGGATAGGAGTGTGGGTGGATTTGGTTGAGCGGATGGGAGTGGAGGAATCCAGGGCTGTTTGAATGACTTGGGTGAAATGTGTTATGTGTTGATCTATTGCTTCAGTGTTGTTACAAGTAGGGTTTGGTGTAGAAATCTCATCATTTAAGATATCCTTGAACTTATTCCAGTTGATTTTTGCGTAGTTTAAAATTTTTCATGATTCTGGTGAGGTTGGTCTGCCAAATAGAGAGAAAAACAATGGTAGGTGATCGGATGGGGATTCGGAAAGTGTGGTGAAATTTTTAATGATAGAGATGTTGTTAGTTAATAAAAGGTCAATAGTACTAGGAGTGTTCGAATTATGAGGGTAGTGTGTGGGAACGTCTGGAAAGAGCGGATTAATTTTTTGTTCCGTCAAAAAATTTGAGAGAATCTTACCTGATTCGTTTGGCCTAGCAGAGGTCCAAGCAGTGTCCTTTGTATTTAAGTCTCCAACAATAATTGTTGGAGTACTATCGGAAAGTAGGAGCCTCAATAGGTTTGTATCTATTGAGACATCCGGTGGATTGTAGATCGAGTAGATCTTCATTTTTTTATTGTTTACTTGGACCTCTACTCCCACGTATTCGGTGAGCGACAGGAGATCATGCGGAAGAGTTCTATGTGACAAGGTTTTGTGGATCGCCACCGCAACACCACCTGCTTTGGCCGTTCTGTCCTCCCTGATCAGCGAAAAGTCTGGGAAGTTAATTGTCTTCGTTTTGCTGTTTAACTTAGTCTCTGAAATCAGACAAATTTGGATGTTATTTCTGTGGACGATGTGTAATAACTCGTCCAGATTAGGCTTGAGCGCAAAAATATTAATTGCTAATATGTTGGTTATGTTTACCGGGGAATCGTAAGTGTGTTTGAGGAGGGTAAGAACAGGTGGACATAGGATGTGATGATTGTGATCCTATCAATTGGTGTAAGGGCTGTTTGGAGTTTAGAACTCATCTCTTTAAGCTCTGAAAGGATTTCGGGAATTCTAAGGGTTGTTAGCTCGTCAAGGACTTGCTTCGCTGTAATTACATAGTTTTTAGTTCTACTTAAATGAGATTCGGGAACATGTGTTTCCATTGGGATGGTCCTAGGTTCAGCAGTGGGTGCAACGTTCCTTCTCGCGGTTTCCACCGATGGGAAGAACGAAGCGTAAGTGGGCCTAGACAGGTTGGTAGTAGAAGTCGGAGTTGGCTCCAGGACTGCAGGAGACTGGAGGAAGTGGGTCTTCTTTTCCAGATTCTGTATCGTGGCTGAGTGAGGTGTAGCGGGCAAATCGATTGGTTCAAGACTGGGTCTGGCGGACTGAGTTCGTTTTTGTTGAGTTTCCATCTATTTTTGGTGCATGGAACACTCTCTATAGCTGGCTATGTGGGCGAGTCCGCAGTTTGCACACTTCAGGGTTTTGGAAGTGCAAGCTTTTACGTCGTGGTTTGACGCACACTTGACGCATCTCAGGTTCAGGTTGCAATGTTGGCTTGCGTGGCCAAATCTCTGGCACCTGAAGCATTGGGTAGGTTCCTGGGATTTAACATATTTTTCTACTTCATATGTATGGTAGAAAATAGTTTTGATTTCAGCGAAGCTGCTCAAGGTTGTTTCCGGGCCAACCGTGATAGCGAAGATTGGTAGTGGCCTGTTTTCTTTGGTGTCTACGTCTTTGTTTACTTTCACGAACTGGCGAACGGAAAGTACGTTGATGCCGTGTTTTGATAACTCGGCTTGAATTTCGAATTGTGAAAAACTGCTTGGAAGCCCTTTCAGAATATATTTTTTCGGTCGCTCACTTTTAAGACCGAAAGTGAAAAAAATGATGTCTTGCCTTTTCAGGATACTTGCGATTTTGTTGTAGTCCTCGAGCGTTCGTACATGGACGATCGTGGTACTTCCATTAAATTTCATCTTGAAATTTTTATCTGTGGCGTTGCTCTGCAGAAAATTGATTAATTTTTTTGTCTCCAGTTTTTCATTCTCGATGATTAATGGATGGACAGAAGTTTGTTTTGGAGTCTCTTGAGGTCCATCAGAAGTGTCGGAGGGTACTGAACTCGCACTAGTCGAAGGTTTCGTAACGGCTTTTTTCATTTTTTTTGGGTCTTCCATCGGAGGACTCATTTTGGCTTTCCTTTTTGGAGCCAAAGGAATTTTGAGGTTTTTTAAGTTTGACACTTTTGTGCCAAAACTTTTACTCGAATTAGAATTTCACTGTACTGTAAGCGCTGTACGTTAGAAATTTATATTTCGCAGAGAGCGGTAGACATGCGTCCGCACGACACCGACTCAAAACCAAAGCTTGACTTGACTGGAAAATTGTTTATTAATATTTGTCATATATACATACTATATACAGTATTAATATCTTAAGTGCTACGCCCTAGATCACCAGCCGTTGGCTTTATATCTAATTTGAACAAAGTTTAACCTAATTTTTCATTATTTCAGATATTTGTGATTATTTACATGATGACTCGATATAAGGAAAAATGACTTCTAAAAAACCTTATAAGAGGCGGGGGAGAAAGGGATATATGGAAAGGTGGGACAAAACAGGTGGTGAGCGAGACCAATTTGCTTTCTTATCAATATTGATGTTTTGGAGCTGGGGATTAGGATCGGATTGTAGTTTAAATTTAAATGTCGAATTTATTCTATCGATAAATTTACCTATGGTTGCCATGCCCAGCGTATTGTGCATGCTGACCATTTTATTATTCATAAAAATTTATTTTGGACAAATTGAGGATGATTTAAGTGGGTTTGTGCTGCATCGTGCCAGGCAGGACGACCATAAGAGATAGGTCTGATTAACCCTTTGTATAAAGTAAGTTTCAGACATTGACTGAGCGTTGGAGATTTCAGCAAATTATACAATCGTACTAGAATAATTTTAGTCTTGACCTTGATATCAGATATAAGTTTTTTCCACAGGAGGTTGGAATGAAGGTGTAAACCTAAATATTTCACAAAAACGGTTGGGGTAATCTTATTGCTACGCAAAGTTAAAGTCGGTTTGGCCTTGGAGCTAGTCAATAAGGTTGCTACTGATTTAGCAGCATTCACTTGAATTTTCCGTTTATTTAAATCGCTGATTGTAAGAGAAGCAGAATTTTCTATTCTTCTAACAGCTTCATTGATCGATTTGCTAGGTAAGCACAGAGCAATGTGATCAGCATAGCCTGCAATGAAGACATTTCTAGGTATTCTATTAAAAACAGAAGCGATGTATAGGTTGGATAGTACAGGGGAGAGGATATCCCCTTGCGGGACTCCCGCGACAATTTGGGTTTTAACGGAAAGTAGTGATTTGACTCTAACTTCAATATATCTATTTGAAAGATATGATAGTAGAATTTTACATAAATATTTAGGTACATTTGAGCTGTCGAGTCTATATACAAGGCCTTTGGGCCATACAGAGTTGAAGGCCTTCTCGCTGTCCAGGAGAAGAACCGTATCTTCTATCCGGTCTTTCGCGGATTTTATGTCATTTTTGATTCTGACCAATTCGTGGCGGGTCGAGTGTTCTGAACGGAAACCGAATTGGTTTGTAGGTATTAAGTATAACTCATCCATAGATTTTATGAGACGTATTAGAATTATTCGCTCAAAGTGTTTTGCGGGTACCGGTATTAGACTGAGTTTGAGCGCAAAAATGTTAATGGCTAAGATATTTATTATGTTTGAAGGAGGTTCGTGGGTGGTTCAGCGGTGAATTCGAACAGGTATGCATAGGATGCGATGATTATGATTCTATCAAGGGGGGTGTCAGCTCTTTGGATTTTAGAAATCATGTTCTTAATCTCTGAGAGGTTTTCGAGAATTCTAAGGGATTTTAGGTCATCAAGGACTTGTTTCACTGTATTAATAAAGTTTTTAGTTGTACTTAAATGTAGTTCCGGATCATCAGTCTCCATCGGAATGGTCCTAGGTTCAGCGGTGGGTGCGTCAACATTCGTTCTTAAGGTTTCCATCGTTGGAAAACAAGAAGCGTAGGATGACCTGGACATCTTCGTGGCAGTAGGGATTGGCGTAGGCTCAAGGACTGGAGGAAACTGGAGAAAATGGATATTGCTTTCCAGGTTTTGCATCGTAGCCGAGTGTGGGGTAGCGGGCAGTTCCCGCTCTGCTCTTTTTGGTGCTGGTGGTTGGACTCTTTTTTCATGAGTCTCCATAAATTTGGTTCGTGAGGCGCACTCACGATAGCTCGCTGTGTGAGCTAGACCATAATTTGCGCACTTCAGGGAGTTACTGGTGCAGGTTTTGATGTCGTGATTGCCTGCGCATTTCACACATCTGGGATTTAAATTACAGTGCTGACTTGCGTGTCCAAATTTTCGGCACCGGTAGCACTGTGTTGGTTGTTGGGTTTTGATGTATTTTTCTATCTTAAATGTATCATAGAAAATGGTTTTAATAGCAGCGAGGCTGCTCAAGGTTACATCACGCCCAACCGTAATTGCAAACACCGGTAGTGGCCTACTCTCTTTGCTGTCTCCGTCCTTGTTTGTTTTCACAAACTGCCGGACTGATAGTACCTTTATGCCGTGTTTGGATATTTCCGCTTCAATCTCAAGCTCAGTAAAACTGGCGGGAAGACCTTTTATGATAAATTTCTTCGGACGCTCACTTTTTAGACCGAAGGTGTAAAAATGTAAATTTTGCCTTTTCAGGATACTTGCGATTTTATTATAATCCTCCGTCGATTGTAGATGGACGATGGTGGTACTACCATTGAATTTCATCCTGAAGTTTTTGTCCGAGGCGTTGACTTGCAGGAAGTTGATTAATTATTTGGTCTCCAATTTGTCATTTTCAATAACTATTGGAGGCACTGATGTTTGTTTTTGAGCCTGTTGTGGCCCGACAGGAGTGTTCGAAGGTTTGTTGAGGCGAGCGGGTTCACAGCTCGCACTAGTTGACGGTTTCATAACGGTTTTTTTAGTTTTTTTTGGGTCTTCCACAGGAAGAGTCATTTTGGCTTTCCTTTTGGGAGCCAGAGAAAGTTTGAGATTTTTGAAGTTTGACACTTTAGTGCCAGAACTTTGACAAGATTTATAAATTCACTGTACTGTAAGCGCGGTACGTTTGGAATTTATATTTTGTAGAGAGCGGTAGACATGCGTCCGCACGACACCGACTCAAAACAAATACTGACCAAAGCCCGTTGTTCTGTGTATGTGTGTGGGTTGAAAATTGGGGCTAAATTAAACGCTATCGCCTTAAGTATGAGTGTTACAAACGAAATCATACAACAAAAGAGTCTGCTCCCACATGTGGACCAACTTTTATTCAGAACTTTTCTATCTAACCCTTACTGTAATAGAGCGATATAAACAATTAAAATTGTTAACCAGTGATATATCCTGAGCTATGAAAGTTATGAAAGTCATTCAAAATTATGTGCGTATTTTTGTAGACGGAATAACATTCATTATACACTTTTTCTTCTCGAACGGTCCCCGCGATAACGCATTTTAAAGAATTAAGATTGTTAATAACAATGGGAGGAATTGTTTTTCAACATTCACACTCTTTTTTGTCCTGGACACCAGTCAGAGGTAATTTTAGGTCAAAGGAGAAACAAATCGATCGAGCCGTTTATCGGAAACCGGTCATTAAAGAATCACTCAAATACGAACACACACACGCACACAGAACCCTCATCTAAAATTCGTCAGGATGATGTGAAAGGTCGAGAAAAGTGCAAATTTTCGATTTCTGAGACACTACATTATCGGGATCATTACAATAACTTCCCTAAATCGGGAAGTTAAAAACCGTAATTTTGGTTTCATTTTATAATTCTTTTTAACCTCGACGTTTCACATCATTGTAACAAATTTTAGATGAGGGTTGTGTGTGTGTTCGAATGTGAGTGATTATTTGAGAAAAGGTGCCCGATAAACGGCTCAATTGATTTGTTCCTCCTTTGACACACAATTACCTCTGACTGATTCCAGGGCGTTAAGGAATTTCAATGTTGAAAAATAATTCCTTCAATTGTTATTAACGATTCTAATTGTTTATAACGCTGTATCTCGAGAACGGTGATAGATACGAGAAAAAGTGTCAAACAAAAGTTGTTCCCCTCGTGAAACTACATATATCGTCACACATACACACTATCGGGAAGTTATAGGTGCGACCCGTCGAGGGTCACACTCACGTCCCCCTTTATTTTCAGTTTTCAATCATTTTCGTTATTGTTTGATTGCAAACGTCTAAGCGAAACTGTTGTTCGACTGCCAGAAAATATGAACAATTACAAAGTTTTAATTTTCTCATTATTTAGAGATTTAGTGACACCTCCATGAATTTCGAATTTCAATGATTAGCGCGCGTTGTAATGGGCCAATGATAGTCAACAGCCAAAGAGCCAATCAAAATGTAAGATAAACATAATACACGCCAATAGTGTTCAATGGCCAATGAAAATGTAAGAATGACAACTGAGCATTACATGACCCCTACCACTTTTATAGTATAGAAAATGAATTTTTGGGAATAATAGGCAATTTTAATAGAAGAACGTCGATTTTGGAAATGCACAACACATTGGGCATGGCAAGCATAGGTGAATGTATCGATAAGATAAACGACACATTTCAAATTAAGCTGAAAACCCACTCGAATTCAAAACTCCAAAATATCAATATTGACAAGAAATCCAATTAGTCTCGCTAACCAACCTGTTTATCCCATTTCCCCGTATATCCCGCTCTCCCCCTCCCAACAGGCACCCATTAAGGATAAGGTTTTTTAGAAGTCATTTTTCCTTATATCGAGTCATACTGTAAAGAATCACCGTCATATAGAGTAATGAAAAATTAGGTTGAACTTTGTTCAAATTAGATATAAAGCCAATGGCTGGTGATCTAGGGCTAAGCACTTAAGATATTAATACTGTATCTAGTGTGTATATATAACAAATGTTTAATAAACAATTTTGAAGTCAAGTCAAGGAAGTGCCCGTCAGTATTTGTTTTGAGTCGGTGCCGTGCGGACGCATGTCTACCGCTCTCTACGAAATATGAATTCCAACGTAGCGCGTTTACAGTACAGTGAATTTAAAAGTCTTGCTAAAGTTCTGGCACTAAAGTGTCGAACTTGAAATCTCTCACACTTCCTCTAGCTCCAGAAAGGAAAGCCAAAATGAGTCCTCCGATGGAAGACCCAACAAAAAAACCCGTCACGAAACCTTCGAGTAGTGCGAACTCAGTTCCCACTCGCCTCGCTACACCTTCCAACACTTCTGATGAATCTCAAGAGGTTCAAAAATAAAATTCTGTCCCTCCAATAATCATCGAAAATAAAAAACTGGAAGTACCATGATCGTCCATCTACAAACGACCGATGAGTACAACAAAATCGCAAGTATCCTGAGAAGGCAAAATTACCATTTTTTCACCTACGGCCTTGAAAGTGAGCGTCCGAAAAAATTTATTCTGAAAGGGCTTCCCAGCAGCTTTTCAGAAGGCGAAATTCAAGCTAAGTTATCAAAAGACGGCATTAACGTACTTTCCGTTCGCCAATTTGTGGAAGTAAACAAAGACGGAGACAAAAGTGAAAACAGGCCACTACCTATCTTCGCAATCACTTTTGGCCTGGAAATAACCTTGAGCAGCTTTGCTGATATTAAAACTATTTTCTATCATACGTACAAGATAGAAAAGTACGTGAAATCCGAGCAACCGACCCAGTGTTTCAGGTGGCAAAGGTTTGGCCATGCAAGCCAGCACTGCAACCTAGTTAAGATGCATCAAGTGTGTATCAAATCACGACGTTAAAGCCTGCACTTTCAAAACACTGAAGTGTGCAAAACTGCGGAGTACCACATACGGCCAGTTATAGAGTTGCTAGTTGCGTTGCCATGCGTCAGAAGTTCATGGAAACGCAAAAAAAAAACGAGCACAACCCATGTTGCGTATCAAATACGCGAAGTTAACATTTTACTCAACAGTTGAATGTTGTTTCATTATTGAAAAACCATCGGGTTTTCCCCCAGTAAATTCTCCGAAGGTCTTGTAATTAATATTAACGTGTATTTCCTACAGACCATAAACTCATAAAATTCGCGTTTCGAAATATTTCCTTTTAATGAATTTTACCAAATGTCCTCAATGTTTGAACATCTGCTCAACAAATCGTTTTATTGAGGATAATCCGGACCTTTTTCATCGCAAAAGTGCCTAAAGGGCGTCATTTTGAACTCTAATTGTGTTAAAGGTACACTAATCTATAGATTTCAAAGGGAAATTGACATAGTCTATCGCTGGTATAAACGAACCTACGTGTTTCCTGAACGATTATCACTTTTCTTACCTTTCCTTGCCATTAGCATGGCCCCTCGATTATTCGTTCAATTATGATGCACTATTACCTGGTTACCTGCATGATGCCCCGCAAGTTCCTTCAGATACCTAGACTGACCCAAGTCGTGCGTCACAACTCCCACTCCACTTCTCTATGAACATCTGCATTTTTCCCAATGTTCACCCAATCACGACTTAGTCCCGCCTATCCCACTAATTTTACTTGCTCAATTTCGACAAATAGGTTTCTATTTTGACTCAAGATGTATTTACCCCCTCCAACTAAGAAAATTTACTTGTAACATTAGCATAAATCTAAAATCAGTATCAACCCAGAACTCAACGAAGAAAGTCTCTTGTCGAAGAGCTAACGAGAAGTCTATTATCTATTGTGAACTATATCTCAAGTTAAGTGTTAAACGTGAGTGATTCTTTGCAACTATCCAAGTCTCCTGATATACCCACACATCCACACATCCTACCCCTAAAATCAAAAACTAGCTGCATAAAGAACCATTCGGCGTGCAGCAACGTTTGCAAATACTGTTCTGTGTAGGACAGATTTCTGGAATTTGCAACTCCAGAAAATTCAAAAACGAATGCAGTATTCCAGCAAACAACTCAACCCAGACCCAGCATAGCAACAATGGAATTGCCCGCTACACTTCACTCAGCTACGATCCAGAACCTGGAAAGGAACATCCATTTCCTCCACTCTCCTGCAGTGCCTGAGCCAACTCTTATTTCTACTGCCAACATGTACAAGCCCACCTACGCTTCTTTCTTTCCATCGGCGGAAACCTCGAGAAAGAATGTTGACGCACCCACTGCTGAACATACGACCATCCCACACAAGACACATATCCCGGAATCTTACTTAAGTAGCAATAAAACTCTATTAACACAGCGAAACAAGTCCTTGACGAGCTAAAATCCATCAGAATTCCCGGAATCATCTCAGAGATCAAATACATGATCTTTAAACTCCAGAAAGCTGATACCCCCCGTGATAGGATCACAATCATCCCATCTTATACTTACCTTTTCTCATCCTCCTGAGAGACACCTACGGTCCCCCCACAGACCCACACAGAGAGAAAAGTCCGTGAAAAATGGTGGTGCTCGGCACTAGAAACGAGGCGCAAAGGGCCATCTCGCCGTTTTTATTGTTAAGAAAGAAAAAATTGTCAGTCCGAGCAAAAAATTTTGATATATATGGAAGGAATTTTCCCAATAGAGCATGGGAAAAATTCGAGGACGGCACAAGAAAATTCGTGGTCCCGTAAATTTTATTGTGGGTTCCGCGAGCAATTATTGGTCAACAGTCAATAAATCTAGATTTTCGGAGAAATTTTCTAGTGCCGTCAATCAATTGTTCGGGCAAATCAGTGACATTTTTTTTCACGGCGCTCGTAATATTTGTCTGAATTGGGGAGTCGTAGATGCGCGCATGTTCGCGGGCATGTTCACGCCTAACTGTCACTTCATAATGACGTTTCGCATTGTGATGTGGAGATTGTAACTCCAAAAATTTCAAAAAAACGTTGGTGAGATAGTAAATAGAGTGAAACAAACAAGGATTCCGAGTTTGAATAATTAATGTAAGTATTTTTTTTTTTCCCCATTTTTCGTTCGATAGATACCGGTGTACCGGCATGAAACGAAATATAGGCATGAAAATGAATTTTGTCGGCATGTGTGATCATGTAGCATTTTGCACGTAGCGTTGGAATATTGTCAAATTAGTCTATAATTACGAGATTATCTTTATCGAATGGTGTCATCATATGAATGTATATTTTGCAGATCTGGTACTAATGGTTTTTTATATTTTTTTTCCAGTAATATGGTAGACTATCCCGGACGTATTTTCTACGCTTCATATGGTGGATAGAATAATTCTAAGATCTCCATCCAAATTTTATTTAACAGTTAAGGAATTACTTTCAGTTTTTTAGGATGTGCATACTAAATGCCATCAAGTGTATCAGACCACATATGTATGACAAATCCTTGACTCTGATTGGTTATCAGGCTGCTGTTCAACTCGCTTAATTCGAGCCTCCAACGGGCAAAGTTCATTCTCAAAAATTGGATATAAATGTTAAGTTATGTAAAAGTTAATATAAAGTGTATCCATGACTCTAAGCTTAGTTAATTATGATATTAATGTGTATGTATAGTATCTGTGTATATACATCTACATAATAAACAATCTTTCATACAAAAATTACCAACGCATTTATTTCAATTTAAAATCGAAATATTAATAATATTTTTTGTTTTTAAATCATGATATAGGAAATTTTGATCAGCAGTCAAATAAAATTGAGCAAATTTTCTAGTGCTGTCAACGAAATTTTCAGAGGCCATCAGGGAAATTTTCCTGTACTATTCTGTAATTTTACTGGAACAAGCAATAGATAATTTCAAGTGCTCACCCGATAAACAAGTTTTCCTAGGTAGCACGGTAATTTTTCGTGAGTCTGCAGTTTGCACCTCGATTGTTGTGCGGCACAGTAATTTTCAACGGAAACGCACAACGAAAATTCACGTTTTTTTCTCTCCGTGCATTAAACATCTTAGCAATTAACATTTCTGCGCTCAAGCCAAATCTGGACCCATCGTCCATAGTAATAACATTAAAATTTTTCTGATTTCAGAAACTAAGCTAAACAGTAAAACTAAGAAAATTAACGTAACAGACTTCTCGCTAATCAGGGAAGACAGAACGGCCAACGCAGATGGTGGCGTTGCTGTGGCAATCCACAAGAACTTGAAGTACTTGAAGAACAAGAACTTGTCTGTCGCTCACAGAATATGTGAGTGTGGGAGTAGAGGTTCAAGTAGACAGGAAAAAAAGCGACAATCTACTCGTTATACAATCCACCTGATGTCTCACTAGGTACGAACCTATTCAGCCACATATTTTCTGATAATACTCCAACAATTATCGGTGGAGAATTTAATACAATGGACACTGCTTAGACCTCCGCTGGGACGAATCAGGTAAAATTCTCATAAATTTTTTGAAGGCACAAAAAAAATAGTGTTATATCTGCTCATACTATAGATATATCTGCTCTTCCCAGACGTTCCAGCACACTACCCCCATAAGTCTAACACTCCTAATACTATTGACCTCCTGCTAACTAACAACTCTACCATTAAAAATTTCACCACTCTTTCGGAATCCCCCTCAGACCACCTACGACTGCTTTCCTCCCTATTTGGCAAATCAGCCTCACCAGAACCATCTAAAATATTAAACTACGCGAAAACCGACTGGAAAAAGGTCAAGAACATCTTAAGTGATGAGATCTCTACACCGACCCCAGCCCCCCCCCCCATAACAACCTTGAAACAATATATAACCACATAACAAATTTCACTAAAAATTATTCAAACAGCCCTGGATTCCTCCACTCCCATCCGTTCATCCAAATCCACCTATCCACCTCTCCCACCCGACATAGCCTCCATAATAAAAGCAATAACCTATAAGTGGTATATGAGTGTGACCCTCGACGGGTCGCATCTATAACTTCCCGATAGTGGGTGTATGTGTATGACGGTGCACGTATGAAGTCAAGTTGTATATCAGTAACGCAAATTTAACTATTAATCGATTGTTACGATTTATTATCGATATCTGGTAAAATCTAATGCCTAGCAAAAAAAGTAATATAACATCAAATATGTAGTTTAACGAGGGGAACGACTTTTGTTTGATACTTCTCGTATTACTTAATTGCTAATTAAGCGATGTCTCGCAAATTAGCGCAATTCTGGGAAGAAGTCATTAAACATAAAATATGTATCTTCATGTGGGGAACAACATTCGTTGGAAACTTTTGCCGTTATCTCCCACGGTTTTGGTAATACAACGTTGTAAACAATTGGAATTGTTAATAACAATTCAAGGAAAAAAAAAATTCAAATCGGTCCAGCTGTTCAGGAGAAACCGTATCACAAAAAAAATGCTCACATACGTATATACATACGCGCGCATACACACACGAACACAGACATTTCATTGCAAACGTGTCAGAATGATGCCAAACGTCGAGAAAAGTGAAAATTTCGTCGATCTGTCACTGTTCATTTTCGGGGTCATTACAATAACTTTCCCTATCGGGACGTTAATATTAGGACGTCAAGATGGCAAAAGCACGAAACATGAGGCTGAAGCTAGCCGCCAGCCGCCGAGCCGCCATGACGAAGTTTTTGATCCGGACGGTACGGCGTGTGTATATTGCCGTGTGTGGCGGCTGCGTATATTGCGATCCCATACTGTATTCAAAAAAACGTTTAAAAAATACTCCGAGCTCGCGAGATCCAAATTTTTTTATAGAAAATAGTTTGGGGGGGTGTTCAACATATTCTGTAAAAAAACCACATCGGTTCAAAATTTCCACGGGGGTGCGGGGAGGGTCCAAAGGGGAAAAATCGGATTCGCTATTTAAAAAATCAATAAAAATTTTTGTTTAAAATACTCCGATGTCGCGAGATGCCGAGTTTTTTTTACGAAATAGTTTAGGGGGGTGTTCAACATAGTCTGTAAAAAAACGAAACTGATTCAAAATTTCCACGGGGGTGCGGGGAGGGTTCAAAGAGGAAAAATGGGATTCGCTATTTGAAAAATCAATAAAAATTGTTTTAAAAAATCCTCCGATGTCGCGAGATGCCAAATTTTTTGCACGAAATAGTTTAGGGGGGTGTTCTACATAGTCTGTGAAAAAACCACATCGTTTCAAAATTTCCACGGGGGTGCGGGGAGGGTTCAAAGGGGAAAAATCGGATTCGCTATTTAAAAAATCAATAAAAATTTTTGTTTAAAATACTCCGATGTCGCGAGATGCCAAGTTTTTTTTACGAAATAGTTTAGGGGGGTGTTCAACATAGTCTGTAAAAAAACGAAACTGATTCAAAATTTCCACGGGGGTGTGGGGAGGGTTCAAAGGGGAAAAATGGGATTCGCTATTTGAAAAATCAATAAAAATTGTTTTAAAAAATCCTCCGATGTCGCGAGATGCCAAATTTTTTGCACGAAATAGTTTAGGGGGGTGTTCTACATAGTCTGTGAAAAAACCACATCGTTTCAAAATTTCCACGGGGGTGCGGGGAGGGTTCAAAGGGGAAAAATCGGATTCGCTATTTAAAAAATCAAGAAAAAAATTTTAAAAAAATACTCCGATGTCGCGAGATACCAAGTTTTTTGGACGAAATAGTTTAGGGGGGTGTTCAACATATTCTGTAAAAAAACCAAATCGTTTCAAAATTTCCACGGGGGTGCGGGGAGGGTTCAAAGGGGAAAAATCGGATTCGCTATTTAAAAAATCAATAAAAATCTTTTTAAAAAATACTCCGATGTCGCGAGATGTCAAATTTTTTGCACGAAATAGTTTAGGGGGGTGTTCAACATATTCTGTAAAAAAACCAAATCGTTTCAAAATTTCCACGGGGGTGCGGGGAGGGTTCAAAGGGGAAAAATCGGATTCGTTATTTAAAAAATCAGTTTAAAAATATAAAAAACATACTCTCAGAAGGCGAGATGCGATTTTTTTTCCACGAAATAGTTTGGGGGGGTATTCTACATATTCTGTGAAAAAACCAAACCGTTTCAAAATTTCCACGGGGGTGCGGGGAGGGTTCTAAGGGGAAAAATCGGATTCGCTATTTAAAAAATCAATAAAAAAAATTTTTTTAAATACTCCGATGTCGCGCGATGCCAAGTTTTTTGCACGAAATAGTTTAGGGGGGTGTTCAACATATTCTGTAAAAAAACGAAACTGATTCAAAATTTCCACGGGGGTGCAGGGAGGGTTAAAAGGGGGAAAAACGATGTTATATTGAAAAAATCAATTCAAAAATTAAAAAAAAAACTCTGATTTCCCGAGATGTCAATTCTTTGCACGAAATAATTGAGGGGGGGGGGGGTCAACATGTTCTGGAAAAAAATAGGACCGCCTAACATTTTTCCTACAGATTCTAGGGAGAAATTTTCTGGGGGAAAAATTGACATCCCGTTTTTTCACAGAATATGTTGGACACACCCGCAAACTATTTCGTGCAAGAAAATTAGCATCTCGCCTCTTCAGAGCTTTTTTTTTATATTTTTAAACTGATTTTTTTACCAGGGCACCGGATTTTTCCCCTTTGGACCCTCCCTGCACCCCCGTGGAAATTTTGAAACAATTTGGTTTTTTCACAGAATATGTTGAACACCCCCCTAAACTATTTCGTTCAAAAAATTTAGCATCTCGCGACATCGGAGTATTTTAAACAAAATTTTTTATTGAGTTTTTAAATAGCGAATCCGTTTTTTCCCCTTTGAACCCTCCCCGCACCCCCGTGGAAATTTTGAAACGATTTGGTTTTTTCACAGAATATGCAGAACACCCCCCCAAACTATTTTCTACAAAAAAATTTGGATTTCGCGAGCTCGGAGTATTTTTTAAACGTTTTTTTGAATACAGTATGAGATCGCAATATACACAGCCGCCACGCCGTACCGTCCGGATCAAAAACTTTGTCATGGCGGCTCGGCGGCTGGCGGCTAGCTTCAGCCTCGTACACGAAACCACTACCTAAAACCCGAACTAAATCAGCTGATCAAGGAAATCAGACTTAAAATAACATAATAGAAACAAACAACACCGGCAAAAGCAAAATTCCTACACTCAAGTCCAACAATAAGATCCATACAGAAGACTATGACAAGGCTAATACATTTTGTTCTCACTATGCGAACATCCATAAAATATCTGCCTCACAAGGAAACAAATCCCTTGAAGAACAAGTTACAGCTTATGTAAAAAAAATATTCTCAATGCATCAATTGAAATCCCCACAAAACTCCTCACAAATCCTCGTGGACCATCTCCATCAAAAACCTAAATAATAAATCAGCCCCGGGTGTGGATAATATTCCCAACATACCGCTAAAAAACCTCCCGATTAAAGCAATAAGTGTACTAACAAAGATATATAATGCATGCCTCCTCAAACAATATGTCCCGGAACTCTGGACAGGAGCGGTGGTCATACTGAAGCCCCCTTCGTATGCGGTGAGCTACAGGCCTATTAGCCTCCTACCGATATTGGCTAAACTTTTTGATCAGAACACTCGACCTGCCACCAGCTGGTCAGAATTGCAAATGATATAAAATCCGCGAAAACCCAAAAAGAAGACACCGTTCTTCTTCTCCTGGACAGCGAGACGGCCTATGATTCTGTATGGTCCACAGCCAATGGCTGGTGATCTAGGGCTAAGCATTTAAGATATTAATATTGTATATAGTATGTATATTTTTTTTTATATAGAGTGTGTATATATGACAAATGTGTAATAAACAATTTTCAAGTAAAAAAAAAGAAGTGGGTGTGCGGTTAGACTGCTAGTCTAGCATGCCAAGTGTCCCAGGCTCAATCCCGGGCATCGGCGCTCAAAATTTGTAGCGCATAATCTCAGTTTCACTGTCGAGCGGCAGTCTCGTAAAAGAGACGACTGTACCTGGGCAGGTTTTTCCCATGAGTGAGGTTTTTCCTCGTCCTTCGGCAAATGCGGTACAAGGGGTTTAGAGGCAGAGAAGGGGTTGGGATGGGATCAAATCGTAGATCCGAAACGGTATACGAGAAAGACAAAAATTACTTAAATTGAATGCAGTGGAAGATAGCAGGGAATAGCCTAGCAGGTTTAGACCGAGATTCCGGTCGTAAAAATCATTAAAAAATAAAAATGAAGGCTGAGAAAACTTGAGAAAATTAAGAACCAACTATATAGGAAAAATGAACAAAAGCCATCCAGTGATTTGTTTATAACACTTAGCAACAATACGTGAACAATGGAGTTTTTTGACTTCCAAGGTTGAGAAAATTCCCAAATTTTGGGAGGAGCTTTCTCAGATGGTCTCTTCATTTTCCCAACCTTAATCACCTTTTCTTTTGTTTTAAACAATTAAGCTAAATTAATAAACATTAAAAATCTCCTGCTAAGTGAATTATTGAGGTGCTAAGCTTGAGAAAAATCCCAAATTTTGGGATGGGCTTCATCAGATGGTTCCTCAATCTTCTCAACCTTAATGAAGTTTTATTTTTTTTTTACCAATTTAGCTAAATTAATAAACGATAAAAATCTCCTGCTAAGTGAATTACTGAAGTTCTAAGCTTGAGAAAATTCCAGAATTTTTGGAAGGGCTTCCTCAACCGGTCCCTTAATTTTCTCAACTTTAATCAACTTTTTTTTTTTAACAATTTAGCTAAAGTAATAAACATTGAAAATCTCCTGCTAAGTGTATTACTGAGGTTCTCCGTTTGAGAAAATTCCCAAATTTTGGGAAGGGCTTCCTCAGATGGTCCCTTAATTTTCTCAACCTTAATGAAGTTTTGTTTTTTTTTAACAACTTAGCTAAATTAATAAACGATAAGACTCTCCTGCTAAGTGAATTACTGAAGTTCTAAGCTTGAGAAAATTCCCAAATTTTTGGAAGGGCTTCCTCAACCGGTCCCTTAAGTAGAACCTCAGTAATACACTTATCAGGAGATTTTCAATGTTTATTAATTTAGCTAAATTGTTAAAAAAAAAGTTGATTAAGGTTGAGAAAATTAAGGGACCGGTTGAGGAAGCCCTTCCAACAATTTGGGAATTGTCTCAAGCTTAGAACTTCAGTAATTCACTTAGCAGGAGATTTTTATCGTTTATTAATTTAGCTAAATTGTTTAAAAAAAAACAAAACTTCATTAAGGTTGAGAAAATTAAGGGACCATCTGAGGAAGCCCTTCCCAAAATTTGGGAATTTTCTCAAGCTGAGAACCTCAATAATTCACTTAGCAGGAGATTTTTAATGTTTATGGATTTAGCTTAATTGTTAAAAAAAAACAGTTGATTAAGGTTGAGAAAATTGAGGGACCATCTAAAGAAGCCTATCCAGAAATTTGGGAATTTACTCAAGCGTAGAACGTCAGTAATACGCTTAGCAGGAGATTTTCAATGTTTATTAATTTAGCTAATTTGTGAAAAAAAAAGTTGATTAAGGTTGAGAAAATTAAGGGACCGGTTGAGGAAGCCCTTCCAAAAATTTGGGAATTTTCTCAAGCTTGGAACTTCAGTAATTCACTTCGCAGGAGATTCTTATCGGTTATTAATTTAGCTAAATTGTTTAAAAAAAAATAAAACTTCATTAAGGTTGAGAAAATTAAGGGACCATCTGAGGAAGCCCTTCCCAAAATTTGGGAATTTTCTCAAACTTAGAACTTCAGTAATTCACTTAGCAGGAGATTTTTATCGTTTGTTAATTTAGCTAAATTATTAAAAAAAAAAATAAACTTCATTAAGGTTGAGAAAATTGAGGGTCCATCTGAGGAAGCCCATCCCAAAATTTGGGATTTTTCTCAAGCTTAGAACCTCAATAATTCACGTAGCAGGAGATTTTTAATGTTTATTAATTTAGCTTAATTGTTCAAAACAAAACAAAAAGTTGATTAAAGTTGAGAAAATTAGGGGACCATCTGAGGAAGCCCTTCCCAAAATTTGGGAATGTTCTCAAGCTTAGAACCTCAGTAATTCACTTAGCAGGGAATTGGAATTGTATATTAATGTAGCTTAAATGTTTAAAAAATGGAAAAAAAAGTTATTAAGGTTGAGAAAATTCAGGGACCATCTGAGAAAGCTCCTCTCAAAATTAGGGAATTTTCTCAACCTTGAAAGATAAAAAACTCCATTGTTCACTTATTGTTGCTAAGTATTATAAACAAATGACTGGATGGATTTTGTTCATTTTTCCTATATAGTTGGTTCTTAATTTTCTAAGTTCTAAGTTTTCTCAGCTTCCGTTTTTATTTTTTAATGATTTTTACGACCGGAATCTCGGTCATGAATGAGAACCACTGCATTTCGAATAACCTGCTAGGCTATTCCCTGCTATCTTCCACTCCATTTAAATTGATTTTATATATTTTTCGTTTCCTTTATTGTTCAACCTCATACTCTGATAACTTAAATATGATAGATATAAAGTCAATGGTTGGTTATCTAGCATTAACTATTTCAGATATCAATACTGTATATAGTGTGTATATATATCACAAATGTTTAACAAATAATTTTCAAGTCAAGTCATTGGATAGCTCAGGGATTAGGGACTTGGAGTATTAAAGGGAAGGAGCGCGTCCCCGCGTCGGCATTTTTTTTTTAAGTCACTCAATATTTTTTTTCAAGTCATATCTCCTGAATGGTGTAAATTATAAGAAAAAGTAATTCCCCATAAGATGAGGACTAAGTTTAATATAAGGAATAATTTTCTTCAGATAAGTGTCCCGATGACTTTAATATTTTACCCAGTGGAGCAGTATAAATAATTGCGGTTGTTAATAACATGGCATATACTGCACAAATACCATTTGAAATGTATTCCGCTGGATTCTGCACGAAAATGCTTCGATTGGGACCTTCATGACAGCGCTGGGTTCATTCGTTCACTTATTCCATACATAATTGTTGAGACGGCCATGCCTTATGCAAATTATCGAAAAACGTAATTCTACATGAAATACGCCTCGGACCCGACCTTGACAATTTCCACCACTTCATCGTGATGGAATTCGTTCATGAGAAACGTTGCGTAAAATTTTGTACACCGGCACATAGACACACACGCACACGTGCACAGACGTCAACTGAGAATCTGTTAAGCCGAATTTTGCTCAGCCCCGAAAAAAAAGAAGAGAAATAAGAATTAAGAAAAAAAAAGTCGCAGAAAGTATACGTAATGGGAAAATTGTGATTTTTTGTTACTTTTATTGCTTCATAATATTTATTGTTTCTTCGTAATAAAATTGGTCATATAATTTCATTGTGATACATATTTGATAAGCATCACGATTAAATACTCTCATAATGTACAAAATATGTATACATATTTTTCACTAGCATAATTCATAACCGAAATATGCACTGTTGTACATTTTCGTCTGTAAACTTCCAGGTTGGTTCGTTTTCATGGTGATTACCATCCTCCCAGGAAGTTAACAATAAATTAATGAATTATGAACATAATGAATTCCCGAATTGTGAATCAATGTTTGTAGAACTGCCCGAATGATTTGCTATCGATTCAAGGGGTTCTGATCAATATTCCCTTACAATATCAGTTAAATACACGCCGTAAAAAAAAATTGTGCCAGACTTTGCGCAAGTGATCCCCAAATTATCTGAAGGGTTTTTATTAGCAAATTTATTAGTTAGCTGCTGTTTAGTAGTTAATTTATTAGTTAACTATATGTTCTTAGAATACAGTTAAAGTTGTCAGCGGTAAAGGGGTCAAATTTCTCCACAATACCATCAATCATTGCCACTCAGCCAGAAACATGAGTGTTGTGTTAGGGAGATTCAACCGTAAAAGGACTCTTTCAATATGGGGTCTAATCTGTTTTCAGCATATATTCTGGATGATCATAGTCCAATAGTTATCCCATTTATTGCGAGGGGATAATGACTTTCTACACCCTATTCCTACTTCTATAAGAAAAGGTTTTTTTGACGAATGCTTGTAAATCCCGTAATTTTCGGTGAATTGATAAAAATGGATGTTTGTACCGGAGCGATTGGTCTTTCCACCGCTTCACAGAGCGCATCAGTAATGGTCCGAATACAATTGAGACAATATTGTTGTATCATTTTTACTCGCACTAACCTGTGACTGTCACAATCTCAAATTCCACGTTGATTACGATTGTGACAATTTTACAGAAACAATGATAACACCACACTCATTCTTTTATTATCAAGAACAAAGCATATATTTCTGCTAACGTCGGTTTTTATTGGAGACTAAAGTCTTCACGTGTATAAGGCATGAATATATGAGACAACGCCATGGCCAGTACTCAGTCAGTGTTTTCAAATTCGGAATAACTGGAGCAAAGAGGATAGACGACGTAGAGCCTCAAATCATGGGAATTGGCTGACCCGAAAAATGGAGTTCCTAACCCATGTGAGAGATGGCACGCAAGTCAGATTGTAGGTAATCATTTCAACTTCACCATAGTTAGCGGGGGGGTTGAAAGATACTTAAAACAATCATACTGGTATCTCTTCCTTTTTCAATGGTGAACAATGATACATTCTTAAAAATTTTTGGTATGCGTAGTTTTTGCAAAAAAGAATTTATGAACAAATGACCTAGAGTTAGCGGGGGGAATTGATGCAAAAAATCTGAAAAAAATTAGTTGTGTAGAGAATTCAATGGTACACAATGGTAAAATATTATTAACGATAAAAAAATTTATTAACTATGGTCAAGTGCAATTTTTACTGATGGGTTCTACAGTTCCGGAGTTGATGCTGAACGAGGAGTGAGGGTAAGTGGGAGAGGGCGGAAATCCGAAAATGCGCTGGAGGTTAGCTGTCAAAATCAACTCCAAATTTTGAGTTTGATGCGTTAAACAATAAATACCATATTCACATTCAAATTCGAGATAACGTTGGACCATTTTTACAGATTCAATGGAATATACGCGTGTAAGGGGGGAGAGGAAATCAGGATTAGTTAATTAACAATTTTAATCATCATCTGAGATGATGGTGGCCTTTCTGAATGTAACAAAATTTGGAAAACATCGGTGGTCATTCAAAAGGCCACTCTGGACTTTTGTTACCACATAGAAGTGCACAAAAGTTAATTAGAAAATCATGATTAATTAATTGACAATCTTAATTGTCATATGAGGTGATGGTGACCTTTTTGATTGTGGAAGAACTTGAAAAAAAAACGTGCTGCTTCAGAAGGCCACTGTGGAGTTTCGTCACCACTTCGAAATTGCACGCAAATTAATTAACAAATCATGAGTAATTAATCAACAATTATTATTGTCATCTGAGGTGATGATTGTCACGTCTCTCGAGTGTGACAAAACTTCTAAAAACTGGGTGGACCTTCATTAAAAATCATGATTAATTAATTAACAATTTCCATTGTCACCTAAGGCGATGATTGGTTTCCTGAATGTGACAATCTTGGAAAAAATAGGTGGACCTTCAGAAAGGGCTCTCTGGAGGTTTGTCACCACCTAGAAGTGCATAAAAGTTAATTAGCAAATCATGAATAATTAATCACCAATTTGAATTGTTATCTGGGGTGATGGTAGCATTTCTGAATATGATCGAGCATGGAAAAAATAGGTGGACCTTCAGAAGAATCAAAGATAACAATTCAAATTGGTAATTAATTATTCATGATTTTCTAATTAACTTTTGTGCACATATAGGTGGTGACAAAACTCCAGAGTGGCCTTTTGAATGACCACCGATGTTTTCCAAATTTTTTTACATTCAGAAAGGCCACCATCATCTCAGATGATGATTAAAATTGTTAATTAATTAATCCTGATTTCTTCTCCCCCCTTCCACGCGTATATTCCATTGAATCTGTAAAAATGGTCCGACGTTATCTGGGATTTGAATGTGAATATGGTATTTATTGTTTAACGCATCAAACTCAAAATTTGGAGTTGATTTTGACAGCTAACCTCCAGCGCATTTTCGGATTTCCGCTCTCTCTCACTTACCCCCACTCTTCGTTCAGCATAGACTCCGGAACTGTAGAACCCATCAATAAAAATTGCACTGAGTCATAGTTAACAAATTTTTTTAGCGTTAATAATATGTTACCATTGTGTACCATTGAATTCTCTACACAACTAATTTCTTCAGATTTCTTGCATCAATCCCCAACGCTAACTATAAGTCATTTTTTCATAAATTGTTTTTGCAAAAACTACGCATACCAGAAATTTACAAATAACGTACCATTGTTCACCATCATGGGTATCATGGGTGCCATCATAGGTGTCATCATGGGTGCCAGAACAATAGTTAAACATATTGCCAAAAAAACATAAATAATAAAGAACGAATTATTTCTTCAAATTTATACCAATTGATTAGTTATTTCCTATTAATCAAAATAAATTATTGACAGTGGATGGTAAAGCAGCTTTGAGCGCAGATTGCCGCGAGATGGCGGTAGCATTACATTACTGACTTAGTCGGTCAAGTGGGCCCAAAGTACAGTCAGTCGCTTGAGTCTCAGGACCGTAGATGGTTTCGGTTTTTGTGGGCGCTGGCGAAAGGGGGGGGGGGGGAGAGAATTTTAGAAATTGGTATAAATGCATTTTGTCAAATTTTATATTATTTTGGATTACTATGTAGCGGAGGAGGGGGGGGGGGGGGGTGTTTTGACGAATGACTAGTAATTGCAAGTCGTTGCTTTTCGGTTTTAAGGACGTGAGGGGGGGCCATTTTGGGAAATGAGGAATATATGCAAGTTTGTGGTTTTCAGGCTTAAGGATGGTTGGAGGGGGGGGGGGGGGCGTTTTGGCAAAGGAATCATAATTGCAAGTAGCCAGGTTTCAACTTGTTGGTGGTGTGGGAGGGGGGGGCTTTTCACACATGGGTCATAATTGCAAGCTGCCGGCTTTCAGCTTTAAGGAGGTGTGGAGGCCATTTTGGAAAATGAGTATAATTGCAAGTCGGTGCTTTGCGGTTTTGAGGAATGTTTGAAAATGAGGAATATATGCAAGTTGCCAGTTTTCAGTCTTAAGGAGGTTGGGGGGGGGGGCGTTTTGACAACTGAGTCATAATTGCAAGTCGCCGGTTTCCAGCCTTACGATGGTTTGGGGGGGGGGGCGTTTTGACAAAGGGTCATAATTGCAAGACGTTTCTTTTCGGTTTCAAAGAGATCTGGGGGCCATTTTGGAAAACGAGTAATATTTGCAAGTCTTACAAACCTCAGTGTTTTCTGGGTTTGTAAGATGAGGAATATATGCAAGACCCCGGTTTTCGGTCTTAAGAAGGTCTGGGGGCAATTTTGGAAGATGAGGCATAATTGCACGTTGCCGGTTTTCAGTTTTAAGGAGGTCTGGGGGCCATTTTGGAAAATGATGAATAATTGCAAGTCGCCGATTTCCAGCCTTAAAACCCGGCCTGCACGATTTTTTTTTATTTTCTCCCGAATTCCCATAGACTTCGCATTTTAGAGCATTTTAGTTGGCACAAATAGCAGCCGAAAAATGGCGAGAAAAATTCTGACTTTGGTCTTAAACAAAAACTCATTATAACGCACATGAAGGTGATTAGGTCTCCAACGCCAAGAACACTAATTAGTATTTTATTTTTTAATCACAATCCACGCCGAAAATCCCCATATTCTTCGCACGGATTCCACAATATGGCCGCCAAATTAGAGTCATTATACAAACACGGATAATAATTAGCACATACACATCACACATTTGAGTCCTAATTACCTTAGTGTAGAATCTTCTAACCTTCCATTTTTTTCCAAAAATAGAATTTTTTACCCATTATTTCAGCGGTTATGAGTGCCCCAGCAATGGAGTTGACGGGCCATCAATTTTACAACCGTGACCAGAGCCGCCGGCGCCGCGGACTCCGCGGGAGCTTTCGACGTGCGGGTGGTCGGCGGGGGTCTGCGGAGTGGTGGGGGGGGGGGGGAGTTCAAATGAACAAAATACATAAATCCGTTCAGGAATTTTTTTAAAATTTGCAATTTCGGAAATTCGAAACTTTGAAAATTTTGAAAATTCGGAAATTTTGGAAATTTCGGAAATTTTAGAAATTTTGTAAATTTAGGAAATTTAGGAACTTTTAGAAATTTTCGAAGTTTTGAAAATATGAAATTGGGAATTGGATGATTTTGGGAATTGGAAATTTTGGGAGTTTTGAAAATTTTAGAAACTTTAGAAATTTTCAACAATTTTGGAAATTTTGAAAATTTAGAAATTTTGGAAGTTTTGGAAATTTTGAAAAATATTGGAAATTTTGAAAATCTTTCGAAATTTTGCAGTTTTGAGAATTTTGGATATTTTGAAAATTATGAAAATTATAAAAATTTTGAAAATTATGAAAATTATGAAAATTTTGAAAATTATGAAAATTATGAAAATTTTGAAATTTATGAAAATTATGAAAATTTCAAAAGATTGGAAAATTTTGAAAATCTAAAAATTTTGAAATTTTAAAATATATTATTTTGAAGTTGGAACATTTTGGAATTGAAATTTTTTTGAATATAAAATTGTTGAAATTCTGGAAAATTGGAAATTTTGGGAATTTTGGAAATGTCGAAGTCTTCAGAAATTTTGGAAAATTCGAGAATTTTTGGATTTTTTGGAAATTTTAGAAATTTTACAAATTTTGAAAAATTTTGAAAATCTGAAAATTATGAAATTTTAAAACGTATTATTTTTGAAGTTGGAACATTTTGGAATTGAATTTTTTTAACTTTCCGATCTTTCGGGAAGTTATTGTAATGACCCCGAAATCAATTTTTTTTTACTTTGTAACTGGTGTTTTAAGTACATATACCAAAATGCTTCCCATCAAATTCCGAGTAACTCTCTATGTGTATGTTTTTTTTCCACTCTTTCTCTATTCGTATTCACCCACGTAACCGCTGGTAGGCATTACTTCATGGGCAATACTACGGATCAGAGCACCCACCCATTGCGGCTGGGGCCGACTTCGCCATTTCAGCTCATCGCATTTCTAATCGCAGGGTAAACCTCCAGAAACCTCCAGATGGAACCCTCCCTCCCCCCCCCCGCGCTACGGGTCGCGTTCGGCCCCGGCTCACGGTCTCACTATTTTTCAGAAAAAGTATTTGCAGTGAGCGGGAATCGAATGTGGGACCTTTAGAATAGTAGGCAGACACTCTACCCACTACACCAAAGCCCCGTCTCTCTATGTGTATGTGTGTGTGTGTATCTATGTATGCGGCCAAAATTTTGGTCGCGGGTTGCTCATGAACGAATAACGTCATCTAAATTATGAGGATCGCAATCGAAGCGTTTTCATGTAACTTAGAGTTTTGGAGGAAATCGGTGCAGCCTATCTATTGGTATAAACAATTTTAATTGTTCATAACGCTCTACCGCAAAAACCGTTGGAGCTAGCGCGAAAATTCGATAACAAAGGTTGTTCCACATGCAGAAATACACATATTATGTAGAATGACTTTTTTTCATAATTTGCATAATTAAGGAGGTATGGCCAGTTGAATAAAGATGTATGCAATCAGTGTTAGGTGGACACAAATGAGAGTGGAACATTGGAACTTCGGTTCGATTCCGGGTACCGTGCTTTTTTTGTTTTTTTTTTGTTTTATAGAAATGTTAACTTCCCGATTTTGCAGAAGTTATTGTAATGACCCCGAAATAGATTTTTAACTTGCCGATTTCTCGGGAAGTCATTGTAATGCCCTCAAAATCCAAATTTGTAATTTCATTATCTAACTAGGGCTTTAAGTATACCAAAATGATCCCCGTCAAATTCTAAGTTGGCGTCCATGTGTGTGTGTGTGTATGTATGTCTACAAAATTTCGCGCAACGATTGCTCATGGACAAATAAAGTTATGGAAGTTCTCATGTGAGTTTCTGAGTAACTTAGAGATGATTAGATTTTGGGTGAAATTGGTGCAGTATATATATTGCTATTAACAATTTCAATTGTTTATAATGTTCTATTACATACACTACTATAGTTAGCAAAAATTTTAGATAAGAAAAGTTGTTCCCCATATAACAATATTTTATGTAGAATGACATTTTTTGACAATTTGCATAATTAAGAAGGTATGACCGTCTGATCAATTATGTCTGTAATGAGTGAACGACTGAATACAGCGCTGTCATGAAGTCCCAATCGGGCAATCGTGCCGTATATGCAGGGTTATTAACAATTGTAATTGTTTATACTGTTCCGCTGACTAAAATATTAAAGTTATAGGGAAACTTCCTAAAAATTATTCCGTATATGAAAATACACCTTTTATATGAGCAAATCTACGTCAAAACCGAAGCCCAAAAAAGTCGATGTAGGGGATCTTCTCGGTGATTTTTTTCCTGAAAAAATGAACCTCTGAGACAAATTTTGAAAGAAAAAATTAATTGAGGGAGCTATGATTTTTTAAAAATTACGTTTTTTTGGATTTGAAACCAGTTGGTGCATTTTCACTAATATCTCAGCCATGATTAGGCCGATCGATTTCTTGGTTTACACACTCAAAGGGGATGAAAAAACCTTCAAAATAAGCCCTTATACAAAACTTTTGCATTCGTTTTATGGATTTTCCCGAATTTTTACCATTTCACTTATTTAAAAATTAATATAAAAAACTACTGGCATTGTGTGCAATAATGGCGACTATTTTCGATAAAAATTTCAGATTTTTAAAAATTTAACTTTTTGAGTTACTAGCACTTAAAAAAAACGATTTCCACCGTAACTTCCATAAAACGAATGTAAAAGTTTTTTATAAGGGCTTATTTTTGAAGGTTTTTTCATCCCCTTTGAGTGTGTAAACCAAGAAGTCGATCGGTCTAATTATGGCTGAGATATTAGTAAAAATGCAACAACTGGTTTCAAATCCAAAAAAACGTAATTTTCAAAAAATCATAGCTCCCTCAATTAATTTTTTTTTCAAAATTTGTCTGGGAGGTTCACGTTTTCAGGAAAAAATCACCGAGAAGATCCCCGACATCGACTTTTTTTGCTTCGGTTTTGACGTGGATTTGCTCATATGTAATGACTGTTTTCCATAATTTGCATAGTTAAGGAGGTATGGTCGTCTGAGCAATTTAACATAGAGGAACAATACATATCACCAGAGTTGTTGCTTATACAAAAATGGACATTCAATGTGACATTTTTCAATATAGGTTAGAACATATCGCGAGTTGAACTAGAATATAATTGGCGATTGGATATGTCGACAATTGCGGGGATGATGTCAAAGAGCGTGATAATTAAGAAAGTACAGAGGTAGGAAGGGTAAATACGCGGACGAATCCGAGTTGAATATTTGCATGGAGCTTAAAAATCAAACTGAATCGATAGCGTGCAGTAATTATTAGTTGCCAGTTCAATTATTGATATTACTGTTGGGTTTGCTCATCACCATGGTTGCGTTCTTATGCTGTGCTGGAATACCAAATCGGGAAGTTTTGTTTGTGCCCCGTATAGGGCATACACATTTGCCCACCACTAGTTTAAATATAAAATTGTTGAAATTCCGGAAATTTCGGAAACTGTAAATTTTGGAAGATTTAAAAATTTTGGGAATTTTGAAAAATTCGTCATTTGAGAATTTTGAAATTCCATAACTTGGAAATCGAAATTTTTAAAACGTGAAATTGTCGAAGCTTGGAATGGTTCATAGTCCTTACGCCCATGACCATCCTGTGTAAGGTTCGGGGTTCGCGGGATATTTTGGGTGGAATCTATATTTTTTGGGTCGCTGAGTCCAAATATGTCGGTTATTTTTTTTTTAATTCGGCGTTTAATTATTATTAAAAAATTTCAATTTAATGTTCAGAATTTAATAAGGATTTTTTTTTTGTTCTGTATAAATGTTTTGTATCTTCCATAAAATTGGAGATGTGATTAGTAGAAGGGTTGCGCGACCCGGCGCAGCGTTCCAAGCCCCGCGCGCGACGCGAGCAATACAAAGTCGAGCGACACGTGGGTCTGACCCTCTACCGGAGTACTTCTTTCGGTCACTAATACCACGTCCAGAACATAATCTGGGAATCTAACGGGATGCGTAAACTCGATCGGTAGCAGGCATCCCATTCTGTAATTTTCAGAGGCAGATATGAAGGAGTTTTCCCTACGAGAGCATAGTGTCCGTTTTTTGTAGGCAATTTCAACCATAAATAAACGGGATGGGGGTCTGACCCTCTACGGACCGAACCTATTACTTCCCGATATTTGTGTGTGTCTGTGTTATAGCGTGATTTCATATTGTTGAGCATATCGAATTAATTAAGCGGTGTCGTCTTAATTATGCGTGTTACGAAAAAAATCATACAACACAAAATGTTTGTTTTTACATGAGGAACAACTGTTCTTCAGAATTTTTTCCTACCTCTTTCCTACCTAACTCTTACCGTTCATGTAATAGAGCGTTATAAACAATTAAATTCGTGGTTTTTTTGTTAATTACTAAACACCTACCTGGCGATTGAAAAAAACTCAGTTCAGAACACCGCCTCGGCGAGACGTAATTTTTGAAAAAAAAAAAAAAATTAAAATCGGTCCAGCCGTTTACGAGAAACCATTCGCCAAAGATTTGCTCACATACGTACACACACACCACACACACACGAACATCTCATTGAAAACGTGTCAGGATGATGCCAAACGCCGAGAAAAGTGAAAATTTCATGTCTACGACACTCTTGATTTTCAGGGTGATTACAATAACTCCCCTTTCGGGAAGTTAAAAATTTTGAAAATTTTAAAATTCCAAAATTTCAAAATGGTGACCAGGCCGGAACGGAGCGTCAAAGTGAAACAAGAATTATTTCTAGTGTTACTAACAATTTCAATGGTAGATACGCAAAATGTGCCCAATAAATGTTATTTCTTGAAGAAACATGTTATTAAAATATTATGAAGAAATACCTATTTCGTGCTTTTTAACTTTTTTGGTATCTTTAACCGTTTCCGCGTTAGAGCGTTATAAACAATGGAAATCGTTTGGAACGCTCCATGGTGAGAAAAACCAGAGATCGGAAAAGAAGTACACACCCAAACATACACGCAGACATCGAGAAGTTATAATTTTAGTCCGCAGAGGGTCCAACCCACAGCCTCTTTATTGAAATTTAAAATTTACAAATATTTAAAATGTTGACATTTTTGAAATTTTTGAAATTTCTGAAATTTTTGAATTTTTTTATTTTTTTTATCGGTTTGTTGTTATCGACGCATCAACTACAATGGTTCTTAGCGCCGGCTCTGGACTTATTATAGTCGTTAGACGCTCACGACTTTTTCCTTTGTAACACACTTACGCATGTTATCCGTTCGCAATGAGAGTAGGAACATTCAGTTGTAAACTGTTTTTGGTACTCGTCGTATAACTTTTGGGGGTGAACTGTTTTGTACTTTTGTAGTGCCCATTATCGGACTAAATCAAATAATCCAGAAAAAATCCACCGGTACCTGGGCTTGAACCCAGGAACTCTAGATCCGTAGGCGGGCACCTTACCTACTTCACCATACGACTTGACTTGACTTGAAAATTGTTTATTAACATTTGTCATATATACATACTATATACAGTATTAATATCTTAAGTGCTACGTTCTAGATCACCAGCCGTTGGCTTTATATCTAATTTGAAAGAAGTGTAAACTAATTTTTCATTATTACAGATATTTGTGATTATTTATATGATGACTCGATATAAGGAAAAATAACTTCTAAAAAACCTTACAAGTAATGGGTGCATGAGGGGCAGGAGAGAAAAGGATATATGGAAAGGTGGGACAAAACAGGTGGTCAGCGGCACCAATTGGATTTTATGTCAATATTGATGTTTTGGAGCTGGGGATTAGGATGGGATTGTAGCTTAAATTTAAATGTCTCATTTATTCTATCGATAAATTCGCCTATGGTTGTCATGCCGAGCGTTTCGTGTATTTCCACAATAGTCGTTCTTCTTTTAAAATTTCCTATTATTCGTAGGAATTTATTTTGAATCACTTGAAGATGATACAAGTGCATTTTCGCTGCATTATGCCAGGCAGGACAACCATAGGTGATAATGGGCCTAATTAACCCTTTGTAGAGCGTAAGTTTGAGGGATTGACTGAGCGCGGGTGATTTTAGCAAATTATACAATCTTACTAGGATAACTTTAGTCTTGACCTTGATTTCAGATATATGCTTTTTCCACAGGAGTTTGGAATCGATGTGTAAGCCTAAATACTTTACAGAGTCGGTTGGTGTGATCTTATCGCTACGAATAGTTAAAGTCGGCTTGGCCTTGGAGCTAGTAAATAAGATTGCTTCTGTTTTAGCAGCATTCACTTGAATTTTCCATTTCGTTAATTCACTGATTGTGAGAGAAGCAGCATTTTCTATTCTTCTAATAACTTTGTTGATCGATTTGCTAGCTAAGCACAAAGCAATGTCATCAGCATGGCCTGCAATGGATACATTTCTCGGAATTCTGCTAAAAACAGAAGCAATATACAAGTTGAATAAAACAGGCGAGAGAATAGACCCTTGTGGGACTCCCGCGACAATTTCTATTTTATCCGAAAGCGAAGTTTCGACTCGAACTCGGATATATCTACTTGAGAGATATGATAGTAAAATTTTACATAGATATTTAGGGATATTTAATCCTTCGAGTTTATATATAAGGCCTGTGGGCCAAACAGAATCAAAGGCCTTCTCGCTGTCCAGGAGAAGAAGAACGGTATCTTCTTTCCGGTCTTTCGCGGATTTTATATCATTCGTAATTCTAACCAGCTGGTGGCACCATACGACCGGCTTTTTTGAAATTTTTGAAATTATTGGAATTTTAAAAATTTTGAAACTTTGGAATTTGAAATTAAAAATTTTCTATACATGAAATTGTTAAAATTTAAAATTTCGAGAGAAAGTCGTGAGAATTTTGCAATTGAAATGTTTGGAAATTTGCAACTTTGGAATTTTGGCATTCTTGGATTTTCGTAATGTAATATTATTTAAATTTGAATTTCTTGGGAGTTCGGAAATTTTTAACTTCCCGATAGGGAAAGTTATTGTGATGACCCCGATAATGAAAAGGACTAGATCCATGAACTTTTTAGTTTTCTCGACTCTTCATATCAAGCTTCTTTGCCATGTGTGTATTTGAATTTCAGCGTCTTTGAATTAAAAAATTTCAAAATTTCAAAAATTTCACAAATTCCAAAATTTCAAAAATTTCACAAATTCCAAAATTTCAAAATTTGAAAAATTTAAAACAATCGAAAAATTTGAATAATTTGAATAATTTAAAAAATTTGTAACATCCCAAATATTTCCAACTTTCAGAAATTTTGTGATCGACCAAGTTCAAATATCAACAATTTCATGTTTCCAATTCCAATTCCAAAGTTGTGCAATTTCAAAAAGATTAAATTTCAAAACTTTAAAAAATTCAGAAATTTCAAATAATTAAACATTTCAAAATTTTCACAATTTCAAAATTTTAATAAATGGGCTGTGGCTTTGACCCTCGGCAGGCCATAATTATAACTTCTCAATGTGTGCGTGTGCTTTCGTTACCATATCCCCAGAAAACACTGAGCCGAAAAATTGCGGCAAATAAGGGCAGGCTGCGGATAATTTTCGACAAATCTTCGGATTTTGCTGTCTGGGTCTGATTTTTCTACCCATGGAGTGTTCTAAATGATTTCGATTGTTCATAACGCTCTAACGCCGAAACGGTTAAAGATACCAAAAAAGTTAAACAGCATGAAATATGTATTTCTTCATAAGAAATAACATTTATTGGGCACATTTTCCGTATCTACTATTGAAATTGTTAGGGGAGGCGGGCCTTGTACCGATAGGCTTGTTGGACCGATAACCACCGTTTACAATTACTAGCAGGAAAAAAAATTGTTTTTTGCGCAACTGGAAGCATGCCACACCGTTATCTAGTATCCATGATAATTTCAAAATTATATTCATTCAAAGCCGATAAAATATGGGCCAGCACATTTGACGTGATTTCGATGTAAGAATTTGCGTCTAGAATTTAAGCTTTTGAACATTTTTAGTCACTACCAATTGGCAAAAAATTATGAAATGTCAACGCGCAATTCATTAAGCTATGGTTGGGCATCCACTTTTTTTGTGAAATCTCTGTCGGTGAAGTAATTATTCATTATTTATCAACAGTCCGCGTGTGTGAGTAGGTCTGATATGTCAGTGTGTGATGTACCGATAGCTCGGTGTGTAGTACTGCCGGTCGAGTGACAGCTGAGACCGGTGAATGAGTGAGCGGCCGGGCAAATTAAAGTAAGGTTACCAAAGATTCTAATCATTGTTTGACAAATAAATGCGTTGGGCTTTTTGTATTTAATATGGTTGAGTGATAAACACAGTTAACAAAAACATTATATTATTAAACACCTCGTGGGAGAAACGGCTAACCAGAGAAATTGCCAACTTATCGGTACTAAAAACGGCATTATCGGTACACCACAGTACTGCGCGCAGTACCGATAAATCGTAAATTTTTAATACATTGCATATTTAAATATTTTGAGTACTAAACAATTCTTGGTTTTGCAATATATTGTAGAAAAGGGTTCAATGAAACTAATTCAATAGTTCATTGGCGCTTATTTGAGTTAGAAGTTGGAAATATCTATGGTATATCGGTACAACGCCCGCCTCCCCTAGTGTCACTAGACATAATTCTTATTTCACTTTGACACTCCGTTCCGGCCTGGTCACCATGGAGACGCATCGATCAAAAATGAACCCCAAATCGGTTCATTGGTTTTTCAGGGAACGGCAAAGTTTTCATTACAGACACACACACATATAATTCGCGGCCGGCGGCCGAAAAATATTTATCGAAAAAAATTTTCGCATGCATTCCGATCGAAGCAGGAACGTTCCGTGCCTACTATCGGTGGTACCTATAAAACGAGACTGCAGGGCCGGGAGGGAATCTAAACCGCCCCCGGGGGGGGGGGGCGGTCCATCATAGGCGCCCAGGGGCAGTCGATATACTGCACAAGGCGATTCCACAATCGACCGAGAATCGAATCGCAATCGACGGGTCCGCCAGGGTCAGTTTTGATTTTCGGGGTGATTACAATAACTTCCCCTAGATCGGGAACTTGAAAATTGCCATGTCTGCACATTTAATCTTCACATTTTTAAGCATCAAATTGTGAATTATCAATTTTCCAATTTTCAATCGTCAAATATCAATTTTCAAATTTTCAATTTACAATTTTCGATTTTAAAATTATTCATTTTAAAATTTTCAAATTTTCAATTTTCAAATATTCAATTTTCCAATTTTCAATTTTCAATTTTCAAATTTTAAATTTTCAAATTTTAAATTTTCAAATTTTAAATTTTCAAATTTTAAATTTTCAAATTTTCAATTTTCAAATTTTCAATTTTCAAATTTTCAATTTTCAAATTTTCAATTTTCAAATTTTCAATTTTCAAATTTTCAATTTTCAAATTTTCAATTTTCAAATTTTCAATTTTCAAATTTTCAATTTTCAAATTTTCAATTTTCAAATTTTCAATTTTCAAATTTTCAATTTTCAAATTTTCAATTTTCAAATTTTCAATTTTCAAATTTTCAATTTTCAAATTTTCAATTTTCAAATTTTCAATTTTCAAATTTTCAATTTTCAAATTTTCAATTTTCAAATTTTCAATTTTCAAATTTTCAATTTTCAATTTTCAAATTTTCAATTTTCAATTTTCAATTTTCAAATTTTCAATTTTCAAATTTTCAATTTTCAAATTTTCAATTTTCAAATGTTCAATTGTCAATTTGGCACCTGCCATTTTTTTCAATTGTCAATTGTCATTTTTCAATTGGCAATTTTCGAATGGCTATTTTCATCTTTCCATTCAGGCTGAAAATCGGCAACGTGCAATTATGCCTAATTTTCCAAAAGGTCCCCACGCCTCCTTAAAACCGAAAAGCACCGACTTGCAATTATGAGTCATTCGTCAAAAGCCCCCCCCCCCCCCCCCCAAACCACCTTAAGGCTGGTAACCGGCGACTTGCAATTATGACTCATGTGTGACAACGCCCCCTCCCCACACCCCCATCAAGTTGAAACCTGGCCACTTGCAATTATGACTCATTTGTCAAGGCGCCCCCCCCCCTCCCCAAACTTCCTTAAGACTGAAAATCGGCAACCTGCAATTATGCCTCATTTTTCAAAATGGCCCCCACACCTCCTTAAAACCGAAAAGCACCTACTTGCAATTATGACTCATTTGTCAAAACGCCCCCCCCCCCCCAACCTCTTTAAGACTGAAAACCGGCAACTTGCATATATTCTTCATTTTCCAAAATAGCCCCCACACCTCCTTATAACTGAAAATCGGCAACGCGCAATTATTACTCATTCTCCACCCTGGCAATTAAAGAACCACCGAATTCGCTGGCTAATGCCGGCTGTTCGTGGTTCATCGGTGGTTAATTTTTTTATCGTTTAGAGTATGGAAATTCGTAAAATAACCTCTGTAATATTATTTAAGTAAATAGTATAGACAAATCGATGATATTTCGGGACCCGTAGTTAATTATTTTTCAATTAAAGAAATCATATGTTTTTTCAACAATGTAGGTAGACCGATGGTTACGCCCTCGTGTCTTGCGGCCAATCCGAAAGCTTTATCTCATAATTTGATGCCTGGTTGGTAACAGTGAGGGTTGCAGATTATAGATAAGCAAGGCCGTACTGGACGCAAATTTGGGGTGCCTAAATTAGTCCGGTTTAGTGGATTTTCATTTTGACTCATTAATTGAATTTTTATCGTGATCTTTATGATGCTAGTGGCATCATAATATTTATTTTAAAAAAACTATTATCATAATATTGATATTTATTATTATGCATGTCGAGGGAGGGGGAAAGGGTAGGCGGATAACTGAAAAATGATTCATAGAACCCCTTATGGGGTTCTCATGGGATCCTTATGGAATTCTCATGGGATTCTTATGGGATCCTTATGGGATTCTTATGGGATCCTTATGGGATTCTTATGGGATCCTTATGGGATTCTTATGGGATCCTTATGGGATTCTTATGGGATCCTCATGGGATTCTTATGGGTCCTTATGGAATTCTCATGAGATCCCTATGGTATTCATATGTGTTAGTCCAATAATACAATCCATGGGGTAATTAAATCACTCAGCTAATTATTAACAAAAAGACGTTATGTATTTTGATTATTTGAATTAACAATTGCCCTTCTGAATCAACGTGGATTATGCGCCCATATATCTATATATGTATATCAAAAACCATGGCGACTCGAATGATGACCCCAAGGCCATCTATTGTGTCTAATGATCTGTGATCCACCGGTAATCGATTCTACAGATTCCTTTATATCCCGAACACCCCCTCGTAAAGTAATCTGTCTAAAGAAACAAAAAAATAAGAAGAATATATTTAAATCTTTATGAGTCCAAGAAGGAATACACACTTAAGGTGTTTCACTGAACCCAGCCCTTTCGTTAGCACGTCAGCTGGCATCTCCTCGGTAGAAATATATTCGAGGTCAATGGCACCTCTTTGATACGCCTCTCGAACGAAATGAGCTCGTATGTCGATATGCTTCGACCTTGAGTTCACAGTGTACCCCTTCCCCATCTTTTGGACACTCTGGCTGTCATTCCACCGTATGGTTTTCCCAGCCTCGATACCAATTACATGTAGAATACCCCTCAGATACAGGGACTCCTTAGTTGCCTCCGGGATGGCCATGTACTCGGCCTCAGCACTTGATGTAGCCACGGTGCGTTGTTTCCTGGCCTCCCAGCACACCATCCAGTATAGGAGCGGCGATCGACTAGACTCCCAGCCCAGCCTGCGTCTACCGTACCGTACAAAAACTCACCGGTTTTCATGTACCTCAGTCCGTAGTTCGACGCCCCCTTCAAGTATTGTAACACACGTTTAGCCGTTTTCCAATGGGATCATCAAAACATGAGTTAAATTGACTCAAGTAACTAGCTGCGAAAGCAACGTCAGGTCGTGTGGTGACCGCCAGATATAACAGTCCCCCAATGAGTTGTTGATAGGGAAATCTCTCCATCAGCTCTAAATCTGGATGTCCTGGACGTACGAGTTTGGACCCCGGGTCCATTTGTGTTGCGGCAGACGTACAGTTTGTCATCTCAAATTTGTCAAGCATCGATGAAATATAATTTTGTTGGCTAAGGACTACACTGTAATCTCTATCGTCTTGTCTGAAATCCAAGACAGTGACCCACAGGCCCCATATCTTTCATCCGAAAAACTTTCGCCAGACTGGTCTTCAGTTCCTGGATCCAACTTTGGTTGTCAGAAGCAATGAAAATGTCATCTACATATATTGTCACGAGCATCAATGAATTTTGACGTCTACAATAGAACAGGCATGGGTATGGGTCCTATTCGGTTGACCATAGACCTAGCTTACCCAGTTCATCAGCTAACCTCTTGTACCAGCTTACCTCAGATTGTTTCAGTCCATAAAGGGCTTGTCTTAAGAGACAGACGGGGCTCAGACAACTTGACAACGACTTCATCCAGTTTTTAGCAGTTTCCAACATTTTACTGTCACCAACAGCCTGCTTCCCCACTCCCACTGGTTTTCCGGTGGTAACCTTCTCCAAAAATTGCTGGTGAAGCATTGGAATTTCCATGTTAATTTGCTCTTCGAGATAGCCATTCAGGTATGCCGTGACCACATCCATCTGGTGTATGCAAAGTCCATGTTCTGCTGAGATAGCCGATAACAAACGTATAGGCGTAGACCTAGCTACTGGAGATGACGTCTCGCCATAGTCCACCCCTGGTTGTTGCGAACAGCCCTTGACTACCAGACGAATTTTCTTTTTCTCGCATGAGGCCTCAACTTTGGTCCTGAATACTAAACGATTCTTTAGAATTTTCTGATGTACCGGACCATCCACTATGTCTCAAACATGATTATAAAGTAGAGAGATATACTGATCTTCGAGGGTTATCTGCCAGGATTCCACATCAGGTGACAATTCAGCTGCCTGCCAAGATGCAGGGTCAGCAAAACTAGCAAAAACATCATTCTCCAGAGACTCAGGGTTAACTGGAATGTTGTATCCGGACCCATTTCTTCCCTATTTTTAACATGTATACCTGCTTATAGACTATAATCTTGAATAATCAAAATTCAAGCATGTAATTTAGAAATAATATTTAAAGTAAGGAAAAGAATTGCTCAACTTAGTTCACCGCTTCAGAAGCGATTTTTGCTTAACAAAAATTCGCAACGCAACAAAATTGCTCACAGTTCCAAAGGTCGAGGAATTTGAAACTCAACAATTTTGGCACCGAATGGAAGCCAAAAACGCCTGGCAACAGTGACAGCAAGGCGTTCACCCCACCCCAAATTCATGATTTCCTTGGGACATTTAAGCCCCAATCGGCCCCACAAAATCAAACTCTAATCACCAACCGAACGAGAACCACGGTTGCTCAAAATCGGGACTTGTACCATTTTGATTTATTCTGCGGAGAATTTAACATTCTAAGAGTGGAACGATCTTTTAGTTCAGGCCGTAGTTAAACTTATCAGTCTGATAAAGTTTGACGAAAATCGGAAAATCCCTTCTGAAGTAGGAATACGAATTAAATTGGGCAAACTATAGTCTTAAATCGATATAATCTCCGGACCGCAATAAACAAAAACAATTTTTGGGTGAAGTCGGTTTTTAGTTTCTCATAATAAACATTCTGAAAGTGTGAAAACGGAAGAAGATAAATATCAGCGCCGTCTACAAAACGTCGCAGATATATACCAATCGAGGGTGACGGGGCTTTGGTGTAGTGGGTAGAGTGTCTGCCTACTATTCTAAAGGTCCCGCGTTCGATTCCCGCTCACTGCAAAATATTTTTTCTGAAAAATATTTTCTGACGGACTCCGACCGATGGCAGGAACATTCCGTGTGTGCCATCGGCGGTATCCATGAAGTGAGACCGTGAGCCGGGACCGAACGCGACCCGTCGCGCGGGGGGGGGGAGGGTTCCATCGTAGACGCCCGCCATCGTATCACAGGGGTTTCTGGAGGTTTACCCTGTGATCATAAATACGATGAGCTGAAACGGCGAAGTCGGCCCCAGCCGCAATGGGTGGGTACTCTGATCCGTAGTATTGCCCATGTAGTAATGCTTACCAGCGGGGACGTGGGTGAATACGAATAGAGAAAGAGGGGGGGAAAAAAAAAAAAAAAAAAATATACCAATCGAGGAATCTGTAGATAAACTAACCTAGGCTAACGAAATCTGACCATCTCTAACCATTATTTGTAATCGGCTGTAAACCCAAGCAACGAGAAAATACACACGAAAAATAAGGTAATCTAGGTGTAATCTGAGTATTTCTATTTTACTATCATTCATTTCCTATTTCCAAATCCGAGTCATAACGCCTAGCTTCCTATCGAGAATTCCCCATAAATTGCTCTAAGTTATAAATAGAGGATGATATCGCATAAAATCCACGATTAGAAAATTATCGAAGATTGATAACGAGACTTGTTGGCTCTTTATTCTTTAATCTCAATAAAGGTAAGTCTCGAGAATAATAATAAAATAATAGTAAAGAAAATAATATTAAAAGTAACATTAATTTAAAGAAAAATTTTGGATATAACAGGAGATACTGGACACTCCTCACAATCATCCTCTTCTCCTCCACCTCCAACACCCCTCTGAGGAACTGTGAAGATTCTTCTGGGTCTACCCCGGCTCCCTGTAGGCAATAGGGGTGGATGACCTCGTCCCCGAGCTTCTCCAACTTGCACGGCCGGTAAACCAACCTTGGGACCCTGTGGAGTCTGCATCCTCTCTCTCATAGGAGCCTCATCTTCCCACTCAGTCTCCAACACCTCTGTTTCTCTTCCTGAATCCATCTGTGGATTCACCAGCTCCTCTGAAATTTCTGATTTGACTCCAGAAGCTGAAATATATTTGAACCCAACAGAATCGATAAACTTTACATCTCTGCTCACCAAAATGTTCTTCTTCTCTGGGTGCCACAGACGGTATGCTTCAGCTGTCGATGAATATCCCATGAAGATACACTCCAAGCCCTTCGAGTGGAGTTTGTTTTTCTGCGGTTTGTCCACAACGAACGCCTTGGTTCCAAAAACCCTCATGTGGTTCAGTTTCGGCTTTTCTCCTCGCCAAATTTCGTACGGCGTAACGCCCTGAAGACTTTGCGTACAGCATCTATTCCTGACATAACATGCGGTGCTCACAGCCTCTCCCTAGAATCGCTCCAGTACTTGATTTTGTCTCATCAGGCACCTTGCCATCTCCATCATAGTTCTGTCCATTCTCTCTGCGACTCCATTTTGCTGAGGAGTGTGGGGCACCGTAAGTCGCCTTTGAATTCCGCTGTCTCTCAAATAAACATCAAAATCAGCATTAAAGAATTCTCTTCCATTGTCCGACTGAAGGTACTTGATTTTTTTCCCTGTCTCGGTCTCCACTCGATTCTTGTAATTTTTAAATGCTCTTAAACACTCATCTTCAGTCTTGATTTGTCGTCGACAAAAACCACCATATATCTCGCTCCAGCCACTGTCGACGTTCTGAGAGGACCACAAATATCCGTATGAATTATTTCTAAAATATCCTTTGACCTCACTCCCCCAGTTGTCTTGAATGGTAACCGGGTAATCTGCTCCGTAGCACAGACCTCACAGTCTGTAAGACCCTCAGACGCTCCAAACTTCACACCTCCGATTACCCCTCTACGCTGCATCTGCTTCAACGTTGCCACATTTACATGTCCAAGCACTTCATGCCAAACTCTCAACTTACTCTTAATCTTTCCTTCCCCTGTCACGTCAGCCTTACAACCTCTCATGTTCACTCACAAAGTACAGATTTCCCTCTCTTTCTGCTTTCAACAGTACTCGCTTCTGTGTATTTCTCACAATAGCTTCATTCTTATTAAAGCTCACTTCGTACCCTTTGTCTGCTATCTTCGACACCGACAATAAATTTGAGCGTAGGTCGGGTACATAATAAACGTTGTCCAGAGTGACAACTTGATTCTCATTCCCATTCTTTACCTTTATACGTGACTTGCCCACGCCAGAAATTAACGTGGTCTGTTTACTCGCTAAATTCAACGGCTTAGCTACGTCAGAAAAACTTTTAAGGGTGTTTTTATTCGCCACCATGTGCGAAGAACACCCACTGTCCAAACACCAGAGCGATTTTATCTCATTATTTCCTCGGGAATTCAGAAACGCTACTTCATCAACGAAATCTACCTCATAATCGGAGTCTTCCATAATCGTACTCTCACCAACTTCCACTTGCTTAGCTGAACTAGACTGGTGCTGACGTGACATCGGGTACCTGGAGCGACAATATTGTGCCTTGTGACCAGGACGTTTGCATCTGCTTGTGGGATCCTTATGGACTTCCCATGGGATTCTCATGGGATCCTTATGGACTTCCCATGGGATTCTCATGGGATCCTTATGGAATTCTCATGGGATCTTTATGGGATTCTTATGGGATCTTCATGGGATTCTTATGGGATCCTTATGGGATTCTTATGGGATCCTTATGGGATTCTTATGGGATCCTTATGGGATTCTTATGGGATCCTTATGGGATTCTTATGGGATCCTTATGGGATTCTTATGGGATCCTTATGGGATTCTTATGTGATCCTTATGGGATTCTTATGGGATCCTTATGGGATCTTTATGGGATTCTCATGGGATCCTTATGGTATTGATATTGCATACTTATGGGTTCCTTATGGACTTCTCATGGGATTCTCATGGGATCCTTATGGGATTCTTATGGGATGCTTATGGAATTCTCATGGGGTCCTGATGGAATTCTTATGAGAATGCGCCGGGGGTTTGACGTAATGGTAGAATACCTGCCTACGCACGCACATAGACACACACACACACATACACACAGAGACAGAAGCATCGGGGCTTTGGGATAGTGGTAGAGTATATGCCTACGCGCGCAAGCACGCACGCGGACACACACACACACACGCGCGCAGGCAGAAGTTTTTTTTTTTTTTTTTTTTTTTGAAAGAAAAAGAGAAAGAAGGAAGTCAACGTCCTTCCTCACACTTCCTTCTTTCTCTTTCCTTCCTCTTTTTCTTACTTTTTCCTTTATTAAACAAACTTACAGAATTAACAAATAAAACATAACGTGCAAAGGACAATACCCCTTGTCACATACAATACAGTTCGGTTGGTCCCCAGAACACGACGGAACATCTGCTGAGCAATACTTCGTTGTGTAGGGGACGATAGCCTTGGCTTCCTCAGTAGCGAATCCTTTCCGCTCGTTAACGGTAAGAAGATCCTCCGTTTACTCTGGATTTTTCCGCAACTGCTCCTCGCGGCGCAGCTCCTGCAAAACCTCCATTGCGAAGTCGCTCGTCGCGTTCCATGCCGCCTCTGATGACAGCATAACTTCCACAAGATTTCCACCGTTGATGGGTTTGCCTGCGCTATTTTCCCATACAGCTCGTTGGACGTCGAAACGTGGACACGTAAAGAGAACATGTTCCGCGTTTTCCTTCATTCTCGGACACTTTGGGCAATCCGGAGAATCCTCATGCTTAAATTTGTGAAGATATTCCCGAAAGCACCCGTGTCCTGAGAGCATCTGGGTTAGGTAGTAATTGACTTGTCCATGTGCTCGGTCAAGCCAAACATCTAGCTTCGGAATAAGTCGGTGAGTCCACCGGCCTTTGCTCGAGGCGTCCCACTGCAGCTGCCATCGCTGGATGCTGTGGTTACGTTCTTCTCTCCTCAGTTCTACTGGGCTCAGCTTAGTTGACGTTTTGCGTGTGTAGAGTCGCCTACGCTCCTCCGCTAGAACTTCGATAGGTATCATCCCAGCAATGACGCACACTGCTTCGTTGGATACTGTCCGGTATGCGCCAGCCACCCTCAGGACACTCAGCCTGTAGACTGGAACAACTTGCCGTCGTGCTGCTTGACTTCGTAGGGCATCTGTCCATATGGGGATACCATATGTTAATACCGATGTGACAACTGATAATAACAAGAGTCTTCTCCTCTGTTTTGGCCCTCCAATGTTCGGCATGAGTCTTGCAAGGGCAGTCCTCACTGCACCCGCCTTACTGCTTGCATGTTGGGCTTGTTGTCTAAAACTGAGCCGGGCATCAATCATAATTCCTAAGTACCGTATATAGCGCTGGGAAGTTATTTTGTGCTCGCCGACTTGCAGCGTGATTGTCTCCAATTTCTTTCGACTCGTGATGAGTAGTGCCTCAGTCTTATGCTCTGCAAGTTGTAGACCAATCGAGTCCATCCATTTCCGTATCTTGTTGAAAACATTATCGAAAATGAGCTGAAGCGTGAATAGATGTTTTTCCACGATGGTTATAGCCACGTCATCTGCAAACGCCACGAGCTTTGCCCCCGTCGGCAGTGCCAGTTTCAGCAATTCGTCGTACACGATATTCCACAGAAGGGGCCCCAACACTGAGCCTTGAGGTACACCCCCAGTCACCTTATATGTTTTGGGGCCTACTTCTGTGTCATACTTGAGAACTCTGTCGGTGAAGTAGTTACCTACCATCTTTTGGAGATATGCCGGTACAGATAGCTTCGATAATGCCGCCAAAATGGAATCCCACCGTACCGAGTTGAAAGCGTTCTTGACGTCCAGAGTAACAACCAAACAGAATTGTTTCGTACCTCCTTTCCATCGTCCGCCCTCAATCGCTCTCTTCGCTGTTTTCACCACCAGGTCTATAGCATCCAACGCAGATCGTCGTCGTCTGAAGCCGTATTGGGCTTCGGCCAATAGGGGTTCCACCACTGCCTCAATTCTCTGATGCATAATGCGCTCCAGGATCTTGCCCGCAGTATCCAGCATACAGAGTGGACGATATGATGACGGTTCGTCCGGAGGCTTTTTTCCCTTAGGAAGCAGTACCAGTCTCTGTTGCTTCCATCTGCTGGGGAAGATACCTTCCTGAATGCAAGCATTGTACATATCGAAAAAGATTCCAGGTGCTGCATTAATGGCGACCTTCAGTGCTATGTTTGGCACACCATCGAGACCAGGGGCCTTGTTGTTGCCCACTCTACTACAGGCCTGCAATAGTTCATCAGCTGTAATCGGTGGAATTTCGTCGTTGATACCATTCTCCACATACGTCCCAATAATATTCGTTTGTTGAGGAAATAAGACAGCCACAATCCTCTCCAGGAGCTCAGGGCAGGTCGGTGATGGCATCGGTTGACTCTTAAGTCGCGCCATAACCACCTTGTACGGTCTTCCCCAAGGATCCTTATCCACTTCCTCCAAAAGCTCGTTCCAACAGACTCGTTTGCGAAGCTTTATGGCCTTGGTGAGTTTACGCTTAGCGGCTTTAAACTTCACTTCCAGGCTTTCAGGATTGGACTTCTTCCTTGCGCGTTGCCAGGATCTTCTCGCTGCGAAACATTCCTTGCGGAGGGTCGCGATTTCATCGCTCCACCAATACACCGGTGGCCGTCGGTTTCCACTAACTTTCCTGGGCATAGTGGTATCGCAGGCGTCGGTGACTCTCCGCATGACTCCGTCTACTCTTTCTGCGGTATTGCTACCGTTTACGAGGTCAGTCTTCAGTGCTATAAGGAAGGTGGTAATGTCGAATTTTCTCACATTCCAGCCGACTCCGTTTGTTCTTTCTGATGTGGGCGCGGACCTCCGGTCAACAGACACCTCCCAGAGTACCGCTCTATGATCACTGGCAGTATAGATCTCACATACCTCCCATGCACAATTTCCTTTCAGCAGGCTACTGCTGACAAAGGTGAGATCTATAATTGAGCTCTCTTGTCCTCTGCGAAATGTTGGTTCACTTCCATTGTTCAATAGGACAACATCTAAAGTCGAGAAGGCTTCTAGTAAAGCACGTCCTCGCTGATTCGTCTCCTTGCTACCCCAGTCAATTGCCCAGGAATTGAAATCCCCCGCAATGGCCACCGGGAAATGCTGTTTCGCATCCATCACGAGTCTATCTAAAAATGTTGTGAAGTCTTCATAACAAAGGCTTGGTGGTGCATAGCAGCTATAGAAATAGATACCATTCACCTTGGCCACAACAAATCCAGACTGTTCGACACCATCATGAACTTCAAGCGGTAAACCACCGCAGGACCAAATGACAGCTTTTTTGCTAGTATCGGTCACCCAGTTTTGGGAGTGTAGATTCCTGTAGGGTTCGGAAATGACGGAAACATCAATCTTCAGGTCTCAAACCGTCTGCGTCAGCAGATCGTGTGCTGTTGCGCAGTGAGCAAGGTTCACCTGTAACACTCGCACTATGGCCGTGTACGGATCTTCTGGAGTGCACCCTGGTAGACTGGACATTTGATGCTACCAGTTACATGGGCATGGTCTTTCCTGGGCTCCAGTTCTACGCATAGAACGCATTTCGGAGACGCTTCACAGTCAGAGCTTTTGTGCCCCTGTTGGCTGCATTTATAGCACAAGTCTGATCGGTCAATGGGGCTCTTGCAATTAACAGCAAGATGCTCGTAGTGCCAGCACTTGAAGCACTTTAGCGGCCTTACCACCGCCACGATGCGCGCATATACCAGGCTTATTCGTATTTTGCTGCCTTTACTCAGTATATTTCCTGCAGTAGCGGCAGGGAGTACCACCGTGGCCGATTGTGTCCCTCTGTAAGCCTTGCGAAGAGACTTGATGGCACCCAGTGAAATATCACTGTCCGTGCCGTCAGCTTTTCTCAGGGCATCGAGTATGTCTTCTTTCGTAGCGACGTCATCGAGGTCTTTGATTTGGAGTTCCTGTTGAGGTCCCTTATTAAACACCTTAGCTTCGTTTTCGAGGGCTCCAGCTAATGCCTTCTCTAACTCAACACCTTCATCCTTCTTTCCTCTCGCAAGGATTAAGAGAACGTCTCCGGAAGCTGTTTTACGGATTTTTTCCCCACATGAGCTAGCCGCATAAACACCTTGGTCCTTCTTTATTCGTCCCAATATTTCCGAGTACGTATCTTTCCCCGTCGAGCGAATAATTAGCGCATCAGGTCAGATTGGTGCTTTCTTTTTCGACCGTGGTCGATTCTGCGTAGCTCCTGGAAGATTTTGGGACGGATTCGGTTTTTTCCTCCGTCTCTTGGCTTTCTCCCAAGCATTTCCATCGTCTTCTGTAGCAGCATTCGAGGTTTGCTCTTTGGCCCTGTTTCCATCTGACCGGGTCCCATTTCTCATCAGCTCCTCCATATGAATAGGCGGTGTTGCTGATGCCTCATCTTCGGTACTCTTGTACTTTTTGCCCGCGATGTCATCGGGCGGAGTTCTTTCCTTTCTTTTCTCTCGTCTGGTCGGCGTTTCATGGGATGTTCCTGGTTTTTCCATGGCATTATGGCCGCTTCCTCGGTTCACCTGCAACAATCTAGGACCCGGGGGGGGGGGGGTGAGCCATGCCGCTGCTGGCAACCGCGAGTCCGATCTTCCGGTTTCCGTCATGGTTCTTATCCGCTTGGTCGATATTTGGATCTTTCTAGCTAGACTCCGGATCTCTTCGTTGATGGTTCGCCGATTTTTATCCGTGAGGAGGTTCACCAGCGTTGCCAGATCGTTTTCCTGCTGATCCCATGCTGATTTTCCAATACTTTGGAATCCACTTGTAACATTTGGGGCCAAGTGGGCCACCCGGGGACAATCCAGTGATGGTTGGCTCTTCCCACAATCCGAGGAGCCAGCGCCGGCCATCAGGGCTTTCACCTGGTAGGAACCGACGGCGGAATTTCCCTTTTGGGGGTTGTCCGCGTGGGATAATATTGTTTTATCATCGCTGTTCATGTTTGCTTCATGGGCTGTTATAGGGAGCCCACCCTTGGCACCCTTGGTTTCGGGAGTTAGGTTTCTCCCTCGCGCAGGCAGAAGTGTCGGGGCTTTGGCGTAGTGGTGGAGTACCTACCTACGCACGCACATAGAAACACACACACAGACAGAAGCATCGGGGCTTTGGGGTAGTGGTAGAGTACACCTCATCCATGAGTGTGTATGTGTGCGTGTGTGGGTGTCCATGCGTCTGTCAGAAATCAAATATCATGATCAGATTGGGTTAAAAAATTTGCAACTAGACACTATTCAGAAAATTAGTTCATTTTAATTTTTTCTCCTATATTCCTTCAACCCGTCACTTATCCATTTTCGCACATTTTCAATTGTTAGTTGAGCGATATAATGATATTTTCTATTTTCTGCCTCTGGTTCTTCATTTCCTTGCTGTTAATTGCTGTAAAGTTCTGTTAAGTTTTCATTCATTATTTTGCTTGCTTCCATGGGAGCTAGCCTCAACTCATTTTTCGTCCAAAACCCCGTCAGCAGGAAATTTTTTTTTAGCATATTAAATTAGCTCTAAATTAGCTTTAAAATCTAAGCAGGAGAGAAAAAATTTTGCTTATTTTTTAGCCATTGTTCTGCTAGCTTACATGGGAGCTTGCCTCAACTCATTTTTCGTCCAAAACCCCGTCAGCGGAAAATTTTTTTTCACCATATTAAATTGGCTCTAAATTAGCTTTAAAACCTGAGCAGGGAAAAAAAAATCTGCACATTTTTTAGCCATTGTTCTGCTAGCTTACTTTTCTTCCAAAACCCCGTCAGCAGGAAATTTGTTTTCAACATATTCAATGAGCTTTAAATTATGCAACATTGAAAATTGCATTTTGCTACTTGGTGCGGCCAGGTATGCATACGTTCATAGTTGGATAGACATTTTATGAAAATCATTTGGTTTCTGTATTTACTGACAATATCGTATGTTATAAGCGGTATTAAAACCTCATTGAGATGTGTGTTGTTTGCTCCTGCTTTAAAAGTAGTATTACCTTTCTAATTTTTCTGGAATGTGACCTAATTCTAATTGATCTATTTAGAGTGTCAATGGCGGACATGATGGCTCCTCTCCCGAGCTTAGCTGGAAGAATAGTTATGAAGCTCTGGAAGAAAAATACAATGACCTGAATGCCAAAATGGAACCGGGGTTACATCAACATTAGCAACTACTACAGCAACCACCACAATCACCACAAAATCAAATACTACAACAACAACCACCACCGCATCAACCACTACTACAACAGGTTCCAATACAACAGCAACCAGTACAACAAATACCCAAACTGCAGTATCATGAACCGCAGGAACAGGAACAACAGCAACACGACCAACATCAACAAAGAGAACAACAGCAAGCACGCCAAGAAGAACAAAAGGATTCACCATGGTCCAATGCAATTTCAAAGACGCAGTACGTTATATTGAAATTGAGATCATTTCATACCTTGATAATATTATGTGTTTAAAAAATACGAACGATTGAAATGATTTCCTTTTCTTGTTCGGTGGATTTACTTATATAAGCAATCGATTATTTTTTGTGCACTGATTTTTCTTTCAATTAGAAGAAGATATGAAGTAGTACAGTTCCTCATTCACAGGAATTGATCGTTGAACGGTAGTTTCGTAAAAGAAACGGCTATACTAATAGACGTTTTCCATGGTTTTCCTTCAATGACCGTTTGGAAGCAAGCAATACAATGTGAGTTGTATTTGTTGGCTCGAACGGAGTGGATGCTCTGCAGTTACGCAAAAAGTCGATAACTATTGTCACCGCAAGGGAGTCGCTGCATATCTTAAGCTGGATCGAAAATCGAACAGATCCTCAGTTACGTGATTGGGAGCGATAAACCGGAAATTGCCATTTTCGCTCTTAAACACGCAACAAAGATTATGACATTGTGATTCGAACCAAGGCTGGAGATTATTATTCATTGGACATTACATAACATAAGATTAAATTACATAAAATTAATACTTTTTAGGCATTTCATAATATTCAGGAAATCTTGAAAATTATAGAACATGATGAACAATTAGAAAACTTTGTACATTGTCCCGGAAAATACTTGAAATTGTTCAATTCTCAGTTGAGTTACTCAATTTCTTCAACCTTCCAGCATAATTCGTATCTATTTTTAGAAATTCTGGTTCCAATTATTCGTTAAAATTTCGTTTAAAGAATACGGTAAATGAATACTGGACGGTACCTATGAAGAAAATGAGAGACAAGCAGTGAACACACAAATTCACTCAGTTATCATATAATTAACAGAACAGACATTGGATCTGGAAAAATTTAGAATTTTAAAAATTTTCGATTTCACAAATTTCAGAAAATTTGAAATTTTGGAAGTTTCACATTTCAAATATTTCAAATTTCAAATAATTTGGAAATTTCCTAGGTCATATATTTTGAATTGCGAAAAATTCTATTTTCACATTTTCAAAGTTTCAAAAATCTGAAAATTCTCAAATTTTCAAAATTGCAAATTTCAAAAATGTCAAATTTGACAAATTTAGATTCTTCTAAATTTGACATTTTAAAAATTCAATATTTCAAAACTTGAAGTCTTTAACGTGCAGAAATTTGCAATTCTAGAGCCATCAAATATTTCAAGTATTTTAAATTTTCAGACTTTCAAAACTTCTTAACTTCACACATTTCAAATTATAAAATGTCGAATTTCAAAATATCGAATTTCAAAAATGTGAAATTGGAGAAATTCAAAAATATCAGGTTTAAAATCTTGTAATTGTTAATAATTTTCAATTCTAAGAAAGTCAAATCTCAGAAATATTAAATTTCCAAAAATTCAAATTTTCAAAACACGTTCGAATCATGTACTCTTCCAATCAAGCTACCAATACTCAAATTCAATGTAACATAAAACGTAACTTGAAGATCACAGTAATGATCATTGCAAAAATTTACAGGTCATATATCGCACAGGCCACGGCAACAAATCGAAGACATTCTACCTTGAGCCTGACGAGTATTCTGAGGCGTGCAATGCTCTAACGCTACCGGCCATGGTTAAGCACTTGGTTTTAGCCCTGCTTCCCTCCGATAGACGAAGAGTAGCGACCCTCAGAAAGCGAAAAAACTAGTGACATGCTATTGCAGTCTACCTTTATTGCCGACGTGAAGAGTATATAATCATTACCTTTACAAAGTTTTACAGTTATTAAGCTGCAGGATACTAGCCTATTCAGCGCTTCCCCGGCGTTGCTTCTTAGAAGGGACGATGCTTCGTCGTCGCGTTATTAAAAAGCGATGTCTGGGGATCGTCTATGGGTTTAACGTCCATACAGATGGATGGATCTCAAACAATAATTATTATGGTTTTCAGAAATGAGTAAATTGACCCTCAAAAAGGTGGAGATGGACGGAGTTCTCGTATTGAGAGTATTGGAGAACGGGGAAAGTTCAAAAATGAAGAGAAGGAATGTCGCAATACCACAGCAAGGAAATGAAGAACCAGAGGCAGAAAACAGAACATATCATTATATCGCTCAACTAACAATTGAAAATGTGCGAAAATGGATAAGTGACGGGTTGAAGGAATATAGGAGAAAAAATTGAAATGAACTAATTTTCTGAATAGTGTCTAGTTGCAAATTGTTTAACCCAATCTGATCATGATATTTGATTTCTAACAGGCGCATGGACACCCACACACGCACACTCACACTAAGTCGGGGCTTTGGCGTAGTGGTAGAGTATCTGCCTACTACTCCAAAGGTCCTAGGTTCGCGCCCGGCCGCCGGAGAATATTTTTTCAAAATATTTTCTCATGGATTCCGACCGATGCAGGAACTTCCGTGTGTGCTATCGGCGGTACCCATAAAATGAGACCGCCCGGCCAAGCGGGAACCTAACCCGACGCAGGGGGGGGGGGGGGGGTGGGTTCCATCATAGGCGCCGGCCATCGTAGCACAGGGGTTTCTGGAGGTTTACCCTGTGTTTAGCAATACGATGGCCTAAAAATGGCGAAAGTCGGCCCCAGCCGCATGGGTGGGTGTCCAGTACGCCCCCTGAAGGAATGCGTACACGGCCGCTACCGGGGGCGTACAAATGAGAGGGACGGAAAAAAAAACACTCACGGATGATGTGTACTCTACCACTACCCCAAAGCCCCGATGCTTCTGTCTGTGTGTGTGTGTGTGTGTCTATGTGCGTGCGTAGGTAGGTACTCTACCACTACGCCAAAGCCCCGACGCTTCTGTCTGCGCATGTGTGTGTCCGTGTGCGTGCGTGCGCGCGTAGGCAGAAACTTTACCACTACGCCAAACCCCGATGCTTGTGTCTATGTGTGTGTATACGTGTGTGCATAGGTGGGTACTCTACCACTCCGCGAAAGCCCCGACGCTTCTGTCTGCACGTGTGTGTGTGTGTGTCCGCGTGCGGGTGTAGGCAGATACGCTACCACTACCCCAAAGCCCCGATGCTTCTGTCTCTGTGTGTGTATGTGCATGCGTAGGCAGGTACTCTACCTCTACACCAAACCCCCAACGCTGGTGTTTTTTTTTTTAATAGAGAAAGAAGGAAGCGTGAGGAAGGTGGTTGGCTTCCTTCTTTCTCTTTCCTTCCTCTTTTCCATACTTTTCCTTTATTAAACCAACTTACAAAATTAACAAATAAAATATAAAGTGCAAAGGACAATACCCCTTGTCACATACAATACAATTCAATTTGCCCCCATACCACGATGGAACATCTGCTGAGCAATACTTCGTTGTGTAGGGGACGCTAGCCGTGGCTTCTTCAGTAGAGAATCCTTTCCGGTCTTCCACGGCAAGAACACCCTCCGTTTACTCTGGATTTTTCCGTAGCTGCTCCTCGCGGCGCAACTCCGTCAGAACCTCCTTTGCGAATACGCTGGTCGCATTCCATACTGCCTCTGATGACAGCATGACTTCCACAAGATTTTCAACGTTTATGGGTTTGCCTGCAGTAGTTTCCCATATACATCGGTGCAAGTCGAAACGCGGGCATGCAAAGAAAACATGTTCCGGATTTTCATGTATTCTCTCACACTTTGGGCAATCCGGGGAATCTTCATTTTGAATTTGTGAAGATATTCCCGAAAGCATCCGTGTCATGAGAGCATCTGGGTTAGATAATAGTTAACTTGCCCATGTGATCGGTCAAGCCAAACATCCAGGTTCGGTATTACTCAATGAGTCGACCGGTCTTTGCTTGAGGAGTCCCACAGTAGCTGCCATCGCTCAATGCTGTGGTTGCCTTCTTCCGTTCTCAGTTCCGCTTGGCTCAGGTTGGTTAATCTTCTGGGGGTATAAAGGCACCGACGCTTCTCCGCTAGCACTTCGATAGGTAGCATCCCAACAATGACACACACAGCGTCGTTAGATACTGTACGGTATGCGCTAACCACTCTAAGGGCACTCAACTTGTAGACGGGAACAATTTGCCGCCGAGATGCTTGGCTTCGTAATGCATCGGCCCATATAGGAATACCATACGTTAATACCGACGTAACAACTGATGATAGCAGGAGCCTTCTCCTCTGTTTTGGCCCTCCAATGTTTGGCATAAGTCTGGCAAGGGCAGTCTTCACCGCACCTGCCTTACTGCTTGCATGTTGGGCTTGCTGTCTAAAACTAAGTCGGGCATCAATCATAATTCCTAGGTACCGTATGTAGGGCTGGGAGGTTATTTTGTGCTGGCCGACTTGCAGCGTGATTGTCTCCAATTGCTTCCGGCTTGTGATAAGGAGTGCTTCGGTCTTATGCTCCGCAAGTTGTAAACCTATTGTGTCCATCCATTGCTGTATGTTGTTGAAAACATTCTCGAAAATGAGCTGGAGCGTGAAAAGGTGTTTTCCGACGATGATTATGGCTACGTCATCCGCAGAATCTACGACTTTGGCCCCCGTCGGTAATGCTATGTTGAGCAATTCGTCATATACGATATTCCACAAAAGAGGACGCAACACTGAGCCTTGGGGTACAGCCCCAGTAACCTTATATGTTTTAGGACCTACTGCCGTGTCATATCTAAGGACTCTGTCGGTAAAGTAATTTGCTACCATCTTTTGCAAGTATGCCGGCACCACTAGCTTCGACAATGTCACCAGGATGGAATCCCACCGCACTGAGTTGAAGGCATTCTTGATGTCCAGCGTAACGACCGAACAATATTGTTTCGTACCTCCTTTCCATCGCCCGCCCTCGATTGCTTTTTGGGCCGTTTTGACCACCCGATCTATAGCATCCAACGTAGATCGTCGTCGTCTGAAGCCGTATTGAACTTCGGCCAACAGGGGTTCCACCAGTGCCTCAATTCTCTGGTGTATTATGCGCTCCAGGATCTTGCCCGCCGTATCCAGCATACAGAGTGGACGATATGAGGACGGCTCGTCGTGTGGCTTTTTCCCTTAGGAAGACGTACGAGTCTCTGTTGCTTCCATCTGTTGGGGAAGATACCCTCTTGACTGCAAGCATTGTACGGATCTAGGAATATTCCAGGTGGTGTATTAATGGCTGCCTCCAACGCTATGTTAGGCACACCGTCGAGACCGGGGGCCTTGTTGTTGCCCACTTTGCTACAGGCCTGCAATAGGTCGTCAGCTGTAATCGCTGGAGTTTCGCCGTTACTATCATTCTTCCCATATGTTCTAGTGAGATTTGATTGTTGGGGAAATAAAACAGACACAATCCTCTCCAGAAGCTCGGGGCAGGTCGGTGATGGCATCGGTTGACTCTCAAGTCGTGTCATAACCACCTTGTACGGTCTGCCCCACGGATCCTTATCCACTTCCTCCAAAAGCTCGTTCCAACAGTCTCGTTTGCGAAGCTTTATGGCCTTGGTGAGTTTACACTTAGCGGCTTTATACTTCACTTCCAGGCTTTCATGATTGGGCTTCTTCCTTGCGCGTTGCCAGGATCTTCTCGCTGCGAAACATTGCCTGCAGAGGGTCGCGATTTCATCGCTCCACCACTACATCGGTGGCCGTCGGTTCCCACTAAATTTCCTGGGCATAGTGGTATCGCAGGTGTCGGTGACTCTCCGCATGACTCCGTCTACTTTTTCTGTGGTATTGCTACCGGTTATGGGGTCAGTCTTCAGTGCTATAAGGAAGGTGGTAATGTCGAATTTTCTTACATTCCAGCCGACTCCGTTCGTTCTTTCTGATGTGGGCGCGGACCTCCGGTCAACCGACACCTCCCAGAGTACCGCTCAATGATCACGGCAGTATAGGTCTCAGATACCTCCTATGCACAATTTCCTTTGAGCAGGCTACTGCTGGCAAAGGTGAGATCGATAATTGAGATCGCTTGTCCTCTGCGAAATGTTGGTTTATTTCCATCGTTCAATAGGACAACATTTAAAGTCGAGAAGGCTTCTAGTAAAGCACGTCCTCGCTGATTCGTCTCCCTGCTACCCCAGTCAACTGCCCAGGAATTGAAATCTCCCGCAATGGCCACCGGGAAATGCTGTTTCGCATCCATCACGAGTCTATCTAGAAATGCTGTGAAGTCTTCATAACAAAGGCTTGGTGGTGCATAGCAGCTATAAAAATAGATACCATTCACCTTGGCCACAACAAATCCAGACTGTTTGACACCATCGTATGCTTCAAACGGTAAAGCACCCCAGGACCAAATGACGGCTTTATTGCTAGTATCGGTCACCCAGTTTTGGGAATGTAGATTCCTGTAAGGTTCGGAAATGACGGCAACATCAATCTTGAGGTCTCGAACCGTCTGCGTCAGCAGATCGTGTGCTGTTGCGCAGTGAGCAAGGTTCACCTGTAACACTCGCACTATGGCTGTGTACGGATCTTCTGGAGTGCACCCTGGTAGACTGGACATTTGATGCTACCGGTTACATGGGCATGGTCTTTCGTGGGCTCCAATTCTACGCATAGAACGCATTTCGGCGACGCTTCACAATCGGAGCTTCTGTGTCCTTTTTCGCCGTATTTATAACACAGGTCTGCTCGGTCAATGGAGCTCTTGCAATTAACGGCAAGATGCTCGTACTGCCAAAACCTGAAGCACTTCATGGGCCTTACCACTGTCACAATACGGGCATATACTAGGCTTATTCGTATTTTACTGCCCTTGCTCAATGCGTTCCTTGCCGTAGCTGTAGGAAGTATTACTGTAGCTGTTTGTGTTCCTCTGTATGACTTCCGAAGGCTCCTGATGGCACTCAGTGGGACGTCACTGTCCGCGCCGTCAGCTCTTCTCAAGGCATTGCGAATATCCTCTTTGGTTGTGACCTCATCGATGTCTCTTATTTCCAGTTCTTCTTGTGGTCCTTTATTGAGGACTGTTCCGTCATTTTTGAGGGCTCCAGCCAGGGCCTTCTCCAGCTCAATGGTTTGCTCTTTCTTTCCTCTGGCAAGAATTAACAGAACATCTCCTGCGGCTGTGTTGCGTATTTTGTCCACGCATGCGCTAGCCGTATAGACAGGCTGGTCTTTCTATCTTCGGCCCAAAATTTCCGAGTATATCTCCGTACCTGTCGGACGAATAATCAGCGCATCCGGTCGGATAGCTGTTTTCTTCTTCGGCTTAGGTTTACTCTGCGTAACTCCTGGGGGATTTTGGGATGGCCTCCGTTTTTTGCTTCGTCTCTTGCTCTTCTCCCAAACACGTTCATCGTCTTCCATCTCCGGATTGGATACTTCGTCCGTGGCCCTGTTTCCAGTTGGTGAAGTCGCATTACTCACCACCTCCTTCACATTCATGGGTACTGTTGTTAGAGCACTTTTGAGCTTTTTTCCTGCTGTGTCATTGGGCGGCGTTGTCTCCTTTCTTTTAACCCGTCTTGTTGGCGTAGCTTGGGATGTTCCCGGTCTTTCGATGGGATCATGACCGCTCCGTTGATTTGCCTGGAATAATCAGGCACCTGGGGGTGTCAGCCATGCCGCTGCTGGCAAGGGTGTTTTGAATCCTCCGCTTTCCGTCATGGCACTTATCCGCTTTGCGGATGTTTCGATCTTCCGAGCAAAATTTCATATCTCTTCGTTGATCGTTCTTCGATTTTTATCGGTAAGAAAATTCACCAGCATTGCCAGGTTATTTTCCTGCTGATCCCATGTCGTCTTCATCGTAGTTTGTAATCCACTTGTAGCATTTGGGGCCAAGTGGGCCACCCGGGGACAATCAAGTAATGGTCGGCTCTTCCAACAATCCGAGGAGCCAGCTCCGGCCACCAGGGCTTTCACCTGATCGGAACCGACGGCGGAATTTCCCTTCACAGGCTGTTATAGGGAGCCCACCCTTGGCACCCTTGGTTTCGGGAGTTAGGTTTGTCTTGTGACTGCGTATGTGTGTATGTGTGTCTATGTGCGTGCGTAGGCAGATACTCTACCACTACGCCAAAGCTCCGACGCTTCTGTCTCTGTGTGTGTGTGTGTATGTGCGTTCGTCGCATAAGAAGCCCATGAGGATCCCATAAGAATCCCATGAGGATCCCATAAGAATCCCATGAGGATCCCATAAGGATCCCATAAGAATCCCATAAGGGTCCCATGAGAATCCCATGAGAAGTCCACAAGGATGCCTTAAGGATGCCATATGAATACCATAGGGATCCCATGAGAATTCCATAAGGACCCATACAAATCCCATAAGGATCCCATAAGAATCCCATAAGGATCCCATAAGAATCCCATAAGGATCCCATAAGAATCCCATAAGGATCCCATGAGAATCCCATGAGGATCCCATAAGAATCCCATGAGGATCCCATAAGAATCCCATGAGGATCCCATAAGGATCCCATGAGGATCCCATAAGGATCCCATGAGGATCCCATAAGAATCCCATGAGGATCCCATAAGAATCCCATAAAGATCTCATAAGAATCGCATGAGGATCCCGTAAGAATCCCATAAAGATCCCATGAGACTCCCGTAAGGATTCCATGAGAATTGCATAAGGATCTCATGGGGGATCCCATGAGAATGCCATAAAGATCCCATGAGAATTCCATAAGGACCCCATGAGATTCCCATGAGAATTCCATAAGGATCCCATGAGAATCCCATGGGAAGTCCATAAGGATCCCATAAGGATGCCATATGAATACCATAGGGATCCCATGAGAATTCCATAAGGACCCATAAGAATCCTATAAGGATCCCATGAGGATCCCATAAGAATCCCATGAGGATCCCATAAGAATCCCATGAGGATCCCATAAGAATCCCATGAGGATCCCATAAGAATCCCATGAGGATCCCATAAGAATCCCATGAGGATCCCATAAGAATCCCATGAGGATCCCATAAGAATCCCATGAGGATCCCATAAGAATCCCATGAGGATCCCATAAGAATCCCATGAGAAGTCCATAAGGATCCCATAAGGAAGACATATGAATACCATAGGGTTCCCATGAGAATTCCATAAGGACCCATAACAATCCCATAAGGACCCATAAGTATCCCATAAGAATCCGATGAGGCTCCCATAAGAATCCCATGAGGATCCCATGAGAATCCCATGAGGATCCCATAAGAATCCCATAAGAATCCCATAAGGATCCCATAAGGATCCCATAAGAATCGCATAAGGATCCCATAAGAATCCCATAAGGATCCCATAAGAATCCCATAAGGATCCCATAAGAATCCCATAAGGATCCCATAAGAATCCCATAAGCATCCCATAAGAATCCCATAAGGACCCATAAGTATCCCATAAGAATCCCATAAGGAACCCATGAGAATTCCATAAGGATCCCATGAGAATCCCATAAGGGGTTCTATGAATCATTTTTCAGTTATCCGCCTACCCTCTCCCCCTCCCTCGACATGCATAATAATAAGTATCAATATTATGATAATAGTTTTTTAAATAAATATTGTGATGTCACTACCATCATAAAGATTACGATAAAAATTCAATTAATGAGTCAAAATGACAATCCACTAAACCGGACTAATTTAGGCAGCCCAAATTGGCGTCCAGTATGGCCCTGCTTATCTATAATCTGCAATCCTCACTGTTACCGACCAGGCAAATTATTAGATAAAGCTCTCGGATTGGCCGCCAGACACGAGGGCGTAACAATTGGTCTACCTACATTGTTGAAAAAAAAATGACTTCTTTAATTGAAAAATAATTAACTACGGGTCCCGAAATATCATCGATTTGTCAAGACTATTTACTTAAATAATATTACAGAGGTTATTTTACCAATTTCCACGCTCTGAACGATAAAAAAATTAACCACCGATGAACCACGAACAGCCACCATTAGCCACCGAATTCGGTGGTTCTTTAATCGCCAGGGCAAAATGGCCCCCACACCTCCTTAAAACCGAAAAGCACCTACTTGCAATTATGACTCATTTGTCAAAACGCCCCCCCCCCCCCCAACCTCCTTAAGACTGAAAACATGAAACTTGCATATATTCCTCATTTCCCAAAATGGCCCCCACACGTTCTTAAAACCGAAAAGCAACGACTTGCAATTATTAGTCATTCGTCAAAACGCCCCCCCCCCGTTCCCACATAATGATCCAAAATAATATAAAATTTGAAAAAATGCATTTATACCAATTTCTAAAATTCTCTGACACCACTCCCCCCCCCCCCCCCCCCCTCCTCTCTCCTGCCACCGCAGAAACCAAAACCGTCCACGGTCCTGACACTTAAGCGACTGATTGCAGTTTGGGCCCACTTCACCGACTAAGTCGGTAATGCAATGCCACCGCCATCTTGCGGCAATCTCTTATCCAAGCTTCTTTACCATCCAGTGCATTGTCAATAATTTATTTTGATTGTAACAGGAGAATCGTATTAATTAATTTACCTTTCACGTCAATGCAATTCCCAGGCTCTCGGGAATCTTTGAGTTGTCGAAATTATTTTAAATAAAATTTATATTTAACGAATTCATTCAAATATCAATAGCAAATAATTTTATCGACTGCGCATGCGCCAAAATATTGATTTACCGGCTGTTGGACGAGAGAACCGAGCAACAGCTTGCAACGTGAGACACTCTAGCCTCGACAACGAATAAGTAAACACATAGAAATTTATATAGCCTCAAATTATTTTGGGTAAATTAAACGTATTAAATATATTTTGTGAAAAGCGAAGAGTCGATTCCCGAAGCCTGTAATAAGCACTTTTAAAGCAGAATTGCTGAATAAACCAGAATTGATAATTGTCGACTTTAAAGTGAGTAATTAATTATTATAATTTTGCCTATTTTCTCTTTTTCTCTTTCTGTTTCTCTGTTTAAATTGGGTCTTCTTCCAACTTCCACTACCTGAGATGAGTCGAGTGTACGTTGTTAATTATCGTTAAATTAACTGGCGCCCATTCATTTATTATCGTTATTTATTGAATATTTCAGTGGTTTTGTTGAATTAGAAAATAGAGCCCTAACAGCAATTGACCCAAGCCGCGTTAGGTGAAGGCCTTCTAGCCAAAATTTAACAGTGTTTTATTTAATTATTTATTTATTTTGTCGACTATTTATTTATTATAAAAAAGGCCTGTCTCATGATTAATAGGAAATACCTAATTAATTGGCATAAATTTGATGAAAGCATTCGTTTTTGATTATTAATGTTTTTTTGGCACTATGCTAAACTGGTTTTCTATGGAAAAATTACATCCATGCACATCTATGCAACAATATGTCTCCGCGTTCGCAGGGATGATTAACTGTGACATAAGAATAAATTTAGTACGCTGTGCAGAAATACCGAATCGGGAGGTTTTGTTTGTGCCTCGAATGGGGCGCACACATGCTCACACCAGCTCACACTGGCTCACGCCACTGAGTATCACTTGGGTTCGCTTTGGCAACATGGCATAATTATTATTCAATATTTGGTTTCCATCTCTGATGGCTCCATCGATTACTCCTTGATTGCGGATGTGAGAGAAACAATTTGTGCGTACGGGTAATCATTAATGATCGCTACTTGACTGCTTATTCGATCAACCTGCATGAAGAATTGATCGACAGTTGAGTGTGATTTGACCGGCAAATATTTCCACCAAAAAAAATGAAAATAAACGAGATTTGGGTTTGACCCTCTACGGGTCGAACCAATAGCTTCCCGATCGTTCCCCCGTACATCTTATATACAAAATTTTGGTTTGTGTCAACCTCGAAGAACTTTGAAGGATAATGCTGTGCCCACTGTTTATCCAAGTGATGATTCGGTGAGTATAAATTATTTTGTCATAAATTTTTCTGCAGATTATTCTTCATATCTATTGGTGCTTTGCATGACTATCTCCTTCAAATACTCATGTGTTTCTTCCAGATGTTTCCACTGACATTCAAGGTATTTATTTGTCCAGAAATGGGAGGACTTCATTTTTCGATGGACGAGAATTAAATATCGGTAAAGCAATTGGAAACTTCTTCATTTTGAGGTTTACATCAATTATTGAATTACATTCAGTGCTCCCGCTGCACTTTTTCAATTGTACATTATTATTTTGCAATAAATTTCCACTTTGTGAGTACTGAGGGACTTCTTGTAATACTCTTGCACCCGGGTTTCGCAGATTTTCCGTATGCCAATAGCTTATCCCAACACACAATTATACCACACCTATATTGTATTTTTGAGCCTTAATATCTACTGCATAAGAAAACTCGGGCAACCTTTTTTTTAAATTCGTATTACAAAAACGTTTTCCCAGCATAATATGTGATTCAACAAAAAGGACAAAAGAACATTTTTCATACACAGCAAACTCAATATGGGACTTTTCGTTTAGCTAATTCATTAGTTAACTAACTTTACGGCCAAAGTTAACTCGACTTTAATTTTTGACCACGAGTTAGCTAACTCGCCTGTCATGCTAAACTGGACATTTGACTTTGACCACGATCATAACTGTATATAATTTTTTCCATCTATATTTATGTTTAACTTGCGAGGTAAATTAGTTAACTCGTGGTCAAAATTTAAAGTCGAGTTAATAGCTTTCACGTCAAAGTTATTTAACTCGTGGATTAGCTAAACGAGTGTTCTAGTACTGGGCCTCATTAAACTTTTCGTACCGTTGTTGTTTCAGCAATGCTGAATGAAATTCTGCATTTCTAATATTGCATTCTTGTACAAAAAGAAGAGTATGCATGTGAATTTTTTAACATCGACTGAAATACAAAAAAAATATACATCAATGTATTTTTCTGGTCACACAGCGTACGCTCAAATGTTCCTGTCAATTTTGTCATTTCATGATTCAAATAAATACTTCCTTCCATTCAATTTTTTCGAGATTAAACAGTAACTTCATTCAATTTTTTCGAGCTATAAAATAGTAGAATACCCTAACGGAACCTGTCGACAGTTAGTCGAGAGTTTGTCGATTTTTCTCTCGACCGGTGGCAATTTTCGAGAGTAACTATCGACAGATTCCGCGAGGGTATTCAGTTCATTGGTGAAACATTGTCAATCAGTGACCGAAATATCTGCACATATTTCGAACCAGTCTAGCTATCCCTCGCCCGCTTGCCGTAGTTGGCGTAAGTTCTTGAACGGACTGGACGACAAGGACAGCGCTACTCACGAATTTCTGTCCCTCTCGCAGAGGACTCTGGCCGCAGTGCACCTTCCAGTGTTTAATAATTGAGGGCCAGTTCTCTATTAAGTTAATCTCTATTAAAATGAAATTAAGTTCCCCCACTATGCTACCTACGTGAGGGGTATCACTTCCCCTAGACCCTTGAGGGGAATGATTCTCCTCACCTAGGTAGCATGATGGGAGAGCTTAATTTAATTTTAATAGAGAGTTAATCGAGATTAACCTAATAGAGAACTGGCCCTGAGTCCTCCGTACCATGTACCATGATGAGAATCATCGTACCATGATGGTACCAATTTTTTTTTTTGCCGAGCTATGATTGTACCAATTTTGACTGAACCATGAAAAAAAAAAATTAAATTAAAGATAGATCGAAAATTTAAGAGAAAAAAATCCCGATAGTCCCAGTCGGGATTCGAACCCGAGACTCCTAGTTACGCGCCGGGCACTTTTCCAACTAAGCTACCGGGCATATAGAGACTTTCCATTCTCAAATTCGATCAGTAACCACCACCTCCCCGTCTGAAGGCATTTATTAAATTAAATTAAATTAAAGATAGATCGAAAATTTAAGAGAAAAAAAATATAGTCGGATTTTTATAAGGATTGCCTTTGGGTTTCCATCTGCGTGATTCGGGCGAGTTCGGCGCTGAAGCCCGAAGGCATCCTTATAAAAATCCGACTATAGTACCAATTTTTTTTCTGATGAGCCATGATTGTACCAAATTTGACTGCGCCATGAACGTACAATTTTTTTTTCTAAAACGCATTAGGTTTTTGAGATTTGATATACTTTTTCCTGCAATATGTGTAAATTAATGGACGTGATTCATATTCCCTAAAGAAATTCTAAAACCATTCAAAGAAGTGTACATTGATGATCTGTTCATTTTGCAATTCTACATTTTTTGAAGATTCTGAAGAATTCGAAGACTTGAAATTAGGCATATTCTGAAATCCACAACATTTGCTAAAAATGCTAAACGCAAGAAAATGGTCCCCGGAAAAATACAGTAATGAAAAAATCCGAAATTGGGAAAATTTCAACAATTGGAAAAATTGTAAAACTTTGGAAATTGTCGAACTTAAAGAATCTAGTAATTATATGTGATAAATGGTACACAAAAACTTCAGAAATGTCATTTCAACAAATAAAAAATCGGAAATAGTCCAAAAATTTTAAAATTTTGCGAAATCAAAAAAAAATAATGTGAATAAGTTCAACGAAATTTAACGTTACGAAACATTGCAATAAATCGAGAACCGAAAATTTTCCAAAAATGTGAAAATCTTTCAAAATTTAAAAAAAGAAACTTTTAAAAATCCAAAAAATTTCCAGCTTGATGACATATATCATTTTGAAATTTAAATTTCGAAATTGAAAAATTGAAATTCCTGTTTTGAAATTTGGAAATTTCAAATTGAAAATTGAACATTCAAGATTAGAAAGTTCAAATGGCAAAATTTGAAATATGAAATCTGAAATTTCAAATTTCAAATTTGACACTTGAAATTGGAGATGGGAAATTTGAAATTAAATAGTTTGAACTTTGAAATCTGGAATCTGAAACTTAAAATTTCCCACGTGACATTGGGAATTTGAAATTTTTCATGTGAAATTTGAAATTTAAAGTTTGAAATTGCAAATGGCAAATTTGAAGTTTGAAATTGGAAATTTAAAATTTGACATTTTATATTTAAATTAATATAGTAATTCCAAACATTCGGCTAAATCATTTCCCCATTGATGAGTGTGGTGGACCACACTCATCAGAATACCATGTGTGGTTTCCACCATACACACCACACGCCTTTCGCCGAGCCTGTAATCAAGTAGATAAAAATTACTGTATGGGCTACGAAAGATTAATGTATATGATGAAATTAAAGAATTAAAAAAAAAAGTCGAAAATACGTTTTTACCGACTGGTACCATGATTTACTCTGAAATACCATTATTTCCCCTTGTACCATGATCTGCGCCAGCCGGGTTGGCAACATTGAGTGTTATTATATTTCAGTGGTTACCAGGGTAGGGCGTATAAATTACCTCGAATAAATGACCGAATTTTTAACATGTAATAAATAGGTAATTTAGGTAAAGAATGTTTAGAGTCCTTTACATTTATTACCCGCTCGTAGCCCCATCTGGCGGAGTTTAGAGAAACCCTCCTATGGCCTATGACCTCTGTTTAAATAGCAAACTTGAAAAAATTGTAGACAGTGCCTTGAATTTCTTCGATTTTTTATTAATAATTTCATAAACAAGAGTATCATACAAATCGACAATGGGGGTTCCCATTAGATGGTAAACACTCACACGGGGTCAAAAATTCAAATTTAAAAAAATTAATTGCCTCCCCATAAGGTCCCAATGTTAAATTTGGCCAAAATAAAAAAAAATTAATTTGACTTTTTCGACCCAAATTCGACGGAAATGTCTTCTGGGGGTTCCCAATAGATAGCAAGCACTCACACGGGGCCAAAAATTCAATTTTAAACAATTTAAGTTTGCCTCCCCATCAGAGCCCAATGTTAAATTTCGCCAACACCGAAAAAAAATAATTTGACTTTTTCGACCCAAATTCGACGGGAGTGTCTTCTGGAGGTACCAATTGGATAGTGTAAACGTGCAAGGGGCCAAAAATTCGATTTTATAAAAAGTAAGTCTGTGTCCCCATAACAGCCCAATGTTAAATTTGGCCAAAATCGAAAAAAAATAACTTTAATTTTTCGACCTAAAATCGACGGAGATATCGTCTAAGGGATGCTATTAGATAGTATCAACGCACAAGGGACCAAAAATCCAATTTTAAAAAATTTTAATTTGCCGCCCCATAAGAGCCCAATGTTAAATTTGGCCAAAATCCAAAAAAAAATTAATTTGACTTTTTCGACGGGAATGTCTTCTGGGGCTTCCTATTAGATAGAAAACACTCACACGGGGCCAAAAATTCAAACTTAAAAAATTGAAGTTTGCCTCCTGTTACGTCCTTCCCTTCTCGCCAGTCCTGAAACAACAAAAAAAATTCAATTGTTAAAATTAAAAGATAAGAACTATTTATAGTTAATTAACTATTGTTCATTATTAACTAGATTGATTATTAAAAGTACGTTGATGATGAAATTCACATTTTATTTTGAAATACACGTATTGAGAAATACTCCACGTTCCTTACACTGCTGGCTCAGCATTCTCAAGGCGAAGACACCAGGTGAAACCTGAGCCCAGTGATAACGCGCTGGACGTCTAATGCTCGTACGACTGTGAAGAGGAAATAAAATGATAATATGATAAATTGAAAATTTCCCTATAACAACTAGCTGGTATATTTCTCATAATTAGGATTATATTAAAGGCTAACAGTTTCAATCTACTACAATGAAAATAAAAAGGTTCATGAATTATAACATTCATGTACTATTATATTTCAAAACATCTTCATCTATTGAAGAACAACCACGCTCACTGTACTACTGGCTCAGTTTCCTCCAAGGCCACAGATGAAACCTGAGCGCAGTGATAAGGCGCCGGGCATGTAATACTGGTACACCTGCGAAGTAGGAAATAAAAGCACAATGTAATAACATGAAAATTATAAAATCAAAATTAGTTGTTGATAAGACAAAAATGAAATAATATTCAACATTAGTTTAGTTCCAAATAGAATGAAGGTTCAAAAACCATTTGAATGATGGCGTTCACACATTATGATATTTCGAAACTTTCATTTATCGACGAACACTTTGCGTTCATTGCACCGCTGGCTCAGCATTCTCGAAGGCACAGAACCTATACTAAAGCTGAGCACAGTGAAAATGCATCGGGCTTATGAAATGAATTTAGTATATACGCAAGAATATTTGTGAAATAAAATCAGTTATACTCCATACTTAGTACTACGTTTAATTACCTTTCCGTATTGTGAATATATTGAAAATTTAATACATCTCTCGAGGCCGAGTGGACCAATCTCATCCACACAAGGGAAAATCTCTGAAGACATCTTCCGATCAGCGCTTCCTATCTACCCTGAGGGAAAAACTTGAACTCTCGCGCCGATCTTCTGGGAAATAAAAGTCGATTGGCTTGCTAACGTAGCATCATAATTTACTTCCGGTTAACCTAGGACGTAACACTCCCCATAAGACCCCAATGTTGGGGACTTACAGGTCACTTTGATCCAAATAATCAATTATATTGTTATATTTTATTATTGATTGTTCATTAACTTTTTAAAAGTAGGGCATAATGACAATGATTTGAAATTCCGGTCAAACTAAGAGGTTAAGGGAATTATTTAGATTCTTTACATTTATTACCGACCGGAGGTAAATTACCAATTTATTACATGGTAACGTAAAAAACTCCAAATTCGACGATTCGCCCAACCCTGGTAGGTACCAAGACCGCTTGACCGACTCAGCGTTACACGATTTTTAAGGTAATGTTTCTGATGACTAAGAAATTAACTCTTGAACGTCAAAAATCAATAATTTGTTTATGACAAACGATTTCCTACCGATTGCATGCATGAACCATAATTATAAAGTGATTTTGACTAAAACTGCGGCAAATTGCTCGTGCGATTAGTTTTTATTGTTTAATAATTGACTGACCAACTTTTAATCGTTAAGAAGTGAATTACAATGCCCTGCGAACGAATTACAATCGATTTGCTAAGAAAATTCATTGATATACGTTTATTTTTCGGCTAATAGCTTACACCCCTAGGTACTTAGCCGAAACGTACCCTAAGTACAAACAGTACAGTATGTACCCAATTGTACATCGTTAGTACATGATTGTACGTCATTTAATTTTTGTGACGTGAAACTTCGTATGGGAGGGTTTTGAAATCTCGATCGGCAACCTTTTTGGTGATGCTCGCTCTAACGTAGTAAGTAAGAGTGAGAGGCCTCCGGGAATCGAGCGAGAGTGAGACGGACTACCTTACGTCTCGTCTATCGGGCGAGAGTGAGAGGCCTTCGTGTATCGTGCGAGAATGAGACGGAAGACTTTCTGTCTTTCATGTCATTCTCTGCGTTCAGGCGGCGTCGTGATCGCGGAAAACAGCTGTTCGTTTCTAACACAGTGATCATAAGCAACGTATTTTGTTTTTGTGCGTGTCTTCATTACTTAAATCGAGAGTTTTGTGAAAATATGCCGAAGTCGGGTGCAGAAAGGGCAAAAACGTGGCGGGAGAAAAAACGGGTGAGTGAAGGAATTGATCAGAATAGAAAACGGAAAAAAAGTAGAACTGAAATTGAACGAGATAGCAGGGAACGGAGGCAAACACGTGCTAACCTCTTACGTGACAGTGTGGACGATAGTGTAAATAATCCAGAGAATGAACTATTAGCAACGACTTCGACTCATCCTCCTCCTGATTGTGATGTACATAGTGGTGATCGATTACAATATTCAGACTTTAATGAGTTTAAAACTGCACATAAGAACTTTCACCGTGATTTTATAAATAATCCATTCGGTTTTACGTGTTGTGTATGTGATAGATTATGGTTTAAAAATGACTTGAAGACTCTATCCGTTGAAACTGAAATTCGTATTCAACAAAAATTTCCAGAATTCAGAAGTAATAATGAGCTGGCATGCACCAGCTGTCGCCAGACTTTGAGGAGAGACAAAATTCCAACATTGTCGAAATTGAATGGCTTTGTATATCCCTCGATCCCTGCACATCTTCCGAAGTTAGATTTAGTGTCCGAGAGACTCATTTCTCCTAGAATTCCATTTATGCAAATTCGCAGATTGCGTCATGTGCATGGACAATTTGGAATTTTGGGGCAGCTGATCAATGTTCCAGTGGATGTCAATACAATGGTCAATCACTTGCTCAGGAACATTGACGACGATCACTGTGTTTACGTTCATATCAAGAGAAAAAAAATTCATCGATCAAGCTACTTGACAGGTTTAATAAACAAGAGAAATATTAAAATATGGCTAAGATGCTTAGTACCGAGTCCATTGTATCAACTATACGACATCAAAGTTGATGAATCTTTCTTTAATGAGGATTGTGTCGTTCATCAGATACCTATAGATGAACTGAGTGAAGACATCCCCATGGAGGAGAGCCTGTTCGCTCGGCAACACACATTACTCTGGAATGACGATAAATATTCGAGGATTGCTCCTCACAGTCTATTATTTGATGAACATGCAGAAGAGTTATCTTTCCCTACTATCTATCTCGGACAATTCCGGCGCTTTAGTGAAGATCTCAATGTGACTCCATTCATGATGGCTACCAGTGAGCTAAGGAGATCTGATCGACGTGGGGTTACACCTCATCATTTACTCTATATGGCAATGAAAATTATGAGGTTTAGAGTCCGTGACAGTCTATCCATTGCTTTTAAACACGTAGGTAAAGACACAACAATTACACGTGAACAAATTCAATCAGAGGAGTATATAAATCATTGTATAGAAAGCAACTTGACTTTTCTACGTTGTATCCCTAACTCGACTTGGTATTGGGCTGAAAGAAAGAGAGACTTATTCGCAATGATCAGACAACTCGGAAAACCCACGTTATTCCTAACTATGAGTGCTAATGAAGTTGGTTGGCCCTCATTATTACAATTATTATATAAATTGAAGAATAATAGAGCAGAAATTACAGAACAAGATGTTCAGGAACTCCATTATATTGAAAATAGCACACTCATCAATGAAGATGCTGTAACATGTGCCATCTATTTTAATAAGCTCATCAATGTTATAACGAACATACTTCAGTCCAAAAAGTCTTCTCCCTTCGGGAAATATCGTGTTGTCCATTATTTTGAAAGAATTGAATTCCAGCATCGTGGGAGCCCCCATGCACACATTCTGCCATGGCTTGAGAATGCTCCAGCGGATCCACTAGGTGCTGACCGACTAAAAGCTATTGAACTAGTTGATACATTGATATCAGTGGCCACTTCAGAATCGTCGGGGAACATCAAACTACAGACACATAAGCACACGTTCACATGTTACAAAAAAATAGCTGCGAACGCTCATCAAAAATGCAGATTTGAAGCTCCATTCATGCCATGCAGATACACAACTATACTGACACCAATGCAGAAAGAAGAACCAGGATTCCACACGTATAAACAACATTACAACACGATAAGAACAAACTTAGAGAACAATGACTATGCTGATATTGATAGTTTCTATCAGGGAAATGGAATACTATCAGATGATTACTACATGAATGTGCTTCGAGCTGGCATCAATCGTCCCAGAGTATTTCTTAAACGTCAACCCATGGAAAAGTGGCATAATCCATTCAACCCATTCATTTTCAATATTTTGAAATCAAACATGGATGTGCAATTTATAACCGAAGAATACTCATGTGCTGCATACGTAGTGGAATACGTCAATAAAACGAACCGTGGAATTAGCAATCTCCTACGTAACATCACTGAAATAATGGATGAACATCCAGAGTTCGATATTGTCGAAATTACTAGGAATATGAGCGTTGACATCCCTAAATACTGTCGAAATTACCAGTCAGGAAGCTGCATGGTACCTTCTGCGTGAACCGATGTCAAAGTCTTCTTCAGTTGTTACCTATATTTCAACAATATGGCCGATCGAAAGACAAAGAATTCGAAAAACTCAGAAAGAACTCAATGAAATGGATGCTGATGATGATGCAACAAACATATGGAAAGAAAATTGGTTTGACAAGTACGAAAAGAGACCTGAAGAGCTAGAAGATGTCAATTTGGCCCAGTTTGTTGCCCATTACACACTGAATAATCAGGGGAATTGGACACGAAGGAAAGAACCTCGGATTATTCGGTACAGAAACTACGACATGGCTGATGATTTCAATGAATACAAACGGGAAATGGTGACTTTGTATATTCCATTCCGAGACGAAGAAAATGAAATTATTGCAGAAACTAAATTCATACAGATTTACGACGACAACGAAATATTGATTTTGGAGCGACATAAAGAATTCTCATCGAATTTAGATATCCAGAAAACCATCGAGATATGCCGAGAGTTGCATCGTGAAGATGAATTACATCAAGATAATGATGCTGAAGGAGACAAAAGGTCGCCTTTTTCCTGAAGCAAACCCTTTTCAAGAATTGTATAACGCTGACCACATAATGAACGACGATCTGCGGTTAGCAACACTTAACAAACTGGGTGCTATCGCAAAGAAGAGGGATAATTTAATGTCTAATGAACAATTTTATGAACTAATGAGAATGGCCAATCAGAGGCAGAAAGCACTCCTGATGCATGTGATTGCTAATCTCCTCTCATCAAACCGATCACCACTCCAAGTTTTCTTCACTGGGCCAGCAGGGTGTGGGAAGACATTCCTCATGGAAATTTACAACCGCTTCACAAATAATGATGGTATTTGCAATGCTTACATCGCATGTGCATCAACAGGAAAGGCTGCAATAGCAATTCATGGTACGACAATCCACACTGCATTGAAAATATCCAATAAATAGGCAAATAATGCTGTATTCGAATACAATTTGACAATTCTTAATTCTGCAGAGAATAAAACAGTCTCAATAGCTACTGATGTATTCACCGGCTGCCATAATACTGAGCAACAATCATTTGTACGACACAAATTGCATAAAAAAACGGTAATAGACACTGGAGGTCTAGCAAACGGCGCAGTTGGTAAACTAGTTCATATCGAAACTGATGAGGCAGGGGCAGTAACTCGTGTGTGGCTGGAATTTCCAGATTCACCAAAGACGGGGCAGAAGATCCGGAGAAAAGCTGCTGCGTTCATCCAAGCAAACGACATCAGCCACACGACAGTTCCCATTGCACGAAGAACTTCTACGATATATATGAACAATAATAACACGATTTTCGTCAAAAGAAATCATCTGCCATTGGTATCAGCGTGTGCTATTACTATCCACAAGTCTCAAGGTGGTACGTTTAATCAAATCCTCTATGAATACGAAAAGACACATTCACAACAACTCCTTTACGTAGCTTTGTCCCGTGTCACAAGTATACAGGGATTGTACATCGTTGCGAAGGATGGAAAGAACAAATTTTATCATGGACGGAAAAAAGCCCAATCAATGGACAAGCTAGAATCAGAATTTAGAAGCTTATCAACAAATCCATTGATAAGTTTGACTGACATTCTCCGAGAGTTCATCAGCAGACCAGGCTTATCAATAACAACCCTCAATTGCCAAAGCTTAGGAGCTCATAGCGGAGATTTCAATGATCCGGTGATTCTACGGTCTAATATATTGATACTTTCAGAGACGTGGAAGGAAAACGATCAAGAAATTGATGTTCCCAATTTTAATTGTATCGTACAGTTCAATAGACATAATGTGAGAGCAGGGGGTGTCGCAATACTTTGCAATACTGCTCATGGAACGAACATCATGACACCCAATATGGACCTGAACTTGAAACAACTAGAATCGCTTTCAATTGGGTTGTCATCTGTTGGAGAAATGTGTGCAGCTGAATGTCGCACAGAAAGCGAACAGCGGATTATGCTTATAGCACTCTATATTTCACCAAATCAGAAGATGGCGAAAATAATAGAGTTTATTCACCTTCACTTGCTGCCGTATACTCCAGTGGGGGCTGCAGAAGTTGGAGTAGAGCTGGATAAAATACCTATGATTCTAGGTGGAGATTTTAATGTTAATTTTGCTTCAGAGGATTCCAAGCCATTAATTCAGTTCTTGCAACAGAAATTGTCATTGGAAATGAAGAATTCACCAATTGAATCGACTACACGCCATGGTACCACGATCGATGCAGTTTTCTCACGTTACAAAATTTGGAGTCAAGAGTCTTCATTACCTATTTTAGTTACCACAAACCTATCATTTCGTTCATGAAGAGTCTACCAGAGAATGAAGGTGAAGCTGATTGAGATTTAATTCGTCATATTCATAGTAATATTATTGTATCTTGAAAAAAGTATAATTATTATGATGAATAAATTAATATTTACTATCAAGAAGTGTTTGACACGTGATTTAAATTGTTCCTCTCCTTCAAAACATAGAAAATTAAATAATCCTTGCCGATCCAATCATTCAGTTTCACTTCTATCGCGTGTCTTCATGACACACCATTTATTTGTACATGCTCCAATTATTCATACAAAAATAATTAAATTTTGACATGATGTTAGCCGACAAAAATTACAGCATTGGGTTTTCAAGGTCCCTAATCCCTGAATTCTACTAGAAATCATTAGTAGATTACGAATTTCAGCATTATTTCGTTTGTAGATTCTTTTTTCATTGTTGAATTAGTCGTAACAATTATACACTCCCCGCCCTCACTACCAAAGAGGATAGACTAAAGTAGAGGCTCAGATCTCCGCAATTGATTGATGCCACGTGTGCGACAATACCGACGTTAGTTACTACTCCGTGTGAGGTAAGGCGCCGCAGTCACTTGGGGGGGGGACCGTCAGCGTGAGCGGAGAGCCTTCGCCGATGTTTCGGCAGTAGCTGTCGGAGCTGTCCCGGCGTCACAGGTATAAGTACGGCGAGGAAATGTTGTCCGCGTTATGCTAAATTATTTTTGTATGATTTTTAGCAAATTTAGGTTCGTTTGATGGGGAATTGGCTTGTCCATGGAATTACGAGCAATTAGATTAATTTTCAAACCTCCGGAACGCTGAGCGCGCCCCATAGAAAAAAATGATATCTTTCCCCCTAATGTGGATGGAGAGCTGAAATGGACGGCGATTCGTTGGGGATTGAATCCCCAATAAATGATCCTCATTTCGTTCCTTAATCTCCATTACGAGCGGTGAAATTAATTTTCAAACGCCCAGAGAAACGCTGCGCGCCCCCCATAAAAAAAAATCGTTCGGGATCCATCGTTCCGCCGCATATGTTACACAATACATACAGAATTTTGGTTGATGACTGAAATTATGCACTTCTTAACGTTTTCAAAATTGCCAAATATTTCAAATTTCATAGATCTTGAAAAGTGATGAGATTTTCAAAAAACACTAGTGGTGTGCAAATGTGTGTGCCCCATATCCCGCTCTTTGACATCCTTCCCGCAATTGTCGACATATTCATTCGCCAAGTATATTCTAGTTTAACTCGCGATATGTTTTAACCTATATTGAAAAAAGTCATACTGAATGTGCATTTTTGTATAAGGAACGACCCTGGTGATATCCATTGTTCCCGTATTTCAAATTGCTCGGACGACCATACCTCCTTAATTATGCAAATTATGGAAAAAAGTCATTTCACGTAAAAGCTGTATTTTCATATAAGAAATAGTTTTCTTGAGACAGGTTTCCCGCTAACTTTAATATTTTACCCAGTGGAATCGTATAAACAATTACAATTGTTAATAACACTGCATGTACTGCACGAATGCCATGCAAAATGTAATCCGCTCCATTCTGAACGGAAAGGTTTCGATTGAGAACTTCATGACAGCGCTGGGTTCATTCATTTACTTATTACATACATTATTCTTGAGACGGCCATATCCCCTTAATTATGCAAATTATGGAAAAGAGTCATTCTATATAAAATGTGTGTTTTTATATAAGGAATAGTTTTCTTCAGATAAGTTTCCCGCTAACTTTAATATTTTACCCAGTGGAACCGTATAAACAATTGCAATCGTTAATAGCATTGCATATATACTCCACGAATGTCATCCGAAATGCAATCCGCTCGATTCTGAACGGAAATGCTTCGATTGAGACCTTCATGACAGCGCTGTGTCCATTCGTTCACTCGCTAGAGACATAATTGTTGAGACGGTCATAAGTCCTTAATTCTGCAAATTTGCGAACAAAGTTATCCCACATAAAATACGCATTTTTATATGCGGAACAACTTTTCTCATATAAATTTTGCGCTAACTCTAATAGTTTATGCAATAGAACGTGATAAACGATTAAAATTGTTAATAACAATATACATACTACACCAATTTCACCCAAAATCTAATCCCATCTAAGTTACATGAAAATGCTTCGATTCCAATATTGACGATGCCGATAGCTTCATTCGATCGTGAGAAACCTAGGATCAAAATTTCGGCAACACATACATACAAACACACACACACACACACACACAGACATCGATTCAAAATTTGTTGGCATCATTTTGGTATACTTATAACCCCAGGCACAGCATGAAAGGAAAAATATCGATTTCGGGGTCATTACAATAACTTCCCGAATAACTTTTCTTGCTATAGAGCGATATAAACAATCGATTTTGTTGATAATAATTAACTGTCGGTGTTAGCAAAAAAATTTATATAACATCAAAAATGTATTTTTGTTTGTGCAGCAACTTTCATTGGATAATTTGTATCGTATCTTTAATCTTTCTCACGATGCAGCGATATGAACAATTCAATTAGTTGACAACTAGAAAACTCCTGGATCGATTCCATTCAAAATCTAATCATGTCTAAGTTAGGCGGAAACCTATCAGATGAGTATAAGAAAACCCAAATCAGATGATATGTCTACGATAAATCGTTCCAGAAAATTTTGCTCACATTTCTGGAGGTTTACCCCGTGTTTAGCAATACGATGGTCAAAATGGCCCAAATCAACACTAGCCGCATGGGTGGGTGTCCAGTACTCCCCCTGAAGGAATTCATACAACAGCTAGCGGGGGCGTACAAATGTCGGAGCGGGACGGAGGCAAAAAAAATGTGCGCCGGCAGACACACACACGCAAGCTTGAGTGCGCACTCACACCGTCAGCATGGTGATAAACGACAAGAAGAGTGAAAATTGTCCGCAATCGTTTTCATTATGGGAGTCAATATAATCACTCGCCTATTAGGTCATCAGAGACTCAATTCCCAAGGCGGTTGAGAAAGGTTAACTATCTCGTTATGCAATGGTTCTATAAAAGATTATAACCAAATTTTCATATGGAGAATTCCATTTCCTACAGGAAACCGGTTCCATATATTCGGGTAAAATGACCTATTAGCAAAATACGTAATGAATAGGGTGTGGATTTTTTTTAATTCAACACTTTATCTCCTGAACTATTGGAGATATGAAGGCAAAGTCCTGTATCAGACATCATTTTTTATGTAAGGAACAACGTTTATTAGATATTTTCTTTCCAATCTGTCATTTCGGTCAACATAGAGCGTTCTATATGATTTCAATTGTTTATAACGCTGTAACGCTGAAATGGTGAGAAATACGAAAAAGTCAGAGGACACAAAATATGTATTTTTTTTATAAGGAACAACATCTATTCGCCACATCTTGGCGTATCTATAATATGTCGTGAGATACAGAGTTAGACACCATCGATATTGTTAATAACAATAGGGATCAGTAGACATATATGGACCAAAAACTAATCAGCTTTAAGTTACGGCAAGATGCTTCGATTGCGTCATACAGGACCTTGATCGGATAATTTGTTAACGAGGAATCGTTCCGGGACATTTTTGATAACGTACGTACATTGGCACACACACACACACATGCATACATGCATGCATTTCGTTTTAAATAGTCTAGAAAAGTCAGAAATTCCATGACCGAGGAGATGTGATGGAAAAACGATTTTTCATTTTCGGGAATGAAACAACAACTTCCCCTATCTGGCATTTAGATAACAGGTGTATTGAAACTGTATGGAGATATATTAATTAAATAAGGAGGTAGAATAGAGTTAAATGGAAGCGCAATTGTTATTTCACTATCACAGTCCTTTCCGGCATGGTCACCAAGGAGACGCATCGATCAAATGAAAAAAAAACCCCAAATTGGTCCACACACCTACCCACACGCACGCACACCTACCCACACATTAGAGAGAGAGATACGATTTTTGTTTATGGGGCGCACTCAGCGTTCCTCTGGGCGTTTGAAAATTAATTTCACCGCTCGTAATGGAGATTAAGGAACGAAATGACTGTCATTTATTGGGGATTCAATCCCTAACGAGATGCTGTCCATTTCATCCCTTCATCCCCATTAGGGAGAGAGATATAATTGTTTCTATGGGGCGCGCTCAGCGTTCGGGGGGTTTGGAAATTAATTTCACCGCTCGTAATAGAGATTAAGGAACGACATGAGGTTCATTCATTGGGGATTCAATCCCCAACGAATTGCTATCCATTTCATGCCTTCAGCCCCATTAGGGAGAGAGATATGATTTTTTTTTATGGGGCGCGCTCAGCGTTCCGGGGATTTGAAAGTTAATCTAATTGCTCGTAATTGCACGGACAAGCCAATTCCCCATCAAACCTGCCTAAATTTGCTGAAAATCATGCAAAAACAATTTAGCATAACGCGGACAACATTTCCTCGCCGTACTTATACCTGTGACGCCGGGACAGCTCCGACAGCTACTGCCGAAACATCGGCGAAGGCTCTCCGCTCACGCTGACGGTCTCCCCCAAGTCACTGCGGCGCCTTACCTCACACGGGGTAGTAACTAACGTCGGTATTGTCGCATACGTGGCGGCAAGCAATCGCGGAGATCTGAGCCTCTACTTTAGTCTATCCTCATTGGTCATTACGGCCTGGGGATTCGAAGAATCCCAGGGCGAGGGATGATGCCGCCTCATTAGTTGAACCCCACATTCATTTTTTAATTAAGTTTTACTTCTTTCCTGCTGTTTGAGTCTTGTAGATCATTGTTTGGTGCTGAAAAGCATTTGTTGGATTATAATTCGCAAATTACAAATTTTTCCAAATAGCGTCTAGAAAAAATTAAGTCCCCCCCCCCCCCTATTTCTTTTATTTTCTTTTATTTATGAGAGTTTGTACATTTTTGTTTGAGTAAGAAAAATTTCATATTTTAATTATGCACGGGAGGAATAATTATTTTTTTGTGATAACTATGGGCAAGCGCGCGACGCAGCCTCATTGCACACGATAAATGATAGACAATAGTTTGTTCTTTATTATTGAAACAATTGAAGAAATGCACTTCTAAATTATGGAAATTGATCCATTGTCACCACCAAATCTCCTCATTGAATGCATATTTTGTCATATTTTTTAATGATAACTTCTGCTGATCGATTGCGAACGAATTACAATCGATTTACTAAGAAAATTCCTTGATAGGTATACATTTATTTTTCGGCTAATAGTCTACTGGCAATTTCGTCAATTTATTGAAAAAAGAGATGCTACATTTTTTTTAGTCTTCATGTTTTGCTCACTTTACATTCCAGGAAAAACCTTCTGAACATTGGGATTTCAGAAACTTTGTTGTCACTTGCAACTTTAATTTCAATTGGTTCCTATGGTGTAATGAAAGAATTTATTCTTTTTTTTATCAATGAGTAATATTGGCCAATTTCCGAACTAATGGACCATATAGATTAATAAAGACAATGGATGCCAAATATATTAAGTATTTCATCTCTATTAACGATTGACCAGTTGCACGATCAATGGAAAACCATTTTTTTTGCTGCTTGTGAATTGATGATGGAAGAAATAATGGTCATCCTGGATTAACATTGTTATCGAAATTCTCATGATACTCTAACATACTTGCAACGCTTGCAAAGTCAAATGTCGATATTAGTTTTCTGTAGTTGTAGATCATGATAAATTGTATTTTAAGTTTTCACACCATTCATTTAGTCGTAAAATGTGTAGTACGAATTATTACAATCAATGTCTAGAAAGTTCAAAACCTAAAAAAAAAATTTTTCTTGGCATCTATACCAATTTGGATATAATGAGACAAAGTTGCTTATTAAAATTCAAAAAGAAACAAAGAAATACAAAATTACCAAATCGATATTGTCATCAACTGTGTTCGGCTGGAAATGAGGTACAGTCTTGATACCATCTCATTGACTTATCATGTAAATTGCATATTCAGGCTGGATCACACGGTTCCCTCTAACACCTTCCGCTTTATTTAGGAGATCGTTGTGGAGCTCCCATTTCCCAGAACGACGACGACAATAGGCTGCATAGTGGTCGAACTTTTGAGAATAAGCTATAACTCCAGCTAGTCTGAAATCAAAATGATCACATAAGTTAGACTTTCCCTAGGGCGGAAAGTGCTTCCCTGACGGATCTATCGATTACTCCTTGATTGTGGGTATGAGAGGAACAGTTTGTGCGTACGGTTGATCATTAGTTGATCGCTACTCGACTGACAGTTGAGCGCGACTTGACATGGAAACAGTTCCACCGAAAAAAAATGAACAAAAGCTAAAAACATCAAAAAGTCATGTATATTGAGAATCCCGAAATAAATGACTTTTGACCCACATATATATTTTCTCAGTGGGCCAGCGATCAAGTAGTGATCAAGTGCGCGCACAAGTTGATCCCCCGAATCAAGTTGCAATCTGTGGCAATATGTGTGAGTATCAAATGAAAATTGGTTAAGATTCCTTTTTAGAAACGTCATTTCCGACTTTCTGGGAAATAGAAATTGATACGAATATATTCTATAATAAAGGTCTCGACATGCTATGAAAATGATTAAAGAAAGTGACTTACAACGCTTCTTCATACATTTCAGGCTAGTGCCTTACCATTGGTGGACTGACCTTGGAAATTCTTTGCAATTTCCTCCTTATAGATTTGTAAAAACGAACAAATGCCTCAAAATTGTCGAGGAACGTTTTCTGGGAAAACTTTTTGAAAAATCCAAATCTAACACTGTCTTACGTGGAAATCAGTAAATTTCATGCATATCATGAATAGAGATCAAAATTTAAGTTTTCATTCAAAATATTAAAAAAAAATCAATTTTTGGACACTTGATATAATACGCTTGGCCGTTTTTTAAGTAATGTCCATCATCTATTCATAGAAAAAAGATTAATATGTCGAAAAATGTAATTTCAATGATGACATAATAGTACGTGATTTTCTAAAGGAATTTTCCATCGAATTTAATAATTGAAAATTTTCAGTTACACAGTGCGAACGTAAAACAGTAGAGCTCTCTTTATTTTCCGAGCTCGGGGGATGACCTTGAAGCAATTTCGTGGAGAAAAAAATTAAGGAAGCCCCCCACTCTGCCCACTGTTTGGCTGGCGTGGTGGGGGCTGTCGGGAGCGGAAGGGGAAATAAGAGCAGAAGTAAACGGACTATGTATCAAAAGTAAATAGGTTATGTTTCATGAATGCTCGGTCCCACTATTGAGACCCTGCGCAGTCTGGAGCGCATGACGTCGAAAACAAGGATAGACAAAGTACGGGGAGTGGGAGAAGGTTTTTGAGGGGCGACAAGTCGTGAGGGGAGTACAGCGAAGATAAAGGAAGCGGAAAATTAAGGGAGATCTACTGTACCCATTGATGAGTTACTTTGAAAGTTGATGATAGTGCCCGAGCAAAAATTTATCTCAGAGGTTCCATGAATCATCAAGATCGTGTAAAAAATGCAATCCGTTTTACAATATTCTTAATAACAGTAGGTTCAAAAACATGAGGAATAGCTACACTGAGAGAAAAGATTCGTCGTTTCTACGGAATACGGTGCCAACGGCACCAAATTTTTAGCACCAACCGACAATTCATTCCGTACAACGGAAAATTCGTCAAATGAATGGCATAATCAGTTGGTACGAATAATTTCGCATCGTTGGCACCGTATTCCGCAGAAACTGCGGAATTTTTCTCTCAGTGTATGCATACCAGCAATTACCGAATTACTTACGTATAGAGTATGGTCTAGGCCTTTCACATTACATAAACGAACAAAACATAACAATATCATGTGATATATACGAGGGTTAGAAATGAATACGTCCATGATTTTACTTGAAATTATTATTTGAGCAATGATGCGCTCACAAAATATTTTGCATTTTCACGGACATTATGATCATTTCTTTCAAATTAATTATATAAGTGTGGCCCATACCGTAAGATGAGTGACAACTGAGTAATCACATTTTACTCCGAAAATGTAAGGCAGCCAGGTGTGCTCCAAAACGAATATGACGTCGCATAACAATATCCCTTCCACTATGATGGTGAATTGTCTATCATTTTCTCAATCAAGTGCATAATGAAGCTCTATTTCATATAGATGTATCCGGATAAGAAAAATGACATGAATATCTTCCATTTACTGTTGATGAAGGGACTAATTATAAATAGTATTGGGTATTTCTTTGATGTTACATATGTCATGGATTTTTGTTTAAGAGACAAAAGATTGTTTATATTTTTCAATGCACTTTATTTTAAACAACATATGTTTGTATACATTTGTTCACATGAGTTTTTCGTTTTACCCACGGCATTTTCAACGCTTTAATTCGAAAAACAAAACAAAAACTTTTATTTACCTAACAAGATATTCTTACAACTCAAAGTTGAGCAGGATAAATTGCTAGAAGTGGAAAATCCATAAATGCCTGGTGTTCTCCTTACATATTTCGAATGTTGAGAATGGTAGGCAAATTTCAATGTTTTATTTTTGCATTTAAGAATAAATGAGAGCGGAAGATTGCATATAGCAATCCTCTCTCACTATATAGATTACCCGGTCAATGTACATCTATATTTTTTGTATATCTATATTTATACCTCGTGAATATGACAGGTTTGACGGTATCGAGCAGAGGAAATAGGCGTAACTATTTCATAATACATATGGAATGTTTAAAAAGAAGATCTCTGAGAAGTATATTTTTTGATGATAATCATATAAAGATTAACAGGCAGCAGACCTATCACTTTTAACAAATATTCTCGAAAAAAATCTCTTGTACTCTCACCTTCTACCAAACCTAAACTCTATTCGAGCAATAAATAGGCCAAAAAATGCCAAAACTCGGACTAGTTTCATAATTGATTTCATAACCTATGATTAAAGTGCCAGAACTGATTGAAAGGACCTTCGATTCTAAACTTACTGATTATCGTCTTCGGAATTTATTGTTTATGTACAAACAACAATTATTACTACTCAAGTAAGTATTCTTATGCACACAATGTACCGTAGCAGATTACCCTTTACACATAATCCCCGATTTGAGTAAAATATTACTAATGCACTTACATTATTTACATCGCAGTAATGTAGTAATTATAGTCGGTCATGTAGAACCTCACCTTTAAGAACCATCGAGTGACACTTACTGGAGGCGGGGCGCGTGTAATTGTTATGGCTGATTAAATAATGAAAAAATAATGTACAAACGAAACAATCCTGAAATTCGGAATCTACTAACTATTTCTAGTAAAATTCAGGGATTAGGGACCTTGAAAACCTAATCCTATAATTTTTGTCGGCTAACATCATGTCAAAATTTCATTATTTTTTTATAAATAATTGGAGCATGTACAAAAAAAATTAAATGATGTACAATCATGTACTAACGATGTACAATTGGGTACATACTGTACTTTTTGTACTTAGGGTACTTTTCGGCTAAGTACCTAGGGGTCCTTTTCTGCTATGCCCACTTTTCTCAAAGTGAAGTTCGCGTAGCGGACTTGTAGTCTATCTATTATATGTCTATGGTATGAGCAAATCTACATGATGTTTCTTCCCGGACACCGATTAAACTTATTCTAGATTGGGAAAAGAGATACTATATAGGTGGGGAAATTTACCAGAGTGAGAGAATCTACCTTTAACATTATTCCACTCTTATAGTACTTGGTCTAAGATAATTTGTTTGTTAATTAACAATTGTAAGAACTCTAGCCAATTCTATCCAAGTTCTATTATTTGTAGTCTTGTGCAAGAAAGAATTATCGTTTTCACATTATTTTTTCAATATGCGTATTATTTTAGGTTAGCCAACGAGGAACGGTGCTGTTGGCAGTCAATTTTCACTATCATGGCTGATGCGTTTATGCGACGAGAGGCGAGACAGAGGAAAATATTGGCAAATTCCCAAGCGAGATTGCAGAGAATTTCCGGACAGATTAGTGCCGACGGATTTTCAGGTATTTCTGGATTCACTGAATGAAAAAAAATTCAAATTTGTCTGTCGAAGGTTTCGTCTTTAGAAAAGGGCACCGCACTTCTATGGTCACTTGTATGATTCACTTCTATGGTCATTACATACACCTTTATTTCATCGGAAATCATATAGAGTTGTTGTAACAATGCTATGGTGAATTTCGGCCTTGGATTTGTCTTCGAAATATTATTTACCGGATAGTAAAAAAAAAAGATTGCAGGGAATGCAAGTGCGCATTCAAATGTGTATATTCAGTCCTTTAACTTCGTGATAGGGAAAGTGATTGTAATGTCTCCGAAACGAAGAGTCCTAAAATCATATCTTCTGTTTTCATGCATGTGGGTCAGGTGCTGTATGTTTCTGACGAATTCTGAGCGCAGTTTTCTCACAAATAGAGCGTAAGATTAAAACCATTAAGGTCGCAATACAAGCATCCTCACGAAATCTCGCGCTGATCGGATTCTGGATAAAATCGCTCCACTGTATAATTGTTATACATAATTTCAATTGTTTATAAAACCTCTTATGGAGAACCGTTCGTGGCACAAAACATATGTACGACGAAATTTGCTCCGCCTGTGACAATACAGTTTGGGTACTATGACTTTTCACCTCCGATAATTAATGATATTTATTTATTTATCTATTCATCTGTTTAACGCCAATCAGCTGTATGCACATTAGTACAGAATAGAAAGAAAAAATTCATGAAATATAAATTATACCATCTTAACCCCTCAAGTATACGGCATCCATAGCGCGCGAAGTGCGGTCTTCAATACACGATAACTTCTATACATAACATCAGAAAATTATGAAGTAAAATTTAATGATGATCTTGACCCTTCACCAAAAAGTTGTTTAAAGTACGGTATTTTTTTACTCATTTTTTTCTAGAACTTTCAAGACCTATTTTAATTGAATACTCCAACTGGTTACCGAGATCGGCGGTTGTCAGAATTTTTTAAATAATAAATCAGTGATTCATTAAATTCAAATTTGATTCAGTCATCTGACAGAGGGACTTACAAAGTATGTTTGGTAAAAGTTTCAGAATTTTTTATGAAAATTTTCCTGATAAACGAGAGATTTTCCTGATCATTTCCTGATATTAGAAAAAAATGTAACCAATGATGTGAAAAAAAATCAAAGCGCATTATATTGACAAACTCATGTACTTCATGGGATAATTTTCAGAATTCCGATATCTATCATAGTAAGGGAGAAAATTAATTTTTATGAATCACGGGAAGGGTCTATATGCCGTATAGACCCCGTACTTGAGCGGTTAATGTGGCCTTAATACAACCAATATATGAGCAGAAATGGAAAAGAGAAAAGTAGGAAGTATAAAGTGTCTAATGTAGATACCAAAATTGATATAGCTAAGGACTGGCACCACGAAATTAATACCCTTTATTAATTAATCATTTGATTAATGTTATACATTAAATATACGTCTTTGTTATTGACCGGTATTGTTATGATTAGAAGGTATTGGTTTTTTCGGTCATCTACCTTAGTTATACATTTAAAAAAAACGGGCTCAAGTTAGCACCCCACTATTAATATAAATCACTGTATTACATGGTCAATCGATCCGGGAACCGTTTTCTGGTGATGGCGAGTCAATCAATTTTGTTATTTTATAACATCATACATAAATCATGAAAGAGAAAAACATTTCGCAGAGGTCGGGCGAATTTGGTCATTGGCGCTGCCGATCGCGGCCACTGCTCATTGCACACATTGAAATGGCGCTTTTCCGTTTTACGTGCTCCAAAATATTTTCAATTAATATTGCGAATTCACCACAATCACAAGTAACGCAGTTTAGTAATTGGAACATTGAAGTGACAACTCGGCACATTGTGCTCCATGTTGCTTGCTGTGCCACGTATTCATGTCGTTTAATTGTTATTTGTTTCTGTCATAGATAATTGCATTATTGATTTATTTACTAAGATAAGTTATGACAACTCGAACAATTGTCATACTTTTGAAAACTAAATCCGAATCGATATCACAAATATCGATATTCGATTTTAATCCGTTGTTACAATTTTCGCCACAAAACGTCATTGCGTTTTGCATGTCATAATTTCCGAGATGTTTTGACTCTAACGATGCTCATTTATGTGTATGTAATTTCTTGCATAGGAATAAACATAGATAGATACTACGATTGGCAGTGAAGGTGCGGCTGCGCGCGCATTTCGGCGTGACAAAATTTCGAGATATATCGATTGTTTATCATGCTCAGATGCATCTCCTTTTTAGATTAGGATTAGGATTAGGACTAGTTCCTCGCCTATATATATATATACTATATATACTATACATATATATATATATATATACTATATATACTATACATATATATATATATATATATATATATATATATAGACATAAGGTATACCATTTGAAAAATTAGACTGAATATCTATCAACAGAGCTATGTATTTTGAATTTCAAGGACTTATGTATAGCTACAGCTATACTACCACCGGCGTTAGTCGTTCTGTCTTTCTTGATCAGCTGGAAGTCTGGGATGATGTCTTGCTTCATTTTACTGTTTAGCTTTGTTTTTAGAAGCGGAATAATTATAATTTGATTTCTATGAACAATATGTACTACTTTATTTAAATTTGGTTTGAGAGTAAAAATACTTAATGTTAGGATATTAACTTCCCGATTTGGAGAAGTTATTGTAATGACCCCGATAATGAAGTCTCAGCAATGGGAAACTTTGGCTTTTCTCGACGATTTCTGACAAATTTCAGATGAGTGTTCTGTGTGTGTGTGTGCGTTCGTATGTGAGTGACTTTTTAGCCAACGGTTCCTCGTAAACGGCTAGATCGATTTGTTTCTCCTTCCACCAAAAATTACCTCTCATTGATGTCCAGGCGGGAAAGAAGTGCCAATCTTGAAAAACGATTCTTCAATTGTTATTAACGTATCTCATTATTGGAAACGCTGTATCCTGAGAACCGTTATTTACTAACTAGTGGGATAGAAGTGTGTTTTCCCCGTTGGGACATAAACAAAACTTCCCAATTTACAATTTCTGTTTGTCATTCTTAGATTTATCGACACGTCAATTTAATGTTTAAAGACTGGTTTCAGAGAAAAGATAGGAATATGAAGGTTGAATAGTCCTTAAAATTTCGCGCCACTCGAAATTAACCAATAACTGCTAAACCAGTACATGAAAGTGAGTCAAATTTCGATCGAAGCCAAGGTACGCCAAGACACTCCAGGTGTGACATTGATTGGCTTGATCACAACTTTCCTTCGTAAATAATGATTGATTCAAACTTTGCGGAAATAACTAAGACTAGTGGTGTGAGCATGTGTGTGGTCCATTCGCCGCACAAACATAACTTCCCGATTTGGTATTTCAGCACAGCGTACTAAATTTATTTTCCTTGAATATACCCCGGTTAATCAGTGGGGCCCGTATTAATGTCATAATGAAAACTTGTAGATTGGAGAATTCTAAACCGACTTATTCAGCAGTAATAGGGGTGCTGCTGCAATAAAAACGATAACTTTGATATTTTACCCAGTGCAGCCGTATAAGCAATTGCAACTGTTAATGACATTGCATAGAGTGCACGAATGCCATCCAAAATGTAATGCGGTCGATTCTGCTCAGAAATGCTTCTATTAAGGGGTGACCCCGGTGAAACTTCGAAGTCCTCGCCCGGCCTTCGCACCCGCCAATCGGGTTTTGATATATGAAGGCATATTCAAAAAACTAAGAAAAATTCCGGATCCTACCCATTTTGCCCCATATACCCATAAGAAACATTGTTTTTCGTGTTTTGAGCTTCAAAGTGCTCCTCGGTCCGCTATTTTCGTCCGATTTCAATTGTTTTTTTTCCAAAATGTTTGTCATACTCCAAAGAAGAATGTTACGTATCCGTTTCGTTCTATTCGCGTTACATCATGAGAAAATGATTTTTTTAGTTTGCGCGTTTTTTTCTTTTTTTCGGAAACTCTCAAAATTCGATCGTTTTGACTCATTGATTATTGTAATCGCACGTGATATGTCTTTTATGACGAGAAAAATGATTTGTTCAAGATTTAAACGAATTTTATGATTTATTTCTGCATTTTTACCTGAGCAGATTACTACATATATGTCTGTATTTTCTCAGATTTCTCTCATAGACAGTTGCAAGTACTATAATTTTTTTCTACTGAATGTGAATTCTGTTATCATTTTTATCGTCATAGAAGACATATTGCGTATGATTATAATAATCAATTAGTAAAAACGAGAAATTTTGAGATTTTTCGAAAAACTGAATAAAACGCGCAAGCTGAAAAATCATTTGCTCATGATGTAAAGCGAATACAACAAAATGAATACTTAACTGTATTGTTTGGACTATGACGAACATTTTGGAAAACGTTAAAATCAGATGAAAATTGCGGACCGAGGTGCACTTTGAAGCTCAAAACACAAAAATAATGTTTCTTATGGGTATATGGGGCAAAATGGGTTGGATCCGGAATTTTCTTTACTTTTTTGGATATGCCTTGATGTATCAAAAGCCGATTGGTGGGTCCGAAGGCCCTGCGAGAACTTGGAAGATTCACCAGGATCACCCCTTAAGACCTTCGTGACCGCGCTCCGTTCATTCATTAATTTATTACATACATAATTGAGATGGTCATACCTCCGTAATTATGCAAAGTATGGAAAAAAGTCAACCTACATAATATATGTATTTTTATATGGGGAACAACTTTTCTTATATGAATTTTGCGCTAACTAACAGTTTATTCAGTAGAATATTATAAACAATTGAAATCGTTAATAACAATATATGTACTGTTATTAAGTTAGGTACTCAGGTTGAATCCGTCAGCACTTCGATCACATAATTCAGCTCAATGCGCAAAATCGCGTACGAAAAATTTGAACCACATACATACCTACTTACACGCACACGCATGCGCATAAGGGAGAAATCTAATTCCTGAAACCAAGGGTTCCAAGGGTGGGCTCCCTATAACAGCCCATGAAGCAAGAATGAACAGTGATCATACAACACTTGTATCGCACGCGGACACCCCCCAAAAGGCAAATTTCGCCGTCGGTTCCGATCAAGTGAAAGCCCTGGGGACCGGCCCTAGCTCCTCGAATTGTGGGAAGAGCCAAACATCACTTGATCGGCCCCGGGTGGCCTACGTGGCCCCAAATGCTACAAGTGGAATTGAAACTACTATAAAGAACGCATCGGACCTGCACGAGAATGATCTGGCAGCGTTAGTGAATTCCCTCACAGATGTAAACAGGAGGACGATCAATGAAGAGATACGAAAGCTGGCTAAAAGATCCAAATGGCCGCGAAGCGGAAAAGATGCATGACGGAAACAGGCGCATGCACCCTTGCCAGCAGTTGGATGGCTCACCCCTCCAGGTTCTAGATTGTCCCAGCTAAATTTGGGGAGTCGCCATAGATGCATGGAAAAACCGAAGACATCCGAGGACACGCCGACACGGCAGGACAAAAGAAAGGAGAGGACACCGCTAGAAGACACAACAGGCAAAAAACTCAAGAGTGCCGATGATGAGGCATCAGAGACATCGTCGATGAATGTAGAGGAGTTGGTGGGAAATGGAGCCCGGCTAGATGGGAAAAGGGCCACGGAGGAAGCATTTTATTCTGCAACAGAAGACGATGAAAGCGCTTGGGAGAAAGCGAAGAGATGGAGGAAAAAATTGAACTCGTCCCAAACTCTTCCAGGAGCTACGCAGAATAAATCTCGGCCGGAGAAGAAAGCAGCAATTCGACCTGATGCGCTAATTATTCCGCCAACTGGTAAGGATACGTAGTCTGAAATATTGGGACGAATGAAGAAGGACCAAGATGTTTACACAGCTAGCTCATGTGTGGACAAAATCCGTAAAACAGCCTCTGCAGATGCTGTCCTAATTCTTGCGAGAGGAAAGAAGGACAAAGCTGTTGGGCTAGAGAAGACACTAGGCGAAGCACTTCAAAATGCAGCCGAAGTGTTTAATAAGGGACCTCAAGAGGAACTCGAAATTAAAGACCTAGATAATGTCGCTACAAAAGAAAACATACGTGATGCCCTGAGAAAAGCCCATGGCACCGCAAGTGATATCTCATTGAGTGCCGTCAAGTCTCTTCGCAAGGCATACAGAAGGACACAATCGGCCACGGTGGTACTCCCTACCACTACTGCAAGGAATATACTGACTAAGGGTAGTAAAATACGAATGAGTCTAGTATATGACTGTATCGTGAAAGTGGTAAGGCTCCTAAAGGGTTTCAAGTGTTGGCACTACGAGCATCTTGCCGTTAATTGCAAGCGCCACAGTGACCGATTAGACATGTGCTACAAATGCAGCGAGAAAGTGCACAGATGCTCTGATTATGAAGCGTCCCCGAAATGCGCTCTATGCGGAGAACTGGAGCCCACGTAGCTGGGAGCATCAAGTGCCCAGTCTACCATTATGCACTCCAGAAGATCCGTACACAGCTATAGTGCGAGTATTACAAGTGACCCTGCTCACTGCGCAACAGCACACGATTGATGGTGCCATCATTTCGGAACCGTACAAAAACCCAAAATTGTGTTACTGATGCTAGCAATAAAGTCGTCATTTGGTCCTACGGCGCTTTACCATTTGACGGATACGATGGTGATGAACAGTCGCAATTTGTGGTGTCCAAGGTAAATGGTATCTCTCTGCATAGCTGCTATGCACCACCAACCCTTTGTTATGAAGACTTTGCCGCATTCCTAGATAGACTCGTGCTGCATGCGAAACAGTATTTCCCAGTGGCAATTGCGAGAGGGAGGCGGCGAATCAGCGAGGGCGGGCTTTACTGGCAGCTCTGACGACTCTAGGTGTCGTCCTCTTGAACTCTGGAAATGAACCGACATTTCGCAGAGGACAAGCGAGCTCAATTATAGATCTCACCCTCGTCAGCGGTAGCCTGCTCAACGGAAATTGTGCATGGGAGGTATCCGAGATCTATACTGCCAGTGATCATCGAGCGGTACTTTGGGACCTGTCTGTTGGCTGGGGGTCCGCGCCCACATCGCAAAGAATAAACGGAGTCGGCTGGAATATACGAAAATATCGACATTGCCATCTTTCTGACGGCACTGAAAACTGACGCAGTAAATGGTCGAAATAGCACAGAAAGAGTAGACGAAGCCCTGCGGGAAGTCACCGATGCCTGCGATGCGTCTGTGCCCAGGAAAGTTAGTAGAAACCGACGGTCACCGGTGCATTAGTGGAGCGATGGAAATGCGACCCTCCACAAGGAATGTTTCGCAGCGAGAAAATCATGGCAACGAGCAAAGAAGTCCAATTCCGAAAGCCTCGAAGTGAAGTATAAAGGCGCTAAGCGTAAACTCACCAAGGCCATAAAGTTCCGCAAACGAGAATGTTGGAACGAGCTTTTGGCACTAGTGGAAAGATCCTTGGGGCAGACAGTACAAGGTGGTTATGACGCGACTTAGGAGTCAACCGATGCCATCAGCGAGCCGCCCTGGGCTTCTGGAGAGGATTGTCTCTCTCTTTTTTCGTCAACAGCTGATGAACCATTGCAGGCCTGTAGTAGAGTAGGCAACAACAAGGCCCCCAGGCCTCGATGGTGTGCCAAACATAACGTTGAAGGCAGCCATTAATGCAGCGCCTGGAATTTGTCTCGAAATGTACAATGCTTGCATTCAGGAAGGTATCTACCGCAACAGATGGAAGCAACTGAGACTCGTGCTTCATCCTAAGAACAAAAGCCACCGGACGAGCCGTCATTATATCGTCTAATCTGTATGCTGGATACGGAGGGGAAGATCCTGGAGCGCATAATACACCAGAGAATTGAGGCAGTGGTGGAAATCCTGTTGGCCGAAGGTCAATACGGCTTCAGGCGACGACGATCTACGCTGCAGGCTATTGACCTGGTGGTCAGAGCAGTCAAGAGAGCAATCGAGAGCGGGCGATGGAAAGGAGGTACGAAACAATATTGTGTAGTTGTTACTCAGGACATCAAGAAGGTCTTGAACTGGGTACGGTGGGATTCCATCCTGAGGGTATTATCGTAGCTGCTGCACGGAAAAAAATTCTCATGAATAAATGAGAAATAATCCGAGAAAATTAGGTGTGCGTCTCACTAAGCGACACATCGTCATGTGTGCGGTTTAACCTTATGAGGGAAATTTGTTTTTAGTATACGTCAATCAGTAAGCGCTGCGTGGCGCCGTATGATTTCGCTTTCAACGCGTGTCAAAAATTAGTGTGCCAGGCACCACGAGATATATTAGCACTCTGAGTAAAATCTACTATACTCAGGTGAAAAAGTTAGTTCTGAATGCCAAACAATTCAGTGCATCCTTCTAAATAATCCAAGATAGATGAACAGTTTTTGCTATTCAGTACAAGTTGAAATTGAAGTCTAATTCCCAAATATTACGGAGACATTCTGTGATATTTAAAGAAATATTTCTCTCATTTTATTTTATCTACCTGTTTATCATTATTTATTACCAACTTTGTTTCATTATCCTCGTTTTTTGTCTCAAAGTTTATATTACGCTTGACTATCTATTTACTATAATATTATTTCAACTTTAAATGATAATGTATTCAACTTTTTTTTAACTCAAACATTTTGTGCGTTTTCATGCTGACAAGGTCTAAAAGGACCATATATGTGGAAGAACACACCCTTTCAGTATTATTAAGCATTATCATTGTGTCCAACAATCTATCGCGAAAACTCGGAGATATTAAAAAACAAGCAGGCGGTCCTCGGGTCCCCTCATTCGAATGTGTCAAATATGCCACCGTTTTTTCAGTTTCCCCCCATTTCATTGGTGGTAAGCTTCCGAATGGTCTGATTGCACACAAAAAGAAAATGTTCCAGTATTGAACAACCTTTTTCCACTTTCGCCCTTACAAACCAATAGTTTCTCTTTTGTTCATATACACGAACGAATGGACATATACACACGCACACATACAGTGAGTTGAGTTTAATATCATTAATTTCGTTTTTGCTTCAGTGTGTAATTAAGCACAAAATGCTTCAATGTGTAATTAAATACAGTCATTGACTTTAACTTTTGACTCATCCTAATAAAGTTTTCATTGGTCTGGAGTCCTTCCGAAGTATGTTATAGATAAATATGATACTTTTTATGGAGTGACATTATCAAGTTTTTCTAAGTAATATCTTATTTTAAATATTTTTTTGTAATCGTATCTCTCAATGAATACGGTTCTTAACTATGAGAAAAGGAGCCTCTGTTCCAAATTTCAAGTTTTTGTCTCATTTTTTGCAGACGCTAGCGTGCAAACAAACCCAAACAGTGAAATCAAAGTCAAAAATTCAAAACAGAATTGTGAGGCGAACGGAGGCAAAAACAGGAATATCTCATATTACCCAAAGTAATCGACTCAATGTTGTTCAAACAGTTCATAGATCTCGTTAAGGCTCATATTTTGGAGAAAAAAATGGGATGAATACTTGGAATAATGGGATGAATATCGAGGAATGAAGTAGTGAAAGAATTGAAATCTAGAAAATTAATGATGCGATTGAATCGCCATTCAATAGGGTTCTTGACCACAACAAAAGGAACCTTTGTTCCAAATTTGAAGTCCTTATCTCAATTTTTGCGGACGCTCGAGTGTGTGCAAACACAAAATGTAAAACCAAAAGTTCAAAAACAGGAATATCTCATATTACCCAAACTAATTGACCTAATGTTTTTCAACCATATCATAGATCTCGTTAAGGTACACATTTTTCCAAAAAAAAAACAAAAAACAAAAAAATCGATTGAAGAATTATCGAGAAATAAAATAAAAACCGTGAAAACGAAAAAATTGAAATCTGAAAAAACTAATCAATAAAGTTGTTTGGGCCACATATCCGGTCGTGTAAAACTCCAATTTATTCCATCCACTGCCATTTTATGATAATACTAATACAACGTTTCAAACGCTCTGGGCGTTCATCTTCAGGTACTCAAACTAAAATAAACAAATTTGTGCATAAATCAACACATTATTGTCACAATTACTCTTTAAATGAGCTTTTTCCATAAACAAAAATTAACCTACCAAAGATCACATCTGACAACTTTTCCTTTGGCTCGCGAACATTTTCTTAAAAAACTGTATTTTCTCCATGTGCTTCTTCCTTATTACGCACGTGCGCTCGACCTTTTAATCGTTTCTTTTTTCTTCTGAATGACATTGTCTTTCTTGACAGAATTAACTCAAACAATCAACAATGTCTGTTGAACATGTGTTACCACGAAAAACTTCTCCTATCACGCTGGTTTGATGTCAACGCCATCTCTTGGGTTTTTTGGGCTACCATCCGCCAAAACTGATAGATTTTTAAATAAAGTTTTTTGCAGTGCGAAATGTCTGTGAAACGTTTGTTTACGGTTATGTCTTGCTAAACATGTTGAAACAACTGCACATCATTTCGATTTTGAAAAAAATAAAATTTTAGGAAGGGAAAAGAATGAGGGCCCACGATTGGTTTTAGAGATGATTAACATAAAGAAAAAAGAGATAGTAAACTCGAAAAATGAATGCGCCGGATTACATTCAGCATACAATCAAGTAGGTAATGAATTAAAATAGAACAATCTCTTGTGTATTCGGAATTCAATTTTTTAGTTGCGTTTTTCTTGTACATGTGGCTCTAACAGACAAAATGCCAGAGGAAAAGTTTGTGTAACAAACGTTTCACAGACATTAAGCACTGCAAAAACCTTTATTTAAAAATCTATCGGTTTTGGCGGATGGTACCCCAAAAAAATCCAAGAAATGGCGTTGAGATGAAAACAGCGTGATAGGAGAAGTTTTTTGTGGTAACACATGTTCAACAGACATTGTTGATTGTGGGAGTTAATTCTGTCAAAAAAGACAATGTCATGTAGAACAAATATGAAACAATTAAAAGGTCGAACGCATTTGTCTTAACAGCACGAAGCACATGGAGAAAATACAGTTTTCAATTTTCTTAAGAAAATGCTCGTGAGCCAAAGGAAAAGTTGTCAGATGTGATTTTTGGTAGGTAAATTTTTGTTTATCGAAAAAGTTCATTTAAAGAGTAATTATGACACGAATGTGTTGGTTTATGTACAAATTTGTCTATTTTAGTTTGAGTACTTGAAGATGAACGCCCAGAGTGTTTGAAACGTTGTATTAGTATTATCATAAAATGGCAGTGGATGGAATAAATTGCAGTTTTACACGACCGGATATATGGCCCAAACAACTCTATTGATTGGAATTACGAAACGGTCTGAATATTATATTTTACTGGAAAACTAATGATACGATCAAATCGCCATTCAACAAGGTTCTTCATCACAACAAGAGGAACCTTTATTCCAATTTTCAAGTTTTTATCTAAATTTTTGCGGACGCTAGCGTGCGTACAAAAGCAAAAAGCAAAGAAAACTGCATAAAACTGAAACATTGAAATATCTCCAATTTCTTGTGACCAACCTACTGGATGTTCTTCAACAATTGCCTGGATCTCGTTGAGACGCACATTTTGATAAAAGAGAAATTAAAAAATATCCATTAGTTTTTGAGATATGAGCGATCGAAGAAAAAACAAAAAACGTCGATTTCTAAGAAACTTATGCACAGATTTCACTGAACTTGCGCCCACAGCTATATGTATTCAATAGCAATAATTTTTTCAGATTTTATTCTCACAATTTAGTCCGTTTTATGTTAAATTTTGTAAGTGGAGATTTTCAAAAAAAATTGATACATACAGACACTATGCTCAAACTTCGTATTTTTACGTTTCAAACCATTATATATTGTTTACAAGTATAATTAGCGAAAGTGAAAATGGAACGATTGCAATGCTTCCATTCGGAAGCAAAAAGGTCTGAAACACAGTTGTTTGATCAAACTCCACATTTTATGTCTTAATCATGTCAGAATGGAACGAAAATAGCGAAAAATCCGCAGGAGCCTTTTATGTATCGGAAATGTGCCTTAAAAATATTGTTCTACACGCTAAAGCCCCTTCAATGATTTCATCACTTTAGTAATGATTCATATGATTCGTCAATTAATCACTATAAACAAGACAAGAATAGTTGACAAAGAAAGCTTTATTTATCCACATCCAAATTTTACATCCGTTTTTTGACGATAAATTGACCATGCGTAGCATTAATGATATGACTAGTTACAGTCGAAGACAATTGCGTGCTTTCCAAAATACGCCACCCGCACTCATTGCTTAAAATTTCGTAGTCACCAGTATATTCACTCAAAAAAGCGCCATAAAGACCATCATAAGACATTTCTCCTCTTCATATAATATAATATGTTCAACTTTATAAAACTGAGGTCTAGCTTCAGCAGACATCATTACAATTGTTCCATTTGCGATTTGTATTCCATTGAGAGTAATTTTCTGAATAATCGAAACGATCGTTTGATCATCTTCTCATCACATGTGGCACAGAGAAACAGATTTGATAGATTGTATATTATACTGAAGTGGAGTAAACACTTCGTTTTTCATCAATCGATAATTCAGTCGTAATTGATGTTTTGTAGCAATGGATTTTGCGATGTTTACTCAACAATTTGCTGCTCCAGATGCAGTTTTGCCTTCTTTATGTTTGCGCTGAAATCTGAAAGCGGACAATTTGACTATTGGACCGCAAGACAATAAAATGCTAGGATAATGAGTCAAGAAATGCTACTTTGGTTCCCAGCTCCCTGGAAATAGATGAACAACCTTAAATAATCTCAAATGTGGGTTGGAAGTACAGAAGATGTATCATAAGTATCAGTATAACTCATTGTTAGTTCGATGAGTTCCCTCAATGATTGGAACAACCCCCAAATATCATCGTCTTCTGGAATCAAACTACCACTAATCAACGCTAAGTAACGCATTAAGGTTAACATCTCTGAGGCTGGAATGGAATGAAACTATTTTTTTCGTGAAGTACAGACCTCTGGCAACAATTACACAGCCCCTTTAAAGTTATAAATATGAAATTATAATTAAAAGAAGAGGTCTGAACACACGGTGGTCGGTGCGGTAGTTTCGGACCACACTTTCACCGTGTGCGGTAGTGTCGGATCAAAAGTCGAGGTAGTTTCGGACCGTCGTTCAGATGACGAGTCCAATAAGTTTTTCACTCGTTATCGTCTCAACGTATTATATTTTTCAACCACATATATATCATAATAGAATGCTTGAACTATTATTATAGTGGGCGGGATGTATTTGTGCCCTCAGTGAGGACACAATGTAAACTTCCCGATTTGGTAACTCGAGTTTTAGAGATCATGTCTTTTTCAAACATTTAGGAGACTTCTCACTTGTGTATTTATTGTGTTTTTTTTTCATTTCTCTATATGTCGCTGCCTTTTGTGATTTTTTTCATAATCAACCGATAACTGCCGCTCTCACATTAAGGCCATTTACTTCTCATTGAAGCTTTGAGTCCCATTGAAGCATTTTGAACCCACGAATATACTACTATTTTGCGCGATCGGCGCCGCCATCTTGGAATGGGCGAATGACAGTAAAAAAACGACCAATTTTCAAGTGTACAGATCGACTCAAACTCGAATTCTAAGTCGCTCCATGTATACTTGTAGAAACCAAGTGTAGAGACCAATTTTTGCGATCGCCGACGCCATCTAGTCTCCATTCATGCACACATCACATGAATTATTTTTTCTAACGGGTCTACCACCTTAATTATGCATATTATGGGAAAAAGTCAATAAACATTAAATGTGCATCTTTGTCAGAGGAACAATTTATGTTAGCCAATTTTTCCCCTAACTCCAACCGTTTACGAGATATAGCGTTATGAACAATTGAAATTGTTAATAACAATATATATTCTCAACCAATATCTATCAGAAACTAATCAGGGCTAAGTTACATGAAGACGCGTCGATTGAGAGCTCGATGGCTTTGATTGGTGTATCCATTCGTGAGCAATCGTTGACCAAAATTTTGGGCACATACATACAAACATACACACACACACACACACACAAGACGGGGCTTTGGTGTAGGGGATAAAGTCTCTACGTACTATTCTAAAGGTCCCGCGTTCGATTCCGGCTCATTGCAAATATTTTTTCTGAAAAATATTTTCTCACGGACTCCGACCGATGGCAGGAACATTCCGTGTGTGATATCGGCGGTATCCATAAAGTGAGACCGTTAGCTGGGACCGAACGCGACCCGTCGCGCGGGGGGGGGGGGGGGGAGGGAGGTTTCCATCGTAGACGCCCGCCATCGTATCACAGGGGTTTCTAGAGGTTTACCCTGTGATTAGAAATACGATGACCTGAAATGGCGAAGTCGGCCCCAGCCGCAATGGGCTGATACTCTGATCCGTAGTATTGCCCACGAAGTAATGCCTAACAGCGGTTACGTGGGTGAATACGAATAGAGAAGAGTAGAAAAAAAACACACACACACAGACATTGACTCAGAATTTGTCAGGGACCATTTTGATACACTCAAGACCCCAGTTATAGGCCGAAATGAAAAAGTTCGATTTCGGGGTGATTACAATAACTTCCCTATCGGGAAGTTAATAATTTTTATTTCGTTTGAAATCTGTCTTTGGTCAGATTGTCTCTAGCAACCTGCTGGAGCTCGTCCTGTGAGTAACCAATAGATTTTCTCCTTGTCTTCACTTTAGGCCTATCAAAAAGAATAAGCATTTAATAAAATATTTTCTCATGAAATGATAAACGAAATGTAGTTAGTGAGACGATGGAATGTGAAACCAGCAAAATGTCACATAAAATGTTTTTCTACGTATTTCTTTTAGTTTGTTTCGATGCGTCAATAACTGTACTGACCAACAAAGCTAATAAAAACATTGAATACGTTGATGGTCAATTTTTCGGCATGGCATTTGTTTAAAAAAAATTTAATTCAGTCTCAAGCTATGCTACTCGATAAGATTTAAATGGTGATCCACAACTGCCGCTAGGTCAGAGATCGGGTGGTACTTTCGGATCACCATATTTATCGCTGACCAAGTAATTTTTAGTAATTTTCCACGAATCGCAGATATTCTTCGATTATTTAACTATATATATCTCAAATTGGCATAATTATTTAGTACTTACATGATTTCCCATGTGTTTTGAAAGTTCGGGTGCACTGTTACTTCATAGCCTAAGCAAATGACAAAAATGGCCGTTCCCTGCGTATGCACAGGTTCACGATTTTTTTAAAGACGATAAAGGGACACAAATCCTAATATTGAGGTTAATCAACGGAAGAATAGATTCCATTCTTTCTGTTGTTAATATTAGTTGTCTGATAAATTCATCACAGAATTCGCATTTTACCAATATATGGCTCCATGATCCGAAACTACCGCATGGCCCGAACCCCCCTCACTTACCTTATTCGATTTTTGCATTCGATTGTTGTAAAGAGAAGATGTGCTTTAGTCTAATGAAATTGGGTAGAGTAATCCCCAAATCATAACGACAAATTCCTTCAATACCATCATGGACCATATACGCAGTTGCTTTTTTATGGGGTGAAAACCTCCAATACTAGTTAAGACACATTCACTCGTGAGTCCACTTTGTTTACTATCTTTCTTTTTTACATTGCGATCATAATTGTTTTGTTTGCGAAGTATGCTCCCATCCTCGTGATAGATCCTCGGGAGCTCGTTCGTTAAGACAAAATCGGCAGAATTTTCTTTGTGAAAAATTTTCCACAAAACCGAGAATCTCATGCATTCCCAAGTTATCAGTTATTAATAACGCAAGTCTAAAATAAATTGTAATTTTCCCTGTTAGATGATCAATTGTTATGCCTTCTGTTTGAAGAAATTCAAGTTCACGTTTCGCTATCCATAAAACGATTTTATTACTAAAAAGTTTTCGATTTACTGAACTGAATAACAAGAAAAGGAAAATGTTTTCAATTTCGCTTGATATGTCGGGGGAAGAGATGGAATGGACACATCAACTGCCCCACATTTGGAAATCCCTTATGTGAACTCAAACGGTTATTCGTTTCATAGTCATCAAATGATAGGAACAGTGGGAAGACAATCGTATCTTCATCGTCATAGCTTAGTTCTTTCCACAACTTTCCCTGAATGAAATTAGAAATTATTGAAGAATTCGTAAGCGAATTAATGTATTTTAGAGTTTCCTCGAGTATCCCAGGAATTTTGAGGAGACATGCAAGCACTTTTCTTAATGGAATGAATTGAGCTGTGACTGGTGTGACTTCGTCATTTTAAAACCTTTTCTGCAAATGGTTGTTTTCCGGTTACCAAGCCGGTAAGGTACTGGTTTGATGAATGTATTCATTTCCTCAAAAGGAGAAAAGCACTTGTGTTCAGAGCTCACTTGGTCAAACGCAATATCATTGTCCTTGACTATCTCTTCAATACACTTCAAAGCTATATTTTTGTCGGTAAGGTCACTTGCTGAGTCTGATATCCGATTTGTAATATTTGAAATAAGATTACCGATAAGCTTTCGGATACGTTGAATGATTTCATTAACTTTGTTTCCCGGAATTTCTCCGTAATTATGCAACAGTGCAGCAAAGTATATTGGGTCTTCAGCTTGAGGAATCTAAGGAATTTTCTCAACATTTAGAATATTGGGATGTGCCGCTGGTTCAGACCGCGGTATGACGCGGGTGGGTCGGGAGTTATCAACAATTATTTCAATATGCAACCAAAACGTATAAATGTGGGTTGGTAACCCCCACATTCAGTTCCTTTTGTACAAAAAAAAACGTTTGAAACTATACAAAACAAAGTTCCCCACTTCACGTGCCAGGACAAAAGACAGAATTTCAATAGAAAACAAAATTAAAGTTTCCTTGGCAACATAAGCTTTCGCTAAAGAATCATAAAATATGCACAACATGAAAAATCGAAAGAGAACCTCACAATATTCGCTTTGCAGTACACTCTAACCTAAAAACTACGAATAAACTCATTCTTATGACACAGTTTACTTTCAATTTCGTAATTTTAAATATAATTCAGAAAAAAAACTAAGCTCCGAGACGATCAGGAAACCGAACTCTCCGACCAGATGTAGTGGTTGTTCCAGACGTGGGTAGAATCTCCTCAGCATCCTCTAAATTAGGTAAACAAGCGTCGGAGGTATTGGATGTAGGCGCAGGCTCACCAGCCACCAGGGAATAATATGGTTTCAATCGGTCAATCGACACCGAAACATCCTTGCCTTTGACCTTGACGACGAAATATTTGTCTTCCCTGGAGACTACCAAATACGGGCCATCATATGGCGGTTTCAAAGCCTTACGAACGGCATCTCTCCTAATGAAAACGTGTGAACAAGTTTTCAGGTCCCTGAAACAAAAAATAGGTCGACTTCCATGTCGGGACATGGGTTTAGGTGCTAGGTCTTGGAAAAATTGCTGAAGCTGTCTAACTGCCGTACGCGGATCTGTCGAAAACTTCGTGGACGGCTGAAAAAATTCTTCGGGCAAACGAATGGTTTGACCAAAACCCAACTCAGACCACGTACATCCCTGCTCTTCTTTCCAAGCACCACGGAAACGCAACATGATTGCTGGTAAGCACTCGACCCACGCCTCTGTAGTGTGACACATGATTGCACTCTTCAATGTGCGATGCATGCGCTCCACTAAACCATTGACCTCAGGGTTGTAGGCGGTCGATCTCAAGTGGTCCGTACCACAAAGCTGCGTCATCGAATTGACCAAACCCGACTCAAATTGCCTCCCCCTGTCGGTTGTCACCCGCAACGGAACTCCGTGTCTCGCAATCAAGCCTGCGAAAAGTGTGCGAGCAACGGTATCAGCAGTGATGTCCCCTATCGGGTAAATCTCCACGAGTCTAGAAAATCTGTCGACTACTGTAAGACAATACGTGAACCCTCTAGACGGTGGGAGCGGACCAACCAAATCTACATTGATATGGTCAAAACGTCCTAACGGGGATTGGAACGTGCCAATCTGAGTGGATACGTGTCGAGAAACTTTCGACTTTTGGCATGCAACACAAGTTCTAGCCCACTCTCTGCAGTCTTTCGCAATGGAAGGCCAAACATATCGCAGAGAAATGAGCTTAACAGACGCTCCAGCTCCGGGATAGGCAAGACTGTAGTGACTGGAAAAGTATAAAACGTAGCTGCTGCGGCACAATAGGACTTCTGGTCAGGGAAATAAAATCTCTGAAGACTCAGTACTCCGGGTTCTTTAAAAAGGCGATCAGTCTCAGGGTCGGATTTCTGTGTCGTTACTAACTCTGCCGTGGAAACAGCAGGAGTTATGGCTTCAATGCGAGACAAAGCATCCGCAACGACATTCTCCTGGCCAGCCACGTGAGAGATGTCTGTGGTAATTTGGCCAATAGAATCTAGCCGTCGGAATTGCCAAGGTGAAGCTCTGTCTAGCTTCTGCTGGAAAGCATGAACGAGAGGCTTATGATCGGTAAAGATTTTGATGTGTCCTCACATTTTTGATGTGGTCAGCTCACGATCATACGGGCATAATCTTTTCTTTTTTACAGCAAGTTTCTTACTGAATAAACCTAATGGCTGCCAGGCACCACCAACAAGTTGCTGAAGAACTGCCCCCACACTGAATTCTGATGCATCTGTAAAAATGGCCCAAGGAGGGGTAACATCTGGGTGAGCCAAAAGTGCCGCTTGAGCAATTGACTCGCGTCGATAAAGACGTTATCCAACTACGGAGTCCAATCAACTGGATGAGATCCACGAACTTTAGCATCGGACAAACAGTCATTCAGCGGGGCCTGGAACTTGGCAGCACCTGAGGTAAATCGTCGATAAACATTGAGTATGCCTAAAAACCTCCGGAGCTGCTTGACCGTAGCAGGTCTTGGGAACTCGCGGATGGTAGCAACTTTCTCAGGCGGTGGTGAAATAGCCGATGCTGAAACCAAATACCCCAGAAACTTGACTTCTGGTTCACCAAAAACGGATTTGGCCACATTAATCACGAAGCGAAACTCCCACAGACGCTCGAATATTTTTCGCAGATGCTGCAAGTGCTCCTGTTCATTGCCAGATGCAACAAGGATGTCGTCAATGTACGGAAAACCGTAATCGAAGTCTCGAGTGAGCTCATCCACGAAACGTTGGAAAGTCTGCGCAGCATTTCTCAGACCAAATGTCATAAAAGGGAATCCGAAGAGACCAAAAGGAGTAACTATCACCGTCTTCTGGACATCTCCGGGTGCAACTGTAATCTGATTAAATGCTCGGACCAAGTCGATCGTAGAAAAAATCGTCTTTCCGTACAAATTCGACGCAAAATCCTCCAGCAGTCGAATAGGATACCTATCAGGAACGGTCCTGGAGTTGAGTGCCCGGCAATCGCCACAAGGTCTCCAATCTCCAGTCTGTTTGGCAACAAGACGCAGCGGAGCAGTCCATGGACTCGATGACCGACGACATAGACCAAGCTGCATCATTCTCTCAAACTCAGCCTGAGCAACCTTCAACTTGTCTGGAAGAAGCCTCCTGACTTTGCACGATATAGGCTGTCCAGGAGTCATAACAATTTGATGAACCGTTTTGTATTTCGCATGGCCAAAGGCTTTCCACGGTTTCGTTATTTGCTGAAACTCGGAAAGTAGCTCATGAAACGGCGAATCATCACTAACGGCCTTAACGGACATCAATAAACTGCTCATCTGTAGTTGAGTAACAGCTTGCAGCCCAGTTAGCGAGTCAAGGAGTCGCCCATTGGTCAGGTCAGGGATCAACTTATAGTGCGTCAAAAAGTCCGCTGCAATTATGGGTGCTGAAATATCGGCAACAATAAAACGCCACGTGAAGTCTCGACGCAATCCGAAATTGAATGAAGAACTATGCACCCAAACGTAGTGATCTTCGAGCCATTAGCTGCAACCAACGAATATGGACACTGCTGCGCTCGACTCCGTAGCTGCTTCTTCGGGAAAACACACAAATCGGATCCAGTATCCACTAAAAATCGCAGGTTCGTCAGTTGATCTGTAATGAATAGGCGGTTTGAGGCTGGAGAAGGGGGATTAAGCGCCGCTAATTCCCCTGTCGGCTGTTTCTCTGGTTGCTACGTGCATCTTGACCAATCCAGGAACAAGGTGGGATACACTTGAGGGATCTTTGCTTGAACCGCTCGTGATACCAGCAAAGATCTCCAGCGCTGGCGGTAGGTCTACCACGAGAACGACATGGTGGGCGTAAGTTTTGAGGTATAGTTTGGCCGAAACGAGAACTCAATGCGGCCAATTGCCTCGAAATCTCATCGATCCGTTTCTTCAGTCGCGAAGCCCGCTAATGTTGCAGAGCTTGAACGGCAGATACTGAGGCGGACTCGACGACTTCGTGGATGCTGTTGGCCATTTGCCCAATCTGCCCCATCAGAAGTCCTATCGGTTTGACACCGAGGGATCAAACGAACGGTGGTGCAACCTAGCCTGACGCGATTGTTTTACCTTTCGATCAATTTCGTTCTAATTAACGTATACGGATAATCTGGGCTATCACGTGACACATCATCTATAAATATTAATATCAATAACTTCAAACGCATACCTGGCTTCCAAATTCCCAACGACCCACCTGTACTTCGTTACCTCTGACCTAATACCTTCTAAAACGAACTGCGCCTCTAGTTGGTGGAATTAGAGACTCGGGTTGGCAGGCCAGAAAGTCGGGATACGGGCCTGTATCCTGCCAAGGGTTGCCTGAAAGTGTTGCTCGTCCGACACGTGGTCACCCAGATTATCTTGGCCTTGTTGTGGCTGTTGCTGCTGTTGAAGACTTGGAGAGTCTCCTTGTACATTTATGACGAGGACTCCTTTTGGATTAGCCATTTCACCAGAGAAAAATTGTTATAAAAAAAATTGACGCTAAAGGTGTGAATTCCCCTCACATCCGCGTAATTCACTTGAGGGTTATAAAAAAAAGTGTTGGATAGCCACCTAGTGTGACACAACGTCCATTCACAGGCGGTGTCCAGAAATACACTAGGGGGAAGGGATAATATGGTGGATAAAAATTCGCAAAATTAAAAAAAAAAAAATTAACACGTTTGTCTTCTTCACTTGGCCGGAATACTCATGCGAAAACAATCTTATGCTCACGGTTGATTTACTCGCAATAGGGAAACGATGAATTATAAAGTAGCACGTGGAAAAATTTGACGCCGTAGACTAGATTTTAAAGTCCAAAAATATAGTACAAATTATGACTTTTGCATAAAAAAAACGCGGAGTTGGGGTCACCAATGTGGTTAATGAGTGGGTTGGATGAATTATTCACTAACACACTTTAACTTTTCTTCCCGATTCAATTGGATTTATTTTAGGTCTCTCTGACAACCTGTTTATCACGTGGCATCTCAATACTGACTGAGAGAGAATGCCGGGGTTGATAACTGAATACTGGTTCAGAGCGATATATCGATCCACACCAATAAATGCGCATATCGATAGATAACTCGATATGTAACCAAAACGTATAAATGTAGGTTGGTAACCCCCACAGATTGATCTTAAAGAAGGCGTTCTGAAGAAAAATAGATACATTCTAAGCCCGAAGTTGATATTTACATTGTAGTGTTAGCTGGTACTGGAGAGTCAAATTTAGGACGTGAAAAACTGAGTCGACTTGGTACAATGTTGGATTGTCTGGAGAGTCGTTCATGCAAACATACATCGACGTAAGATTAATAATCGGTCCTACTAGAACTGGAATGGGGGGAAGCGTTGCTTCGCTTGCAATTAAACGAGCTCTATGTCTCTCTCTGCCAGTGGATTTCTTCTCGGTCAGTTTTCGCTTAGGAGCGGGAGAAGTGTGGTAGAAAGAAAATCAATACAGCATCTTTGTTATCTAAAAAGATTTGCCTTAGTCTAAAAATGAGTTTGAAATCATTATATTAGTATGAAAATAACTCACGTCTAACTAAACCTGGGAGTTTCCACGAATGCTTGATCAACCGCAGGTATAGCGTTACAAATATTTGCTGTACGTATCAAAATTTCCCTAGCTTTATTCCAATCCTCGAAGAAGTTTTCTGCTCCTGGGAACAATCCCTCAAAGGCACCTTGCAACTGTAACGTAGCACATTGATACAATTATTAAGCAAATACGGTTTTGCTGAAATTGTTGAATGCCTCACGTATGGCAGAATACATTCGGATTTCCACACGATGGCTGTAGAATTTTTATATTGATACCATGAAGAATTGGGATCTTTCTACAAGATTGATTCTTGACCTTTTTTTATCCGAATTCTAAAAACTCTTTACAGAACCTTCAATAGAAAATTCGATACAATTCATATGAAAAATATGAATAAAAATGGAGGGAGACATGAAATCTAAAAAAATCGGTTCTCTCGATGTTGTTTCTCCCCGTTCCCAACGTCAAAAAATCTATCGGAATTCTCTAAAATGTTTCCATACGCGTTCCAGCTAGTAAAACTATTAATAGTGCCTATCCAGTGTCTATTTTCAGCAATTGCATCAGCAATTTACCACACTGAGGGAAAAATATACTTCGGCCCAATATTACCATGTTTCAGAGAAATAGATATTTATAAAAAAATGAATTTTATTGATTTAGTGAAACCCAAGTGACATTAATTAACTACCAATGATGTTAATCATATAACTCTACGTGATACTTATGAGAGAGAGGGTCTTAGGTGAATTTGTACAGTAATAATTAAGAATCCCGAATTAATTAATTTTTTATTTTCAAATTAATAAAATTAATAAAAATAATGTTCAACCCAGGTCAGTTGTCATACAATTGTTTGGAGTTAAGCGATTCACATGATTACATTTAATTGTAATTGTCAGAAATTAAATGCAACGACGAAATTTCATTTTTTAGGAATGCCTATTACTCTGAAAAATGAAATTGTTGGGCCGAAGTATATTTTTCCCTCAGTGCAATTCTGCACCTATTCCATTCTTCAAACAAGGGAGGATATCCAAATACTCAGTGAATGACTCCAAGGAAAGTAGAAATTCTTGACGAGCAGGGAAGGAAAGTCTCCAATTAATCCTGACTTCGTCCAGAGGTTCGAAGTTGGATTTTGACCAATTGAAGGCTTCATACACATCAACTGCGAGTGAAATAGAAAAAAAATAGTAAATGCCTACATTGTTTCCATTTTGTTAAAAAAAACATTTGCATAAGACTGATTTCGAAAAAAATTGTACCGGTAATAGCAGCTTCGACATCCCTTAGATCCTCTAAGGGTTTTGATAGTTCCAAGAGTCCCTTCTTACGATAAACATCGATACAATAGTCGTGATTTCTGACTAGAGTTCCCGTGGCATTAAATTTCTGTTTGTCTATGTATTCACAGGGTGATATGTAATATGTGTAATGGCTTTCTCCAAAGAAAAGCTGCTTTATCTGGATGGACAAATATGTAAACTGAGCTTTCGAAATTTTGAATTCTTTAAGCTTGCTCTTTCCAGCTGTTCGATGAACCCTCTGGAAAGCCTTCCGTGTTTCTTCTTTGATCACAAGTCATGTCAGTAAATTTCTCGTATTCCCATCCAAAAATCCGTTGCTTACATATGCGGCCCTAACTGATTTGCCGTCCACTGACTCCAATAATAAGACATTGATTGGCTGTACAGGAAGGAAAAGTTACTCAAATCATGAAATATTACAATTGATGATAATAGAACACAAGAACTTGTCCTTTATAATTACATCGTTTACAATTAGAGGTCGCTCGAAATAATTCGGATTAGCCTGCAAAAACAAATTATATTGACATTTCATCCGTTATTGACTCAAAAGCGTCACAATCTCTTTAAAAAAGTCACACCATCGAAAAATACAAACCAGCACGGGAGACAGACAGAGAAGAAAATAATAACTAGTGGGTGGGATGTATTTGTGCCTTCAGTGAGGACACAATGTCAACTTCCTGATTTGGTAACTCGAGTTTTCGAGATCATGTCTGTTTCGAAAATTCACGAGACTTTTGCCTTAAGTATTTACTGAATTTGTTTTTCATTCCTCTATACGTCGCTGCCTTTCGTGATTTTTTGGAGTTTACTCCGTTAGAATTGATTTATAGCCCGCGGTACGAAAAAAAGATGAGCAGTGAAATCGAGTGTTAACTAAAAGTGAAGTCGTTACATTGTCTTCTGCACACCGTATTTGCGCAACTCAGACTGTGATGCGCATACCTTCTCACGGGGAAGGTTAGGCTTGTTTCAATATATGTGTTGAATATCAACAGCCAGTTTATGAAATTTCAGATCTTTGGTGTTTTATTCTCATGTAGAGAACTATTCTGGTCGAACGTACGGGTCGAACCAATAACTTCCCGATCGTTTCTCCGTATATGTTATATACAAAATTTCGGTTTGTGTCTCAAATTGCGAACGTTTAAACTTTTCAAAATTACCAAATAGGTGAAATTTTATAATGCTTATAATATAAAAAGATTTTAAAAAAATATATACTTGTTTGCGATAGAGTTAGATGTGTTAAAAATCTTAAAAAAACAAATGTGTACTTTTACGTGTGGAACAACTTTCATTCAACACCTCATTTCGTATCTCTAATTATTGTCGTGATAGAGCGACATAAACCATTCAATTTGTTAACAACAATTAACGATGGGTGTTGACAAAAAAAGTGATACATCGAATGTGCATTTTTATGTGTTGAACGATTTTCATCGAACACTTTGTTTTGTATCTCTAATCGTTTTCAGGATCGAGCGATATAAACGATCCATTTTGTTAATAACAATTAACTATGGGTTTTGGCAAAAAAAACCGTGAAACATCGTATGTGTATTTTTATGTGTAGAACGACTTTTATTGGAGACTTTATTTCGTATCCCAAATTATTCTCACGATGGAGTGATATAAACAATCGATTTTTTTAATAACAATTAAGTATGGGTGTTAGCCAAAAAAATCATGAAACTTCGAATGTGTATTTTTACGTGTGAAACCACTTTCATTTGAAACATTATTGCGTATCTCTAACTGTTCTTGCGATATAGCGATCTGAATGATGAACAACTGAATTTGTTAATAACAATAAACTCTGGATGGCAGCCAAAAAAGTTATATAACATTAAATATTGTATTTAATTGTAAATACTTAAATAAAAGTATTGAATAACGACGATGATATTTAGAAAATTGATAATGTTAATGTTAATAGTGAGGGGAATAAATGTAAATAGATATAGATTGAAGTGTATACTTCCATGGATTTCAGTTTATTTAGCCTCCCAACCCCCTATTGTATATATTCCAAGATAATTATTCTGAAGGAGTAAACTCCAGTCGGGCGTCGGAGCTGACACACATGGTTTTTTTCATAATCAAGAGATAACCCCCTCGTCCACGTGAAGGCCATTTACTTCTCATTAAGACCCTTAAGTCTCATTGAAGCATTTTAAAACCACGAATATACAACAACTACGTAAGTAACTCCGTATCTCTGGCTTCACTCGACTTCACGTTAAATGGCAGCATTGATATACAAAAGTGATATTCAAGGGTTACATTCTGAGTCGGTCCATGTTTATTGTACGGACCAATTTTTGCGATCGCCGACGCCATGTAGTCTCCATTCATGCACTCATCACATGAATTATTTTTTTCTAACGGCTCTACCACCTTAATTATGCGCATTATGAGAAAAAGTTAACACACATGAAATGTGCATCTTTGTATGGGAAAGAATTTATTGTAACAATTTTTTTCCGTAACTCCAACCGTTTACGAGATATAGCGTTATGAACACTTGAAATTGTTAATAACAATATATATTCTCAACCAATATCTATCAAAAACTAATCAGGGTTAAGTTACATAAAGATGCGTCGAGTGAGACCTCGATCGCGTCGATTGGTGTATCCATTCGTGAGAAATCGTTGACCAAGATTTAGGGCACATACATACAAACATACACACACACACACAGGCATTGAAGACGGGGCTTTGGCGTAGTGGGTAGAGTGTCTGCCTACTATTCTAAAGGTCCCGCGTTCGATTCCCGCTCACTGCAAATATTTTTTCTGAAAAATATTTTCTCACGGACTCCGACCGATGGCAGGAACATTCCGTGTGTGCTATCGGCGGTATCCATGAAGTGAGACCGTGAGCCGGGACCGAACGCGACCCGTCGCGCGGGGGGGGGGGGAGGGAGGGTTCCATCGTAGACGCCCGCCATCGTATCACAGGGGTTTCTGGAGGTTTACCCTGTGATCAGAAATACGATGAGCTGAAACGGCGAAGTCGGCCCCAGCCGCAATGGGTGGGTACTCTGATCCGTAGTATTGCCCATGTAGTAATGCTTACCAGCGGGGACGTGGGTGAATACAAATAGAGAAAGAGTGGAAAAAAAAAAAAAAAAAAAACACAGGCATTGACTCAGAATTTTTCGGGGATCATTCTGGTACCCTTAAGACACCCGTTACAGGTCGAAATGAAAAAGTTCGATTTCGGGGTGATTACAATAACTTCTCTATCGCGAAGTTAATTAACAATTTGAATTGTTCATAACGCTATATCTCGTAAATGGTTGGAGTTATGGAAAAAATTTGTGAACATAAATTGTTCCTCGGACAAAGGTGCACATTTAATCTTTATTGACTTTTTCCCATAAAGTGCATAATTAAGGTGGTAGAGCCTTGAATGGGGACTAGATGGCGTCGGGGATCGCAAAAATTGGTCTCTACAGTAATCATGGACCGACTCGGCATAGAATACTTGTATATCATTTCTGTGTATCAATGCTGCCGCAGGAACGTGAAGTCGAGTGAAGCCGGACATACGGACTTATTGAACTTCTTCAACGTAGTTGTTATATATTCGTGGTTTTAAAATGCTTCAATGAGACTGAAAGGCTTCAATGAGAAGTAAATGGTCTTCACGTCGAAGAGGGAGTTATCTCTTGATTATGAAAAAAATCACAAAAGGCAGCGACATATAGAGAAATGATAAAAGGATCAGTAAATACTGAAGTGAGAAGTCTCGTAAATTTTTGGAACAGGCATGATCTCGAAAACTCGAGTTACCAAACCGGGAAGTTTGCATTGTGTCCTCACTGAGGGCACACATGCATCCCACCAACTAGTTATGTTTGTTTTTGAGAGGCTGAGGGGCCTATATTAGCGGAACTCTTCGTAGTGTTGATTGACGTGTAAATATGATTCACACAATGTAAAGTAAGACGTGTCGATCCATCATCAACTCTAGCATGAACCACACCACTTAACGGCCATACATATTTGGAAGCATTAGTCAGTTTATATTTCCTAGCCTCTATGAAAACTTTTTTATTATGAAGAGCGAGCCTCTCGTTAAGAAAGATCTTCGAGGAGTGACTCACAGACCAACCCATTTCAGAAATAGTCAAGCTTCGTTTGAATAGTTCAGCAACCTGAAGAAGTGAAAGTTTAGTAGACTCCCGAACAAATTTGACTATTATGTTAGGGAAAATTGGGTCACCACTCGCGATATGCTTAATTTCAGTGCCAAGGCGATAGCATAAATCAATACTCTCAAAGGTGATTTTGATTCCAATCTTCGAGCTTATTGAAATAATCATGTCTTCAGTAGTTGTGGCAGGTAACATTGGTACACTAGAAATCTCGATAAATTTGCATAGGCGAGATTGCTTAATTTTTCCAAGCTCTAAAAAATTCACTTTGGCAGGATCCATTGCTTCGTTACTACGAGTTAATGCCATTGACGAGCCACACTCATTATCATCGATACGGGCATTAAGTTTCTCCAACATTATTTTTTGAACCTCAAATTTTTTGCCCAGTTTTTTATTACTTCCTTTTATAAGCTCCATGATACTTTTTAACGATACCTCCTCATTTTCAGTAGCAATATCCTCATTTTGATTGTCTTCGGAAGACTCTTCTCCATTTCTGTCAATGGCAGGCATGATTGCCGACAATATATGCATGTCGACGTCAGCAGAATGGTCAAGTATCATAAGTCGGTAATGAACGGAGTATCTGGACAAGATTAGTAAATTACCATTCGATGATACAGCTTATATGTTACCACATGAGGGAGCTCTTTGTATAAATATATTAACGATACTAAGGAGAATAGATAAAGAAAAAGACAAGATGAAATGACATGTGGCAAACCCAACTCCAAAATGTCCAAATATCAAAGCGCTGCTTCCCGGAACTAAGATAAAAAGCACGACAACAATCCAGTCAGATAGAATCCAGATCCACGATTGTTTCAATTGCAATCTTAAAATTCATTTCATCCATGTTTTCAACCGGCTAGTTTCTAATTATGCAGCAGCCAAACAGTCAAATTAGCAATATTGAGAATCAGTTGGTGAGTAGATATAGGTGCACGAAATTCGGATTTTCCGAACCAGACCAAAAGGTGAGGTTATGTTGTAGGTACAGTTGAAATGTAATCTCAGAACTTCCGAGCATGTAACCAACAGTCAGAATTAATATCTCAAACGGTTGGTTAGATTAATCTGCATGTAACTGTCTGCAAATAAAACCGCCCAAGGGCGAGAAAACTACAGAATCACAATAATCACTGGAGTTAATCAAAGATAGTGTCTAACGACTTACGTCGCGCCATCTAATCGGGGTCTTATCAGGGGGCAAACTGAAATATCTTTAAACCTAAATCTTTGGCCCCGTGTTGGTGGATATTATCCAATTGGAACCCCAGGAAGACATTTCCGTCGATTTCGGGTGGAAAAAACCATATTAATTTTTTTTTATTTTGGCCAATGTCAACATTGAGGTCTTATGGGGACGCAGACTTAAATTTTTTAAAAATTGAATTTTTGGCCCCTAGTGGACTATTCAATTGGAGCCCCAGGGAGATACTTCTGACGATTTTGAATTTGAATTTTTTCGATGTTGGCCAATTTAACATTGGGACCGTATGGGGAGACAAACTTGAATTTTTTTAAATTGAATATGTTGCCCCGTGTCGGTGGATATTATTCAATTGGAACCCCAGGAAGACATTTCCGTCAATTTTGGGTCGAAAAGTCACATCATTTTTTTTCCATTTTGGCCAAAGTTAACATTGGGATCTTATCGGGAGGCAGACTTAAATTTTTAACTTCCCGATTTACTACGGTTTTAAGTATACCAACATGATCCCCGCCAAATTCTGAGTTGGCGTCTGTGTGTTTTTTTCTCCGTCCCTCTTCATTTGTACGCCCCGAGTAGCGGCCGTTTGAGTATTCCTTCGGGTGGCGTACCGGACACCCATCCCTGCGGCTAGGGCCGACTTTCGCCATTTTAGGCCATCGTATTTCTAAACACAGGGTGAACCTCCAGAAACCCCTGTGCTACGATGGCCGGCGCCTATGATGGAACCCACCCTCCCCCCCTCCCTCCGTCGGGTTAGGTTCCCGCTCGGCCGGGCGGTCTCATTTTATGGGTACCGCCGATAGCACACCCGGAATGTTCCTGCATCGGACGGAATCCTTGAGAAAATATTCTCAGCGGCCGGGCGCGATCTGAGGACCTTTGGAATAGTAGGCAGATACTCTACCATTACGCCAAAGCCTTGACTTGACTTGAAAATTGTTTATTAACATTTGTCATATATACATAGTATATACAGTATTAATATCGTAAATGCTACGCTCTAGATCACCAGCCATTGGCTTTATATCTAATTTGATCAAAGTTTAACCTAATTTTTCATTATTACAAATATTTGTGAATATTTACAGGATGACTCGATATAAGGAAAAATTACTTCTAAAAAACCTTATAAGTAATGGGTGCATGAAGGGACGGGGAAAGCGGCATATACGGTAAGGTGGGACAAACAGGTGGTCAGCGGGACCAATTGGATTTCTTGTCAATATTGATGTTTTGGAGCTGTGGATTAGGATGGGATTGTAGCTTAAATTTAAATGTCTCATTGATTCTATCGATGAATTCACCTATGGTTGCCATGCCGAGCATATCGTATATCTCCACGATAGTGGTTCTTCTTTCAAAATTGCCTATTATTCGGAGAAATTTATTTTGGGTAACTTGAAGATGATTCAAGTGGATTTTGGCTGCATTGTGCCAGGCGGGACAACCATAAGTGATAATAGGTCTGATTTACCCTTTGTATAAAGTGAGTTTTAGGGATTGGCTAAGCGCAGGAGATTTCAGCAGATTATATAATCTTATTAGAATAATTTTTGTTTTCAGCTTAACTTCGTCTATGTGTTTTTTCCACAGGAGTTTGGAATCAATATGTAAACCTAAGTATTCAACAGAGTTCACAGGAATGATTTTATCGCTACGAACAGTCAAGGTGTGATTGGCCTTGGAGCTAGTAAATAAGATTGCTTCTGTTTTGGCAGTATTTAGCAGCTGCGTGTTCGACTCTTCTAACAGCTTTATTTATCGATTTGCTAGCTGAGTACAGAGCGATATCATCAGCATAGCCAGCGATAGATACATTTCTAGGGATTCTGCCAAAAACAGAATGAGAAGAGAAGCAATGTACAGGTTAAATAGTACGGGGGAGAGGATAGACCCTTGTGGGATCCCCGCGATTATTTCAATTTTATCCGAGAGCGAAGGTTCGACTCGAACTCGAATATATCTATTTGAAAGATATGATAGTAAAATTTTACATAAACACTTAGGTACATTTAAGCTGTTGAGTTTATATATAAGGCCTAGGGGCCAAACAGAATCAAAAGCCTTCTCGCTGTCCAGGAGAAGAAGAACGACATCTTCTTTCCGATCTTTCGCGGATTTTATGTCGTTTGTAATTCTGACCAGCTGGTGGCAGGTCGAGTGCTCTGAGCGGAATCCAAATTGATTCTCAGGCATGAGTTGTAATTCCTCCATAAGTTTTTTGAGACGAGCTAATAATTATTCGTTCAAAAAGTTTAGCCAATACTGGTAGGAGGCTAATAGGCCTGTAGCTCAGCGGATACGAGGGTGGCTTGCCAGGCTTGAGAATCGGTATGACCACCGCTCCTTTCCAGAGTTCCGGGAAATATTGTTTAAGGAGGCATGCATTATATATCTTTGTTAGTAGGCTTATTGCTTTAATCGGGAGGTTTTTTAGTGCTATGTTGGAAATGTTATCCACACCCGGGGCTGATTTGTTTTTGAGTGTTTTGATGGCGGAAATGATTTCGCGGGGATTTCTGAGGAATTTAATGGGAGTTTCAATAGGTGCTTTGAGGATAGTTTTTTTCACATGCCTAGTGACTTGTTGTTCAAAAGATTTGTTTCCTCGGGAGGCCGATAATTTGTGGATATTTGCGTAGTGTTTACAAAGTGAATTAGCCTTTTCATGGCCTTCCGTATAGATCGTGTTATTGGATTTGAGTGTGGGGATTTTGCTTTCGCCGGTGTTATTAAACTATTTTGCTACGCGCCCGATAGAGTGATCTTTCAAGTTTATGTTTCTAAGTTTGTTGTCCCAAGATGATTCTTTCCATTCGGTTAATTTCAGTTTGATCAGCTGATTGAGTTGGGATTTAAGGAAGCGATTTCGCGTTTTTTGCCATCTTGACCTAATATAATTTTTGAGTTTTATTAAGGAGGCTATTTTGGATGGGAGAGGAGTATGGGTAGATCTGGATGAGCGGATGGGAGTGGAGGAATCCAGGGCTGTTTGAATGATTTTAGTGAAATTTGTTATGTGTTTATCTATTGCTTCAGTGTTATTAAATGACGGGTTTGGCGTAGAAATCTCGTCATATAAGATGTCCTTGAAATTTTTCCAGTTGGTTTTCGCGTAGTTTAAAATTTTTCATGGCTCTGGTGAGGTTGGTTTGCCAAATAGGGAGAAAAGCAGTGGTAGGTGATCGGATGGGGATTCGGAGAGAGTGGTGAAATTATTAATGATAGAGATGTTGTTAGTTAATAAAAGGTCAATAGTACTAGGAGTGTTAGAATTATGGGGGTAATGTGTTGGAACGTCTGGAAAGAGCAGATTAATTTTTTGTTTCGTCAAAAAATTTGAGAGAATCTTACCTGATTCGTTTGGCCTAGCAGAGGTCCAAGCAGTGTCCTTCGCATTTAAGTCTCCAACAATGATTGTCGGAGTACTATCGGAGAGTAGGTGCCTCAAAAGATTTGTATCTAGTGAGACATTCGGTGGATTGTAAATTGAGTAGATCCTGGTTATTCTATTGTCCACTTGGACCTCTACTCCCACGTATTCGGTGAGCGACAGGAGATCATGCGGCAGTGTTCTATGTCTCAAGGTTTTGTGGATCGCCACCGCAACACCACCACCTGCTTTGGCTGTTCTGTCTTCCCTGATCAGCGGGAAGTCTGGAAAGTTTATTTTCTTCGTTTTGCTGTTTAGCTTAATCTCTGAAATCAGATAAATTTTAATGTTATTCCTATGGACAATGTGTAATAACTCGTCCAGATTAGGCTTGAGCGCAAAAATCTTAATTGCTAATATGTTGGTTATGTTTGCGGGGGAATCGTAGGTGTTTCTGAAGAGGGTGCGAATAGGTGAGCATAGGATGCGATGATTGTCATCCTATCAATGGGGGTGTCGACTCTCTGGCGTTTAGAGACAATAGCTTTGAGCTCTGAGAGGATTTCGGGGATTCTGAGGGGTTTTAGCTCGTCCAGGACTTCCTTCGCTTTATTAATATAATTTTTAGTGGTACTTCAATATGATTCTGCAACATGTGTCTCCATTGGGATGATCCTATGTTCAGCAGTGGGTTCGGCCATGTTCCTTCTCGAGGTTTCCACCGTTGGGAAGAACGAAGCGTAAGTGGGCCTAGACAGGTTGGCGATAGAGGTTGGAGTTGGCTCAGGGACTGCAAGAGACTGGAGGAATTGGATGTTTCTTTCCAGATTCTGGATCGTGGCCGAGTGAGGTGTAGCAAGCAATTCCATTGCTGCTATGGTGGATCTGGCAGGCTGTGCTCGTTTTTGTTAAGTTTCCATGTACTTTTGGCGCATGGAACACTCTCTAAAACTGCACGGAAAGAAAAAAAAACATAATTATTAGATCCCTGGTGACTAATCTGAGGACGAAATTTCCGTGAGACCAAAAATTCATCCCAGTGAGTATAAAAACTATCCCGAAACAACAGAAAAAGTCGGCCCAATGCGAGTAAATTTTAGACTATAGGAGTCTAATTTTTCGACTCACGGAAATTTCGTCCTCAGATTAGTCACCAGGGGTCTAATAATTATGTTCTTTTTCTTTCCGTGTGGCTGTATAGGCAAGTCCGCAGTTCGCGCACATGAGGGTTTTTGAAGTGCAGACTTTTACGGCATGGTTTGAAGCACACTTGACACATCTGGGGTTCGGGTTGCAATGCTGGCTTGCATGGCCGAACCTCTGGCACTTGAAGCATTGGGTCGGTTGCTGGGATTTAACGTACTTTTCTACCTTGTACGTGTGGTAAAAAATCGTTCTAAATTCAGCGAAGCTGCTCAAGGTTGTTTCCGGGCCGACCGTGATAGCGAAGATCGGTAGCGGTCTGTTGTGTTTGGTGTCTCCGTCCTTGGTTACTTTCACGAACTGGCGAACGGAAAGTACGTTGAAGCCGTGTTTTGATAATTCAGCTTGAATTTCAGCTTCGGAAAGACTGCTGGGTAGCCCTTTCAGAATAAATTTCTTTGGTCGCTCACTTTTAAGACCGAAAGTAAAAAAATTGATATTTCGTCTTTTCAGGATACTCGGTATTTTGTTGTAGTCCTGGGTCTTTCGTAGATGGACGATCGTGGTACTTCCATTAAGTTTCATCTTGAAATTTTTATCTGCGGCGTTGCTTTGCAGAAAATTGATTAATTTTTTTGTCTCCATTTTTCCACTTTCAATGATGATTGGAGGAACAGAAGTTTGTTTTCGAGCCTCTTGAGGCCCGTTAGCAGTTTGCGGAGGATTTTCTGGGCGACCGTGCCATAACGGTTTTTTGGGTTTTTGCGGGTCTTCCAAAGGAGGACTCATCTTGGCTTTCCTTTTTGGAGCCAAAGGAAGTTTGAGAGATTTTATGTTCGACACTTTGGTGCCAGAACTTTAACAAGACTTTAAAAATTCACTGTACTATAATCGTGGTACGTTGGAATTTATATATCGTAGAGAGCGGTAGACATGCGTCCGCACGGTACCGACTCAAAACAAATACTCGACGCCAAAGCCCCGACTATGGCGTGTGTGTGTGTATGTATCTACAAAAATTTGCGCAACGGTTTCTCATGAACGAATGAAGACAGAAGTTATCATGGTCGTGTTCTATGCGTTTTCATACAACTTAGAAGTGCTTAGATTTTGAATGAAATCGGCGCAGTATATATATTGTTATTAACAATTTCAATTGTTTATAATGTTCTACTGCTTAAACTATTAGAGTTAGCGCAAAATTTATCTTAGAACCGTGCTTGCTTAGATACCGTGGTCCAAGGTTTCAAATAGAACTGGAACAGTTTTTGTTATGACATTTACAGAGGTCACAGTGATTAAGCGTGCTGTGCTGCAATGCCAAATGTGAAAGTTTTGTTTGTGCCCCGAATGGTACACAGGTCTAGTTTTGTTTTTTATGTGCCCGTGAGCAATACTTCGTTGTGTTTCCGGGACAAATAGCCGAGGCCTCCCCAGTAGCAGATTATTTCGGTTCTTCACCATAGGATATTCTCCGTCCACTGCGATTTTTTCCGTAGCTGCTCTCCGCGCATCTCTCTCAGACCCTCCATTGCCCACGTCCGTGCCGCGTTCCATGCTAGCTCTGATGACAGCATGACTTCCAGATGATTTTCAGCGTTTATGGCTTGTCCTGCGTTAGTTTGCCATATACATCGTTGAAAATCGAAACGCAGACATGCAAACAAAATATGTTCCGCATTTTCATGAATTCTTTGACACGTTGGGCAATCCGGGGAATCCTCATTCTTGAATATATGAAGATATTCCCGAAAGCATCCGTGTCCTGAGAGCATCTGGGTTAGGTAATAATTGGCTTGTCCATCTGATCGGTCAAGCCAAACATCCAGCTCCGCTATAAGTCGGTCAGTACACAGATCTTTGCTCGACGCATCCCACTGTAGCTGCCATCGCTTAATTCTGAGGTTTCGTTCTTCTGTCCTCAGTTCGCCCGGGCTCAGCTTAGTTGATCTTCTACAGGTGTAGAAGCACCAATGCTCCTCCGCTAGAACTTCGAGAGGTAGCATCGCGGCAATGACACGCAGTGTCGTTAGATACTGTCCGGTATGCGGTAGCCACTCTAAGGGCACTCAGCCTGTGGATTGGAACAATTTACCGTCGTGCTGCTTGACTTCGTAATGCATCACTCCATATACGAATACCATATGTTAATACCGACGTAACAACGGATGATAACAAGAGCTTTTTCCCTTCATCGTGTGTACCCACGATGATTATGGCCACGTCGTCTGCAAATGGCAATTTGAGCAGTTCTTCATGCACGATATTCCACAAAAAGAGCCCCAACACTGAGCCTTGAGGTACACCCCCAATCACCTCATATGGCTTGGGGCCTACTGCTGTGTCATACTTAAGAACTCTGTCAGTGAAGTAATTACCTACCATCTTTTGGTGATATGCCGGTACCAGTAGCTTCGTTAGTGCCACCAGGATGTGATCCCACCTTCCCGAGTTGCAGGCATTCTTGATCTCCAGGGCAACAACCAAACAATATTGTTTCGTACCTCCTGTCCATCGTCCGCCGTCAATTGTTCGCTTGGCTGTTCTGACCACCAGATCAATAGCATCCAACGTAGATCGTCGTCGCCTGAAGCCATATTGACCGTCGGCCAACAGGGGTTTCACCGCTGTCTCAGTTTTCTGGTGTTGATATACCAAAGAACTGGGCTCCAGGAGCTTGATCGCTGTATCCAGCATACAGAGTCGATGATATGATGACGGCTCGTCTGGTGGCCTTTCCCCCTTAGGAAGAAGTACGAATCTCAATTGCTTCCATCTGTTGGGGAAGATAACTTCCTAAATGCAAGCATTGTACATTTCGAGAAAAATTCCAAGTGCTGCATTAATGGCTGCCTTCAGCGCTGTGTTTGGCACACTATCGAAACCCGAGGCCCTTGTTGCTGCCCCGTTTACTGCAGGCCTGCAATAGTTCATTAGCTATTGAGGAAATAAGACAGATTGTCTCTCTCCAAAAGCCCAGGCCGGGTCGGTGATGGCATTGGATTGACTTTTAAGCCGCGTCATGACCACCTTGTACGGTCTGCGCCAAAGATCTTTATACACTTCCTCTAAAAGCTTGTTCCAACAGTCTTGTTGGCGGAGCTTTATGGCTATCGTGAGTTCGCGTTCAGCCCATTTACACTTCGGTTCCAGGCTTTCGGGATTGGGCTTGTTCCTTACATGTTGCCAAGATCTGCTCGCTACGAATCATTCCTTGCGAAGGGTCGCTATTTCATTACTCCACCAGTGCACCGGTGGCCGTCGGTTCCCACTAACTTTCTTGGGCTCAGTCGCATCACAGGCATCGGTGACGCTCCGCACAGCTTCATCTACTTTCTCGGTGGTGACGGGGCTTTGGCGTGACGGGGCTTTGGCGTAGTCGGTAGAGTGTCTGCCTACTATTCTAAAGGTCCCGCGTTCGATTCCCGCTCACTGCAAAATATTTTTTCTGAAAAATATTTTCTCACGGACTCCGACCGATGGCAGGAACATTCCGTGTGTGCTATCGGCGGTATCCATGAAGTGAGACCGTGAGCCGGGACCGAACGCGACCCGTCGCGCGGGGGGGGAGGGAGGGTTCCATCGTAGACGCCCGCCATCGTATCACAGGGGTTTCTGGAGGTTTACCCTGTGATTAGAAATACGATGAGCTGAAATGGCGAAGTCGGCCCCAGCCGCAATGGGTGGGTACTCTGATCCGTAGTATTGCCCATGTAGTAATGCTTACCAGCGGGGACGTGGGTGAATACGAATAGAGAAAGAGTGAAAAAAAAAAAAAAAAAAAAACTTTCTCGGTGGCATTTCCACCACATATTGGGTCGATTCTTAGTGCCACATGAAAAGTAGTGAGGCCGGATTTTCTCACATTCCAGCCGATTTCGTTCGTTTTTTTCGATGTGGGCGCGAACCTCCAATCAACAGACACCTCCTAGAGTACCGCTCGATGATCACTGGCAATCAATTCGCACTGAGCAGGCTACTGCTGACAAAGGGGAGATGTATAATTAAGCTCGCTTATCTTCTGCGAAATGTCGGTTCATTTTCATGGTTCAGAAAGACGATCTCTAGAGTCGACATGGCTTCTAGTAAGGACGCTGATTCGTCTCCTCCCTGCCCCAGTCGACTGCCCAGGAATTGAAATCTCCCGCAATTGCCACTGGGGAATGGTGGTTTGCGTCTACCACGAGTTTATCTAGGAATGTGACGAAGTCTTCAAAACAAAGGGTTGGTGGTGCATTGCAGCTATCCAAATAGACATCATTCACCTTGGACACTACAAATCCAGACTGTTAGTCACCGCCGTATCATTCAAACGGCACAGCACCGTAGGACCAAAGGACAGCTTTATTGCTAGCATCGGTACCCCAATGTTTGTTATAGAGGTTTCTGCAAGCTTCCAAAATGACGGCAACATCAATCCTCAGGTTCCGAACCGTCTGCGTCAGTAGATCGTGTGCTGTTGTACAGTCAGCGTGGTTCACCTGAAACACTTGCACTATGGCTGTATACGGATCTTCTGAAGTGCACCCTGGTAGACTGGGCACTTGATGCTACCAATGCCAAATCCGTGATCCTTTGTGGGCTCCAGTTGTACGACTAGGACGCATTTCGGAGCCGCTGTACAGTCATAACTTCTGTGCCGGGCTTTTGCGTGTGTGTGTGCCGATACACGTATGAAGCCAAGTTGTATATCAGTTACACAAATTGGACTATTGGTCGATTGTTATTATTTTTCAGCGATATGTCGTACAATATGATGCCGAGCAAAAGAAGTAATAAAACATAAACATGACACTTTTTCTCGGGTGAACGGATGGTGCAATTGCAAAATGATTGCTTTCAGCCCCGGACATTCAGAAGGCTGGCCGATTTAGAAAAAAAAAGTTGAATCGATTCAGCAGTTTAAGTAATTTTTTTGGAACCGTTTGCCAAAAAAATGATACACAGACAAACCGCGCTGAAAATGTATCAGGAGCATGTGAAACGTCGAGAAACGTAAAAATTTCATGTTTTCGAGACACTTCATTTTCGGGGTGATGACAATAACTTCCTACCGGGAAGTTAAAAAAAATGAAAAAATCCCGGAATCCGCGAAAGGCATGAAGTATAAATATTCCAAGAATATAAATAATTTAAGCACCGCAATTGCGCATTTTTGAACAGTTAGCAAAGTTATCAACGTGTGAAGGACCCAACATTTCAAAAAGTTCATGACAACGATGTTGTTTCCTACCTCTGTTTTGTTCTCTACGGTACTACTGCTGTTCCATAATTTCTGATATGCTGATAAACATTGGATTGCATTATTTGTGTGGTTCGGTGCTGTAATGATGGCTTTGTTAGGCCAATAAACAGAACTTCTAGGTTATGTGCGGTAGTTTTGAACTTCCCGAAGGGAAAGTTACTGTAATGGCCACGAAAATTAAAAATGGAAATTTCATCATCCATGTTTCAAGCTATTACCAATCGTTGAAAGCTATTGTAGCAAAAATGTCTGTATGTATGTAATACTGTATGTGTTTCCGTATGTATGTGTCACAATTTTTTGAAAAAAAATGTACATTAGCACGTCAACATCCTACAGGCATTGTATCCACACATCAGCGGGAATACATTTTCAGAGAACATTGTCGCACTTATTCCCCGCCGATACCCTGCCTGTAACCTGTGAGGATACCCCGCCTGAAATGCTCGCATTTCTAAAATCAACATCAAAATTATTATAGGAAGATCGTATAATTTGTTACAATCACCTGCGCTCAGTCAACCGTTGAAACTTACCTTATATAAAGGATTAATTTGACCAATTATCACATATGGTTGTCCGGCCTGGCATAATGCAGCAAAAATTCACTTGAATTAACTTCAAGTTATCCAAGACAAATTTTTAAGCGTTGCAGGAAATTTCAGAATAAGAACCCCAATTTTGGATATGCGTAACCTGTTAGACATAACAAGCATGGGCGAATTTATTGATAACATAGCTGATAATTTCAAGGTGTAATTACAAACTTTACCTTACTCCACACCTCCAAACGATAGATATCGATAAAAAATCCAATTGGCCTCGCTGACCTAACTGTAATCCCGCTGCCCTTCTCCGCCATCACTCACTCATTAATTATAATGTTTTTAAGAAGTTATTGTTCCTTATATCAAATTAAAACTGCACACACTCATAAATTATATGCTCATGAAAAATTAATGTAAAACACTGTTCAAATTAGGTATCAAGCCAATGGCTGGTGATCTAGCATTAATGATTCATAACATCAATACTGTACTCTAATACTGTGTATATGACAAATGTTAAAAAACAATTTTTAAGTCAAATCAATGGCCCAAGGATTTGCAAACTTTTTCGGATTGTCTGATGAGCGAGAGGTTGCTCGTAAAGTAGCCGCCTGTACCGACGCCTGAACAATCTTGAAATGATTTTAACGGAGTCGTAAATTCCGTCAATTTAACTAAATAAAATTATCTTGCGGGAAATGTAACATGCCGAGCAGGTTCTTTATGTCACTGGATGCTCCAACTATTGGGAATAAAGTTGTGAATAATTAATTTGACGCACAACACCGGATATGATTAACAAATAAACAGTTTATTCACTATAATAAATTTTACCGGATTACACTTCGAATTTGAATTAATGAGGAGTTTGATTTATCAGTTTCGAACTGTTCTTTGCAGTTGGACAATTGTAACTAACTAAAAAATGGGAAATTACGGTATGTAAGTAAACATTATGACTTGGAGGGGGTAAAATACGCTAGCGAAAATTATGTAGCTTGAAAATTTATACACATTGAAACTTTTGGTCAGAAAACTGTCAAGATGGGTGGGACTAAATGGTGCTTGGACAGTTTTCGGGGAAATTATTGAGAGGTTTGCAGGACATGGAGAGGGAAGTATGACGCACGCTTTGGATCTGAAGTGATATCTGACAGCCTTGGGCGTGATATTTGGGAACCTAAATTTGAGAGATTGTCGAAGAGTGTCACCAATGAGCTCCGAGCTAAGGTGATAATCTTTGGGAATTCACTTGAATTGATTTATTGGCAATAGAATACAGAAGTATTATAAAATTGCTCGTCATTAGCCAGATTAGAACACGTTTTCGAGTTATTAGGAATAAACTTCCACCCAGGGTTTCTAGGAACTGCAAGGAATTGTCGTTGGGAATGAACTCTGACCACTACAAAAAATCTATTTTACTATTAAAAAATACCAGAAAAAATAACTTGCGTATATCGAGACGCAACACCGGTTTTCCGTGGTGTCCTGTATCTTATCACGCCGCCATATATCCTTAATTGATCGGGTGCGAGTTCAGTAAGCCGTAACGAGGGTTTGGATGCTTCAATGAAAAACAAACAAGTGGGACGACGTTTTTGCTAACCCATTAGCAAAATGCTTCCGAATGGCTTTCATCTTCTAGGTTCCGACTGAATCCGTTGCTTTTCAGGGGTATAATTCGCGGACGAATAATGCAATCGTTACTATTAGCGAACTCGGCGAAGATGGCATTGAGACGAATCTTTTTAACCTTAATGAAGACAGTTCCAATCAGTAGCCTTTGAGTAATTGTCAAACAAATCGGGATTTTTTAAAAATCAATATCTTCAAAAGTATACCACCGATTGAAATTTAATTAACGCCAAATGATATGGCTTCCTGAACTCTATATTCCCTGTAAATATCACGAAATTCGATGGGAGAGTTGAGGAGAAAATTAGGAAAAGTTAACAAAAATCGCATGTTCTGGTTAAAGTTGATGTTTGAAAGGCTATAACTCGAGAACGAATTATGCAATCGTCACCATTACCGAACTCGGTCAAGATGGCATTGAGACGAATCTTTTAAGCGCCTATTGAATGAATTCGAACAATTATTTTTTGAGTAATCGTTGAAAAACCGAATTTCAAAAAACCGCAATATCTTTCAAATGAGACGACCGATCAAAGTTTAATTGACGCCAAATCATAGCTCTCATGAAACCTTACATACCCTGGAAAAATCATGAAATTTGATGTGGCGGTTATTCAGGAAATCACTAAAATGTTTAGTCACATACACACACACATACATACATACATATTGACGGGGCTTTGGTGTAGTGGGTAGAGTGTCTGCCTACTATTCTAAAGGTCCCGCGTTCGATTTCCGCTCACTGCAAATATTTTTTCTGAAAAATATTTTCTCACGGACTTCGACCGATGGCAGGAACATTCCGTGTGTGCTATCGGCGGTATCCATGAAGTGAGACCGTGAGCCGGGACCGAACGCGACCCGTCGCGCGGGGGGGGGGGGGGGGAGGGAGGGTTCCATCGTAGACACCCGCCATCGCATCACAGGGGTTTCTGGAGGTTTACCCTGCGATTAGAAATACGATGAGCTGAAATGGCGAAGTCTGCCCCAGCCGCAATGGGTGGGTACTCTGATCCGTAGTATTGCCCATGAAGTAATGCCTAACAGCGGTTACGTGGGTGAATACGAATAGAGAAAGAGTAGAAAAAAAAACATACATACATACAGAACTTCCGTGTGTGCTATCGGCGGTATCCATAAAATGAGACCGCCCGGCCGAGCGGGAACCTAACCCGACGCAGGGGGGGGGGGGTCCATCATAGGCGCCGGCCATCGTAGCACGGGGGTTTCTGGAGGTTTACCCTGCATCTGTGTTTAGAAATACGATGGCCTAAAAATGGCGAAAGTCGGCCCCAGCTGCATGGGTGGGTGTCCGGTACGCCCCCTGAAGGAATGCTTACACGGCCGCTACCGGGGGCGTACAAATGAGAGGGACGGAGGGAGAAAAAAAACATACATACATACATACAAGGCCTAAAAACTGAGGTTTCTAACTAGACAACGTGACTTTCAAGGTTCAAATTGCCATGGTTTTGAAAGAATCATAGTGCTACGTCAGAAAAAGTGCGAAAAATTCAATTCAATTCAATCCAAAGCATCGATTTGGGGGCCTAAACACCGACAAATGGGCATTCAAAATCGAGCGATTACAAAGCTTCCTTTCGGAAGCAAAAAAAAAAAGAATAGTCATATGCTTATATTTTCAGTTAGCGTATTCTGCTCGCATCATGTATCACTGAACGATCGTTTCTCATTTGTGCACCTAATGTGTATGTCTGCGTGATGAGAATTTTCTCATAATCCCCGTAATTCCACGGTACGCGCAGTTGATTGATTTGCTGGTACCGACTTTAATATCGTGATCACCAGTGTTGGTTTGTGTGGGTAAACTTTTGGCACCTAAATCATTGCGTCGGTTGCTCAGGCTTTATTCAGTTTGCTGAAAATTCTGCAGTAATCCACCTAATGATAGTACACGCCAAAAACAAAATATATACATCATTTCGAAAACGAACTACGGTTCTTCGAAATGATATAGGTCAATTTCGCGCACAATCAATTGAATAATACGGTGAAAAATATAAACAATCCTATAGAGGAATCACCATTTCGTAGCTTTGCCAATGAAGTCACCATAGATATAACTTACATCAGTAAAACGGAAATGATTTTATGCCACGTGCAAAGGAGCCCTTGATTGCTGATGCCTTTTGACCAAATCTATTCATTTCGTCAAGTGAGCTGTCAATTTTAATTGGTTTTACAGTTGTGTGTACAAGAGAGTAAGGTGGAAAATAGAAAATTGCAATAACTCGCCTATCTTCAGAGCACACATATATTTTTTGATAGCTTTTCAGAGAAACAATTACGACCAACCTTTAAAAAAATCTTATCTATTAAAAATGAAGGAAAATATTACAAAAACTACAAAAAAAGGTGTAGACATTTCTCGGCAACTTTCACCCGATCAAGCTGGGTAAGCCATGGTTGAACCCATTATTGATGAAAATCTCGGTTTTTATAGAAAAAAATTTCGCGTTCAACTATTTGATTTAAATTAGTACTAATTAGTTCGAAGGGGTGACTGGTACAAACTTTGGTTTTTTACATTTTATGCCATTATTATGAATAATGAACTCACTTTTAATACGAGCCCTTCAACAATTTGTGCAAAGATAATTTCGATAAGAAATTCAAAAATGTACTGTTTTACAGTCTGTGGAAGTACGTTTTTTCTTTTAAAACAATTCTCTTTTTCATATACCCTTTCGGATTTTTACCATTTGTTCCATTCCCACCTCCCTAAACCCCCCTATACCGCAATCGCTGAGGGTACTGCCCAGGTACAGTCGTCTCTCTTACGAGACTGTCGCTGTTGCTCAGGATCGAAGCCGGATCGCTGGTATACGAGTCTAGCACTCTAACCGCACGGCTACTACCGTCAGTTACTTTGGTAGTATTCTTACTTCAAAATGAGAACTGGCCAGTTGAATATTGTCGTCACATCAGTACTAAAACTCGAAGATGAATGGCAGATTTCGGATTGTATTGGTAAAGCCATAAATACATTTAAAGAAAACATATTATCCATATGCCAATATTTCACACCATCTACTAGTTGCCGTAAGCCCGCTTGCTGAATTTTCCAGAGTTAATTGAAAGGGAATTGAAAATATTCTTTACTGGATTGTATCAGCTGTCTCAACCAGTATCGTAAACGGTGGAGATGATGTCTGTTGACGGATATATTTTGAGAAATCATTGAACAGTACTGGAAAATTAGAGGAACGCAAGACTCCCAATGATTGTAAGATTGAAGAACATCAATAGGACACTATATCAATGTCACATTGAATACATCCGTGACGCACCAGGTTCGTCTGCAATTTGCCGTTACTTTTGTGATTGTCCAAATGGACAACGCGCTATCAGATGTTATTCACGACGGAATTCACAATGTTATTGTCGCTATCATCTAACAAATGCTTTTTGATTCCGAGATATCTCACGTTTATTAAATTTTATTTGTTTTGCCTCTTCCAACAATTGACTCATCTTCAAGTAGTTATTAGTGCCGATACTAGACGAAAGGGGTTTGAGTTGAGATAGAATCCGATGTTCATTGATGTATAAATTATTTGGTTCCTTAAATGCTAAAATAATCTTTGAAAGTCAACAATAGAATCTTATCTCCATTTTAGATGATTGAGATACCATTTTTTGTCACTTCTGACATCACATTTACAATTATTTGGAAGTGTGACCGCCGTACATATGTGAATTCCCTTTATCTCCAGCTGGTGGACACCTTCAAGTTGTATTTCATTCATTCGCTTTCAGGGTGGTGCAACAAACGATAGGCATCGAGATATCGTTAAACTGTACAAATGATGCGAAGGATTGAATTTTAACGGAAAAATATTAACTAACATTTTGACAAACTGATATTTTCACATATTGTCAATTTTTTCAGATTTTCGATTGATGGTTTGAGTGCAAAGAATGAATATCCTTGAATGTCATGAGCAAACATGGTTTCTGAAATGAAAATCTCGATTTCGACATAGGCCAATTCATATTTACGGCAAACCTGAAAAAAACGTCGCCGTGGTGAAACTCGCTGGGCGAATGATTGACCGTACCTCTCCGGCTAAACCCTTTTGAACCTTCTGGACGTATTTTGCATTATATTTCAATCATAGAAATAATTCAAATCATCTATTTTTACGGAAATGTATTCTCTTAAAAAACGGTATTTAACAAAATTGCCCATTCAGCTTCTGGTCGACATCGATTAAGAAGATATTTTAGAAAATTATATCGTCATATTGTACTTTCCTCGGAAGATTTATGAATCATTTCATAATCATTCAATCCATTTATTGGTAGCGCAGGTGATAAATTGAAAACTCTTCACAAGCCATCACCACCAGTCGTATTGAATGGAGCAACTCGACGACCATCTGTTATGGATTCGAGGCATGTCCGCTCTGAGTTTGAAGAGGAGTTATCCACATCTGAAGCAAACGTCTTTCGTGCGGAATCCATGAGTCAATCTAAGGTTCTTCGAGATCGGGATTTGGATTGCGCGCCCATTAGAGATCTGCAGGATCACGTTTGTGAAGATATAGTTACTTCAGACCATCATGCATCCGTGGCTCCGAGTGCAGAAAATACGCCAGTGACAACCCAAGGATTGACTGACTTACTTCTCACTTCCTTCCTCGTTAATAGATGGATTTATGTCATTGTAGCTGCCATTGTGAATGTCTTGATTATGTTGAGAGCAAAATATTCATTCGGAATGGTAAGATTATGTTTTAGTGAATAATTGCATGACTTATTGAAGACAAATCGGCGAGATCGCCGGTATTTACAAAAGTTGGGCCGCGCATTTATTTATTCCGTACGCACTGGCTTGTATTGCGTCACTTTCAGTTTTACGTCTTTCCATAATTCCAGTATTTATCGATATTTTCTTCGGTCTCTTTTACTATAGAGAAGGAGAATGAACTAGGCGTGTCAACGAATGCGCATTTCCGCGTGACGAAACTTCGAGATAATCCATATATTCTGGCGTTGTCCTTTTCTAAATAGGATTATCGAGATACGAGGCGATTTCAGGAGGAACTCACATAGTTACTTTTCCGTTTGTTCACGAAATGAAAAGAAAACAATTTTTGTCCCCATTTCTGAAACCCCGAAGACACTACCCCGAGTTCACGTAGAAGAAATCACACTTGCGAAATTAGAGCAGTAATTGAAAAATCCCTTAATTTGAAATTTTCTGAATTTACCATTTTTGAACTTTTAAATTTCAAATTCTTTGAACCTTTACGTATATCATTAGGACTTTTGCAATCACTCCTCGTCCTACTCATCCTGACGAAGCAGGAGGAGTGCATTTAAAGTTCTCCATCTATTCGTTTTGACTACCGGACAGTATTTTCTGCCCTTGGGCTCTCAATGTCTTGTCTCTCTTGCACTCACTTGACGGCAATCCAAAATGGGCATATCGGCAAATCTCCGGCCTTGTAGTAAGGCGAAAAAAATCGGAAATTTCATCAAAATTCATTATTAGGACCCAACCGTAGAGTATTCCTTGATAACGCTCTTGTTAATGCGTTGACAACCGCTTTTGAGTTATCAACAAAATTGTCGACGGGAGCTGCAATTCCGATTTTTTCGACCGCTTCGCCATAGTTCCGTCGCCGCCTCTAGGTATCGGGTGTCTTGTAACGTGCTTAGCTAGTTTTATATAGTTATATATAAAGGTCCCTAGATAATCCGCCATTTTACCAGAATAAGAGAGGCAAAATTCGAATTCAACATGAGAGAACAGAATGGGAGTTTTAATCAGTTAATTGAATATACAATTACGGATCACATAATTCAAGTATAGAACGATGATAATGATGTCCTTAGTTCTGTAGGTTTTTACGTCAAAGATATTGTTAGAAAGAGCAGCATTTATGAGGTATTCATCAACATGTTTCCCCACAGCTGTAAAGGATTTGCAGGCCCTAAAATAAATAACTGCCCTCCAATTTAAACATGACCCTCCAAAAGAATCACTCTGAACAGGTACCTTATATTTTATTGTTTGCATTTCTGATATTTTTGGGTGGTTGGGACTCAGGTGTCACGAGCTTGGGCCAAACCCCAGTTTTTGCTTAACCTACCTGGTTTCCACTTTTTTGTTTTCTCCCAAACAATTACCTGTCATAAAAGTCGCATTAGCGAAGTTGTGGGTAGGTTCTCCTTTTCAATTTTAATCCCTCTTTCCTAATTTCTAAATTTCCCAGGCTAGAGCTATCATAAAATGTATTGTTTCGATGCAAGGCATTGATCTAGCCTTGTAAGTAGGTGGGTCTTCTTGCAGCTGTTGTTTTTCTACAGCCCGAAACCTCAGGTCAATAACGTGATGTGTATTTTTTAACCGGCAGGGACTGATGTTCATCAGAAATCGATTGCCGACGCAGCGGGAAAACATCGAAAGCTCCCTCTCTTCCTTGGCGGCACTTGTTACCGCCTCCGCCGTTTTTGGGCTTGTTTGCTAGTTGATGATTTGCTGGATCCCCTCTACCCCCTGAATAGTTAACGCCTCATTGATGTTTCGAAAAGTTAAAGATAAACGGGCTGGCAAATTCATCAGCCAGTTCCTCTAGAAATATCGAGTCGATGACAACTAGTTGAAAAATAGTTGCTTAAGATTTCGAAGTTAGAATATTTTTTCGAGTTGAAGAGACAAGATCGATTGTGAACTTAGACTAATTTCGGGCACAAAACAAGAACACTGATAATCAATAACAACGCTACATAATTATAAGTTTCTTAAATACGAGAAATTGAACTTCGATTCAAATCCACCATTAATTTTAGAATTCAAATCCCTGTTTCGGTTTATTTAAGAACTCCCGCACTCACAGAGCAGGGTGCTTTAGCGCTCCACGGGCGACGGACCCGCCACCTGAATGTTATTTCAGGAAACATAAATAAGTACACAACAGTCTATTTATGGCTACACATTTACCATAAGCTCTGCTGGTCTCTGATCTCTCTAGGGGGATCACTGTCTTTGTCGTACAGTGCGTCGAGAAAGTTTCGTTCACGGCGTAGACGTGTAGGGGTCCCCCGTAACCATAAATCTCAATCGTTCCATTAAAAGCCATATCTGAATCGACAATGTCAACAATTAACATTTCGTTAATTAAAAGAAAAATTATTTCAGTATAAATTTTATTGCAATTAGGGCGTATAATACCAACGTGAGCAGGTTTTCATTACAACCGTTCACAGTTCGATGGCCATGTTCAATATGATTTATATATTTGCTTGACTCAAAAACTCAAAAATTCTGTAATTTAGAAAAATAAACATGTAATTATTCTTCAGAATTTCGTAATGTGGTAAATTCATGGGATCAATTTAAATAAGCACTCTCCACTTACCTCGATTGAGAAGTGTCAAAAAAGTTTGGGTCAAATGAAATTAGTTTTAAAACCCTACATAATTGCTACCTTCTTCTTATACCCTCTATTATCGGCTGGAAATTTATTAAAAAAGTTTGAAGTGCCTATTTGTTAGTGTATATGCCTGGCATAGCCCCGTTCCGATGAAAAGGGCGAAACTTCAATGTGAGTTGACTTTTGAAAAGAAAAATGACCGCCCTATGGTCTCTAATAACCTCAATTGTTTATACGGCTTGGTAAGGTGAACAATTCGGGAAACTTGTTGGATCGATATTGTTACTCCAATCAAAATATACATTTTGTGTTCAATGATTTGCTTTCGTCACTTCTGTCGTCCCCAAGAAGTCGCGGTTTGAAGATACGTGGGTGATGAACTTTCAAAATAAATGGGCTGTCCCGATGTTTGCGTGTGTGTGTATACTTTCATTCCAATTTCTCAGTTTTTTCACCATAGAGCTGTCTAAACTATTTCAATTATTTATAACGCTCTAACGCCGAAGCGGTTAAAGATATAAAAAAACTCAAAGGACACGAAATATGTATTTTTTAACTTCCCGATATAGATATGTTATTGTAATGACCCCGAAAATCGAAAGTGAAATTTCCATGATATTTTCATGTTTCTCGACCTTTCACATGCTCCTGACACAGTTTCAGAGACATTTACGTATGTGTGTGTGTGTGTGTATGTGGACAAAATTGTGTGCTCACGGTTTCTCAGGAACCAATCGGCTAATTTTATGTTCTTTTGTTTTAATCGACGCGTCTCCATGTACCCAGATCCGAGAGGAATGTTAAACTGAAATAACAATTCCTCCAATTGTTTCTAACAATTTCAATTGTTTTTAACAATTCCAATTGTTTTTAACAATTTCAATTGTTTTTAACAATTTCAATTGTTTTTAACAATTTCAATTGTTTTTAACCATTTCAATTGTTTATAGCGTTGTATTACAAAAACCGTGGGAGAATACAAAGTTTCCAATGAATGTGGTTCCCCACTTGGATACAAATTTTATGTGTTATGATTTTTTTTTCATAACTGCGGTAATTTAGGAGATTTCGCTTAAGTCACAATTTTAATTGTTCATACCGCTGTATTTCGAGAACAATGACAGATACGAAGAAAAGTATTGAACAAAAGTTGTTCCTCTCGTGAAATTATACACTTCATGTTGTATTACTTTTTTTGCTAGGCATCATATTTTACGAGATATCGATAACAAATCGTAATAATCGATTAATAGTTGAGTTTGCGTTAGTGATATACAATTTGACTTCATACGTGTATCGTCACACACACACACACACACACTAGTCGGGCCTTTGGCGTAGTGGTAGAGTATCTGAATCAGAGAAGGAACTTCCGTACGTGCTATCGGCGGTACCCATAAAATGAAACCTACCCCGACGCAGGAGGGGGGGGGGTGGATTCCATCATAGGCGCCGGCCATCTTAGCACAGGGGTTTCTGGAGGTTTACCCTGTGTTTAGAAATACGATCGCGTAAAAATGGCGAAAGTCGACCCCATCCGCATGGGTGGGGGTCCGGTACGCCCCCTGAAGGAATGCTTACACGGCCGCTACCGGGGGCGTACAAATGAGAGGGACGGAGGAAAAAAAAAAGAAAAACGAAAAAAAAAAACACACACAAGGCCAGCTGTAGAGTCGGCAACAACAAGGCCCCCGGTCTTGATAGTGTGCCAAATATCGCGTTGAAGGCCGTCATCAATGTAGCACCCGGAATGTTTCTCGAAATGTATAATGCGTGCATCCAGGAAGGTATTTTTCCCAGCACCAGAGCAACAGAGACTCGTACTTCTCCCCAAGGGGAAAAAGCCACCGGACGAGCCATCATCATATCGTCCACTCTGTATGCTGGATACGGCGGGCAAGATTCTGGAGCGCCTAATACACCAGAGAATCGAGGCAGCGGTGGAACCCATGTTGGCCGACGGTCAATATGGTTTCAGATGTCAACGGTCTACGTTGGCTGCTATTGACCTCGTGGTGAGAACAGCGATTGAGGGCGGGCGATGGAAAAGAGGTGCGAAACAATACTGTTTGGTTGTTACTCTGCACGTCAAAAACGCTTTCAACTCGGTACGGTGGGATTCCATCTTGGCGGTATTATCGAAGCTACCAGTATCGGCATGTCTCCAAAAGATAGTAGGTAACTACTTCACGGACAGAGTTCTTAAGTATGACACAGAAGTAGGCTCCAAAACATGTGTCCCTCAAGGCTCAGTGTTGGGGCCCCTTCTGTGGAATATCGTGTACGACGAACTGCTGAAAGTGGCATTGCTGACGGGGGCAAAGCTCGTGGCTTTTGCAGATGACGTGGCTATTATCATCGTGGAAAAACACCTATTCACCCTTCAGCTCATCTTTGAGAATGTGGTTAACAAGATACAGAAATGGATGGACTCGATTGGTCTACAACTTGCAGAGCATAAGACTGAGGCACAACTCATTACGAGTCGAACGAAACTGAAGACAATCACGCTGGAAGTCGGCGAGTACGGAATAACTTCCCAACCCTATATACGGTACCTAGGAATTATGATGGATGCCCGACTCAGTTTTAGACCACAAGCCCAACATGCAAGCAGTAAGGCGGGTGCAGTGAGGATTACCTTTGCAAGACTCATGCCGAACATTGGAGGGCCAAAACAGAGGAGAAGGCTCTTGTTATCATCAGTTGTCACGTCGGTATTAACATATGGTATCCCTATATGGACAGATGCTCTACGAAGTCAAGCAGCACGACGGCAAGTTGTTCCAGTGTACAGGCTGAGTGCCCGTAGAGTGGCTGGCGCGTACCGGTCCGTATCCACCGAAGCAGTGTGTGTCATTGCTGGGATGATACCTATCGAAGTTCTAACGGGGGAGCGTAGGCGACTCTACACAAGCAAAAGACCAACCGAGCTGAGCCCAGTGGCACGGAGGAGAGAAGAACGTAACGACAGCATCCAGCGATGACAGCTAAAGTGGCACGCCTCGTTCAAATTCTCATATAGAAATAAAGATCACACGTTTCTCTCAAAAAAAAAAAAAAAATAAATAAATGGAAGAGAAAAAAATCCCGATAGTCCCAGTCGGGATTCGAACCCGAGACTCGCAGTATCGCGCCGGGTATTTCTTCAACTAAGCTAAAATAAATTAAATTAAATTGAAGATAGATCGAAATTTAAGAGAAAATGAGGTGGACTCATCGACTTATTCCGAAGCTCGATGTTTGGCTTGACCGATCACATGGACAAGTCAATTACTACCTGGCCCAGATGCTCTCAAGACACGGGTGCTTTCAGGAATATCTTCACAAATTCAAGCATGAGGATTCCCCGGATTGCTTAAAGTGTCAGAGAATTCGGGAAAACGCGGAAGACGTTCTCTTTGCGTGTCCGCGTTTCGACGTCCAACGATCTAGATGGGAAAATAGCGCAGGCAAATCCATTAACGCTGGAAATTTTGTGGAAGTTATGCTGTCATCAGAGGCAGCATGGGACAAGACAAGCGATTTCACAATGGAGGTTCTACAGGAGCTGCGCCGCGAGGAGCAGCTTCGGAAAAATCCAGAGTAAACGGAGGATCTTCTCACCGTGAACGACCGGAAAGGATTCGCGAGTGAGGAAGCCGCGGTTGTCGTCCCCTACACAATGAAGTATTGCTTCGCAAATGTTCCGTCGTGACTTGGGGATACTGGGATATAGAAGATTGTCCTTCTATTAGTTTAGGCCGAGGTGTATTGTCCCTTGTTTTTTCTTTATTTGGTTCTATTACTTTTGTAAATTTTTCGGTGTGTTTTCAATAAAGATTTTTAAAAAAACGAGGAAAGAGAAAGAAGGAAGCGTGAGGAAGGAGGTTGGCTTCCTTCTTTCTCTTTTTTTCTTGTAAAAAGAAAAAAAAACACACACACAGTATGGGGAAGTTATAGATGCGATCCGTCGGGGGTCACACTCACATGCCATTTATTTTATAAGGAGCAATATTTATTCGAGCCTTTTTTGCGTATTTATAATATTTTGTGAGATACAACGTTGTAAACAATTGAAATTGTTAATAAAAATTCCAGCTATGTGATTATTTTAAGGTTCCGGGTTTCTCGAGAATCTCATCCTCTCAATGATATATAAAGACATGTCAATTGAAATCGGAACCATCACGATGGTGAGTCGTTCACTAATTACATGAATAATTTTTCAGAGGGCCATATCTCCTTGATTAAGTTATGGAGGAACGTCACTAAACATGGAATGTATATTTTTGCATAAAGAAGAACTTTTTCTTAATCAATTTTGCGGTAACTTTGGTTATAAATGATTGAATTTGTTAATAACAATTGAACGAATACTCTTTTCAGATAAATCGTTCCTTTCACACCTAGACGATAGTTATTTGCATCGATCAAAAAAAGAACAACGTAAATTGCTACGTTGGGTCCTTCGGCAACGTTAAACACAGTTCTTGGGGACACCCACTTACATAGGAATATGTTTCTGAAGTCATGTCAGGATAAAGTGAACTGTCGGGAAACGTGAAAATATCGTAAAAACTTTCACTTTCAGGGTCATTACAATGTTATGACCAGTGAACGCCTTTTACGTGCATGGCTGATGTTATAGTTTTCATGTTAGCTTCTGGAGCAAGGCAGCTAGAATTGTATAAGTAACATTAACTTAATATTAATACTTAACTTAGTATTAATTTAATCCTACCTGTATTTTTTATTTTCGACAACGCTAAGTTATTTTCTTTGCTCTTGCCTTGGTGAATTTTTGTAATGCAGGTGATGTAATTAAGAAGGGTTTACATGTATGGGTGTAAAACCAGAAGATCAAAAGATTCCCGGTCAATCATGAATTAACTAATGTGGTTGTGCCACAGATTTGTATTTTACCTCATTTTTCCGCAGTTTCAGATTTTCAAAATAATAATCATTTTTTTCGCAGTTTCAAATTTTTTAAATAATACTCAATTTTTCCGCAGTTTCAGATTTTGAAAGGAATTATCATTTTTTCCGCAATTCTAGGTTTTCAGAGTAATAATCAATTTTGGTTAAACTTATTCGTTAGTTCTCCCTGGAATGCTTCTTATGTCTGATGGATTTCTTCAGTAAATTTTGTGACTCACTTGTTGCCCAGATAGCAAAGTTCAAAGATTCGCCGAAAATTATCCGCAAACTACGCTTATTTGCCGCAATTTTTCAGGTCAGTGTTTCCTGGGTGCAAATAACTTTCATTTTTAGGTTGATTGTTGCGAGAGTGTAGTAATTGTGTGGGTCCTTCAGCAAAGCGGACAATTTTTCTCCATCAATATGACTCGTTAAATTAATACTTTTATGGATACTGTTCGTCCATTTACGTTCACCCGCTTGATAAATTGTTTATTTAACAAAAACTGTTTGTCTTTATGAGAATGTACACACCCAGTTAAATTATGAAATATCTCTTACAATGTAGGGACTGACGCTACTTTCGATTTAAGGATGGTTGTCCCTGCACTGATTGGTACGATCACCAATCTACTATTATTCGATTGATCACCAAATTTAATATCGACTTTTTGCGAGCTATTACCAACGGAGACCCAAAAAGGTAGATCGATGTCGCGAATAAATTTCACCAAGATCTCGTCAACTTCCCGGGTGTGTCCAGACCGACGTTTTTTGTCAATTTTACCATGGAGGTAAACTTTTTGATGCTCCCGAAAATTGAATTTGATTAATGCAAAACTCTGGTGTAATCGGCCCACCTTTATCCGTTGGAAATTACTCATATTGCGTATCAGTACTTTTGGCGTACCGGTTTTGCAGAACTGCCCTATGGTGACTGTAATGCGAGCTCATCAGTGTCCGTATTCCTTGGTCTTTCTTTGCTTGTTAGTTTTTTAGAACGATTTCAAAATTGAAAATTTTGCAATGATTAAAAAAAAAATTAAATTAAGGATAGATCGAAAATTTAAGAGAAAAAAATTCCGATAGTCCTGGTCGGGATTCGAACCCGAGACTCCCACTTACGCGCCGGGCACTTTTCCAACTAAGCTACCGGGCATGACTTGACTTGACTTGCCTTGAAAATTGTTTATTAAAATTTGTCATATATACATACTATATACAGTATTAATATCTTAATTGCTACACTCTAGATCACCAGCCATTGGCTTTATATCTAATTTGATTGAAGTTTAGGCTAGTTTTTCATTAATATAAATGTTTGTGAATTTTTTACAGGATGACTCGATATAAGGAAAAATGACTTCTAAAAAACCTTATAAGTAATAAGTGCATGAGGGGAGGGGGAGAGCGGGATATACGGGAAGGTGGGACAAACAGGTGGTCAGCGGGACCAATTGGATTTCATGTCAATATTGATGTTTTGGAGCTGGGGATTAGGATGGGATTGTAGCTTAAATTTAAATGTCCCATTGATTCTATCGCTGAATTCACCTATGGTTGCCATGCCGAGCGTTTCGTGTATCTCCACAATAGTGGTTCTTCTTGTAAAATTTCTTATTATTCGTAGGAATTTATTTGGAATCACTTGAAGATGATTCAAGTGGATTTTCGCTAGATTGTACCAGGCGGGACAACCATAGGTGATTATAGGTCTGATCAATCCTTTGTACAAAGTGAGTTTTACGGATTGGCTAAGCGCAGGAGATTTTAGCAGATTATATAATCTTACTAGAATAATTTTTGTTTTCAGCTTAACTTCATCTATGTGTTTTTTTCCACAGGAGTTTGGAATCAATATGTAAACCTAAGTATTTAACAGAGTTTACAGTTTGGCAGTATTTACTTGAATTTTCCATTTCATGAGCTCACTGATTGTAAGAGCAGCTGCGTTTTCGACTCTTCTAACAGCTTTATTTATCGATTTGCTGGCTGAGTACAGAGCGATGTCATCAGCATATCCAGCGATAGATACATTTCTAGGAATTCTGCTAAAAACAGAAGCAATGTACAGGTTAAATAGTACGGGGGAGAGGATAGACCCTTGTGGGACCCCCGCGGCTATTTCAATTTTATCCGAAAGCGAAGTTTCGACTCGAACTCGAATATATCTATTTGAAAGATATGATAGTAAAATTTTACATAAATACTTAGGTAGATTTAAGCTGTCGAGTTTACAAATAAGGCCTGAGGGCCAAACAGAATCAAAGGCCTTTTCGCTGTCCAGGAGAAGAAGAACGGTATCTTCTTTCCGATCTTTCGCGGATTTTATGTTGTTTGTGATTCTGACCAGCTGGTGGCAGGTCGAGTGTTCTGAGCGGAATCCAAATTGATTTTCAGGCATTAGTTGTAACTCTTCTATAGGTTTTTTGAGACGAGCTAGAATTATTCGCTCAAAAAGTTTGGCCAATACTGGCAAAAGGCTAATCGGCTACCGGGCATATAGAGACTTTCCATTCTCAATTTGTAGCCTGTAGATGTATATAAAATAAATGGGATGTGAGTGTGACCCTCGACGGGTCGCACCTATAATTTTCCGATAATGGGTGTGTGTGTGTGACGATACACGTATGAAGTCAAGTTGTATATCAGTAACGCAAATTTAACTGTTAGTCGCTTATTACGATTTTTTATCGATACCTCGTAAAATATGATGCTTAGCAAAAAAAGTAACATTACATGAAATATGTAGTTTCACAACTTTCGGAACAACTTTTGTTTAATACTTTTTCTCGTATCTGTCATCGTTCTCGAAATACAGCGTTATAAGCAATGAACATTGTTAATCAAGCGATATCTCATAAATTAGCGCAATTATGGAAAAAAGTCATTAAACATGAAATATGTATCTTCATGTGGGGAACAACATTCGTTAGAAACTTTTTCCTCTATCTTCCACGGTTTTTGTAATACAACGATTTAAACAATTGAAGGTGTTAATAACAATTGAAGGACACTCCTTTCCGCTCTCCGCAATGGATCGATGTAATTTCTGAAAAAATAAAAAAATCAAATCGGTCCAGCTGTTCAGGAGAAACCGTGTCACAAAAACATGCTCACATTCGTACAAACACACACACAGACGTTTCATTGAAAACGTGTCAGGATGATGCCAAACGTCGGGAAAAGTGGAACTTTCATCGATCTGACACTTTTCATTTTCGGGGTCATTACAATACATTTCCCTATGGGGAAGTTAATAGAAGGCAAACATCAAAATTCTCACGGAACTAATTATATGAAATTTTGGGCTTAACAACAATAACTTCCCGATTCGGGAAGTTAATAATTTTGTGCCTATTTTTCGGTCACGCACGTGAATAAAAGCGCTAAATGAGTATTTGTGGTTCCTCGGACAAGTTTCATTTTCACATATAAACTGACGACGGTCCTCGCATGTATACCTATCCTATAAATCAAAGATAAAATATGTGCGTACACCACGTGATACTTTTTTCTGTATGACGATGTTCGAGGAACAGTCTGAATATTTTTTACGAAAATTAAAACTGCCGTACCCAATAAAGATAAGTAATTGATATAGTCTTTCACAGTTTCGGACCGTAAAATGGTGAAAATATAAGTTTAAACATTTGAAAATACTCGGATTGAAAAGCTAAGAAAAAACAACCAATTTCAGATAGCCATTTCCCACATACTGTGCTGCTAATGTATATATTGATCGAGTTAACAACATTGATTCAGCAGTTCTCATATTTCCCACACCATTTACTTAACGAAGCAGTATAAACAATTGAAGTTGTTATAAACAATAGTGCCAGTTGCTTTTCAAAAATACCCATACTCCATTCACGGCTCTGTTACTTCTGTACACGAGAAGAGCACGTAAGGGAATCCCGGCGTACGCGGTTATTACAGGATCATTCATGCAACTGAACAAAGTTCATATTCAATACATGCTTACATTTTTGTGGAATATTCCTCAAAGTCATCTAAAAATCTATTTTCCTGTTCAATATTGGTCCTCTCAGCAGTTTGCTGCAGCAAGATTGTATTGTTGAGTTTTAACACCTGACAAGATAATTCATTTATTGCCGTTACAAGGACCAATGGCTAATCATTTTTCCACTCTCTTCTGGCCTCTTAGAAGGAAACCTGTGGAAAAATGTAGAGCAATAGTTTTATAACATTTGGATGTCAACCTGGGTTATAGCCCTTAACACAATAATTTTGTAGCATTTTCAAACTGGTTTTCATGTCAAAAACCAAATCACTCAAAAAAAATGGCCATTCCGGTCTTTATTATAGATTATTCTTGCGTATTTCGTACTAGAAGAATGGAAATGTGAAAAATCCCGACAAGAGCCGGCTGTACAGATATGGGGTGTGGTGAATGAATTTAAAACTTTTCCGTGAAACGATCCATTGCATTGTTTAGGGTAACGAAAGCGCACGCGTATGGAAGTTAGAACGAAACACTGAGCCCTTTTGATCAGGCCTTCTCATAACCGCGTGCCACTTATGCGTTGAGATAGGCTGTACACCTTCCAGTATGTTGATATAATAAGAAAATCAAAGAAAAATTTGGAGAAATATGGGCCAAGTACACGTTTTGTGATGATCTATCATTTAAGCATGCTTTGGATTACAACACTTAGTACTCCATATATGGTACTCCATATATGTGGTCGTCCACAAGAAACCACTCCTTGTTGTCGCTCCGAGTTTCCGAGATATTGGCCTTTGACTGAAATCGCGACAAAAATGCTGCTTATTTAGGAGCTCATTTATAACTGGCACTTTTCCCGCGTCTTCTTCTTCTTCTTTTTTATGGCACTGTGGCATAAGCCCAATCGGCCGTTATCCCTCTGGGGGACTTTGCTGAAGGTAGGGAGATATGTCGGTAAAGAGGATTGGTTTATATGGATACATGGGAGGGAAATTTGGATGTGTCTGACTTGAGTTTAGATTTTTAATTTACAATTTTTTAGAAAGTTGTAGAGGAGATATGCATTTTTGGCGGATGGAGATATCAGGAGCTTGTTGATGTCAAAACCAAATATTTTTAATTTTCTCAGAGATTTGATTAGAGTAATGCGTTGTGCTGAAAATTGTGGGCATAGCCAGAATATGTGGGTTAAGCTTGGGATTTGATTGCATTCGCAGAGAGGAGAGACGGTAATATTTTTCCTTGCAAGGCTTTCGTTGAGATTAGAATGATTGGATCGCATTCTAGATAAGGTTGTAATAACAGGTCTGGTAACTTTGATTTTGTGGAACCAAGGAGGGCTCCAACCTTTATAGTAGTGTTTGAAGTAATGATTTCCTTTCTGATGACTTTGGTGTTTGAGGTATAAAGAGGAGGATTGTTTCATTTTGTTGTTGACTGATTCAATGAAGTCAGTATAAGGAAGTAAGGATTCTTGAAGGATACCGGAAGTAATAGCTGCTTTGGCACGCGTATCAACCTCTCCGTTGCCGTCAATGCTTTTATGTGATGGGATCCAGATGAAGATGATTTCTTTGTTTTGATTGGTGACGGTGTGCCAGAGATCAAGAAAGTTAAAGATGAGGTGTAATTTAGTATTGGTAGGGGAGAGACTTTAAAACGCTGAGAGAGTCAGATAGAATCAAAAACTTTGGAGAGTTTAGTTCTGAGATGATTTGTAGGGCTTTCAAAATCGCCAGTGCTTCCGCAGTGAATATGGATGCATAAGAAGAGATTCTGTTCAATGATTCATGGTCTAGGGATGGGATATACGTCGCATATCCGACGTAGTTACCTGGTTTCATCTTGGATCCGTCAGTATAGATTTGGATATGATTTTGTAGGTTTTCATTCTGGGTGAGTTCGTTGAGCTTGTCGGTGGGAGCTTGGGCGGATTTAAGTCTAATGCCCATGGTGGTGTTTATGATTGGTTTTGAGTTGACGAGGTTGAATGAGAAATTGTAGGGAGTAGGGTGGGGGTTGGAGTGGATTTTGGGTTCTAAATTTAGTAGTAGGGAGTAGGATGTGTATATGGGGAAATTGGTTTTAATGTTATGTTCATTTTTATTTTTTCGTAGCAAGATAGAGTGGAGGTAGCTGATTTTTTCGTGGAGGATGTGGTTGCGTAGGGAGAAGGTTTTGAGGATGTATCTGCTTGAAAGTTGGGAAATTCTAAGGTGTAGTGGAGGTTCGCATGTTTCAGCGAGGAGGACGTTAGTGGGAATCGATTGTCGGAACCCCATACATAGTCTGAGAGCTTTATATTGTACTTTGTCTAGTTTCTCAAAATCAGTTTTGTTGTTGTGTTTAAATATGTGACAACCATATTCAATGGTACTTCGGATGAGGCCTCGGTAAAATAGGAGAAGGATTTCTGGATGCGCACCAAACCAAGTGTTTCGTAGGGATTTTAGCATATATATGATTTTTGAGCTTTTTTGTAGAATATTGTTGATGTGAGCTTTGAAGTTGAGTTTATAGTCTAATTCGATTCCTAGGAATCTAGCGAATGTTTCGGCTTGAATCGGCTGGTTATTAATAATGATGTAGTGTTCAGTGGGGGTAAATTGTTTTTTGGAGAAGATGACTAAATGGGATTTTTCAGGGGATATTTCAAGTTTTTAATCTAATAGGCGAGAAGCTACTCTGGAAACAGAACGTTCCAGGTTATTCAGAGATTTTTCCAGATTAGAACTGCGATGAAAAATTGCTAGGTCGTCCGCAAAGGCTATGATTTCAGCTCCTAGGTCGGAGAGGATTGGGAGGGAGGATGTGTAGATGTTGAAGAGCATAGGGCTCAGAATAGATCCTTGTCCTGTACCCTTGTTCATGGGAAAGGGGCCTTCCAGGTTGCCGTGGATTACAAAGTAAGATTGTCTATGAGCGAGAAGGAAGCATATGAAATTTGCAATGGTTTGGGGGATTCCTAAAGTTTGTAGTTGGGTGAAAAGGACGACTGAGTCAACATTGTCAAAGTTCCCTTGATATCTAAGAAGATAACAGGCGTGTATTGCTTCTTGGCAAAACCTGTGAAGATTTCAGTGGTAAGTGTGGCCAAATTGTCAGCACATGAGCGCATTTTGCGGAAGCCAAATTGAAAATTGGGTAGGAGGTTTTTCTTTTCAAGCCACCATGTAAGCCTATTGCATATTAACTTCTCACACAGTTTTAATAAACAAGAGGCTAGAGCAATGGGTCTGAATTTGTTAGAGTCTTTTTTAGGGAGTAGAAAAATTCGAAATTGACGCCAAGCGTCTGGATATTGGCTTTTGGCTAGAACTTCATTGAATGTATTTAGAATGACTTTCTTGTAAGGGAGAGGAAGTTTGCTAATAATGAGGTAGTCTATTTGATCTAGACCAGGAGATGATGATTTTTTGCTAGATGAAAGGGCTAGGTTGAATTCTTGTTCAGAGAACTCTTTTTGAAGGAAGGGGTTGGGTCTAAAGGTCACGTTTGGGGGCGGAGGGGGAGAGTAGTCTCGTGGAAGGTTGGGGCAGAATTCAGATATGAATGTTTTCATTTTTGAGGCTGTTTCTGTGTCTTGAGGAGAGCTAAGGTTGGGATTATAAGAATTTTTGTTTTGAAACGTTTTGATTTTTTGCCATAATACATTGATGGGGATGGATTTGTCTAATGAGTTGCAGAAAGTGAGCCAGCCATTAATTTTTTCTCTCCTCAGTATTAGTTTGGTAGTTGCGTTTTGTTTTTGGCATTCTATGTAGTTAGGATAACTTGGGAATTTTCGGAATGTGGAAGTAGCTCTCCTTCGGAGTGCTACAGCACGAAAACAGTTAGCATTCCACCAGGGGGCAGGTGGGGATGAATGTTTGAAGTTTGTGGTTGGGGGTTGAGGGTTGGTTGTATTGTTTTGAGGGGACGATGTTTTTATTGCTTCCATTATGGTAGTGATAATTTTGTCATATTTTTGGGGTGCAGTAAGATCCTCTGGTATATTCTGTATGAATGCGGAGTTGGTGGTTAAGTATTCATCAAAGAGAATCCAGTCTATTTTGGTTGTTTTGAGTTTGGTGGAGCAGAAGTTGCATCGTGTAGGAGGAGCGTTCAGAGTTATGTCCATTGGATGGTGGTCACTACCCATTCTGTCTGGAAGAACTTTCCAAGAGGCTTGGATTGATATATTAGATGACGTTAGAGTTATGTCTATGGCGGATGGAGTTTCATTAGGACGAGTAATTTTGGTGATTGATCCATCATTGAGGGGAAGAAAGTCTGAAGTAGATAAAGCCTCAACTAATTCGTCTCCAGAGGGGTCATTTTTTCCAGAGCCCCATATGGGAGAATGACAATTGAAGTCTCCACCAATAAGGGAAGCAAATGCGTTGGTGGATATATTAGATGACGTAAGAGTTATGTCTATGGCGGATGGAGTTTCATTAGGACGAGTAATGTTGGTGATTGATCCATCATTGAGGGGAAGAAAGTCTGAACTAGCTAAAGTCTCAACTAATTCGTCTCCAGAGGAGTCATTTTTTCCAGAGCCCCATATGGGAGAATGACAATTGAAGTCTCCACCAATAAGGGAAGCAAATGCGTTGGTGGTATGGTTCAGGAGTTTGGACCATTCAGTTCGATTTATGTGTATTGATGGTCTTTTGTATAAACAGTATATGGCTAGGTCGCCTTTTGATGTTGGTATCAAGATTCCTAGAATTTGGAGATTGCTTGATATAGAATCTAAGTTTGGAATGATTGTGTATGTGATGGATTTGTTGATAGCAATGGCTATGCCCCCACCGTGTTGGTTGATTTCATCTTTTCTGATGATATTGTAATTAGGAATATTGAATGAGGTGTGGGAGGGTTTGAGCCAAGTTTCGGTTAATAGTATTAGGTCAAAGTTGTTGACATGGTTTCTAAGTTCACCTACTTTTGGTTTGATGCTTTGAGCATTCCATTGAAGGATGTGGAGTGATTGGCAGGATGACGCGAACATTATATAGAGTGAGCGTAGGAGGAGGATGTGAGTGGAGAGGAGGGATGGGAGAATTCAAGGTTATTGTGGTTAGATTTAGATGATAGGTCTTGGGGTGAGTTAAGTTGTTGGGAGAGTTGGTTTAAGAGGCCGAGAGAGTCTAGGAGTGGTGTGAGGTTAGTTATAAAGAGATTAATTAAACTGGTTAATTGGGTGATGATTGTGATGATATCGGTTTGTAAAGGAATTGGAGAAGGGGAGGTGTGTTGGCATTGCGGTGAGGTAGCGTAGGGTTTAGGTGAGGGATTGGAGGCGAGTTTGTTGAGATTTGTGTAGTTAGCCCGTTTGGCGAAATGAGACAGGTCTCGTGTTCTGTGAAGCGAATGTTCAGAGCTTTGCGTAGTTTACTGGTTGTTGTTTGAGGCTTGTCATCTTTTGATATATTTTGAGAAGTGAATTGGGGGGAAAAGAGGTGAGGGATTTGTTGGTTAAGGAATTTGGGCTTATCAGGAAGTTTTCAAGGTCTTTTAGGAGGAGATTTAGTAATACTGGTATAAGAATTCATGGGAGGGGAAGATGAAGGAGGGGGACCGTTCTGAGGTTGTTGAGAGCTGGAAGAGTAGGTAGGTTTAGAGGGTAATAGAGGAAAGGAGGTGAAATGGGTTTGATTGTAAGTTGAGATAGGTTGGAAATGAGGTGAACCACTTTGTTGCTCAGCACGGATTTCGGCATCAATTATGGGTTGAGATTCCGTGTAAGAGATACCGTTGATAGCGGCATATTTGTGAATTCGGCGTTGTCTTAAAAGGGCTGGACAATGTTCGTCTGTGGATTTATGAGCGTTTTTGCAGTTGATACAGTTCGGGGGTCGGGTGGATTTTGGGCAGGTTTCAGAGTCGTCGTGTGAGCTAGTGCCACAGTGGTGACAGGTTTTATTGTTTCGACAAGCAATCTTAGTATGTCCAAAACGAAGACATTTTGAGCATCGTTTAACTGGCGAAGTATAGGGATGGACTTCAAAACGAAGATTGTATAGGGAAACGTCAGTGGGACGAATTTGTCCATCAAAAGTGAGTAGCATGCTAAGGGAGGGGCAAGATTCGGGATTTTTGTCTGGATGACGTACATAACGCTCACATCTGGTGGCGTCTAGGATGGTGGTTGTGCTACGAGTGTATTTAATGATTTCCTCTCTAGTAAAGTCCAAAGGGACATTTTTAATTATACCTGGGCGAATGATTTTATATTGTGGTATATAGGCAATGATGTTGTGTGCTTGTAAGGATGGATGGTTAATGACAGAGTTTGCAGAACTGGCAGTATTGAAGGAGACTCGGATTGATTGGCCTAATTTCGTCAAAATGGTGGTTTCAGATTTGATGTTAGCTTCTTCGAGAATTTTGGTGATAGCTCTAGCTAGTTTAAGGTCCTTGAGTTTCGTGACATTTGATTGAAAGTAGTCTGAGTGGAATATGACGTCATATGAAGAGCAGGTACTTGTTACTGAGTAGCGATTACTGAGCAATAGGGGGGGGGGGGGGGTGATTGCTTTGTTTCAAGATTTTCGGTGGATTCTCAGTAGATATTGGTGGGGTAGGATGAAATGGAGGATTTGGTGAGATTGATGATGAAGTGTGAGGTAGTTTAGCTGGTTTGCGAGCATATGGCTCTGAGTCATAGTCATCTGAAAGGTTACCTGGGTCATCGGGCAGTGATTGACGTTTTTCTGCATATGGTGATCCAATCATTTCGTTACCTGAGCCGACTTCCATGGACGTGTCATTGTTTAGAAGGGAGGGTTTGGTAGTGAAGGGCTGGGAAGTTATAGGGTTTGAAATAGTATCTGTTGGTGAGGCATTAGGTCACAATTTCAGTTGTTCGATATCTACGTGGGAATCGGGTACGAGATTATGTTCTTGGCAATACTATTGATATTTGTCCAGAAGGGCAATGTTTTCAAGCGTTTCTTCTTCTGAGAATTGGGTTCAAGGGGAGGGGGGACTGCAGTTGGAGAGATAGGGATCACTGAATAAATCAGTTCGTTCGTGATCAGGGGTATTAGGGATGTTTTCCATTTTAGGATTTATGTGAGCAAGGGTAAGCAGTAAAATGAAAAGAAAATGAAAGTTTGAAAAATTTGAAAGGAGACGGGTAGTTTAAGGAAGAGGAGGGGAGATAGAGAAAATGGTAGCGAAAGCGAAGCGTGATCAAGATGGCGGCGGTGGCGATGTATACGACGCCAGCCCGAGGGGCATGACGTCTTTTGAGTCAAAGCTAGTTTCTTGAGAGCACTTCAATGATTCCGCAGTTCTATGGAGTTTTCAGCACTGGTTTGTTTGAGTTAGAGAGAGTAAGAGTAAGTTTTAGAAGGACGCTATTTGTGGATATAGGCGGGAATGTGTATTCAACACATCCGAACGCTACGATGTCTACAACGCGAATCTTTTCCCGCGTCGAATGACACCTATTGAATCTCATTGCCATAAGTATAAATCAGAAATTTTCTCTTCGAAAGAAAAACGGAAAACCAGCCTCTGTCGCTCGCTCCAAACAGTTCACTTTTTCAATTATTATAGTGTATATCGATCTTCAATTCTATCTGAAGTTTGGTTTCATAGTAGAATTATGTGATAGAAGTTCCATGTATGTTGAAAATTAATTCAAAATACGTAATTAGGGCGATCTGGGAATTTCCGTTAGCAAACAATTTTTGTTTTTTTCTCTTCTTGTGACTCCCGTGGTTCCCCACTCGCCTACCTGTTACTAGGTTTCAGGCTACCAAGCTTTCGTTTTTCTCAGCAGATGTTGAGTGTTATATGTACGGCAAATAAAGTAACCATTCGGGGCACAAACTAAACTTCCCGATTTGGTATTCCAGCACAGCGTAAATTTATTCTCCAAATATACAACGATTCATCACTGTGACCACTGTTAGTGTCGAAAACTTGCAGATTTGAGTGCACGCATGGTACAGAGCATGAGGATGAGACTTGTGCCCCTTCCTTAACTGGGAGTGAGATGCCAATAGAGGTGCGGCCGCTCGGGGGTTAAATCCGCCATACCGTGTTAACCCCTCACGTACCGCTACGCGGCCCAGCGCCACATTCTGTCCCACCGGCCAGGGGGTTACGACGACCACATGCGAATTGTTGCTTTACACCGTTTATTAATAAAGATAAAATATTCCAATATTGAGTAAAAAATAAAAACCTGTCATCAGAGGTACTTCCATAATCTTTCCGAATCATTTTTCAGAATTTCGATATGTCAATGAGTACTTGAGTAAATAATTTTTTTTTTCGGCGGAGAGTGTCGATGCCTGGCATCGATCCCGTACGTGAGGAGCTAATTATGGTAATCATAGAAGAAAATTATCAGAAATTAAATGAGCATTTCCACTTACCGGACAAGTTCCATTTAGCATTTTCTGCCGTATCTCTCACCGTTTTAACTAGAGAGCATTATTGACAATTGAATTCATTAATAATAATGTATATACTGCTCTAGTTTTATCTAAAATCTTGGACCCTCCATCCTCCCTGGAAATACTACCATGACGACCGTGATTTCATTCGTTCACTTATTACAATAATGATTGTTCAAACGACCATACCTCCTTCATTATGCAAATTATGGTGAAGTAAAAGTCATTGCACATAAAATGTGTATGTTCATAGAAGGAATAATTTGCTATCTGGTTCGAAATGACCATAACGACCTGAAATATCAGTTCCTTCATGTCTTTTAATTATTGTCTACCTTAAAGTCATACTAGAATAGCAAATAATGTCATATAGTTGCCAAAACTTTTCAAAACTAGAAATTGATGAAGTAGATTTGCACAACGCTATGTGTATAACACATCTAAATTTTTATAGCTGTGTATATACCGTAATGACCAGTCAATTTTTTAACTTCCCGATCTAGGGGAAGTTGTTGTAATCACCCTGAAAATCAAAAGTGGAATATTACGAAATTTTCACTTTTCTCGATGTTTGACCACACGCTGACAAGTTTTCTGAAACATATTCGCGCATTCATGTGTGTGGACATGAAAACTTTTTCGAATGTTTCCTGAAGAACTAATGGACCAATTTAGGTTTTTTTTTATCGATGCGTCTCCGTGGTGCCCAGGCCGAAAAGGACTGTCAAAGTGAAATAACAATGATTTCTATGGTTATTAACAATTTCAATTGTTTATAACACTGTATCTTACGAAATATTATAGATATCCAAAAATGTTTCTAGTACATGTTGTGCTTTATAACAAAATACATATTTTGTACCCTTTGACTTTTTTTGTATCTCTAATCGTTTCGGCGTTAGAGCGTTATCAACAACTGAAATCATTTAGAACGCTTTATGGTGAGAAACGCGAGAGATTGGAAAGAAAGTATCTAATCAATGTTGTTCCTCACATAACAAGATATGTCTAATGTGAGACTTTTCTTTCATGCCTCAAACAGTGCAGGAGATCAAGTGTTGAGTTTAACAGAGTGAGCGTTTAGGAGATAAGGTCTTAATGTGACGAAAACCCATACACACAGACATGTCCCAATCGGGGTCATATTTCAGCGAACGATTTCTCTCGAACGAAGAGTACGCTCAAGCTCATTGACATCGGAAACGAAGCGGCTCCATGCAACTCAGAGGGGGTTAGATTTTGGATAAAATTCATGCGATATTTATGTTGTCATAAATCATTTCAATTGTTCATAACGCTCTATCACGAAAACCGTCGGAGATACGAGAATAAGTATAACAACGAAAGTTGTTCCCCACGTCAAAGTACACATTTTATGTTAAACGACGTTTGTCCACAACTCGCATAATGAAGGAGGTATGGTCATCTGAATAATAATTATTGTAATAAGTGAACGAATAAAGTCACTGTCGTCATTAACGTTACAATCGTCCTCTTTCTATGGAGAATGGAGGGTCAAGGCGTCGACATGAAATTGGAGCAGTATATACATTATTATTAACAATGGAATTGTTTACAAGTCCTCTATTGTACACAATGCAAAAACGGTGAGAGACACAGCCGAAAGTATGAAATGGAACTTGTTCGGTGAGTGGACATATATACGCACACACACACACATACAGATATTTCATTGAAAACGTCTCAGGATGATGCCAAACGTCGAGAAAAGTGAAAATTTCATCGATCTGACACTTTTCATTTTCGGGGTCATTACAATAACTTTCCCTATCGGGAAGTTAATAAGCGTTTTTGGAATTTGTCGTCCATCTTATTTTAGTGCCCGCCAAACCATCTACATGCACTCGATCCTTTTCTCCACCTTTTCATATACAGTCGACTCTCCCACTAGTGCACTGCGCGGGACCGGATACTCCACCGCCCTGTCCTTCACAATTCAAAGTCACGTTTGTACAGTGGTGGGGAGGCGGCGCTTGAGGAAATAGTGGGTAGTGGGGTTATGACGACACTGACTGTAGGGATCCATCATCTTGTGGGATGTGCACTCGTGGGGGAGTTGACTGTAGCAGTCCAGTGATCATTGTACAATATTCCATTATGAATCACACTACTATATTTTGGAAAATCAAAAATTTTGCTCATTAGTATTATTAATTGTCGTCTTCGGAGATATATCGGAAATTTTCTTACAATTATCACAATAGTCGTAAATCTCCTACCACTGCGTTGATGACTTTTTGATTAAATCACTCAAGTTTGTATACGACATGGAGAGCGGGTAAACGTAGTCGATGGATCGTAACTATCCCGTCATTTGTGTATTTTGATGCATATAGTACTATAATTATGAAAATATGTAGGCGAAAAATTGTTAGTTTCAAATTAGTTTGAAATTTGAAGTTAGGAATGGAAAATTCCAAATTTGCATTTTCAATTCCGAAATTTGCAAACCAACATTCGACAGTGAAAATCAAAAGTTTCAATGCTAATTGACCAATTGGAAATTCTTGGGGATTTCGCATTTGAAGGTTCAAAGTCGAAATTTGGTATATAAAATTAAAAATTCGAAATTCGACATAGGCATCCTAAATTTACAATGGCAAATTTGTAATGCGTCTTTCGAAATTTGAAATCTGCAGTTTGAGATTTTGAATTCGATATTTCAAAATCGGAGTTTGAAATTTGAAAAGAAGATACGCATTCGTGTATTGGGCTAAGTCACGTTTTGATTTCCCGCCCTCTTTCTCGTGGCTCCTCAGCTCGCTCAGCACTATGTGTGTCACTTCAGAGGTTCCCTCTCCGTTACCGCTTCTGCTAAAATACTTTGGAAACAATAAACCTAATCTCCGATTCCAAAATTATGCTTATTTTCATTATAGAATATGCCGATTGCGACCTCATATATCCTATTCCCTTAATTATTTACTGTCAATTAATTGAAATTACACCTCAATTCTCACTCATACCGACGGCCAGTTGAAAAATTTTCCGATTTCATCCTCTATGATATATATATATATATATCGGCGGAAATTGCTTTTGCGATGGTGGTAGCCCTGCCATCCAAGTTCGGGGGGGGGGGCAAAGGATTGATCTAGAAGCGAAGTTCTATGCGTTGGAGTGACGACAGCAGAGCGGCTCGTACCTACCCCATGGCAGAGGTGGCGGCCAAGCCGGGCGGCCTGAGCGGGTAAGAAGTCAGTTGCAGTTCCTGTGTCAGCCCCCATATACAGATATATGTTTTAGCCGGTGAAATCGTCATAATATTGGCTATATATTATCTATTCATGACCGACGGCTGCATAGGTACAGGTATGAAGGAGGGGGGGAGGGGGGTTGTGTATTTTCAAGTAGTGCCTAATTTTCAGTAAGGGGGAAATGTCAAACTTACAATTTCGTATCTGGTAGCGCGGCGACATTCATCGGCGGTTCTATTTTTTTAGACTCAGATTAAGGGATAAGAGTGTAGAGAGGGCATTGGTGATTTTACTGTCAGGATTCGGCAATGCTCTCAACATTGTTTTCTGTTCTTTACATCACAACTAAGTATAAATGGCGTTAATGCATGACTTGTCACCAGTAGATGCTACACAAAAGTCGTTCACTAAGGAGAAAGAGGGCCGACATCACGAACAGAAATTCACGTTCGTGTACACGTATGAGCTTGCAGGACCTTTAGAGATTCCGATAATTCCACGAAGCTCGAACATTTCCACGTTTTGAAAAATGAAAGTGTTCAAACAATTCAAACATTTAAAATGACATTTTAAATGAGTCGACCGTCTCGAATCAAAGCGATGTCGAGACGGTCGACAGTATTTGTTTTGAGTCGGTGCTATGCGGATGCATATCTAACGCTCTCTATGAATTATAAATTCAAAACGTACCGTGCTTCAGTACAGTGAATTTATAAATCTTGTCAAAGTTCTGACACTAAAGTGTCGAACTTGAAAAATCGTAAACGTTCTCTGGCTCCAAAAAGGAAAGCCAAAATAAATCCTTCCGTGGAAGAGCCGAAAAAAGTGAAAAACCCGTTACCAAATCTTCGTTTGGCGGCGCCGGGCGCCTTGAGCCGGCACTTATGAACCAATGGGAGTGCGCTCACTACTAAGGGCCCATGAATTATCAATGCCGGCCGTCTCTTGCTTCATCGAGCAAGCTATCGACGCTCGCGCGGTTTATCGGCCATCATCGTTTTGTCAGCAGTTGAGATCACACCTGCATTTTCAACGGTATACTTGAGAACTATTCATACAGTTAGAGAGTTAAATTTAGCAAAAGTTTAAGCATAATAATCACCGAGGACTACATCACAAGGAAGGATCACTCTGGAATCATCATTGCTAATTGATTGATTGATTGGCAACAAAGAAGGCCGCAACGTCTTCATGGTTGCGCAGAATACCATAGGTAGCGCAGCCTCGAAAATAGCTCCTGCGATCCTCCGATGCTAACCAACCCAGCTGCTCACGATAAGGCGTGAAATGTTCGTCTCTCCTAGCCCCTGTAACATACCTAATTCCCACGTTGATGAGCCGCTGGATCTTGGCGACCGATTCCTCAGATAGGCCGCCATACACGAGACGGCAGTAATCGATGACTGGAACAACAAGTGCCTGGACGAGGTGTTTGCGTAGTCCATATGTAGTACTAGCCCTAAAAAATCTAAGCCGATACATTGCAGAGTAAACCCTCTGAGCAATCAAGGCCACATGGCTCTTCCAAGTAAGCTTAATATCAAGCACCACAACCAGACTATGCACCGAAGTCTCGAACGGCACCACCTGTCCCTCAATAGTGAGTGAGAGCCCAGGCAAAGAGTAGACATCGTTTACATACGCCGGAGAGCGGAAAATAATTACTTTAGGTTTAGCAACATTCAGCTTCAAATGGTTGTATCGAACCCACTCAAGAATGCCGTCAGCCATATCAATCATCACCGAAACAGCAGACTCAAACTCACATCGCGGAGAGCGAAGATATACCTGCAGGTCGTCAGCATAAATCAGATGTATAATGCCCGGAGCAATCTCTGCGCAAACATCATTGATAAATATGAGAAAAAATAGTGGACCAAGCACTGACCCCTGCGGTACGCCCCGATTCAAGCCACGAGAGGATGACAGCTGCACCATCCAGTGTCACCTGAGAGCGATCACTAAGGTAGGATGCAACCCACATGTTGGCACTAGAAGTGAAACCAATAGCGAGGAGCTTCCTAAATAGCAGCAAATGACAGACGGTTTCAAATGCCTTGCTAAAGTCAAACAGAAGCAGCATCGCTCTATGCCAACACGAATGTCATCCGTCAGCTTCAGTAGTGCCGTCTGAGTACTATTAAAGGGCGCAAAACCTGCCTGCAATGGATTCAAGATAGCATGATCAGCAAGGAAACCCATCATTTGTACAGCAGCAAGTCTCTCCAGCATTTTCGGTAGGAAGCACGGAAGAGACACCGGTCTGTAGTCATTCGCAGATGATGGATTCTTGACCTTGCCAATCGCTACTATCAGTGATCTCTTCCAAAGGACCGGGAAAGAAGAGGACATCAAGGACTTGTTAAAGAGGAGCCGTAGAAAAGGCTCAACTACAGGCAGAGCCGCCATCACTACTGCCCTAGGAATGCCGTCAGAACCCTTGGCTTCAGTGCTGAAGTGCATTACTGCCTTCTATACTTCATCAGACGAGACGGTCCTGAAGGAGAAAGCAGTGGCAGTAGAGGAGCCACCCTGTTCGATTGACCCAAGAAAATCAATAATAGAAGGTTCGCCCAGGTCAAACGATACTCCTGCAAAGTGAGCATTTAGCTCTTCCGGGTCGAAATCCCCCGACTCCCTATTAACAAAAGAAACTCCAAGATGTCTCAGTTCCTTCCAGACCTTAGCTGGCGAGGTACAGGAGATCAGCCTATCATGAAAGAATTTCTGCCGGATCCCCTCTATTTCTGTATGAGCCCGATCCCGAGCGGAGCGATGATTGGAGAGTGCAGTACAAGTACGCACCCGTCTGTATACCCTATAGAGGCGATCTCTCTCAGCAACAAGACCATTCAGACACGCCGTGAACCAAAGTTTGCGAGAACAACGTTTTCTCATAATCCTCGTAGGCACAGCGACTTCAATCGGGTCGCTGACATGAGAGCAAAGACACAAGGCCATGTCCTCTGAAGAAGATGTACCATTCATGAAGACCGACCAGCCACATTCTATCAAATGAGCATTGAGCTTCCCAGCATCCAGAGAGGAGAAATCCTTGTAACGCATTTCTCCTCCCGGGGGAGCATGAGGAAGTACGGCCCTTAGGGTACCCATGATCAGATCATGTCCATCAACGAACGGCACTTCGTTGCGGCGGACAAGAATCTACGTCCGTCTTCGTGTAGGACAGCAATGTGTCCTCGCCATCTATAATGCATAGGTCCAGCCAGGTGTCGGAATCCGCAGTATGATGCGTAGCACCATGCAGCACCAGGCAGAGATCATTATCAGCGGACAGGGATCGAACAAAACGATCATCGGCACTGTCAGCTAACTGATCAGCATTAAAATCCCCCAAAATAACTTTCGAGCTGTAGTCCTGCAGATGTAGTTGCAGTGAGGATAAAAAGTCCGAGCACGCCATGAAGGGAGCATGCGGCGCCCTATAAACTACAGCTATGAAGATTGGAAAGACCCCATGACAAGAAATTTCGCAAAAAAGGTACTCAGCAACACCCGGTTCCCCCATCCAGGTATGAGTGGAAGTACAAAGAAGCTTGGATCTAAAGCAAGAATTTATGAAAAGAGCAACACCACCACAACGCGCATTGAGATCCCGACGAAAGAGCCTGTATCCTCGAGTCCAGAAACCAACAGCTCTGATGAGAGACGAACTCTGTCCGCATTGTTCCTCCCCACAGACCCAGCTAGTCCCGCAACAGTTGCTTCAATTGGGCCCACAGCATTGGCCAAGATCCCAGCAACATCACCTTCCACAGAAGGTCCCGATGAGTTCACCTCCTCAACCAAATCAGCCATCGTATGCTTCAACTCAGCAATTGTCCTGCCCTGTTCCCCCACATCAGCCTCAACAATACCTATGCGAGCAATCAGTTCCAGCAACTGGTCCAGGATGGTCAATTTGGATGTGACGTTGGCCAACTCAGCTTGAACCGAGTCCAGCTTACAGGACAGTTCCGTGATGGCCTTAGTTCGAGCGTCAATAACGCTCAGAGTGCTCATGAAACCCGCTAACGTCGCTTCAGTTAGCCCACCTGAGGATAATGGTCCCTGTGATGGAGGAGGCATCTCTTATCGTGGCCCCAGGGTATTCAATGGTGAAGGACTTGACGCACCAGATCTGGAGACATTAGACCCGGTTGAGGCATTGGAGCTGGTTGAATGAAGGCGTGTACGGGGAGGCACCGGAGTTAGCGAGTGGCCAGATGCCACAAGACAAGGCTCACACCAACTAAGGTTGGCACCATTTTCATTTTTCAATAGCTTTGTGTTCGTGCAGGTGGCATGGAAATGTCCATCACAAACACAGCAGTGATAGAGCTTAGTTGTGCCAATACGTCCACACTTGGTGCACACAGGCTTATCATCGTTACCAAAGTTGCTCATGACTGGTGAGGGCGGAGCTGGTTACGGTTCAGAGGGTGTGGCTTATCAGAAGAGCCACCGTTTCTCTAGTAGAAGCAGCAAATGGCGTGGCAGTCGTTCCAAAAGAAAGAGAGCCACCACAGAGAGAGTCACAGTACCAGCAAAATTGAGAGGTTATGTGCTCCACAGAACATCCAAAAGCGCAGGAAACGTAGCAAAAAACCAACCAACAGCCGGGAAAATTATGTCCAACAGTTGATTGCCATAAGGCGCTTACAATGATGTGAGAGAGAGAGAAAGAAAAATTCCACGGCACGCAGTGCAGGAAACTGAGCTCAGAGATGGTACGTTATCCACTGTCGGTAATACAGCGAGCGTGTGACGGAGGGTAAGTAGCGTGCACAGGAGTGGTACAGGTGCTACTCACTAGATAGAGCTCCAAGACTCGGGGAGAGAGAGACAGCAAGCCAAAATCCAACGAGCATGGAGGAACTCGCCAAAATTGTTTAAAAAACTCATAAAAAGCAGAGAAGCAACCAACAGCGAGATTTTATATCTTCAATTGTCTGTTGCAAATAGGAGCGTGCAACTAACCTGCAACAAAAGACGCCCGTAGGCAGAAATAAGCAGCACCGGTGTGCAAGTAGAGAGCAACTAAATGTGCGTGTGTTTATACTCACAGAGAGAGAGAGAGAGAAATTAGCATAAAAGGAGGACCCTAACCTGAATTCATCAATTAGGGAAATCACCATGTGCAACTCATTAATCACAATTATTACAAGAGGAATAATCAACAGAGCTACATCACCATTAGTTACAATTGGGTATTGTTGTGGAGAGATTAATCACCATTAATACACCAGTTAGAAAGCATAGTGTTTAGTGCCTTGAGTATTAACACAGTGTTGGTTAATCAAACGAAGAATTTCAACGCGAGATTAATTTAATTAGAAAGTTATTCTGAGAGGCATCGTTGTAAATAGCTATATCTTCAATTCAGTGAATTATTTCAAGATTTTTTAATAAACGATAAGGAAATAAAACAGCGAGTGATCATAATCATTTGCCTAACATGTCACCACCAATTTCAGGTCACCAATCCGGCTCCAATTTTGGCACAAATCATACTTACAGTCCACTCATATCGAACCGCTATTTGAAGGTAGGAAGTTGTGGAGAATTTCCACATCATTCCCAAAACACCAAGAGATTCATCATTAAAGGACTTCCTGCCAGTTTCACTGATGAAATTGAAGAAGCCATACCGAAGCATGGAATAAACGTTCTATCAATCCGCTACTTTGTAAAGGTAAACAAAGACGGCGACCACAGGGAAGGAGACCGGTATCTGTTTTGACAATTACGGTTTTTTTTTCTCTTAAATTTTCGATCTATCTTTAATTTAATTTAATAAATGCCTTCAGACGGGGAGGTGGTGGTTACTGATCGAATTTGAGAATGGAAAGTCTCTATACGCCCGGTAGCTTAGTTGGAAAAGTGCCCGGCGCGTACCTGGGAGTCTCGGGTTCGAATCCCGACTGGGACTATCGGGATTTTTTTATGATGGTGATGATCCAACTCAAAAAAGCAACCACTGACATTGAAAAACTCTCAATTCTTGCCTCCTTTGAGTACCGATTCTCCTCAACTCCTAAACCACCTTAACCCCCGCATAAAGCATGTAAATATCTTAGCATTAAATATTTTTGCCCGCAAACCAAATTTGGACGAACTTTTAGACATTGTTCATAGAAATAATATTAGAATAATTTTGCTTCGAGAAACAAAGCTGAACAACAAAACTAAGACAGTCACCTGTAATTAATTTTTCCCTTATAACCTAGAAACAAGGACACTTAGCTAAACTCCGTATGAACTGAACCCAAAACATGGGTAAAAATCATTACCTTCAGCCCCATCCTCTGAAAAAACTAATAAAAAGAAAGAAATCGAACAGGGGTAAAATTTAATGGTAGCCATAATTCGCTAAACCGGAAGATACGTAACCATAAGGTTCCGAATAGGTTGAGAAAAGGACAAATACCTCTTGTTAACATTTATATTTTATTCTGGGCGCCAGTTGATTTTTCATGCTGCGGCATCAACGAACCGCTGTAAGGCCTCGACGTAGATGAGGTATGGCTGACCTTTCTTAATCTCCTTAACTTAATTTTCTTAACCAAATATTTTTTTACTAAGACGACACCCTACTGGAGGATGAGGGTGCGGGGTTGCTCAGTGCGCGGGTCGTGGAGAGAGGGGGTGGATTCGTGAATGGTATAATTCAATAAAATAAATCCATTTGAAAGTTAATGCGCTCGTATGATTTCCAAATCAACTGAATCGTTCGAAAACTATAACGCGTTAATTAGACCATCATGGTCAATTAAACGGTCGCGATGACATCCGATCTTAACCTTACGAAGGTAAGAATAACTTCGTTAGAGTACGGTAGTAATAAATATCATCCTTGACTCGCGGTAGTGCTGATATCACTCGTGACTCACGGTCATTATGGAGTCATTATTAATTCGTGAGTGGGGGTGATCTCACCGATGAGCCACAGTAGCGGTGATGTCATTGTTGACACCCGGTCGCTATGATATAATCAATGAGTCACGGGCGTGGTGATATCATTGTTGATACCCGGTAACGATGAGATCATTGTTGATTGCCGGTAGCCATGATCTCATCGATGAGTCGTGGTAGCCGTCATGTCATTGTTGACACCCGGTAGCGATGAGATCATTGTTGATCGCCGGTAGCCATGATCTCATCGATGAGTCACGGTAGCGGTGATGTCGAATTAAGTTTGGAATTCAACCAATAATTTTGTGATTTTGAGTAATAACGTCCCCATACCCAACCGAATTCCAACATAATCTATCCGTGAGAAAATATTTATGCGGTAGTCTTTCTTCTGTCGGTAACTAGTTCCAGGTCCAGGAACATAATCCGGGAACCCCACGGGATGCATAGATACGATCGGTAGCGAAACATCCCGTTCGGTAACGCGGAAAGAAGAAAAATAACAAATAGCTACCGTTTCCCTACGAGAACAATGTCCATCTTACGGAATTCCAACCATAAATTACAGATACGGTAACAACGAGAGCATCCCCAAACCCAACCGGAATTCCCTATAACGTGACTCTACATCCCATACCATGTACGGGGAGAACGGTATCATCGCGATGACAGCAAAATCGCTAGCATTCTCTCATACCAAGTATGATAGAAAAGTAGCTATGTGGGTAGCATATCACGATCGATAGCACTCACTCATATATGAGGAAAAACCTATATGACGAAAAACGGTAGCTATCCCGATCATAGATCGGGATCGGTATCTATCTTACTCATACTATGTATGAGGAGAACGGTAACATTCTCTCATACCGTGTATGAAGAGAAACGGTAGCGCTCACTCATACTATGTATGAGGAGAAACCGTAGCATTTCACTCGTACCATCTATGAGGAGAAACGGTAGCTATCCCGATCATAGATCGGGATCGGTAACTATCTCACTCATACTATGTATGAGGAGAACGGTAGCGTTTTCTCACTCATACTGTGTACGAGGAGAACGGTAGCATTTTCTCACTCATATTGTGTGTGAGGAAAACGGTAGCGTTTTCTCACTCATACTGTGTATGAGGAGAAACGATAACTATTCTATCGCCAACGACCGTGTATCGAACTAGAACATTATTCAAATTGCGTCTGATCCTACCCTCAGACAACGGAAAGAAAAAAATAACACTTACCATTACCCGTGAATCACTTCCGCGTATCTTGTTTAGGGGTCCGTAGTGTGGCCGGTGTGTGGAGTCGGGAGGTCCTTTTCCTCCTCGCTTGGCTTGTGAGCCCAAATGTGGCCGTGCGGGGTGGGTGTAGCGCTGCGCGTTGCACTAACGGCGTATCGGTACGCGAGTGGGGGTCTTGGTTCCCGATATGGGGGGTCGTCCCGCGTTGCGTTTTCGGCGCATCGGTGGATCGGGGAAGGGGCTTAGTTCGCGGAGGGGGAAATATTCCTCCGCATCGCCTTCATCGCGCATCTATAGGCCGAGGTAGGGGTTTCGCGGGAAAATTTAAATACGGAAAAGTTTTTCCGTCCCACAACATACCAGACTTCTCGCTGATCCGAGGAGACAGAACGACTAACGCAGGTGGTGGCGTGGATGTGGTGTCTATACATAAGACCCTAAAATTCAGAATTCTCCCGCACGATCTCCTGTCGCTCACCGAATACGTGGGAGTTGAGGTCCAACTAGACAACAAAGTAACGAGAATCTACTCGTTGTATAGTCCGCCTAATGGCTCACAGATCTATTGAGTCATATTCCCCCAAAATACTCCAGCAATTATTGCTGAAGATTACAATGCAAATGACATTGCTTGGACCTTTACTACGCTTTCAGAGTTCCCCTCAGATCAGCTACCATTATTTTTTTCCCTCTTTAGTAAACCAGACCCCCAGATTCATCCAAAATATTAAATTACGCTAAGACCGACTGGAAGAAATCCAAGGAGGTCTTAAACGATGAAATTTCAAATTCAAGTCCTCCCTGCAATAACAAAGAAGGAATAAAGCCGGTCGTATGGTGAAGTAGGTAAGGTGCCCGCCTACGGATCTAGAGTTCCTGGGTTCAAGCCCAGGTACCGGTGGATTTTTTCTGGATTATTTGATTTAGTCAAATAATGGGCACCACAAAAGTAAAAAAACAGTTCACCCCCAAAAGTTATAAGACGAGTACCAAAACTGTTTACAACTGAATGTTCCTACTCTCATTGTGAACGAATAAGATCCGTAACTGTGTTACAAAGGAAAAAGTCGTGAGCGTCTAACGACTATAATAAGTCCAGAGCCGGCGCTAAGAACCATTGTAGTTGATCCGTCGATAACAACAAACCGATCAATCAAAGAAGGAATAAGTACACAAGTAACAAATTTCACTAATAACCATTCGGAAACCTTTAGACGCCTTCACTCCGATCCGCTCATCCATATCCAATCATACCCCACTTCCCCCTCAAATAGCCTCCCCAATCGAGATCAAAAACTACGTTAGGCTAAGATGGAAAAACACTAGAAATCACTACTTAAAACCCGAACTAAATCAGTTCAGCAAGGAAATCAGAATGACAGAATGGAAACAACCAACTTGGGATAAGAAACTCAGAAATATAAACCTCAAAGATCACTCTATCTGGCGCATTGCTGAATATTCCAATAACACTTGCAAAAACAAAATTCGCACACTCAAGTCCCATGATAAAATAATTCTAATTGGTCCCAACAATCTTTCCTTCCACTCTTCGGGCCAAACTTCCCCGCTTCATGCTTTATGGAAAAATTGTCCATGTTACATTCCTGGTCCCCAGCCCCCCTGTATTCCAAACTTCGTTTTCCACCCCGTCTTCCCCTGCTGCTTTTCATTCTCTGAGCCTCGCTATCAGTGAATCCACTTCTTCTCTCGACAGCCTCTGTTCCTCTTGCACCCTCACTATTGACCTTCCACCTTCTACCACCCTGCCTCTCACTCTTCCCAATAAGTTCATGGAGTAAATTTTCTATTCTTCTAGCTCAATTTCTTCATTTATTCTTTCATATGCTTTCCTCGGCCTATGTATGACTTCCCATACTTCTCCTTCTATTGCTTTTTCTACCTTCCCTTCAAACCTGTTTACTTCTTGCCCTCTTTTGTGCTTACACAGTTTGTTGTACTCACCTTCCTCCAACTTGTACACCTCTCATTTCACTTGTCCCTTCCTCGCTACTCTGAGTGTTCTCCTTACCATTTTTTTTTATCCCTGCATTCTTCATCCCACCAACTGTCCCATCCTTTCCTTTTCTCACATTTTGCTCCTTCCACGCTCTCCTTAATTTTCTTGTTTTCTTTCCACCTCCTCCAACATTTCATCCAGCAATTGTGATAGGTGCAAAGGCGCTGATCATGAATCTCTCCAGTGCGCATAAAAAAATCGTTACATCCAACTGTTATAAACATTTTTAATTACCTTATAATTTGGTATTGGGAAATCAATTAATACGTAGCGGTATGGACAGGTATCTCGTTTTGATTCCAGTTCTTGACTCTGTTCGTTAGTTTTTGTTCAATAATAACGATGGTATAGCAAAGCATTTCAAATCTTATTCCCCACCATTTCATCGTTAAAGAGCAGGCCTCTTTCATGAAGGAACGGACGAATTATTCACAAGAGTTTGGTCATCATATCAGGCTGTCTGGTCCATGATGTCTTGCAATCGATTTTATGAGAGGTCTGGCCACAAATTTCTCAAATTTCTCAGATGGAGCACCCCAACAGTTCAAAGAGCGGAAATATTTGATGAATCTGTATCTATTAAAAGACGATTATAGGATTGGTGCACAACATCACTACGTTGCCAATGCACACGGTAAAGGATCATGCGACGGACTTGGCGGAACGTTGAAGAGAGACGCAGTAGGGGCGAGCTTGCAACTTCCACTTAATTGCCAAATAACGAAAGCAATACAATTATTTCAGTGGGCAAATGGCACTAAGCATCATCCTAATATTACTGTAAAGTATTTTTCTCAATAATAGTATGATGAGGTGAAACAATTCTTAACAACTGGTTTTGAATACGGCAAAACCATTCCGGGTACCCACAAAATTCATGCCGTTATTGCAAATGTCAATGGTCGTCTTAAGGATAAACGTTTTTCCAGTTCTGAGGAATGCACCAATGCGAGTATTGTGAAAAGGCAGAAGTTACGAAAGTCTAGTTACTGAAATAGACACATTTTTTAGGTTTTTCAATAAGGCATAACGACATCAGGTTTCAGCCAGTAAAAAAGCAGAGAATTTATTGACTTTTCAAAATATTAAAAGCTAGGGAACAACAACTTTTACAACGAATTTTTTAAACTTTTCCATAGATTTTGTATTAATTAAATAACCATTTCGAAACTTGTCATGCAATTGTGTGGCGTCAAACATGTGTATTGCCGATTCAACCATTACAACCAAAGTATTTAAACGAATCTTCATGTGACATTCATTGCACCTACTGATATCTCAACAATGCCATAATGAAGATATGTATCTGGCAAGAATGGCACCATTTTTTAAGTCTGTTCCTAGCTCTCTAACTATTCATTGGATCTGTAAATTTTGTGAACATCTTTAGTATTGATTATGATTGAATACTGAATGAAATACTTGTTTACGTGCCCTTAACGTATCGGAATATGAATATATTTGAACTAGAACTAGCAGAAACACTGAAAGCCCCACATCTGAATTGATACAATTTTTCGGGTCAAGCATTTTATTAATTTGTTTTCGTCCTATCTCCCGCCATTTTTTAAAGACAGGCTCTGGGCTGTACACATATATAGATCTATATATAGATCAGTGGGTGTACATTTGCCATACCACCACCGCGGGCACCACCAGCACCGCTTTCACACGTAACATCCCCGGGAATATTGGAGTTACCACGAAGAACTATATGCCAGTGTGGGAATACGTTGTTTAGACAATGTAATGAACTATATCCACACTTCGATACAACTTTAGTTTAATTCGTCGTAATTACAATAGACTTGGCACGTGAGTATCGCAAGGTGTCTTCCGGGCAAATGAGAGCGAGAATGGCGACAAAATGTGGCTCTTCACTTCTCCTTTGGGGAAGTGCCCGAATATATCGGACGCGGTGCCTGTATCGAAAGTGTGATTGTAGATCCGTAGACAGTCTAAATGTACGCGATAACGGTTGCGACAACAGAATGTGGGTATTTTTACGCGAGCAACAACTTTAGCGCTTAATTAATTCGATATGCTCAACGATATGAAATCACGCTATAACACAGACACACACAAATATCGGGAAGTTATAGGTTCGGCCCGTAGAGGGTCAGACCCACATCCCGTTTATTTTTTATAAAGTCAGTCCTAAAAAAAAAGGAAAATATAATAAGTGACTTTCTTTTCACTCCTGAATTGAAAAGAAAATCAACAAAAAGAATGATTTAGCTGGATAACGAAATGAGACTCTCCTCTAAAAATTTTCATAATTTCCTTTTCCGAAACCAGCCTTCAAGCAATCAATTGAAGTGTCGAAAAATCTAGGAATGGCAAACGAAAATTACGAATCAGGAAATTCTTTTTGTGTTCCGAAACGGGGCTAACACGGTTTCATCCCACTAGTTATGCTGGGCGTTTTCCCTAATTACTTTAATGAACAAGTAATTGCAATACATTACCATTATCAGCTGAGGAACTTAGACAGTTCACCAAAATATTGAAATAAATCAGAAGATATTCGCAGACATAAGAAGAAGATGTGTACTTTTAAGACATGTTTTCTGTATTCCAACATAACGAAACCCTCTCATAACGCATGCACTGATGTATTAACATTTGTCTCAAGTCCTATTTAATGACTAAAGATAAGTGACAACAAAAATCATCTGATTGCTGAAGTACGACATCTTCATTGGTTGGACATGGCACTGATAACTCACAGTTTCCTAGTTTAAGACTAGGTACCCATGGATTAACAACACCAATTCAACTTATTTACATCAGCTTTTGTTTATCAGCACATGGTAAACTCCCGTTGTTGATTAGGACTAATAGCAGCACCGATGTAGCTACGTTAAATAACAATACACATAGGAACAGTTATGGATACAAGAAGTATGAAAATGGCCACATAAAATGACTCTAACATTCAATTTGTTTCAGATGATCACTATTCCGTTTTCATTGGTTTTCTTCGGCCGCATATACCGCAGTACGCCGGCCCGAGAGTCCCGAACTACAAGTCTGTTCATTGCTGCCTTGCTCCTCTGCAATGTACGAGCGGATGTAATTCACCGGCTAACAACGATGTCCAGCCTATGCTCTAGTATCATCTGTGATTTCTCATTCTACCTCTTTAATTTCGTATTGATGTATTATTTCGCCACTTCGCACTGGCACAATTTGGCGTCTCTAACCACGAATAGCATTGACATACTCATCGGTCACCATTCGGATATATAAAATATTTTAGTATTAACTTTCAGAGAAGAGGCCTACGATGGCTCGATTGTTAAGGCGACGGATTCGTAACTCAGAGGTCCTGAGTTCAAATCCTATCCGAGCTGATTGATACGAGCACCAATGTAACTTATTTATAAATGCTTTGTTTACAAACACATCGTAGACCTCCGTCGCTGATTAGCTTAGGTATAGAGCATAAATAGAGCGACATTAAATAGAATGAAAATAAAGAGCTTTCAGAAATGTCATATATCATTCATTCATAGTTCACATGACGTGTCTTTTAACTTGCTGACTACCGAATTGAATGTGGAGCCACGACTCCTTACATGCTTTATAATTGACTGAAAATTAATCATCTAATGAATGACTGTTCAGTTTTGTTTTTTTTTATTCTTTCAAGAGGTAGAATCTTGATACTATTTGTGTTATAGTGGTTCAATAAGAGAAGCATTACATGGAAACTATCCAGATTTCATAAAAGTCGAAAATTTTCAGCGAAATAAGATTCTCTTCATGTTTCCTTAGATGAATGCATTATCTACATTACAATAATGAGAAATAAAATACAATTGAACAATGATTATGTTATTGAATAAACATCGTAAGGCTTCTTAATGGTAAAAAAACGATTTTATTTGCTTCTGCCAACTTTTCTCCTCCAGTTACATGCAAAAAAAAAAGAAGTATATTCAGTTCGTTGTTTTACTTGACTATTCATATAGTTATGACTTATCAGGAGTTATACTCTTCCCCTTCAGGTCCATGAGAACTTGCTTTCTCACGACGTCTATATGTCCCAATTTAATCATCTTTTCCTCCCAATTAATCATTTCTTTTTTGTACTCTTCCATTAATTTCTTAGTTTCTCCCTCGAACTTAGCCTTTAATTCTTCAGGGGCTTCATTCCACTCTTTAGCAGCGACACCCAGCCATTCCTGCAAAAAAAATACCATGACCATTTTTTTTTCATTTCATGCCTTCGCATAGATTGGTTAGATTTCTTATATAAATTTCTTAAAAATTAAAAAAAATTATAATCGCAACACATACGCGAAAATCAGCTTTAGTTACATAACATAATATGCCTATCATTTTCCTAAATCAATCCTTATTTTATTCATTTGTTATCAATTACTTGAAAAAACCTGTCCATAATAACGGTACCGTTGACAATTTTTCGGGATTCGATTATCTTTGAGTGACATAATCATAATAATCGGGGTCTGTCACGTGATCCTGTAGAAACACTACTCTTTCCTAACGTCGCAACTCACTATCCCCATAACTCTAAAACCCCTAGTACCATTGACCTCCTGCTAACAAATCACATCTCCATCATAAAAAAATTCACTACTCTTTCCGAATCCCCATCCGATCACCTACCACTGTTCTTTTCCATATTTGGCAAACCAGCCTCACCAGAACCATCCAAAATATTGAACTACGCGAAAACCGACTGGAAAAATTCAAGAACGTCTTAAATGATGAGATTTCTGCACCAAACTCCCCGTGTAATAACACTGAAGCAAATTTCACTAAAATTTTTCAAAGAGCCCTCGATTCCTCCACTCCCATCCGCTCATCCAAATCCACGCGCACTCCTCTCCCAGCCGAAATAGCCTCCTTAATAAAACTCGAAAATTATATTAGGTCAAGATGGCAAAAGACATGAAGTCACTACCTTAAATCCGAACTCAATCAGTTGATCAAAGAAATCAGACTTAAACTAACCAAACGGAAACAAACAACTTGGGACAACAAACACAGAAACATAAATCTCAAATATCACTCAATATGGCGCGTAGCAAAATATTTTAACAACACCGGGAAAAGCAAAATTCCTACACTCAAGTCCAACAATAACATCCACCCAGAAGACCATGACAAGGCAAATACACTTTGTACACACTATGCGAATATCCATGAATTATCGGGATCTGAAGGAAATAAATCATTTGAACTACAAGTCACAGCTCATGTGAAAAAAAACTATCCTCAAAGCGCCAATTGAAACTCACGCTAAATTCCTCACAAATCCCCTGACGGTTCTCTATCCATTACTCCTTGATTGCGGATGAGAGGAACAATTTGTGCCCACGGCTGATCATTAGGTGATCGCTACTTGACTGCTTATTCGATCAACCTTGATGAAGAATTGATCGACAGGTGAGCGCGACTTGACAGGCAAATATTTCCACGTAAAAAAAGCTAAAAACATCAAAAAGTCATATATATTGAGAATCCCAAAATAAATGACTTCGTGACACACATATATATTTTCTTAGTGAACCAGCGATCAAGTAGTGATGAAGTGCGCGCATAAGTTGATCCTCCAAATCAAGTTATAATCAATGGGTCCATCAGGGTCCCCGTGAGATAATTGCCGCACTCAAAAAGCTAAAAAACAAATCAGCCCCGGGTGTGGATCCCCAATATAGCGCTGAAAAACCCCCCGATTATAGCAGTAAGCCTACTAACAAATATATAATGCATGCCTCTTCAAACAATATTTCCCGGGACTCTGGAAGGAAGCGGTGGTCATACCGAGCCTGGTAAGCCTCCTTCGTATCCGGTGAGCTACAGGCCTATTAGCCTCCTACTGGTATTGGCTAAACTTTTTGAGCGAATAATTTTAGCTCGTATCAAAAAACCCCATAGAAGAGTTACAATTAATACCTACGAATCAACTTGGATTCCGATCAGAACACTCCACCTGCCACCAGCCGGTCAGAATTACCGATGATATAAAATCCGCGGAAGACTGGAAAGAAGATACCGTTCTTTTTCTCTTGGACAGCGACGAGGCCTTTGATTCTGCTTAGCCTACAGGCTTTATATATAAACTGGACAGCTTAAATTCGTCTAAATATTTATGTAAAATTCTACTATCATATCTTTCAAATAGATGTATATTTAAGTTAGAGTCCAATCACTATTTTCACATAAACCCCAAATTGTCGCGGGAGTGCCTTAAGGGTCTATCCTCTTCCGCGTACTATTCAATCTGTGCATTACTTCTGTTTTCAGCAGAATTGCAAGCAATGTGTCTATTGCAGGCTATGCAGACCACATCGCTTTATACTCCGCTAGCACACCCATATTTTTTATTTTTATTTAATTACTGTCAATCAGGACAGGTCTCCCTATGACAGGTGAGTTCATCATGTACGAAGTTTTTCCGGAAAATTTACAGGCAGGCAATCAACAAAGTAGGGTTACAAGATGACGGGAAAATAACTAATACTAGATGCAAATGCAAAATTTACAGGAGAATACAGATAATAACTTAATGTAATATTTTACACTTCAATGGGCCTGAGGTGTCAGAAAATTAGTAATCAATTGATCAGGTTTGATGTATACGGATAATTGGCTGATAAAAAAAGACTCCCTAAGGGTTAATGCACTGGACAAAAAGTAAAACAGCGCTCTGGTGTCGATTTTATCTGGCGAATTGATGAAATTCAAAAAATCACGTGACAAAAACTCGCGTAAATGAGGGTATATATATTTAGAACGAGGGTCCATGTAGTAGGGACAAACTTGTAAAACATGTTTGATAGATTCAGTAAATCGTAGAGAACAACAGCGGCAGATTTCGAACGGATGTAGTTTATAGACATCACCAGAAATCACAAATTTGCAATTACATTTTCAAAAATTTCCCCAGAGTTCTTCACAATTAACGTAAGATAAAAACTCCTGTATTCTAGTTGTCCAGTTGAATTTACGGAATTTGCCAGGATTTTTGAAGGGATTTGGGTTAAGTGCGTGAATCATCCTTTATTTCAAGCAAATTTTGGGCAATTTGCCCTCGGACATTCTAAGTATGTTAATTATGTAGTTGACAGTAATTTTCATGGCAGCGTATTCCACACGAACCAGACCCAGCTCAAGTCTCAATGCACAATTAGAAGTACATTTCTCTCTATATAATAAAAAAATAAGGCCAATAATTCAGGTGACCTGAAAAATTCAGGCGACCGAAAATTCAGCGGACAGTCGGCTCAAGGTCGGGTCAAGGTCGGACCAAAATATCTGTCTATATACTACAAAAATAAGGCAGATCTCTATATAATAAGATAGATAGATAGATAGATAGATAGATAGTGAGTGGGCATCAGTTACGTATAATATTCTACACACTGCCTTTGCTGATAATACAAATTTTAATACTGAATATATGCATGTATGAAAACAAAAAATAGGTACAATCTGAACATAGCCAAAAAAATTTAGTTGTAAATTCATTTGAAATTTGAAGTACATTCGCGTTATAGTTAAAACTTAAAGTACATTGCGTTATATTTGGGAGAAATTATTGCGTTACTGTGAATATCTATAGGATATGCGTATGGAAATTTTTCGTAGATAATCTGAACAATGAGACAATTTTTAACCCTTTACCTTCGAGTCTGCACTGATTAAATGTGAGTGTAATTTTTATTGTGTTTTGCAAATGATACAACCTATGTTGATAGGTTTTTGCGTCACACCAATGGATAATAAAAGTAAAAATGTCACCTATATTTTAAGTCTTTATTGATAGGGGTTAGTTTTTTTTGCGGATACACAAAAATGACAAATTTGAAGTTGATTAGAAATACATGTTTTCATGTGAAACTTTTTTTTTTATTTGGTTTATTTCCTTTTGGTCTGCTGGTTTTCCGTTTCCGCGATGAATCTTCATTTTTATCTGTGTCGAATATTTTATCATGTTTGTATTTGATATTATTGTTTAAAATTTTCTGTATTAGCGTACGGCAAAACCTGTAATAATTACAAATATATTAGAGCAAATTGAAATGATTTATTATTGATTCTTTTATGTTGATAGAGAAAAGAGAATTCAAAAACTTTCTGTTTAACTATGAAAATTTGATACTTTGAAAATTGAAAATGAAACGCCGTGACTCTAATTACAGACACGGCTCCAGGAGCGGCAAGCCGTGACTCTAATTACAGACACGGCTCCAAAGGCGGCAAGCCGTGACTCTAATTACACACACGGCTCAGATTATTGCCTTGTCTCTAACTTCTAAAAAAGTCCTCGCTCCGCACCCGAATGTCGATCCCAAATGGGGGTTTCCGAGGGGGACTACCACGCCAAAATGTGTCATCCGCACCCGCGTATGGAATCCCAAATGGGGATCCATAAGTTAGAGATACGGGAATTATCCGAGCCGTGTTTGTAATTAAAGTTACGCGTCGCCCCCCGTGGAGTTGTGAGTCTCACCGATGTTTATATGATGTTTATATGATGGAATTGTTTTTTAAATACGAAACTCCTGAATATTCTTCAGATACCTAAAAAGTGATTTTGGCCGAAATATCTGAAGAAAATGCAGGAGTAGTTTCAAATTTTTGTAAAATTTCCACTATATAAACGTTGAGCTTACCGTAAATTTGCATATACGCCAAGGCTGGTAATAAAACAAATGTAAAATTTAAAAAAATTAAAATTCATTTCATAATTTTCACAACTTTTAAAATTTATAAATTTGAAAATTCGAAAATGTTTACATAAAACGAAATTACCTTTCCGTAGTATCCGATAGGAGGCGAGAAACTGGAAGAGGCATATGAGATATCAAATTGGTTACCATACCGTATATGTAATTTTTGTTCGAGTCTGCCACATCACTCTCCCAGTACATAACGAAATTCAAAATTAAGCTGTCCATACCATCATCAAAAACTAGAATGTCAAAGAAGTAATTAGAAAGACAGTGTAATTTTATCAAGGAAAAGTTACAAATAGTGAACAGACTAAACTCACTGTCAGTATATTGAGTTTCTTCTGCCGGTGAATCCATATTTGAGAGGTCTAGAATCCATTGAGATTTAGAGTCTTTAAATCACGATTTTGCTTGTACTGAAACACAATTTCAACACGATAGCAGAAAGGTTTTTGAAGTAACGATGTTTACCTTCACCGACGTACGATTTAGCTATTAACTGTGAATTTTTGCGTTGCAATAAATAATTTGCAGTTTTCTTGACAATTGTGTGGACTGAAGTTGGCTATCATCTGCTTTTATTTGTTTGTGAATTTTAAATTGTCGTTTACTAAATACAATATCATGCACGTATGAAAAACGATGTAACAATTATTGAAGCTACGAAAATATGGTTCCCCGCTATGGGCGGTTGCATCGCGTGAAGGAAATATCGATAACCTGTCTTGAGTCGTTAACGTGACACCACATTTTTATGAAGTTAAGATAAACCGCAAAGAAAATCTTATGTGCTCACTTTTTTTAATCGAAAAGACAGATTTCAAAATTTTTCTGAAAAATAATCTAGAGTTTGCCAGCTTGCGTCTGCTAGATTCAGCGTCATATAGAGTTTCATATTTTCAATTTGTTCGCATTCCATTGTTCGAACTTTTAATTTTTTACAGAATTCTGCCACAATGTCGGATAATCAGAAAAATAGAAAAGATTTATCATTTCCTCGTATCAAAGAATTTCGTCAAAATCAAGAAAGCGATCGGAGGCGACGATATAGACATACTCATAAACAAGAAATTTCATTGAAAAATCATGAATATTATATTCGTGAAAGGAGAAGGAATGGTAAACAATGTCGAAGGAATCTTAAAGAACAATATCATGAAACAATTGAGGAACAGGGAAGAAGTGAAGCAACATGTTCATTGTCCCGGTCTGATGAATTCCCAGTAGACGTAAATGTAGAGAAGGAACAAAAAAAGAAACATAGTAAATATAGATCAAATCATAGACGTGAAATTTCTTCAAGGAATCGTGATCATTATCAAAGTAGAAAACGTAAAGCAAATCAAGATGGTGGAACTGATGAAATGATTGAAAAGAAAAAAAGGAAGTTTAGTGACAATATGGAGGACAAGAAAGAAATGAAAAAGCACTGTAAATATAGATCGAATCATAGACGGGTAATTTATAAGATGTAATGTCCAAATTGTCGACATTGAAATCTATGAAATCATTGCAATCAGTCATGAAAATAACTTATTATATATAAAAAAAAATTTCCTTCCATATCACTCAAACGAGTGCAACAAAGACACACAAGTCGAGCGCGAATGCCCGAATAAAGAAGAGAAGGATTATCCGACGTGGTAATATGACGTTTCATGTATGGAATTCACACGGTCAACCTGTGAACGCATTACATGACCCTTCCTTTTCATCACCGTTCAAATAATATAACACACAATTCTGTTAAAAATAATTATAGTATATTATCATCCATATTTTCTATAAATATTAGAACAACAAAAGGTACTACAACTCGCATGACAGGGCAACCTTAAAATATTATTTCAAAACAAAATTCCCTGACACCGTGAAATACCAAATGATTAAATAAGAGCACCCAGATTGAAACTGCAATCAATCATGACCCAAATTACAAAAATTGGGAAATTAAACCAAGTCAGCACTATTTGACCATACCAAACAACAATTAACCAACAAAAAAAAAAAAATTAAGAAATAATCAAATCGAGAGCACTTGCAAACGAAGCAAGCTACTTTTCCACCAATCAGACTTATTATGAAAGAACTCGGTAGACTTTAAAAATGCACCCATATCTCCAAAAACTCCAGACTTAATCAAGTGATACACTGAGTAACAACCTGGTGGAATAAGATCGCGGACTCGATCTGACGTTTCCAACCTCGGGAAAAATCTTATTTAAAATTTGATTTCGGACCTGGGTGTGTCGAACTAAACGGTAGAAAACGGCCAGTCGGAACCGATCAGGGATACCATTTCCTTAAATCGATGGTAGTGCCTTATCCAAATCTAAAAGGAATCATCGTTACTTTTGTGCAAATACAGACAGTCTCACAACCTTTCGAATAAATAGATTTCATACATTACATCAATATATTAAACAAAAATAATCAGTCCAACATTACGAACTCCACAATTTCAAAAACAAAAGGGTGGAAGAAAGTGTCCTGAATAAAGTAACCATGAGGGCTTAACAACTCAGCTGGTGGCAAAATAGAAGGGACAACTAAGGATCCACGCAAGATAAAATCTGTATCCTATAAACATTCCAAAAAGTAAGACTAAAAATTATTACATCATTGTTCAATTTATCTATTAGTACTGCAATAGTCATAACGATTTGCATAACCATTAAGTAAACTGTTTCAAACCTTTAAACCTGATTTAGTTAAATAGAATTTAGTTTAATCTTTAAAGAGTTATGTAATGGTGAATTTTTATCTAGCTTCAAAAGATAAGAAACAAATAAAAAAAAACATACAACCAATAGTGTCAAAATTAAAATCTACATTTTTAGCAAGTGAGCTTATGAAAATTGAGAAACCTCACATGTCATGACACGGGAGACACTCTCCAGACATAACAAAGAGGAATCGTGATTATTACAATTTAAAGAAAAAGAAGAGGAGTAGGCATTTTCTCGGGGAGAAGTCAGCAAATGTAAAATTGTTGGACATTGGACTTTTGGATCAAAAATGTCCATCATGCGGGGCGTTGTCATTTCGATTAGAACGAGGAACAGTGAAACATAATTGTTGTCACGGTGGAAAAATCAACTTAGATTGTCCCCATATTTCCCTAATAAATTGAGACGATTATTCATGGCAAATACTAAGAGAGGTCGAAATTTTCGTAAATACATACGCTTTTATAATAATTCGTTTGCGATGGCTTTATTTTGTCCGACTGAAGAAATCAACCAATCTGGGATTGGATCAATGAAAATTCGAGGGGAAGTAAACGCGATAGTTACTACAAGTCTCCAACCAATTAAAGGACAGATTCCTCGGAATGCACAGATTTATGTATGTGAACCAAATGAAGCATTCAAATTACGACAATTCGAAAATTGTAGTCATAGAATTTTGAAAATGATCCAGAGAATCATGAGTGGGAATAAGTACGTTGAACCATACCAAAATTTAAGTGAAATATATAGGAATAATAAGTCTGGCCCAACGATGCTTGGCTTTCAACGAAGTTCATCGAATACATTGGAAGGAAAACGACATCATCTTCCCTCCGGACTCGGAGCGAAAACTGAAGTAGGAGTGATTCTAATTACCGGTAAAGAAGGAAATGTTCCACACAATATCGAATTCAAAGTTTATCCAAGGAATCCACTTCAGTGTCAACGAATGCATAAATTATCCCAACATGCCGCACCTATGATGTTCCCCCTATTATTTCCAACAGGTCAAGATGGTTTTTCAATCCATTTGAAGAATAATGTTAATACAAATCAACGACGTGTCACAGCTGTACAATATTATGGGTGGCAATTGAGAATGTTGCCCACTAATGATTTCAACCCTTTTACGACGGCTGGAAAGTTAACACAGCAATACATCATATACGGGTACATTGTCAATGAATGGAATAAACTGAATTATTTCCGATCGAATCCCAACCAATCTCGAAGGGAAACTCTACAAGGTTTAACTGATCATATTGAAAACAGTTCATTAAATTCGTCCAATTCAGTGCGATTAGGACAGGCACTGATTCTTCCTTCGTCATTCGATGGAGGTCCACGATCGAAATATCAACATTTTCAAGATGCTATGGCGATGTCGGGAGAAATTGGGCGACCTGACTTATTCATCACATTAACCGCGAATCCACAATGGGTAGAAATAGTGGATCTGTTAAAAACACTGCCGAGAGGTCTTTCATCATCAGATATCCCGCATATGATGTGCCGAATTTTCTTTTTGAAACTGAAGACATTTATCGATGAAATAAAATCTGGTCGTGTATTTGGAAATATCTTGGGCTATACAATAACCATTGAATTTCAAAAGCGAGGATTACCACATGCTCATTGTATTTTCGTATTATCTAAAAAACATAAAATGTTGACACCAGATATGATTGACAAATTTATAAGTGCAGAAATTCCCAATGAGAAAGATAATCCAGAATTATTTAAATTGGTAATGAAGCATATGCTGCATGGTCCTCATAATAAGAAAATCCCATGCTGGAATGAAGAAAAAAAAAATGTTCCAAAAAATTTCCTAAGCAGTTCACTGCTGAAACTAAAATTGAACGTGACGGTTTCCCAACATACAAGCGATCTGATAATAGAAGTGAGTATCATGTGTACACACGAAAAAGGGGTGGGAAACTGATTCCTGATGATAATTCGATGGTAGTCCCATATAATTCATACTTGCTGCTGAGATATGGATGTCACATCAACGTCAAATACTGCAGATCAGTCATGGCAATCAAGTATCTCTATAAATACATCAATAAAGCACACGATCGTATGAACGTGAAATTCAGCAATCCTACGGAACTAAAGAATGAAATTGATGATTACATAGATTCAAGATATGTTAGTTCCATGCAAGCTGCTTGGAGATTACTGGAACTTCCAAAACGTTTCATGAATCATAGTGTGGTGAGACTCCCGGTTCATCCTCCTGGGCACCAGTACATTCCATTTGAAGAGGATCACGAAGAAGAAGCAGTCAATTCTATGCAGCATATTACGAAGTTGACAGCCTATTTCGAACTCAATAGAGTAGATGAAACCGCAAGACAGTATACATATCATGAAATTCCAAAACATTTCACCTGGCACCAAAAAACTCGATGTTGGCATCAACGACAACGAGGGATGGAGAAGACTGTTACTAGGATGTATTCTGTGTCACCTAAATAACATTTTATTATTATTGGTGAATACAACTGTGGGCACACGACCCTTACAGAGAGGAGTTCGTATACAATATATTATTACATGAGGAATTTTAGCATGTGAGTGGGGCCATAGTCGAGCCACCTCTTGTAGAAAGTGGGTGACTCGCTTGATCATGGTATAATCTGTGGACAGCAGAGTGTCAAACCAAAACGCCAGGGGAGTATCTTGCTTGAAAAAATATTTTAGTCTTAATGGGTCCACTGCGGGGCAGATTGTAAGGAAGTGAACTAGGGAGTCAGGGCAATGTTGGGCGCAGATAGGACAAATTGTTGATTGGGAGAATTTTATGAAATCAGAGCCTACCATGAGGCCTGTGTTATATTTGTTAGCGAGCCTTAAGTTTACGAATGCTTGAATTGTGTGGTGTGGAAGATCTGACAGTAGATAATCTTGAGTAACAAACGAGAGATTGAGGCAGTTACTGAAGAGAAGACTACTCGACCGCAGAGTGTATGTATGTCCTCCTCTCTCATAAGAGCCTCGTACTGATGTATTAAACTTAATTTAGAAGAATTAATGGCTTCAACGTCAAGACCAGTCCACATGTCAGATCTTCCGCACATTATAAATAAATTTTCTACTTGTTTCGCCCAATTATATGTAGTTTCATACTTATTTAATTTATATAGCCTATTGAAGCAGAGTCTGGGGAACCTAGCGGAGTCCATCTTAAGAAGTTTGATCAACCAGTTTAATGAAAGTTTGAAAATTTTACATGACAGAGGGGTAGCCCCCGTTTCAAGCCTGACCGCGTAGCCGGGCGTGTTTGGGGGCAAGCCCAGGGCTTTTTTAATGAAAGAAACTTGACCAGTATTGAAGAAATCCAGGTTAGAGATACCCCAGACCTCACTTCCATAGGATACCATACTAGCAACTAAGGAATTAAATAGAGCGCCAATTGTAGCCCAGGAATTACATTGAGTAGCCCTCAGGACATTAAGTGCTGAGAGTGCTGCTGCATTAACAGCTTTATTCTTATCAGCTACACATTTATTATACAGCGAGGAGCTTGAAAAGCTTGAAAGCTTGGAGGCGTTTAAAATTAGCTCGTTACTATCAAAATAATTTTCAAGACATTTCATCGATTTTTTTAGTTGTACAGGGCTTTCAGCAAACAAGACAATATCATCCGCATATGCTAACAAAATTATATCATGCGCATGATCTACTGAGATACCTCTACAATTGTTTTTCCGGAGGTAGTTCTCTAAATCCTAAAGGAAGAGCGCAAAAAACAGTAGACTCTCGATGCCGCCTTGCAAAACGCCCTCGGTAACTTCAGCGTAATTGGTCAATCCCTCGGAGGTATTGATAGCGGTTTTTGCATGACCATATAAATTCCTATATAGATTGATGAACTTTGATGATATACCGAGCTCATATAGCTTGAACCAAAGTTTGTTATATTTAATACTGTCAAAGGCGCGTGAAAAATCAATGAAGAAAGAATATACCCTTCCCTTTGGCTTACCCAAGTGAATTTGGAAAATGGCTGATAATGTGAAAATGTTATCGATGCAGCCTCTGCTACTCCTGAACCCCGATTGAAGTTCAGGGAGAGTAGAGTGTTGCAGCGCCCACAACTCTAGTCTTTTGACCATGATAGCGGAAAATAGTTTGGTTATTGAGTTTATCAGGGAGATGCCTATGTAATTACTGGGGTCTATGGGGTCTCCTTTCTTATGAATCATGAAGCGATTAATTTTCGTCCAAGAGTCGGGGACTTCTTCGTTGGCAAGTATTTTATTGAAGAGGCACTCAAGATACAGAAGCCAGTTATCTGGCAGAAATTTATAAAACTCATTTGGTATCCCATCAGGGCCGGGAGCCTTTCCGCTTTTACTGGAGAGGAGACAGCGCGCTATTTCCTCCTGGGTGATAGGGGCATCGAGAGTACTGTCTGCGCGGGAGGGGATAACTAGAGAGGAAGGGATTCGTGGTGGAAAAATGTTATTGAGGAAAATTTGCCAGGCTTGTTTCGGTATAGGATTTGACAATGAGGATTTATTTACTCTGAATTTGTTGACGAATTTCCAAAACAACTTGGGATTAGAGATATCCGAGAGCGCACGTCTAATTTCCCTCTCCATCTCGACGCGTTTTCGTTGGTAGAGGGATTTACTCTCGGCTCTTAAGCAATAATATGATTTTTTGTGCGAGATACTTCTAGTTTTTTGCCATAAGTGAAAGGCCGTAAGAACATTCTTTTGCGCTGTTTTACAATCTTGGTCAAACCAGGAACTGTGGGGGATAGGAACAGGTCTTGAACAGGGTGCTTTTGTCATTCGGAGAGAGGAGGCGGCTTTTTGCATTGAGGAAATCAAACAATCACTCTGCTCATCGATGGTTGCGCTAGCAATCCAGCGCACCGAGGGTGAGTGTATCATAGGTGCGTAATAGGTAGAAGCTAGCTCTCTCTTCCACGTTGCTCTGAACGAGCTTGGAGCGGTGGGAGTACAGGAGAAGGGGAAGGAGGAGTCAGATGGAACGTTTACCTTGACGAATATTGGTAGATGGTCTGAGTTGGTGGCTACCTTTTTCACAGCAAAATCATTAATATATGAAAGATAGTCCAAATTTATGCATGCGTAATCTATGATCGATTCTGTATAGCGGGTTTGAAAAGAAATATGTGTAATTCCTGCCGGGGAGTCACTCGGGGATCTACCGTTAAGGATTACAAAATTGCTTAAATCAAGTGTATTACACATTTTTAAACTGAAACTGTCAGGGGCGTGGCAATCGAGAGTTGATCTAGTTGAAGAGAAATTACAATTTAAAGGGAAAGAATCAACAGCAAAATTGTTCAAGTCAGCTGATGTACAGTTAAAATCCCCACCAAATATGATGGGGACGAGGGGATGAGATAAAGCTAAGGACTCGGTTATACTTATTAATTCAGATATGTTTTTTTCAAAGGTAGAGATGGATTGAGTCGGTGGAAGGTATACGTTACCAATTACATAATGATTTTTTTTAACATTAATTTCAACAAAAATCCAGCGACTTTCCTTTATCAGCAGCTTGAAGTTCTTGATGGAGCGAGGGATGGCAATCATGAGGCCTCCTGGAGCGCGTCCTCTGGTGGTGACCTTGTTTTCTTTATGCTCTAGTAGATGGAAGTGGCTGGAGAGATGTTTGATTGGTGGAGACAGTGTGTGACGCCATGTTTCAGCCAGACACAAAATGTCATCATGGATGTTTGCCCCCGCCAGATCTTGGATATTTGCAAACCCGTGCATATTCCAAAAAATTATACAGAAAGTTTCCGGGAGGGGGGATAGGAAGATAGATTTGTTGTGAACAGGGAGGGGAGGGGGGAGATCATGTGACTGAGGAGTCTCTCTGGGGGGGATGGTTGGTTGCTAGGTTGAATCGGGATTACGATTCATCAATCTGTCGAGAGTTGCTGGCTTAAGCATTGGCTGGAAAAAGCTGCCAATATATCCCTCACTTGTAGAGCCTGATGAAACCGCGGAACTCCTTTCCTTAGACGGCTTCTTAAGTGTGGGTGGTGTACGAGGCTGTCTGGGTTTTCTAGTCGGGGATTTGGTAGCCTTAGGTAATTTGGTAGCAGTTTTTCCAGACGGGGTGCTAGCACTGGATGTAGAAAGAAGCGCTGTGCCTCTGCGATTGCTTTACCATCAATGTATACCTTGTTACCCTTTACCTTCGCGTCCCGTCCCTCTTCTCTATACTTATGACAGAGAGAGAGCTTCAGCTTCCTTTTCTCACGTTCCTCAGGAGTTAGATCATCAGATATAGGGTGACCGATCGAGCGCAGAGTAGCGGCATTGTTGAAAACAACTGATTTGTGGCGAGATGTCAATAATTTTACTACAACCGGTCTTTCTCCTCTTATTCTCCCAATTCTGAAGATAGAGTCAATGCAGTAATCGGGCAGTTGAATGTTTGCTTTTGCTAGGATATTCACCACACTGTTGGTAAGGTCTTTGTTTACATCTTCCGTGTCGGGTATTTTGTAAATAAGGAAATTGTTTTTCTTTGACGCTGCTTGGAGCGAGGCTACTTGTGTTTTTAATTCACGAATTTCTACACTCATCGCTTCACATTTTGATCCAATTTCCTGATGAGATGCCTTAATGTCACTGATTGCCGAATCTATTTTGTCGGTTTTTATCGAGAGCTTTTCAATTGAGGCCTTATCTGCCATATTAGCCTGCATCTCTTTCATTATCTTAGTTAGTTCAGTAATATCACCCATGATTTCAGCAGCAGAAGGCTATACAAAGCACTCGCGTTTGAAAAAAGGGAAACACCACTTGCACTGTCCAGTGAAAACTATAAAAACTATAGATTATATTTTTATTTATTAGTATCGAATTGAACTTATTTCGAGGCACTAAAATTCTTTGTTAGGTAAGACGATTAAAGACAATTAAACTGTGTTCCGTAAATAAGGACGAGTGCCGGAGAACCGCCTACATATTGTAGCGGAGCTCTCGAAAACACGTCCGTTCTTGTTGACTGCTCGGAACGAACTCCTCTGAAGAAAACTATTCCTTATATGAAAATACAGCTTTTATGTGAAATGACTTTTGTCCATAATTTGCATAATTAAGGAGGTATGGTCGTCCGAGCAATCTGAAATACGGGAACAATGCGTATCACCAGGGTCGTTCCTTACACAACAATGCACATTCAGTATGACTTTTTTCAATATACGTTGAAACATATCGCGAGTTGAACTAGAATATACTTGGCGAATGAATATGTCGACAATTGCGCGAAGGATGTCAAAGAGCGGGATAATTAGGAACGTACAGAGGTTGAGAAGGTAACTAGGCGGACGAATTTCAGTTGAATATTTTTATGCGGCTTAAAAATCAAACTGAATCGATCGCGTGTAGTAATTATTAGTCATAAGGGTCAATTATTGATATCACTGTTGAGTTTGCTCATCAGCATGGTTGCATGCTTTTGCTGTGCTGAAATACTAAATCGAGAAGTGTCACCTAAAGAACGCTTTTTCCTAAAGATGTTGTTACAACATAGGAAAGGAGCCGTATCGTTTGACGAATTGAAAACGGTCGATAATAAAATTTGCGCGACATTTCATGAAGCAGCTTACGAACTAGGATTCATCACTAGCCCGAAACATATTGAGGAGATGATGGATGAATGTTGTGCTACGATGATGCCAAAATCCCTCCGACATTTTTTCGCTTATCTTCTGCTCACGTGTGACAATCTCTATGTCAAAGGACTTTGGTACAAATATAAAGAATCTTTGTGTGATAAATCTCTGGAAGGTGAAGTACTCAGTGACATTGAAATATTGTTAAATAGCGAAGATACATCATTAACAATGTTTGGATTCGAAGAAACTGATCTACAGACGTCTTTTAATGAATTTGTGGATGGTCAAACTGTAGATGAACACGCATCAATGGCACAATAAATATTGAAGGAATTGAACCATGATCAAGAAAAAGTATTCCGTGATGTGACACGCTCTTTCGAGAATGGCAAACAAAAATTGTTTTTTTTTGACGGCCCAGGAGGAACAGGAAAAACTTTCCTGTATAAATGTTTATATCACTATTGGCGAAGCCAATCGGACAAAAATATTGTATCGATAGCTTGGACTGGTATTGCAGCTATTTTGTTACCTAACGGTAGAACTGCTCATCAGTTTTTCAGACTGCCTATCAATTTACCGGAAAATGAAGGTGATGTTGGCGCTATATCTATCACCAAACGCGCCAAAAAAAAATTTGACTGAAGTCGACATTATCATTTGGGATGAGGTGTCGATGATTCCTTCTGTTGTTCTGAAAATAATTGATATAACTCTAAAAGATTTGATGAGGGCGAATGACTTATTCGGGGGTAAATGCATCCTATTCGGTGGTGATTTCCGACAGATCTTACCTATTGTGAAAAGAGCACGACGTAACGGAATCGTTAACGCCGGTGTAACCAATCTAGGACTGTGGAATTCGTTCAAACATTACATATTAAGAATTAATATACGTATAAATGATGACAAATTCAATAGATGGCTTCTTGACATTGGGAATGGCCGTGTCCTAAGAGTAAAAATTCCTGAGAACATGATTTGCGACAATTTATTAAAGGCTGTATACAATGGGAATTTCAGCGAAGAGAATCTCGCTGAGAGTGTACTTTTTGCATCTCTGAATGAACAAGTAAATATGTTAAATGATCAAGTTCTGAAGAATTTTACAGGTCCAATACACGAATCAATGGGACCAAAGACAAAGCCACTGCAAGTGATGATGATGCAGTTAGCGGGGATGATGTGATGTTACGGTTTCAACCAGAATACCTGAACAAATTGAACATTTCAGGCTTACCTCCATTCAAATTGAAATTGAAAATTGGAGCTGCTGTCATGTTAATTCGGAACATATGCATTGCGGATGGCCTTTGTAACGGCACTAGGCTAATTTTACGAAAAGTATCCAACAAAATTTTGTTTTGTACAATATTAACGGGTGATAAAAACAGAAATCCAGTCATGATTCCGAAAATTACTTTGAATACTAAAGATAACACCGAATTGCCGTTCGTTCTCCATCGCACTCAATTTCCAGTTCGACTAGCTTTTGCCATGACCATCAATAAAGCTCAAGGAGAATCATTTGAAAGAGTCGGAGTCTACCTGAAGCAAAATTCACCAATTTTTAGTCATGGTCAGTTATATGTCGCCTTATCCAGATGCCGCACAATTTCGGGACTGGAAATCAAAATAATTGGAAGTGCTTCAATAGGAGTGAAAACAAAAATTGGAAACATTGTTTATCATGAGGTTTTTCATGGGCAAAAATGAATTATATCATTGCTACTTAATCTTCCATTAAGTATAAATCGCTACTTCCAACAAAAGAACAGACGAAATTGTTATTATACTATTATATATATACACATAAAATGAATGTTTTATGAAATAATAAAGTATGCTCATGTGATAGGGGAATGGGAGTAAAATGACGTTGTACTGGGAGGGGGGAGCGAGCGAAGCGAGCGGGGGGCGAAGCCCCCTAGTGGGTAAATATAATAATCGTTTAAAGAAAGAAGATTGGACAGATTCAATCAGATCAAAATAATCAAATGCCCATACAGGGCACGCATATAAGAGCGTTGGTTTGGAGATAGATTCGAATAGTTATATCATGCACTGCCAAGAGTCACATTTCGAACTGGCCAAGAGGGGTATTACTGCGCCATTCGCTTGCTTAGCTTTAGATGCAGCAGCCTGAGCGGCGAGTGAGCCCAGAGACCAGCTACTGAAAACAACACCAAAATACGTATATGATGATACTATCTCCAGGACATTATCACCATAAATGAATTTTAAATCAGAACTCAAGCGTCCTCCCTCTCTAAAAATCATCACCTTAGTTTTATCGGAGTTAACAGTTAAACCGTTCTCAAGACAGTAATCATTTAATGCATTCAAAATTTTCTGTAGTATAACCTCACTCTCACATAAAACAACCAAGTCGTCCGCAAAAAGGAAAAGAAGTATATCATCTTTCCCATTAATATTAACTCCTCTAAAGCCAAAGCGTCTCAAGTACTTTTCTAGATCAGCAATATATAAAATAAACAGCAAAGGACTAAGCGATTCACCCTGGAGAACACCTGACGCGACCGGAATCTCATCAGATAGCCTCCCCCAGACCTGACTCGAATTGAAGCACAATCATACAGAGATTTTAGAATTCTAACACATTTTGAACTAAGGCCTAGGTTCAGCAGCTTGGGCCAGAGTTTATTATGCGGAACCGAGTCAAATGCACGACGAAAATCGACAAATGTGCTAAAGACTTTTCGCGAGCCTAGCCTGAGCTGGAGATGAATTGCACTACTCAAAACAAAAATCTGGTCCAAACAGCTCCTCCCAGGCCTGAATCCTTCTTGGCTTTCGTCCAAAATCCCTTCCCTATTCGCCCATCTCTGGATTCTCTCCCCAAGAATTTGCATATGCAATTTTGTTAGACAATTACATAATGCTATCCCTCTATAATTAAGAGAGTCAAGCTTGTCACCCTTATTATGGAGCATAGACATGGCCACAGAACCCCATGAGCTAGGAATTCTCTCTTCCTCCAAAATTTTACTGAAGTGCACTTCAAGGTAAAGAAGACAATTGGATGGCAGAAATTTGAAAAATTCATTCGAGATCTCATCTGGTCCTGCAGCCTTGCCCGACTTTAACTTAGAAATATTAACCAGGATTTCGTTGCGTACGATAGGAGAGTCCAGCATAGGATCAGAAGAGGAAGGAACGAGCATATCTAGTGGTAATTTCGGGGGAGTGATCTTTTGGTAGAATTGATACCATTCATCTAAAGAGATTAATGGGACTGAGAATGTATAAGGTCGGAATTTTTTTTACAGCTGACCAGAAGTGTTCAGAATAGCTGATATTAGCCAAACTATCCTTAACTTTATCAACATATTTCTTTTTGAGTTTAACCAAGTCGACATATTTTTTCTTTAAATTCAAGTGAATAGCACCAAATTTCCCATCAAACCCAGACCCTGTAAATTCAGACAGGCTCCTATCCACCTCCCTCCTGACCTTCCTACATTGACCATCGTACCAGGATTTATTGGGAAGAGGCGAGGAAACCAAGCACCCCCCTGACTTTTTTAACATATTAACCCGTTTTGCAGACTCGAGGATCGCCTGTTTCAAATTTTCTGATTGCTGATCAATATTAGATTCACTAAAATCGGATTTGATCTTGTCCGAAAACATCATGGTCTCAAAATAGCTCTCACTTTTTTCATTATCCCAGGCAATTTTATACACCACTGGTGAGTGACCTTCAACATTAGGAGCAACTTGACCAGAAAATTCAAGTACTAAATTTATGGGAAAATGATCAGAATGTGTAGTAATTAAGTCGACTGAAAGGTCTTTAACTAGTGTGAGGCAGCACGCATTAACCCACACAAAATCAACAGTACTACGACCTGTAGCTGCCAAAAACGTTATATTGCCTGGTACATCACTAGGAGAGCGACCATTTGAACAATAAAAATTTTTATCCTCCATAAATTCTAGCAGATGCTTGCCTCTATTGCACACAATCTAAAAGAAATCTAACAAATACACAGTCCCAAAGATCATTACATTGCTAGCACACCAATCACTAAAGTTGTCAGGAGAATCGAAAATGCAGCTTCCATAACAATCAGTGAATTAATGAAATGGAAAATTCAAGTGAACGCTGCTAAAACAGAAGCAATCTTATTTCCTAGCTTCAAGGCCAAGCCGACTTTAATTATTCGTAGCAATAAGACTACCCCAACCGATTCTGTGAAATACTTAGGTTTACACGTTGATTTCAAACTCCTGTGGAAAAAAAACATCTAAAATCAAGATGAACATAAAAATTATTCCAGTAAGATTGTATAATTTACTAACATCACAGTCACTCAGTCAGACTTTGAAACTGACGTTATATAACGGATTATTGGTTATAAAAAATGTCCAAAACAATACTATAGTAAAGAGGAGAGACAAGAGAAAGTATCGATATGTATCGCAACTATCGAAAATCGTAAGACCGAAACCGACGCGCCACCAGTCCGTGCGGCGGAAAAAGGAAGTGCGCGCTACCGGGCTCGTTACCAAGAAAACAAGTGGGACGACGTTTTTGCTAACCCATTAGCAAAATGCTTCCGAATGGCTTTCATTTTCCAGGTTCCGACTGAATCCGCTGCTTTTCAGGGCCATAATTCGCGGACGAATAATGCAATCGTCACTATTAGCGAACTCAGTGAAGATGGCATTGAGACGAATCTTTTGAACCCTAATGAAGACAGTTCGAATCAGTTTTGAGTAATTGTCGAACAACTCGGGATTTTTTGAAAATCAATATTTTCAACGTGGCTTTCAAGGTTCAAATTGCCATTGTTTTGAAGGAATCGTAGTGCTACGTATGGAAAACAGCGAAAAATTCAATTGAATTGATTCCAATGCTTCCATTTGGGGGCCTAAACACCGAAAAATGGGCAATAAAAGTCGAGCGATTACAAAGCTTCCTTTCGGAAGCAAAAGAAACAATTTTTGAATATTTTGAAAATTTTAAAGTTGTAAGCATGGCAAATTACCAATTTTCGGAGAATTTTGGAAATTCCTAGCATCTTTAGGACAAATTTGTAATAATTGAACATTCTGGAAATTTTGAAATTGCAAATACCACAAATATTGCCAATTCTTCGATTCTTAAAATTTCAGCCGGGCAGTGCTCCGGCAGTGCAGCCGGGCAGTGCTCAGCGAGTCACTAACAATTCAAATATGAGGCAAAGCCGAAAATAAGACATCGGAACGATATCAGATCAGTAACATTGTTTAATAGCTGCATTCCATGCGAACTCAGCCACCCCCGTTTTTTTAGATCGGAAATTAAAAATTGCCTACCCCCATTTTGAAATACTTTATTTGCATTAAATATGAATTGGTTTCCGTTACTATCGATAGTTTCGAGATAATCGATATCCCTCTTTTCGATTCGGATGTGGTGTTTTAAATATGCCAAAATTCTGATTGTCGAATTCTGAATAAATGTCTCTGTGTGGATACATGTGTGGTATCGAACGATCTGGGTCATAGAGGTCTTATCAGCAGTGTTTTTGTTCTCAACAATTGAATGATTTACAACGCATTAGTGCAAAAACGGTGAGAGATACGAGAAAAAGTATTTAGCAGAAATTGTTCTGTAAGTGGAAATGCATATTCTACTTTTTATGACTTTTTCCCATAATTGTCATAATTAAGGGAGCATCACAAGTCGTGGTCGCACCACTCACTCCCAGTCCAGTGACGCGTATAATTATCGTCCTCACGCTGACTATGCGTCTAGTCGAATGTTTATAAGTATCTGGTTGATAAATAAGATAGTTTAAAGTTCTCAAGTCTGCCAGTTGTCGTTGCGAACCACACGGTCCACACTGGCTTACCCACACTAGTGTTTTTTTTTTAAATCCGTCTTGAAACATTTAATTGGCGTCGGAAAATGTAGGAATGGGAAACAGAAATTACAAACCGGGAAGTTTCGTTTGTGGTCCGAACGGACACACACACACTTTCATCCCACTAGTTCTTTTCTATTATGTTACTGTTTGTTGACAACTTTTTTTGTTTTTTGTTAGTATTGTGAAAATTATTGTTTCATACCAATATGAAATGAGCCATTGATGGTAGAGCGATATTCCTCGCTATTCCTCGATTTCCCAAAGAAAAGAAACCAACAACAACAGACTCGAGCCTGATCTCGAGGCTGACCGATTAATAGATGAAGATGAAGGAACCGTCAATATCTTTGATGAGAAACTAATTGTCGTGTTGGATCAATGCAAAATATAAGTTCTGGAAAAGAAGTTCATTTAATTCTGCAGGGGCCCATTCAATTCAAAGGCAGATAATAATAAAAAAATATTTCAAGGAGAGGAGCTCAAAACTACATTGGGATAAAAAATTGCTGCGTAATTTACTCAAACGTGCCCTTTTGGGGATTTCAGAGCTTGAGAGTAGTACAGGAAAAGCTCAAGCCGCAGTGATGTTTGAAGTACTAGAGGATTCGGGTCTTTTTTCGACGATTATTATGTTGACAAGGTTTAACGAGGCTTGAGAAGCGATCGATAAATCTAAGTACAGGAGTGGAATGCAGACTAAAATTGTGTTCACCAAATTTATAGCCGCTCGACTCTAGTTCCACGCGTCACTGGCCCTTAATCTACTCGCCGATTTAAAAAAAATCGATCTCGAAATTTCCCCAACCGCCTTAAAACAAAGTCGTATATCATTTATGGTATCTTAGGCCTGAAGTAGTTGCAATGTCATTTTTGGATGAGGAGATGGCTGTAGAGTTGAAAAGAAAAATGGTGATTACAGTTCCCGAGGATGAATCATTAGATGATGAAATGAAAGAGAATTGTGCGAAACGGCTGGAAATTAACCCTAAGGGGATTCTTCTTCTGTGTGCCATATTTTGCAATTGCAAGCACTCAATAATGACAATTCTCATAATGTCATCTCATAAAATCGTCCGTGAGCGGTTTCCCCGCTTCCCATTTTCCTCCGAAGTGCGGAGCACCTGGAGGGGTGAAAGACCACTGGGTCCCATCATTGATGAGGAGCTGAGCGAGATGCCTGATTGACCTGATCCTTATGAGGAAATCTTCTGAAGTTCCTTGTCTGCGCCAAGAAAGGTTGTCCCGCACTCACTGAACAAGGAGTGAGCTATCCCACGCCGACTTGAAAAACGTCTGTACGGTGCGATGAACCTTTCGGCTGAGTAGCCTGACGCGACCTCGAGATGGACGGCTGAAGTTGTCATGCAGACAAAGATGGTCAACCAGCCTTTGTACAATTTGTGTCCCCGCCCTTTCTATGGCCGTAGGAACATTGGGCCGGCATAGTCAATCCTAGTGTTGGAAAAAGCTCGAGCGACAGTGAGTCTGGCTGGTGGTAACTGGCCCATGAGCTGTTGAGCTCGTATACCACGTTGAAGGAACGTACTGGTGCTCGGCCTCCGAGTATCCAGTAGTTACTTCTGAGTTGCCTGAAAGTGGGCTAGGTACCTCCGTGGAATGTCCTTAGGTGAGCTTGTCCAATGAGTAGTTGGGCCAGTCGACATCCATTCAGAATGATCGTCTGATTTCAGCTCTCTGGGCCCATGTGAGCAAACTTCAGCCGTCTGCCACCTCTCAATACCCCTTGCTGATCGATAAAGTGTGTAAGCTTGTTGAGAGGGCGAGATTTACTGAATATGTTCCCTTGCGAGATTCTTGTTAGCTGACCTTTGAATTAAGCTACCTGCGTGGGTTTGATCCAGAGGGTCCGCAGAGCTTCTTCAGGATCTCCAAGTGTAAGCCGGTACCGAAGAGACAAATTGGGAACTGTCTTGAGCCGAACTAAGAATCTTCAACCGATTGCTGTGATCGTGAGCAGCCGATTGAGTAATGAGAATCTGTCGATGAGATCCCGCAGAGCAATCGATGGAACGATCACATGGAGTAGAACGCGTGGTTTTTTCAGGAGCTCTGATTTTTTCAGGAGCTCTGATTTTTTCAGAAATACCCCATTTCTCACAAACTTCTTCCATCTTGATGAGTGAGAGCTAATCCACGTGAGTGTTACGGATGAATCCATCCATAGGTAGATGGCGTTCTTGAGCGTGAGTTGAACCTGTACATACTTGGCTAATTCCGCAAGGAGTAGTGCTGCAGTGAGTTCCAAGCGTGGGATTGTCAGCCGTTTGAGCAGCGACCTTGGTTTTTGAGCAGACCTACGTAATATTCTGTTCATTCCCGTTGAATATTTTGAGATAAACGACGGCTGGCATTGCCACTGGTGATGCATCGGAAAATCCATGTATGTCCGTGGTCACCGTGGTATGGTGACTTCCGGCAACTGCGTGAGCTCCTCCCCGGATTGACGCCATCGATTAGCCGTTGTCGACGATACTTGTTCATCCTATCTCAGTTTCTCGCTCCATAGAGCCTGAGGTAAGGTCTTCGTCCGTATGACCATTGGCGCTAGGAAGCAGAGGGACTGACAGAGTTGTATCACTTGATGGGCTGTCCTGAGTAGCTCTTCATCTGAGTCAGCACCCCCGCAGATATCGTCGACATATCGTTCCTTGATCAGTAGCTCCACAGCGTCAGTGGTTCCATCCTCAACGAGCTTAAGTACACGTATGGAGAGCAATGGAGCTGATCGCGTGCTATACGTGACTGTGGTGAGTTGGTATGTGACGATATCTCCGCATGAGTCAGTCCAGAGTATTTGCTGGAGTGGCCAGTCACCCGGATGTACTCGAATTTGACGAAATATCTGTGTGATACCCATCCTAAATACGAGCCGTTTGCGCCGAGAAAAAAGTAGTACAACCGAGATATCCTTCTTTTACCTGTGTGCATGATAGCATGCAACGATCGCTCGAAGGTGGTCTTGTAAGAACTCCGTAATGAGGAAAAAAATATTCCGGTGTAACACCAGCCCGAGGAGAAGACAGACCATCTGCGACCCTCCTTAAGCCGAAGCTTCATGTACTAAGGTCATTTCGGCGGCTGCATGTCTTCCACTGAGCTGAGGTTGATGAGATGATCCGGGCACTCAACGCATGTAGTCGAGGCCTTGGTATTCATTGAGAAACTGCTTGTAGAGTTGTTGATAAGCTTCATCACGTGAAGGCTTTTTAAGCAGACGGTGAAGGTAAACGATCGTGTATGTCCGAGTGATGATGGCGACGATTTAAAGGGTATCTTGACGATGTAGCGACTGGATGAGTCTCGTGAGTGGGTCCTTTTGAAGTGCTCTTCATCGGTGAGCTGCACCTCTGGGGTTGCCGGAATGTATTCCTGAACCCAGAACTTGGTTCGTTGATACCGTCGGTCGTTACCGACCAGGTGAGTTCCCGCGACTTGAGCTGAATCGGATCCTTTTGTCGGGCCGAATGCGATTCATCCAAGGCGAGTGAGCTGAACAGAAAATGAACGACATCCGTTTGAGATCATCTCCGCTTGGGTAAGCTGGCGGTAGGCATCAGCCCCTAGCAGGACATCAATGGGTGCTGGTGTCAAAAATTCGGGAGCGGCGAGCTGTACGCCTTCCAGGTGATCCCAGGTGAGCTGGCTTAGAGCATAGGCTATAACATTGAGCTGAAATTGCGAGTGAGTGGATTGTATTTTGAGCCTTACCCTGCCTAATGCTGGCTCTGAGAGCGTTTCTCCAATACCCAATATTTGAAGGTGAGTCTTGAGCTTCATCAGTCCAAGTTTTCGAACGAGATGTTCTAAGATGATTGAGATTTCCGACCGTGGATCGATGAGTAGACAAACCTGATGAGCTGACTGATCTGGTCGTCCAATCGGCGCCAGGCTGGTAGCCCGAAGGACTCCAGGAAGGAAGTCATGAACTGTTGCGGAACCTTAGTGAGCTGAACGGGGGACGCTAATCTGAGCTGATGACCTTCAGTCCGAGGCCGACGGACCTGGATAAGTAGGTATTTCTTTGATCCTCATATTTGGGCGTCGTGGTTGGGAGCTCACCTCGCCTGCCTGTGGAGGTGAGCTGTTTTGCTGCCTCTGGTGAGGTGGATCTTGAGTATTGTGGTTGAATATTGTAGCAGAAGTAGCAACGTGTCACTATATTCCTACGAGCGGTCACTGAAAGCTGATGGAAGGACCTGACGTAATGATCCGCTTCGCACATCGAGCACGAATACATGACCTTGCCTTGTGGAACGGCCCTGAGAGCTGGTCGCGATTTCGGCGTAGGTTGAGCGGTGCCGTGATGAATCGTCGCTCATGTCGACTGCTTTGCTGAGCTGACGCTAGCGGGCTTCGTGGTAGGAGCACGAGGGGCTGGTTGATTTCGAGATTCTCCATTACAATTACTCTCCCCGTGAGAAAATTTTTGAAGTCCTTGTAATATAGATACTCTACCGATGAGCCGACCTTAACTTTTCAGGCTCCACGGAGCTGAGCCGTTGAGAGACCGTATACACGATCACTTAAATCCAGTGGGAGGTTGGGGAACCAAGAGCCTCCAGATCGTTGAGCGCCTCGGAGGTAGTGGTGAGCAGGGCATTGAGCTCCTTTGCGCTGTGAGAAGTCATGGCTGGAGGACTGAGGAGTTGTTCGAGATGAGCATTCGCTTGTTTTCATAGCGAGGTAGAAGCAGAGCCGAAGCAATGGAGAAGGACTCGTCGGAGATGCTCAAATTTGGGATTCGTTGAGCTGGCTCCCCTAAGCCGACTAGAGACGCGAAAAGGTTACGGAACGACCGCCAGCTCGCGAAAGCCCCTCCGAATTTGGGTAGAAAGATCTCAGGCAATTCACGCTTCCAGTAGGTTAGGTGCGCCGCACCAGACGCGAGTGACCGCCGAATTGTGCCTGAGACCCCCTGATTATCAATGAAAATACTACAGGCTTCATGGTAATGCCCGATGGTGGCGTCAAAACATGTTTGACTCAGATGTAAGCAGAAAAAATGAAAACATTCATTCAACAGGGACGTATGCGGAAAAAGGGGAAAACTGGAGAGTACAAGATATTATAATTGAATCAATACAAAAACATGAAACTGAGAAAAACACAGAGCGGCAAAGTTGTCACGGGATGTGAAAATAAGAATACAACGGAAAGTCTTGTAGAAGAGTTGAAAAACAGAAGGGGAGGGGGGGGGGCGGGAATTTCAACATTAAAGTTGCAAATACAAAATGGCCAAAAGTGAAGATAATTGATATTCAGTATCAAATTATTGAAAGTGATGATGATGAAGCTATTATTGATATGATAAGTAAACGGATTGAAGTACAGCTATTTGAAGACACCAAACTTGAGATTAAGAAATAAATCTAATGGTATAATAATCATTGAAGTTGATTCGAAAACTCACGAAACTGGGTTGGAACAAATGTAATAGATTTGACTGTGGAAGTGTGTTGAGGTGTTATAAGTGCTGTGGATCATCATTTTACTGGTGACTGTAAGAACAGAATTACATGCAGAAAATGTGCTCGAAATCAGGGTGAAAATGACTGCACTAGTAATGTGAAGAAATGTGTGAATTGTGTGAGAATGATTGACGAATTTAAATTGAAACGAATAAAGGCTGATCGTAGTGCAAATGATGCCGGGTGTGGATATTATCAGAGGGTGCTAGGTAAAGCTCAAGGAAACATTAAACATTACTACACACAGTAGCCACCAAGGTTGGTTCATGAGGAACTCAAAGAAGGTAGTGTATCATTGATAAACATTTGTTATGTCCGGAGAGCATCTCCCGTATCATAACATGTGAGGTTTCTCAAATTTCGTAAAACTCACTTGCTAAAAATGTAAATTTTTATTTTGACACTATTGGTTATATATATATTTTTTTATTGTTTCTTATCTTTTGTGGCTAAATACAAATTCGCTGTTAACATAAATGAAATATACTCTTCAAAAATTGAGCTAAATTCAACTTAGGAAATAAGACTTAGAGGTCTGAAGCAATTTGTTTAATGTTTAATGAATAATCTTATCGTTCTAATAAGTACAATATAAACGAATGCAATTGAACGATGATATATTAATTTTTGCTCTTACTTTTGGAATGCTTAATAGGATACGGATTTTATCTTGCGTGGATCCTTGGTTGTCTCTTCAATTTTGCCACCAGCCAAGTTGATGAACTGTGAGCCCTTATGGTTACTTTATTCGGAACACTTTCTTGCACTTTTTAGGAGATATATAATTCGTAATGCTCAATTTTTGATTTTACTGATTTGACGGAAAAGATTTTGAGACTATTTGTATTCGCACAAAGCAACAATGATTCCTTCGGGGGTTGGATAAGGCACTACTATCGATTGAAGGAAATAATATCCCTGATCGGTTCCAACTGGCCCTTTTCTACTGTTTTTAGTTGGAGACGCCCAGGTTTGAAATCAATTTTTGAAAGATTTTTCCCGAGGTTGGAAATGTCAGATCGAGTACGTGATCTTACTCCACCAGGTTGTCACTCAGTCTACGATTGGATTGAGTCTGGGGAGGTTGGAGATGTGGGAGGTTTTTAAAGTCAGCAGCTCCCGGAGTTGGATAGTTCGGTAGTGAGGGGTATGGATGAGGCAAAAGCGGGTGTTATATACGTTGCTTTCGCAACGTTCGCTCTCTTCCTTGCGGATTTCTCGACTAGGATATTCGCTTAGCCCCCCTAGATCGTAGGTTTTGATATTGATATCGAACAGGTGGACGAAAGTTATCACGGTTCAATTTTGACAAAAATAAAACAAGCTGTAATTCATTTATTTAAACCATCGAATATATCCGTGGGTTTTGGCCTACAGGAGCAAGCGATAAATGGTATACTCGGTAAACACTTTTGCCGAGATTTGTAAGTATGTGTCTGTGGATTATTGCTACGTGAGTAATTTATTTATATCTATGATAACTGTATGATGCTCGCAATGTTTACGGGAGATCTCGAAATAATTATGATATGTAAAGACTGAAGTAACCAGGTAACAGTAGTAATTTGCGGAAAACAATATTTCCTAACTAATACGTGTTCGACAATATATAAAAATAGTATACCTGTCATCGAGTTTGTACTGCCCTGTTTGTTGTTCTAATGTTTATAAAAATATGGATGACAATTATTTCTATCGGAAATTGTGTTGGATTATTATTAACAGTGGTGAAAAAGAATCATCATGTAATGCGTCCAAAGGTCGAGCGTGTGAGTTCCATCCATAAAGCCTCATATTACCGCGATGGATAATACGTCGCTTCTTTACTCGGGCATTCGCGCTCGAGTTATGTGTCTTTGTCGCACTCTTTTGAGCGATACGGAAAAAAATTATAGATAATAATTTATTTTGGTGACTGATTGCGTTTTTTTTCAATTATTTTATAGACTTAAATGTCAACAATTTGGACATTACACATTCAAGGTTTACTTCGGCATAAGAATGCTTTCATTGTTCTAATTCCCATTATAAAAAGGACAATGTGTCTAATTCCCATTATAAAGAGGACAATGTCAGAATCTCGAAATATCTCGAAGTCTGTCACACTGAAATGCACGTGCAACCGTGCGTCGACAGCCGTAATTTCTATCCCTCTCTGTTTCTGTATGTATAAATGAGACCTTAGACCGGGAAAATAAATCGAAATCGAACCCGAAATCAGAGAAGGAACGGCATGCCACCGCGCAGTGGCCGCTGCATGAACTAGTAATGATAAAAAGCTGGACATAGTGTGCTTTGGAATGAAACTCATGTAGCTGAGTATATTTCGAATAGTAAGCTCCATATTGATAATTATCTGAATATGCAGATAAACTCAGGCAATAGCAAAATTGGAGGAGTATATATATATTCGATATGGTGCGAAGCTTGATAATATACAAAAAATGAGCGATCTCGGAAAAAATAAAACTAATATGTGGATATTTAATATCAAACTAATAGAGAAATTTAAAGATATTATCTTATATTGCCTATATCATTCACCTAGTCGAAGTGATGGACAATTTATTGATAGATTATAGGGAAAGTTTGAAAGCTTAATTGACAAGGGAACGATTAGAGTAATAGATGATTTCAATATTAATGTTACCAAAGAATGTTACTATTCAAAGAAGCTGCTGAAAATGATGCAATCAATAGGCTTCACGCAACGAGTGAAAGATCATACTAGAGTAACCAAAGACACGAAAACTACTATTAATCTAGTTCTTTCTGTTGATAATATTATAACTAAGGTACTGGCAAAACCTAAGATCACACATCACTATATTGTGCAGATAAAAGTACCTATAGTTCACAATACAGCACCGTAGTGATGACAGTTACCATATATAAATAAATGGGACGTGAGTGTGACCCTGGACGGGTCGCATCAATAACTTTCCGATAGTGTGTGAGTGTGTGTGTGCGTGTGACGATACGCATATGAAGTCATTTTGTATATCAGTAACTACAATTCGACTACTGATCGATAATTATGATTTTTCATCGATATGTCGTAAAATATGCTGCCTAGAAAAAAAAAGTAATACAACATGACATATGTAGTTTCACGAAAACAACAACATTTGTTGGACACTTTTCCTCGTATCTGTCACCGTTCTCGAGATACAACGTTATAAACAATTAAAATTGTTAATAACCATTGAACGGATGGTAAGATTGCAAAAACATTCCTTTCAGACCTGGAGACCAGTAAGACGCGTCGATCAAAAAAAAAACTAGTGGGTGGGATGTATTTGTGCCCTCAGTGAGGAAACAATGCAAACTTCCCGATTTGGTAACTCGAGTTTTCGAGATCATGTCTGTTTCAACAATTTACGAGCCTTCTCACTTGAGTATTTACTGAATTTTTTTTTCGATTTTTCTATATGTCGCTGCCTTTTGTGATTTTTTTCATAATCAAGAGATAACTCCCTCTTCCACGTGAAGGCCATTTACTTCTCATTGAAGCCTTTGAGTCTCAGTGAGGTATTTTAAACGCACGGATATACAACAACTATGTTGAAGAAATTCAATAAGTTCGTATCTCCGCCATCAGTCGACTTCACGTTCCCGGCAGCATTGATACCCAAAAATGATATACAAGTATTATATTCTGAATCATTCTATGTATACTGTAGACTAATTTTTGCGATCGCCGACGCCATCTAGTCTCCATTCATGCACTCATCCCATGAATTATTTTTTCTAATGGCTTTACCACTTTAATTATGCATATTATGGGAAAAAGTCAATAAACATTAAATGTGGATCTTTCTATGAGGAACAACTTATGTCAATAAATTGTTTTCCTAACTCCAACCGCTTACGAGCTATGGCGTTATGAACAATTGAAACTATCGATAACAATATATATTCTGAACCAATATCCATCAACAACTAATCAGGGCTGAGTTACATGAAGCTACGTCGATTGAGACCTCAATAGCTTTGATTAGTGTATCCATTCGTGAAAAATCGTTGACCAAAATTTAGGGCACATAAATTTTGGGCACATTGACTCAAAATTTTTCGGGGATCATTTTGGCACCCTTAAGTCACCAGTTACAGGTCGAAACGAAAAAGTTCGATTTCGGGGTGATTACGATAAATTCCCTGTCGGGAAGTTAAAAATTCAAATTGGTCCAGCTGTTCAAGAGAAACCGTGTCATAAAAAATCGGTCACATACATACATACATACGCACACACACACATTTCATGGAAAACGTGTCAGGATGATGCTAAACGTCGAGAAAGGTGAAAATTTCATCGTTCTGACACTTTTCATTGTCGGGATCAGTTAGAAAAAGTAAATATAGTAGTATATGTGTTCTGAGGTTAACTAAATGGGGTCTATGTATAAAAAACCCCCGCCGACAAAACCCCGTAAAAACCCCAGCGATAAAACAATTTCTCCAATAAGACCCCCTCAATAAAAAATAATTGATATATTCAAAAATTAGATACATCAATTCAACACAGAAGTTCAAACAACACATTACAGTACAATATTCGAAGCAATCGCTTTCAAATACTCCAATAACGAACGATCAGCATAGCCTTCAACAACAAACCGAAGTCGATTGTCATAATCGACATAGCCTTTTAGTTTACAAGATGCAATATTCCGTCCAGAGTTCCACTGCTCAATAATAACTTCTGTATTCCCCTGTTCTGCTTTTAAAGCATTAATAAATTTACCAATGCTGGCATGCAAAATCCTCACTTAACTGCTAAATCTATGATGCCAACCCTCAACACAATTATTAGTACGTGGTAAACCATCAAGAAAGGCTTGATAACAATTCCACATGTGAACAGGGGAGAGCGCCGCTCCACGTCTCCCATTGCGTCCAACACCACCAATCCATGTGCCTTCGAAGTATTCCGTAATCTTCACAATGTCACCACACTTCGTAAAGGATTTTGACTGTACAAAAGACTCAAATGCATCGATCACTTCATCAGGAGGAATGAAGGCCAATGCAACAAGCATTGGAGCACGGAAAACAAATTGAATACTTTCCCCGTGTTGCGAATTGCCACTTACAAGGTAGCAGCACCTCTCGGGTGCACAATGTCAAAAGGGGTGCCGACCCCTTGAGCCGACACTGATGAATTAATGGGAGTGTGCTCACTGCCAAGGGCCCATCTATGAATGCCGGCCCTCTGTTTCTTCATCGAGCAAGCTATCGACGCTTGCGTCGATGAATCCCGCGCAATATATCGGCCATTATTGTTCTATCGTGAGTTGAGATCACACGTGCACTTTTCACGGGTCACATAGAGAACAAAACCACTTAATTAATCAGTTCAAGTTACCACCGTATTTTTGTGAGAAATTCAGTATCGAGTACCAAATTAACAGGAAGGATCACTGAAATCGTCCTGATTATGGTGGAGAAACCAAAATCAAGGAGGACACATAACCTGGAATCATCTATTGAGTTACTCACCACGAACAAGTACTTCACTTCATAATTAGTGATAATCAAGTAATTAGCACCAAGGTCAATCAATTTAGTATATAGTTTTTTTAATAGTATATAGTTACTTTTTTTGGACATTGGACATCAAATGGTTAGTTAGTGAATCAGGTTAGTCAATGAGTGCTACGTGGCACACATCCCTTCGAGTCACATAAAATCATGGGAGAAGAACAGAGCTACATCACCAATCGTGAGGCAATGACCAATAAATTCATGACAGGAAATTTAGTCACCCAGCTGGGATATTTGGAGTGATTGTTCACAAGTAGTTGTACATGCATCCACCATGAAGCTTCCCTCTAGCAGAGGTGGATTGAGTAGCTAAAGCTTTTGGGAGCTGAGTGGTGGGTTTGCCATCACGAGATCAGATCAACATATAGAATTTCGTGTAACATCATCAACCCAACTATTACCAGAGGAATAATCAACTAGGTTACATCATCAGTAGTGAAAATTGAGCATTATTAATTTGGAGAGATTAATCACCGGAAACTCACCAGTTACAAAGGACAGTGTTGAGTGCGTTTAATATTAATATATTGACAGTTAATCAAACGGAGAACTTAACATCGAGATGGAATCTGTTCAAATTACTGCTCCATTTTGGGTGGTATGTCATGGGACATTTCGGGAATCTTCGGCCACCGCCGGGCACACACGAGCTTGGTCGCAAGTGCCGGCATGGCCAGCACACCATCGAACCTCAATGGGCAATTATCGAATTCATCGGAATATTATTGTTTTTTATTCGGTCAGTCATCCTTTTATTATACAGTCCACTAGAGAACCTTATCTGTGTTTTATTGTATTATTTATTTGAGATAATCATCGAGTGATCGCGAAATTAGTGTGACATTATATGGCAAATTATCTGGACACAGTGTTCTTTTTCATTTGGCCAATTATCCCGACCATCCGGCTCTCAAAATCGCGTAAGATTTTAAACAGAATCAATTAGAAAATTGCTCTGAGAAGCATTGTTGTAAATATCCATCAGTTCAATTCAGCTAGTTATTTAAGTTTTTTATAATAAACGATAATGAAAATCCACAGTCAGTGATCATAATCATTTGCCCAAAATGTCACCACCAATTTCAGGTCACCAATCCGGCTCCTATTTTTGCACTAATCAAAACTACAGTCCACTTTATCGAACAGCTATTTGAAGGTAAGAAGTTGTCGAGAATTTCCACTTCATTCCCAAAAAACCCCGTAAGAGACAGTCACGTTATCTTGGTGCACGTGCATCCACATGCACTGAGCGAAGTGAGAAAAGCACCCATCCAAATGTAGACCAGGGAAATTGCATACATGATGACATGAAGGCCTCTTCATAATAAATCATAATGTGTTTGGGGTTCAACGACGGGTGAACGGATTTCAGATAGGTCAAAACCTCCATATACGTCTGTGCGGTTTTGTCAAGTATCAGAATGCAAACGAGGGGAATTACTTTGTTCGCTTTGAAACCGTGTATAGAATACAATTGATAGAAAATCTTGGGGACTATTTGAAAAGTGCCGTCACACATCCACATCTCACATGAGGCCAATGTCTCCAAATTATCCTGAGTAGCAAAAATAAAAAATCGCTTCTTTCCACCACTATCATGTAATAGAAACTGCTTTCCTTTCAGCGTTTGCTGAAATTCTTCGGGCTGCACTAAATTGTAGATTAGCTTCTTGACGGACTCGCTGAACAGTTCTGACTAAATATTCCCGTGGAGGTAGTTCGGTAGCAACACAAGCCGAAGATGTCGCAATAGCCCCGGTAACAATTTCACTAGTGTTTTCATTGGATTTACGCGCACGCTTTTTCATTTCACCAATTCGTTTTTTCACTTGAACAACTTGTTGACGTGGAGCGTGATTGTGGTCCTCTCTGAGGACTCTCCCACAAAGTTTCCCCTATAAATGATGAAAAAAGCGTAAAAATAACAAACATGATGTCAAAACATAGCTAAAATAACGTAGATACTAGGGATACATACCAGTACATTTTACCGAAGTGTGTGCTCGTCCGTGACACCTCGAACGAACATATTCGACACAACGCCAAGTTATTTTAACATTAGATGATTTATATTTAGAAAACAAAAAACCACATGACGACAATAATTGTTCACCTTTTTGACTCCACATAAACTGGACTCACATAACGATTAAAATAACAAATACTTTAACGACAAGCACCAATGAGCTACTGTTGGGATCCACAATAAAATTGATACGAACAGCATGATTTCTTTTACCTAAGTTATATTATGCTATATTCCGATCATTCACACAAGACACACAGTGGCTAACACCCCTAGTCACCTTGTATTATACCCCACAAACAAAACGAATGTAATTTTGACGTGCTTATTCAGACGGAAGTTTTAAATTACCAAATTTTTTTTACAGGAGTCTATTATGCACGCGGTTTGTTGACGGAGTTTTTGAAGTGAAACTATGGGAAGGTGTTCTGGTGGGGGGTAAAGGCCGGGGGTTGGAGGCGAAGGGGAGGGCGTTCTGTTCATAACGTTCATAGGTCAGGACATATCACTGGTGAACAATGTCAATTGTATAGATCGCTCTGTTGCGAGAACGGTTAACGATAGGAGAAAAAGTTTATCATAGCTGTTTTACCCTTCTGCACTTTCATCGTTTTAGCAAAAGTATTATTTCAAATGGATAATAAAAAATTTATATTCCTCTTCTGAGGTTTCACTTCTCTGGCGCGTACGGAACTACAGGCCAATTTTTTAGACGTGCTCCGAAGTAAATGATGGATATGTGGAGGGTTATATTATTGTGGATAGCTTTGATCAATGTGCACCCAAAGAAAGTGAACATATTCTAAGAAAATGGCAAAACAAAAGGTGGTTCCACATGAGTATAAAAAATCGGAAGGCGCAAGCAAAGGCGAAGTATCTGGGCGATGGCTCATGGACAATATACGGGGTGTGCCGCAACTGCGCACTCTGAATTTGAGGGTGGGAAGAGGGCAAAATTTGGAGTCGAAAGTTCTTTTTCCACTTTTCTCTCCGAGGCCCCCCCCCCCCCACCAAGTTACTCAATATTTAAATGAGCGAATCAGAGCGTAGCTCCGCCCCCTTGATCAGTGGTTCTCCATTGAATAGTTATGAATTAGTTTTCACATGTTCTACGTCACATGTCCCATGTGTGTATGAGTATGTGTATATGTATCTGTATGAATATGTGTACATGTATGTGTATGTGTATGTTTTTTTTTTTTAAGAAAAAAGAGAAAGAAGGAAGCCCACCTCCTTCCTCACGCTTCCTTCTTTCTTTTTCCTCCCTTTTTTTTTAAATCTTTATTGAAAACAAACCAAAAAAAAAACTTACAAATTAAAAGTACGAATACAGAAAAAAAAACAGAAACAAGGGACAATACCCCTTGGCCTACACTAGTAGAAGGACAACCTTCTATATCCCAGTATCCCCAAATCACGACGGAACATCTGCGGAGCAATACTTTGTTGCGTAAGGGACGACAGCCGCGGCTTCCTCAGTAGCGAATCCTTTCCGGTCGTTCACGGTGAAAAGATGCTCCATTTAATCTGGATTATTCCGAAGCTGCTCCTTGCGGCGCAGCTCCTGCAGAACCTCCATTGCGAAGTCGCTTGTCGCGTTCCATGCTGCCTCTGATGACAGCATAACTTCCACAAGATTTCCAACATTAATGGGTTTGCCTACGCTATTTTCCCATATAGACCGTTGGACGTCGAAACGCGGACATGCAAAGAGAACATGTTCCGCGTTTTCCTGGATTCTCGGACACTTTGGGCAATCCGGGGAATCCTCATGCTTAAATTTGTGAAGATATTCCCGAAAGCACCCGCGTCCTGAGAGCATCTGGGTTAGGTAGAAATTGACTTGTCCATGTGGTCGGTCAAGCCAAACATCCAGCTTCGGAATAAGACGATGAGTCCATCGCCCTTTGCTCGAGGCGTCCCACTGTAGCTGCCATCGCTTGATGCTGTGGTTACGTTCTTCTCCCCTCAGTTCCACTGGGCTCAGCTCAGTTGATCTTTTGCGTGTGTAGAGGCGCCTACGCTCCTCCGCTAACACTTCGATAGGTATCATCCCAGCGATGACACACACCGCTTCGCTGGATACTGTCCAGTATGCGCCAGCCACTCTGAGGGCACTCAGCCTGTACACTGGAATGACTTGCCGTCGTGCTGCTTGACTTCGTAGTGCTTCAGTACCGTATATAGGGCTGGGAAGTTATTTCGTAATCGCCAACTTGCAGCGTGATTGTCTCCAGTTTCTTTCGGCTCGTGATGAGTAATGCCTCAGTTATGCTCTGCAAGTTGTAGACCAATCGAGTCCATCCATTTCCGTATCTTGTTAAAAACATTATCGAAAATGAGCTGAAGCGTGAATAGATGTTTTTCCACGATGGTTATAGCCACGTCATCTGCAAACGCCACGAGCTTTGCCCCCGTCGGCAGTGCCAGTTTCAGCAATTCGTCGTACACGATATTCCACAGAAGGGGCCCCAACACTGAGCCTTGAGGTACACCCCCAGTCACCTTATATGTTTTAGGGCCTACTTCTGTGTTATACTTGAGAACTCTGTCGGTGAAGTAGTTACCTACCATCTTTTGGAGATATGGCGGTACAGATAGCTTCGATAATGCCGCCAAAATAGAATCCCACCGTACCTAGTTGAAAGCGTTCTTGACGACCAGAGTAACAACCAAACAGTATTGTTTCGTACCTCCTTTCCATCGTCCGCCCTCAATCGCTCTCTTCGCTGTGTTCACCAGCAGGTCTATAGTATCCAACGTAGATCGTCGTCGTCTGAAGCCGTATTGGGCTTCGGCCAATAGGGGTTCCACCACTGCCTCAATTCTCTGATGTATAATGCGCTCCAGGATCTTGCCCGTAGTATCCAGCATACAGAGTGGACGATATGATGACGGTTCGTCCGGAGGGTTTTTTCCCTTAGGAAGCACTACGAGTCTCTGTTGCTTCCATCTGCTGAGGAAGATACCTTCCTGAATGCAAGCATTGTACATATCGAGAAAGATTCCAGGTGCTGCATTAATAGCGGCCTGCAGTGCTATGTTTGGCACACTATCAAGACCAGGGGCCTTGGTGTTGCCCACTCTACTACAGGCCTGCAATAGTTCATCAGCTGCAATCGGTGGAATTTCGTCGTTGATACCATTCTTAAGGGGTCGGTCTTCAGTGTTATAAGGAAGGTGGTAATGTCGAATTTACTCACATTCGAGCCGACTCCGTTTGTTCTTTCTGATGTGGGCGCAGACCCCCGGTCAACAGACACCTCCCAGAGTACCGCTCTATGATCACTGGCAGTATAGACCTCAGATACCTCCCATGCACAATTTCCTTTGAGCAGGCTACTGCTGACAAAGCTGAGATCTATAATTAAGCTCGCTTGTCCCCTGCGAAATGTTGGTTCACTTCCATCGTTCAATAGGACAACATCTAAAGTCGAGAAGGCTTCTAGTAAAGCACGTCCTCGCTGATTCGTCTCCTTGCTACCCCAGTCGACTGCCCAGGAATTGAAATCTCCCGCAATGGCCACCGGGAAATGATGTTTCGCATCCATCAGGAGTCTATCTAGAAATGCTGTGAAGTCTTCATAACAAAGGCTTGGTGGTGCATAGCAGCTATAGAAACAGATACCATTCACCTTGGCCACAACAAATCCAGACTGTTCGACACCATCGTATGCTTCAACCGGTAAACCACCGCAGGCCCAAATGAGGGCTTTATTGCTAGTATCGGTCACCCAGTTTTGGGAATGTAGATTCCTGTAAGCTTCGGAAATGACGGCAACGTCAATCTTCAGGTCTCGAACCGTCTGCGTCAGCAGATCGTGTGCTGTTGCGCAGTGAGCAAGGTTCACCTGTAACACTCGCACTATGGCTGTGTACGGATCTTCTGGAGTGCACCCTGGTAGACTGGACATTTGATCCTCCCAGTTACGTGGGCATGGTCTTTCGTGGCCTCCAGTCGTACGCATAAAACCCATTTCGGAGACGCTGTACAATCGGAGCTTTTGTGTCCTTTTTCGCCGCATTTATAACACAGGTCTGATCGGGCAATGGAGCTCTTGCAATTAACGGCAAGATGCTCGTACCGCCAACACTTGAAGCACTTCATCGGCCTTACCACTGTCACAATACGGGCATATACTAGGCTTATTCGTATTTTACTGCCCTGGCTCAATACGTTCCTTGCCGGAGGAGTAGGAAGTATTACTGTGGCTGTTTGTGTTCCTCTGTATGACTTCCGAAGGCTCCCGATGGCACTCAGTGGGACGTCACTGTCCGCGCCGTCAGCTCTTCTCAAGGCACCGAGAATATCCTCTTTGGTTGTGACCTCATCGAGGTCTCTGATTTCCAGTTCTTGTTGTGGTCCTTTATTGAGGACTTTTGCGTCATTTTTGAGGTCTCCAACCAGGGCCTTCTCCAGCTCAATGGTTTGCTCTTTCTTTCCTCTGGCAAGAATTAGCAGAACATCTCCTGCGGCTGTTTTGCGTATTTTGTCCACGCATGCGCTAGCGGCATAGACACTCTGGTCTTGCTTTATTAGGCCCAAAATTTGCTTGGGTTGGGGACGGCCTCCGTTTTTTCCTTCGTCTCTTGCTCTTCTCCCAAACACTTTCATCATCTTCCACCTCCGGATTGGATACTTCGTCCGTGGCCCTGTTTCCACTTGGTGAACTCTCATTACTCACCAGCTCCTCCACACTCATGGGTACTGTTAGAGCACTTTTGAGCTTCTTTCCTGCTGTGTCATTGCGCGGCGTTCTCTCCTTTCTTTTATCCCGTCTCGTTGGCGTAGCTTGGGATTTTCCCGGTCTTTCGATGGGATCATGGCCGCTTCGTTGATTTGCCTGGAACAATCTGGGACCTGGGGGTGTCAGCCATGCCGCTGCTGGCAAGGGTGTTTTGAATCCTTTCCGTCCTGGCTCTTATCAGCTTCGCGGATGTTTGAATCTTCCGCGCAAGATTTCGGATCTCCTCGTTGATCGTTCTTCGATGTTTATCGGTAAAAAGAAATTTTGGGCCTAATAAAGACCAGAGTGTCTATGCAGCAAGCGCATGCGTGGACAAAATACGCAATACAGCCGCAGGAGATGTTCTGTTAATTCTTGCCAGAGGAAAGGAAGAGCAAACCATTGAGCTGGAGAAGGCCCAGGTTGGAGCCCTCAAAAATGACGCAAAAGTCCTCAATAAAGGACCACAACAAGCACTGGAAATCAGAGACCTCGATGAGGTCACAACCACAGGGGATATTCTCGATGCCTTGAGAAGAGCTGACGGCGCGGACAGTGATGTCCCACTGAGTGCCATCAGGAGCCTTCGGAAGTCATACAGAGGAACACAAACAGCTACAGTAATACTTCCTACAGCTACGGTAAGGAACGTATTGCGCCAGCGCAGTAAAATACGAATAAGCCTAGTATATGCCCGTATTGTGACAGTGGTAAGGCCGGGGAAGTGCTTCAAGTGTTGGCGGTACGAGCATCTTGCCGTTAATTGCAAGAGCTCCATTGACCGATCAGACCTGTGTTATAAATACGGCGAAAAAGGACACAAAAGCTCCGATTGTACAGCGTCTCCGAAATGGGTTTTATGCGTAGAACTGGAGGCCACGAAAGACCATGCCCATGTAACTGGTAGCATCAAATGTCCAGTCTACCAGGGTGCACTCCAGGAGATCCGTACACAGCCATAGTGCGAGTGTTACAGGTGAACCTTGCTCACTGCACCACAGCACACGATCTGCTGACGCAGACGGTTCGAGACCTGAAGATTGATGTCGCCGTCATTTCCGAACCTTACAGGAATCTACATTCCCAAAACTGGGTGACCGATACTAGCAATAAAGCCGTGATTTGGTCCTGCGGTGGTTTACCGTTTGAAGCATACGTTGGTGTCGAACAGTCTGGATTTGTTGTGGCCAAGGTAAATGGTATCTATCTGTATAGCTGCTATGCACCACCAAGTCTTTGTTATGAAGACTTCACAGCAGTCCTAGATAGGCTCGAGGTGGATGCGAAACACCACTTCCCAGTAGCAATCGCAGGAACTTTCAATTCCTGGGCAGTTGACTGGGGCAGCAAGGAGACCAATCAGCGAGGACGGGTTTTACTGGAACTCATGTTGACTCTAGATGTCGTCCTATTGAACGATGGAAATAAACCGACATTTCGCAGAGGACAAGCGAGCTCAATTATATATCCGCGCCCACATCGACCAAAACAAACGAAACCGGCTGGAATGTGAGAAAATTCGACACCACCAGTTTTCTTGCGGCATTAAAGATCGACTCAGTAGGTGGTAGCAATGCCACCGAAAAAGTGGATGGAGTCATGCAGAGAGTCACCGATGCCTGCGACGCGAGTATGCCCAGGAAAGTCAGTGGAAACCGACGGCCACCGGTGTATTGGTGGAGCGATGAAATAGCTATGCTTCGCAACGAATGCTTCGCAGCGAGAAGAACTTGGCAACGTGCAAGGAAGAAACCCAATTCCGAAAGCCTTCAACTAAAGAATAAAGCGGCTAAGCGTAAGCTCACCAAGGCCATAAAGCTTCGGAACCGAGACTGCTGGAACGAACTGTTGGAGGAAGTGGAAAAGGATCCTTGGGGCAAACCGTACAAGGTGGTTATGACGCGACTCAAGAGCCAGCCGGTGCCATCACCGACCTGTCCTAGGCTTCTGGAAAGAATTGTCTCAGTCTTATTCCCCGAACGAACGAGTGTGGATGAAAAGCAGATGGAGGGCGCTATCATCGACGGAATATCGCTGATTACAGCTGAGGAACTGTTGCAGGCCTGTAGTAGAGTGGGCAACAACAAAGCCCCCGGTCTCGATGGTGTGCCAAATATTGCGTTGAAGGCCGCGATCAATGCAGCACCCGGAATGTTTCTCGAAATGTATAATGCGTGCATCCAGGAAGGTATTTTGCCCAGCAGATGGAAACAACAGAGGCTCGTACTTCTCCCCAAGGGGAAAAGCCACCGGACGAACCATCATCATATCGTCCACTCTGTATGCTGGATACGGCGGGCAAGATTCTGGAGCGCATAGTACACCAGAGCATTGAGGCAGCGGTAGAACTCCTGTTGGCCGACGGTCAATACGGTTTCAGGCGTCGACGATCTACGTTGGATGCTATTGACCTCGTGGTGAGAACAGCGAAGATAGCGATTGAGGGCGGACGATGGAAAGGAGGTACGAAACAATACTGTTTGGTTGTTACTCTGGACGTCAAGAACGCTTTCAACGCGGTACGGTGGGATTCCATTTTGGCTGAATTATTGAAGCTATCGGTACCGGCATATCTCCAAAAGATGGTAGGTAACTACTTCACCGACAGAGTTCTCAAGTATAACACAGAAGTAGGCCCTAAAACATATAAGGTGACTGGGGGTGTACCTCAAGGCTCAGTGTTGGGGCCCCTTCTGTGGAATATCGTGTACGACGAATTGCTGAAACTGGCACTGCCGACGGGGGCAAAGCTCGTGGCGTTTGCAGATGACGTGGCTATAACCATCGTGGAAAAACATCTATTCACGCTTCAGCTCATTTTCGATAATGTTTTTAACAAGATACGGAAATGGATGGACTCGATTGGTCTACAACTTGCAGAGCATAACTGAGGCATTACTCATCACGAGCCGAAAAAAATTGGAGACAATCACGCTGCAAGTCGGCGAGCACAAAATAACTTCCCAGCCCTATATACGGTACCTAGGAATTATGATTGATGCCCGACTCAGTTTTAGACAACAAGCCCAACATGCAAGCAGTAAGACGGGTGCAGTGAGGACTGCCCTTGCAAGACTCATGCCAAACATTGGAGGGCCAAAACAGAGGAGAAGACTCTTGTTATCATCAGTTGTCCCATCGGTATTAACATATGGTATCCCCATATGGACAGATGCCCTACGAAGTCAAGAAGCACGAGGGCAAGTTGTTCCAGTCTACAGGCTGAGTGCCCTGAGGGTGGCTGGCGCATACCGGACAGTATCCAACGAAGCAGTGTGTGTCATTGCTGGCAAAGTGTCAGGGAATTCAGGAAAACGCCGAACATGTTCTCTTTGCATGTCCGCGTTTCGACGTCCAACGGTTTATATGGGAAAATAGCGTAGGCGAACCCATTAATGTTGGAAATCTTGTGAAAGTTATGCTGTCATCAGAGGCAGCTGGAACGCGACAACCGATTTCCCAATGGAGGTTCTGCAGGAGCTGCGCCGCGAGGAGCAGCTTCGGAAAAATCCAGAGTAAATGGAGGATCTTCTCACCGCGAACGACCGGAAAGGATTCGCTACTGACGAAGCCGCGGCTGTCGTCCCCTACGCAACGAAGTATTGCTCCGCAGATGTTCCGTCGTGATTTGGGGATATTGGGATATAGAAGGTTGTCCCTCTACTAGTGTAGGCCAAGGGCTATCCCGTTTTTTTTTTTTGTATTTTGTACTTTTGATTTGTAAGTTTTTTTTTGGTTCGTTTTCAATAAAGATTTTTTAAAAAAAGGGAGGAAAGAGAAAGAAGGAAGCGTGGGGAAGGAGGTTGGCTTCCTTCTTTCTCTTTTTTCTTAAAAAAAAAAAAAAAAGAAAAAAAACACACATACATGTACACATACACATACATGTACACATTCTCATACACACATGGGACATGTGACGTGGAACATGTGAAAACTAGTTCATAACTGTTCAATGGAGAACCACTGGTCAAGCGGGCTGAGCTACGCTCTGATTCGCTCATTTAAAAATTGAGTAACTCTGGGGGGGGGGGGGGGGCCTCGGAGAGAAAAGTGGAAAAGGAACTTTCGACTCCAAATCTTGCCCTCTTCCCACCCTCAAATTTAGAGTGCGCAGTTGCGGGACACCCTGTATACCAAAAGTATGTGCTTTTTAGGTGCTCTCCAGAGAGCGAAAAAAATATTCACCACAACTTTCTGTAGTCGACCAATCACGTGATAGGGTCTTAGGGGTTGTAAGCGCGCAAAAGTGGATGTTTGCCAAAATACCTAGTTCATAATTATGTGCTTTTTAGGTGCTCTCCAATGACCTAAAGAAGCTCATTAGTGCTCCACGATATCCACCAATTCAGGCACAGCGGTGACTTTTCCGAAGGGAAATGTCTCCGCCATCTTTCGTTTTATTTCAGTAAAGAAGCAATTAACTATAAATGAAAGAAATATAACTAGTTACCATTTTTTTAAAAAGATGTTATACAAATGACTTCGTGCCAAGGTAATTGAATGACAATGTCAACTTCGTAAGTGGTGGATTTTTAATTTGTGGCACCATTTACGAGAGGATTTATTTCACTTTCAAAAGGTTAATGAGAATCTATGAAATTTTAATGGATGTAACCTTTCATCAATTGGATTAACTGATGGCGGTTTCAATTCAAAATTCCCCAAAGTATGTTGAAAATCATTTTGTCGTGGATTTTTTTAATAGGAAGTAGTATGGTAGGAAAAGTCTACAAATTAACTTGATGTTATTTCCTGATATATTGCCGAGTATCTTGTACAAAGGGTCACTGATGAAGAAAACAATGATTTATGCAAGAGTTTATCATCCCTGAGAGTGTCGAGATGATCTCGACAAATGCTCTCATCGAACTACCCTGCACTGCACTTCCTGGTGAAGCCCCATCTCTCAAATGCAGACAATTGTTTAGTCTGGACCTGGTCTACCTTGCCAAGCTAATGTTCTGCTAACCAATTTGTTTACGTGTAATGTCGAATGAGCCTTCACACAAAGCCTCATTGTCCTCTTTTCCAACTGTCGTAACTAGCTTCAGTTTCTCGAAAGAATTTCCTCAGAATTTTTTTTCAATAATCCCGGGCAAAATTATTTTTAACCTCAAATTTAATATGGCGTGAGAACTAATATTATTGGCCTCGTGACCACATCAGAATGTAGGGATCGCAAGATTTTTCATGAGTTTATTAGCTCTATATGATGAGTGCAAATTTGTAAACATGATACTTTTCGCGCGGCTTGAAGTGCGGCAGTCCTGTGCCCATCCTCGCTTCATTGTGTTTCTCCGCTACTCCAGTCAAATTAAGTCGAAAAATTGCGTTTATAGAAGGTTGGCCTAACAAGGATGAGATTTTTACCCATCCATACAGGGAGGTAATAATATTGATCCTGCTAAAAGGACTTTGTCCATTTTACCGGAGAATTTATAATTAATTTAAGCCCATTGAAAATTCGCGAGAATTTTCGTAATTTTTAAATTTCTTAACTCTAGTTGCACGATTGGGGAAAATAACAATATCAGCATGTATTACGTAAAATTTCCTAGAGACCGGAGGTAGGAACCAATGTCCATAAACGTACGGTCTAATAGCAATAAATTATTCAACCTATTTCCCCGAACTCACGCCAGACGATGAGCTGATCAGTCCGCCCTTACTGGGACTTGGTCACGTGATTGGCGCCATGCGCAAAGAATTCAAACTTGCAGCTCACGTCGGTAACCAAAGAGCATAGACTGCCGTTCTGAGGGCATATATGACGCCGTGGATCCTTAGTTGGGTACCCCTTACACCGATGGCGCCGCCGTGGTCGGGTTGGGTGAAGGTGACTCCAGTGATACCTCCGTATACTTAGCAAATGCGATATTAATTATGCATCTTCAGTATGCTCATTCGTTTTGGGATGATTTGAGGATATCTTGGAAAGTAATTTTGAGATTTCGGGAAGATTATTCTATTTATTATAAATTAATTCCATAACACGTATAGTTGGCAAACAAACAATTTTAAAAAATTGAAAAATTATTTAATAATTTCTAAATGATTTGGGGATTCAATTCCTGTATACGAAATCATTTGGGGAAGCACCAAACTCCCGGAATTAATTAATTTCCATTGTTTACGTAGTAGGAATGGGGGTGATGGATGCACAAATATATCTATATACAGGGCGGCGTCGCTATCGGCCTCAAACGCCATATTGTTTTGTTAGGTACACGCCGTTTGTGTGTATTTGTGGTTAAAAAACTAATATCCCTCTAAGGGATAGTTAAGTTACCTGTAGTTAACTCGTGGTTAAAGTTAAAGTTAGGTTTCGTCACCACTAGCCCCCCCCAGCTGGGGTTAAAAATGGCGGCAACCGTTAGCCTGAGCGCGGTTTATGAATGTATGGTGTAGAAAATTGGATTAAAATTAATAATTTAATTGGCGGAGGAAATCGTCGTTTACAACGTAATGTACACCCATTGAATCATTTTTTAAGTCTCGCATAAATCCAATTCAGGGAAAGATACTACACATCCACGAGTATAGGGCTGGCACTTCCCCTCTCGCGGTGAACATGGTGGGGGAACTTACCTTTAACTTCAACCATCAGTTAACTACGGGTAACTTAACTAAAAACTAGCCATAAGTTTTAGACACCTTAATGAATTAAATTAGGCTCGTATATGGCGAGTTCTCCAGCGGCCATCTTAGGTTGAAAAAAAATCGCCTATTCCTGAAAAGTCGTTTCAAGCAAGGCGAAACGATTCAAGGAACACGAAAATTTCATTTACTAATTCCTAACATGATGACAGACATGATGACAGACATGATGGTAGACATGATGATAGACATGATGATAGACTTGATTGATAGACATGCGTTTATTAGCATAAAAGCTATACATAGTTCATTTCGTACAATTTCAATATATATGTTGTATAGAAGTAGACAAAATATACAGCGCAGCGAATGTACGTTGCACTGGCCATAATATACAGTTTTTTTAACATCAAATATTCAAAACACTTTCATCATACATGTTTCACATTAATTTGCTCTAGTACTTTGCGCATAAATGTCCTCAGACAGGTAATGTCTCTGATTTCTTTATCCAATTGATTATATAATTGAAATCCATAATATTTCAAGCTCTTTCCACAAGTGTCTGTTCTTCTTTTCCCAATTAGAAGTTTACTTTTATTTCGCGTATTGTATTCATGTCCCGGAAACTTGACCAATCTATTCAAATATTCAGGCATGTAACATTTTGAAAATAAAAATGCATGTTTTATATTTTATTAATTGCTCCACCGACAAAAAACCTAATACATCCAACATGTCTCTTATTCTCGTATATCGATTAACTCTCAAAACATTACGCATAATTCTGTTTCGTATTATTGCATCTTATTCAAATATTGTTTACTCAAATTATTAAGGATCGAGTTGCAGTATTCATAATGTGGAGCTATAATACTCTTATACAATATGACTTTCGTAAAGGGACTCACATAGTTTGGTACTCTACCAATCAGCCTTGCTTTTTGATTAAGTTTCGAGATCATGTATTGTGCGTGTTCATTAAATGTCAAATTCTCATCCAACACTACTCCTAAATATGTTTCTTCGATAATCTCTGTATTATCATTATCCTACAACTATTTTCCGGAACAAACTTCCTTTTATCATGAATCAACATAAAATGCGTTTTATTTATATTCATCACTATAGAATTAGCATTCAGGCATTGATTTGATTGTTTCAAGGCGTCATTTAACACAATCTGTATAACATCGGTATTGCGACTGCTTACAAAAATCATCTGCAAATAATCTAAATTCACATCCACAAATCCTCAAAATTTTACAAATATCATTTATGTATAGCGAGAATAATAATGGACCCAACTTGGATCTTTGCGGAACCCCATTGTTCACAAAAATTGTCTCTGATACTTTCCCATTAATTAAAGTTTGTTGAGTTCGGTCCTGCAAATATAAATTTAGCCATCTCAAGACTACACGGAGAAAAAAACTCTCAAAAATTAGTGTGACTTCTCTCTAACGCATGGACGAATCGGATGGGGTCTAAAAATGTAGGCAATACGCTCTACAAATCAGGCGACCTCTCTCCGAATTCTCGTGTACAGCACCCGACTTTTTCTCGTGCATTAGAAACTAATAGGAGAAACCATATTTCTATAGTCCTACTGCTGACAAACTAAGAGGCCTTCCTCAAATTTTAGTGTGCCACTCATTAAATTTTCATCAATCCCCCTTTACTGAGTAGTGACCTCTGTGGTCTAAAATATGAATCAGTAGGCACCGTGACATGTCGATGACTTATTGCTTTAAATTTTCACGTGACCTAGCCTAATTTCAGTTGTGAATCCATCATTTTTTATTGGTCCCTTTTTTGATTTTATAATATGGCGGCCACTTCATTTTCCGTGTGTTTCGTGTCCGTCGATGCATGTTGAGTGACATTAAATTCAGTTAGTAAAAATAATAGTGAAAATGAGAATGACGTCCTCAGATATTCTCGTGCGTTGGCACACTAATTTTTAAATTACCAAGGTACACTACTTTATACAGCGCCACCTACGAATTTCTGATTTGCTATCTTGAATTAACAGAGAGTCAGAATTTAATTTGTTTGGCGCCACTCGATTTATCTCAGGGTTAGCACACTAATTTCTGGAGAGAATTCGCATGAAATTGTAGCAGTTTTTTTTCTCCGTGTACACCTCTAAAACCATATGTTCTCAATTTTCGAAGAAGGAGCTCTCTACTTATTGTCTCAAATGCGCGTTTGTAATCGACAAATACCACACCAATCAGATCCCCAGCATCCATCATATCACGCCAAGTAACCAATTCATCTTGCATGAGAGTCTCACACAAGTGTTGTTTACGAAAGCCAGATTATTCTTCACACAATATATTATTTTTCTCTACAAACTCTACTATTTGATCCTTAACAACTTGTTCAACAATCTTTTCAATTATTGGTAAAGTATTAATAGGTCTAAACTCTTCAATTTTAGTTGTATTTTTTACTTTTGGTAGAGGATGTATTATAGCATGTCTACCATCATGCCTACCATCATGTCTACCTACCATCATGTTCACCTATCATCATGTCTACCATCATGTCTACCTACCATCATGTCCACCTACCATCATGTCTACCTACCGTCATCATGGCTAACATCACCATATCTGTCATCATGTTAGGAAATAGTGAATGAACTTTTTTTAGCTAGTTGGCACCCTCCGGGGTGGCGGATACCTGTATACAAACCTCGGGAGGGCATGTCCTCCCGAGGAACACGCTCTATTTTTGTATTTACAAAATAAAAGCATTTTTATCTTTTCCTGAATGGGATTTATGCCAGACCTTAAAAAGGATTCACTGGGTGTACATTACACTGTAAACGACGATTTCCTCCGCCAATTAAATAAATTAAATTATTCATTTTAATCCAATTTTCTATACCATACATTCATAAACCGCGCTCATGGTTAAGGGTTGCCGCCATTTTTAACCCCAGCTGGAGGGGCTAGTGGTGGGGGAACCTAACTTTTAACTTTAACCACGAGTTAACTACAGGTAACTAAAAACTGGCCCTTAGAGGAATATTAGTTTTTTAGCGACAAATGCACACAAGCGGCGTGTACGGAAGAAAATAATATGGCGATTGATGCCTATAGCGACGCCGCCCTGTATATAGATATATTTGTGCATCCATCACCCCCACTGCTACTACGTAAACATTGGAAATTAATTGATTCCGGGAGTTTGGTGCTTCCCCAAATGATTTGGTATACAGCAATCGAGTCCCCAAATCATTGAAAAATTATTAAATAATTTTTCAATTTTTTTGTTTGCCAACTATACGTGTTATGAAATTAATTTATCATAAATAGAATAATCTTCCCCAAATCTCGAAATTACTTTCCAAAGTATCCCCAAACGAATGAGCATAATGAAGATGCATAATTAATATCTCATTTGCTAAGTATACGGAGGTTCCAGTGATGCCATACGCGAACTGCCACGGGTTGCCCACCGCGCTGACACTCGACGACTGCGCAAGCGCCTAGAGCAGCCCCCATCGCGCCACATTTGAATTCAAATTTGGAATTGAAAATTTCAAATGGGGAATTAGAAATCGGAAATTTGAAATTGAAAATTTGAGATGGCAAATTTGAAATTGGACATTTGGAATTTTTAATTGGGAATTCGCAGTGGGATAATTGAAATTGTAAAGTTGAATTTCAAATTTCCAATGTCACATTTCTAATTTCAAAGTTTCATTTTCAAATTTCAAATTACAAATAAATAATTCCAGATTTCCAATTCCTATTTTCTAATTTCAAATTTGTAATTCCAAAATTCCAATTTCCCAATTCCAATTTCCAATCTCCAATTTTGAATGTGCAATTTTTATATTCCAATTTCAAAATTTAAAATTTAAATCTTTAATATCAATTTCAAATTTGCAATTTCCAATTTTCCATGTAAAATATCCAATTTCTAGTTTCTAATTCATAATTCAAAATTCCCAATGTGTGTTTTCTAATTTAAAATTTCTAATTTCAAAATTTCAATTTCACTATTATCATTTCAGCCATCCAATGTTAATATTCCAATTTCAAATTTATAATTTATAATTCCAATTTTTCAATTTCAATTTTCCAATTGCATATTTCCCAGTTCAAAACCCCTATTTCAAATTAACCATTGCAAATTTCTAATTTTGAATCTCTAATATCAATTTCAAATTTCAAATTTATAATTTCAAAATTCTAATTTCAATTTTTCAATTTTCAATCTCCAATATCAATTTCAAATTTTCCATGTCAAATATCGAATTTCAATTTTTTAGGCAAATTTTACTTTGCACCCTCCCCACTGCGCGAGAAATCTACGCACGAAATTCCCACACGTGGGATTTTTCCCCCAGTCTGGCATCACTGAGCGGAACCCCTACTGCCGAGATAGTCACTGCGCTGAGTCGCCTTCATCCAACCCGACGACGGTGGCGCCATCGGTGTAAGGGGTACCCAACTAAGGATCCGCGGCGTCATATATGCCCTCAGAACGGAGCATCTACGGCAGTCTATGCTCTTTGGTTACCGACGTGAGCCGCAAGTTTGAATTATTTGCGCATGGCGTCAATCACGTGACCAAGTTCCAGTAAGCTCGGACTGATCAGCTCATCGTCTGGCGTGAGTTCGGGGAAATAGGTTTAATAATTTATTGCTATTAAACCGTACGTTTATGGACATTGGTTCCTACCTCCGGTTTCTAGGAAATTTTACGTGATACATGCTGATATTGTTATTTTCCCCAATCGTGCAACTAGAGTTAAGAAATTTAAAAATTACGAAAATTCTTTCGAATTTTCAATGAGCTTAAATTAATTATAAATTCTCCGGTAAAATGGACAAGGTCCTTTTAGCAGGATCAATATTATTACCTCCCTGTATGGATGGGTAAAAAGCTCATCCTTATTAGGCCAACCTTCTATAAACGCAATTTTTCGACTTAATTTGACTGGAGTATCGGAGAAACGCAATGAAGCGAGGATGGGCACAGGACTGCCGCACTTCAAGCCACGCCAAAAGTATCATGTTTACAAATTTGCACTCATCATATAGAGCTAATAAACTCATGAAAAATCTTGCGATCGCTACATTCTGGTATGGTCACGAGGCCAATAATATTAGTTCTCACGCCATATTAAATTTGAGTCTAAAAACAATTTTGCCCGGGATTATTGAAAAAAAATTCTGAGGAAATTCTTGCCAGAAACTGAAGCTAGTTACGAAGGTTGGAAAAGAGGACAATGAGGCTTTGTGTGAAGGCTCATTCGACATTTCGCGTAAACAAATTGGTTAGCAGAACATTAGCTTGGCAAGGTAGACCAGGTCCAGACTAAACAACTGTTTGCATTTGAGAGATGGGGCTTCACCAGGAAGTGCAGTGCAGGGTAGTGCGATGAGAGCAGTTGTCGAGATCATCTCGACACTCTCAGCGATGATAAACTCTTACATAAATCATTGTTTTCTTCATCAGTGACCCTTTGTACAAGACACTCGGCAATATATCAGGAAATAAGATTAAGTTAATTTGTAAACTTTTCCTACCATACTACTTCCTATTAAAAAAATTCACGACAAAATGATTTTCAACATACTTTAGGGAATTTTTAATGGAAACCGACATCAGTTAACCCAATTTATGAAAGGTTACATCCATTGAAATTTCATCGATTCTCATTAATCTTTTGAAAGTGAAATAAATCCTCTCGTAAATGGTGCCACAAATTCAAAATCTACCACTTGCGAAGTTGACATTGTCATTTAATTACCTTGGCACGAAGTCATTTATATAACATCTTTTTGAAAAAATGGTATCTAGTTATATTTCTTCCATTTATAGTTAATTGCTTCTTTACTAAAATAAAACGAAAGATGGCGGCGACATTTCCCTTCGGAAAAGTCACCGCTGTGCCTGAATTGGTGGATATCGTGGAGCACCAATGTTTCTCCTTCCGTGGCTGAAAAGCACCTAATTTTCTGACGCGAAAGACATCACAGGTTATGTGCGGAAACCATTTCCAGTCGGTTTGGAGGTTATGGCGAGCACCGGAGTGGAGCACCAAAAATGTTGTCTCCGGAGTCGGAAAACACATAATTTTTCATGTACTCGGGCCAAGTGAAAAAAAAAGATGGCGGCGACATTTCCCTTCGGAAAAGTCACCGCTGTGCCTGAATTGGTGGATATCGTGGAGCACCAATGTTTCTCCTTCCGTGGCTGAAAAGCACCTAATTTTCTGACGCGAAAGACATCACAGGTTATGTGCGGAAACCATTTCCAGTCGGTTTGGAGGTTATGGCGAGCACCGGAGTGGAGCACCAAAAATGTTGTCTCCGGAGTCGGAAAACACATAATTTTTCATGTACTCGGGCCAAGTGAAAAAAAAAGATGGCGGCGACAATTCCCTTGGGAAAAGTCACCGCTGTGCCTGAATTGGGGGATATCGTGGAGCACCAATTTCTTTCCTTCCGTGGCTGAAAAGCACCTAATTTTCTGACGCGAAAGACATCACAGCTTATGTGCGGCAGCCATTTCCGGTCGGTTTGGAGGTTATGGCGAGCACCGGAGTGGAGCACCAAAAATGTTGTCTCCGGAGTCGGAAAACACATAATTTTTCATGTACTCGGGCCAAGTGAAAAAAAAAAGATGGCGGCGACATTTTCCTTCGGAAAAGTCACCGCGGTGCCTGAATTGGTGGATATCGTGGAGCACCAATGAGCTTCTTTAGATCATTGGAGAGCACCTAAAAAGCACATAATTATGAGCTAGGTATTTTGGCAAACATCGTCTTTTGCGCGCTTACAACCCCTAAGACCCTATCACGTGATTGGTCGACTACAAAAAGTTGTGGTCAATATTTTTTTTGCTCACTGGGGAGCACCTAAACAGCACATATTTATGAACGTAGTGGCTTTCGAAAATACAATGAAGTCGCATTTTCCACCCCTAAATCTCTTCCATGGAATCCTCCCTCTGATGATCGGAATTTTCCTATTTTTGTTTCAGAATCCTGGAGCACCTATAATAAGCACATATTTTTGGTATATGTTTTTTCGCCATCCAACCCTTATTTCACCCCGCTACCCCTAGCGGCCGAAGGGATGGAGCACCAAATTTTTTAGTGCGAGCACCTAAAAACACATAAGAAGCACATAATTTTGATTAAAAAAATGGTCACATTTTGACCTTGTTCCGCTAACTTTAGGGGGGTATCGGGAAGTTTTGTTTGTGCCCCGCATGGGGGACACTCATTTGCACACCACTAGTTTGAGTATTTCTCGCCGTGAAACTAAGTGCCTCTCCTTATATCTTCCCCTTCCCGGTGGAAGATGCCTCACCACCTTCTCGCGGTTTTCACTGAACAGTGGTAACGAACCCGTGTTCATTATCATTGGCTTAGAGTGAGGCAGTTTTATTGTTTTTCATTCAGAACAAGGAATTAAATGAGTACAAATGGCTTGAAAATTGAAGCGCTCACGCCTGAGAACATGTCATCCCTTATTATTAGTTAAGGGAGAAGCAGGAATTTTGAAATTGGCGGAAAACAAGCCCATCTTTAACAACAATACCACTTTTGGGCAATTCATCTGGCTCTGTAATGGGGATGAAGAGGGGAAATTGACGAAATTAACGTTATTCGAGTGGGGATTGAATTCCCAGTTTAATCGCGTTAATTTCATCCCTTGACCCCTCTTCGAGGGGGATTGATTGATTGATTAATGGTTTATTGCTGTACACTACGTTGTACGAAAAATTAAGACCAAAGTCCATAGATTTCCAATAGCGAAAAACAACTTCTCTCACCCACACTTAACAGAATAACGCAAATAATCGGCAGTAAGCACAAGTGTAAGCAGGAAAACGAATAAAATAATAACCAAAAAAATGGGCAAAATAGCAAACACACCTGATGAGCACAAGATCAGGCATTAGACTCGAGCATAAAGCAAAAGATATGAATAAAAATTAGAAAAAAAAATCGTAACAGAGATTAAGGAACGAAATGACTGTCATTTATTGGGGTTAGATCCCCAACGAATTGCCGTCCATTTCATCCATTCATCCCCATTAGAGAGAGAGATATGATTTGTTTATGGGGCGCGCTCAGCGTTCGGAGGGTTTGAAAATTAATTTCATGGCTCGTAATGGAGATTAATGAAATGAGGATCATTTATTGGGGATTCAATCCCCCAACGAATTGCTGTCCATTTCATCCCTTCATCCCCATTAGGGAGAGAGATATGATATTGGTTTATGGGGCGCACTCAGCGTTCGGGGGGTTTGAAAATTAATTTCATGGCTCGTAATGGAGATTAAGGAACGAAATGAGGATCATTTATTGGGGATTCAATCCCCAACGAATTGCCGCCCATTTCATCCCTTCATCCCCATTAGGGAGAGAGATATGATTTTTTTCTATGGGGCGCGCTCGGCGTTCCGGGGGTTTGCAAATTAATGTAATTGTTTGAAAATTAATCTAATTGCTCGTAATTGCATGGACAAGGCAATTCCGCATCAAACATACCTAAATTTATTGTCTGCTAGTGATTAGTAAGTTGCGGAAATAGCTGAAAATCATGCAAAAATAATTTAGCATAACGCGGTCAACATTTCCTCACCGTACTTATGCCTGTGACGGCGGGACAGCTACTGCCGAAACATCGATGAAGGCTCCTCGCTAACGCTGATGGTCTCCCCCAAGTGACAGTGGCACTTTACCTCACACAGGGTAGTAACTAGCGTCGGTATTGTCGTTCACGTGGCGTCAAGCAATTGCGGAGATCTGAGCCTCTACTTTAGTCTATCCTCTTTGGGCTGTCATGTGGCCCGTCATACTGTTTCCGTTCATGCTCAGTCTGATTGGCTTTGAAATGTGCGTCGCCATGTTCCTTTTCACGCGGGCTCATATTTTAAATTCAAAAAATTTACCATTTCATTTTTCCAATTCTAAAAGTCAATTTCACGTTGAAATTTTGTTTTCAAATTCCACTGCAACCATTTATATCTATTTTTAAATTCAATTAAAAAAAATCAAAATCGAACTCAAAGTTAACTGCTACAAAAATTGAAAGTCAATATATTTCAAATTTCATTTCAACTTCCAAATCAGAAAAAAGTTCATTTGAAAAGGTGGTCAATATCACAGCGGCTTGCGGCCGGGGTGGTGCTAATAGTAGAAAAATTCAATGAGCACTTTATGAGCACATCTAGAAAGCACAATTGATGAATTTCATATGAATTGTGATGTCATCGGTAATTTTTCTCCTGGTTGTACGGGGCATCAATTGAATAAGTTCGAAGAAGCTAATGAAAAAGAATAAGATAACATCACAAAAAACTTGGATCCAAAAAAAGGCAAAAATAATCAGGCGCCATCTGAGGTCATGATGAAGTTATGGGATGTTAATAAAGAATTGATTGGGAAAATCGAAAATTATAGTTTATAATCTTCAAAAGTACTTGATATTTGGAAAAATTCTTTAATTCAGCCGATACCTAAAGTCAGAGGGACTATAAAAGCAGAAGAACATAGACACATTGCAAGTTCTGGAGAAAGTTCTAGAACTAGCAGTTAATAGCTGAGTCGAAAATGATTTGAAGGTCAATAATATATTAAATGATAATCAGTCCGGGTTCCGAGAGCAGCATTCATATGAAACGGTACCTCACACAACCATGTGCAAGTGGAAGGAAGAATTAGATAATGGTAATATGATTGGGGTGGTTTTTTTTGTTTTTGATATTGAAACGATCAATAGAAAATTATTAGTTGAAAAGTTAGAGGAGCGCAATAAGCGGAGATGTAATCAAATGGTTTCAGTCATATTTAAAAAATAGGACTGAAGAAGTGAAATTTATCAATGAAATATCGAATAAAAGAACCAGCGTGGTTGAGAACGGCGTGCCACAAGGATTCATATTGGGCCCTTTGTTATTTGTTATATATATAAATGATATTGACCGACGGTTATGGCCGTGCGGGTTAAAGCACTGGAATTGGGGGGCTGAGATCGCTGGTTCGAAACCGGCAGAGGCGGTATTTGGGGTTTTTTTTTCAGGCTTTAACTCACACGACACAACCGAGCGGGAGTTTCGTAAAAGAAACGAGCTGTACAAATCTGAGGTTTTTTCCAATGGTTTTCCCTCGATTCCAGTGACAAACTGGGCGAATGCTGTGCAGTGGGATTAAAGGGGGGTGGGATGGGAACAAATCGTAAAGACCCGAAAGGGTATACGAATAGAATGGAGTTGTGAAATTTTTATAAATGATATTGCTCAAGTAGCCAAACACTTTGGATGCCATTGTAAGCTATTTACTAATGATAAAAATGATAAAAAAAATAATAGAGTTACTTATCAAGAAAACATTGGAATCAATCCAGATATGGCTGTGCATGCACTTATTAAAATTAATTGTAAGAAGACTGTGTTTATGTTGCACCGAGATCAAAGAAGAAAAACAATGAATGAGATCGATATTGAAATAGAAAATCATACATTGGAGAAAGTAAAAGAAAGGAAATATTGAGGGATAATTCTGGATCAAAATTTGAATTTCCTGAGCCACACATATTAGATAACACAAAAAATTAGTTTACTGTATGAGGGATTGAATTGATTATAATACCAAAGTGTTAATTTATGAATCAATAATTGCCCCGCACTATGAACATTGTTCTATAATGTTTATGAACCTTAATAAAGAATGTTTAGGAAGGTCTTACGGAAGACACAAAACAGGGCTATGAGAAATTTAGTACGAGTAGGAAGATAGTGAAAATGTTAAAAGTCTTATGTTCTATATCGATCGAAGACAGAGTGGAATTGAGGGCATGCATATTCATTTACACAATAATTAACAAGTTAATACCACAATATCTGACAAAAATGATTAAAAGACATGAGCATAGTTATAATATTAAAAATAAAAATGAATTGGTGAAATTAAGGAAGAGAACTAGAAATGCGGGAAGAATAATAGATTACTATAAGATCGATTTGTTTAATAAATTGAAAAGAAAGACTCAAAAATGCGTGAGCGTTAACATTGCTTGAAAGATACTTAAGAGAAGAAATGACAAGTTGAAAGGAGTTCAAGTTATAAGGAGCTACATCAGTTTGTTATAGGATATCTACATATATTTTCTATCACCTGTATAAAAAAACATGAGGTGGTTTCTGTTTGAACGCCCATAACTTGAGAATAGCTCTAGCGATTTCACTCATTTTTTCTTTGAAAGCTTCATCAACCTCCAAAAAAGGATGTTATGCAAACCAAATGGGAAACATTGCTTACAACAGGGAGGATTCGCGGAAAGCGGTAAAAACTGTGTTACTATCTCGTGTTACCGAATGTTAATTAAGCAGTTGAGAAGTGTTAATAAGGGAAATAGTGGTCTTCCAAGAGTATTAAATTTTTGAGTGGGCTGCCGAAGGGCTATCAATTTCCATGGGGGCATGAGTTATTTTAAAATGAAAAATTATTCAATACTCATTGACGTCTAGTGACATTACATTATCGCCGATAAGGCGAAGCAATTTAGGAAGCCGAACATGTAATCTCTGTGAGGCTAAGAAAATTGTGCTCGAAACACATCGATCACATGATGCACTACAATATCCCATTATTTGTTAGCAAGGGGAAGGCGGTTATCATTTTGCCATCATGATGATAAATCCTGCAACAGGTAACTACTATATGTATTTCAATACGTTTCTGTACTTAAGTTTAATTCGGATTATTTGAATGAAACTTTACTTACGGGTGATGAAAGAAAAAAAGAAGGGAGTTCAATGAATTATTATCCATATCGATTAATGGTTCGTCAAGCGGAGGACAATCACATCTTAAAATGTCGATACCTGTTTCATTAATCTCAACGTTAAAAGTGAAACAAAGATTGCTATTTGTTAGACTTAATCAAGCAAAACTGTAGCACATCCATCTTCTTTATGCCATAAGTACTGATGGAAACGCGTAAAATGTTGAATGACAATTCTGCCGGCAACGTACATTGGAAACCCGCGACATATGCATGAATATGCTCAGGGTGGTATGTCTTCCGTTCATCACTGTGGCACAGTAGATTTGTTTATCACCTTCACGTGTGGTCAAAAGTGGATAGAAATACAAAACGAACTACTCCCTGGACAGTCACCCACAGATCGCCATGACATCATTGCAAGGCTTTTTGAACAGAAATAGAAATCGCTAAGGGAGTTCATTATCAAATACCACGTTGTTGGTGAAACACGCTGTTGGGCGTATCCGGTGGATCGCCACACGCGCATTTTTATTTAACTTCGCGACAAAATTACAGCCAATGCAATACACAATATACTTGCCGACAAGCTTAAAGATTCAGAGGCTTGCATGATGTCGTTACGAAGAGTATGATTCATGGTTCCTGCGGAGTTTTTAATGGTAATTCCCCGTGCGTGATCGATGTGAAAACATTCAAAGTGTTGTCTACGAACATTCGTAGCAGGAGCAATTGCCGGAAATGATGGTTATCCACTATACCGTCGTCGGTCTTCACATAGAAGAAGATATAAGCCAAAAATGCGAATCCAAATCTGCAACTAGGTGAGGAAATTCATAACGATGGATTGATACTCATTGATGACATCTGGTTGATATTAAACAAAATACTATCGCAACTGGCCATGCCAGCACCTAATCCTCCAATGCACGATGCGTTCACTCAAGACATGGACCATAAAAAAAGTATGATTGTCTTACAATGAGAGAAGCCGGTCCAGCAAATGTTCCACTGTTAAATCTGCAACAAAAACTTTCTGATCGCATCAGCTTTAGCCACAATTCGCTGTCAAAATGATATTGATGTAGCACTTGTTTGCAGAATTGCAGCTACATTGTTGGAAGGCGATCGAACCGCTCATTCTGTACTCAAATTATCGGTGAATATGCAAATCAATGAAACTCCCGTATGCAATCTCTCAAAGAATTATTCAATGAGCAAAGTCTTGAAGCACCGCAAATTAATCGTCTGGGATGAGTGTACGATAGCTCATAAAAAGTCTCTGGAGGCCCTAGAGCGGACGCTGTGAGATCTACGGAATAATCAGAATCAGGTTAGTGGTGCAATGATTCTATTAGCAGCTGATTTTCGCCAATGATTGCCAGTAATTTCCCGGTTAACATCAGCAGATGAGCTTGCTGCATGTTTGAAATCGTCTGTTTTGTGGAAATATGTGAAGACTCTCAAACTGAAGACTCCCAATAAACACAACTATTACAACGAAATCCATGAAAATGGCCACAGGACAACGTCTGTCGGATCAGCCAGTATATATGGCACAAACCTCCAATTATCGGTCAATCACCAGAGTGAAATGTTTTGATTGTTCTGAAATGTTGATATGTTGTTATAGGTATCAAAAGGAAGTATGTCCTCCAACGACAGCCGTCTAGTTACCTTTATAGCTAAGATATGATTTTTTTTTTTTAATTTTAAAATTTTAAAACTTAATTTTTTTTCCAATGTCTCACACAAGCCCTAAATGTGCTCAAAGAAAGAATGTCATGGACGTTTTTTTGTAGCAAAAATTCTGAACTTTCTATAGAAAATATCGCTTTTTTGATTTTATAATTTTTTATCAAGAAAAAAAAGGCTGTTTTTAATGAAAAACCGCGTTTTTTCAGGAAAAACGGCTTTTTCTGAAAAATGCCATGCACAATTTTTTTTGAAAAGTACATTTTTTTTTTCCTTATTCTCTGAAAATTTCAATGCGGGTTTCGCCCTAGAACATATCGGAAAAATATCAAAATTATTGAGTCTTTTAGCAAATATTGACCAAACTACTTTAAAAATTTTATGAAAATAATCAGAAGCTGAAAAATGTTTTTCTGTTTGTTTTTCGCAGCCGAGAGAAAAGTGACGCAAATTAGTGGACAAATTCATTTAAATCTCATTTTTCAAATAGTTATCGATTCATTACGATATCAATTAATACTGTATGGAATTTATCACTGCGCATCATTGTAATTATGAGAGAGGTTGAAATTTTCTACCTTTGTCTCAGGTGTATACAATTTCCTCGGTAAGCCACGCCCCTTCACACCCCCACAAACCACCACAAGCCCTTTGTTCTAATCGCTTTTGTTTTGATTACACGTATTCCGCTGTGTGCAGTCAAAGGCATAGGGTGGTCAATATTGACCTCTAATGATCAGTCAAATTCTGTCATCTAATAATTAACATAGGCCGAATTCAATTTTTTTTCAAAATAGTTAATAACAGACCATTTACAGAATGCCAATAAGAAGTGAGTGCACTCGTGTAAAATATAAGAAATGTTTTAATCCATTCGGAAAACCAGTCCGCCGTAAGTATTATTCACTCGGTTCATTTACATATTTAGTATAGCGTTATAACTATTGGGATATTTTTTCACTTATAGGTTGTGAAAAAGGCGGTAATCTCCGACTCTTTCCGGAAAATGATCTCTATAAATTTCCCGGTGCAACAAGAGCTCATTGGTTGTGTTATGTCTGCCGCAAACAAATGAGGGATTATATGAACAAGATGAACAAGATCAATACGACGAACGAGATGAACAAAGCAAACAAGACGGAACGAGATGAACAAGACGAACGACACGAACAAGATGAACGGTATGAATTAGATGAACAAATACAACAAGACAATCAATCATCTATAGAGACTTTCAGTCAGTCTCTGATGGAGAGACTCGACGACTTGGAAGATGATCCTGACTATGTCCCAACCCTTTCACAAAAAAGGAAAATGGATACAACTTTGGATGAGATGCTAGGCCTCAGTCCAGCAAAACGTTACAGGTATGAGAACATTAGTTGATGTTATTGAATTATAATTAAGATATGCACTTCGATAGTCGGTCTTATTAGTTACCGACATTATTTGTCCGTGTTCTGCGGTAATTTTTTTCACTGTGATATTATTGCGTAGTATTTTGGGTGATAATATTATCGTTTGCATGGTCTAGGCTGGATACGAAAAGTTACCTGAAACAAAAATTTGATGAAATTCAACGTCCAGTGAAAGAGACATTTGAATCTACTTATGATGTGAAAGTCGATGAGGACCCAGAGAAAATTGTTGAAGATCCTCATTATATCCTATCCAGAATCAAGGAGAATTTTACTGAGAAGAACACCACGTGAATAGCTTATTTCCCTCTCGTCAACCAGGACTATTGTGTAATTTTGTTCGTAATTCATTTCTGTTGCAGAGATTTTAAGAAGAAACTTTTGAAACTTTTATCCGTGCATTGGAGTGTGCAAAAAATACACGAACTTACAGATTCATCTAAATATTTGGTGCTGAAAGTAAAACAAATTATGAAAATTGGAGAGGAAGATGAAGTTACCCGCAGGCCGGGGAACAAACCTTTAAAGAATGACGTCGTGGAACTCGTACAACGTTTCTACGAAGATGATGAATATTCTCGAATGTTACCGGGTATGAAAGACTGTGACTGTAAAACATGCAGATGGATCGAAAACCAAAGAGCAGAAACGGCTGATATTATGTAATTTGAACGAGTTGTACGAGGCATTTAAGAAAGCAAATCCAGCGGTAGAGTTGGGCATATCAAAATTTGTCAGTTTGCGACCATCTCACTGTTGTCTAGCCGGACCACCAGGCACCCACGTCGTATGCGTTTGCACCATCCACGAGAACACCAAACTCATGTTAGAAGGTGCGTGAGAAACATAAGGAGCTAAATACACTACAAAATGTATCTCAAAATTTGGAGTACACTATTTGAAGATATTCTATTCGAACTCCCTAATAAATAAAAAATGAATGAAACTGCAATTCACAATTCATAGAAGCGTGTAGAGTGTGAATGTTCGAACTGAAACAAGTGGCAACTTTTGCACTTCACGTCTGTATTAATGATATATTAGCGTTTCATTTATTTGTTATATTTTAGGTATTTCAATAAAAAGCATACCTTGAAATTAATTAGCAAGGTTTTTGTTGGTGAGTTACTGTGGGACTACGTCAAGTTATGATTATAATATTCTTTTAAAACCCATGTACGGTATTGTTTTCACGCTGCGAGTTCACCGAGCTCTTTGCTGAACGTCCTCTTGAGGCGCCGGCTATCAGCCCGACTTACCGAACCTTGCTGAACGCACTTGTGTGTGAAAATGCTACAGACGCGTGTTGGTACCGAGAGTGTGAATCATGCAAACTACAGAGCACATTACTGAGTTATTCGATAACACTTTTCTAGAGCGAGAAATTGACGAAATCAGATATAACACATGGACAAATACAGATCGCTGCACCATCATGACTGTTATTTCTCCATCTGAGATGTTTACAGCGACATTGGTACAAAATCTAGAGAAGCTTTTGTCACACGATTTTGTCGCAAAGCAGCAGGCGGCTTATTACAGAGAGTTGAAGGAAAATTTGAAGCCTCATGAATTAATTGTAGTGATGGATTTTGCTGAGAACTACGCTTTTACAGTTCAAGAGGCTGCTCCAGCATATCATTATAACAATTTACAAGCAACTGTTTGTCCAGTCGTGATTTATTACAAGGAGAATAACAAATTGCAGCACTTGTCGTTTGTTGGAATATCAGATTATCTAAAACACGACGCCCTGAGTACCTACATGTTCCAGCAGCACCTAATTTCATTTTTGAAGGAGAAATTCGAAAGAATCGATGTTATCCATTACTTCTCCGATGGTGCACCACAAGACTTCAGAAATAGGAAGTCATTTATAAACTTGGCGTATCATCTTGAGGACTTCGGAATTGCAGCGAGCTGGAATTTCTACCCTACAGCTCACGGCAAAGGACCATGCGATCGCGTTGGTGGACTTGCCAAACGACGAGCGAGGAGTGCAAGCCTGCAAGGGTCAATAATTGGGAATCCTCAACAGTTGTACCAATGGGTAACAACGAACATGAAGACTGTCCGGACGGTGTATTGCTCTGATGAAGAGCATCAAACTTTGTAAGATTCTCTAGCTAGTCGATTCCAAAAAGCATTGGCGATCAAGGGTACATTATCTTATCATTGTGCAATACCAATAATGGAGCAAAATGTACTCATATGCAAAAAGTACAGTCGTTGTGACAGTTTCCAAAGAGCGAAAGTTTCTCGATAAATTGATTGGTTAATTTGTATACGCTATTCTGTGTACGTCAAGTAATATAATAGTAAATTTCATTTATTTCATTCGATTTGATGAAGTCTGAGTAATTTTCATTTATTTCCATATGTTCTAGTGCGAAACCCGCATTGAAATGTTCAGAGAATATGTAAAAAAGGATGTACTTTTCAAGGGGAAAAAAAAAATTTTGTGCATGGCATTTTTCAGAAAAAGCCGTTTTTCATGAAAAAACGCGTTTTTTCATTAAAAACAGCCTTTTTTCTTGATAAAAAATTATAAAATCAAAAAGCGATATTTTCTATGGAAAGTTCAGAATTTTTGCTACAAAAAACGCCCATGACATTTTTCCTTTGAGCACATTTAGGGCTTGTGTGAGACATTTGGTTAAATTAAATTTTAATCAAATTTAAAAAAAAAAATAAATTTTAAAATTTTTAAAAATCATATCTTAGCTATAAAGGTAACTAGACGGTTGTCATTGGAGGACATACTTCCTTTTGATACCTATAACAACAAATCGAAATTTCAGAACAATCAAAAAATTTCACTCTGGTGATTGACCGATAATTGGTAGTTTGTGCCATATATATTATGCATCCGTACCCAAAACTTTCATGTAGATTTCATATTTTTAAAGCCATTCAGTAGGATGGTGAAAATTGTTCGTGAAATATTGTAATGCTTCTTAAATGATTCAAATCGATCAAATTCATCATTTAAAAACATTCAAATGATGAATGCCCTCAAAATTAAGAGCTGAAACTTTGCACGCATTTTGCTTTTTTCTTATTTGGAACTCATCTGGGGCTTAAAATCAGCCAAGGGCACCGTTAAATGGCCGCCTAGTGTATATATTATTTATGACAGGGAACACATTATGAAATCAAGCTTAAGCGTGAACATTTGTTTCCAGTCGGTGTTCTGCGGACATATGCTAACCGCTCTCTAGGAAATATAAATTGTAACATACCACCCTCATGGTACAGTGGATTGATAACTCTTAAAAAAAGGTCTAGCACCAATTTGTGGAACTTAAAAAATCTCAAACTTCCTTTGGCCCCAAACAGGCAAGCCCAAATGAGTCCTCCTATGGGAAATCCACAAAAATATGGTTTGTAAAACTATCAGTTGGTGCGAGCTCGGATCCCGCCCGGCACAACGAAATTTCCAATACTCCTTTTGGGTCTCAAGGGATTCGAAAACAAACTTCAGTGCCTCCAATTGTCATCAAAAATGATAAATTGGAGACAAAAGAAATGGGCTGTGTGAAATTATAACTTCCCGATGTCTGTGTGTGTGTGGACTGTCTTTCCAATCTCTCATTGTTCTCACCACGGAGCGTCGTGAATGATTTCCATTGTTTTTAACGCTCTAACGCCGAAAGGCTTAAAGATACGAAAAAAGCGAAAAGAGATATATATTTTTAAATAAGGAATAACATTTTTTTTTTTTTTGATGGTGTTATTTAACGTCGCTGTGGGACTACCAGGGTCATAAGCGACGGCTCTGGACTTATTATAGTCGTTAGATGCTCACGACTTTTTCCTGTGTAACTCAAAGTTACAAATGTCATTGTTTACATTGAGGGTCGGATCATTCGATTGTAAACTGTTTTTGTACTCTTGTTCCTTTTTTGGACTATTGGGATGCACTTTGTTTTCTTCACTCTTAATGTTCACTTATTCCGCTTATTCGGTTCATGGGTTCGACTCGAGCGACGTGGCGAAAATTCTTTTTTTGAAAAAATTTTCGCTCACAGCGGGATTCGAACCCATGATCCTAGGATCGATTTGGAGTAGGCAGAGCACTTTAGCCTACTACGCCAAACCGGCCCCTGGAATAACATTGATTGGGCACATTTTTGGAAAAACTCAATGCTGCCGATAAAAACTTCACAATGAAATTCAATGGTGGTACCACGATCGTCCGCCTACGAGTCCCGAAAACTTTCAAAATGAGTCGAAAACAACTCTTAGAATACTGTATTATCTGTGGCCATCTTATGGTTCTGGAGCTATCGACATCGTTCTTGGAAATGAGAGTTAGACGATGTATTGGAACTTCTCGTTCACGACTGGCTGCGTCTGTATGCTCTGGAACCTGACATCGTTCTGTTCGATTTCCATTATCAAATTATCTGAATCATCGAGTTTTTGACGCTGGCTGAGATTAATATGTTTGCGAAAGAGGAAGAAAAACAGCTCAAATACCCAGCACCTGAACTCAGGTGTACAGAGGCTTCAAAATCATGATAATTGTCTTGATCAGCGGTTTTCTTAGAGAAATGAAACAGGCGTTCGTATCTGAACTTGAGACTATTCCAACAGTGAGGCGTAATACCTCCGTGTTGGCTGCTCAGAGACAGATGGCTGTTATCCTTGGGTCCCTACACGGGCTCACCCTCCGTTCAGGACGCGCATTATTGCAGAGAGATTAGAAAACAGTTATATTTCGCTTACTGGATGGCCAGCGACATGAAGTCGAAAGCCCCGAAGACGATTTAGTTACCTCATCTTAGGACAGGATAATAATAATCATAGTATACGATATCGCCACCATTACGTGCTCGTCGATATTTCCTTTCCAGGCAAGGAATTTTGGTATGTAAAAAAAATATACTCTACACCCTACGCCATACATTGCTTAGTTCGGGGTTATGCTCGTTGCGGACTTGTACGTCATTCCTTACTGCTATGTGTACCGACGTTTGGAGCGCGCAACCTTTCTGCTTATTGTGCTATTTTGCTTTTTTCTCATGCCATTTTCTGATATTTTGATGTTATTCACTTCACGCCTCCCGTGGGAGACGAGATTGATATATGCTTTTGTCCTGATGGGTCCGAGATAGCGCCATTTGAGTGGTGCATGCTCCACCCTTTCCCCACGCAACGCTTATATGGATACACTTTTTAAAATGGATTCCGAACCATATGTTTTGGTATTTAAAATAGTAAGATAATAAAAATGGATAAACTGAACAAATGAAGCGCCACACAATATTCCATATTTGCAGTATTACTGGTATTAAACTCACCGGAAACTTAACATCTTTACTCTTTGTGTTAACTCTCGATAACATATACAGTATGAATGTCGTAGGGGGCTTCTTCGGCTTTCCAAGCTCTCGTAACCTCTGAAAACATATGAACAAAATTTGTGTAGGTCTCTCTACTTGTTTAATCAGAATTTTTCATAACAATAATAAAAATACTAATAATTGTAACAAGGAGCGGGCGAAGCGTGACCACGGGGTAGAAACTCAATATAAACCATATGCCGAGTTATTTGGCCGTTTGGTAGGGCGTCAGTGCCAACTTGCGGCGCAAAACCACTAGGCATGTGGGTTGGTTCCCCTGATTCTCAGCGTTTTTCCTAACCGAATAATGATGATAATAACTCAAACATGCCGTGAGTGAAACATCCTTTGCCCAAAAGCGATAATTAGATTATGCCTCAATATATGCCCTAAACTGTTTAATCCATGTAAATGCGGGTTCATAACAAAGATAATATCCTTCGTTGCATCTCTCATGCTATTTTTTTTTGGCACCTCATGGCACCCCATGACACCCCATGGCGCAGAACATCAATGTGTATTTTGTTTTCTTTTACCCTTGGCACATATCATGCAAATTTTCGATTAAAAAAAAAGTAGTGAATCTCGTCGGTAATATACAGTGGGTAATATACAATCACTGCTACCATCAAAACAGCACAAAAGTTGGTTGGCAATGCCAGACTACCAAACCAAATAAAAAGGGAGGGGGAAGGCTGAGTTTCTACACCCTGAGCGTGACGCTCCGGCTGGGTTTCCCGTCCCTTACGAAACATATGCAGTTTAAGGTGAAGTCTCGGACTTCCGGTTTGGTAAATCCGGTCAAAATTCATATGGCGCCCAATCAAAATTCTTTTTCGGGGTCACAACCTAGCCGAGGCGAAATAGGGCGAAGGTAACCGGGCATTTCTCATCTCCATCAGGAAATGTCACGGTACAAATTGGCAGCCATACCTTCTTAATTATGCCAATTATCGAAAAAAGGCATTCGACATAAAATACGTAGTGTTATATGGGCAACAACTTTTCTTATATAGGTTTGGCGCTAACTCTAATAGTTCATGCAGTAGAACATTATGAACGGCTGAAATTGTTAATAACAATATATATATATATATATATATATATATATGCTGCACCAATTGCATCCAAAATCTAATCAGTTTTCAAGTTATATGGAAGCACTCGGAACCCGACCTTGATAACTTCCACAACTTCATTCGTTGATGAGAAACGGTTGCGCAAAATTTTGTACAGATACACACACACACACAGTCGCCAACTCAAAATTTGTCAGGAATCATTTTGATATACTTGAACCCCTAGTCACCTGATGAAATAACCAATTTGGATTTCGGGGGCATCACAATAACTTCCCGAAAAATCGGGAAGTTAAAAATACCTATTTACGCTCCAGCTCATTTTGAAGGAAGTTTTCAACAAGATACGATAATGGATGGATTCCATTGGTTTACAACTGGCGGAAAATAAGACCGAGAACTACTTACTATGAAGAATAAGAATTACTTATTATGAGCCGAAAGAAATTGAAGACGGCCAGCACGAAATAACATCCCATAGATATGATACCTAGGAATTATAATTGATGCCCAACTTAGTTTTAGATGGCAGACCGTACATATGCAAGCTGTACAGCAGATGTGGTGATGATTAGCCTCGTACGGCTTATACTGAGCATTGAACGGCCAAAACAGAGGAGACGGCCCTGGTTATCGTCAGTTGTTACGTCGGTATTAACATATGGTATTCCTATATGGGCTGATGCATTACGAAATCGAGCAGCGCGACGGCAGAAGGTTTCATTCTGCAGACTGAGTCTCCATAGAGAAGACGAAGTGTGTGCCATTGCTGGGATGCTACCTATCAAAGCTATAGCGGAGGAGCGTAGGCGCCTCAACACACACAGAAGATCAACTACGCTGAGACCGACGACAGTGAAAAGAGAAGAACGAAACCACAGTATCAAGTGATGGCAGCTGTAGTCGGACGCCTCGAACAAAGACCAGTGAAATTATGTAACCCAGACACTCTCAGGACATGAGCGCTTCTAGGAATATCTTCACAAATTCAAGCATGACGATTCCCCGGATTGCGCAAAGTGTCAGCTAATTCGTAAAAAACGGAACATTTTATCTTTGCATGCCCGCGTTTCGACGTACACCCATGTATATGGGAAACCAACGCATGCAACCCCGTCAACGCTGAACATCTTGTGGAAGTCATGCTGTCATCAGAGGCAACATGGAACGCGACAAGCGCTTTTGCAATGGAAATTCCGAGGAAGCTGCACCCCGAAGTGCAGCTTGGGAAAAATCCGAATTAAACGGACGTTGTTCTTCTCGTGGAACAGTCGAAAGATTCTGCTAGTGAGGCAGCCTCGGCTATCGTTGCCTACACAACGAAGTATTGCTTCTCAGATGTTCCGTGGTGATCTGGGAACACTGAAATATAAAAGCCTTGGTCTTTATATTAACTCTAGACTAAAGGGGTTTGCCCTTTCTATTTTATTTGTTTGTAAATTTTGTGCACATTTATTTAAGAAAGCAGAAATCAGTGAGATAAAAGTGTGTATGTACCAATTGGGAACACAAACAAAACTACCCGATTTGTAATTTCTGGTTGCTACTTCGACATTTTCCGACATTAAATTCAATTGAATGTTTCAAGACTGGCTTCTGAAAAGACACTAGTGTGGGTAAGCAATGTGACCCTGAGGTTCACAGACAAAACTTTTAAACTATCCTATTTATCAAGCCGATAATTATGATAACTACAGCTCAGCAATTACTTCATGAGTTAAATTCCCTGAATATTCCTCAAATCCTCACTGGGATAAAAACTATGTTCACCCGACTAAACCAAGCAACCACTGACGTGATAATACTCACAATCCTTGCCTCCGATTTATACCTATTTTCCACCACCACTGAAGCATCCTCAACCCCTGTTCAAGCATAAAAATCTTAGCATTAAATATTTCTGCTCCCAAACCGAATTTAGACGACATTTAAATATACTAGACTACTCGTTGATCAGGGAAGGCAGAACCTAACGTGGGTCGTGGCTTGGCGGTGGCTGTACACCTGAAATTTCTGAAGTCCCTGAAAGACAAAGCTCTTCCGCACGATTTCCTGTCGCTCACCGAATACCTAGGACTTGATGTCGAAGTAAACAACAAAGTATCGATAAGCTACTTGTTGTACAATCCGCCTGATGTCTCACTAGACACAAACGTATTGATTCGTCTATTATCTCAACGTACTCCAACAATTATTGCTTCAGATTATAATGCAAAGGACACCGCTTGGACCTCTGCTAAGCCAGACGAATCAGGGAAAATTCTTCCCAATTTCTTGAGCGATCGTGAGAACTATCTACTCTTCCTAGATATTCCAACACACTATTCTTACAACAGAAACCTTCCCAGTAGCACTCACCTCCTCCTAACAAATAACATCTCCATTATAAGCAACTTTCGTACTCTTTCCGAATCTCCCTCAGATCATCTACCACTATTTTTCTCCCTATGTATTAAACCAGCACCACCAGATTCATCAAAAATATGGAATTATACTAAGACGGATTGGGAGAAACTCAAGGAAGTGTTAAACGATGAAATTCAAATCCAAACCCTCGTTGCAATGGTACAAAGGCAGTAGACACACAAATAACAAATTTCACCAATATCATTTAAGAAGCCCTGGACTATCCGCCACTTCCCCCTGAAATCTGCACCCTAATCAAAATCAAAAACTATGTCAGGCTAAGATGGCAAACAAATTGAAACCACTATCTGAAAACCAACCTCAGGCAGCAGATCAACGAAACCATACTTAAAATGAATGCCACGTGAGTGTGACCCTTGATGGGTCGCATCTATAACTTGCCGATAGTGTGTGTGTGTATGTGACGATACACGTATGTCAAGTGGTATATCAGTTACGCAAATTCGACTATTGTCTGGTTATTACAATTTTTTATCGATATCTCCTAAAATATAATGCTAAAAAAAACAACATGAAATACCTAGTTTCATGAGAGGTACAACTTTTGTTTGACACTTTTTCGTGTATCTATCACCATTCTCGGAATACAGCGTTATAAACAATTAAAATTGTTAATTACAATTGAAGGAATTGTGTTTTAACATTGACACTCCGTTCCGCCCTGGACATCAGTCAGAGGCAATTTTGTGTCAAAGGAGAAACACATCGATCGAGCCGTTTACCGGGAACCGTTTCTCAAAGAATCACTCACATCCGAACATACACACAGAACCCTTATCTAAAATTTCTCAGAATGATGTGAAACGTCGAGAGAAGCGAAAATTTTCGATTTCTGAAACACTTCATTATCGGGAGTGATTACAATAACTTCCCTGAATCGGCAAGTTAAATAACAGGCAGGAAACAAATCACATGGGACAACAATCTGAGAAACTTAAATCCGAAAGAGCATTCAATTTGGCGCATTGCAAAGCCCTTCAAGAACACCAGTGAAAACTCCATTCCCAGCCTGAAGCTAAATAAGCAAATATATGCAAAAATGTATGACAGGGCGAACACCCTCTGTGGCTCGACCATCAAATTGCAACCACCTCTTGTTACGAAGGTTCTACTCAAAAGTCACACTAACCCCACCCATTAATAAATTAAGGAAAACCCCCGGAAATCTGATACATTGCGGACGGTCGCTCTTGAAGATACTCTCCTTCGGGCAACAACGTCCCGGAAACTAAGGCTCTAGGGAGGAGTCGTATTCCAGTTGCTCTAGCAGGAGATTAATCGGAGCCTCATAAGCCACGAGGTCGTGAGTTACTCCCCTTCCTACTATTCCTTCCGGTCAGATATTCCTAAGTGCGATTATCCCTGCCCCCAGCATTCGCGCTATTTGCTAACGGGTTTGTTCGACGAAACCCGACCCTCCCCCCCCCCCCCCCCCCCCCCCCCCCCCCCCCTCCCTAGAATGGTTAAAGAAAGACCTCAACTTATAATAAGTAGTTTCCCGGTCCGCATCTACCGGTCTTCCCATTTTGAGGCTGACAGACCAAACCAGAGAATCTATATGTTTTTTTCTGTACTTCGAACCAGGTCTACCCCAACCCCATCTAAATCTAAAGAGCCGAATCGTCGGCGCCTTACAAAACTTGTATTTTTATATAGTAGATTGTAATCAATTTTTCCCTCCTACCCTCCCAGCGACAACATTCAGCCAAACTCCGTAGTGAATAAAATCCAAAGTGCGAGTGAAACTCATTACCTTCGCCCCCATCCTCTGAAAACACTAAAAACGGAACCTCACAGGGATAAATTCTAATCGTAACCATAATTAATTTAAACGGAATCAACGAACCGCTACAATATCGCAAGGCAGGTCAGGTATGCCTGATCCTTTTCAAAATCCTCAGCTTAATTTCTTAACGAGACAAAATCATATCAACCCGCAATAATGTGGGCATCGATCACATCAATGCAAACGTAAGCGGTAGCTAGGCCATCATTGTCAATTAAACGGTAGCAATGACATCCGTCTCAACTTCACGATAGTAAGAATAACATGGACGACTTACGGTACTCATGATATCATCCTTGATTCACGGTAGCGGTGACATCACCGACGACTCACGATGACTATGATGTCATTATTGATTCACGGTAGTGATTATATCATTGATGACTCACGGTAGCCATGATATCATCGGTAACTTCACGTGAACAAGTAACGATAAACCCAAAATGTAAAATTCCTAAGCGGATTAGCATTTAGGGATTATCGGATTAACTCTGAAATTCAACCAATAATTTTGTGATTGTACGTAACAACGGTAGCGTCCCCATGCCCAGCCGAATTCCAACGTAATCTACACGGGGAAAAACAATATTTGAGCAGTAGCATTTCTCTCGGTAACTAGTACCATGTCCAGAACATAATCTGGGAATCTAACGGAATGCGTAAACCCAATCGGTAGCGAAACATCCCGTTCAGTAACTTGGAGAGAAAGATATTAAGGATTTACCTTTTCCGTACGAGAGCCTAATCATCTTTAGAGTATTTCAACCATAAATACGTGTACGATAGCATCGAGAGCATTCCCAAACCCAACCGGAATTCCCTATAACGTGACTCTATGTCCCATGACATGTATGAGAGAAACGGTAACTATCGCGAAAACATAGCGAAATCGGTAGCAGTCTCTCATACCATGTATGAGGGAAACGGTCGCTATGGCGGGTACATATCGCGATCGGTAGCGCTCACTCATACTATGTATGAGGAAGGGCGGTAGCACTCACTCGTACTCTGTATGAGGAGAAACGATAACTATCGCGATAACATAGCGGAAACGGTAGCAGTCTCTCATAGCATGTATGAGAAAAACGATCGCTATGGCGGTAACATATCACTATTGGTAGCGCTCGCTCATACCACGTATGAGGAGAAACCATAGCTATCCCGATCATAAATCAGGATCGGTAACACTCACTCATACTGTGTATGAGGAGAAACGGTAGGGCACGCTCACACCCTGTATGAGGAGAAACGGTAGCTATCCCGATCATAAATCGGGATCGGTAACACTCACTCATACTATGTATTATGAGGAAAAACGGTAGCGCTCGCTCATCCCATGTATGAGGCGAAACGGTAGCCATGCCGGATCATATATCGGAATCGGTGCCCGGTGGGGTGCCGTCCCGCGTCGCATCCGCGTGTAAGGAAAGGGGCTGGGCTCGTGGAGTGGGATATCTTGGGGCATCGTGTATGCGGCGCACTCGCGTGTAAGGGAAGGAGCTTGGCTCGTGGAGTGGGACATCTTGCCGCGTCGCGTATACGGCGCGTCCGTTCACCGGAGTAGGGGCCTCGGTTCGTGGAGTGGGATATGTTGACGCGTCGCGTATACTGCGCATCCGTTCACCGAAGTAGGGGCCTCGGTTCGCGGAGCGGGTTTTGGCCCGCGTCGTTTTCGTGGCGCATCTATAGGCCGGAGTAGGGGTATCGCGCAGTAAAATTTGAATACGGGATTTTCCGTCACAAGATATAGTAGACAGAATACAGTAGATTCTTTGGGCCATTAAAAGATCGCTTAAGTCTTTCTAGTTCCACCGAAGAACCCTTCTCTTCCCGACTAGAAAATTCGTCCGGCAGGGTTGATGTCACATCCGGGCCATGTTACTCATAGGTCCGGGAATCCGGAGACAGGCATGCCGGATCAGGACCGGACTTCAGCCGTATCGACCGTGCCGGGTCATGGTATGCCGGTTTTATGCAGACCCGGTCTTGGTCCGGCAGAAATACGGTATGCTGGACCACGGCAGAGCTCAGGCGTGCTTTATACGGTCCTGTTTAGGAGACAATAAGGCATACTGGGTAAGGTTTTCATCCGTTAAACATGATGAGGTCTTGCCAAGGGAGAAGTAAGGCATGCCAAGTCCGGCTTTCGTCAGTAACCCTGCTTGATGCCACATATGGCCGAGATAGCGTACATTTTAAATGTTCATTATTCTTTGTCGATTTGTTTCCTTTACAAATATATAGTATTGAACGAAATTGATTTTCGTATTTTTTGCTTCCGAATGGAAGCATTGCAATCAGTCAATTTTCACCTTCGCTAATTATACTTGTAAACGATATATAATGGTTTGAAACGAAAAAATACGAAGTTTGAACATAGTGTCTGTATGTATTAATTTTTTTCGAAAATTTTCACTTACAAAATTGAACATAAACAAGCAGGGGGCCGACTCTATTTGGTAGGAGCCATTTGAGTTGTCTCTTGATACACCTTCATTTTCTGTTGATCTCTTTTTGCTACCAATGTCATTGGTAGTAAGCTTCCGAATGAACCCATAGCTATTTCACGGATAGATAATTCAATAACATGTAATTCAATGTCGATGTTATTGAATCTATCCGTGACTGGTCAATTAAACAAACATACGTAAGGAAACATGTATATTTCTTCATAGAAAACCAAAATTCGAGTGCTATTACGGGAAGAAGTAGCAGGCAGGAAGTTCCATCAGCGAAAAATTCTTGTTAGCTATTGGCTCAAGCGGTTTGTAATTGAGCCGCTTTATAATACAGATCGTCTCTTCCGTACGACGAAAATTCTGGCTGAAGATGAAATAAATATAATTTATTTTGGAAAGTATTCTCTGTATCAAAAGGAAAATTATCAAAACAGTAATTCTTTTGATGATAATATTCAACCGGGTATTCATAAGGTAAACCGAAAATGGTTAAAACAAGCGCCAGCGTTGCTTTCAGTGAGAAAACAATAGAATTTTTAATTAATTTGAATTGAATCAAGGGAAGAACGTTATCTGTCATTCCAACTGATGATATGAGTGAAAACAAATCAATAATTTTAACTGAAAAATTTATTGTTCTTTATCAATTTCCCCCGGAAGTACAAGAAGACGATTCAAAATTCGAAACTATGAAAGATCCAAATGTTTTTGGAAAATATTGATAGCATTTCAAGGAAACGATCGATCCATAATTTTCTAGTAGAAGCCAACTACTGTGGACAGACGCGTTACAAAATATTGTAATTGAAAATTGGAAAAAAACATAAAGTTGAAGTAGATGTCATCTTCCAATTGGATGACTCATTTCATCAATGAACGGTTGGATACAATGGAAAATAAATGAAAAGGGGAATGCATTTCGGTTCATCTGAGGAGGTGAGCTGTAATCGAGGGAGGAGGTGAGCATCAAGATAAGGCAATAGTCATAAAAAAGAAGTTATTTTTTCAAGAATTTCATAACCAATTTGATACCAATTAGCTTTCGAGTGGATTTTTCACCGCAGCCTGCAGAAAATATGAATATCATTCTTTTGTATGTAATGATTTGATGAGTATATTTCAAAATAATTTCTTTTTATATAACTCATAATTTTGATTTGTTCATTTATTCATTTTTTGTTTATTCCCAATCTTGGTTCATCTGAATTCCTCTTCAATGTAATTGTCATCGTCTTTAGCTTGCAATTTCCAATATCTGATATTTGAATGAAGAATATCAAAATTCAACAATATTTTGTCCTCAGAATTGTCCTCATGGAACGACGCCTTCGGATTCCTCGTCATCCCTTATTTCTACAAATAATGGAATTGTATTTTCAATATTCATCATTATATAGAAAAAATCTTTGAGTTTCTAGATGACGAAATCTATGAATTCGCATTTTCTGTTGAAAATTTCTCATTCTCGTTCTTACCAAATTTTCAATTTCAGTTTTCGGAATTATATTTTTGTGTTTAGAATGAGAATTCGAATTTTTATAACTAAAAGTCGTTTGTGTGAATTCTCAGGAATTATTTTAAAAAGTCAGGGAACAAATATCGGCTACTTTTGACAATTAAAAAGTTCAAACAAAAATGTAAGAAGAAAAAATTTTCGATTTTTTTCAATGGAATTTTAAATGAATTATTCTTCAGCGAAGAGGAGAATTCTTCATTCTCTATTTTTGCTTCCGAACGGAAGCTTTGCAATCGTCCAATTTTGAAATTTTCTAATTTTCACTGGAAATGATGCAGAATGCCCTGGTCTGAAACGCAAAAATACAAAGTTTGGGAACAATGTCTGTATGTGCCCCCCCCCCCGCCAATTTTTGCAAATTGACTTCTAGAAAATACAACAATAAGAGGACAAAAAAAATCCTAGAAAATTTGAAATTTTGTCAGGTGATAGGTCATATATCAGACAACCTCTGGCCGCAAGATGAGCTTGATCGGTCCAATAGTTTCTGAGAAGATGCCATTTGTTCCTAAAAGGTTTTTCGCGAATTCCTTGGAAGCTAGTGGGCTGATTTCAATTTTTCAGCGCTCAAAATCTTCGTCTCGATGCCCTCTATCTAGATCAATCGAAACCTATATAAGCGTACCTGCAAAGTTTTCGAGATATCTCCACTTTTCAGTTTTTTTCTAGCGGTCGCAAAAATGGACATATCAGCATGAAACTTGGAGGATACCTTTGTTTTATGATAAAGACGGTTGGTATTTCAGATAAGCTCGATTGACCCAGTAGTTTTCGAGATATTCGAGTTTTTCTGAAAATCGATTATGCGTCATATCTCGAAAACTAATGGACAGATCTCAAATTTTCAGCGCAGAAAATCTTCGTCTCGATGCCCTCTATCTAGATCACTCGAAACCTACATAGGTGTTCCTGCAAAGTTTTTGATATATCCCCTCTTTTCGCTTTTTTTCAAACAATCGTTGTACGCTCTCTAGCGATCGCAAAAATGGACATATCAGCATGAAATTTGGAGGATACCTTCGTTTTATAATAAGGACGGTTGGTATTTCAGGTAGGCTCGATTGACCGGGTATTTTTCGAAATATTCGAGTTTTTCGGGAAACCGATTATGCGCGAGATCGCGAAAACTAATGAACCGATTCCAATTTTTCACATCTCAAAATGTTCGTCTCGATGGCCTCTCTATAGATCAATTAAAACGTATACAGGCGTTCCTGCAACGTTCCCGAGATATTTCAACTTTTCGGTTTTTCTCTAAAAATCGTTGTACGCTCTCTAGCTGTCGCAAAAACGGAGATATCAACATGAAATTTAGAGAACATCTTTGTTTTATGGTAAGGATGGTTGGTATCCTAGAGAGGCTCGATTGACCGAGTGGTTTCCGAGATATTCGAGTTTTTCTGAAAATCGATTATGCGTCATACCTTGAAAACTAATGGACCAATTTCACTTTTTCAGCTCTCAAAAAGTTGGTCTCAATGGCAACTATCTAAATCAATTAAGGCCTATACAGGCGTTTCCCGACCTTCCGAATAAAATCATATTCTAGCTACTATTGAGAAAATACTATTTCCTTTTTAGATCGACATGTATATTCTTGGTACGTGGACATGATTGGAATTATTGTCATAATTAGATTGTACAGGAAATACTGGATGAATCTATTTAATTTTGATTCTCGATTGCTTTCTTATCTGCGTCTTGACTCAAACGCTTCTGTTCTTCCTGTATCCACTTCTGCTTTTGTTCCGCAGCTTTCTGTATGCGTTTAGCTCTTAATTCCTCTTTCTCCTTTTCTTCATCATTCTTCCTTTTTGTATCATCTTGTTTTGTTTCCGCTCGTCTGGAAAAAGGTCTTTCAATACTGGAACATTTTGATTTTGTGTGCAATCGGACCATTCGGAAGCTTACCACCAATGAAATTGGGGGAAATCAACAAAAACGGTGACATATTTGACACAGTCGAATGGGGGACCCGAGCACCCCCGGCTTGTTGTTGTATTTTCTAGAAGTCAATTTGCCAAAATTGGCAGAGGGGGGGGGGGCATACAGACATTGTTCCCCAACTTTGTATTTTTGCGTTTCAGGCCATTCTACATCATTTCCAGTGAAACTTAGAAAATGTGAAAATTAGACGATTGCAAAACTTCCGTTCGGAAGCAAAAATTGGCGGAGAGGGGGGGGGGGCATACAGACATTGCTCCCAAACTTTGTATTTTTGCGGTTCAGACCATTCTACATCATTTCCAGTGAAAATTAGAAAATGTCAAAATTGGACGATTGCAAAGCTTCCGTTCGGAAGCAAAAGGACTAAATTTGGAGGATAAAATCTGAAACAATTGTCAGTTATTGGTATTGAGTACATCTAGCTATGAGCGCAATTTTAGTGAAATCTGTCCGTAAGTTTCTTAGAAATCGATTTTTTTTTGTTTTCTCTTCGATCGCTCATATCCCAGAAACTAATGGATATTTTTTAATTTCTTTTTTATGAAAATGTGCGTCTCAATGAGATCCAGGGAATGGTTGAAGAACATCTAGTAGGTTGCTCACAAGAAATTGGAAATATTTCAATTTTTCTGGTTTTTACATTTTTCTTCGGTCATCCATGTTGTACGCACGCTAAGATCCGCTAAAATTGAGATAAAAACTTGAAATCTGGAACAAAGGTTCCTCTTGCTGTGGTTAAGAACCCTATTGAATGGCGATTTGATCGTATCATTAGTGTTCCAGATTTCAATTTTTTCATTTTTACGGTTCCTTCGTTACTTCATTTCTCGATACGTATTCATCCCATGTTATTTCCAAAATATGAGCCTTAATGAGATCTATGAACTGGTTGAACAACATTGAGTCAATTACTTTGGGTAATATGAGATATTCCTGTTTTTTGTTTCCAGTCGTCTGGAAGAAGGTCTTTCAATACTGGAACATTTTGATGTTGTGTATAATCGAACCATTCCCAAGCTTACCACCAATGAAATTGGGGGAAATAAACAAAAACGGTGACATATTTGACACAGTCGAATGGGGGACCCGAGGGCCGCCGGCTTGTTTAACTTTTGACGTTGGTTTTACTTTTTGTGTTTGTTCGCACTCTAGCGTTCGCAAAAATTGTGATAAAAACGTGAAATTTGCAACAGAGGTTCCTTTTGTTACGGCGAAGAACCCTATTGAATGGCGAAGAACCCTATTGAGTGGCGATTCAATTGCATCATTAATTTTCCAGATTTCAATTTTTTCATTTTTAAGGTTTTTTCATTACTGCATTTCTCGAAACGTATTCATGCGTTTTTTTCTCCTGAAATATGAGCCTTAGCGAGATCTATGAACTGGTGGAACAACATTGAGATAATTATTTCGGGTAATATGACATATTCCCGTTTTAGCTTTCGTTCGCCTGGAAAAAGCTTTTCCAATACTGAAACATTTTCCTTTTGTGTGCAATCGGACCATTCAGAAGCTTACCACCAATGAAATTGGGGGAAATAAACAAAAGCGGTTACATATTTGATACATTCGAATGGGGGGACCCGAGGACCGCCTGCTTGTTTTTTCACAGTTATAGCAATAAACTAAAAGTGAGATGAACAAACTGAAAAATTGATTATTCGAATGGCATTGTCGAGGCTTTGGCGTGAGTATTTGTTTTGAGTCCGTGTCGTGCGGACGCATGACTACCGCTCTCTGCGAAATATAAATTTCTAACGTAGAGCTTATAGTACAGTCAAATTCTAAATCGAGCAAGAGTTTTGGCACAATTTAGAACACCTTAAAATTCCCTTGGCCCCAAAAAGGAAACCCAAAATGAGTCCTCCGATGGAAGACCCAAAAAAAAAGAAAATAGCCGTTACGAAACCTTCGACTAGTACCTGTTCCGTTCCCGCTCGCCTCGCCAAACCTTCCGACACTTCTGATGGACCTCAAGAGGTTCCAAAAATTAATAAATTTTCTGCACAGCAACGCCGCAGATAAAAATTTCAAGATGAAATTTAATGGAAGTACTACGATCGTCCATCTACGAACGACCGAGGATTACAACAAAATTGCAAGTATCCTGAAAAGGCAAAACAATAATTTTTTCACGTTCGGTCTTAAAAGTGAGCGACCTAAAAAATATATTTTGAAAGGGCTTCCAAGCAGTTTCTCAGAAGGCCAAATTCAAGCCGAGGTATCAAAACACGACATCAACATACTTTCCGTTCGCCAGTTCGTGAAAGTAAACAAAGACGGTTACACCAATGAAAACAGGCCACTACCGATCTTCGCAATCACGGTTGGTCATAAAATAACCTTTTGCAGCTTTGCTGCTATTAGAACTATTTTCTACCACACATATAAAAAAACAAAAAAATCCAAGCCAACACTGCAACCTGAACCTCAGATGTGGCAAGTGTGCGTCAAACCATGACGTCAAAGCCTGCACTTCTAAAACTCTTAAGTGCGCGAACTGCGGACTAGCCCACACGGCCAGTTATAGAGAGTGTTCCATGCGCCTAAAATTCATGGAAACTCAAAAAAACGAGCATAGTCAGCCGGGCCCAGCATAGCGCCATTGGAACTGCCCGCTACACCTCACTAGGCCACGATCCAGAATCTGGAAAGAAACATCCAGTTCCTCCAGTCTCCCGCAGTCCCAGTGCCAACCCCGATTTCTACCGCCAATACGTTCGGGCCCACCTACGTTTCTTTCTTCCCAACGGTGGAAACCTCGAGAAGGGATGTTGTCGCAACCACTGCTGAACAAAGAACCATCCCAATGGAGCCATATGTTCCGGAATCGTATTTAAGTACCACAATAAATTTTATTAACACACTGAAGCAGGTCCTTGACGAACTAAAAGCCCTCAAAATTCCCGAAATCTTTTCAGAGATTAAGGACATGATCTCTAAACTCCACAAAGCTGACTCCCCCATTGATAGGATCACAATCATCGCATCCTATGCCTACCTTTTCTCAATATAAACAACACATTAGCAATCAATATTTTTACGCTGAATTTTTTGACGGAACATAAAATTAATCTGCTCTTTCCAGACGTTCCTACACACTAACCTCATAATTCTAACACTCCTAGTACTATTGACCTTTTATTAACTAACAACATATCTATCATTAATAATTTCACCACACTTTCCGAATCCCCCTCAGATCACCTACCACTGTTTTTCTCCCTATTTGGCAAACCAACCTCACCAGATTCATCTAAAATATTAAACGACGCGAAAACCGACTGGAAAACGTTCAAGGACATCCTAAATGATGAGATTTCTACACCAAACCCGACTTGTAACAACACCGAAGCAATGGATACACACATAACAAATTTCACCCAAATTATTCAAACAGCTCTGGATTCCTCCACTCCCACCCGCTCATCCAAATCAACCCATACCCCTCTCCGGCACGAAATAGCCTCCTTAATAAAACTCAAAAACTATATTAGGTCAAGATGGCAAAGAACGCGAAATCGCTACCTTGAATCCGAACTCAAACCTAAAATATTACTCTATTTGGCCCGTAGCAAAATATTTTAATAACACCGGTAAAAGTAAAATCCCCACACTAAAGTCAAATAACACACTCCACACAGAAGACCATGAAAAGGCTAATACACTTTGTAAACACTACGCAAATATGCACGAACTATCGCCCTCTCGACGAAACAAATCCTTTGAACAACAAGTCACAGGCCGTGTAAAAAAAACTATCCAAAGCCCCTATCGAAACTCCAATTAAATTCCTCACAAAACACTACCTCCCGATCAAAGCAATAAGCCTACTAACAAAGATATATAATGCATGCCTCCGCAAACAATATTTCCCGGAACTCTGGAAAGAAGCGGTGGTCATACCGATTCTCAAGCGCGGCAAACCCCCCTCGTATCCGGTGAGCTACAGGCCTACTAGCCTCCTACCAGTATTGGCTAAACTTTTTGAGCGAATAATTCTGGCTCGTCTCAAAAAACCCATTGAAGAGTTACAACTAATGCCTACAAATCAATTTGATTTCCGATCGGAACACTCGATCTGCCACCGGCTGGTCAGAATTACCAATCATATAAAATCCGCGAAAGACCGGAAAGAAAATCCCGTTCTTCTTCTCCTGGACAGCGAGAAGGCCTTTGATTCTGTTTGGCCCACAGGCCCTATATTCAAACTCAACAGTTTAAATGTACCTATATATTTATGTAAAATTTTACTGTCATATCTTTCAAATAGATATATTCGAGTTCGAGTCGAAACTTCACTTTCATATAAAATTGAAATAGTCGCGGGGGTCCCAGAAGGGTCTATTCTCTCCCGCGTACTATTTAACCTGTACATTGCTTCTGTTTTTAGCAGAATTCCTAGAAATGTATCGCTGTATCGCTGGTTATACCGATGCCATCGCTCTGTACCCCGCTAGCAAATCGATAAATAAAGTTGTGAGAAGAGTCGAAAACGCAGCTGCTCTTACAATCAGTGAGCTCATGAAATGGAAAATTCAAGTGAATACTGCCAAAACAGAAGCAATCATATTTACTAGCTCCAAGGCCAATCGCACCTTGACTATTCGTAGCGCTAACATCACTCCTGTGAACTCTGTTAAATACGTAGATTTACATATTGATTCCAAACTCCTGTGGAAAAAACACATAGACGAAATTAAGCTGAAAACCAAAATTGGTCTCGCAAGATTATATAATCTGCTGAAATCTCTTGCGCTTAGCCAATCCCTGAAACTCACTTTATACAAAGGGTTAATCAGACCTATTATCAGTTATGGTTGTCCCGCCTGGCACAAGCCAGCCAAAATCCACTTGAATCATCTTCAACTTATCCAAACTAAATTTTTGCGAATAATCGGCAATTTTAGAAGAAGAACCACGATTTCGGAAATACACAATACGCTGGGCATGGCAACCATAAGTGAATTTATCGATAGAATAAATAAGCCATTTAAATTTAAGCTACAATCCCATCCTAATCACCAGCTCCAAACCATCAATATTGACAAGAAATCAAATTGGTCCCGCTGACCACCTGTTTGTTCCACCTTCCCGTATATCCCGCTTCCCCGCTCCCCTCATGCACCCATTACTTATGAGGTTTTTTAGAAGTCATTTTTCCTTTTATCGAGTCATCCTGTAAAAATTCACAAATATTTGTAATAATGAAAAATTAGGTTAAACTTTGATCAAATTAGATATAAAGCCAACAGCTGGTGATCTAGAGCGTAGCACTTAAGATATTAATACTTTATATAGTATGTATATATGACAAATGTTAATAAACAATTTTCAAGTCAAGTCAAGTCGGGGCTTTGGCGTAGCCAGTATTTGTTTTGAGTCGGTGTCGTGCGGACGCATGTCTACCGCTCTCTACAAAATATAAATTCCAAACGTACCGCGCTTACAGTACAGTGAATCTATAAATCTTGTCAAAGTTCTAGCACTAAAGTGTCACACTTGAAAAATCTCAAACTTTCTCTGGCTCCAAAAAGGAAAGCCAAAATGACTCCTCCTATGGAAGACCCAAGAAAAAATAAAAAAACCGTCAACTAGTGCGAGCTGTGAACCCGCTCGCCTCAACAAACCTTCGAACACTCCTGTCGGGCCACAACAGGCTCAAAAACAAACATCAGTGCCTCCAATAGTTATTGAAAATGACAAATTGGAGACCAAAAAATTAATCAACTTCCTGCAAGTCAACGCCTCGGACAAAAACTTCAGGATGAAATTCAATGGTAGTACGACCATCATCCATCTACAATCGACGGAGGATTATAATAAAATCGCAAGTATCCTGAAAAGGCAAAATTTACATTTTTACACCTTCGGTCTAAAAACTGAGCGTCCGAAGAAATTTATCATAAAAGGTCTTCCCGCCAGTTTTACTGAGCACGAGATTGAAGCGGAAATATCCAAACGCGGCATAAAGGTATTATCAGTCCGGCAGTTTGTGAAAACAAACAAGGACGGAGACAGCAAAAAGCGTAGGCCACTACCGGTGTTTGCAATTACGGTTGGGCCTGATGTAACCTTGAGCAGTCTCGCTATCATTTTCTATCATACATTTAAGATAGAAAAATACATCAAAACCCAACAACCAACACAGTGCTACCGGTGCCAAAAATTTGGACACGCCAGTCAGCACTGTTATTTAAATCCCAGATGTGTGAAATGCACCAGTAATTTCCTGAAGTGCGATGGAGACTGATGATCCGGAACTACATTTAAGTACAACTAAAAATTTGATTAATACAGTGAAACAAGTCCTTGATGACCTAAAATCCCTTAGAATTCTCGAAAACCTCTCAGAGATTAAGAACATGATCTCTAAAATCCAAAGAGCTGACACCCCCCTTGATAGATTCACAACCATCGCATCTTATGCATACCTGTTTGAATCGAAACAATTTTCAAGCCAAGTCAAGTCAAGCTTTGGCGTAGTCAGTATTTGTTTTGAGTCGGTACCGTGCGGACGCATGTTTACCGCTCTCTACGATATATAAATTCCAACGTACGGCGATTAAAGTACAGTGAATTTTTAAAGTCTTGTTGAGGTTCTGGCACCAAAGTGTCGAACATAAAATCTCTCAAACTTCCTTTGGCTCCAAAAAGGAAAGCCATGATGAGTCCTCCTTTGGAAGACCCAAAAAAAAAGAAGAAAACCGTTATCAAACCGTCAATCAGCGTGAGCTCTGACCCCGCTCGCCGCATCAATCCTCCGACCACTCCTGACGTGCCTCAAGAGGCTCAAAAACGAACCGCACTGCCTCCAATAGTCATTGAAAATGGCAAACTGGAGACCAAAAAATTAATCAACTTCCTGCAAGTCAACGCCTCCGATAAAAACTTCAGGATGAAGTTTAATGGAAACACAACGATCGTCCATGTGCAAACGACGGAGGAGTACACTAAAATTGCAAGTATCCTGAAAAGGCAAAATGACAATTTTTACACCTTCGGTCTGAAAAGTGAGCGTCCGAAGAAATTTATCATAAAAGGTCTTCCCGCCAGTTTTACTGAGCACGAGATTGAAGCGGAACTATCCAAACATGGCATAAAGGTATTATCAGTCCGGCAGTTTGTGAAAACAAACAAGGACGGAGACAGCAAAGAGAGTAGGCCACTACCGGTGTTTGCAATTACGGTTGGGCCTGACGTAACCTTGAGCAGCCTCGCTGCTATTAAAACCATTTTCTATCATACATATAAGATAGAGAAATTCATCAAAACCCAGCAACCAACACAGTGCTTCCGGTGCCAAAGATTTGGACACGCCAGTCAGCACTGCAACCTAAACCCCAGATGCGTGAAATGTGCAGGCAATCACGACATTAAAGCCTGCACGTGCAATGCTGTCAAGTGTGCAAACTGTGGTCTAGCTCACACAGCGCGCACGAACCAAATTTGTGGAGGCACAAAATAAAAGACCCCAACCACCACCACCACGAAGAGCCGAATTGGAATTGCCCTCTACACCTCATTCGGCGAAGATCCAGAATCTAGAAAGAAACATCCAGTTCCTGCAGTCCCTGAGCCAACCCCTATCTCCAACGCATCCAGGCCCACCTACGCTTCGTTCTTCCCATCGGTGGAAACCTCGAGAAGGAAAGTTGCGGCACCCGCTGCTGAGCCCAGGACCATCCCAATGGAAACACTTGTTCCGGAATCTCATTTAAGTACCACTAAAAACTATATAATTACAGCAAAGCAAGTCCTTGACGAGCTAAAAACTTTTAGAATTCCCGAAATCCCTTCAGAGCTTAAAGAGATGAGCGCTAAACTCCAAACAGCTCTTACACGCATTGATAGGATCACAATCATCGCATCCTATGTCCACCTATTCTCACCCTCTTCAGTCACACCTACGATTCCCCCGCAAACATAACCAACATATTAGCAATTAATATTTTTGCGCTCAAACCCAATCTGGACGAGTTATTACACATCGTCCATAATAATAACATTAAAATTTGTCTGATTTCAGAGACTAAACTGAACAGCAAAACGAAGAAAATTAACTTCCCAGACTTCTCTCTGATCAGGGAAGACAGAACGGCCAAAGCAGGTGGTGGTGTTGCGGTGGCGATCCACAAAACCTTGTCACATAGAACTCTTTCGCACGATCTCCTGTCGCTCACCGAATACGTGGGAGTAGAGGTCCAAGTAAACAATAAAAAAACGAAGATCTACTCGATCTACAATCCACCGGATGTCTCAATAGATACAAACCTATTGAGGCACCTATTTTCCGATAGTACTCCAACAATTATTGTTGGAGACTTCAATGCGAAGGACACTGCTTGGACCCCTGTTAGGCCAAACAAATCAGGTAAGATTCTCTCAAATTTTTTGACGGAACAAAAAATTAATTTGCTCTTTCCAGACGTTCCTACACACTACCCTCATAATTCAAACACTCCTAGTACTATTGACCTTTTATCAACAAACAACATCTCTATCATTAATAATTTCACCACACTTTCCGAATCCCCATCCGATATCCTGATTAATTTTTTTGTCTCCATTTTTTCATTCTCGATGATTAATGGAGGGGCAGAGGTTTGTTTTGGAGCCTCTTGAGGTCCATCAGAAGTGTCGGAGGGTTTGGCGAGGCGAGCGGGAACTGAACTCGCGCTAGTCGAAGGTTTCGAAACGGCTTTTTTCGTTTTTTTTGGGTCTTCCATCGGAGGACTCATTTTGGCTTTCCTTTTTGGAGCCAAGGGAATTTTGAGGTTTTTTAAGTTTGACACTTTTGTGCCAAAACTTTTACTCGATTTAGAATTTCACTGTACTATAAGCCCTGTACGTTAGAAATTTATATTTCGCAGAGAGCGGTAGACATGCGTCCGCACGACACCGACTCAACAAATACTGACGCCAAAGCCCCTTGACTTGACTTGAAAATTGTTTATTAACATTTGTCATACATACATACTATATACAGTATTAATATCTTAGGTGCTACGCTCTAGATCACCAGCCATTGGCTTTATATCTAATATGATTAAAGTTTAACCTAATTTTTCATTTTTATAATGTTTGTGAAGTTTTACATGATGACTCGATATAAGGAAAAATGACTTCTAAAAAACCTTAGAAGTAATGGGCGCATGAGGGGCGGGGGAGAAAGGGATATATGGAAAGGTGGGACAAAAACAGGTGGTCAGTGAGACCAATTTGCTTTCTTATCAATGTTGATGTTTTGGAGCTGGGGATTAGGATCGGATTGTAGTTTAAATTTAAATGTCAAATTTATTCTATCGATAAATTTACCTATGGTTGCCAGGCCCAGCGTATTGTGCATGCCGACCATTTTATTATCCATACAAATTTATTTTGGACAAATTGAGGATGATTTAAGTGGGTTTGTGCTGCATCGTGCCAGGCAGGACAACCATAAGAGATAGGTCTGATTAACCCTTTGTATAAAGTAAGTTTCAGAGATTGACTGAGCGTTGGAGATTTCAGCAAATTATACAATCGTACTAGAATAATTTTAGTCTTGACCTTCATATCAGATATAAGTTTTTTCCACAGGAGGTTGGAATCAAGGTGTAAACCTAAATATTTCACAAAAACGGTTGGGGTAATCTTATTGCTACGCAAAGTTAAAGTCGGTTTGGCCTTGGAGCTAGTAAATACGGTTGCTACAGATTTAGTAGCATTCACTTGAATTTTCCGTTTATTTAAATCGCTGACTTTAAGAGAAGCAGAATTTTCTATTCTTCTAACAGCTTTATTGATCCATTTGCTAGGTAAGTACAGAGCAATGTGATCAGCAATGAATACATTTCTAGGTATTCTGTTAAAAACAGAAGCGATGTATAGGTTGAATAGTACACGGGAGAGGATATCCCCTTGCGGGACTCCCGCGACAATTTGAGTTTTAACGGAAAGTAGTGATTTGACTCTAACTTGAATATATCTATTTGAATTTCTGATTCCGACCAATTCGTGGCGGGTCGAGTGTTCTGAACGGAAATCGAATTGGTTTGTAGGTATTAAGTGTAGCTCATCGATAGATTTTATGAGACGTAATAGAATTATTCGCTCAAAGTGTTTTGCGGGTACCGGTATCAGACTGAGTTTGAGCGCAAAAATGTTAATGGCTAAGATATTTATTATGTTTGTAGGAGGATCGTGGGTGGTTCAGCGGTGGATTCGAACAGGTATGCATAGGATGCGATGATTGTGATTTTATCAAGGGGGGTGTCAGCTCTTTGGATTTTAGAGATCATGTTCTTAATCTCTGAGAGGTTTTCGAGAATTCTAAGGGATTTTAGGTCATCAAGGACTTGTGTCACTGTATTAATAAAGTTTTTACTTGTACTTAAATGTAATGGCGGATCGTCAGTCTCCATCGGAATGGTCCTAGGTTCAGCGGTGGGTGCGTCAACATTCGTTCTTAAGGTTTCCATCGTTGGAAAACAAGAAGCGTAGGATGGCCTGGACATCTTCGTGGCAGTAGAGATTGGCGTAGGCTCGAGGACTGGAGGAGACTGGAGAAACCGGGGATCCAAACCAATGGATGTTGCTTTCCAGGTTTTGCATCGTAGCCGAGTGTGGGGTAGCGGGCAGTTCCCGCTCTGCTCTTTTTGGTGCTGGTGGTTGGACTCTTTTTTCATGGGTCTCCACAAATTTGGTTCGTGAGGCGCACTCACGATAGCTCGCTGTGTGAGCTAGACCACAATTTGCGCACTTCAGGGAGTTACTGGTGCAGGTTTTGATTGTCTGCGCATTTCACACATCTGGGATTTAAATTACAGTGCTGACTGGCGTGTCCAAATTTTTGGCACCGTTTGCACTGTGTTGGTTGTTGGGTTTTGATGTATTTTTCTATCTTAAATGCATGATAGAAAATCGTTTTAATAGCAGCGAGGCTGCTCAAGGTTACATCAGGCCCAACCGTAATTGCAAACCGGTAGTGGCCTACTCTCTTTGCTGTCTCCGTCCTTGTTTGTTTTCACAAACTGCCGGACTGATAATACCTTTATGCCGTGTTTGGATATTTCCGCTTCAATCTCCTGCTCAGTAAAACTGGCGGGAAGACCTTTTATGATAAATTTCTTCGGACGCTCAATTTTTAGACCGAAGGTGTAAAAATGTAAATTTTGCCTTTTCAGGATACTTGCGATTTTATTATAATCGTCCGTCGATTGTAGATGGACGATGGTGGTACTACCATTGAATTTCATCCTGAAGTTTTTGTCCGAGGCGTTGACTTGCAGGAAGTTGATTAATTTTTTGGTCTCCAATTTGTCATTTTCAATAACTATTGGAGGCACTGATGGTTGTTTTTGAGCCTGTTGTGGCCCGACAGGAGTGTTTGAAGGTTTGTTGAGGCGAGCGGGTTTACAGCTCGCACTAGTTGACGGTTTAATAACGGTTTTTTTAGTTATTTTTGGGTCTTCCACAGGAGGAGTCATTGTGGCTTTCCTTTTGGGAGCCAGAGGAAGTTTGGGATTTTTGAAGTTTGACACTTTAGTGCCAAAACTTTGACAAGATTTATAAATTCACTGTACTGTAAGCTCGGTACGTTTGGAATTTATATTTTGTAGAGAGCGGTAGACATGCGTCCGCACGACACCGACTCAAAACAAATACTGACGCCAAAGCCCCGTCGGATGTGTACATGTATGTGTATGTGTATGCGTATGTGTTTTTTTTTTTTTTTTTTTTTAAAGAAAAAAGAGAAAGAAGGAAGCGAACCTCCTTCCTTCTGTCTTTTTCCTCCCTTGTTTTTTAAATCTTTATTGAAAACAAACCAAGAAAACTTACAAATTAAAAGTACAAATACAGAAAAAAAACAAAACCAAGGGACAATAGCCCTTGGCCTACACTAATAGAAGGACAACCTTCTATATCCCAGTATCCCCAAATCACGACGGAACATCTGCGGTGCAATACTTCGTTGCGTAGGGGACGACAGCCGCGGCTTCCTCAGTAGCGAATCCTTTCCGGTCGTTCACGGTAAGAAGATCCTCCATTTAATCTGGATTTTTCCGAAGCTGCTGATCGCGGCGCAGCTGCTGCAGAACCTCCATTGCGAAGTCGCTTGTCGCGTTCCATGCCGCCTCTGATGACAGCATAACTTCCACAAGATTTCCAACATTAATGGGTTTGCCTACGCTATTTTCCCATATAGACCGTTGGACGTCGAAACGCGGACATGCAAAGAGAACATGTTCCGCGTTTTCCTGACTTTCCTGACACTTTGGGCAATCCGGGGAATTTTCATGCTTGAATTTGTGAAGATATTCCCGAAAGGACCCGTGACCTGAGAGCATCTGGCTTAGGTAGGAATTGCCTTGTCCCTGTGATCGGTCAAGCCAAACAATCAACTCCGGAATGAGTCGATGAGTCCACCGGCCTTTGATCGAGGCGTCCCACTGTAGCTGCCATCGCTGGATGCTGTGTTTACGTTCTTCTCTCCTCAGTTCTACTGGGCTCAGCTCATTTGATGTTTTGCGTGTGTAGAGTCGCCTACGCTCCTCCGCTAGAACTTCGAAAGGTATTATCCCAGCAATGACGCACACTGCTTCGTTGGCTACTGTCCGGTATGCGCCAACCACCCTCAGGGCACTCAGCCTGTAGACTGGAACAACTTGCCGTATGTTAATACCGATAGGACAACTGATGATAACAAGAGTCTTCTCCTTTGTTTTGGCCCTCCAATGTTCGGCATGAGTATTGCAAGGGCAGTCCTCACTGCACCCGCCTTACTGCTTGCATGTTGGGCTTGCTGTCTAAAACTGAGCCGGGCATCAATCATAATTCCTAAGTACCGTATATAGGGCTGGGAAGTTATTTTGTGCTCGCCGACTTGCAGCGTGATTGTCTCCAATTTCTTTCGGCTCGTGATGAGTAGTGCCTCAGTCTTATGCTCTGCAAGGTGTAGACCAATCGAGTCCATCCATTTCCGTATCTTGTTAAAAACATTATCGAAAATGAGCTGAAGCGTTAATAGATGTTTTTCCACGATGGTTATAGCCACGTCATCTGCAAACGCCACGAGCTTTGCCCCCGTCGGCAGTGCCAGTTTCAGCAATTCGTCGTACACGATATTCCACAGAAGGGGCCCCAACACTGAGCCTTGAGGTACACCCCCAGTCACCTTATATGTTTTGGGGCCTACTTCTGTGTCATACCTGAGAACTCTGTCGGTGAAGTAGTTACCTACCATCTTTTGGAGATATGCCGGAACTGATAGCTTCGATAATGCCGCCAAGATGGAATCCCACCGAACCGAATTGAAGGCGTTTTGACGTCCAGAGTAACACCAAACAATATTGTTTCGCACCTCCGTTCCATCGTCCGCCCTCAATCGCTCTCTTCGCTGTTCTCACCACGAGGTCGATATCATCCAAGGTAGATCATCCTCGCCTGAAACCATATTGACAGTCGGCCAACAGGGGTTCCACCGCCGCCTCAATTCTCTGGTGTACTATGCGCTCCAGAATCTTGCCCGCTGTATCCAGCATACAGAGTGGACGATATGATGATGGCTCGTCCGGTGGCTTTTTCCCCTTGGGGAGAAGCACGAGTCTCTGTTGTTTCCATCTGCTGGGGAAAATACCTTCCTGGATGCATGTATTATACATTTCGAGGAACATTCCGGGTACTGCATTAATGGCGGCCTTCAGCGCTATGTTTGGCACACCATCGAGACCAGGCGCCTTGTTCTTGCCCACTCTACTACAGGCCTGCAATAGTTCATCAGCTGTAATTGGTGGAATTTCGTCGTTGATACCATTCTTCACATACGTCCCAGTAATATTCGTTTGTTGAGGAAATAAGACAGCCACAATCCTCTCCAGGAGCTCAGGGCAGGTCGGTGATGGCATCGGTTGACTCTAAAGTCGCGCCATAACCACCTTGTACGGTCTGCCCCAAGGATCCTTATCCACTTCCTCCAAAAGCTCGTTCCAACAGTCTCGTTTGCGAAGCTTTATGGCTTTGGTGAGTTTACGCTTAGCGGCTTCAAACTTCACTTCCAGGCTTTCAGGATTGGACTTCTTCCTTGCGCGTTGTCAGGATCTTCTCGCTGCGAAACATTCCTTCCGGAGGGTCGCGATTTTATCGCTCCACCAATACACCGGTGGCCGTCGGTTTCCACTAAATTTCCTGGGCATAGTGGCATCGGTGACTCTCCGCATGACTCCGTCTACTTTTTCTGTGGTATTGCTACCGTTTATGGAGTCAGTCTTCAGTGCGAAAAGGAAGGTGGTAATGTCGAATCTTCTTACATTCCAGCCGACTCTGTTTGTTCTTTCTGATGTGAGCGCGGAGCTCCGGTCAATAGACACCTCCCATGTACAATTTTCTTTGAGCAGGCTACTGCTGACAAAGGTGAGATCTATAATTGAGCTCGCTTGTCCTCTGCGAAATATTGGTTCATTTCCATCGTTCAATAGGACGACATCTAAAGTCGAGAAGGCTTCTAGTAAAGCACGTCCTCGCTGATTCGTCTCGTTGATACCCCACTCGACTGCCCAGGAATTGAAATCTCCCGCAATGGCCACCGGGAAAGGCTGTTTCGCATCCATCACGAGTCTATCTAGGAATGCTGTGAAGTCTTCATAACAAAGGCTTGGTGGTGCATAGCAGCTATAGAAATAGATACCATTCACCTTGGCCACAACAAATCCAGACTGTTCGACACCGTCGTATGCTTCAAATGGTAAACCACCGCAGGACCAAATGACAGCTTTTTTGCTAGCATCGGTCACCCAGTTTTGGGAATGTAGATTCCTGTAGGGTTTGGAAATGACGGAAACATCAATCTTCAGGTCTCGAACCGTCTGCGTCAGCAGATCGTGTGCTGTTGCGCAGTGAGCAAGGTTCACCTGTAACACTCGCACTATGGCCGTGTACGAATCTTCTGGAGTGCACCCTGGTAGACTGGACATTTGATGCTGCCAGTTACATGCGCATGGTCTTTCGTGGGCTCTAGTTCTACGCATAGAACGCATTTCGGAGACGCTTCACAGTCAGAGCTTTTATGCCCCTGTTCGCTGCATTTATAGCACAGGTCTGATCGGTCAATGGGGCTCTTGCAATCAAGAGCAAGATGCTCGTAGTGCCAGCACTCTAGCGGCCTTACCACCGCCACGATGCGCGCATATACCAGGCTTATTCGTATTTTGCTACCTTTACTCAGTATATTTCCTGCAGTAACGGCAGGGAGTACCACCGTGGACGATTGTGTCCCTCTGTATGCCATGCGAAGAGACTTGATGGCACCCAGGGAAATATCACTGTCCGTGCCGTCAGCTTTTCTCAGGGCATCGAGTATGTCTTCTTTCGTAGCGACGTCATCGAGGTCTTTGATTTCGAGTTCCTGTTGAGGTCTCTTATTAAACACCTTAGCTTCGTTTTGGAGGGCTCCAGCTAGTGCCTTCTCTAACTCAACACCTTCGTCCTTCTTTCCTCTCGCAAGGATTCAGAGAACGTCTCCGGAAGCTGTTTTACGGATTTTTTCCCCACATGAGCTAGCCGCATAAACACCTTGGTCCTTCTTTATTCGTCCCAATATTTCCGAGTACGTATCTTTCCCCGTCGAGCGAATAATTAGCGCATCAGGTCAGATTGCTGCTTTCTTTTTCGACCGTGGTTGATTCTGCGTAGCTCCTGGAAGATTTTGGGACGGATTCTGTTTTTTCCTCCGTCTCTTGGCTTTCTCCCAAGCATTTCCATCGTCTTCTGTAGCAGAATTCGAGGTTTGCTCTTTGGCCCTGTTTCCATCTGACCGGGTCCCATTTCTCATCAGCTCCTCCATATGAATAGGCGGTGTTGCTGATGCCTCATCTTCGGTACTCTTGTACTTTTTGCCCGATGTCATCGGGCGGAGTTCTCTCCTTTCTTTTCTCTCGTCTGGTCGGCGTTACATGGGATGTTCCCGGTTTTTCCATGGCATTGTGGCCGCTTCCTTGGTTCACCTATTTTTTCTTTTTCTTCGTCCCTCTCATTTGTACGCCCCCGGTAGCGGCCGTGTCAGCATTCTTTCAGGGGGCGTACCGGACACCCAGCTATGCGACTGGGGCCGACTTTCGCCATTTTTGGGCCATTGTATTTCTAAACACAGGGTAAACCTCCAGAAACCCATGTGCTACGATGGCCGGTGCCTATGATGGAACCCCCCCCCCCCCCCCTGCGTCGGGTTAGGTTCCCGCTCAGCCGGGCGGTCTCATTTTATGGGTACCGCCGATAGCACACACGGAAGTTCCTGCATCGGTCGGAATCCATGAGAAAAATATTTTGAAAAAATATTCTCCGGCGGCCGGGCGCGAACCTAGGACCTTTGGAGTTGTAGGCAGATACTCTACCACTACGCCAAAGCCCCGACGGTTCACCTATGTGTGTGTGTGTGTGTGTGTATATGTATGTATGTGTGTTTCGACACCATCAATATTGGAATCAAAGTGTTTTCATGTAACTTAGAGGGGATTAGATTTTGGGTGAAATTGGTATAGTATGTATATTCTTATTAACAATTTTAATTGTTTATCACGTTCTATTGCATAAACTATTAGAGTTAGCGCAAAATTTACATGAGAAAAGCTGTTCCCCATATAAAAATGCGTATTTTATGTAGAATGATTTTTTCGCAAATTTGCATAATTAAGGAGGTATGACCGTCTCAACAATTATGTCTGTAGTGAGTGAACGAATGAACACAGCGCTGTCATGAAGGTCTCAGCGGATTGCATTTTGGATGACATTCGTGGAGTATATATGCAATGTTATTAACAATTGCAATTGTTTATACGGTTCCACTGGGTAAAATATTAAAGTTAGCGGGAAGCTTATCTGAAGAAAACTATTCCTTATATGAAAATACACATTTTATGTAGAATGGCTTATTTCCATAATTTGCATAATTAAGGAGGTATGACCGTCTCAACAATTATGTATGTAATAAGTAAATCAATTAACCCGGGTTAATCACCCGCTGTCATGACCTTCTCAACCGAAACCTTTCCGTTCACAATGGAGCGCCTATGATGCAATGCAACCCCCCCCCCCCCCCCTCACCGACGGCTATGGCTGAGTGGTTAGAGCGCTGGCCTTTGGCACACGAAGTCCATGAATCGAGTCCCTGCTTGGGGACTCTCCGATTGGTATAGTAGAGTGGAATTGGACAGCGTTCGAGTTCATAGGGATTTATAGTCGAACGGAAGTTTCGTCAAAGAAACGGTTTGAGGTTTTCCGTAGTTTTCCTTCAATTGTAGATTGACCCAAGCGATGTAAAGTCTGGTAGGCATTGCATTTATTGGGTCAAACTAAGTGAATGCTGTACAGTTTGGGGAGAATTCGGTTTCCATCGGCACCGTGGGAGGGTCGCCACATATGCATAATCGCATCGAAGCGTAAATAACCCCCCCCCCCCTGCGTCGGGTTAGGTTCCCGCTCGGCCGGGCGGTCTCATTTTATGGGTACCGCCGATAGCCACACGGAACGTTCCTACATCGGTCGGAATCCATGAGAAAATATTTTGAAAAATATTCTCCGGCGGCCGGGCGCGAACCTAGGACCTTGGGAGTAGTAGGTAGATACTCTATGTGTGTGTGTTTGTGCGGGTTCCAATTTTCTTCCTGAAGTTCACGATATACAAGACGATAATATCGTATCGTATTGACTTTCCGTTACGATACGAGACGATAATTTCAACAAAAATTCCGATACGATACGATAAATTCGAATTTATTGTATCGTTTCATATCGCGGCATCTGTACAAAAACTAATGAACGGATTTTGATTTTTTTTTTTTTTTTTTTCAAAGAACTCAGCTCAATAGTGTGTATGGAATGTAATTCGGAACTATATCCCAGTACCCAAAAAGATTCGAAGTACTTCATTTTTTCTGGTTAACATGTAAAATTTTTGTTCGCACATCCCCTCATACAGTCTTGTCATAGAGACTTGAAATTTTCTACAAATGTTCCATTTGGTACCTATTTTTGCTTCCGAATAGAAGCTTTGTCCTAGGCCCATTTGCACGTTTTCTAATTCCATGTGGGAATGGTCTAGAATGATCTGAAACGTAAAAATACAAAATTTGAGCCCGCCGTTTCTCTGTGAACGGGTCATTTTTGGCACCGCGACTTACTAATTTGACCACTTACACGGGTAAAATATTATTGAAGTGAAACTTCTTATGGGAGGGTTTTGAAATCTCGATCGGCAACCTTTTTGGTGACGCTCGCTCTAACGTAGTAAGTAAGAGTGAGAGGCCTCCGGGAATCGAGCGAGAGTGAGACGGACTACCTTACGTCTCGTCTATCGGGCGAGAGTGAGAGGCCTTCGTGTATCGTGCGAGAATGAGACGGAAGACTTTCTGTCTTTCATGTCATCCTCTGCGTTCAGGCGGCGTCGCGATCGCGGAAAACAGCTGTTGGTTTCTAACACAGTGATCATAAGCATCGTATTTTGTTTTTGTGCGTGTCTTCATTACTGAAATCGAGAGTTTTGTGCAAATATGCCGAAGTCGGGTGCAGAAAGGACAAAAACGTGGCGGGAGAAAAAACGGGCGAGTGAAGGAATTGATCAGAATAGAAAACGGAAAAAAAGTAGAACTGAAATTGAACGAGATAGCAGGGAACGGAGGCAAACACGTGCTAACCTCTTACGTGTCAGTGTGGACGATAGTGTAAATAATCCAGAGAATGAACTATTAGCAACGACTTCGACTCATCCTCCTCCTGATTGTGATGTACATAGCGGTGATCGATTACAATATTCAGACTTTAATGAGTTTAAAACTGCACATAAGAACTTTCACCGTGATTTTATACATAATCCATTCGGTTTTACGTGTTGTGTATGTAATAGATTATGGTTTAAAAATGACTTGAACACTCTATCCGTTGAAAATGAAATTCGTATTCAACAAAAATTTCCAGAATTCAGAAGTAATAATGAGCTGGCATGCACCAGCTGTCGCCAGGCTTTGAGGAGAGACAAAATTCCAACATTGTCGAAATTGAATGGCTTTGTATATCCCCCAATCCCTGCGCATCTTCCGAAGTTAGATTTAGTGTCCGAGAGACTCATTTCTCCTAGAATTCCATTTATGCAAATTCGCAGATTGCGTCATGTGCATGGACAATTTGGAATTTTGGGGCAGGTGATCAATGTTCCAGTGGATGTCAATACAATGGTCAATCACTTGCCCAGGAACATTGACGACGATCACTGTGTTTACGTTCATATCAAGAGAAAAAAAATTCATCGATCAAGCTACTTGACAGGTTTAATAAACAAGAGAAATATTAAAATATGGCTAAGATGCTTAGTACCGAGTCCATTGTATCAACTGTACGACATCAAAGTTGATGAATCTTTCTTTAATGAGGATTGTGTCGTTCATCAGATACCTATAGATGAACTGAGTGAAGACATCCCCATGGAGGAGAGCCTGTTCGCTCAGCAACCCACATTACTCTGGAATGACGATACATATTTGAGGATTGCTCCTGTAGAAATGAATGTCCCTCACAGTCTATTATTTGATGAGCATGCAGAAGAGTTATCTTTCCCTACTATCTATCTCGGACAATTCCGGCGCTTTAGTGAAGATCTCAATGTGACTCCATTCATGATGGCTACCAGTGAGCTAAGGAGATCTGATCGACGTGGGGTTACACCTCATCATTTACTCTATATGGCAATGAAAATTATGAGGTTTAGAGTCCGTGACAGTCTATCCATTGCTTTTAAACACGTAGGTAAAGACACAACAATTACACGTGAACAAATTCAATCAGAGGAGTATATAAATCATTGTATAGAAAGCAACTTGGCTTTTCTACGTTGTATCCCTAACTCGACTTAGTATTGGGCTGAAAGAAAGAGAGACTTATTCGCAATGATCAGACAACTCGGAAAACCCACGTTATTCCTAACTATGAGTGCTAATGAAGTTGGTTGGCCCTCATTATTACAATTATTATATAAATTGAAGAATAATGGAGCAGAAATTACAGAACAAGATGTTCAGGAACTCCATTATATTGAAAAGAGCACACTCATCAATGAAGATGCTGTAACATGTGCCATCTATTTTAATAAGCTCATCAATGTTATAATGAACATACTTCAGTCCAAAAAGTCTTCTCCCTTCGGGAAATATGGTGTTGTCCATTATTTTAAAAGAATTGAATTCCAACATCGTGGGAGCCCCCATGCACACATTCTGCTATGGCTTGAGGATGCTCCAGCGGATCCACTAGGTGCTGACCGACTAAAAGCTATTGAACTAGTTGATACATTGATATCAGTGGCCACTTCAGAATCGTCGGGGAACATCAAACTACAGACACATAAGCACACGTTCACATGTTACAAAAAAATAGCTGCGAACGCTCATCAAAAATGCAGATTTGAAGCTCCATTCATGCCATGCAGATACACAACTATACTGACACCAATGCAGAAAGAAGAACCAGGATTCCACACGTATAAACGACATTACAACACGATAAGAACAAACTTAGAGAACAATGACTATGCTGATATTGATACTTTCTATCAGGGAAATGGAATACTATCAGATGATTACTACATGAATGTGCTTCGAGCTGGCATCAATCGTCCCAGAGTATTTCTTAAACGTCAACCCATGGAAAAGTGGCATAATCCATTCAACCCATTCATTTTCAATATTTTGAAATCAAACATGGATGTGCAATTTATCACCGAAGAATACTCATGTGCTGCATACGTAGTGGAATACGTCAATAAAACGAACCGTGGAATTAGCAATCTCCAACGTAACATCACTGAAATAATGGATGAACATCCAGAGTTCGATATTGTCGAAATTACTAGGAAAATGAGCCTTGACATGCTAAATACTGTCGAAATTACCAGCCAGGAAGCTGCATGGTACCTTCTGCGTGAACCGATGTCAAAGTCTTCTTCAGTTGTTACCTATATTTCAACAATATGGCCGATCGAAAGACAAAGAATTCGAAAAACTCAGAAAGAACTCAATGAAATGGATGCTGATGATGATGCAACAAACATATGGAAAGAAAATTGGTTTGACAAGTGCGAAAAGAGACCTGAAAAGCTAGAAGATGTCAATTTGGCCCAGTTTGTTGCTCATTACACACTGAAAAATCAGGGGAATTGGACACGAAGGAAAGAACCTCGGATTATTCGGTACAGAAACTACGACATGGCTGATGATTTCAATGAATACAAACCGGAAATGGTGACTTTGTATATTCCATTCCGAGACGAAGAAAATGAAATTCTTGCAGAAACTAAATTCATACGGATTTACAACGACAACGAAATATTGATTTTGGAGCGACATAAAGAATTCTCATCGAATTTAGATATCCAGAAAACCATCGAGATATGCCGAGAGCTGTGTCGTGAAGATGAATTAAATCAAGATGATGATGCTGAAGGAGACAACGTAGGTCGCCTTTTTACTGCAGCAAATCCCTTTCAAGAATTGTATAACGCTGACCACATAATGAACGACGATCTGCGGTTAGCAACACTTAACAAACTGGGTGCTATCGCAAAGAAGAGGGATAATTTAATGTCTAATGAACAATTTTATGAACTAATGAGAATGGCCAATCAGAGGCAGAAAGCACTCCTGTTGCATGTGATTGCTAATCTCCTCTCATCAAACCGATCACCACTCCAAGTTTTCTTCACTGGGCCAGCAGGATGTGGGAAGACATTCCTCATTAGACTCCTCATGGAAATTTACAACCGCTTCACAGATAATGATGGTTTTTGCAATGCTTACATCGCATGTGCATCAACAGGAAAGGCTGCAATAGCAATTGATGGTACGACAATCCACACGGCATTGAAAATATCCCTTTCCAAACTATTACCATTATCAATTGAAGTGGCTCAACCGTACAGAATGCTCTTCAAATACGTCCAAGTTATACTCATCGATGAGGTCAGTATGGTAGGAGCGGAATTGCTGTCTCAAATTGACGCACGGTTAAAACAATTAACAGGAAATTTCCAAGATAATTTTGGAGGAATGGATATCATTTTCATAGGTGATTTGCGTCAGTTACCTCCAGTGCGTGCTACACCCATCTATCAAGCAACAAAACGACGCATAGCAGCACCAACACTTTGGCGTGACTTGAAGTTCTATGAATTGGATAAAGTCATGAGACAAGCGAATGCTGATTTCTCCTCTTTATTAACTAAAATTGGAAATGGCGAAGAATTAGATCAAGAACAGATACACCTAATCGAATCTCGTTTTTATACAAGAGAGGAAGCAGATCGTCTTTGTCCACATGGAATTCGGCTATATTTGACAAATAATGCTAAACGAATACAATTTGACAATTCTTAATTCTGCAGAGAATAAAACAGTCTCGATAGCTACTGATGTATTCACCGGCTGCCATAATGCTGAGCAACAATCATTTGTACGACAAAAATTGCATAAAAAAACGGTAATAGACACTGGAGGTCTGCCCTACGAGATAATACTGGTGTTAGATAAATGGTATATAATAACAACCAATCTGGATGTCTCGGATGGTTTAGCAAACGGCGCAGTTGGTAAACTAGTTCATATCGAAACTGATGAGACAGGGGCAGTAACTCGTGTGTGGCTGGAATTTCCAGATTCACCAAAGACGGGGCAGAAGATCCGAAGAAAAGCTGCTGCGTTCATCCAAGCAAACAACATCAGCCACACGGCAGTTCCCATTGCACGAAGAACTTTTACGATATATATGAACAATAATAAAACGATTTTCGTCAAAAGAAATCATCTGCCATTGGTATCAGCGTGTGCTATTACTATCCACAAGTCTCAAGGTGGTACGTTGAATCAAATCGTCTATGAATACGAAAAGACACATTCACAACAACTCCTTTACGTAGCCTTGTCCCGTGTCACAAGTATACAGGGATTGTACATCGTTGCGAAGGATGGAAAGAACAAATTTTATCATGGACGGAAAAAAGCTCAATCAATGGACAAGCTACAATCAGAATTTAGAAGATTATCAACGAGTCCATTGATAACTTTGACTGACATTCTCCGAGAGTTCATCAGCAGACTAGGCTTATCAATAACAACCCTCAATTGCCAAAGCTTAGGAGCTCATAGCGGAGATTTCAATGATCCGGTGATTCTACGGTCTAATATATTGATAGTCTCAGAGACGTGGAAGGAAAACGATCAACAAATTGATGTTCCCAATTTTAATTGTGTCGTACAGTTCAAAAGACATAATGTGAGAGCAGGGGGTGTCGCAATACTTTGCAATACTGCTCATGGAACGAACATCATGACACCCAATATGGACCTGAACTTGAAACAACTAGAATCGCTTTCAATTGGGTTGTCATCTGTTGGAGAAATGTGTGCAGCTGAATGTCGCACAGAAAGCGAACAGCGGATTATGCTTATAGCACTCTATATTTCACCAAATCAGAAGATGGCGAAAATAATAGAGTTTATTCACCTTCACTTGCTGCCGTATACTCCAGTGGGGGCTGCAGAAGTTGGAGTAGAGCTGGATAAAATACCTATGATTCTAGGTGGAGATTTTAATGTTAATTTTGCTTCAGAGGCTTCCAAGCCATTAATTCAGTTCTTGCAACAGAAATTGTCATTGGAAATGAACAATTCACCAATTGAATCGACTACACGCCATGGTACCACGATCGATGCAGTTTTCTCACGTTACAAAATTTGGAGTCAAGAGTCTTCATTACCTATTTTGAAAACGTAACTATTTATTCGTACATGCTCACTCAGAGAAATTCAAAGCTCCCTGAAGCACACGATAAATTCAATGAGGTTATAGGTTTTGTTTTGCATTTATCCAAGACCGTTTGTGGGATTAGGCTAAGATAGGGTGAAAATATAGTTAGGACTCCCAAAGTATCAGAATTCTCAAAAATCATGTATTCTATCCTTGCAGAGAATATAGAGGTTGTCTTGACATATTTGCGCTCCCCCGGTTGTAAGAACTGGTCAAAATGGTATTTACCGTTTAGTTTTACATTAGTTTCCGGCGCAGTGTTCTTCGGCGAACTCTCCCCTAGGACATGAAGCCCCAAATTGTTTCCATAAGTCAAGAAAACTACATCTATCTTGGGTCTTTATCGTTCACGTATTTGACTCGGTTCGGGAAGAAGCTGTTTTTAGTCACCCTAGCGGACGGATTGATTACAGAATCGACTTGTGCAGTGTGTCAATTAGTTTTCGAGTACAACTCGATTCTGATGGGAAATAATAGAACCAGGAGCGACTAAGTACCGGGTCGATTGCCGGTCGAATAGAGTTTATTTTTTCCCCTAAATCAACTCACAATCCACCTAACATCAAGTCGATTGTCCCAAAAAAAAAGAAAAAATAAAGATAGATTTTTTTTTTAATTAAGGCCAGTCGACCGGCAACCGACTTAGTATTTAGTCGATCATTGGAGAAATCTGGATCGATCTGTACTCGAAACGTAATCGACATATTTCACAAGTCCATTACACAATCGACCGGTCTGCCAGGGTTGCTTTGCGAGTTTCATATTTGCCACGTATAACGTCATTTTTCAATTCTGATTTCTGTGCTTAGAATGGATGCCAGGGAAAGAGGTAAACGGAGAATATATGTTTAAGACCTTGAATGGTATTCATTTTTTCACGTTTTTCGGGAACATAGGAACGAATCATAAGAAACCAAATTTTATAAGCTCATAAATTTATCATTACTCAAAATGTATAGGATTGGCGCAACGTGTATGGGTTTCACCCGAGCTTTCCTGCCGTAACAACCCTCCAACAGGTGCGTAGTTTTTTCTTATATCACATCACGTATGATTTGACCGTACGATCAATGAGTTACTGTTGTAATTCCACTGTCGAAATTGTCGTCTGATGACGATTCCATTTAAACGACGTATTAAACAGTAATCCATACTATTAATGAGTTGTTTTAAGCATGGAAATTCATTGGCCATCAAAGAGCTATACATGCTAAAATCCTCAAATAGTATGTCTTGTGAATATAATTTTCACGACCTGTATATACGCTGCTTGCTTTATCTCTGTAGAATTGATAACTCACAAAATATGTATTCATTATTAATATGCACGCATTAACTAGTGTTGCAAATATGCTTCAATTGCATGTAATTGAGTAGTTCATATGTAGATGCTAGAAATGTTCGCCTAAACTGAGACCTATCACTTTCCTGATACAAATCGGACAGGTGACAGGTTCATTCAATGACAGCTCATGGTTGTATATCGATACTCAACAGTATCAGAATTTTACCTAGGCACTGTCAGAGGGATGAAAATGGAACTCATCACTTTATACCATACGCTAATGTATGTTTTGCAGTCGCTGAATATTTTGTAATTTTATCCCTGACGAAACCTGTAGATAGAGGTGCAACTGTCGAAAATTTCCACGGATCGATTGTTAGTCGAGAGTCCCAAGTATGCTTTTGCCCAGAATTATCAAGTCATAGGTTGCCTCCCCCCTCCCCTTGGCCTCTCATTTTTCAAACTCTCGATGATCTGTCGACTAACTCTCGATTCTTGGGAATTTTCGATTTTCAGAAATCGCCGGATTATCGACGCTCCGTCGAATGGTAACGTTCGTGATGATTCATACTTTTGCCGTCTTCTGCATGGAAAAGAAGAAAGTGAGAAAAACATGATTTAAAAAAAAGTCTAGTCGACCGACAACCGACTCAGCATTTGGTCGATCGTGGATCGATTATTTCAAAATGACGATCGATCTGTCTTTACCGGCTTGCCTTCGACATTATCCGTCCAAAAAGACGTAGAAACAATGTCAGTTTCTGTCGAGAGTCGACATTTTTTATCATTCTATGGTCTGTCATAAAATTATGTATTTCGTCAGGAAATCAATATTTATGGAAGTCAAACATATTATGCCATAATTTGTACAAATTTTCCAAAAAATGGCGAAATTCGACATTCGTTGCCATTCCATGATCTGACTAATTTTGTTAGAAAGCGGGATAAAGAACTGCTCAGAATAGGTCGTACTATGTCATAATCTGTACCAACTTACAAAAAAAGTCGAAATTTGACATTTTATGTCATTTTATGGGCTTACAAAATATTATCTATTTTGTCGGGAAATGACATGAAAAAATTCATCAAAATCGGTGATGTCATAATCGGTAGGAATTTGTCAAAAAATGTCGAAATTCGACATTCGTTGTCATTCCATGATCTGACATAATATGATATATTTTGTCAGAAAATGTCATACAAAATTTGTCAGAATCGGTCGTACTATGTCATAATCTGTACGAATTTACAAAAATGTCTAAAGTTGACAGTTTGTCATTCCATGGGCTTACAAAATATTATCTATTTTGTCGGGCAATGACATAAAAAAATCGTCAAAATCGGTCATATGTCATAATCTGTACGAGTTTACAAAAAATGTCGAAATTTGACATTTTATGTCATTTCATGATCTGACATAATATGATATATTTTGTCAGAAAATGTCATACAAAATTCGTTAGAATCGGTCGTACTAACTCATAATCGGTACGAATTTACCAAAAAATTTGGAAATTTGACATTTTATGTCGCTACATGGGCTTACAAAATATCATATATTTTGCCGGGAAACGACATGAAATAGTCGACAAAGTCCGTCTATATCATAATCTGTCGAAATTTGTCAGGATCTCTGAAATTTATCATTTCATGTGATTATTCGTCATTTGATGACATTTTCGACTTAATCTGTGGGCCGAATTTTCACGAGGGCATCTTCTCCCTTCCACCACAACATATTTTTTGCTCATACACATGTACCTTGTCTACCTGAAAAACACAAGTTGAAGCGAATTTCGATTGGCCTTGATAGAAAAAAAAATAAATTGATTTTTGTAATCAAAAACTCACTAGACACCGATCCCAGCATAGTCTAGTATTTTTTTCCTGAAAGGGAAATATAAAAAAAATAGACCCGTATTTTTTGTTTCTCAAATTGCATGCACCACTCGTATGTTATAATTTTTGTAAAGATTTTTTGTTTAATATCGATTGTCTCGCGAAGTATCGATAGTAACGGTCGATGGAGGAAATTTCTGAGTCAATGTCTGTGTGTGTGTGTGTGTTTGTATGTATGTATGTGCCCTAAAGTTTGGTCAACAATTTCTCAAACATGGATACCCCAATCGAAGCCATCAACGTCTCAATCGACGCATCTTCATGTAACTCAGCCCTGATTAGTTTTTGATGGATATTGTTTTAGAATATATATTGTTATTAACAATTTCAATTGTTCATATCGCTATATCTCGTAAACGGTTGAAGTTAGGGAAAAAAATTGTTAACATAAGTTGTTCCTCATACAAAGATCCACATTTAATGTCTATTCACTTTTTCTCATAGGGTGCATAATTAAGGTCGTAGAGCCGTTAGAAACAAATAATTCATGTGATGAGTGCATGAATGGAGACTAGATGGAGGAGGCGATCGCAAAAATTGGTCTCTACAAGTATCCATGGACCGACTCAAAATAAAATGCTTGTATATCATTGCTGCCAGGAACGTGAAGTCGATTGAAACCGGAAATGCGGACTTATTGAACTTCTTCAACGTAGTTGTTGTATATGCGTGGGTTTAAAATACTTCAATGGGACTTAAAGGCGTCAATGAGAAGTAAATGGCCTTCACGTGGAAGATGGAGTTATCTCTTGAATATGAAAAAGATCACAAAAGGCAGCGACATATAGAGGAATGAAAAAAAAATTCAGTAAATACTCAAGTGAGAAGCCTCGTAAATTTTCGAAACAGACATGATCTCGAAAACTCGAGTTACCAAATCGGGAAGCTTGCATTGTGTCCTCACTGAGGCGACAAATACACCCCACCTACTAGTTTTATTGTAAGGTCAACACTTAAACACAAGACCATCGGCAGTAGTCGCACATAGTGCAGTAGTATCAAGATGGTAATTTCATTTTGCTTCCAAGTTAGCCCGAACAAATTTTTCTAATACTACCTTATAAGCAAAAGTCTGTTTTGAAGGGCATGAAATTAGCTTTGAATTATGCAATGTTGGAAATTTCATTCTGCTACTTTTTCATGCCAAGTATGCTAACATGATATACAATTGAATGAATGAACTTAATTAAAAACAAAAACTAATTATTTGTGAAAAAAATTCACAACACATAATTGAGAAGGCAAAATATGAAGAAAAGTGAACAACACAACGATATAACTCGAAAATTAAAAAATTGAGCTATAAAAAAACAACGTTGAAACACGCATTATGTCACGAATAGCTCGATTTTCTTCCCAACTTTGATTTATTACTTTTCAATTGTTCAAATTCGAGTATAGGTTTTCATTCTTTACTTTTTCTATACTATGTATAAATCACCACAAAACTGCACCAAACACAATTGAATATGCATAACAAGCAAATCTTATGGCTATTTGAGTGCATGGAAGAAAACATTCGTGTTGTATTGTTCTCTTAATATTACTACCTGGCACGTCCTCTCATTTTTTTGCACTGCAACTTCCTACGGCGCACTAGGCACTAAAATTCCAATGATGTGAAACGGAAATATTCACAGAGAATGAGGCGAGAGCGCTCGGAGTAAGGGACGTCGTCAGTGGCATGATTGATAGAAGGGAGCGTGGAGAACACGAGTGGGTGGCACAGCCCTAACGGATGAAAGTGAAGATACTATCGAACCATTTTTCCGGAAATTTGGGGTTTATTTTCTGATTTACTGTCCAGAAAACATAAGCGCAAATCTTTACTGCAAGTTTACTCCTAAATTTTACAGATAATTTTCTGAAATACCTTTATGGCCATTTGCATATTGATGTTGAGTGACGGGGCTTTGGCGTAGTCGGTAGAGTGTCTGCCTACTATTCTAAAGGTCCCGCGTTCGATTCCCGCTCACTGCAAAATATTTTTTCTGAAAAATATTTTCTCACGGACTCCGACCGATGGCAGGAACATTCCGTGTGTGCTATCGGCGGTATCCATGAAGTGAGACCGTGAGCCGGGACCGAACGCGACCCGTCGCGCGGGGGGGGGGAGGGAGGGTTCCATCGTAGACGCCCGCCATCGTATCACAGGGGTTTCTGGAGGTTTACCCTGTGATTAGAAATACGATGAGCTGAAATGGCGAAGTCGGCCCCAGCCGCAATGGGTGGGTACTCTGATCCGTAGTATTGCCCATGTAGTAATGCTTACCAGCGGGGACGTGGGTGAATACGAATAGAGAAAGAGTGAAAAAAAAAAAAAAAAAAAAAAAAAAAAAAAATATTGATGTTGAGATATGATCGTAATCTGTGAAGTTTGCCGTTTGTTTGTCCATAAAATGTGGACGAAAATTATCAGTAAATTCACTGATAAAAAATCCTGTAAGTTACTAGGTTAACCGATCACTTTGTTGCCTGGGGATATCGTGTGCATACTATACATGAAGGTTATAAAAACATGAGAAATATTTGAAGATAGTGTAGAGCATATTGTCAAGTGTACCGGCGGCGGTAGCCGAGTCCGAAACTTTGACGTTGAGGAAAGCCGATTCAAGCCCCGCCGGTATAGCAAAATTTACGATTTTCTTTTCACAGTGGTGTAAAGAATACTTTGATCAACAGCATTCTGGAAATGTGCTTAGAAAAAAACAAAAACTCGTACTGAGCGTGACAGAGAATAGAGGGTAAGGCAAATAGCTGCTAATTTACAGATACTTCGGAATCCTCACTTCAACATAAGAATAAATAAATGGGATACGAGTGTGACCCTCGACGGGTCGCATCTATAACTTCCCGATACTGTGTGTGTTTTTTTTCTTTTTAAAAGAAAAAACGAGAAAGAAGGAAGCTAACCTCCTTCCTTACGCTTTCTTCTTTCTCTTTCCTCCCTTTTTCTTTTTAAATCTTCATTGAAAACAAACCAAAAAAATTACAAATTAAAAGAACAAAATAAAGAAAAAACGAGGGGAGATACCGCTTGGACTAAACTAGTAGAAGGACAACCTTCTATATCCCAGTATCCCCAAATCACGACGGAACATCCATGAAGCAATACTTCGTTGCGTAGAGGACGACCGCCGCGGCTTCCGCAGTAGCGAGTCCTTTCCCGTCGTGCACGGTAAGAAGAACCTCCGTTTACTCTCGATTTTTCCGAAGCTCCTCCTCGCGGCGCAGCTCCTGCTCTTCCATTGTGAAATCGCTTGCCGCGTTCCAGGCTGCCTTTGATGACAGCATAACTTCCACAAGATTTCCAGCGTTAATGGGTTTGCCTGCGCTATTGTCCCATATAGATCGTTGGACGTCGAAACCCGGATACGCAAAGAGAACATGTTCCGCGTTTTCCTGACTTCCCTGACACTTTGGGCAATCCGGGGAATCCTCCTGCTTGAATTTGTGAAGATATTCCCGGAAGCACCCGTGTCCTGAGAGCATCTGTGTTAGGTAGTAACTTATTCATGTGATCGGTCAAGCCAAACATCCGGCTTCAGCATAAGTCCGTGAGCCCACCGGCCTTTGCTCTGTTTTCGCCTTCCAATGTTCGGCATGAACCTTGCAAGGGCAGTCCTCACGGCAGCCGCTTTAATAGCCACGTCATCTGCAAAAGCCACGAGCTTTGCCCCCGTTGGCAATGCCAGTTTTAGCAGTTCGTCGTACACGATATTTCACAGAAGGGGCCCCAACACTGAGCCTTGAGGTACACACCCAGTCACCTTATATGTTTTGAGGCCTACTTCTGTGCCATACTCAAGAACTCTGTCGGTGAAGTAATTACCTACTATCTTTTGGAGATATGCCAATACTGATAGCTTCAGCTATGCCGTCAAGATAGAATCCCACCGTACCGAGTTGAAAGCCTTCTTGACGTCCAGAGTAACAACCAAACAGTATTGTTGCGCACCTGTTTTCCATTGTCCGCCCCCAATCGCTCTCTTCGCTGTTCTCGCCACGAGGTCAATAGCATCCAACGTAGACCGTCGTCGTCTGAAACCATATTGACCGTCAGCCAACAGGGATTCCACCGCTGCCTCGATTCTGTCCCTAACGGAACTTGGCGAGAGGTTAGCCAGAGGTTGTCTAGACTTGATTTTTTCCATTTTGCTAGAGAAAGTCTAGAGCTAGTCCAGAGATGGCGCTCTGGACTATCCTCTGGACTAAGGTATCAGAGGAAGGTAATCCCAAGTGTCCCGCAAAAGTATTTTCTACTCATGCCGCAGGACGTCGCCACAATAGTTTCTCTCGTCCCCACTTTGCTGAGTGCTCTGTCGCCTTCCCCCCTGCCTTCCATTCCCCTACCGTCCCTTTTGCCCACAAACTGTCACACCTATGTAGCGCACAAAAATGCAATACAATACTTCCCTAACTTTTCGCGGTTTCCATAAGAAATCTCAAAATCTTAGGCAGATATTAAGATTTCCATAGGAACTTTTTTTGTAAAGTTCAATGAGATCTACAGAAAAGTATTTCATATGAATCTTGGCAGTTATATCTCCGGCAGTTTTTCATATTTCACCGTAAGATAAGTTTGGGAATTTTGTGGACAATTTCACCTGAATTTTTAGAATACTGAATTTGAAGTCACTTTAAGAAGAAAATAAAACAGCTGAAATTTCAAATTTCATGTAGAATTCAGTAACAACTTATAAATTTTGATGAATAAATATCTGAGAATTTCATAACTTATCTGAATTTTCCAAATATGAATTTTCAATACAAAGTACCTGAATTTAAAAACAAACTGAAAATTCAAGGACCCTTTGACCTGAAATTTCCTGATTCAATTCAATTTTTGCTTAATAATTAACCTGAAATTCTAATTCTCCACTCAATTCTCATGGTTCTTTTGACACGAATATTTCCTGAAATTTCAGTGATTATTTTTCGCATTCAAATTTCAGTCTATAGAATTGCACCGTTGGACATTATTTTATATAGACAACATGGAATCCCAGCGAGGATCTTAAGGATTTCATTGAGGCCTTTTCATGATGTCTATATATATTAAGAACAAATGATTTTGCGGTGAACCCAACTTCTCCTTGCAACGGTTAAAGATAGCCAAAAAAATATTTAGGTTTTAATGTTCATAACTTCATGCTGGACGTTTGCAGTTACATAAGCCTTACTTTTCCCTCTAATAGGTATCGGCATAATTAGGGTTGAATCGGGAGTGCATTGCCGAGTTGCCACCCCAGACTACATAGAATCGTGAATATATCGAAAATGAGTGCAAATATGACAGAATGTCATAAGATCTAATTGATTTTTATTTCGAATGCTTAATTAATTAGCCATTTTGTTCGATTTTCGCATCTTTTCACACCTTTTTGAATCTTTTCGCAAAAATCGTGTTATCAACAAAAACAATTCTTTCCAGAATTCTGCGGTTCTTTTGGTGGGCAGAAAACGTGCGCAGCAAATGGGACCAGGTAGCGCGTACCCTACCTGGCATTGGTCCTGACGTAGTGGACCTCACAATTTGGGTAGTTTTTTTTGCAATTCTTTATTACCCTGTGTACCTAGACATTGCAACATCCGGAAAGAAATTGTATGTTGTGTCTTTCTTTTGCACCCTGGCCGGGGATTTTCTATCCTGCAATTTTTTTTATGGACATTTCCAAACCCCTTCAGCCAATAGGAGGAAACTTTTCGGGTGAATATTCTAAGGTAAGTCGAGATGCTCCTTTCATTCTTCCTGGAACCTTCTCTGGGAGCAAATGGGTCTTGAAAAACATGTGGTGCCAGATGCATCGAACTGATTTCATCATTTCTGAGGAGAAACGAAAGGCTGAAAATCTTCCAACCGGCAGAGTTTCCATGAAATTTGTCCTTTACTTACTGCAGCAGCAAGTATTAGATAATACCAAGGGTATCGATTGAAACCTTGTCACTTCGATCCAGGACAGTTCGACAAAATGAATGTGAGATTGGCATCAGAATTTTTTTCCGAGGAAGTTGGGCGAACCTTGATTTTTTTATCACGCATCAAAGGCTCTGGGGTTCCAAGTGAAGCTGAAACTACAGGATGGTTCATTTGCCAAGTCGCTAAGTGGTTCTCTATTATGTCAGCTCGCCACAAATCAGTGGGTCTAGGTCGGGATGCTCAGAGTTTGCAACGAATAGACTCACTGAAAGATATTATTGAAATTATGAACGGATTGAGCTTTGAATCTTCTTGCGATTGGAAGCCTATTCAACGCGGTGCTATTCTAGTGACTACAACGATCCTTCATCTGCATCATGATTTAGTTATGGCCAATAAACTGGATTATTTATTGCCCTGCCGCATCGGGTCTAGTCCATGTGAAAACCTTTTCGCTCAGGCCAGATCAGGAGACATGTACCCACAGCCAGTGCGTTTGAGACATAAATCTCGTTTACTAGCAGTCAGTATGTTTATACGTGTTCCGGCTGGATCTTCTTATGAAGATGATGATGAGCCCTTTTATGTCAATTTATTACGAGGAACATCTGCAGGAGCTCAATTGATTGGAGATGAATCAACAGATGAGGAATTAGATTTCAAAAATGTTTCGTTAACGAAAGTGCAAGAATATGGGTTATATTACGTGGCTGGATGGGTGGCTAAAGAAATGGAAGGAACATGTGAAGGATGTAATGAATCATTGATAACAGAGGTTCCCGATGAAAATACTCCTCATGAATGGACAGACATCATCAACCATGGGGGGTTGAAGCATCCTACACTGCATGTATACAAAGTTATCGAACTTGCAGAACAAATATGCAAAGGAAGTCAGGAAAAATTATACGGCTCAATAATGTCATTGAAAAATTAACGAACGTGATTTGTGAACGTACAAGCCCATTTTTGAAATCTCAATTCTGTGATGAACATAAACTGTTGGAAAAAGTTGTGGAAAAGTTCTTATCCCTACGTGTACACATTATAGCTCATGATGCTTCGATACCAACCGAAGAAATTGCATTTTCATCTAAAAGTGGATTCATGAGAACCGCAGCAACAAATGCGGGTAAAAGCAAACAGGTCACAGTTACCCAGATTGGAAGCCATCCTTATCTGCCAAAAAACACGCTAATTAACCAATCTGCAACTGCATCGACCGGAGCCGATAGAGTATGTGGTCAAAACACGCTTGCTATTCTACCTGATATACCTAAGAAGACTCCACTTTGTGACTTGACTCCACTATCGATTTTAAATTTAAAAGTTAGTCCTGTGCTGAAAACGTACCAAAGGAAGAAACTAACGTGACACTTAGATCACTCCTTTGGTCATATATATTAATATATCATTATAGTTGTGTAACCTTTTTTAAGCCTGTGCTATTTTTGTTTTACAACAGTTTTTGTTGAAATTTATTTTATTCAATCTAGAGAATCTATTTTTTTTTTGTTCCTCATTGAAAAACACAGGCAAAAAATTATATTTAGAAAAAAAATTGTTGTAATACTCTCATCAGATATAAGTTTTGTGGAAAAATCAGACTATGAAGTTCACTCTTTGAAATATTTTCTATTAAATAGTTCTCATTTAAGAGAGATGTATATAAAAAAAAGGGTGGATTTCATCTATAAAAAATGTCATACTTTATAAGGTGCAGTGTCTAATTAAATGAGCCATGAGACGAGATTTGTTAGCAGATATAGATTATGTTCCGATATAATTTAGGTAATTCAGTAAATCACGAGGTGTTTTGTGATTCATGGAGTATCTAGAAAAGTAAATGTTGCATCGTTATTTATCAATGTTTGTGGCCGTTGTGAAAAAGCTGTTTCCGAGTCAAAATCCCTCTCAATCAAATACACAGATTTGCCAAATTTCATCTCGATCGGTTCCCCGATTCCTGAGATACAGCGATCTCTTCGATACATTTTTCTGAATATTTTGAAAACCGCTCGACTTTTTGAAAATTAAATCCATTTATTTTTGTGTCTTCATTGGTGTGTCTTCAAGTTTGCGGCTTCAAGGGACGGTAGGGGAAATGGTCGAGTGAAGGGATTGCAGGAGCGGCCGAGTATGGCAGCAGAGACGGGGCACATCGACGGTGATGCCCTCTTGCAGCGTTGCTGGAAATACTTTTGCGGGACGGGCAAAAGAACAATGGTTGAGACTACCTTCCTCTATAATACCTTACTCTGGACTCCCTCTAGACATTTAGGTACAGTCCCGAGCCCAAGCAGGCTCTGTACAATCCTCTGGACTCCCTCTAGACATTTAGGTATAGTCCCGAGCCCAAGCAGGCTCTGTACTATCCTGTGGACTCCCTCTAGACATATAGACATAGTCTAGAGCCCGAGCGGGCTCTGTACTATCCTCTGGACTCCCTCTAGACATATAGACATAGTCTAGAGCCCAAGCGGCCTGTGTACTATCCTTAGGACTCCCTCTAGACATCTGGGCATAGTCTAGAGCCCGAGCGGGCTCTGTACTATCCTCTGGACTCCCTCTAGACATATAGACATAGTCTAGAGCCCAACCGGCCTCTGTACTATCCTCAGGACTCCCTCTAGACATACAGACATAGTCCAGAGCCCCAGCGGGCTCTGTACTATCCTCTAGACTCCCTCTAGACATATAGACATATGTCTATATGTCTAGAAGTAGTCCAGAGGATAGTACAGAGGCCGCTTGGGCTCTAGACTATGTCTATATGTCTAGAGGGAGTCCAGAGGATAGTACAGAGTCCTCTTGGGCTCTCGAGTATACCTATAAGTCTCCGTTTGGGCTGTGGACTATGCCTAAATGTCTAGAGGGAGACTAGAGGATAGTACAGAGTCCTCTTGGGCTCTCGAGTATACCTATAAGTCTCCGTTTGGGCTGTGGACTATGCCTAAATGTCTAGAGGGAGTCTAGAGGATAGTACAGAGTCCTCTTGGGCTCTCGAGTATACCTATAAGTCTCCGTTTGGGCTGTGGACTATGCCTAAATGTCTAGAGGGAGTCTAGAGGATAGTACAGAGTCCTCTTGGGCTCTCGAGTATACCTATAAGTCTCCGTTTGGGCTGTGGACTATGCCTAAATGTCTAGAGGGAGTCTAGAGGATAGTACAGAGCCCGCTTGGGCTCTCGAGTATACCTATATGTCTAGAGGAAGTCCAGAGGATAGTACAGAACCCGCTTGGGCTCTGGACTATGCCTAAATGTGTAGAGGAAGTCCAGAGGAGAGTACAGAGCGCCATGTCTAGACTACCTCTGAACTTTCTCTCGCAACATGGAAAAAATCGACAGGCGGAGCTCTCGCCAAGTTCCGCTAGGGCTGGTGTACTATGCGCTCCAGAATCCTGCCCACCGTATCCAGCATACAGAGTGGACGATATGATGATGGCTCGTCCGGTGGCTTTTTCCCCTTGGGGAGAAGTACGAGTCTCTGTTGTTTCCATCTGCTGGCAAAAATACCTTCCTGGATGCACGCATTATACATCGGCGGCCTTCAACGCTATATTTGGTATACCATCTAGACCGGGAGCCTTGTTGTTGCCGACTCTACTACTGGCCTTGTGTGTGTGTGTGACGATACACGTATGAAGTCAAGTTGTATATCAGTAACGCAAATTCAACTATTAATCGATTATTACGACTTTTATCGATACCTCGCCAAATATGACGCCTAGCAAAAAAAGTAATACAACATGAAATATGTAGTTTCATGAGAGGAACAACTTTTCTTGAATACTTTTTCTCGTATCTGTCATTGTTCTTGAAATACAGCGTTATAAACAATTAAAATCTCCTTAATTACCGCAGTTATGAAAAAAAATCATAACACATAAAATTTGTTTCTCCATGTGGGGAACAACATTCATTGGAAATTTTTTCTTCTATCTCCCACGGTTTTTGTAATACAATGGTATAAACAATTGAAATTGTTAAAAACAATTGAAGGAATTGGTATTTCAGTTTAACATTCCTTTCGAACCTGGACACCATTGAGACGCGTCGATAAAAAAAAAAACATAAAATTAGCCCATTGGTTCCTGAGAAACCGTGAACACAAAATTTTGTCCACCTACATACACACACACACACACACATACGTACTTTGACGGGGCTTTGGCGTAGTGGGTAGAGTGTCTGCCTACTATTCTAAAGGTCCCGCGTTCGATTCCCGCTCACTGCAAATATTTTCTGAAAAATATTTTCTCACGGACTCCGACCGATGGCAGGAACATTCCGTGTGTACTATCGGCGGTATCCATGAAGTGAGACCGTGAGCCGGGACCGAACGCGACCCGTCGCGCGGGGGGGGGGGGGGGGGGAGGGAGGGTTCCATCGTAGACGCCCGCCATCGTATCACAGGGGTTTCTGGAGGTTTACCCTGTGATTATAAATACGATGAGCTGAAATGGCGAAGTCGGCCCCAGCCGCAATGGGTGGGTACTCTGATCCGTAGTATTGCCCATGAAGTAATGCCTGACAGCGGTTACGTGGGTGAATACGAATAGAGCAAGAGTAGAAAAAAAAAACACACATACGTACATGTCTCTGAAACTGTGTCAGGAGGATGTGAAACGTGGAGAAAAATGAAAATATCATGAAAATTTCACTTTCGATTTTCGGGGTCATTACAATAACTTCCCTATATCGGGAAGTTAAGAATCCCAATCTAAAAAGGAGAATATCAGAATATATCAATAATCTTGCAATATCTCGAAGCTTTGTCTCGCCGAAATGCACTCGCAACCGCGGTTTGGTTAACAGTCGTAGTCTCAATCTGTATACAGTGAATCTTCTCTAGTTGCAACACATTTACGACAGTAAGGCAGGTAAAACTTGGAACGTTGCAACTAAAAATTTACCCTCACTTCTGGGAGACACTCGGCATGAGTTCCAGGAACTTCGAAAAGGCAAATAATATTTTCCCCTCAATCTTCACACAATTCCGAATTTCACGATGACCGAATGTAAACAAAACACGACCGACGGTAACCCGCACGTGTTCTGGCGAATTGGGCGTGGACGAGGGGGCAACATCGAGGCGCTGGAAGAAAACAGAAGAGGCAAATGTTGCAACTAGCGAAGGATGCGACTAACGAAAGCCCACTTTAATGAAAAAGGAGAGACCGAAGGAAATATCGATATATATCGGACTGATGGAAAGACGTAAGAGCGTAACCGACGCGACAGCAGTCAGTGTGCGCAAAACGGAAATGCACATACGAAGCGCGCGCGTCCGACCCGTACTCTAAGAGCCAATAACCTGCATCAGGAACGATCGTGGATGAAATGTTTTGGCGATACTTGAATAATTTACAGTTGCGACTTCTCATATCCCAAACTCATTGTATCTTTTCTGGAAGATGAAAATATGAAGAGGCTTGAATAAATGTTTTACACGTTGAAGTTGAAGTGTGTTATCAATTTACTCCCCCATAATATGAACTGAACGAAATTTTTTGATAAATATTTGATCTGCGATTTTTTGAGAGGAAAATCATCAATCCGCTTGCCAATACTTCTCTATGATTCCGAACGGCCTATTTCCGTCGAGAGATATAATACGAGTTCTCAGTTAAAGAGATAAGATCAGAAATGCTAACCTCGCCACTGGTTCGGCAAGTATTCTATTATTTTACTTCACTTTACTTCCTCAGGTTGAAGAATAACTTGTTTGGAAAAATTCGATTTATCCCATAATTCATAAATATATCATATGTACACTAGACTGACTTAGTTTTTTGTTTTTTGTTTTCCGTCAAACCAGGCTTAAACTGATGTACTAGGTCTACAAAGAAACCGTGCAAAAGAAAAACCTAATCAGATTTTGTTATAAGGTCCCGGCAAATTTTTGAAATTTGCATTGAAAAAAACGCGAAAATTTCGGGTTTTTTCAGTGTGCCGTGTGCCCATCCTTTGGTATGTGATGGAAATCAGTTTGATTGATCCAGAAACTTTGTTTATAGGTTAGACTTGAATATATAACATTAATTATTTTTTTCCCGAGCACATAAATAAACCTTCCTACGATGCGATTGGTTTTTGTTTAATAAAAATTTCGGAAAAATTAGCGGTTTATGGCGTATATCTCAAAAACTATAAATGTTAGTGGTTACTATTATAAGACAACATTTATAGCTTTGGTAATTCTCTACAATAATTACTTTTAATGTCCTCATTCTTATGATATTTACGAAAGAAGTCGTACATTTATATTTTGGAAGTGAAACTTCTTATGGGACTATCTGGAGGTGTTACGCTGTTCGGACACTTACGGGGGGTGGGGGGGGGGGGGGGCGGTGAGGGTCGAGGGTCGAAGAATTCCGACAGATTCTGAAGGGTGCCGAATTATTCCGAAGATTGCCGAAGATTGCTGAAGGTTTCCGAGGCATTCAGGAAGGTGCCGAAGTATTCCGAAAGGATTCCGAAGGCGGCCGAAGTATTCCGAAAGGATTCTGAAGGGTGCCGAAGATTCCCGAAGGATTCCGTATGATTCCGAAGGTTGCCGAAGATTGCTGCAGCATTCCAGAAGGTGCCGAAGGTTTCCGAAGATTGGCGAAGATTTCCGAAGGTTGCCGACGCATTCCGAAAGGATTCCGAAGGGGGCCGAAGTTTGCCGAAGAATTCCGAAGGTTGCCGAGGCATTCCGAAAGGCATCGATGGTCGCCGAAGATGGCTGTAGGGTGCCGAAGAATTCCGAAAGGTGCCGACGATTGCTGACGGTTGCCGACGGATTCCGAGGGGTGCCGAATGATTCCGAAGGTTCCAGAAGATTGCCGACGATCGCCGAAGGGTGCTGGAGATTGCCGAAGCATTCCGACGGGTGCCGAAAGATTTCGAAAGGTGCCGAAGGATTCCGGAGGTGGCCGAAGGGTGCCGATGGATTGCGAAGGTTGTCGAAGGCTTCCGAAGGTTGCCAAAAGATTCCGAATGATTCCGAAAGGTGCCGAAGGATTCCGAAGTGTGCCAAAGGGTGTCGAAGCATTCCGAAGGGTGACGCAGGATTTCGAAGGGTGCCGAAGGATTCCAATTGCGGGCGAGGGTAAATGCGGGGGGGGGGGGGGAGCGTTGAGTGTGGGAGAGGGGCGAATGCCGGGGGTTTACAACGGAAAGGCGCGCAGGTTTTTCTACAATGATAAGTCAAAATCAAATGTTCTAATCTCCTTCTGTCCTATAAATGTTTTACCATTCTACACCTTCATCATTCTACCCAAAGCATTATTTCAAATGGATAAGACAAAATTTATACTCCTCTTCTGAAGTTTCACTTCTCTGGCGCGTCAGGTACTACACGCCATTTTTTGTCGACTCAGGGGAGCTAGTCCCGCCGCGTTTGGCGATTTACTCACCGTGTTTTTGTCAGCAGAGAGTCGAAGTCACTCACCACTCTCACTCGCCGGTGACATAAAAACGGTGAGTCGATCGCCATGCGCGGCGAGAATGATATTGAATTCGAGGATGTTGTCGTGAAGATTTCGGATTCGAGGATTTCGTGGGGTAACCCATAATCAAATATCTTGTAATTTCTCACAGTGTTTATTGAATAAAATTGACGTTTGTGAAACTGCTCTTATTACTCTTAGGATATTTCTTTCGGTGTGTCCAAGACCATATTTGATTATGGGTTACCCCACGAAATCCTCGAATCCAAAATCTTCACGACAAAATCCTCGAATTCAAAATCATTCTCAGCGCACATGGCGATCGACTCACCGTTTTTATGTCACCGGTGAGTCAGAGTCACTCGCTCAGAGTGGTGAGTGATTTCGACGCTTTGCTGACAAAAATAGGGTGAGTAAATCGGGAAAAAATTAATTAATGTCATATATTCAAGTCTAACCTATAAACAAACTTCCTGGACCAATCCAACTGATTTCCATCCCATACCAAAGGATGGGCACACGGCACACTGAAAAAACCCAAAATTTTCGCGTTTTTTTCAATGCAAATTTCAAAAATTTGGCGGGACCTTATAAAAAAATCTGATTGGGTTTTTCTTTTGCACGGTTTCTTTGTAGACCTAGTACATCAGTTTAAGCCTGGTTTGACGAAAAAAAAACTGAGTCGGTCTAATGCACACGTGTATGGTATGGTATCATTTTTTTTGTTTGTTATTCCATAACGCGAGGAGAGCATTCAAAAGGTAATGATACTCTACATATTTTCTACATATTTTTATCAGTGAACTTTCAATGAACCACACGAACAATGTTAATAAAGTGAAAAAAAATATGGAGGACTACGCAAAGTTCTCGATACGTATAAAGGGACATTAACAATAACAAAGCAACATAAAATGAGTGCAAAATTTAATCCAATACATTTGTATCCTCACCGATTTTATTTTGGTTTTCTCAGTAGCCGCTATCATCCTGAACTTTTCTGTTTTGATGGCCTTCTTCTGCTCGTCCGTCAAATTCTGTTCATAAGCCATTATCTTTTTCGTGTAATCCTCGAGATTCTGGACGTACAGTTTGTGCATAGCTTGTTTATGCAAAGAGCTATAGGTCTTCCATAGTTCAGCCATTTTCTTCATGACAGCTTGGGGCTTCAATCCAGGATTTTCTTGAAGAACTTTTTGTCTCTCTTGTACCGAATACATGATAAATGGAGACATTGGTCGTTTTGGTTTTGGTGGTATACCAAGCTTTTTCTCTAACACACGTGATTTGAGCATTGCACATTGTTGACCCAACAAAATGCTGTTCCTGGGTGGAAAACGAAGATCAATGTTACTATTTTTCAAGTTGCCAAGCGTAAATAAGGTCTATATCAACGGTTATTGGCAAGGTGATCAAGTTATCTCATTACCGAGTGGATTTACCCTACACTATATACCTTACATATATTTCTATATATAGGAGGTATATGATGATATATGCCCGTATATAGGACTAGTACATGTCGTCATATAGGGTTAATATATGTAATACGTATCCGCGAATATATGGCCAAAGTATCTCAATCATGACGTGTGTGTGAGTATCAATACACATGTTAGGTCATTTGGGATTCTTCTGTATCGATCGTTTAGAACTATGATTTTTTTTGAAATTTGAGAAGTATTCGCACTTGAATTTTAAAATTAATGATTTTTAGTTCCATTCAAAGTTAAATTGTCCATATGTCCATTCACTGTTTGGAATATTTTGGAAATTCAGTTATTCTTACGATAACGCACTGATATTGCAATAGAAGTTCGAATCTTCAAACTCGTTGCAAAATTGAAGATTATTATTCATTGAATTCTGAAAAGATTCAGAATTAGCAACTCTAATAGTTTGAACTTTCAGAATTTTCAATGATTTTCAGTGACATTTGGAGGTGACAATCCAAATTTTATGGATTATCGCGGAAATTTCCTGATTCTTCAATTACGACCTTTCACCACATTTCATACTAAGTCGTCATTCTTAAAGATTTCAAGATTGTACCCGTAAAATTGTATAGTTAGTGTTCTAACAGTGTAGTATATCGCAACCCCTTAGTTTTTTTCAAACTACTAATAACAATATGCGCCCCGTTGGTCGCACGCTTCCGAATCAGGATGCGTAGCTCTGAATGCGTTGAATTGGGCGCCAGGATCGAACCAATGAGCGCCCAATCTATCTAGGCTCGTATTATCAATTTTTTAGCAATATTAATTTGTTTCCTTGATTTGTAACTTTTCCCATTGTCACTCACTGCGACACTACTACCAAATGATTGAATTTAGTGTTCTGTTTCACTGTTTTACTGTTTACTGTATTTGTAATACTGTTATATGCTTCAGTCGTCTACCATGAATCAACTACCAATGATGTTTTTCAAAATAAAAACCAATCGCAGAAAAATGATCATTCTGGGTGATAGTCCGTATCAGGGTTGGGCGCGTAAATTACGTGACGTAAATTACACAGTATTTTACATGTAGAAAACCATGTAATTTACATGGCGAGTTTATTACGTAAATTACGTTCAAGTGGCGCCATTTATCGTTGTCGTCAGGAACCTCATCTGGCGCGAAAAATTTCGAATTAACTCGCCACGTTGGGTGCCATGGGTGCCATCATGGGTGACATAGGTGCCATCATGGATGCACCCCCTGATTTTAACTATTGCCGCCACTGGCGATTTTTGTGGCGAGTTCCCCCTCCCGAGTGGCGAGAAAACCCACTCCGAATCTACCACTATTATATGCCTTCTATTATCGAAAAATGAATTTATAAAGTTTTTTATTCAATTGTTGATCAATAATGCGTGACAACAATTGCGTGATAATAATTAATCATACAGAAACTGATATACACAGTGGTATAGCAAGAAATTGTGAGGTTATGTGAGTTTATTACATTTATTACATTTATTATGTTCCTAAACGTAATTTACATGTAAATTACGTTGTCGCGTACAAAACTGTCTTGAGCTCAAAACGCCCAACCCTGGTACTTGTTCAATTAGAGAGAATATCTACCAACAGGATACCATGTTTAAAAGATCTGTTTGGTAAAACATGCAAGCTCAGACATTTTTCGTTTAGTTCTCGATACTCCTAAAGAGGGCTTCAACGGTAGTAGTAACTCATCCATCAGAGCTAATGGACCGGCAGTGGTCAATATACATTTTGATATGTTATTCAGTGTATTTTTATCGATTTTTTGGTATACTTCACTCCGATTGGTGTGAGATTTTACATAGAAAGCCTAGATTGACTGGACTACATGGACAATATCACAGTGGGATGGCACTCGATTGAATCTAGATTATTTCTTCGTCAGTAGTTCTCGATGGTGCTGAGAGTCGCGGGACTCGCAAAAAGAAATATAGCAGGAAACATTTATCAGAAATACCATCAGATATGAGAAGTTGATATTTTTTCACATATCAGTTTAAAACAGCGACTCACTGCTCAGATGAATGGGTAATCGATAAAAATATTGGTTTCGGTGTTATTTTATTAGCTTCCGATAGATTTGTTGATGAAGTCATGTACCTGAGTTTGAGTTTCCAATTTCTGGTACATTGAATGGGGTGCACCTGGTCTATGTATCCCATAATAATAATAATAATGATATTTTTTGAATAGGACAACGTGAATATGCATTTCCTTTTAAGGGGGGACCTGACTGAGTTTTTCAACTCGTAGTACATTGATGTCAGGTTTTTCATAAATCATTTTATTGTACTCCTTGTATGTAAAAACTAAGGATTCATGTATAAACAAATTAAATATTTTACAATAATTTACCAATTTTTTGAATCTTGCTTGGCTGCTCTAGAAATTTGTATATTTTGGGATTTATTCTTCTTCACCAAATTTCTATAACTTTTCAAACGTTAGGATTTCAAAATTTAAGTAATATTATTTGCTCATGAACCGACGGCGGTAGCCGAGTGGTTAGAATCCGAAAGTTTAGCGTTGAGGGCAGCCGGTTCGAGCTGATACCCACATTTGAATTTTTTCCAGACTCTTTTTTTTTTATCTTTAACGCCTTCGATCCATTATGGATATGTGGGCTTGTGGACCATATGCTGCACCGCATTCGCATGATAAGACACAGGAAACCACAGAAAACCTGTGTCGGTACAGGCGGCTACTCTATGAGCAAGCTCCCGCTCATCAGACATTCCGAAAAAATTCTCGCCCTATGGGGGATTTAAACCAAGAACCCAAGTGGCAGCGCTAAGACTGCGCGCTTAGTCCACTCGGCTGTTGACTTGGCTTGACTTGAAAATAGTTTATTAACATTTGTCATATATACATACTATATACAGTATTAATATCTTAAATGCCACGCTCTAGATCACCAGCCATTGGCTTTATATCTAATTTGATCAAAGTTTAACCTAATTTTTCATTATTACGGATATTTGTGATTATTGACATGATGACTCGATATAAGGAAAAATGACTTCTAAAAAACCTTATAAGTAATGGGTGCATGAGGGGCGGGAGAGAAAAGGATATATAGAAAGGTGGGACAAAACAGGTGGTCAGCGGGACCAATTGGATTTTATGTCAATATTGATGTTTTGGAGCTGGGGATCAGGATGGGATTGTAGCTTAAATTTAAATGTCTCATTTATTCTATCGATAAATTCGCCTATGGTTGTCATGTCGAGCGTTTCGTGTATTTCCATAATAGTCGTTCTTCTTTTAAAATTTCCTATTATTCGTAGGAATTTATTTTGAATCACTTGAAGATGATTCAAGTGGATTTTCGCTAGATTGTACCAGGCGGGACAACCATAGGTGATTATAGGTCTGATGAATCCTTTGTACAAAGTGAGTTTTAAGGATTGGCTAAGCGCAGGAGATTTTAGCAGATTATATAATCTTACTAGAATAATTTTTGTTTTCAGCTTAATTTCGTCTGTGTTTTTTCCACAGGAGTTTGGAATCATTATGTAAACCTAAGTATTTAACAGAGTTCACAGGAGTGATTTGTAACGAGATTTTTCTCGTTACGGGTTGAAGTCCCCTTAAATGGAAATAGCCACCAATATTAGAAGTAAGATTGAGCATGGTAGGGCGACACGGGAAGCAATTGTGGTAATGGGAGATTTTAACGCGAGAATCGCGGAGATGCAAGCGGGGGTTGAGGAAGAAAGATTCCAAAGAAGGTCTAGGGACAAGGTGGTGAGACGGGAAGGAATAAAGCTTGTAGATTTCTGTGATGAAGAGGGCCTATTTGTAGCCAATGGGGCCATTAGCGGGGACTGGGAGGGAGCCATCACCTTCGTCGGGAGTCAGAGTGAATTCAGGGAGTCGGTGATTGATGTGGTACTCCACGAGGGGAACCTTAATGTTTTGAAGGAGATCAGTGTATGGCCCACGATCGACTCTGACCACCTAGGGGTAGCAATTGCACTGGAGGGACCTGGGAGGCTGGACAAGGCGGAAACAAGGAGAAAAGGTAAGAGGGAGGAAGCGGTAAGGTTAACAGAAGGGGAAATGAGACTCGTGTGGTCTCTGGAGGGTAGGGAGGAGTTCCAGAAAGCCCTGGAGGAAAGGGAAATTCGAAAAGATCGGGTGTGGGGAAGTACAAACGAGCGTTGGAAATGGATAAGGGCTACAATCAAGGAAACTGCGGAAGAAGTGGGCATGACTAAAAGGGTTGGGAAGAGTCGGACGAAAGACGAACTCTCGTGGTTGGGTGATGAGTATAGGACTCAGAGAGCGGTTGTTCTCAGTAAGCTGAAGATCTTTTTACAAAACTCCAAAAAGGAGGATAAAGTTGAACTAGGGGAAGAGAGAGGTAAATTACGAAAAATGGCTAAGGAGAGAGTGAAAGAGATTGCGGAAGAAAGACGAAATCAGGTGAAAGCAAGCAGAAACATGAGCGATTTTTGGAAGGCGGTAAAGGCATATGCAGAACAAAAACAGAGAGAAAGGGTGAGTCGATTTCCGCGGAGGAGTGGGTGGATCATATGGAGGGATTATTAGAGGGGCCCGATGCGGTGAGGGAGGAATGGAGAGACTGGGAGAAGTGTGAAGAACGATTGGAGGTCGAAGAGTTGGATGGGGATATAAGCTATGAGGAACTTTGTGGGGTGCTAAAAGGCTTGAAAAATGGGAAGGCCCCGGGGGAAGATGGGATTACGGGAGAATTCCTGAAGTACCTGCCAGATAATTGGAAAATGGAGCTCTGGCATGTAGTTCAGGAAGCATGGAAAAGTGGCTCATTGCTGGAGGGATGGAACGTGGCCCGAATATTCCCTATTCACAAGGGGGGGGGGGGGGACGAAAACGATGTGAGTAACTATAGGGGCATTTCCTTACTCAATCTAGGATACAAACTGTTGGCAAGTATCATGGCGAACCGACTTACCGGGTATTTGGAGAGAAAGGGTATGCTCAGGGAAAGTCAGGGTGGGTTTCGAAGGAGGAGGGGCACCAGGGAACAAATTTTCATCCTCAACACATTAATTGGCAACACAATAGAGCGAAACAAAGGGAAGGTATACGCGGCTTTCACTGACCTCAAAGCGGCGTTTGACACGGTTGATCGCGATCTTTTATTGGAGAAATTATGGGGCGTGGAAATTAGGGAACGGTTTTATCACATGGTCCAGGCCATTTATGAGACATCGGAAAACGAGGTAATCACTGGAGGGGGAATAACGCGCAGGTTCCAAACAGGGAGGGGAGTAAGGCAGGGGTGTCCATTGAGTGCGATTCTTTTTAACCTGTTTATTGATGACATTGATGATGGATGGGAGGGGAAGAAGGAGAGCGGGTTGGTGGTGGGGAAAGAAAAAATTTTCTGCTTAAAATACGCGGACGATATTGTTGTGATCGCGGATGATGCAGCGGGGTTGCAAAATATGTTAAGCACGACGGAAAAATATTTTAGAAAAAACAGGTTGGAGATTAATGTCAACAAGACGAAGGTTATGGTGTTCAGGGGTGGGGGACGGAAGAAACCGGGCGAAAAATGGCGGATGGAAAAGAGGTGGAAGTCGTCAACAAATTTAAGTATCTCGGGTATTGGTTTTCGACATGGAATTCGCATGGGGAACATATACGTAAAATGGCCGGAAAAGGAGCGAGGGCGGTTAATGCTGCCTGGGGGGCGGGGTTGAGTTCACTCAAAAGTCGCCTTTACATACTGAACTCGTTGGGTAAGTCGGGAGCGCTGTACGGGACGGAGTTATGGGGGGTTAGAAGCGAGAATACCCATGGAAAGAGTACAGGGTGAATAACTCTTGTGGCGGGAGAGTGGCAATTAGTCTGTGGAAGGCGCTGAACGACGTCGTTTTGGTCTTAGATCATTAGTGGCGAGCATAGGGGAATGCATTCCCCAATGCCGAAAAAGGCAATGTCTCGGGGGTTGAGGTGACGATCTCAATCGCCCCGGAGTCATCGTGTTCCTGAAGTGGATGGGTATAATCGTGACGTGGCTCCGTGGGTCTTGGATCGCCGGTTATGGGGTCCAGTTGACCCAAACACGTCCGGGTTCCTGGGTCCGTTGGCCTTGGACCGCCGGTTATATCCGCGTGCTTGGGACAGGGGCTTGCGATGACGCTAGTCCTCGCGATGTGCTAGAGGAAGGTGTATGAATGCGAGGCGGGGGAGCAAGAGGCGTCCCAGTCGGTTCGTATCCAATGCGTTTCTAGCATAGCGCGCCCTGAAGGGTTTGGATTGGAATCGCAGATTTTGCTGAACTCAAGGAGGACCGAAAGTTCGTATTGAGAGGGATTATGTAGGGTAGAAATACCCCCATAAATGTGTCATATGCCGATATGTAAAAGAAATGGTTCACTTGAAAATACCATATGCCTTGTAAATGGCATATGGTTTGTGAGACCATAATACTCCATTTACGGTGGACCTCCCCCCTCTACCGGGAACGACGCTGAACCTAGCCAGGCAAAGCGAAGGCCACTAAAAAGTCCTCTGGGTGGACGAAGATCCCCAGAGGCCGGTTTCCGTTGAACTTCCCGTAAACGTTCCGCTTGCGCCCAATGCATGTGCGATAGAGAAGGATGTGGCGAAATCATATGTACGGGATTTTTCCTCTGGGGAATACCCTGGGGAAAAACCTGTTACAGATTTTATCGCTACGAATAGTCAGGGTGCGATTTGCCTTGCAGCTAGTCAATATGATTGCTTCGGTTTTGGCAGTATTCACTTCAATTTTCCATTTCATAAGCTCACTGATTGGAAAAGCAGCTGCGTTTTCGACTCTTCTAACAGCTTTATTTATCGATTTGCTAGCTGAGTACAGAGCGATGTCATCAGCATAGCCAGCGATAGATACATTTCCAGGAATTCTGCTAAAAACAGAAGCAATGTACATGTTAAATAGTACGGGGGAGAGGATAGACCCTTATGGGACCCCCGCGACTATTTCAATTTTATCCGAAAGCGAAGTTTCGACTCGAACTCGAATATATCTATTTGAAAGATATGATGGTAAAATTTTACATAAGTATTTAGGTACATTTAAGCTGTCGAGTTCATATATAAGACCTGTGCGCCAAACAGAATCAAAGGCGTTCTCGCTGTCCAGGAGAAGAAGAACGGTATCTTCTTTCCGGTCTTTCGCGGACTTATATCATTTGTAATTCCAACCAGCTGGTGGCAGGTGGAGTGCTCTGATTGAAATCCAAATCGATTCGTAGGCATTAGTTGTAACTCTTCTATGGGTTTTTTGAGACGAGCTAAAATTATTCGCTCAACAAGTTTAGCCAATACCGGTAAGAGGCTCATAGGCCTGTAGCTCACCGGATGCGAAGGGCGTTTACCAGGCTTGAGAATCGGTATGACCACCGCTCCCTTCCAGAGTTCCGGGAAATATTGTTTAAGTAGGCACGCATTATATATCTTTGTTAGTAGGCTTATTGCTTTAATCGGGACGCTTTTTAGTGCTAGGTTGGGAATATTATCCACACCCGGGGCTGATTTGTTTTTTACGGGGATTTGTGATGAATTTAGAGTTTCAATTTGGGCTTTGAGGATAGTTTTTTTCACATGGTCTATAACTGGTTGTTCGAATGATTTATTGCCTCGAGAGGCCGATACTTCGTGTATATTCGCGTAGTGTGTACAAAGTGTATTCGCCTTCTCATAGTCTTCTGTGTGGATCGTGTTATTGGATTTGAGTGTGGGAATTTTGCTTTTGCCGGTGTTATTAAAATATTTTGCTACGCGCCAAATAGTGATCTTTTAAATTTATGTTTCTAAGTTTGTTGTCCCAAGATGATTGTTTCCATTCAGTTTATTTAAGTCTGATTTTGTTGATCAGCTGATTGAGTTCGCATTTAAGGTAGCGATTCCGCGTTTTTTGCCATCTTCACCTAATATAATTTTTAATTTCCCGATTATTCGGGAAGTTATTGTAATGACCCCGAAATCGATATTTTTTCTTTCATCCTGTGACTGGGGTTTTAAGTATACAAAAATGATGCACAACAAATTTTGAATCGATATCTGTGTGTGTGTGCGTGTGTATATATATGTCTGTATGTATGTGTGTTTCCGAAATTTTGATCCTAGGTTTCTCACGAACGAATGAAGCTATCGACACCGTCAATATTGCAATCGAAGCATTTTCATGTAACTTAGAGGGGATTAGATTTTGGGTGAAATTGGTGTAGCATGTATATTGTTATTAACACTTTTAATTGTTTATCACGTCCTATTGCATAGACTATTAGAGTTAGCGCAAAATTTATATGAGAAAAGTTGTTCCCCATATAAGATACGTATTTTATGTAGAATGACTTTTTTCCATAATTTACATAATTAAGGGGGTATGGCCGTCTCAACAATTATGTATGTAATAAGTAAATGAATGCACCCAGCGCTGTCATGAAGTTCTCAATCGAAGCCTTTCCGTTCAGAATAGAGCGGATTACGTTTTGGATGGCATTCGTGCAGTACATGCAATGTTATTAACAATTGCAATTGCTTATACGATTCCACTGAGTAAAATATTAAAGTTAGCGGGAAACCTATCTCAAGAAAACTACTTCTTATATGAAAATACATCTTTTACGTGAAATGACTTTTTTCCATAATTTGCATAATTAAGGAGGCATGGTCGTCCTAGCAATTTGAAATACGGGACCAATGCATTTCACCAGGGTCGTTCCTTATACAAAAATGCACATTCAGTATGACTTTTTTCAATATATGTTAAAACATATCGCGAGTTGAACTAGAATATACTTGGCGAATGAATATGTCGACAATTGCGGGAAGGATGTCAAAGAGCGGAGATAATTCGGAACGTACAGAGGTAGAGAGGGTAACTAGATGGACGACTTGCAGTTGAATATTCTTATGCGGCTTAAAAATCAAACTAAATCGATCGCGTGCAGTACTTATTAGTCACAAGTTCAATTATTGATATCGCTGTTGAGTTTGCTCATCACCATGGTTGCATGCTTATGCTGTGCGGAAATACCACATCGGGGAGTTTTGTTTGTGTCCGGATGGGGCACACACATTTGCACATCACTAGTTGAGTTTTATTAAGGAGGCTATTTCGGGCGGGAGCGGGCACTCGGCTATTCTGACGTCAGTCAGACCCTAATTCACTTGTATGACCACCGAACGGAAGTTTCGTAATCGAAACGACTGTACAATTTAAGCTTTTCCATGGTTCCCCTCAAGTTCCCAGCGGGAGAAGAGTTACACTTGGGGCAAATGCTGTACAGGTGGGAGATGAAGCAAGGGAAGGGCTTCATCTCCCTTCAGGCAAAGCGTAAGAACTCAAAAGGGAATAAAGTACGGATAGAGCGAAAATTAAAGAAAAAAAAATACTCATGAAAATGAACATTTCCAACTTAACAACATTAAGAAAACAATATAATAAACAAATAAAAAAATTGAGTAATAAAATTTCGGTATTTCTTAAGAGGCTATGTAATTAGTAAAGAGTGTTATTGATCCCAAATTTCTTACAAGAGTTTCCCAATTTTCCAAATCCACAATTCTCTGAAGTTTTAAATAGTTCAAGCTACTGAAACCTTGAAAACGTATAATTGACTTCCCAATAGGGAAGTTATTGTAATCACCCAGAGATCGAACTTTTTCATTTCGGCCTGTAACTGGTGTTAAGGCTTAAGGGTACCGAAATGATCCCCGAAAAATTCTGAGTCAATGTCTGTGTGTGTATGTTTGTATGTGCCTTAAATTTTGGTCAACGATTTCTCACGAATGTATACATCAAACGAAGCCATCGAGGTCTCAATCGACGTGTCTTCATGTAACTCAGCCCTGATTAGTTTTTGATGGATGTTGGTTCAGAATATATGTTGTTATTAACAATTTCAATTTTTCGTAACGCTATATCTCGTAAACGGTTGGAGATAGGGAAAATATTTGTTAACATAAATTGTTTCCCATACCAAGGTCCACATTTCATGCCTATTGAGTTTTCCCCATAATGTGCATAATTAAGGTGGTAGAGCCGTTAAAAAAAAAGAATTCATGTAATGAGTGCATGAATGGAGACTAGATGGCGTCGGCGATCCCAAAAATTGGTCTCTACATGGACTGACTCAGAATTCGAGTTTCATTCGACCTGTATACCTGAAAATCGGTCGATTTTTTTCACCCTCATTGACCCATTTCAAGATGGCGGCGACGATCACAAAAATTGATCTCTACAAGTGTATATTACGAGTCAACTCAGAATTTGAGTTCCCAAAACTGTCGAAATTTTAATCATTAATCAATTAAGATCATAAATTTTGACTATTTTCAATCCCCTCATACCAATCTGTACACGGAGAGAAAACTTATATGAAAATTACGTAACAAGTCACCTGAAATTAAATCTCGACAGTATTTACGAAATTTCAACTGGAAAACTATGGAATGATTAGTCCATTGTCAAGTTTGTTATTGAAAAAGTGTGAAAAAGTTCCGTAATTTTTTTTTATGGAAAATGTGAAATTTGGCGCAAACTTCGTTGAGGAATTTGGTTCAATATATAAAAATTACGGGACGCTCCACGATTTTCACGTAATTTCCATAGTAATTTTTACTATTCCTTGTGTCCCTCACTGAGGGCACAAATACATCCCATCCACTAGTTTCTTAATGTTATCATCAATGAAAGCGTCCTGGCAAAATGTGCTCCTTTAGTAAGGTTGATGAAAATAAATAAAAACCAAGCAGTCGGTCATCGAATGCCCACATTCGAATGCATAACGGTTATTTTTATTTCGTTTAACGTTGCCTTTTTATTTCCACCAATTTCATTGGTGGTATGCTTCCGAATGGTACCGGCTTTGGAATGGTACCAAATGGAACATTTGTGTAAAATTTCAAGTCTCTATGACAACAACTGTAGGAGGAGATGCGGGAACAAAAATTTTAAGTGAAAAACATAAAAGTTGAAATACCTCGAAAACTTTCTACGGACGCATATGTGTTTTTTGATTCCCTCTTATAGATGGCATGATGGGGAAGATTTCAAAAAAAAATGAATCGGTTCAGTATTGAAGGAGATAAGGAGTAAAAACCAAAAAAAATGAATGAAGTTTTCTCAAAAACTTATGCTTCGATCGAGCTGAAATTTGGTATGGTGCAAGAGGGACTCAATAGCAATTATTGGAGAAAATTTGAGATTTTTTAAATCAATTTTACCCGTTTAAATGTTCAAATTAGTAAATCGAGGTGCCAAAAATGAGATGTTCACAGACAGACGGCGGCCTCAAATTTTGTATTTTTACGTTTCAGACCATTCTAGGTCACTTCCACATGAAATTAGAATGTGAAAATGGACCCTCGACAATGCTTCCATTCGGAAAAAAAACAAACGAGATTTTAACATACAGCCTTATGGGAAAATCACATTTTTAGGTATTCTCTTTATAGATCCACGATTGCAATATTTGAAAGATATCGAAAATTTGAACAAAACCAACTGAGCTTCTGATGAGCTTCTATTGACCGTTGGATACTTTCGTTATAAATCATTTTTTTTCCTCGGCGCTCGGAAACTGCGTGTCGAGTAGATATGGCAGCATCACGGTAGTGCGGTGGTGATAAGCGAGCACTTCAAATCTCGATTTCTCTATGCAGGGCCACGAACTATTTCTGATATAGCGGCTCAGGAAAAGGGCAGGAAAACATTGAAAATTCATTCATTAATGGAAAGTAATCTGAGGATAATTATGTATTTGAGAATTGAATCAAAAAAATGTAGGGAAAAGATACAATAATGTGGGTAAAACTGATGAACTTCAAATCCGATCACGTGCAAAATAAGTTTTTTTGTTTGATAGCGTAATCTATTCTGAAGCATCATCGTATAATAATCAATACCATTTGTTTTTGGGAAGCAATGGTTCTCCCCAAACTATAACTGAATCTTTAGATTGTAAAATCTATGAAAGTTTACTTTGTAAAATTGCTTAAGTATGACGTTCCTTATGCACCTCAATGGATGAAAGGGAGTTTTGTCAACTATGTATTGACTATAACGTGCAACTCCGAAACAAATTTCTCAGTATTTAAAAAGCTAGGAACAAAAACGAGAGTACTTGTCTTGATATTCATAATCACCGATCCTGCAATTAGCAATTGACAATTTCAGTCGAAGTTTCCAGTAAAATTCTATGTTTTTTATTCGCTTTAATAATAACTTTTCACCCCACTCTGTTTTTCTTTTTTACTCAAATTTGTCCTTATACCGTGGCTGGCTGCGGTCAGGGTGACAGTATATTTAGCTCAGGGCTCTCGTGTTATTGAGGGAAATATTTTGGAATTTACAACATTGCCATTCATAAAATGACGCTAGCTAAAAGTCACCAACCAGTAAAAAATAATGGGAAGTATGGATTAATTTTTATGTTCATCCATTCTCAAAATGACAACCGGAATTTCAGTCATAAATCATACTTTTTCGATTATTTTTTCCTACAGAATTTTTTATACGGGTTCCTTCCTACTATTCGTTCCCCCAAATAGATATAAAGAAATTAATGCGAAAATCGCTTCCGTAGGCATAAAGCAGGCGGATTTTAGCGCTGAACATTGAACTTTCGAAATATACATTAATTCAATGCAATAAACGGGAGGTACGTGTGGCCCTCGACGGGTCGCATCATGCACTTCTCGATGTGTTAGTCTGTGTGTGTGTGTGTGTGTTGGAAATTTGGGATAAATTAAACGCTACCGCCTTAATTATGCATGTTACAAAAAAAATCACTACACAAAAAATGTTTGTTTCTAGATGGGGAACAACTTTTATTTCGAGCTTTCCATTTAACTGTTACTGTTCGTGTAATAGAGCGATATGAACAATCCAAATGTTAACCAGTGATATGTCCTGAGCTATGAAGGTTATGGAAAAAAGTCATAAAACATTATGTGTGTATTTTTGTATGGGGAATAGCATTCATTGTGCACATTTTCTACTATCTATAACGGTTCTCGCGATTGCGCGTTTTAAATAATTAAAGTTGTTGATAACAATTGAAGGAATTATGTTTCAACATTGACACTCCGGCCTGGGCATCAGTCACAGGTAATTTTGTGTCAAAGGAGAAACGAATCAATCGAACCGTTTACCGGGAACCGTTTCCTGAAGAAGCACTCACATACGAACACACACACACACACACAGAACCCGACCGGGCTTTGGCCAGTATTTGTTTTGAGTCGGTGTCGTGCGGACGCATGTCTACCGCTCTCTACTGAATATAAATTCCAAACGTACCGCGCTTACAGTACAGTGAATTTATAAATCTTGTCAAAGTTCTGGCACTAAAGTGTCAAACTTCAAAAATCTCAGACTTCCTCTGGCTCCCAAAAGGAAAGCCAAAATGACTCCTCCTGTGGAAGACCCAAAAATAACTAAAAAAACCGTTATGAAACCGTCAACTAGTGCGAACTGTGAACCCGCTCGCCTCAACAAACCTTCAAACACTCCTGTCGGGCCACAACAGGCTCAAAAACAAACATCAGTGCCTCCAATAGTTATTGAAAATGACAAATTGGAGACCAAAAAATTAATCAACTTCCTGCAAGTCAACGCCTCGGACAAAAACTTCAGGATGAAATTCAATGGTAGTACCACCATCGTCCATCTACAATCGACGGAGGATTATAATAAAATCGCAAGTATCCTGAAAAGGCAAAATTTTCATTTTTACACCTTCGGTCTAAAAAGTAAGCGTCCGAAGAAATTTATCATAAAAGGTCTTCCCGCCAGTTTTACTGAGCACGAGATTGAAGCGGAACTATCCAAACATGGCATAAAGGTATTATCAGTCCGGCAGTTTGTGAAAACAAACAAGGACGGAGACAGCAAAGAGAGTAGGCCACTACCGGTGTTTGCAATTACGGTTGGGCCTGACGTAACCTTGAGCAGCCTCGCTGCTATTAAAACGATTTTCTATCATGCATTTAAGATAGAAAAATACATCAAAACCCAACAACCAACACAGTGCAAACGGTGCCAAAAATTTGGACACGCCAGTCAGCACTGTAATTTAAATCCCAGATGTGTGAAATGCGCAGACAATCACGACATCAAAACCTGCACCAGTAACTCCCTGAAGTGCGCAAATTGTGGTTTAGCTCACACAGCGAGCTATCGTGAGTGCGCCTCACGAACCAAATTTGTGGAGACTCATGAAAAAAGAGTCCAACCACCAGCACCAAAAAGAGCAGAGCGGGAACTGCCCGCTACCCCACACTCGGCTACGATGCAAAACCTGGAAAGCAACATCCATTTTCTCCAGTCTCCTCCAGTCCTCGAGCCTACGCCAATCTCTACTGCCACGAAGATGTCCAGGCCATCCTACGCTTCTTGTTTTCCAACGATGGAAACCTTAAGAACGAATGTTGACGCACCCACCGCTGAACCTAGGACCATTCCGATGGAGACTGACGATCCGGAATTACGTTTAAGTACAACTAAAAACTTTATCAATACAGTGAAACAAGTCCTTGATGACCTAAAATCCCTTAGAGTTCTTGAAAACCTCTCAGAGATTAAGAACATGATCTCTAAAATCCAAAAAGCTGACACCCCCCTTGATAGAATCACAATCATCGCATCCTATGCATACCTGTTCGAATCCACCGCTGAACCACCCACGATCCTCCAACAAACATAATAAATATCTTAGCCATTAACATTTTTGCGCTCATACTCAGTCTGATACCGGTACCCGCAAAACACTTTGAGCGAATAATTCTAACACGTCTCATAAAATCTATCGATGAGTTACACTTAATAGTTAATGAGTTACACTGAAGAGTTACAACTAACGCCTACAAACCAATTCGGTTTCCGTTCAGAACACTCGACCCGCCACGAATTGGTCAGAATCAAAAGTGATAGAAAATCCGCGAAAGACCGGATAGAAGATACCGTTCTTCTCCTGGACAACGAGAAGGCCTTCAACTCTGTATGGCCCATAGGCCTTATATATAAATTCGACAGCTCAAATGTACCTAAATATTTATGTAAACTTCTACTATCATATCTTTCAAATAGATATGTTCAAGGTAGAGTCAAATCACTACTTTCCGTTAAAACTCAAATTGTCGCGGGAGTCCCGCAAGGGGATATCCTCTCCCGTATACTATTCAACCTATACATCGCTTCTGTTTTTAACAGAATACCTAGAAATGTATCCATTGCAGGCTATGCTGATCACATTGCTCTGTACTTACCTAGCAAATCGATCAATAAAGCTGTTAGAAGAATAGAAAATTCTGCTTCTCTTACAATCAGCGATTTAAATAAACGGAAAATTCAAGTGAATGCTACTAAATCAGTAGCAACCTTATTTACTATCTCCAAGGCCAAACCGACTTTAACTTTGCGTAGCAATAAGATTACCTCAACCGTTTCTGTGAAATATTTAGGTTTACACCTTGATTCCAACCTCCTGTGGAAAAAAATTATATCCGATATCAAGGTCAAGACTAAAATTATTCTAGTACGATTGTATAATTTGCTGATATCTCCAACGCTCAGTCAATCTCTGAAACTTACTTTATACACCGGGTTAATCAGACCTATATCTTATGGTTGTCCTGCCTGGCACGATGCAGCACAAACCCACTTAAATCATCCTCAATTTGTCCAAAATAAATTGTTATGGATAATAAAATGGTCGGCATGCACAATGCGCTGGGCATGGCAACCATAGGTAAATTTATCGATAGAATAAATTCGACATTTAACTTTAAACTACAATCCGATCCTAATCCCCAGCTCCAAAACATCAACATTGATAAGAAAGCAAATTGGTCTCACTGACCACCTGTTTTGTCCCACCTTTCCATATATCCCTTTCTCCCCTGCCCCTCATGCGCCCATTACTTATAAGGTTTTTTAGAAGTCATTTTTCCTTATATCGAGTCATCATGTAAAAATTCACAAACATTATAAAAATGAAAAATTAGGTTAAACTTTAATCATATTAGGTATAAAGCCAATGGCTGGTGATCTAGAGGCTAGCAATTAAGATATTAATACTGTATATAGCATGTATATATGACAAATGTTAATAAACAATTTTCAAGTCAAGTTAAGGGGCTTTGGCGTCATTTTTTTTTGTTTTGAGTCGGTGTCGTGCGGACGCATGTCTACCGCTCTCTGCGGAATATAAATTTCTAACGTACAGCGCTTATAGTACAGTGAAATTTTAAATCGAGTAAAAGTTTTGGCACAAAAGTGTCAAACTTAAAAAACCTCAAAATTCCCTTGGCTCCAAAAAGGAAAGCCAAAATGAGTCCTCCGATGGAAGGCCCAAAAAAAACGAAAAAAGCCGTTTCGAAACCTTCGACTAGTGCGAGTTCAGCTCCCGCTCGCCTCGCCTAACCCTCCGACACTTCTGATGGACCTCAAGAGACTCCAAAACAAACTTCTGTCCCTCCATTAATCATCGAGAATGAAAAAATGAAGTCAAAAAAATTAATCAATTTTCTGCAGAGCAACGCCACAGATAAAAATTTCAAGATGAAATTTAATGGAAGTACCACGATCGTCCATCTACGAACGCTCGAGGACTACAACAAAATCGCAAGTATACTGAAAAGGCAAGATATCAATTTTTTCACTTTCGGTCTTAAAAGTGAGCGACCGAAAAAATATATTCTGAAAGGGCTTCCAAGCAGTTTTTCACAAGACGAAATTCAAGCCGAGTTATCAAAACACGGCATCAACGTACTTTCCGTTCGCCAGTTCGTGAAAGTAAACAAAGACGGAGACACCAAAGAAAACAGGCCATTACCGATCTTCGCTATCACGGTTGGCCCGGAAACAACCTTGAGCAGCTTCGCTGAAATCATCACACATATAAGGTAGAAAAATATGTAAAATCCCAGCAACCTACCCAATGCTTCAGGTGCCAGAGATTTGGCCACGCACGCCAACATTGCAACCTGAACCTGAGATGCGTCAAGTGTGCGTCAAACCACGACGTAAAAGTCTGCACTTCCAAAACCCTGAAGTGTGCAAACTGCGGACTCGCCCATACAGCCAGCTATAGTGTTCCATGCGCCTAAAATTCATGGAAACTCAGAAAAAACGAGCTCAATCGGCCAGGCCCAGCATAGCGCCATTGGAATTGCCCACTACACCTCACTCGGCCACGATCCAGAATCTGGAAAGGAACATCCAGTCCCTCCAGTCTCCTGCAGTCCCAGTGCCAACTCCGAGTACTACTGCCAACACGTCCAGGCCCACCTACGCTTCCTTCTTCCCGACGGTGGAAACCTCTGCTGAACCTAGGACCATCCCAATGGAAGCACATGTTCCCGAATCTCATTTAAGTGGAACTATAAACTATGTAATTACAGCAAAGCAAGTCCTTGACGAGCTAACAACCCTTAGAATTCCCGAAATCCTTTCAGAGCTTAAAGAGATGAGCTCTAAACTCCAAACAGCCCTTACACCAATTGATAAGATCACAATCATCGCATCCTATGTCCACCTGTTCTCACCCTCCTCAAACACACCTACGATTCCCCAGCAAACATAACCAACATATTAGCAATTAATATTTTTGCGCTCAAGCCTAATCTGGACGAGTTATTACACACCGTCCATAGAAATAACATCAACATTTGTCCGATTTCAAAAACTAAGTTAAACAGCAAAACGAAGAAAATTAACTTCCCAGACTTCTCGCTGATCAGGGAAGACAGAACGGCCAAAGCAGGTGGTGGTGTTGCGGTGGCGATCCACAAAACCTTGTCACATAGAACTCTTCCGCATGATCTCCTGTCGCTCACCGAATACATGGGAGTAGAGGTCCAAGTAAACAATAAAAAAACGAAGATCTACTCGATCTACAATCCCCCGCATGTCTCAATAGATACAAACCTATTGAGGCACCTACTTTCCGATAGTACTCCAACAATTATTGTTGGAGACTTAAATGCCAAGGACACTGCTTGGACCTCTGCTAGGCCAAACGAATCAGGTAAGATTCTCTCAAATTTTTTGACGGAACAAAAAATTAATCTGCTCTTTCCAGACGTTCCCACACACTACCCTCATAATTCAAACACTCCTAGTACTATTGACCTTTTGTTAACAAACAACATCTCTATCATTAAAAATTTCACCACACTTTCCGAATCCCCATCCGATCACCTACCATTGTTTTTCTCCCTATTTGGCAGACCAACCTCACCAGAATCATGAAAAATTTTAGACTACGCAAAAACCGACTGGAATAAGTTCAAGGATATCTTAAATGATGAGATTTCTACACCAAACCCTACTTGTAACAACACTGAAGCAATAGATCAATACATAACACCTTTCACCCAAGTCATTCAAACAGCCCTGGATTCCTCCACTCCCAAACGCTCAACCAAATCCACCCACACTCCTATCCCACCCGAAATAGCCTCATTAATAAAGCTAAAAAATTACATTAGGTCAAGATGGCAAAAAACCCGAAATCGCTACCTTAAATCCGAACTCAATCAGCTGATAAAAGAAATCAGACTTAAATTAACCGAATGGAAACAATCATCTTGAGACAACAAACTCAGAAACATAAACTTAAAAGATCACTCTATTTGGCGCGTAGCAAAATATTTTTATAACACCGCTAAAATAAAAATCACCACACTAAAGTCAAACAACACACTCCACACAGAAGACCACGACAAGGCAAATACACTCTGCATACACTACGCAACAATACACGAAATATCGGCCTCCCGAGGCAACAAATCTTTTGAACAACAAGTCACAGGTCATGTGAGAAAAACTATCCTCAAAGCCCGTATCGAAACTCCCATTAAATCCCTTACGAATCTCCGTGAAATCACTTCCGCTATCAAAAAACTAAAAAATAAATCCGCCCCGGGTGTGGATAATATTCCCAATATAGCACTAAAAAACCTCCCAATTAAAGCAATAAGTTTACTCACAAAGATATACAATGCATGCCTCCTCAGACAATATTTCCCGGAACTCTGGAAAGGAGCGGTGGTCATTCCGATTCTAAAGCCCGGTAAGCCCCCTTCGCATCCGGTGAGCTATAGGCCTATTAGCCTCCTACCGGTATTGGCTAAGCTCTTTGAGCGAATAATTTTAGCTCGTCTCAAAAAACCCATAGAAGAGTTACAACTAACGCCTATCAATCAATTTGGTTTTCCATCAGAACACTCGACCTGCCACCAGCTGGTTAGAATTACGAATGATATAAAATCCGCGAAAGACCGGAAAGAAGATACCGTTCTTCTTCTCCTGGACAGCGAGAAGGCCTTTGATTCTGTTTGGCCCACAGGCCTTATATATAAACTCGAAGGATTAAATGTCCCTAAATATATATGTAAAATTTTATTATCATATCTCTCAAATAGATATATCCGAGTTCGAGTCGAAACTTCGCTTTCGGATAAAATAGAAATTGTCGCGGGAGTTCCACAAGCGTCTATTCTCTCGCCTGTTTTATTCAACTTGTACATTGCTTCTGTTTTTAGCAGAATTCCGAGAAATGTATCCATTGCAGGCTATGCTGATGACATTGCTTTGTACTCAGCTAGCAAATCGATCAACAAAGCTATTAGAAGAATAGAAAATGCTGCTTCTCTCACAATCAGTGAATTAACGAAATGGAAAATTCAAGTGAATGCTGCTAAAACAGAAGCAATCTTATTTACTAGCTCCAAGGCCAAGCCGACTTTAACTATTCGTAGCGATAAGATCACACCAACCGACTCGGTAAAGTATTTAGGCTTACACATCGATTCCAAACTCCTGTGGAAAAAGCATATATCTGAAATCAAGGTCAAGACTAAAGTTATCCTAGTAAGATTGTATAATTTGCTAAAATCACCCGCGCTTAGTCAATCCCTCAAACTTACTCTCTACAAAGGGTTAATTAGGCCCATTATCACCTATGGTTGTCCTGCCTGGCACAATGCAGCGAAAATGCCCTTGAATCATCTTCAAGTGATTCAAAATAAATTCCTACGAATAATAGGAAATTTTAAAAGAAGAACGACTATTGTGGAAATTCACGAAACGCTCGGCATGACAACCATAGGCGAATTTATCGATAGAATAAATGAGACATTTAAATTTAAGCTACAATCCCATCCTAATCCCCAGCTCCAAAACATCAATATTGACATAAAATCCAATTGGTCCCGCTGATCACCTGTTTTGTCCCACCTTTCCATATATCCTTTTCTCTCCTGCCCCTCATGCACCCATTACTTGTAAGGTTTTTTAGAAGTTATTTTTCCTTATATCGAGTCATCATGTAAATAATCACAAATATCTGTAATAATGAAAAATTAGTTTACACTTTTCAAATTAGATATAAAGCCAACGGCTGGTGATCTAGAACGTAGCACTTAAGATATTAATACTGTATATAGTATGTATATATGATAAATGTTAAACAATTTTCAAGTCAAGTCAAGTCAAGGCTTTGACGTAGTGTGTAGAGTGTCTGCCTACTATTCTAAAGGTCCCGCGTTCGATTCCCGCTCACTGCAAATATTTTCTGAAAAATATTTTCTCACGGACTCCGACCGATGGCAGGAACATTCCGTGTGTGCTATCGGCGGTATCCATGAAGTGAGACCGTGAGCCGGGACCGAACGCGACCCGTCGCGCGGGGGGGGGGGAGGGAGGGTTCCATCGTAGACGCCCGCCATCGTATCACAGGGGTTTCTGGAGGTTTACCCTGTGATTAGAAATACGATGAGCTGAAATGGCGAAGTCGGCCCCAGCCGCAATGGGTGGGTACTCTGATCCGTAGTATTGCCCATGAAGTAATGCCTAACAGCGGTTACGTGGGTGAATACGAATAGAGCAAGAGTAGAAAAAAAAACACACGCAGAACCCTCATCTAAAATTTGTCAGAATGATGTGAAACGTTGAGAAAAGTGAAAGTTTTCGATTTCTAAGACACTTCATTATCGGGGTTATTACAATAACTTCCCTAGATCGGGAAATTGAAAAATCTTTAAAAAAATTTATGTCCGCGAGATTGATGTTCTCTATCGCAAAATGTGTAAGGTGGCTCCTTATACTTATAAAAAAATTGAGAGGAAAATCTATTGGCTAAGTGTAAAATGGGCGTCTTATTGAGGTAAAAATAGAAGGTTCACTTAAATTCTTGTTACAGAATTGGATAAAAAATCATTTATTTCCGCAAGGCTATTTTTATCGGAGAATGTTGAAAGGGAGGCCCTCAAATATATATGATCCACACTCTCTCTCACACACACACGCACACACACAAACCGTTTGGAAAATTTATCAAAAAGATGTGGAACGACTAAAAAACGGAACATTTCATATTTCTCAGATTTTTCATTTTTAGGATGAATACTATAACTCCCCTCTGGGAACGTTGAACATTGGAATCATTTTAATCTGAAAATGTAACAAAATGTTATCCATACCATTTACTCTTCTTGCCATTTCGAATTTAAAATTTTGAAATTTCTGAAATTTAAAATTCATTTATGTCGAGATTTTTGGAATTAGAATAAAAAAAAAACGAAACTCCTGAGTTCCTGCTTTCCGGAAGTTATTGTAATCATCCCTCTCGCAAAAGTGTCCTAGATGTTTTTGATCACCGGAGTCTAGCATTTAATCAATAATAACCAACACATCCCATGATGAATATGAACAGAGTTGATGAGGTAAACATGTTCGTTCCTTAGAGAGATTGACGTTTGCGATTATACGAACATGCCAGCACCAGTTGAGAAGTCATAAGGATAATTGGATAAAAAAAACTACCTCAGTAGATAATTTTAATATCCGAACGGCCCAAAATCACAATCATTCCCAAGCTATTATATTGATGTATAAAGAAGTTATTTGATGAAGTTAGTCTTCTACAACAAATATTTTAATTACACGCGGTTGTGTTTCTTGGAACGATACTTGCGGAGTCATGAATTAAATGGATAATTGTGCCCAAATGGGTCGCAATAATGAAGAAACAATACCATAATGGAATTGGTTGTCTCTTCAATGGTTACTGATATTCTCCTTTTCCATTTATGCCTTATTTCTGATTGCGTCCGCCCTCCCAGATCTGTGCACATGGTGCCCTGGCGATTAGGGCTCCACACTGTAATACATTGTGGGATGAACAAATCCTTGTAATTGATGATAAATGAAGAACTAATGGTTATAAATTACTCAACTGATTGGTTTTCAAAGGTTCGATGTATTCTGTGTATTCATGTTCTGTGTATTTTTAAGGGAAAATAATCATATACCTAATACGGTGGATGCTAAAGCGTCAGGGTAGTTAACCCTAACAACCTTCATCCAGTTGGAAATTAAGATTAAAACTCATAAACACAAATTGTCAGAATACAAAAATTCTGAAGAATCGAAAAAACCTTACCCAGTTGATGAGAAACCGAAAGAATTGGATGAGCGGTTACCCACAACATTAAACAATTTTTGATACGCTGCCATGTTTGTTTACAATGGAACTCGAAAAACTTTCCTGCGTTTCGCACAAAGAGGATTGATCTAAGTAGAGGCTTAGTTCTATAGGACGGGGTGATGCTAGCAGAGCGGTTAGTTCCACCCCATTGCCTGGCGTCGCTGGTCGTAAATGCCCACCCCGCTCATCTACCAGAGTGCGTTGGGGACCGGTTTGGCGTAGTGGGCTAAAGTGCTCTGCTTACCCCAAATCGATCCTAGGATCATGGGTTCAAATGGGTTCCGGCTGTGGGCAAAAGTTTTTTCAAAAAAGAATTTTCGTCACGTAGCTCGAATCGAACTTATGAGCCGCGACAATCTACCGCTCCAATTGGCGTCATATGACGTCACCTATCTACCACACCGGCTGATGACAATGTCATCAGCCAACCACAGAACCGTCCAAATTCACTAAAGTCCCCCAGAGGGATAACGGCCGATTGGGCTTATGCCACAGAGCCAGAAGAAAGAAGAAGAAATATGGCTCTTGTTGGGTTTCACATAACCAGCAATCACCCCGGTTCTTTCTCTAATCCAAATTAATATTTCTAATGTAATTAAGAACTAATCACCTTTCCCCAGGTGCAAAATTGATATTCGAGGCGAAACCGAGGGTCTTAAGCACGTGGAGGAGGGTGATTAGTTTTTCATGGCGTGCCTGGAACTGTTTTTTCTAGTCGAGCACTAAAATGGTGGTTTTCTCCTTGCTGACCAGAAAAAGAATGTTTTTTATAGTAAGTAATGTGTTAATTTTTAGATAATTGGAAGAATCTAGAAGAAAGTAGTGCAGTGCAAGTGAATTAACGAAAAATCCGAAATGTAACTTCTTACTAACAAATTCAATTTGAAATTTGTTAGTAATCTAAAAAAGTAATTAATTTACTTTTTATAATAATTGGGAAAAATCCAACAAAAAGTTGCAATAATATTCTTTTCACGTGTTCTCCTGCCATGCACAATTAATTGTTACGGCGAAAATATTCAGAAAACAATTTTTTTAAAACAATTGTGATAAAGTTCAATCACCATGCACGAAAAATTCTGAGGCAAATCCAAAATTCCAAAAGTGAAATCTTAACTCCACTATCTGCTAATCCAATCCAAAATAACGAATCTCAAATCTCAAAATCCGAATTCTGAATCCCCCAATCCCTAATTGCAAATTTCAGATCCTAAATCATGAATTTCAAATTTTATATTCCAATTGGAATTTGCAGCATCTAATCTCAATCACACATCCCGAATTCTAGCTATACATTCAAAATGTAAAAACAAGTAGGGAAGGATATATTCAGAGTTCGGCATGTGCATTGAAAATTCTCAATTGTCGATTTTTAATTTTCAATTTTTTGTGGTTCTTTTTCATAACTCTTAATTGCCAAGTTCTGAGTGACAATTTTCAGTTGTGAATTCTTAATTGTCAAATCATCGTAATTGCCAATTTCTAGTTGTGAATTTAACATTGTAAATGATCAATTTTCTAATTTTCGATTTAAATTTTCAATGTTCGATTGTTAATTTTTAATTTCCAGTTAGCAATTTCTAATTGTTAATTTTTCATTTTCATAATGTTTGATTGTCAATTTATCATTCTTAATTGATAATTACAAATCGACAACTGGAAATTGAAGATTGTTAATTTCAAATTGAATTTGTTAGTAAGAAGTTACATTTCAGATTTTTCGTTAAGTCACTTGCACTGCACTACTGACACGATTCTACTAATTATCTGAAAATTAACACATTACTTAATATAAAAAACATTCATTTTCTGGTCAGGAAGGAGAAAACCACCATTTTAGGGCTCGACTAGGAAAAACAGTTCCAGGCACGCCATGAAAAACTAATCACCCCGCCCCACGTGCTTAAGATCCTCGGCTTCGCCTCGAATGTCAATTTTGCACCTGGGGAAAGGTGATTAGTTTTTCAATTACATTAGAAACATTAATTTGGATTAGAGAAAGAACGTGGGTCATTGCTGGTTATGTGAAACCCAACAAGAGCCATATTTTTTAGACATAATAATTCGAGGTAATGAACAGCTGATTGGCCACTGCACATGCGCGGATCCCGATACGGGGGGGGGGGGCGGATTTATGACAACATAATTAATTGCTTGAACAGACGTAACAACATATGTACAAGCAAACAAATTATATTTTTTGGAATGTACAAACGATTTCCTACAAAATCCACGGGGAATTTATTTCACTTAACTTATTTTATACTATGTGTCGGCTAAAAACACACGAATATTTCATTAATTTTTTATAAATAAACAGGAGATGTACAAAAAAACTTAAACAATGTACAATAATGTACACTCGATGTATAATCGATTACATCAAGTACTGATCATACTTTGTGTACTTTGTCGGCTAAGTACCCAGAGGTCAGTTAAGGTGCCAAGGAGGATAGACTAAAAACCGAAATTTTGATCCTAGGTTTGTCGCGAACGAATGAACCTATCGAGACCGTCAGTATGGGAATCGAAGTTTTTTCATGTAACTTAAAGGGGATTAGATTTTGGGTGAAATTGGTGCAGTATATATATTGTTATTAACAATTTCAATTGTTTATAATGTTCTATTGCATAAACTATTAGAGTTAGCGTAAAATTTATATAAGAAAAGTTGTTCCCCATATAAGATACGTATTTGATGTAGAATGACTTTTTTCAACAATTTGCATAATTAAGGAGGTATGGCCGTCTCAAAAATTATGTCTGTAATGAGTGAACGAATGAATACAGCGCTGTCATGAAGTTCTCAATCGAAACCTTTCCGTTCAGAATAGAGCGGATTACATTTTGCATGGCATTCGTGCAGTGCATGCAATGTTATTAACAATTGCAATTGTTTATACGATTACACTGGATAAAATATTAAAGTTAGTGGGAAACTTATCTCAAGAAAACTATTTCTTATATAAAAATACATCTTTTACGTGAAATAACTTTTTTCCATAATTTGCATAATTAAGGAGGTATGGTCGTCCGAGCAATTTGAAATACGGGAACAATGCATATCACCAGGGTCGTTCCTTATACAAAAATGCACATTCAGTATGACTTTTTTCAATATAGGTTAAAACATATCGCGAGTTGAACTAGAATATACTTGTCGAATGAATATGTCGACAATTGCGGGAAGGATGTCAAAGAGCGAGATAATTAGGAGCATACAGAAGTAGAGAGGGTGACTAGACGGACGAATTCCAGTTGAATATTTTTATGGGGCTTAAAAATCAACCTAAATCAATCGCGTGCAATAATTATTAATCGCAAGTTCAATTCTTGATATCACTGTTGAGTTTACTCATCACCATGGTTGCATGCTTATGATGTGCTGAAATACCAAATCGGGAAGTTTTGTTTGTGCCCCGTAAGGGGCACACACATTTGCACGCCACTAGTTTTTTTTGAAAATCTCATCACTTTTCAAGATCTATGAAATTTGAAATATTTGGAAACTTTGAAAAGATCAAGAAGTGCATAATTTCAGTCATCAACCAAAATTCTGTATGTATTGTGTAACATATGCGGCGGAACGATGGATCCCGAACGATTTTTTTTATCTGGCGCACTCAGCGTTCCTCTGGGCGTTTGAAAATCAATTTCACCGCTCGTAATGGAGATTAAGGAACGAAATGAGGATTATTTATTGGGGATTCAATCCCCAACGAATTGCTGTCCATTTCATCCCTTCATCCCCATTAGGGAGAGAGATATGATTTTTTTTTATGGGGCGCACTCAGCGTTCCTCTGGGCGTTTGAAAATTAATTTCACCGCTCGTAATAGAGATGGAGGAACGCAATGGGAATCATTTATTGGGGATTCAATCCCCAACGAATTGCTGTCCATTTCATCCCTTCATCCCCATTAGGGAGAGAGATATGATTTTTTTCTATGCGGCGCACTCAGCGTTCGGGGGGTTTGAAAATTAATTTAACCGCTCGTAATGGAGATTCAGGAACGAAATGAAGATCATTTATTGGGGATTCAATCCCCATCGAATTGCTGTCCATTTCATGCCTTCATCTCCATTAGGGAGAGAGATATGATTTTTTTCTGTGGGGCGCACTCAGCGTTCCTCTGGGCTTTTGAAAATTAATTTCACCGCTCGTAATGGAGATTAAGGAACGAAATGGCTGTCATTTATTGGGGATGCAACCCCCAACGAGTTGCTGTCCATTTCATCCCTTCATCCCCATTAGGGAGAGAGATATGATTTTTTTTATGGGGCGCGCTGCGGGGGGTTGAAAATTAATCTAATTGTTTGAAAATTAATCTAAATGTTCGTAATTGCATGAACAAGGCAATTTCCCATCAAACATACCTAAATTTATTGTCTGCTAGTGATTAGTAAGTCGCGGAAATAGCTGAAAATCATGCAAAAATAATTTAGCAAAACGCGGACAACATTTCCTCGCCGTACTTATCCCTCTAACTGCTGAGTAGGTACTAATACTCAGTGAGATTCTTATTGTAATTTGCATAGCTAGACTCCCTGTTTGCTCGCTCTTATTAAGTGATACTCAGCAGTGATCATTGATAAGCCAAAAACGGCCGCGCCAAGTATCTTGGTCTTGCCTGTGCCAACTTTTCTGCTCATAAGTATATTTCACGTGGCGCTTCTTTTATATTTCATTATTTTTATCAGGTACCAGAGAGATAATCAGCAATACAATAAAATGGCTGCTTGGTGTTTTTTTTAACAAAATTCATTTTGTCTTTTTTTTCTAGATTTCACTATTTAAGCAAAAAAACTCAAATAGGCGATTCTCCCATATTGGAATATATTTTCCAATACGAATGCCTGCTATATGCTTCACCATAGTTAGCGGGGGTGTGGAAGATAATTAAAACAATCATATTGGTATCGCTTCCTTTTTCAATGGTGAACAATGGTATGTTATTTATGAAACCTTGGTATGCGTAGTATTGGCAAAAACAAATTATGAAAAAAGAACCTATGATTGCGGGGGGGGGGGGAATTGATGCAAAAAATCTGTAAAAATCAGTTGTGTAGAGAATTCAATGGTAAACAATAGTAAAATATTATTATCGCTAAAAAAAAATTGTTAACTATAGTCAAGTGCAATTATTAATTATTAGAGTGGTCTTTTAAGGTCGACCCATTTTTCCGAGTTTTGTCACATTCAAAAAGGTCACCATCACCTGATATGACAATTAAAACTGTTCATTAGTTAATCATGATTTATTAATGAACGTTTCTGCACTTCTAAGTGGTGACAAAATTCGAGAGGGTCCTTTGAAGGTCCACCTATCTTTTCCAAGCTTTGCCACATTCAGAAACGCCACCATCACCTTAGATAACAATTCAAATTGTTAATTCTCTAATCATGATTTCCTCTCCCTCCTTCCGCGCGTATATTCCATTGAATACATATGTAAAAATGGTCCAACGTTATCTCGGATTTGAACGTCAATATGGCATTTATTGTTTAACGCATCAAACGCAAAATTTGGAGTTGATTTTGACAGCTAACCTCAGTCACTGGAGCGCATTTTCCGATTTCGGCCTCTGTCAGTTGGCCCATGTGGCCTTACCGCCACTCCTCGTTCAGCATAGACTCCGGGAACTGTAGAACCCAGCAGTAAAGATTGCACTGGACGATAGTTAACAAATTTTTTTAGCGTTAATAATATTTTACCATTGGGTACCATTGAATTCTGTATACAACTAATTTTTTTCAGATTTTTCGCATCAATCCCCCCCGCTAACTATAGGTCATTTTTTCATAAATTGTTTTTGCAAAAAGCACGCATACCAAAAATTTATAAATAACGTACCATTGTTCACCATTGAAAAAGGAAGAGATACCAATATGATTGTTTTAATGATCTTCCACCCCCCCCCCCCCCCGTCCACCACTCACTATGGCGAAGTTGGTTTTTGTCATGAAGAATGGAGGCCTAGGTCTTCTTCACGGCCTTTGTGAAGAGGATGATTTACCGACCGTGGAATAGTAGCGCCTCAAAATCTAAAGCATATAAGGGTCGACGCAAAGAACATGTCTTTGGCCTCCTTCCGTGTATTCTCCATGGTCCGGCCTTGGTCTCTAATCTTGGCGGTTAAATTCACGTTTCATAACCTACTGTAACCAATTCTAGCTTACGTCTTATCCTCGGAGAAAATCTATTATCAGATTAATTCAATTGTTTGATATGCATGAGCAATTGTTTTTTGAATTTTGTAATCCCTACAACACACTTCAAAATAAGTTTCAGAGAGTGTTGATTGAGAAAAGTAACCAGAACAAGTGATAACAATGGCAACAAGGACCATCCCCGACAAACATCGTCCTGGAAAAATTAAATTTCCGAATGAAAAGCTGGATCCAGACTTCAATACCCCTAGGTAAGTCACGCATTATTATTTTAATGATTTATTTTTAATTTTCCATTAGAGTTTTTAAAAGGCAATCCGAAAGAAAGTTAATGGAATAAAACGTAAACATTTTACTTTAATCCAGAGAGAACACTGCGGAGGGGAGACTTAATCAGGCAAATGAAAATATAAGGGTTGACAATTTATATGGGTTTCACCGAGTCACGGACGTCAAGGAGCGGCTAGGATACCTCATCAATATGCACGCCGTAATTATTCACCTAGTTTTTTAATTGTCCATGGGGATGTTATGGGGACTGTCTCTAATTTAGACACATACATAATTTTCTAGACATTTAGTATTAAAATTTCTTGTACATCGTTTTGGACAGTCATGAAAGCAATTGTGAATTTTCAAGACACTTTGCGAAGGCCAATCTGCAGACATAAATTATCAAATATTATTAAAGGTCAATAAAACGCGCTCTGATCTTGTATTCAGATGACGTGGAAAAATACCTTCGTATAATATAATCCCAATTTGCTGACGGAATCAATGGGAAATTTTTCAAATCCTTCATGCAGCAAACATCGCAGCTATCTTGATAAACGAGGACTGATTGAAGAAGTTAATTAGTGATCAACCCTAGTAATGTTGTTCTTGGCGAGTTGTTTCTGGAATGGGATTCTTCGACTGAATCATTGACATGTCTTTTTTGTTAGTTTTTTTCAGGGACTAGGAAAGAAATGATATACCGAAACGAACATCCATTTTTGTCGTTTTGTTGTCTGAAACGCGAGTTAAACACAGGAATAACAGTCGAGTAATATTCATGTTAGAAACAAAAGTAGGATTAAAAATCCATTAACGTTACCGTGCTCTTCGGAACGAACGTAGACACAAAACTAACTAGAGAGTTTCTAACTTAAAAAGTCTCTGACGTTTCTCTTGTAACTGGAAAGGGACCCAGAATTAATTGTGCGGTTGTCAATCGTCTAACAGCCTATATGCTATATTCCGATATCTATATTAACTTCCCGATGTTAGGGAAGTTATTATTATGGGTCGGAAAATCGAATTTGGAAATTTCACTTGATCTCCACGTTTCATGACTCCTAAAAACGTTTCCAACCATTTTGAGCAAGATGTTTGGCTTTGTGTGCGGGAATCGAACGCGGGACCTTTAGAATAGTAGGCAGACACTCTACCCACTACACCAAAGCCCCGTCACATGGCTTTGTGTGTGTGTGTGTGTGTGAGCAAAATTTCGTTGAACGATTTCTCCCAGACAAATTATGCGATTTGGGTTTTTTTATAGTTATTGGATAGGTTTCCGCCTAACTTAGCTCTGGTTAGATTTTGAACATAATCGACCCAGCGGTTTTATAGATATTAATAAATTAAAAATGAATTGTTTATATCGCTGCGTTGTAAGAACGATTGAACATACGAAAAAAAATGATTGAATCAAATTTGTTCCACACACAAAAATACATATTTAATGTTATATAACTTTTTTGGCTGCCACCCATAGTTTATTGTTATTAACAAATTCAATTGTTCAGGTCGCCATATCGCAAAAACAGTTAGAGATACGCAACAATGTGTCAAATGAAAGTCGTTCCACACGTAAAAATACACATTCGATGTTTTATGACTTTTTTGGCTAACACCCATAGTTAATTGTTATTAACACAATCGCTTATTTATATCGCTCCATTGTGAGAATAATTCGAGATACGAAATAAAGTGTCCAATGAAAGTCGTTCCGCACATAAAAATACACATTGGATGTTTTATGACTTTTTTTGCCAACACACATAGTTAATTGTTATTAACAAAATGGATTGTTTATATCGCTCGATCTTGAAAATGATTAGAGATACAAAGCAAAGTGTTCAATGAAAATCGTTCGACACATAAAAATGCACATTCGATGTGGTATCACTTTTTTTGCCAACACCCATAGTTAATTGTTATTAACAAATTGAATGGTTTATGTTACTCTATCACGACAATAAATAGAGATACGAAATGAGGTGTTGAATGAAAGTTGTTCCACGCGTAAAAGTACACATTTGATTTTTTATGACTTTATGCTAACACTCATGGTTTTTCACAAATCGAATCGGTTATCTAACTCTATCGCAAGAAAGGATATATTGTTTAAAAATCACTTTATATTTTAAGCATTATAAAATTTCACATATTTGGTAATTTTGAAAAGTTTAAAAGGTTCACAATTTGAGACACAAACCGAAATTTTGTATACAACATATACGGCGGAACGAGCGGGAAGTTATTGGTTCGACCCGTACAGGTCATTTATCATTTCGATTATAGGGTTTTTGCAAGAACTTCTGACGACAATTTGAATCAAATGTTGAAGGAGTGTGACCCCTGTTCGGGCCATACATACACTGAGGGAAAAATATGCTTCGGCCCAACAATTTCATTTTTCAGAGTAATGGGCATTCCTAAAAAATGAAATTTCGTCGTTGCATTTAATCTCTGACAATTACAATTAAATGTAATCATGTGAATCGCTTAACTCCAAACAATTATATGACAACTGACCTGGGTTGAACATTATTTTTATTAATTTGAAAATAAAAAATTAATTAATTCGGGATTCTTAATTATTACTGTACAAATTCACCTGAGATCCTCTGTCTCATAAGTATCACGTAGAGTTATATGATTAACATCATTGGTAGTGAATTAATGTCACTTGGGTTTCACTAAAACAATAAAATTCATTTTTTTATTATTTTTTTTTTTTTTTATTTTTAACGCCTTCGATCCCTTATGGATATATGGGCGTGTGGTCCATACGCTGCACCGCATTCGCATGATAAGACACAGGAAACCACAGAAAACCTGTGTCGGTACAGGCGGCTACTCTATGAGTAACCTCCCGCTCATCAGACATTCCGAAAAAATTCTCGCTCTATATGGGGGATTTGAACCAGGAACCGAAGCGGCAGCGCTAAGACTGCGCGCTTAGTCCACTCGGCTATTCTGACGTCGGTAAAATAATGGTAAAAACCATTTTTTTATAAATATCTATTTCTCTGAAACATGCTAATATTGGGCCGAAGTATATTTTTCCCTGAGTGTACAATTTTCCGATAGAAATGAGAAATCGTTGGCCCAAATTGTGGCCACACACACACGTACCGACTCAGAATTTGTTGAGGATCACTTCTGTATACTCAAAATTACGGGAATTGATGCAGGGTGACTGAATAACTAATACACAGTTTAAAATGAAAAATGAATTAATTCTGAAGGCCTTTAGTCTTCAGTTGTTTTTACGTGACTGACTGACTCCAGGAACTTAACCCGAAAACTAGCCTCACATCTCGTTTTCGTAACTAGAACAACATGTGTCTCTGTACTGAAAAATACCCTCCAGAATTCTCAAGGGGGGATGAAGGTATCACAGACCCAAAAGTCATGAATCCAACGATAACTGATATGTCCCGTCGTTGCTGAGTAGCTCATTACTTTATAAAAAGACCTCCCACAAAATTGTAATGTATTTTTCTCTCCGTGTATTGTATTGTTTACTCCGAGGGGCTGGTAACTCCTGAAATCATGGTGTCACCTGCCGTTGAAGTCGATTCGGAAATCATTGAAATCACACGCGAAATCATTGAAATCCCTGAAGTCAGTGAAATCACATGATTCTCATTCGTGAAATCATCTGTGGAAGTCATTCGGGAAATCATTCGAAATCACAATGAAATCAATTGAAATCAGTGAAATCGCTCTCTATCTGGTGTATAGTCTTAAAAATTTACATTCGAAACTTGGGGGTTTCAATTCGGACTGTACATAAACAAATTCGCCGTCACGGGGATCACCGCATTCTGTTTTGTTTTTCTTGTCTTTCGAAAGTTCGAGAATTTTCGCAACATAGAATACTTGTGTCTTATACTTGGTGATTTTTTTTGTTACTCGTGGGGTGAACTGCATCATAGTTGAGTGTTTCCTTAAAACTCCTGAACTCATACGTGCGTTAATTGACGGTAAGTAAATATTAATAAATATATTGTATTTAATCTCATAAATAGAAGTTTATTGGCGTAGTAGGCAAATCAAAATTAAACATAACCTCGTGAAACATGTGTTGTCTTTTACAGAGAATAGTGATGGAAATGGTTCAATGAATGTCACGCCAAGTGAACATGGAGGGAGAGAAAGAAAACAAGTTTTGGAAATGGTTAGAAGCTGTGAAAAAGTGTCATTGCCAGTTCACGTTAAAAATATTTTTTATTTATTTTGGATAATGTATACCCTCTCGGGTCTTTACATATTGTTCCCTTTCCCTTTCCCCAAAAGTATGAAATTTTTCTTAGGCTATTACAATAAGTCATTCGTTCCCCTCTCACATCCCTCACAACACTCCTCACTCTCTCTCTCTCTCTCATATCCAAATGTTTCGCTATAAGAGCCTCACTACATTGTCCATTCACTCCTCAAACATAAGATTCCATGAACTATTTCACTCATTCCTCCATACCTCTCTCATCTCCACTCACATCCCCATACCTTCCTCACACATACATACATACACTCCCTCTCCCACCCTGCCTCCCCCCGCATCCAGCTGTGGTGGTGGAGGCGACTCCCACTACTTCCAATAGGTTCGCCCTGTTCTTAGGCCGTTATTCGCCGCGATTGTCCAGGGACTTTGATGGCGAGGAATGACATCGCTGGGGTGTCTTCCTCGCAAATAGGACCAGAGGCCCGCGCTTTGGCGCCTCCTTCCGGTCGTCAGGGAGTACTGGCCCAAACTTCCTCCTCTCCTTATACCTGAGCCCTCCTCCCCCTTTCCTCTGCTTCCGCCTTACTCTCTAGCTTGTCACCCTCCCTCCCTCCTTCTCTTCCCTTATAAAGGTATTACATTTGCCTTACATACTACACTCGCCCGACCCGCCCCCCTAACCCTCCCACTTCTCTCCTTTTACATCCCCAAACTTCCACCCTTCACCACCTCCTCTCAGCCTTGTGTCCTTTATATTCTGTCCGCTAACAACTGCCCCCTTGTCTCCTCATTGGGCCGGCCGCCTTTCACTTTTCTACCCATCCCTTTCCGCCACACTCATTTTTCCACTTCTTACCCCTTCGCTCATTCTTTTTTGGACACATTTTTCCCCCTTAAACCTACACACTCTCGCCGCAACAAAAATTTACTCCCATCCATTCACACTTCAACACCAACAAGCACACCATTAACTACTCCCCCTCCCCTCCCCACAATTTCCTTACGGCACCTAACTGCCTCTCCCCTTTTTTCACCATTCAGCACTTTACACTACTCCTCTGTATGACCTCTCCTCTTCTCACACTGTCGTTTTCTCCTCCAGCCCATACTCCCGCTGGTCTCTATTCCTCTCGGTTGCCTCTCCTTTTCACCCCAGTCGATTGGGGGCCACTGCCTCCTCTTTTTCAACAACTTAGTTCTTCATAGCCTCCCTCTCTTGGTCCCCCCCCCCCCCCCCCATCGCTGCTAGTCTGGCCCACCAGCCCCTGTTTACACTCACCTCTGCTTCATCCCTCGTGGTGCCATCTTTGGGCCTTCCCTCGCCAACGCTTACCACCCACACCTTCACCTTCATTTACCCGCCTGCCGCAGCGCTCCTCCCACACTTTTCTTACACTTTCCGCCCTATTTCACTCTTACAACCTTCCCAATTTGGCCAAAAATCGCGGACCCACTTTCCAGCCAAACCGCTACTTTTCGCGATCCCAGCGCCACCCCCCACGTTTAAAATATTTTACGATTAAACAATTTGGATAATCCCGTTTCTTTTCAAGTGATAAATGGTGGCACGTTTAATGAGTTGGAAACTTTCACTTAGGAAATTATGAAAGATGCATTGAACGATAACGTGGATTTAAAATTATTCTACGGAATTTTTCACAGAATGCCAGAGAAATTTAAATTTTCTATTGGTGATCGCTTAATAATCCTTAGCCTAGTAAAATTTGTGAAAGAGCAGGGTGACAATTTTTGGGATGTGAGTTCGGTTTCGCCACAAATAAATGATAATACCTCCAATCAGGCAAAACGAAGTCCCCTTGCTCCAAAAATGTGTCCACCAAATGTGACTGGGAGTGATATGCAGTCTGAGCAGCGAGAACTCGCCCAAACATTGAAAACAGCTCTAGAGGGCATTAATAAAAGACAAAAAACTACAAATCAAAGTGACGATGATGATCCTAGTTTGAGGGAGACAGCTATTGATCATGTTGGGTCACCAGTGATCACCGAAAAGTTTAACATATGCCTGTCAGTGAAAGAACTGTATAATGAACATGGTCTACCTATCTCTTTCACCTACAGTGCCAAAGCGGATTGTTATATTTGTAAGAAGTCGTTGGCAATCACCAAAATTGCCACAAAAAGAGAGGGCACTAAGACTGTGAAGGGTCGATGGGTAGTATCAAATTATGCTAGACACGTTCGACAACATCTATAACCTATAAAGGAAGATAATGCTGGCAAAAAAAAGGAAGAATCAGTCTGTCCTGAAGATGCTCACTGCAACAGCAAAAATCCCGAAGTCCAACGAGACATCATTAGGTGTAACACCACCACCACCATCATCATCTGATACTCTCGCCTCTATCTCTGACTTTTCACTTCCAGTCCAGGCTCAGGTTTATACCCCGGAGATTCCAAACATGGCTGAACGGAATGGGCTGGTCCTATTTACTCAGGCATTTTTAGAATTACACAGTTGTTAATTGAGTTTGAGGAGTGAATTCAGAGTGACATAATGAAACGTTAAGAATGAGTGATTTTGATAAAAAATGTCAGAAGGTATTTGTTGGTCAAAATTTGTACAGCGAAAAAAAAGCATGACAAAAATAAATAGTTCAAAAAATGGGCATATTACCATTCAACAGTCCATCTGTTGGCTACTGAACTATTACGACAATAATAATTATTTTTAAAAAACAATAATAATAGAAATAATTTTGGTTTACCATGAATAATAATGGTTAACTAAGTAACAAATAATTCAGTAATATTTTTTTTTAATTGACATGTGAAAAATTAAATTACGAAACTTAAGAAAATAAACTCAATACAAAAAATTCACTGAACTATATTTCATATTATTCTCTTTTAGAATTCCCAGACGACGATAATGGACTGGAAAATACTACACAAATAGTCGATTCAGAGCATACATCTGAGTTAACGAGTGCTATTAGTGATTCTCTTCGTGTTGTTGATGACGGCAATGAAGGGCAATGTTAACGCAAAATGATACCCGAAAAGACATAATTCAAGGCAGCTGAGGAGGATGAGAAGTCGAAATTCGAGTATCGATGCAACCCAGTCTCGTATAACGCAATACTTTCCATTGTTAGATCAAATTCAGCGGTTGATAAAAGCAAATTAAAAATTAAGTAAAGTTGTGGAAACATTTCTGGAGGCCAAAAATTTATTAAAAGATAAATCGACAAGAGTCGAAAGTGGACGAACAAAGGAACTATTTCCTGCAACAGATATATGAAAGTGCAGAACGTAACAGTATGGTGTGCAAACAGGGCAAAAGGTATGATAATGCATTGAGTCTGCTTTGTTGCTATTTGTTTAGTATTGGCGGCAGAAGGATGTATCAAACTCTGGCAGCAAATCTCCGAACTCCTACGATACATTCTATCTGCAAATTAATGAGGAAAAACACTTGTGAAATTCGAGAAGGAATGTGTCGATTTAAGGACTTGAAAGCGTTCTTAGTGTCGAGAAGTTTACCTCATGTGGTTTGGCTGAGCGAAGATGCCACCAGAATCACTGGACGTGTGCAATATGATGCTACCTAATGACTTAATTGGTTTCGTTGCACCATTCTCCTTACATGGCTTGCCAAAAATTGGGGCATTTCATGTCAGATCTGCTGCGGAAATTGAGCATCATTTCCTGACTGGTAAAACTGCTAGCTTGGCGTATGCTATCATGTATCAACCGTTGCACTCTACCGCTCCAACATTTGGCTTATGTTTGTTTGGGGCTGACAATAAATTTACTTGTAAAGATGTCCAAGAGAGATGGAAATTCATTGTTAATGGCCTAAAAAATGAAGGGATTTTACTATTGGGTGTAAGTTCAGATGGAGACCCACGCCTCTTACGAGCTATGCGTATAGAAAGTGGATTAAATGTCGATCAATCTCATTATAATGATTCATCGAAAGAGACAAATACTTTTCCGTATTTTCATGCTTCATTCAACCCAACGATATTGCACATTCAGGATGTTATTCACATAGGAGCGAAATTGAGAGTACGATTATTAAAATACTCGACACTATTTCCAATAGGCCATCACCTAATCCCTTCCACTCATTTGCGCATTTTACTCGATAATTATTCCAAAGATAACCATTCATTACAAGAAAAAGATTTGAGTTTGAAGGACAAAATGAACTGTGTCAGTGGGTAGAATAAGTGATACGAGAGTAGTTAACATGCTGGAGAAGCATGTGCCTGGAAGCGATGGAATTATTCTTTACCTACAAATAATTAATTTAGTCACGAGTGCATTTCTTAATGAGGAGCTAGTCCCATCACAGAGAATTTATAATACATGGTACTGCATTTTTATTTTAAGATTTTGGAGAGCATGGCTAAGTCATAAGTCTGAATACTCAATTACTGACAACTTCATCTCGCTCAATACATATGTATGTATGGAAATTAACGGACATAACCTTGTAAATGTTATTGTTAAATTAAGGGACTACGAGGCACAAGATGTCTGTACTTCTGAAATGTTCTTACCTTGGCTAATGAGTAGCCAGGCATGTGAAAGCTTTTTTCGACGATTGAGCTCAATGAGTAGTACTTATTCGATGATAGTCAATTGTACTTTATTAGAATCCATTCACCGGGTTAAAAGAATGCAGCTGCAAGAAGATATTACGCCAGGGAATGTAAACGATGGCACGACGAATTTCAATTACCCACGTGTATCATTGGGAAGAACACGTGTTTTCATGCAGTCATTGAAATCACTTGAAATCGACTGCAATTTGAAATCATGGTGTCACTCAATCGTCGAGTTACCAGCCCCTCGGTTTACTCAGCATTCAAATACGTTATTCAGTACTCGATCGCTCTTTTCGGCTGCACTAAGTCGATTCATTTGGAATTGAATAAATTTTCGGGAGAGCTCAGTATTCGTTAATTTGCTACATAAAAAAATGAATCTTGCACACTAATTTTCGATGAGCTGAAGAAATTAGGGTACAGTATCCGACTATTTAGACAGAGTCCGTCAGATTCCGAACAGTCGGACTTGCATTTATGTCGAGACCATTCTAGATTTTTGAACATCCATGATTTCATCCTATGCCTTGGTAAGAAGGTACAGTCATTTTCGAGGAAAGTTTCTCTCTATGTGTGATGTACCACAGGGAATAAAGGGATGTGTGTGTTATGTGATTACAATCCTCGCCTTCGACTTGAATTATAAATTCACTTTCGTCGAACAATTTCCTTCACTCCCTGGGGGTACTATATACTATTATGTCAGAAACACAATTCACGCGTCACTTTTTCTGATCTCCAATAATTTCATAGGGTTTCAGAAAAGTTTCGAGAATTTCTCTCTCATTGTCTTCAAACAAATGAGGTGATTGAAGTATCCAATATCGTCATCGAAAGCTTTATTCACCCTTAAGAAGTCGTCTAGTGCATCCTTCTTTCGTATGTTCCGAATAAATCCTAAAGTGTTCGTATTTATAGACAGCTGATTGATGGATTCCTCACGTGACATTTCGTTGTGTCATTGATCACCTTTTCGTCGTATTTTCTTGACTCACTTTATTGCAACTCTTCAATCAAGCAAATTGATGCATAACTCTCACCATATGACCACTCTTGTCCTAGAACATTGACGTGCGTTGGTCTGTCTAGAATTAAAAAGAAAATTGCCGGCATGGAGAAATATAGATATTTTGTATAGCTTGAAGTTGATTCAAGTCCATCTTCGCTGCATTGTGCAAGGCCGGACAACCATATGTGATAATTGGTTGTATAACGTCAGTTTCAGAGCCTGACTGAGTGCCTGTGATTTTCATAAATTATACAATCTTACTAGAATAATTTTCGTTTTAATTTCACCTATGTGTTTTTTCCATATGAGTTTGGAATCAATATGTAAACCTAAGTATTGAACAGAGTTCGTTCGGGTGATTTCATCGCCACAAATAGTTAAGGTGCGATTGGGCTTGGAGCTAGTAAATACGATTGCTTCTGGTTTGGCAGTATCCACTTGAATTTTCCATTTCATAAGCTCACTGATTGTAAAAGCAGCTGCGTTTTCGATTCTTCTGACAGCTTTATTTACCGATTTGGTAGCTGAGTACAGTGCGATGTCATCAGCATAGCCAGCGATAGATATATTTCCAGGAATTCTGCTAAAAACAGAAACAATGTACAGACTGAATAGTACGGGGGAGAGGATAGGCCATTGTGGGACTCCTGCGACAATTTGAGTTTTATCGGAAAGTAGTGACTTGACTCTAACTTGAACATATCCATTTGAGAGATATGATAGTAGAATTTTACGTAAATATTTAGGTACATTTGAGCTGTCGGGTTTATATATGAGGTCTGTGGGTCAAACAGAATCAAAGGCCTTCTCGCTGTCCGGCAGAAGAAGAACGGTATCTTCTTTCCGGTCTTTCGCGGATTTTATATCATTGGTAATTCTGACCAGCCGGTGGCAGGTCGAGTGTTCTGATCGGAATCCAAATTGATTCGTAGGCATTAGTTGTAACTCTTCTATGGGTTTTTTGGGACGAACTAAAATTATTCCCTCAAAAAGTTTAGCCAATCCCCGTAGGAAGCTCATAGGTCTGCAGGTCACCTGATAGGAAGGGGGCTTACCAGGCTTGAGAATCGGTATGACCACCGCTGCCTTCCAGAGTTCCGGGAAATATTGTTTGAGGAGGAATGCATGATATATCTTTGTTAGTAGGCTTATTGCTTTAATCGGGAGGCTTTTTAGCGCTATATTGGGAATATTATCCACACCTGGGGCTGATTTATTTTTTAGTTCTTTGATGGCAGAAATGATTTCGCGGGGATTTGTGAGGAATTTAGTGGGAGTTTCAATGGGGGCTGTGAGAATAGTTTTTTTTAACATGAGCTCTGACTTGTTCAAATAATTTATTTCCTCGAGAGGCCGATAATTCATGGATATTCGTATAGTGTATACAAAGTGTATTTGCTTTGTTGTAGTCTTCTGTATGGATCTTATTGTTGAACTTGAGTGTGGGAATTTTGCTTTTACCGGTGTTCGTAAAAGTTCTTTGTTTCCATTCGGTTAGTTTAAGTCTGATTTCTTTGATCAGCTGATTGAGTTCGGATTTAAGGTAGTAATTTCATATTTATTGCCATCTTGGACTAAGCTTGACCTTGGTTCTTGAGTTTCATCAACGAGGCTATCTCGGGTGGGAGAGCAGTATGGGTGGATTTGGATGAGCGGAGGAATCCAGGGTTGTCTGAATAATTTCGTGAAATTTGTTATGTGTTTATCTATTGCTTCAGTGTTACTACACGGAGGATTTGGTGTATAAATCTTATCATTGAAGATGTCCTTGAATTTTTTCCAGTCGGTTTTCGCGTAGTTTAATATTTTGGATGGTTCTGGTGAGGCTGGTTTGCCAAATAGAGAAAAGAACAGTGATAGGTGATCGGAGGGGATTCGGAAAGAGTGGTGAATTTTTTTTATGATGGAGATGTTATTTGTTAGCAGGAGGTCAAGGGTATTAGGGGTTTTAGAGTTATGGGGATAGTGCGTTGGGACGTCTGGAAAGAGCAGATAGTTTTTTTGCCGTCAAAAAATTGGTTAGAATTTTACCGGATTTGTTCGACCTAGCGGAGGTCCAAGCAGTATCCTTTGGATTGAAATCTCCAGCGATAATTGGTGGGGTAGTATCAAAAAATATGTGCCTCAATAGATTTGTATCTAGTGAGACATCTGGTGGATTGTATAACGAGTAGATTCTCGTTTTTTTTATTGTCTACTTGGACCTCTATTCCCACGTATTCGGTAAGCGACAGGAGATCGTGCCGAAGGGTTTTATACTTCAAGGTCCTGTGGATTAACACCGCAACGCCACCACCTACGTTGGCCGTTCTGTCTTCCCTGATCATCGCGAAGTCTGGTATATTCATTTCCTTCGTTTTGCAGTTTAGCTTAATTTCTGAAATCAGAAAATTTTTAATGTTATTATTATGGACAATGTGTAGCAATTCGTTTAGATTAGGGTCGACCGCAAAAATGTTCATTGCTAAGATATTGATTTGGTCTGCGGGAGATCGTACGTGGTACTGAGGAGGATGTGAAAATGTAAGCATAGGATGCGATGTTGTGATCCTATCAATGGGGGTGTCAGCTTTTTGGAGTTTAAAAATCATGTTCCTAATCTCGGAGAGGGTTTCGGGAATTCTGAGCGATTTTAGTTCGTCAATGACTTGTTTCGCTGTGTTAATATAGTTTTTAGGGCGACTTAAATAAGATTCCGGAACATGTGTCTCCATTGGGATGGCTCTCGGTTCAGCAGTGGGTTTCGCCATTGAGATGGCTCTCGTTACACCAACATTCGTTTTTAGGGTTTCCGCCGTTGGAAAACAAGTGGCGTAGGAGAGCATGGACATTTTCGCGGCAATAGATGTTGGCGTAAGTTCGAGGACTGCAGGAGACCGGAGGAAGTGGATGTTCTTTTCGAGGTGTTGGATCGTCGCAGAGTGTTGAGTAGCAGGTAGTGACATCTCTGCTCTCCTTGGTGTTGGTGGTTGGACTTTTTCTTGAGCCTCCACAAATTTAGTTCGCGCGGCGCACTCTCGGTTGCTCGCAGTGTGAGCTAGACCACAGTTTGCACACGTCTCAAAGTTGCTGGCGCAGGCTTTGATGTCGTGATTACCTGCACATTTCACACATCAGGGGTTTACGTTGCAGTGCTGACTAGCGTGTCCAAATTTTTGGCACCGCCAGCACTGTGATGGTTGCTGGTCTTTGATGTATTTTTCTTATCTTGTAGGTATGATAGAAAATGGTTTTAATGGCGGCGAAGCTGCTCGAGATTACATCGGGCCCAACCGTAATTACAAACACCGGTAGTGGCCTATTCCCCTTGCTATCTCCGTCCTTGTTTGTTTTGACAAACTGCCGGACTGGTAATACCTTTATGTAATCCGTGATTGGATATTTCTGCTTCAAGCTCGTGCTCAGTGAAACTGGCGGGGAGCCCTTTTATGATAAATTTCTTCGGAGGCTCACTTTTTAGACATAAAGTGTAAAAATTGTAATTTTTCCTTGTCATTCCATTGATTAATTTTTTCGTCTCCAATTTGTCATTTTCAATAACTATTGGAGGTACTGAGGTTTGTTTTTGAACCAAAATTGATATCAATTCGATCAAAAACGAAGCAAATTGTTTTTCAACTTCCCAATAGGGGAAGTTACGGTTTTGTCCCCAAAAATGAAAAATCGATTTTCCAATAGATCTCCACGCTTCATGATATTTCTGACCTTTCTAGGGTATTTAAAACAAAATGTGTGTGTTTGTGTGTGCCGATGTACGTATGCAATCACAAAATTCCGGAACGATTTCTCGTGAACAAATTACCCGGTCAAGGTCCTGTATGACGCAATCGAAGCGTCTTGCCCTAACTTAGTCGTGACTAGTTTTTGGTCCATATATGTCTACTAGTTTCTATAGTTAACTCCGGGAAGTTATTGTAATGCACCCAAAATCCAAATTTGTTGTTTCATTATCTAACTAGCGTTTTAAGTATACCAAAATGATCCCCGTCAAATTCTAAGCTGGTGTCTGTGTGTGTGTGTGTATGTATGCATGCATGTATGTATGTATGTGTACAAAATTTTGCGTAATGATTTCTCATGAACGAATGAAGTTACCCTAGTAGGAATTTAACGCCGCATCGGCCGGGCCGCGGTCTTGCGCTGCGGCACCCCAAGTAGGGTTTGGAGCTTGGCCCGGGCAATGGTCCACGTCTGGCGCGCCAAGCTTGGCGGGACGATTGGTTGAAATAGTGGCCCGTGAATGCACCGAGGCTTGAATGATAACGCCGGCCCAGTCACTAGACCCAAACTTGGCCCGAGATATGTTGCCGACGCTGGCCCAATAGTCGCCCCAAGCATGGTTTGAAGCTTGGGTCGAGCAATGGTCCATGCCTGACACGCCAACTGCCAGGCTTGGTAGGAAGATTGTGTGAAATAGTGGCCCATGAATGCGCCGATGTTTGGATGATAGCTCCGGCCCACTCAGACGCAAACTTGGTCCGAGATGTGTTGCCGACGCTGGCCCAATAGTCGGTTCTCTGCAACTGGCCACACAATTGTTGCCAACACTGGCAACATGATTGTTGCCACGACAAGCAACACAGGTGTTGCCAATACTGGTCAAACAATTGTAGCCCGGACTGGCCAAAAGATTGTTGCCAACACTTGTCACCCCATTGTCGCCAATACCTGTTCACCATGGCGGCCAAGACTGGCCCAATCGTGGATTGCATCATTGAGCTCACTGTCACGACCAGGAATGACATATAGTTAATAATGAGATACAATGATCTTTTTTTTAACTGAAGATTTATTAATTTGGAAGTTCAGAGCAAAATGAAAAAATGAAAGATGATCGTGAAAAAAATCGAAGTGTTTTGCTCGTCGACTATCTTAACGGTACATAAACTAAAATAAAAGAAACATTAGATAAACTCTTTACATGAAGCAGTACTTTGAACTACGTCTTCCTACAACATTTTACGATATTGTACCTTAACATGTACCTACTAACCTACATTTTTACTTAATTAGCCTAATTAAACTCCATTCTATTCGTATACCCTTTCGGGTCTTTACGATTTGTTCCCATCCCACCCCCCTTTAACCCCACTGCACAGCATTCGCCCAGTTTGTCACTGGAATCGAGGGAAAACCATTGGAAAAAACCTCAGATTTGTACAGCTCGTTTCTTTTACGAAACTCCCGCTCGGTTGTGTCGTGTGAGTTGAAGCCTGAAAAAAAACCCCCAAATACCGCCTATGCCGGTTTTGAACCAGCGATCTCAGCCCCCCAATTCCAGTGCTTTAACCCGCACGGCCACAACCTTGACTTGAAAATTGTTTATTAACATTTGTCATATATACATACTATATACAGTATTAATATCTTAAGTGCTACGTTCTAGATCACCAGCCGTTGGCTTTATATCTAATTTGAAAGAAGTGTAACTTAATTTTTCATTATTACAGATATTTGTGATTATTTACATGATGACTCGATATAAGGAAAAATGACTTCTAAAAAACCTTATAAGTAATGGGTGCATGAGGGGCGGGAGAGAAAAGGATATATGGAAAGGTGGGACAAAACAGGTGGTCAGCGGACCAATTGGATTTTATGTCAATATTGATGTTTTGGAGCTGGGGATTAGGATGGGATTGTAGCTTAAATTTAAATGTCTCATTTATTCTATCGATAAATTCGCCTATGGTTGTCATGCCGAGCGTTTCGTGTATTTCCACAATAGTCGTTCTTCTTTTAAAATTTCCTATTATTCGTAGGAATTTATTTTGAATCACTTGAAGATGATTCCAGTGCATTTTCGCAGCATTGTGCCAGGCAGGACAACCATAGGTGATAATGGGCCTAATTAACCCTTTGTAGAGAGTAAGTTTGAGGGATTGACTAAGCGCGGGTGATTTTAGCAAATTATATAATCTTACTAGGATAACTTTAGTCTTGACCTTGATTTCAGATATATGCTTTTTCCACAGGAGTTTGGAATCGATGTGTAAGCCTAAATACTTTACAGAGTCGGTTGGTGTGATCTTGTCGCTACGAATAGTTAAAGTCGGCTTGGCCTTGGAGCTAGTAAATAAGATTGCTTCTGTTTTAGCAGCATTCACTTGAATTTTCCATTTCGTTAATTCACTGATTGTGAGAGAAGCAGCATTTTCTATTCTTCTAATAGCTTTGTTGATCGATTTGCTAGCTGAGTACAAAGCAATGTCATCAGCATAGCCTGCAATGGATACATTTCTCGGAATTCTGCTAAAAACAGAAGCAATGTACAAGTTGAATAAAACAGGCGAGAGAATAGACCCTTGTGGGACTCCCGCGACAATTTCTATTTTATCCGAAAGCGAAGTTTCGACTCGAACTCGGATATATCTATTTGAGAGATATGATAATAAAATTTTACATATATATTTAGGGACATTTAATCCTTCGAGTTTGTATATAAGGCCTGTGGGCCAAACAGAATCAAAGGCCTTCTCGCTGTCCAGGAGAAGAAGAACGGTGTCTTCTTTCCGATCTTTCGCGGATTTTGTATCATTCGTAATTCTAATCAGCTGGTGGCAGGTCGAGTGTTCTGATCGAAAACCAAATTGATTGATAGGCATTAGTTGTAACTCTTCTATGGGTTTTTTGAGACGAGCTAAAATTATTCGCTCAAAGAGTTTAGCCAATACCGGTAGGAGGCTAATAGGCCTATAGCTCACCGGATGCGAAGGGGGCTTACCGGGCTTTAGAATCGGAATGACCACCGCTCCTTTCCAGAGTTCCGGGAAATATTGTCTGAGGAGGCATGCATTGTATATCTTTGTTAGTAAACTTATTGCTTTAATTGGGAGGTTTTTTAGTGCTATATTGGGAATATTATCCACACCCGGGGCAGATTTATTTTTTAATTTTTTGATAGCGGAAGAGATTTCACGGGGATTTGTCAGGGATTTAATGGGAGTTTCGATGCGGGCTTTGAGGATAGTTTTTCTCACATGACCTGTGACTTGTTGTTCAAAAGATTTGTTGCCTCGGGAGGCCGATATTTCGTGTATTGCTGCATAGTGTATGCAGAGTGTATTCGCCTTGTCGTGGTCTTCTGTGTGGAGTGTGTTGTTTGACTTTAGTGTGGGGATTTTTGTTTTAGCGGTGTTATTAAAATATTTTGCTACGCGCCAAATAGAGTGATCTTTTAAGTTTATGTTTCTGAGTTTGTTGTCCCAAGATGATTGTTTCCATTCGGTTAATTTAAGTCTGATTTTTTTTATCAGCTGATTGAGTTCGGATTTAAGGTAGCGATTTCGGGTTTTTTGCCATCTTGACCTAATGTAATTTTTTAGCTTTATTAATGAGGCTATTTCGGGTGGGATAGGAGTGTGGGTGGATTTGGTTGATCGTTTGGGAGTGGAGGAATCCAGGGCTGTTTGAATGACTTGAGTGAAATGTGTTATGTGTTGATCTATTGCTTCAGTGTTGTTATAAGTCGGGTTTGGTGTAGAAATCTCATCATTTAAGATATCCTTGAACTTATTCCAGTCGGTTTTTGCGTAGTTTAGAATTTTTGATGATTCTGGTGAGGTTGGTCTACGGCCACAACCGTCGGTTAATTAGCCTAATTAATTTTAAACACAGTGTTAGCAAAGGAACATTTTCACATAATCGATACTGATTTACAGCACTACGTGAAGAAAAACGAAGAAAACCCCTGTTCAACCGCTATAGTTGAAATCATCAACATCTCTCATATTGAGATATTGTGCTCTTAAGCTCATAATGATATTTTTAAAAACGGTATGAAGTCACGCGAGTAATCGGAAAAAACTATCTAAAGTTATTGTTCAAATGAGCCGAAATGATCAATTGAAATTTGAAAAAAAAACAAATAATTTTAAACACAGTGTGAGCAAAGGAACATTCTCACGTAATCGATAGCGATTCACAGCACTACGTGAAGAAAAACAAAGAAAACCCCTGTTCAACCGCTATAGTTGAAATCATCAACATCTCTCATATTGACATATTGTTCTCTCAAGCCCGTAATTATATTTTAAGAAACGGTATGAAGTCACACGAGTAATCGAAGAAAAAACCTCTAAAGTTATTTTCCAAATAACCCGAAAAGATGAATTGAAATTAAAAAAAAAACAAATAATTTTGAACACAGTGTGAACAAAGGAACATTTTCACGTAATCGATAGTGATTCACAGCACTACGTGAAGAAAAACAGAGAAAAACCCTGTTCAACGGCTATAGTTTAAATCATCGACATCTCTCATATGGAGATATTGTGTTCTTAAGCTCATAATGATATTTTAAAAAACGGTATGAAGTCAAGCGAGTAATCGAAAAAAATCATTTAAAGTTTTTGTCCAAATAAGCCGAAAAGATGGATTGAAATTTGAAAAAAAAACAAATAATGCTAAACACAGAAAAAAACGAGTAATGGACATCAAGTTGAGAAAATTATACATTCATGACTACCAAAGAACATTTCCAGGGACATAAAATCATTCTCATCAATAGCGTAGGTTGATGATGTACCCATTTAAATGAAGTTCAGGATGTTTTGATCAGATTTCATTATTTGGGTTCGACAAGTGCAGCTTCTTCTGCTTCTTTTCCTCGCGTTCTTTGCGTCCTCCATCTCGATCACCAGCTCTAGACACCCAAGTACCAATTATCGATTGCATCGACTTCTCCTCGACAGCATCTCCAAACTTCTGAATGACGGCCTCTTTTAGGATTTCAGCATTCTTCGTATCTTTAAAGCTGAGCTTGCTTTGGCCATTAATTTCTCAACCAGACCCAGAATACTGCAAGGCCACTGCTTTGTCAATCATATCACCCATCAGCTTGACAATACACGATTTTGGATTTGCAGTGTTGAAAATTCTATTCGCATATAGTGCGAGCTAAAATAAAAGAAACAAATAATTAATCTACTGAATGTTTGTGTCACAGCAAATTACCTACCAAAGCATCCTGCAGTTGTTTCTCCATCAATTGTCCCTCCATGCTCAGAAAGTCTTCAAGTGACTTCATTGGCAATTTAATCCCAAATTTCTTTGATAGTTCAGCGGTTGAAGCTTTGGGTACATTTGGTATATTGATTTGAAGAATGATGATCTTTAGCTCGTTCACTTTCTCGGCAACATCATGAAGGATACTGAGTTTGGCAGAAGTGACTTCCTCTCTCACAATTTCTCGAATAACCTGTAGTTGTGTCTCTAAAATGAACATAATAAATTATTATTATTCGTTCTACGAACTGTAATATTTTACTATTATTTTACTCACTAGAAAATCGATTTTCGCAATCTTTCATCCCACCACAGGTGCTCTGGCTGGATGTTGCAGGTACAGATACCCGTACAGTTGAACTACCATCCTTTGGTTTGACTAGAAATACATGAAGCAAAAATGTATAATTAACTATTTGAAAAGCGCAGTGGTCATAAACAGGAGATAAATTCTTAAGAATTAGAAATTCTTCCTCACCAGATTGACCGCTGCGTTCACTAAGCTCATTGTTTAGTGCAGTCTTGGTCTTTGATTCTAGAGCATTTGGTGGTGACCTTACTCCATCTGAGGATCTTGCTCCATCATCTGAACTGGATAATTCCATTATCCGATTCAATTTCTTCCCGGATTTTTTCATTGGTATATACTTTTTCAAGGAATCATCGTCACTACTACTTTCACTGGAACTGATCCTCGAAGCTAATTTTTGTACATTGTGTAAAAAACTTGACTGTGATGAAAATTTTTCCATTGACAGAATTTCTTGTGATTTAGAAGGCTTTTTATGTACGGAGTTCTGAATACGCCGCCGTTCTGAGTCTGTGCGATCAACGTTCCTCGTTTTCAGTGCTCTCTTTCATCGGCGTTCCGCTTCATCATACTCAGCTGTTAAAATAGAAAATATTCAAATTGATTATTATCTAATTATCTCCTCGTTAATGATTGATTTTTGGGTGTTTCATGTATAGATTCTTTGTGCCAAAAATTTTACGAATTACAAAAGAGATAACTTAATACTTTCATTTGAAGTCAGTATTGACATAATGGCAGAATGCATGATGAGATCATCATAACAATATGTAATAAAATGCAATAAGTTGAAATCAGATGTTTTTCCATCAATAAATAAATATTCAGGATATTATGGGTACGCGATGGCTGAAAGCAAATTTTTTCAGACGTCGTGATCGATTTCCGGCTTAAAGTTTTGCAAAAAAATCTCCAATCTCTAATTCTCTGGGGATCAGTTTTTTTTTATCAGATCTGGTAGAGAACTTCTACTACATAATACGAGATGGAATAAATTTTCTTTATTGGTACAATACTAATATCATCGTTGATTACGAATATTTCAAGAGAGAAGTAATGGAACGATTTGGACTGATAGATTACACCTGATAATTCTTAAATCATCTTATTCACATGTGATCCTCGAATAATTATCAGAGAAAATTGTCCGCGGAGAATGTTTCTGAATAACAGAAAAAAATTTACGACATTTTGACAAAAACTCGATAAATCTGAAGAGAATGAAAAAAAAAACAGGAATTGAATGAAACAGCATGCAATAATTATAAAATTTCCTGTAAATTTCGGAAAGTTATTTAATATGCAAATGTCAACAGACTTCGTTAGTTCCAAATTTTCTAATCTACAAAACGGGCTTCTTGGTATTTTATTTTAACAACACTGATCAGCGTAATGATTTATTCCTAGCAATGTGACAAAATGATTCGCGATAGTGATGACGTGGGTTACATTTTTATTTACTTAAATGCGGCGCATATCAAGTCCACTTCATATTCCTTCCAATCCCCCTTTGGTGAAGTCCATTCTCTCAAATATTTTTCTCTCTTGCTAAAACAACTGTTCGGGAAATACTTGCAGGTTAAGAGGCTCGTTTGACTCGTTTAACCATGATCTTACGACCAAATCTATAACTGGTCTTCCGTCATTATCAAGCTCTTTGACGAAACCCTCAAGACAATACTTGACACCTGGGTCGTGGATGGACCACTATAATAGTAGAAAACAAAACAACAAACGATAAACACAAGCGACGCCAAAAAATTGAAATATTTGAAAAAAATTCTGAATAAAAAAAAAATTGAAACATGGAAATCTACGTGTTGCTTAGCTTTTTCAGGTGGTCGCTCATTGCGCATGTGGTATCCAATCCAAATATTAATATCCAAAAAATTAACAACGACAAATCAATTTTAAAAGCAGTTTTGCACGTAATCCGTCGATTAATAGCACCCAATAAATATATAGGTTATGTTGACAACAAAGCGTCTTTTATAATCTTTTAAAATCCTGTTCTTTTTTTAATAGTTTTTAATTTAGTTTATAATTTTTCAGAACTTTATCACTAAATTCAGCCTTCGAATGAATTAGTGAGAGAAGCCCGCCAAAAACTACGGCGTCGGCATCTTCACATCCACTGACACAGCATGAGATTATACGTGACGTCACACAAAGTATTTAACCACTCAAATTCGTCTCTCAATTATTTCGATAATCACTGCAAATTTATGCACCTTTATTAATACGTCAATACTGTCGATTACGAAAATTTTCGTGAGACAAAATCCACTTTTAACGTATCTGGTCACTGTTTATCTGTACACTGAGAACGTACCACAGTGCCGCACATACCGGGCCTGCAATATTCACTATAGACTTCCCGCACTGGATTAACAAAATGGTGGTCGGATTGAGAAAAAATAAATCGTGGTCAAATAGTAATGAATTTTATCTAAATTGTTGCACATCAAAATGTAAAATAATTTTGTAAACTGTAGATTAACGATGGAATATGGAGACGCATTGCATTTACGTGTAATCGACCAAACCACGGCCATTTTAGAATAGTCCCAATCGCGTCTCAGCTGCTTGGTGTCGCATATCCATCCAACCTGAGACTCCTCATGTACAGCAGTGCATCAGATACAATTGTTTTTGAAAAAATGGATAAATAGTTCAAGCATTGATTCTGATGCACGACATAAAAATCATAACACGACACTCAGCTGAATTATGATTTGTTTTTTTTTTCAAACGAGAGCGATAGCGCGGGCTCAGCACGCGCATTTCCTTTTTCCACCACAATGACTGGTGTGGCGTTAGTTTCGGTTTTACAGTTTTCAAGGAATCATCGTCACTACTACTTTCACTGGAACTGATCCTCGAAGCTAATTTTTGTACATTGTGTAAAAAACTTGACTGTGATTACGCGATATTGATATATTTCCGAGATATCGAGTTTACGGTCATTCGATTGTATTTCGAGATTATCCTTCGCTTCTCCTTTTTACCATAGGATTATTTCCATCAATTGATGCATACATATAGTACGTAATTCTTCACAAATGCATTGGACATGAGAAACCTCTTTCCAGTAGCTTGATTTCCATCACTCACAGCACGACAGAGTCCCAATACATACACATTGATCATCGTAAATTAAGAATGCAATAATTTCAATAAATAACTGTCCAAATTCATGTCCAAATGTTTAGATTCACTGATGTGACAGGGATATGGCGAACCGTTTTGAACGTACATGCAATAGTACGCACTTACATTCAATACTGCCGATCGGGATCACTTGTTGTTGCTTCGAAAAAATTGGTTACACCCATGACACTTATATCATAAGAAGAAGTTGGGGTGGTAAATACCTCGAATCTTTCAATGTCAACATTACCCAGTACGAAGAACGAGTTTATGTTTGGGACACGGTTTTGTTCTGACACAATCATGAGTATTTTGTTGATCAAAATTATTTTGCCAGTTTTCGATATCACTGTATTGTTAGGATGAGTGGTTGTTAAGGTTGAATCCTTAAATTTCCCTTGCGTTACTTCTGTGTATTCTTTTCCATCTATTTCGAAAATCTCTGTTCCTCGGGTCACATAGTCTGCAATAGTAAATTTACGGCGCACTTGAAGATAATCAGTACTCTCACGCCCAGACAGCCGATTAACAATTTGAGTAAGAGGTTTGTTACGAGATTTTACGTACTTCTTAAATGCACCAATATAATTTTCTCCCCAAAACGCCGAAATATCACTCAGTGGCACACCAAAAGTCCTGACGTCATCGGAGACGTGAATCAAATTGTGAAGATTCAACACTTGGGAGTCTGGCCCATATAATATGGGTAGTTCTTTGAAAAAATTCTGCAACAGATATTCAGCATAGTTTGTATATTTTTTTATTAAATTTCCATTCAAAAGAATGCGGCATGCGACAAATAATAGTAGGTAATGGTGATAGTAAGCTAGGGGAGGACACCTTGAAAAATCAAAGGCCCAAAGTAGTGCAAAATGAATCTGAATTGAGTTGCTTTCCAACTGGTGTAGAATCTGAAGTTAAACGTCTTCCTTTGGAATTCTTTGGAGATATCATTTGACACTGCGTCAAAGCAACGTTTTAAAGCTCTCTTATGAGTTATAGTGACTCCAGCACAATTTTTGTAGGATAACCATTTAACCAATACCCATTTCTGTACTCCAGAGTACAGCAAGTGTATAGAATCTAAAACAATACATTGCGCTTGATTGAACTGGGGACGTTGATTAAAATGGTGATTTCCTTGTTGGATAATGATGCGAGGGTTGACGTCGATGGTTGAAAGATTCTCCTGTTCGTTTTTTAGCATTCATTTCTGGATATACCCTTTTTGTCCCTCCTTTATTTGTACGAACCGATGTACCTTTTGTCTCACACCTTTCACATGCATAAAAAGTACCGGGTGCTTTGATACATTTAATGAAAGCACGCACAGGTGAGTCAGCGATTACGTCTAAAAATCTAAAATTATAGTGAGTTCCATGCAAAGCCATGCACTCCTTGTTCCATCAAATCAGTGATTTCAATGATAAAATCCCGCAAGTAATCATTAGCTGACCGGGGTTTTGCATCACCACAGTAAATTCCCGCAATAAATGGCTTGGTGATGTAATCTTGATGATAAACTTTAACTGCGATCGGCCACACTGTCTTAGCAGAGTTGTTATAAACCTGCAGCCCATCAATGTCGATAAATACCGAAATTTCATTCTCTGTGTAAACCGTGGGTGAGATAACTTTTTTCAAGCCCTTTTTTGATACCTAACCAGTAGTATTCCCCTTGTATGTATTGCTGCTCATCATCACACCACGAAGCACTTCTCATAGATGTGACATTTCTACAATGTACCGTTCCGATGAGAGCCTGAGCAGTTTTAGGTAATTCATCATGTCCCTCACCAATGAGTAACACCAATAACTCAGAGACAACATTCAACCTCAAAGTTTCTAGGCTACGTAGGGTCCATTGAGTAAGTTTCTCTCTGATCCCTATCCGAAGATTGGCAGCAGCAGGAGCTATCGTGAAATTTTCAGCGAGGAATTCGTCAACACGTTCTTGAAATGCCACAGGACTCTCCTCATTTTCCGAAAGGGACAAATTTTGCACACATGGATCACACGCGGTATCACTTTTTTCAGAACGATTAATTGAATTATTCACAATTATTTCAGGAACCGAACGATCGATTGTTTGATCATTATTATGAATCACACCCGGGAATGATTTATGAGACTCTACAGATAACTTTTGCTTTTTCAAAATACGATGCTTTTTGACTCGATAATACCGCGAAGACATTTTCTCGTACAAGTAAAATCTTGTTGGAAATTGACGATGAGGTTAGAACTGCCCAGAACTGTGAAACTAAAGATGGGTTTGCATTGTACATTGATAATTGCATATAGGAATTGAAAATGTTTCCTCCACATAATTCAATTGACTCATCATATAGCTTATGAATTTGTGATGGTTGAATGATCAATAGTTGACCGAAAATTTACCCTCACCAAAATTATCAAAGTTTGTTCATCAATAATTGGAGGAGTATTGGCTTAAATATGATTTTCTCATTTTTGAATAGCCAATGTTCGATCAGTCCTTGAGCCAGAGCTGAGCCACAATCGTTCCATTTACCAATCATAGGATGGGCATCACTGGGTCAAGCGCTGACTGAGGAATGGACTGCCAGTGCTTGGTTTGCCATTAACACATAGAGCATTGGGCCAGAAGTCCCTGCCGTTCTTTGTGTGGCCAACACTCGGCCAAGAGTTGACTGAGCAATGGACTACCAATGCTTGGTTTTTCATTGACTCGTAGAGTAATGGGCGAGACATGCTCTGCCATGGTTGTGGAAGTCAATACTTGGCCCAGTGTTGACCGAGAAATGGACTGACAGTGCTGGGTTCTTGATGGTTCACCGGATCATTGGGGAAGCGATACTCTTCCGATCATGTGGTAGTCAACATTGGGCCAAACACTGACAGAGAAATGCACTGCGAGTGCTTGGCTCGCTATTGACTGATGCAGTATTGGGCCAGAGGTGTCCTACCAATTCTCGGGTAGTTAACACTCGGACATGCGTTGGCAAAAAAATGGGGTCCCAATTATTGGCGCTCCAGTATTAAGCCAAGATTCGGCTATTGATTGGTTAGCTCATTATTGGCTGACCATTTCTGGGGCCATCCATTGGCCCGTGATTGATTGGCCAATCATATGAATGCCATGACTCAACCAAGCATCGGTCCAAGCAACGACGCCTGGCAAAATCTACTTGGGACAGGGCACCGCGGCGAGTCTCACTATGAGAACCGCCGCTGCTCTGCCGCACGCATCTCTCGCGGTGCCTAGGTACTTCAGCGAAGTAGGCTCGCTGCTGGGCCATACCGCGGTGCTGGCGCGCGGCACAGTGGAACCAGTGGTTTCTAACCTCCTAATCTAAATCATAACCGGTTTATTATGTTCAAATTCCATTTAGTGATGAAGTGTGCAATATTTAATGTGTATTCAATGAAGAAAGCGTTGGTCACGGCGGAGTGGGGAAAAGGGTGAACATTTACTTTCATTCAAGTGCAATTGTATGGTAATTCACCGAATATTTAGCTATGTTTTCGTTATTAAATTTTCTTCAATTAAGTCAAAAAGTAATATTAATAATGGTAATAATGCTAAAATTCGGCAATGAAAACAGGAATTCAATTCTATTTTTAAATGTAATGACAAGATTTTTTTTATCAATAAATTTTTAGGAACGTTTTAGCACGTAGTGGTCATTTTTTCATTATTTTGTTTAAAATCTTCAATAATTCGTCCAGGTGCACATCTGCGATTCCCTACTCAATCGCCCATGAACGGAGTTCAATGATTATTTCCGTATAATCTGGCTCCATTTCATTCACTTTTATTAGCCCACTTTATTGTTATTAATATATATCTTTTTTTATATATCTTTTTATATATCTTTTCTCTTTGCAATTTTCGTTTTCTGGTGTTGATACACACGCCTGTCAACGAATGGACCTAACCTCAACGACTAAATGCCCTCGAGCATGCGCATGTGGCGTTGCGACGGCAGCCCCGCCATCCACCGCGCCGGACGTCAAGCCGCCCAACGCCGCGTGCCCTGCTCGCCGCGGGGCTCAACGCCGCAGAATCACATCCAATTTCGACTAGGGTATGGAAGTTCTCAAGGTCGCGTTCGAAGCGTTTCCATATAACTTAGAAGTGATTGTTATTAGCAATTTCAATTGTTTATAATGTTCTATTGCATAAACTATTAGAGTTAGCGTAAAATTTATATAAGAAAAGTTGTTCTCCATATAAAAATACGTATTTTGAGTAGGATTACTTTTTTCGCTAATTTGCATAACTGGGAGGGATGGCCGTCTCAACAATTATGTATGTAATGCATGAACGAATGAACTCAGCGCCGTCATGACGGTACCAATCGGAGCTTGTCCGTGCAAAATCGAGCGGATTACACTTTGGATGGGACTCGTGCAGTGTATGCAATGTTATTAACAATTGTAATTCTTTATACTGTTCCACTGGGTAAAATAAGAAAGTTATCGGGAAACTTCTTAGAAGAGAATTATTCCTTATGTGAAAATACACCTTTTATGTGCAATTGGTTTTTTCCATAATTTGCATAATTAAGGAGGTATGGTCGTCTGAGCAATTTGAAATACGGGAACAATGCATATCACCAGGGTTGTTCCTTATACAAAAGTGCACGTTCAATATGACTTTCTTCAATATAGGTTAGAACACATCGCGAGTGGAACTAGAATATACTTCGCGAATGAAGATGTCGACACCCGCCGGAAAGATGTCAAAGAGCGGGATAATTAAGACAGTACAGAGGTAGAGAGGGTAACTAGGCCGAAGAATTTCAGTTGAATATTTCTATGGGGTTTAGAAATCAAACTAAATCGATCGCGTGCATAGTAATTATTCATCACAAGTTCAATTATTGATATCACCGTTCGGTTTGCTCATCACCATGGTTACGTTCATACGCTGTGCTGAAATACCAAATCGGGAAGTTTTGTTTATGCCCCGTATGGGGCACACAGATCGGCACACCACTAGTTAACAATTTCAATTGTTCATGACACGGTATCTCACGAAATATTATAGATACACAAAAATGTGTCGAATAAGTGTTGTTTTTTTATGAAAAAATAGAATATTTCCCGGCTGACGTTCTATCCATTTTTTCTCGTGAAAAGTTTGCGCTTGAGGCGAAGCCAAGAGCAGGCAAAGGCGCGAGCGAAAAATCTCCGCAGGGGAGGAATTCTGCGCTTTATGTGAAAGCAGATAAAGATATAATTTCGCTCATGCCAGGCGGGGCGTCGGTCTATTTTTAGTTGTAAATATTGACCATTTCGATGATTTTTAAGAACACTTGGACGAGTTGGTCAATATGGCGACGTTGTGGTAATTAGGTTGGCCGGTCACAATTCAGCACAGATGGCGCCAGGATCTAACGTTCGTCATTTTGATGGGAAGTACAAATATCCGAAGTTAAGCCATCGAGTGATTGTTTACTTCTGGAAATGTCACTTATTTTGCGATTGATATCATCATACGTCTGAACTTATACACTATTCAGTAATATACATTCACCTACTAATAATTCTGCACACCTGTAATGGTATTTGATGTCGTCCAAGAATAACATGATATTACTTTACCTAAATCGGAACAGCAGCTATAATCCTCTTCAGGACGAATAATTTGCATCATGAACATATCTCAAATCCATTACAAATTATAATAATGATCGACACAACACAATTTCTTTGGTAAATTCTAGATTCATCCGCAATAAGTGGTTTTTCATTTTGGAGCACTACATTGCCACAACAGCGCCATATTGACCAAGCCGTCCAAGTGTTCTGAAAAATCATCAAAATGATCAATATTTACAAATAAACATAAACTGACGCCCCACCTGGCGTGAGCGAAATTATATCTTTATCTGCTTTTACATAACGCGCAGAATTCCTCCCCAAAACGACAGCCCGAACAATATTTCTCCGTAGTGCCTTTTACTTACTATATAGTGAACGTCTATAATCGTTCATACAAAATGAGTTGTATCCCGTTTTATTTATAAAAGTATAACTGACAATCACTTCAGTCAAGTATTTCTAACTATAGCACTGAGCGGAATTAACAATAATGTTGATTCGGAATACTGGACTGAATAATCAGAAAAAATCGCATCTCAGGGCCAGGTCTTGATTGGTGAGCGCCATATTTAAGTTTGACGTTAAGGCTTTTGATTGGTGGAAAATTTAATTCCGGCCAATCACAACCCTTAATTTTAACTTTAATAGAGATTAACTCAATAGAGAACTGGCCCTCAAAAACTGGGAGAAAGCAACTATGTTGACGGGGGTAAAGTTGGAAGTCAGAGAAGGAAAAGCTCGCTTTCAGCGAATACGTTTTCGTGCAAGGCCAGCAGGGTTAGGCAATCTCGAGAGGTAATGTCATTTCGATTTGAAGGTAAGCTCTATCCTGAGAGCAGTATTCTCAATAGCTACTCATTTCGCTTAATATCCAAATTTTTCATAGCATATTCCTGGAAATATCTGAATAGTAAGTGGTTTCACGAGAAAATATTCACAATTTTTTATACATCTGAAGTTTTACGATAAATCGTTTACGAATATTTCGCATTCAACCATTAGTTGAGGTCGCGACTGAGGCCACTGGACCCTCTCAGAAGAAGAATTCAGGCGATATATTTGATATTTGCTGCCAACAGTGTTTATATCTAGTAATTGCACTACTGACAGATGACATGAATATTAATGGTTTCCATATATATATATGAAAATTGAAAAATACACCACATTAACTTCCCAATTTTCTGGCAAGTTATTGTAACACCCCCTAAATCGATTTTTTTCTTTTCGCTTCGTAACTGGTGTTTTAAGTATGCCAAAATGCTTCCCGTCGAATTCTCAACAAATGTCTGTGTGTGTGCGTGTGTGTGGTTGTATATGTGAAATTGGCATTTTTCGTTCACGGTTTCTCACGAGCGGGTCGAACGATCTGGATTATCGAGCCCTTATTCAGAGCGTCTTCATGGAACTTACATCGGATTAGTATTTGGTTCCAAAAATTCACCAAGCAGTATTTTGTTATTAATGAATTGAACTGTTTAGATCGCTCTATCGCAAGCATGGTTAGAGATGGGAAACGTTGGGTTTGATGCAAGTCGTTCCCCATGTCCGTTTTTCTCACAATTGAGTAGAATCTCGGTAAAATCATCCCAAAGTTACTTTAAACTTCGTATATATCCTCCAACTTCATATCAACTGTATATGGGGTATTCTAGGCCAAATTTACCACTTGAAAACATCACCTTATCTGATTCGTTTTATGTTTTTTCGCGATGCTAGTTGGTGAAAACGGCATTCAGAATTGTTGCTGGATTTTTCTGTTGATCCCGTATTTGTTAAGAACATTTTCTGAAAGTCAATTTCCACCGCCCATACTGGAAAAATCAACAACAATTGATGATTGAACAACAAAATTTTTGGGCCATATTGAAAAATGGTGCTCCACATACATCATTTGTTTTGGCCTAAAAACCGTTTTTTTTTATATTTCACACTAAGAAGTCTCATAGAAATGCACAAGTTCATATGATGATATGATATTTTTGGGCTCCTCGATGAATCTTTCAAGTATTTACGCAAAAAAATAGCCTTACAATTATTATTAATAATTCTAATCCTTTATAGCACTTTATCGCAAGAATGGTTAGAGATAGAAAGAACTGTTGAACGGATGTTGTTCCTTATGTAAAAATCGACATTTTATGTGTGCATTGAATGAACGTAATGAACTTCAGCATCGAGTGGATCGGCCACTTCCCAAAATCTCCGGAAATCCTCGGGTCAACGGTCAGGCCCAGTCGTTCTCCGAAATCACCAAGTCAGTGTCATTAAGAACTTGACATAGCGAGCAGTACATCTCCGTAGTATAATTAATCGTTACAGTCACCAAAATTGGTTAAAAACAATGTTTATCAGATGTAAACATAATTTAATTAATTAGGGAGGTTCAGGTGGTTCGAATCCACTAATAAATTGAATGTTGTTTTTTGTACCCAGTGTCTTCACGTTTTATACCGGCATTTCCACTACCCCTTCCCAGCGCCGGATTTAGATTTTTCGGGGCCCGGGGCTATGACTTCAAGGGGCCGACTTAAGGGCAGGAAAAATATCGGATTTTGCGAAATGAAAGTCAAAATTTCGAAACGATTAATAATTTATTATACGTTTTTGAACAAGTCTCTATATGCTAAACTTTTTATTATCATTTCTAATATACATCACATCTTAAAGTCGTAACATTGAAACGATCAAATGTTTATAATGCTATCTGCATTATTTCTTTGGGTCATTTTTAAAAATATTGTTTTGAACAATATATATACAATTAAAAGCTCTTTTTTGTAGCCTTTGTTGCAGCGAATTCCGCTATTATATCCTCAAAATCAAGTGATCTCAAAAGCTCCCTTTCAATACTCTATCTGCCCAAAGAAGAGAGTCGATTATTTGACATTGTCGATCGAAACATATTTTTAATATACTTCAAAGTAGAGAAAGAACTTTCAGTTTCGCAATTAGCTATTGGTATAGTGACCAGTAATCTGTATGCTATGTAAGTGTTAGGAAAAAGTATTATCATTTTACGATCCAATTCAAAACTTGCACAGGGTTCAATTGTTCGTCAAATTCTTTTTCAGTTTCTTTACACCGATTGGAGAAATAACCTTTTTCTTCAATTCGTAGTAGTGGTATAAATTGCTTCAATTCAATGTATTAATTATTATCTAAATCGTCTGAATACACTTCAACAAATTCATTTACTTGATTTTGTAAGTCCTTCTCGTCGATGGTCAACAAGTGGACTAGAAAGCCAAATAACACAGTCATACGTTCGTATGCTTTACTTCGACACTGTGATTCGGTAACTAATTTATCTACAATAACATAAAACGTTTCTATACGAAACATATCAGAAACAGATAAAATATTAGCTTGCACGCTTCCATCGGTTAGTTTTCTCTTAGTTTTGCGTTTATTTGAGTCGCCATATTCTTGGTTCACAAAAGCAGTAAGTGTTTTTGCTTGAAATTCGAACTTGGAAAATTCTTTGCGTAAATCGCTCACAAAATTGACTAAAGATTTCAACATAGTATTTGCAGAAATTAAGTCTACGTCAACCTTCTGTAAATAATGACTCGTAGTATTGAAGCGATTGAGCACGCAATCCCAGAAAATCGCCATAAAAGCATTCTCAAGCTTGCTGATGTGGTTCATCAATGCAGAAGCTTCGTTGCGAGTTACAGATTTTTCTTCTACGTCGTTGGCTATTTTTTGTAAGGCTTTGTAAACGCCGTCAAAATTATTCTTCAAAGCCTTTGAAGCATCTGCTCGACAGGATCATCTAGTCTTGGATAAATTTTTCAACATGGCATCCTCTTCTACTAAGATAGCCCATCGATGGGTTGAAGCAGAAAAAAAAAAAGTACAATTGTTGCAGAACACCAAAAAAATTAACGGCCGTTAAGCACCCTTGTACACTACATTCTCCCACTATGGTCAATGAATGTCCCGTACAAGGAACAAAAAAAGCCAATGGATTTATTTCGCATATGAGAGCTTGAAGTCCTTTGTATTTGCCGGACATGTTGCGAGCATTATCATACATTTGAGCTCGACAATTGAGGATGTCGATAGAACTTTTTTCTAATAAATCCACCACGTTTTCAGACATTGACATTCCCGTATGACTTTTGATTGGCAAAAAAAAAGCGTTCATAAACGCGCCCGTTCAAAAAATACCGAAACGCTACAGATAAGTGATCGATGTGTGAAATGTCTGGAGTAGAGTCGAGTACGAGTTCCCAGTATTTTGCCTGTGCTATTTCACTAATAATTTTCTTCATCACTTTCTCAGCCATTGCATCTATGAATTCTTCATATATAGTCTTTGATAGATATGAAACTTTGCCGATACCTTCATTTGCATATAATTTTACATGTTCTTTCAAAAATGAATCATATTCGGCAATCAGTTCAATCATACCGAGAAAATTTCCATTATCTGACGAACCGATGATTTCAGTCGTTCTACGGAGAGGAAGTCCTCTTTCAGCGAGAAATCTGACGACTGACAAAACTCTTCTAAGTACTTCTGACCAGTACTGCACTTGACTCTGGAATACTTCAAGTGCACTTTTATCTATGCGTTCCTTTTTAGAGCAATAAGATAAATAAGCCTTCATGCATTTATGATGCTCTCTACTATTTTCATGAGAACAAATAACTTCTTCGCCTTTCTTCCAGTTTGAAAATCCACCATTTACAAAAGGATCATAATCTTGTGAAAATAGTTTGCAAAAATAACAAAAAATGCAGCCACTTGATTCAGAAAACATTATCCAATTCCTTTCACATTTTTCACCATTTTTCAGTGTTTTTTGGAAAAAATTCGCCGAAAAATATCGGTTTTGACTGCCAATCTCACGCTTCGATGATTTGAAATCTGAATTTTTATTTTGGAAGTAGGACGAACCTTCCTGTAAGTACTTAGAGCGTTGTCTCGCTCTTGACTGTTTACACTCAATTTTAAATTCCATAAGGCTGGATCCCTCGACACATCGATACATAATCTCAGATTCGTAAATTCATTCTGAATATCGACAACATTTTCCTTTTCCTCGTTAACGAATGGTATAGTTTCAATTGAGTTTTTTTCAAGTACTTTGGATGCAGTTTGACTGCTAGTAAAGCAGTTTCCTAAATGTGAGAACGAAAGAATTTATTGTCAGAGCTTCTCTCATATAGTGACATTTTTTCATAAACATAGCACATTTTTCGGTTCGGATGTTTCAAGTTCGACAATTGTTTGATTTTTCAGATTTTAAATATTAACTTCAAACTATTATTGGCGGATCATTAATAAATATTATTACATATCTATTGTTAAGATGAAAAAAATCGAAGCAAAATATAAACAAATTATTAATACAAAAAAATGGAATATTCTCAAAAATTGATTCGCCGAATTCTACCGAAAATAACAAGTTACACAAATTGCACCTCGCACGACCTAAGTTTGCAAATATGAACGATACCTTCTTCAACTGGACTATCCAGAACCTCTAAATCATTCCGAACGTCACTATGCTCTTGACCAGACAATTCATCGTTCAAGCTAACAATCCCAATTTCGAATTTGGATTTTTCATTAAGTATTGGCGTCGGAGTCGATGCATCATTTTGTGTGTTGTTCGGGAGAACTGAAAATAAAAGCATTTAACTTGAAAAATTGTGATCAGCGCTTATTGTGATTCAAGTGTCTACTGTCATATTTGATTCTTAATTCAATAACTCGCCTTTATCCTTTAAATACAAGTCTAAATGACAGTGCACTTAAAAATATATACTTTTTCGTATGGTAGATATATCAATGCACAATGGCCACTATATCACTACAAACAAATATTCACCATCAATTTTTTTACCTGACTGATTTAGATCAACAGGAGAGCTTGTGAAAAATGTTGCTACGCTGGATAACCTTGCAATAGCTTCTTTTCTTTCTTTTTGCACCTTCCGCTTTTCATTCCCACTTAGGTATCTTCGATTAGGCTGACGATACATTATCGCACTTCACAAAACACATCAGATTGGAAATTACAACAAGCAAAAATCTTTACATATCGAAGTCTTCGTTTTACTCGTTGCAGAAAGCAGAAGAAAAACTCGTTGTCCACCGTCGGAGTGTTGTTGCTCTGGTGCGTTCCAACACATCGTTCATTTGTTCTGCTAGAATTCTAGGAAATGCGCAAATTCTCAGGGGGCCTATTCTCGAAAGAATCCACCCGAAAGTTTCACGTGAACGTAAATCCGCTCGTGAACTGCCTGTGTAAAACAAATGGGCGTTCAGCGAACGAATCTCCGTTTACGTGAAAATCTCTGACGGATCGACTCGAGAATAGGCCCCCAGGTAGTGTGCGTGCCGACCGCTTCAAAATATTCATGGCCCTGAAGTAGATACGTCATGCACCCATGATTTTATTTCGTTTCATTTAATATAATCGATTTAGGGACAGAGTACTGTGAACCTAACAATTCGATCGGCTTGTGTTATAAAAATTTTCAACATTTTTTTTAACTATAATTTTCGTTTACGATAGGAATTCTAACTTAGTTATTATTCTTTAAAAAAATGACGGTACATGTACGCTTAAGTAAGAGACGGGTTTATAAAAAAAAAAAAATTTTCATGTCGGCGAAAAGTTTCACTATTTTCTCCAGGGCAGTACGGGGCCCGGGGCTATAGCCCCCCCCCCCCCCTAGCCCCCTGGTAAATCCGGCGCTGGCCCCTTCCCTAATCCACCCTAACTCAGTAATCCTCTGCACAATGTATTATGCATTTTTTTCCTAGCTCTGATAATTTGGAAGATATTGGGGTCGCAGCTGCAAAGGATCAAGAAACGAAGGATGCTCCTGTGGTTTGATTTTTATAGTTTCTTTTCCTTCACAATACTCGGATAGGTACAATCATTAGAACTAGAATAACGTTTAACACATAGTCGACCATCCACATTAGGAATCACTGAACGATTTGTTGTGTTCCTGGAATCGTCTTTCCGTGGTCAAAACGACTTTTTAGGAATTCTTTGACTCCATCGTTCTTGAGGACAATACTTCACAGTAATGTTTGGTAGGTGGTTAGGGTGATCGGCCCGTTCGAATAGTTGTCCTGGTTTTGTTATCTGGTAATCAAGAGGAAGTTACTCGTGCTGCTTCACTCTTCAATGTTCCTCCGACTCTATCGCAGGGCCCTTTGCCATGTGCAGTGGCGAAGTGGTGATGTTCGGCATCAATTCCGTAATCATCTTCGTGATAATCCAAGTCTACAAGATATTTCCCGTTTTTGAACTGCTGCGGTGAACGAGAAAGAGTGAACCTTCGTGGCGTTCTTGTTGAGAGTTCTCATAAAGTCAATGACAATTTTTGAAAAAGCTCACACTGCAATTGCATCGATATAATATATAATATCGATATAATATAATTGCATCTCAAGCAATTCGATATAATACCAATCTTCGATGATTAATCACCTTGTTTTCCCTAAAGTAGAGCACAACCGGATAGATTGTGGCTGCATCATTATTCCAATGAAATCCTGGTGCAGCTTCTTGCACTACGAATGCGTAGTTTTGTGCATAGTCACAAAGAACCAAGAATTAATTGGCTTGAAGTGACTCTTTTATTTCCTTCATGGAGGATGCTTATTGCTTAGCGATAAAGCTGTGAGTCACAAGATTTAGAATCATTTCGCAAGAAGTGTCGATAAAGTCATCGGATGTCTTGATGAATTTTTCTAGATTAGCACGTGTAGTGGATACCCAATTCTTATAAATTACATTCGAAGTGTTATTCTCAAAAATGGTCTCCAGCAAATGGTGTAAAACAGATGTACTAGGACAATCAGGATCACCATGTTTCACGGGGCCCATGATGCGTCAATGTGTGTCTATCAACAGTGCAAGAAACCAACCTGAAAAAATATTGAAATTGCATTCTCAAGAGAACATTGAGACTTACGATGAGAATGCATGTTGTTGAATTAAATTTGGTGACTTACCACTGAAAATATTCCGAAAAAGTTGCGTCCGTTATGTTTTTTGACTATAATTGAGAAACATATCACGCAGGCAGCTTCCGCAAATTTCACTTCATTATTCCGTCGTAATTCAGGAATTATGTGAATTAATTTTAGTTATTGAACACCTTAAATTATTGAATGCAATTTTTGCTTATGTGTACACACAAGCGTCTGATGTGTACATATACACACAGACACATGTGCAGTCGTCGGCACGACAATCTTGGCAACGTCGCATTCTGTGAAATCAAATATATGTAAACAACCGGTGCATTGACTCGTGGGTGCTGCAATTGTTGCAGAAAAAATATAAACGATGTCTGAAATATATTGACATGTTGGTCGTATGATATAAAATAAATTGTTCCCTACTCTGTGTATTTTATTATATTCATAAGTGTCGGGAATTGAAATGAAAATAAGGAAAGTCGAAAATGCCAAAGATCACATGGTTTTCAGCTTCAGATCACTTGACTTGATTCTCCTGAATTCAAATATTATGAAGTTCTCTGAAATTATGAAACTTTTCAATTTTTGGATATTTTCATCCAAGTCGTCAAATTCTTGCATATCCAAAATTTTCGGAAGTGGTTAATATTTTTGAAAAAATTCTAAAATTTCTGGCAATAATATTTAAACATTAATGGATTGCTCATCGATGCAATAAATGCGAAAAAAAATCATTTTTCCACGTACAACAAGTTTTGGTTCCACGATCCGTTCAATTTTCCCGCTTGCCCCCCCACCAAACTATCTAGCGACGTTGCCGTGTAGCACTTTCGCCGTTTCGTCACATGTTTCCGAGTGCCGTGATTACAGGAACTTTTCATCAGTTAGACTGGATTATTTTATTAACCGTGTGTCAGATCACGGTAAATGGAATTTTAAATTCTGCATTTATTATCGCCCCATCGCATCCTGATTTTGTGAAAAATCGTTGATGAAGCTTAATTATGAACAAAATTTTTATGTGCAATTTTAGGCCACATAACCCTATGTTCGCCATGTATAAGGACCGAAAATATAGTAACTTTGGGAATTTTTTACTCTACTCCCACGAGTCAGAAAATTCTCAAATTATTTGAGCCGGTCATGGACATAGCTCTCTATCACTCATAAAAATTTCGTTCAATCGTTGGTAAAATCGTCCGACGATCCAACTACGTTAACATAAAACGGACTAAATTTTCAGAATAAAATCTGAAAAAAATATAAATTATTGGTATTGAGTACATATAGCAGTGGGCGCAATTTCAGTGAAATCTGTCCGTAGGTTTCTTAGAAGTCGACTTTTTTGTTTTTTCTTCGATCGCTCATATCCCAGATACTAATGGATATTTTTTAATTTCTTTTTTATGAAAATGTCCGTCTCAATGAGATCCAGGAAATGGTTGAAGAACATCTAGTAGGTTGCTCACAAGAAATTGAAGATATTTCAATTTTTCGGTTTTTTTACAGTTTTCTTTGCTTTTGTACGCACGCTAGCGTCCGCAAAAATTGAGACAAAAACTTGAAATTTGGAACAAAGGGTCCTTTGTTGTGGTGAAGAACCCAATTGAATGGCGATTTGATGGTATCATTAGTTTTCTAGATCAAAATTTTTTTGTTTTCACGGTTTTTATTTTATTTCTCGATAATTATTCAACCGATTTTGTTCGTTTTTTTTTTCAAAATGTGTGCCTTGACTTGATCTATGACATGGTTGAAAAACATTGACTCTATTAGTTTGGGTAATGTGAGATATTCCTATGTTTTAACTTTTGCCTTTGGTTTTACTTTTTGTGCTTGTTCGCACTCTAGCGTCCGCAAAAATTGTGATAACTTGGAATTTGGAACAAAGGTTCCTTTTGTTACGGCGAAGAATCCTATTGAATGGCGATTCAATCGCACCATTAATTTTCTAGATTTATTTATGTTTTTTCATTTTTACGGTTTTTTCATTACTTCATTTCTCGAAACGTATTCATCCGATTTTTTTTTCCAAAATATGAGCCTTAACGAGATCTATGAACTGGTTGAATAACATTGAGACAATTACTTTGGGTAATATGAGATAGTCCTGTTTTTGCGTCCGTTCGCCTCGAAAAAGCTTTTTCAATACTGGAACATTTTTCATTTTTGTGCCATCGGACCATTCGCAAGCTTACCACCAATGAAATTGGGGGAAATAAAAAAAAACGGTGTCATCTTTGACACATTCGAATGGGGGGACCCGCGGACCGCCTGCTTGTTTTATTTTCCGAGCGGATCTTATGCCTCCATTTTGTTGATGTTTGGAGCACTTGGATGAAAGAGAAAACCATGTGCAGGACGAGGCGAAACTGGTTATTCTATTTTCTGTAACGGTAACCCTCTGGCGGGCATTACCTGATTTTCTTGTGCTGGTCGCTAAAGAAGGGAATGTGATATGTTTTCTTAGGAATTGAAGCATAAATTGGGTATTTTTGCTATTTTTTTTTAGATACTTAGATGATAATTAGATTTCGCTACCTGCTGAGCTTTGATGCGCAATATCTTCTAGATTATTAGAGCCAGAAAAGAAATTCATGCCAGATAAAATGTGTGTTTTTAGATAAGGAACTACATCTTTTCAACACTTCTTTTTCTGTCTCTAACCATTCTTACGATAAAGTGCTATAAACCATTAGAGTTGTTATAAACTCTAATTGTGAGGATACGCTTTTTGAAAAAATAACAAATGATCTAATATGGCTCAAAAAATTTGTTTTTGAATCGTTAATTTTTGTGATTTTTTTGAGATTTTAACACCATGGCGGGTGGAAATTGACTTATGAAAAAAATTTATTTAACAAATACAGGATCAATAAAAACATTCTGAATGCCTTTTTCACCAACTAGCATCGAGAAGAAAAAATGATACGAATCAGACAAGGTAAGGTTTTAAAGTGGGAAATTTGGCATGGAATACCCCATATATACATATATTACTTTGGAAGTTCATCATTTAGGACATGAACCGAAATTTTGTATATAACATATACGGGGGAACGATCGGGAATTAGTTCGACCCGTATGGGATCAGACCCACATCCCGTTTATTATTGATTGATTTTTATCGTTGAAATTACTATATTAGGTACTATATTAGGATCTACATGGCAACATCTACGCACATGAATGTTTCTATATTTTTATCGGAAAAAATTCCAAAGTTATCTCCCTTTTTCACATTTTTTCCGTCAACCAGTTCAGGGCAATTAGAAAAAAAAATCGCGTGCAGGGACGTTCCTTTATGAGATCACCAATTCATTAATAATATGATATGAATAAAGTATTCATGAGTAGGATAGATACAAATCGAATCGTATTTTAGCAATATTTTTTTTACAGAGTGAATTCGTCGAAGAAGATAAACGTCTTATCAGTGGTGTCGACTACTACTTCCTCGAGGAGGACTGCACCCGATTCAAAGTTTCCCTTCCTTACCAGCCATACTTCTACATAAAATGTCGAAAGGACACGGAGCAAGAAGTTTCAACATTCCTCTTAAAAAAGTATACTGGACTCATTACGAAAGTTGAAACAATGAAAAAAGAAGACTTAGATCTCCCCAATCACCTCTCTGGTCTTCTCCAAAAGTACATTAAGATGTCCTTTCTGAATATGGTAGATATGCAGAAGGTTCGGCAGGACATACGCCGAGTGGTGAGGGCCAACAAAGAACGTGATGAGAGTAAATATAACTTTTCAAATGACCTATTTTATGCTTTTAAATTTCCCCAATATTGATTATATTAACTGCTCAACTGCTATTGGTTGTCTATAGTAAAACAAAACGCCATCTGTATGGGGCTGTCCATATAAGCTTTTAGCCACTCAGATTTGGATAGCAGCCTGTTATACGGTTTATTCACATTGTTCGTATGACGGCGCTTATATATAGTCGGATTTTTATAAGAATTGCCTTCGGGTTTTCTCCCCACCATCGCCGACGCATGCGTAGTAGCACATCAAATATCACTCCGCGGGCGGGCTATCCCAACGGGACTATTTTTTTTTTTAATAATCAACACGGAGATATTTTTTAAATAAGTTTGTCGAAAAATATATATCTTCCAGGCCTGGCACGTATGAGCGAATAATAAAATAATTTAATTGAATTGAATTCGATAATGATATTCAATTATTTAAATAATGCTATTAATTGTATTATTTAAATGTATAGTTCAAATATTATGAATAATTGACAATGAAAAAAAGTCATTGAACATAAAATATGTATCTTCATGTGGGGAACCACATTCGTTGGAAACTTTTTCCTCTATCTCCCACGGTTTTTGTAATACAACGTTGTAAACAATTGAAATCGTTAATAACAATTGAAGGAATTGTGTTTTAGTCTTGATACTCCTTTCCCCTCTCCGCAACGGCTAGACGTATTTTTTGAAAAAAAAAATCAAATGAGTCCAGCTGGTCAGGAGAAACTGTTTCACAAAAAATGCTCACATACGTACATACATACGCACATACACACACAGACATTTCATCGAAAACGTGTCAGGATGACCCCGAACGTCGAGAAAAGTGAAAATTTCCTCCATCTGACACTTTTCATTTTCGGAGTCATTACAATAACTTCCTATCGAAAAGGTAATAATTGATCAAATGGAATGAAAAATTGAACCTTTTCCTGTTAATATTACCTTTTTGACAAAATGTTATGGAACAGTTTCTATATGTCTAATTTCCTACCAAAAATATCTCTTATCATTTTTCTATCGTACTAGATATTCATGAGATAATTCTAAAAGCCGGCAAAAGATCGCGATTTTTCATTGTTTTTTCCCCCAAAAAATTGACTGTTTTTACTACCCTATGTTATTATTGCTTAGAGAAATTATAAAAAATAAATATTACTTATAAGTAGTACTTACCACCTTTTCTAAAACACTGAGAAAATTCCCTGCAACAATTCTGTAAAATGAAACACAAAATAAAAACAATCTACTGAGTTCCAACCAAATGGAACGATGAATGATTTCATCTAAATTTCGTAAAATTTACGAAAAGTAGATGTAATCTATGAATTATGTAGATGAATAGAGAGATGTATGAGTCTGAAAAGTCAGTAAAAAAGTATTGAAAAAGGTGAAAATAAGTAATTGTTTATGCAATTTGCTGCGCTATGCTTATTCCAAAACAAGGCACTATGTTTCATCCGCGGAGGCGCCCTGCAGAACGGCAAGTTCGGGCGAGTTCGGCGCTGAAACCCGAAGGCAATTCTAATAAAAATCCGACTATATTTTCTGAGTGCTAATTTTCAATATGAGGCATGATCAAGAGGTGTTGAATGGTCCAAACCACGATTGAGCAATTCGGGAAGTCGACAATTTCATTGAATAGGTAGATTTACACTTAGAGATTGAGTCAGGGATGTCGATGCTGGACGTAAATCTTTGTAAACATCTCAACTGCATATTCAGACGAAATAATTTTCTTTCTGCAGCATATTTGGGAAAATGAATTGCTGCAACTACTTTCTCACTATGAGTAGTCCGTTGCATTCCTTCGAATCGCACATTATAGTTCGTTGTCCACGTGAGTAAGCGGTGATGAACAGATATTTACCCCTCTTGCAAGTGGTGTAGCTGAAATCCTAAATATTTTTGTTTTCCCAATCTCCGGGCTCTTCAATTTTTGTCTTGCCCAGTAATTTCAGATATACAACAAATTCAGCTTAAAGATGCACATCTTTGCCTATTCTTGAATCTTACAATGAGTAATCCAGTGGGTGCAAAAAAGCCATTTGCTCCAAACAAATAGGAAAATTGCCAGAAGAAAGTAGAAAAATCTGCCTGCGACACCAAAACGTAAAACGCAAATGACAACTAGTCAAGTTAAACCCAATGGAGCAAATTTTGAGGGTTCTCAAATTTCAGAAATCTTTCAATTATGACAATTTTGATAACCGTTCTCTTGCCTGAAAAAAGAGTTAGAAAATGGATTCACCAATTTCTTTTTACTACTTCACCACGCAGTTTTTGAATCGTTCGAGGAGGTACGGAATTATGAAGTTTTCCGCGCTGGTATGCACTTGCATGCCGTGTAGCAGTCCATGCTCCTACCTTGGACTGAAGAGCTCCCGCCCAGCCAAGTGGTGGGTGAAACTCCCGTACAGAAGAGGGTTGAAGCTGTTCACTGTAATTAAGTGCAAATCTCCGTAGAGGTCCTGTAGACGTAAATTCTATGAATACTAGAGATACAAATCTGAGTGGCCACGGGATAATTAGGGCAGTCGAGGGTTGACGGCTAAGTAGAGTAGGTTGCTGAGTGAAACAACGAACTTTTTGACATTCAGTCTATGGGTGAGTAGTTTATGGATTTTTTATAGCGGAACGGAGAAAATAACGAAGTTGCACATGACCTCGAGTAATACTGAGACCAATACCATCGACGGAGAAGTAAATTCTATCCGGATTGAATACCGTCGTGAGCAAGGGTTTACGCCAAGCGTTGCAATTTCTCGTCAACGATTCATTGCAGTATATGAAAAATGAACCTAATTCTCTTCTATCAATGGGTTAGTCGTTTGGTTAGTTCAACTACACTGCTAACAATATCTGGCCAGAAATCAGACGGAATATGCTAGAAGTTTTATTCATACATGGTGTAGTAAAATTACCACACTTTTTTACAAGTTTCCTGTAGTAATTTCGTTGTCACATGAAGGTAGTATTCTTACTAGACTGCAGACGGACTCTCAACCACTCACATCGTAAATTTACATCAGAGTCTTACTGTAATTTTGCTATTCATGACTTTTTTAACTTCCCGATAGAAAGTTATAGCAATCACCGCGAAAAGGAAATGCCTCAGAATCATGAAATTTTTACGTTTCCCGACGTTTCACATGCTCCTAATACATTTTTAGCGCGGGTGATATATATGTGTGTGTATGTGCGTCCATTTCCTTTCTTTTGGCGAAAGGATCCTTTTAAACGGCTGGACCGATTTAACTTTTTTTTTTTTTTTTTTAATTGACCCATCTCCTGAGTCTCCAGGTCTGAAAGGAGCGTCTTTGAAATTGGACCATCCGTTCAATTGTTATTAATAATTTTAGTTGTTTATAACGCTGTATCTCGAGAATGGTGACAGATACGAGAAAAAGGGTGCACCAAAACTTGCTCCTCTCGTGAAACTACATATTTCATGTTATATTGATGTTTTTGCTAAGCATCATATTTTGCGAAATATGGATAAAAAATCATAATAATTGATCAACAGTCGAATTTGCGTAACTGATTTACAACTTAACTTCATACATGTATCGTTACACCCACACACACACACACACACAGACTGTCGGCGCTTTGGCGTAGTTGTAGAGCATCGGCTTACTACTGCAAAAGTCTTAGGTTGACACCTATTTTTCAAAAGTATTTGGTGACGGATTCCGACCGAAGCAGTAGCGTTTCGTGTGTGCTATCGGTGCTATCCATAAAATAAGACGGCACGGCCGTGGTGGAACCTAACCCGTCGCAGGGGGGGGGGGGAGTGGATTCCATCATAGGCGCTGGCCATCGTAGCACAGAGGTTTTCTGAAGATTTACCCTGTGTTTAGAAATACGATGCCCTAAAAATGGCTTAAGTCGATCCCAGCCACTTGGGTGGGTGTCCGGTACAAACGAGAGGAACGGAGACAAAAAAACACTAGTGGTGTGAAGAGATGCGTGTGCCCCATATGGGGCACAAACAAAACTTCCCACTTTCGTAGTTTAGCACAGCATACTGTCTTTCTTCTTCTCCAGTATACCACGTATAAGCACGGAACCATTCTAATGAGCAAACTCAACAGTGATATCAATGAAATAGGGAACTTGCATATTTAAAAAAAAAAAATTCTCAAAGTAAATAACGCGGAAGGAAGGAAAACCATGGAAACAAAATTTTCAGTGCGACAATTCTTTTATAATAATTGATTAAAAATCAACATTTTTGAACGTCTGTTAAACGGAGATGGAGTCATAATTCTAAAGTGAGGGGTGCGCCGCGTAGCGCCCGAACCTTGTACTGACTGCATACGTCACAAGGTTACGTGAATTTGTAAACATAAACACCGGCTATGCAACTATGATCCGAACATGTTCCATAAATTGAATAATTCGTCGGTCAGGGTTTATAAATCGTGTGTAGTGCCCAATTGTCTAAACACAACAATTTATTCGCCTAAAAACACTTCATTTATTTGCCAAGAAATGATGAAATGGACAAAAATGGATCATGGCGGCAGGTATCCCCAGTGATAAAAAAATTGCATTTCATGCATCGATGTGTGAAGATCATTTTTGTGTAAGTATTAATTTTTATAAATTATGTGTTTCTGGTGCATTATCTAAATTTTGCGAATTTTAATGCATATAGTTAACTGAGAATCTAGAGAACTATTTTGACTGGCAAATGATGGGTGGGAATGAGGTTGAAAGGAGGTGTCACTCCTCGTTTTTTTTCTACATCAACCAGAAGTTTCTTCTACATCACGTTCTTTTTTGTCTGATAATTCGAATCTGCCAGTGTCAGAGTACCCTCATGAAAAGCATGATATATGTGAATGTACGATCGAGGTTGTTGGAAACTTATCTACTTCTGTCCCTGACGAAAATCGATGTGACGAACAACCAGTGAAAATAGCTGGGAACAAAAATAAAGAAAACAATTGGAGTTCAGACCTCATCTGATGAGCATCACCGCGAAAAAATACTGGTACAAAAAACGGAAATAATCCAGCGAAGAACACTAGGAATTCAGGTTCGAGCTCATTACCGATCAGTCGAAATTCGGTGTACACCTGCAATTATGGGCTGTGTGGGTGACAAAGTGACTTCAACAATAGATGATTCCAATGTTCAGGAAGTGGAGTCTAACCATGTCGAATGTACCTAGAAGAATTCAGGACTATATACTTTGGAAACTTTGAGTAGTAGTATTTTCGAGAGTCTCAGTCATTGCAATAGCAGTAATAGCTATATACCATCTTCTTCAGAACAGAGTGAACAAATCCAGCAAATACTTAGAAATGTGTTTGAATCGACAACAAGGCACTTCATTGAGGATAATCCTCTACTATTTATCGGAAGTATTTACCAAAATATTCTATGTATTTGATTGACGAATTGATGAATGTTACGAGGGAATCAAGGAAGAATATTTACATGGCTTTGAACAAAATTAGACAGAATATTCAGAATGCTATACTTGTCTACGAATTCGGATTATCAGAATCTCAGATTTCGAGAATATTCAATAAAACTTTGAAATTATTAAGCGATCGGTTGGAGGACTCAGTTTTCTGGCCTCCCGCGAAAGATGCATTCAGATGTAGATACCATAGATTACAATCAATCATTGATTGTTTCGAGATTTCCATTGAGCAGCCGAGAAACCCTGTGTATCAAGCATTAACATGGCCCGATTATAAAAAATGTAATACTGCAAAAGAAGCATATCAATAACGCCTGATGGGATAATCAATTTCATATCATGTGGTTTCGGTGGTCGAACGACGGATGTTGATATTGTCCAAAAACTCGGTTATTCGGATTGTTTACCGAGAGGTACATCTATTCTTGCTGATCGAGGCTTCAAGAATGTCGAAGCGATTTTGCAAAAGAAAAAATGTAAACTCATTCGTCCTCCCAGCGACCTGGCTGATACGGCCTGGCCCTAAGACGGAAACTAAATTAACACAACAAATTGCAAGCCTACGAATACATGTTGAACATGTGATTCGTCGTTTCAGAGAGTTTAAAATATTGCAATTTCATGCAGATGTCGATCACAATTATCTTAAGATATTAGATAATGTTGTTGTCGTTGTAGCCGGACTCAGCAACGTCCAAAGTAAAATAATTGACTAGATTATTCAATAAATAAGATTGAGAATCAGGAATGTTTTATTCTATTAACCACTGCATCCATCACATTCATATAATAAATTTTGTTCAAACTATAATTTAAAAACATAATTTTACATGAAATAATAAACATTTGATGAATAAGTAAGTATTGGCACACCCAGAAAGCTAAACGCGTCTACTTTGTTGTTTGTTTTTTCATATACTTAATGATGATTCAAGAAATTTCAAGTGTGGGCACATCATTTTCTCGGTATGCAAGTTTAAAAACTAAACAAATGAGAAAGCCGATGCTGAATATCCCGACAACGATGTGGCCCTCCGGACATGGAAATTTCATCAATCGTTCTACAATGTACTCAACAACCTAGGGTGAACCGACCAGTGCTCGGATCAGTCCAGTCATCGGGCTAATCATTACACATATACTACAATGAATGGTTAATGAAGCTGAATATAGATCTTTTCCATTTGAAACAAACAATACCAAATTTGAGAAGCCAGTCGGAACATTATAAAATCTTGAATAATTAAGAAAATAATTACGGAAATTTGGTTATCCGATTATTGGATTTTGAATCTTAATCTTATTTGTTCGAACACTGGACGATTTATTGTACCCACTAAATCATGTGATTATTAGACTACGACGCCTTGTACTGTTCGTCACCGAGGTTATAAACAACTTTTCTGGTGATTGTAAATTTGTAGGCCGAGGAATACGAACACAACCGCTAGAAAAGTTGTTTGTGGCTGAATGACGAACACAATTTTTGGTTATTGAGTTCTCAGCCAGGATCTTGTGACCGCTCAACGGCCATGAAGCGGTGCTTCAGGAACAATGGAAAAAATATATTTTTGTCGAGTAAACACTTCAAGATAAGAAACGTAGTGAGCAATCTGAAGTAGAACAAATGAAATTTCCCATTCGCGACCGTAGAATGGGGTAACCGATTCACCTTAAAAAGTGAACGGATTTACTCAAAATCGGGAGGACGGCTTTCTCCCAAAATCGGAGTGATGCTTTTATCAACGATGACAAAAATTGAGGGTCGTAGGTTTCCTCAAAATAAACCATTACCTTTGTTCTTTCGAAGTCTGGGTGCGCGATACAAAATATCGTTTTTGATTTGTTATACAGCAACTTTTGGAGTTGCATTTGTGCTCGATATTTGGGATCAATTTTGCCATTGCGATAGCAGTTTGTTATTGCGGTTTCCTTACTCGGGCATTTCACCTCAATAACATATTGCTTGGAGATACCGTTAGGGGATGCACCGAACCAGGGGTATTCAGGAGACAGCTCGAGCCCATGGGATGAGATTTTCTCGCTGATCATCGTCTCCAGAACACTGATCACTTTTTGAAGTGAAACTTCTTATGGGAGGGTTTTGAAATCTCGATCGGCAACCTTTTTGGTGACGCTCGCTCTAACGTAGTAAGTAAGAGTGAGAGGCCTCCGGGAATCGAGCGAGAGTGAGACGGACTACCTTACTTCTCGTCTATCGGGCGAGAGTGAGAGGCCTTCGTGTATCGTGCGAGAATGAGACGGAAGACTTTCTGTCTTTCATGTCATTCTCTGCGTTCAGGCGGCGTCGCGATCGCGGAAAACAGCTGTTGGTTTCTAACACAGTGATCATAAGCAAAGTATTTTGTTTTTGTGCGTGTCTTCATTACTTAAATCGAGAGTTTTGTGCAAATATGCCGAAGTCGGGTACAGAAAGGACAAAAACGTGGCGGGAGAAAAAACGGGCGAGTGAAGGAATTGATCAGAATAGAAAACGGAAAAAAAGTAGAACTGAAATTGAACGAGATAGCAGGGAACGGAGGCAAACACGTGCTAACCTCTTACGTGACAGTGTGGACGATAGTGTAAATAATCCAGAGAATGAACTATTAACAACGACTTCGACTCATCCTCCTCCTGATTGTGATGTACATAGTGGTGATCGATTACAATATTCAGACTTTAATGAGTTTAAAACTGCACATAAGAACTTTCACCGTGATTTTATAAATAATCCCTTCGGTTTTACGTGTTGTGTATGTGATAGATTATGGTTTAAAAATGACTTGAAGACTCTATCCGTTGAAACTGAAATTCGTATTCAACAAAAATTTCCAGAATTCAGAAGTAATAATGAGCTGGCATGCACCAGCTGTCGCCAGGCTTTGAGGAGAGACAAAATTCCAACATTGTCGAAATTGAATGGCTTTGTATATCCCCTGATCCCTGCACATCTTCCGAAGTTAGATTTAGTGTCCGAGAGACTCATTTTTCCTAGAATTCCATTTATGCAAATTCGCTGATTGCGTCATGTGCATGGACAATTTGGAATTTTGGGGCAGGTGATCAATGTTGCAGTGGATGTCAATACAATGGTCAATCACTTGCCCAGGAACATTGACGACGATCACTGTGTTTACGTTCATATCAAGAGAAAAAAAATTCATCGATCAAGCTACTTGACAGGTTTAATAAACAAGAGAAATATTAAAATATGGCTAAGATGCTTAGTACCGAGTCCATTGTATCAACTGTACGACATCAAAGTTGATGAATCTTTCTTTAATGAGGATTGTGTCGTTCATCAGATACCTATAGATGAACTGAGTGAAGACATCCCCATGGAGGAGAGCCTGTTCGCTCAGCAACACACATTACTCTGGAATGACGATAAATATTTGAGGATTGCTCCTGGAGGATCGATAAATATTTGAGGATCGCCCCGTTTTCACTTCTATCGCGTGTCTTCATGACACACCATTTTTTTTTTCCTAGTAATCTACGTCTGCTCATGGCCGCAGAATTGGGTATTTTACTACCCATTAGTCTCTCCATCAAGAAGATCTCTGCATTATGGAGCTCGCCATCATAAAAAAACTGCCAACTGATGTAATGATAGTTGGTCAACTTTATCGCGTTTCGTATAAAATTTCACTAAATGATTCGACGATGATAATTCGACTCCACGATTTATGATGTTATCAAAAAAATGGAACTTCACAGGGACTGTTCCGCTTGATTCCTGGTGCGCATTTTGTGAACCAGATATAGCAGTTTTCGATTGTTCTTCGTTACACATTTCTTGCAATATGAGTGTTTTCAAAGTTGTTCCCACTGAAGACAATCGACTTTTTCCCAATAGCATGCTGTATCAGTGGGTGAGGGTTCCTCAGATCTTATGAAGCCAAGCGGCGAACGCATAGGCATGTTTACAACCACCTGCAAAGGTTAATATAGATGGGTTATTCGATCATATTTCCTAGCCTCATGAACGTAGGTCGACAGTCCTATAGGTTTTCGATTTCATTGCTTTTTAATACACGTTTTTGAGTTAAAATGCAGAGAAAGCCTCCTTTTTGCCATTCCCCATTTCCTTCCCCCTTAATTTCCGTAGCGAAGTGATAAAGGGCGATAAGTCGACCTATTTCGCTGATGAGTTTTCAAGGATTATTCGAAAATCGAAGAGAGATATATTGAAATCTTCATGGATTTGTTTTATGTAGACCTCAACGAGATTTACAAAATTGATTAATCCGTCATTTTTCGGGTTTTTGGTTTTGAACCGCTCCTCTTACCTAAACGAATAAAAAATGAGCTAATTGAGAAAAAAAAATTTTCCATGATCTACTTAACCCTTAAGAGGTCGCGTGGTGTGCATTTCGCAGCAGGTTTTCTTATTTTTCGAATAAATGCTAAACTGTTGTATTTGACGGAACGCCAATTTAAGTATTCCTCACTTGATATGTAATCATGTCATTGCACACCATTTTGCCCTGTTCAATTTCCCGAATTAATTAAAAAGAATTTTCAAATGGAGAAAAATCAGGGAATTGCTGCGAAACGCTCACCATGGGACCACTACCGTCGTAGAAAATTTTCGCGCGACGTTGCCGGCTTTCGTTTAGGGTACCGGCTTTCGTGTAGGTATTTGATACATCTTAGATGCATCAAATATAGCTTTTATTGCCAATAAACGTACCTTTTGATTATCAAATCGTCCTACACGGAGCCTTGGACTTACAAGGCTCCTTGTTAGAGCAAATACGGATCCGGCAACGCCGCACTCAGAAATATACGGCTGCGCGGCGCCCATCACGCGACCGATTACGTTCGGTGGGGAGGCGCGACCTCTTAAGGGTTAAGATAATTTCAAAGGAATACCACGTGTTATTTCATGAAATCTCACGAACATATTAAAAAAAAAAGTTTCAGTCGGATGAAAATTGCAGTTCCACAGCCAAAAACACGAAAAACGACGTGTTCACGTTATGCATGGGGTAAAATGGGTTGGGTACAATTTTTTTCTTAGCTTTTTAGGTACCCTATAACATATCAAAAGTCGTTCAATAGTTATTTTTATCAACAGAAGACTTTCGATTGTGACCCCGGTTTATCTCCGCAAATCATGAAGATAAACAGCGAGAAATCGAGATGTCATGTCGTCTATAGTAACATAAACATATATCAAAAGATAATATAATGGAAAACCTAGGAGTTTTAGGACTATATCATATTCAATCTGAAGGCCTATACAGACATACCCTGATATGCAGGACAGTCATGACACTCCAGTTTGTCAATAACTTCCTCCAGGTCGTTAATAATTATACTAACTTCATATGCTTTGTCTCGTACTTTGTGCTCGGGACAGACACGAGCTTAAACAGCACATTCATTACCGACTCGTTTCACTTGCACCCAACCGATTGCGCAGCATCGCCATACTCTGCACGAGTTGGCCTAGAAAAACGAGATTGATTTTTTAGTATTGATTTTATAGTATTTTTCAGCTATTTTTGGATTGTTAGAACGAAAATATAATGACAATAATTCACGTGTAAAATGAGAAAACGTAACAAGTCTATTCTATAGTTTGGCCACCAATTTGAATGACTCTTTTAGCAAGAGAAATGGTTACATATTTAGCTTCGACATGAATGTACAGTAGGGCCCCTCCAATTTCAACTCGAAAAATTATCATAAAAAGTCGTTTATTCGAAATTGTAGAAATTGAACTTTATGAATAGTTTTACTTGAACAATGATCAATTCCATGGCGAAATAAACTCAAAATAGCTCAGTAGTAAAGCGGTCGATAGGTAAAAGTCAACTTTCATTAAAACTTATTTCAATTAAACAAACAAATTTATTCGAATTAAATAAATTGTTTTATTTGAATCAAGTACATGAATTTATTTAATTTGAATAAAGGATTTCTTTAAAACAAATAAAAGTTATAAAATAAAACTTGTTATTTGATTTAAATGAACCATTCCTGTATAAATTCTTCAGATATCGCAAAATGTAAGAGAGCCAGTTAAATTTTAATAAAAGTCTCCTTCCCAGATCTCGCCCTACAAAAAAAAATTTATCAAAATTTGGGAATGTTCTTTCCATGACTTTTGTTGTCGCAGAAAGCCCACGAGTATTTCAGTTGACTAAACTCACTGCCTACTTCACTATAAATTACATCCCAATGGGTACAAAATATACCCTTAAACATGAATTATACAGAAGTAAATATTTTTATTGGTAGCTCGACAATTATAGAGCCCAAACGAAGCACCTTTTGTTTCCAGATTTGAACAAGTTTCACTTTTTTCCCAATAGCCTCTTCTCACATTTTATCAATTTCGTTAGATCCTCCAAAAAGCATTAAAATTCTTTAAATGAGGAAATCAGGCATTAACTAACAAGATAATTTTTTTCACTAACAAAAAAAATTCTTCTACATCATATTAGATTTACTAGCTAAGTAAAACACTGAAACACGCTTTTGGTATTGAAATAGTAGAAAAGTTTATTTTGTCTTTATACACGACTTGCTAGTACAAAGCGTCCATACGGAATGAATAGGGTTTTAGCGGAACGCAACCGCAGCACCTAGTAGGTACTTATGAAAAGTGGGGTAACTACGTGATCGGTGAAGAGAAGGGGAAGTCAGTGAAGGCGCTATAAATCTAACACATCAAGGAAGCATATAATTTAAAAGATTATTTAAATTTTAAATTCAAAAGATAAGCATATTATTGAAGAATTAAAGATTCCCGTACTTTTGGGCTTTGACACCTCGCTGTTCCCTATTGCGACTAATAATTAGTGTGCACGATCAATTTATTTTGTTTTTTAACCCACATAAAAATTTTCCAGTCGAATTCATCCGCCTCTTTGCCCTCTTTACTTCTGAATCTTTGACACATCTTCAGCAATTGTCGACATCTTCTACTCCAACTCGCAATATCTTCTAAACGATACGAAGTGGCAAAAATATAATTTATTTATAAGTGCTTTGTTTACAAACACATCGTAGACCTCCGTCGCTGATTAGCACTTAGGCAGAGAGCATAAATAGAGCGACGTTAAATAAAATAAAACAAAAAAAAAGTGACAAGAAATGTCATAATATATGCAATGTGTATTTTTCTTTATGAACAACTTTGGTTATATACAGTTTTCCCGTTGAACTGCTCCAGTGCTACACCATTGTCAACAATTGAAATTATTAACTAGTGATGGATAATCAGTGAGATCTCTGTTCGGGTCACAACGAAAACTTGTAGATTTGAGAACCCCTCATACCTCTTTAATTATCACAATTTTGAGTAAAAGTTTTTAAAAACTAAATGTGCATTTCCACTTACAGAACAAGTTCCATTTCCTACTTTTTGCCGTATCTCCTACCGTTCTCGCGTTGTGAACGATTCAAGTGTTGATAACAATGTATATACCGCTCCCATTTTATCCAAAGGAGTTGACCCCCTGTTTTACATGGAAATACTTCGATCGTAATACGTCGATCGTCTTCATTCGTTCACTTATTATATGAATGACCGTTCAGACAACCATACCTCCTTAATTATGTAAATTATGCATAAAAGTCATTCAATATCAAATGTGAATTTCTCCATGGCGAATACCATTTCTTTTATAAGTCTTCTATTAACTGATTTCGTTCTCGTAGTAGAACGTTACAAATAATTGAAGCTTTTAACAACAACATAGATATTGCTCCCATTTTATCTGAAATCTTTAACCCTCCATTTTCCATAGAAATTATAAGCAGAAAATACTGTGCTGAGTTTTTCCCCAAACTACGGAATCTTGCTAACCATCTGAACAGCGGATTGAGATTCAGGGGTGGACACTATGTTGGCACTCAGGTATAGAGGATAATTGCCAATACTTAGATTTTAAGATTTAGTTGTGGGTAAACCACTACAACAAGCGCACGTACCTTCTGACTGAGTAGAATCAAGTATTTTAAATAACAAGTTGAATTGAAATATTAGTCGTGTCTTTGTACTCATGTAAACCCCATAATCCATCAGGTTATGGGGCCAGTATAATATGCCACAAGTTTGTATTTTGTATTTATGTTTAACGGTAGTTATCAGTGTCCAAACAGTGCGAAATTAAAATTCAAGAGATAATTACAATTTAAAATTAAATCGAAACAGAAACTACAAAAACCGGCAAAGATGAATGACAGTATGTCGACAATACTTCTAAAGGTATTATCTTGGCCAATCTAGCGGACTCATTTTTACATTTTGCAAAAAAGGAGGACTCTGCGGAAGAAATGATGGAGAGACTGGACGCCACCTACGCACGAAAAAGTTTAGCTTTCAAACTGGCAATTAGTAAGAAAATACTTTGATTAAATTGAAAAATGACACCAGGCTGATGAAACATTTTTCCGAGATGGAGGAATTGTTTGATGAATTCATGGCTGCTTGTGGTCCCTAGAACCCCACAATTAAATGGTGTAGCTGGACCTATGGTGAGGAGCATAACGGAGAAAGCCAGAACAATGTTGGTTGGGGCGTGTTTAACCCTCTAAGATACAATCGGTACTAGAACGTACCTGGCACCCTGGAGTGGGGATTGACCAATGGGGATGAACCAATAGGCGCGCGGGATGTCACGAGCTTAGATTCGGAAACGTTCGGTTACGGTCGGCTGATAGGCTCAGTAACCTGCCAACTACAAGTTTCGGGTACCGCAGGGCCCCTTGCAATTTTCTCAACACGTGTAATTGATTTACCGAGCCAAAATCAGTTTGAAGTCGCCCAACAAAGTTTGAAATTTTTATTTTTTGCTTGTTATTCGATTTTTTGCTTTACAAATAATTTTATCAAGAGTTTCCAATTTTTGAAATGTATTCTTCCCAATACGTATTTTGACCAGGTTCCATAACAATTTTAGAAATTTCAAGTTTCAAAGTTTCCAACATTTTGGGTAAATGCTGAACAGTTCCAAACATTTTAAAAATTAAAAAAATTAAAACCATTTTAAAAAATTCCGAATCTATCGACCGAACTACAAGAAATTGAAAATAATCAATGTTTTTTTAAGCAGACTTTTTTTTTGACGTAAAATTCTTCTGACGGAGGCTTTCTTGTGGAGAGTTCTTTTCTGACACGATTTTCTTGACCGAAGTTTTCTAGACATGATCTATACCTACGATCCTGAGCCTCTCGACGTTTGAAACATCCCGCGCGCGCCCCACCCTCGATCACGTGCGAGCGGCCGGAGAGTGGGGAGAACGAAAATGACCCGAGAGGGTTAAAGAAAGAATTCTGGAGAGAAGCAGTAATTACTGCTACTTACCTAATAAATATATTTCCAATCAAAGCATTGAGAGATTAGAAGACACCCTTTGAAATGTGGCATGATAAGAAGCCAATATTAAAATATTTCAAGAGTATTTGGCTCAACTGTTCATGTCCATGACAAAATCGTAAACCGGAAATTTGATGAGAAATCATGGAAAGGTATCCTTATGGGATATCATCCGAATGGTTATAAAGTTTGGGATAATGAAAAGGCAAAATTTGCTGTGGTTAAGCACGTCATTGTTGATGAAATCGATTTTTAAGAATGGAGACCCTCTTTGGGGGAGAATGAAAATACAAATACCTATTCAATGGGGCAAGTACCTCATGAGCCTGAGAGTGAAATTCTACAGGGAGTCCACACCCAGATGGAGCTGATGGATATTCAAAATACCGGCGACTGTCCCGACGTGGGTTCTCTATCATCTTATAAAGAAATGGCCCCTTCTCAAGTTGACCCTAGAAGGACTAATAGAATTAAAGATCTACCCGCAATTTCATCTGACGAAGATTATATGCCGGAAGATTGCGTTTTATCCGCTCAATCGATAATAACCCAAATCCCGAAAACATTGTATGAAATTAAATTTCGTGAAGAAAGACTTGAATGGGAAAAGACGATTAGAAGCGAATTAGATTCTTTGTTAGAGAATAAAACTTGGGCGATAGTCTCCAGACCAAATAGTAAAGATATAGTTGATTGTATGTAGATTTTTTCTGTTAAAACAGATGAACACGGGAATTTAGCTAAATATGAAGCTCGATTGATTGCGCGCGGATTTTTTCAGAAATATCTTGTCGATTATAACGAGACGTTCGCACCTGTAGCCAGGATTGCAAGGTTCAGGTTGATATTAGCTTTCGTGAGGAGTAGCGGGTTTTCCCATCTCTGCTCTTCTGGGTGCAGGTGGTTGGGCTCTTATCTTTTGAGCCTCCATGAATTTCGGGTGACACGTACATTTTCGGAAGCTCGCTGTGTGAGTTTGACCACAGTTTGTACACTTGAATATCTTACTGGTGCGCTGTTTGGTGGCGTACTCCCCAGCGCATTTCACACAGCTACTGCTGAAGTGACAGTGCTGGCTTGCATGACCCAACCGTTGGCACCTGAAGCACTGTATTTCAGAGCAGCTCAGAGTGATTTCAGGGTCAACCGTAATTGTGAAACCAGGTAGTGGTCTATTTTCCTTCTGTTCGTCATCTTCGTTTAGCTTTATAAATTGGTGGATCGATACAACATTAATTCCTTGTCTTGAAATTTCCTCTGTGATTAAATATTCAGTGAGACTGGCGAAGAGTCCTTTGATCATGAATTTTTGTGGTATAACCGAAGGTATAAAATTGATAATTTTGCTTTGTCAGGATGCTTGAGATTTTTTCATAGTCCTTCCTACTACGTAGGTGAACTATTGTGGCACCTCCACTGAACTTCATTGTGAAGTTGTTGTGAGTTGCGTTGACTTCCAGGAAGTTCATTAGTTTTTTCGTTTCCACTTTATTGTTGTCAATAATCACTGGAGGTACTGCAGGTTGTTTACGAACCTCTTGGCTTCCAGCGAAAGTGTGTGGTTTTTCGTCGAGACGGATCTGTGCTCGCACTGGTTGATGGTTTTTCGGCCAATTTCAGGTTTTTTTTTGGTTCTGCCAAAGTTTTGGCTTCCCATTTGGCACGAGGGGGGAAGCGTATTGATATCATGGGTCATAAATGCTAGATCACCAGCCATTGGGTTTATATCTAATTTGAACCAAGTTTACGATAGTTCTTCATTATTACTTTATTTTTAACTTCCCGATCTTGAGGGAAGTTATTGTTTTGGGTTCGAAAATCGAAATCGGACGATTTTACCTGATCTCCACGTTTCATGACCCTTAGAAATGTTTCCGACAATTTTTTGCGGGATGTTTGTCTGTGTGTGTGTGTTTTCCTTTGTCTCCGTCCCTCTCATTTGTATGCCCCGGGTAGCGGCCGTTTAAGCATTTCTTCAGGGGGCGCACCGGACACCCACCCATGCAGCTGGGGCCGACTTCCGCCATTTTAGGCCATCGTATTTCTAAACACAGGGTAAACCTCCAGAAACCTCTGTGCTACGATGACTGGCGCATATGATGGAACCAACCCTCCCTCCCCCCTGCGTCGGGCTTAGGTTCCCGCTCGGCCGGACGGTCCCATTTTATGGGTGCCGCCGATAGCACACACGGCAGGTTCCTGCATCGGTCGGAATCTATGAGAAAATATTTTTGAAAAATATTCTCCGGCGGCCGGGCGCGAACCTCGGACCTCTAGGCAGATACTCTACCGCTACGCCAAAGCCCCGACTCTGTCTGTGCGTGTGTATGTACGTATGTGATAAAAATTTTATTGAACAATTTCGTTTGAATAAATTATCCGATTTGGGTTTTCTTATACTCACTCGATAGGTTTCCGCCTGACTTAGACCTGGTTAGATTTTGGACATAATCGACCGCCGTTTTTTAGTTATTAACAAATTTAATAGTTTATACTGTTGCATCGTGAAAACGGTTAAAGATACGAAACAAATTAGTCAATGAAAATTGTTCTACACACAGAAATACATATTTAGTGTTTTATACCTTTTTTTTCTCACACCGCTCATTAATTGTTATTAACAACTTTAATTGTTTAGATCGCTCTATCGCAAAAATGGTTGGAGATACGCAGCAAAGTGTCCAAGAAAAGTCGTTCCACGCGTAAAAACACACATTTGATGTGTTATGACTGTTTTCGCTGACACCCATAGTTAATGGCTATTGGCACAATGAATTGGTTATATCGCTGCTTCGTGAGAAGGGTTAAAGATACGAAACAAATTAGTTAATGAAAGTTGTTTCACATACAAAAAAACATATTCGATATTGTATAATTTTTCTGGCTAATACCGATAGTTATTACCGTTCTATGGCAAGAACAGTTCGAGATACGAAACAAAGGGTCGAATGCAAATCCTTCCACACGTAAAAAGATACATTCGATGTTCTATGACTTTTTTTACTACCACCCGCAGTTAATTGTTATTAACAAATTGCATTGTTTATCTAACTACTACATATTAAGAATTATAATTTTTTTTAATATTTGAACAGTTTAGAAAGTCCATAATTTGAGGCATGAACCGAAATTTTGGCTATAACATATACGGGGCAACGATCGGGAAGTTATTGGTTCGACCCGTCGAGGGTCAGACCCACATCACGTTTATTATTATTTTCATTATGCCAGGCAGAACAACCATGAGTGATAATTGGTCTAATTGATCCTTTGTACAAAGTAAGGTTTACGGACTAACTGAGCCCTGTTGATTTTAGGAAATTTTACAATTGTATTAAAATAACTGTAGTTTGCAACTTGATTGCACCTATATGTTTTTTGCACAGGAGTTTGGCATCTATATGTAAACCTAAATATTTCACAGAATTAGTTGGGGTAATCTGGTTACTGGAAATAGTTAAAGTCGGACGGTCCTTGGAACTAGTAAATATGATTCCTTCTGCTTCAGCAGCATTCACTTGAATTGTCTATATCCTCAGTTCACTGATTGTAAGAGATACCGCGTTTGCGATTCTCCTAACAGCTTTATTAAGTGATTTGCTAGCTGAGTACAGAGCGATGCCATTAGCATAGCCTGCAATTGAAACATTTCTTGGAATTCTGCTAAAAACAAAGCAATGCACAGGTTAAATAAACTAGGGGAGAGAATAGACCCTTGTGGCACTCCTCCAACAATTTTAAGTTGGTCCGATACGGATGTTTCCGCTCGAACTTGAATATACGTAATTGTAAGATATGATAAGAGGATTTTACATAAATATTTCCGTACATTCAGATCACTAAGCTTGTACCTTAGGCCTGTGAACCACATAGAGTCAAAAGCCTTTTCTCTATCCAGAAGAAGAAGTACAGAGTCTTTCCGATCCTTCGCAGATTTGATCGGCACTAAGTTTAGCTCGTCGATGGATTTTTTGAGACGGGATGATAATATTCGCTAAAAAAGTTTCGCCCATACCGGTAAAAGGCTAATTGGCCTGTAGCTCACTGGATACGATGGGGGCTTACGAGGCTTGAGAATTGATTTGACCACTGTTCCTTTCCAGAGTTCCGGGAAATATTGTCGGAGGCAAGCATTGTTATATTTTCGTTAGTCTGCTTATTACTTTAATCAGAAGGTTTTGCCAAACTATGTTGGCAATGTTATCCATATCAGGGGCCGAGTTATTTTTTAGTGATTTAATGGCGGAGGTGTATGGGCTTCTGTGTATATTTGGTTATTTGACTTTAGAGTGAGACTGGAACAAGAATGAAATTGAATGTTCCGGTGTTATTAGAATATATTGGATGCGCCATATTGAGTAATCTTTAAGGTTTTTTATACAATATAATAATACATATAATATAAGACATGTTCAACAGGCATTGCTGATTGTTTGAGTGAAGTTTTGTCAAAAAAGACACTGCCGTTCAAAAGAAAAGAGAAAAAATTGAAAGGTCGAATACATTTAACAAAGAAAAAGCACATGGAGGAAATACGGGGTTTTTTAAAAGGCTTGTGAGCCAAAAGAAAAAGTTGCCAGAGGGAAGTTTGTTTGAGTACCTGAAGATGAACGCCCAGAGCGTTTGAAACGTTGCACAATAATGGAATGACAGTGAATTAAATAAATTGGAGTTTTACACGACCGAATATATGGCCCAAACGACTCTATTGATAAGACTTTAAGGTTTTTATTCCCCAATTTGTTTCCACAAGCTCGGCAGCGCGTGCTCCGCACGCGCATTTCCTTCTTCCGCCGCACTGGTTGGTGGCACGTCGGTTTCATCCTTACGGTAATATCGATATCGGTCTCTTACGCTAATATCGATATAATATCGAGATTTTTCCATAGGTTTCTTTCGTTTCTCCTTTTGACCAGAGGATTCTGTTACTTTAAGTCTGAATTTCCTTGATCAACTGATTGGAATCAGATTTTAGATAGTGGTTTCGTCTTTGTGCCATCTTTACCCCATATCCTGTTTGATGATTATTAAGGAGGCTATTTCAGGGGAAAGAGGAGTATGCGTGGATTCAGACGAGCGAATACGATTCGAGGAATGTGGCGCTGTTTAAATGATAGTAGTGTAGCTTCCTAAATGGGGCATTCTACGTGACAAGGTCGAAGCTGGAACCCGAGGGTCTCATTACCTTTGGATGAAAGTACACATAACTATCCACGAGGATAAAAAAAAAACACGTATTTCATTTTCAACAACTTTGCAAAATTTATAGACAAAACCATCATCTCAAAAACTATATTTTTAAATTTTATGAAATTTGTACTGTACATACTATATTACGCCCCGATCAGTCTAGAAGAACCAAAATCTGAGGCATTTGTCTGGGGGGTTTTTAATGATTTTTTAAGGGTCAAATTATGGGAATTGTCATGTTTTTGCTTCCGAATGGAAGGTTTGCAATCGTCCAATTTTCACTTTCGGTAATTATGCTTGTAAACGATATATAAGGGTTCGAAACGTAAAAATACGAAGTTTGAGCATAGTGTCTGCATGTATCAATTTTTTGATTTTTTTTGACTTTTTTTGTTTTTTGATCATTCATATCTCCGAAACTTTTATCAAAATGGGCGTCTCAACGAGATCCAGGGAATGGTTGAAAAACATCTAATAGGTTGCTCACAAGATATTGGAGATATTTCAATTTTTCTGATTTTTACAGGTCTCTTTGCTTTTTGCTTTTCTACGCACGCTAGCGTCCGCAAAAATTGATATAAAAACTTGAAATATGGAACGAAGGATTCTTTCGTTGTGGTGAAGAACGCGACTGAATGGCGACTTGATCGTATCATTAGTTTTCTAGATTTCAATTTTTTCGTTTTCACGGTTTTCATTTTATTTCTCGATAATTATTCAACCGATTTTGTTTTTTTTTCTCGAAAGGTGTGCCTTGACGAGATCTATGATATGGTTGAAAAACATTGAGTCTATAAGTTTGGGTAATATGAGATATTCCTATTTTTTAACTTTTGACTTTGGCTTTACTATTTGTGTTTGTTGGCACTCTAGCGGCCGCAAACATTGTGATAAAAACTTGAAATTTGGAACAGAGGTTTCTTTTGTTATGGCGAAGAACCCTATTGACTGGCGATTCAATCGCATCATTCATTTTCTACATTTCATTTTTTTCATTTTTACGGTTTTTTCATTACTTCATTTCTCGATAAATATTCATCCCATTTTTTTCCAAAATATGAGCCTTGACGAGATCTATGAACTGGTTGAACAACATTGAGTCAATTACTTTGGGTAATATGAGATATCCCTGTTTTTGCTTCCGTTCGCCTGCAAAAGCTTTTTCAATACTGGAACATTTTCATTTTGTGTGCAATCGGACCATTCGGAAGCTTACCACCAATGAATTTGGCATTCTCGCGTCCGCAAAAATTTTGATAAGAACTTGAAATTTCGAACCAAGGTTCCTCTTGTTGTGGTAAAGAACCCTATTGAATGGCGATTTGATCGTATCATTAGTTTTCTAGATTTCAATTTTTTCGTTTTCACCATTTTGTTATTTTTTTTCTAAATGTGTGCCTTAACGAGATCTATGATATGGGTTTTCAATACTGGAACACTTTCATTTTGTGTGCAATCGGACCATTCGGATGCTTACCACCAACTAAATTGGGGGGAAATAAAAAAAACGGCGAGATATTTGACACATTCGGATGGGGGGACCCGAGAACCGCCTGCTTGTTAACTTTTGACTTTGGTTTTACTTTTTGTGTTTGTACGTGCTCTACCGTCCGCAAAAATTGAGATAAAAACTTGAAATTTGGAACAGAGGTTCTTTGTCTCAGAGTTAAGGCCCGTATTCATTCACAAATACGATTTTGAAAAATTATTTAAAATAAGATATTTATTTATTTATTCATTCGCCAATCGGCTTTATACACAGAAAAGAAATATATAAGTATACAAGATTATCAACAGGATTAATAAAAAATACAAAAATAATAACCGAAGATAAAATATAGCAACAATATCGGAAAAAAATATCGTAAAAAGGGAAGTAAAAACAGACAAAGTTAACAATCAGTTAGTATTTTTTTACGGCTGAAGTGATCGAAGTTTTTGAGCTACCAAAGAAATTTAATATCATACAGTGGTTATTAACCTCCCTGGCCATTCGTTTCAGAGGACTATGTAAGACATAATTTTTGGATGTTTTCGAAGTTAGGAGTAGTCGGTTTTGTCGCAAACCTGGCCGAGGGCAAATAAAATTCAAAAGATTGAGTATATCGGGCGAGTCAATAGCACCATTAACTACACTATGAAAAAACAGCAGATCTACGCGTTGATGGCGACAAGAAAGGGTATCCAGCTTGAAGATCTTGCGGACACAATCAGGGGTGATGGTGCGTCCTCTACGACGCTCAAATGCACATATTATTTTGCAAAATTTATGATGGACTCGTTCTAGCCTATTGATGAGTGTCTCAGTGTAAGGGCAACATACCAAGGTACAATATTCCAGGAGAGGCCTCACCAGGGTTACGTAAAGGTGCACTAGGGTGCGAGCATCATCAAAGAGCCTCCCGGATCTAATGACGAAGCCCATGATGCGAAAAGCCCGACATACTATACTATCCACATGGCCAGCGAAGGTTAGTTTGCCATCGATGATGACTCCCAGATCTTTCGTAGAACAAACAACCTGAAGGGGTTGACCTCCGAGTTGGTATGCAGCGCGGGGTGGGTTCAATGCACGGGAAAACACCATGCATGCACACTTGCCAATGTTAAGGCTGAGTTTCTTGGTGAGATACCAATTTTCCAGCTCGAGCAGCTCGGACTGTAAAATCGTTATATCATTAGGACTCGATATTGTTCGAAAGATTTTCAGGTCATCGGCATATAGGAGAAAGTCAGATCCAAAGTTGTCGCCAATGTCATTAATAAAAATGTTAAATAAAATAGGGCCAAGATGAGACCCCTGAGGAACACCGGAGCTCACGTCAAACTCTTCAGAAATGTGTCCATTGACTCTTACAAAAAGACGTCTGCCCGACAGGTATGACTGGATCCAGTCCAATGCCTTATTCCTCACTCCATGTTCCGCCTATTATTCTTCACAAAATCCCAGGACGCAGACGGGTTATTACGTACGGAGTTCTGTATGTTGCAGACATAGTTCTTGTAGCAAACAGCGCTGAGTATTTTACATTTGTTCCGGTAGTAACGGAAGGCATTGTGGGTAGCATTTGTGTTCGATTTCTTGAAGTTCCAATGTGCGGATTTTTTCAGCCTAATCATACGGATAAGTTAATTGGAGTTCACGGATAGTTAGCATTAACTTTGGAGTAAACGGGAACATATTGTACGATACCTTCATAAACTTTATCATAGAACCAGTCAACCTTGTCATCGATGGATTTCAAACTGTAAACCTCTAACCAGTTGGTACTCAGGAAGAAAAGATTCAGTGACCGGTAATCCCCTTTCTTGAATATATAGGAAGACGCAGGTGTGGCGAGCAAGCAAGGTTCAAAGTCGAGATATATACCCAACGCTGGGTGTTGTGTGTCCTCCGTGATAAGAGCCGGGGCTTTATCTACGCTGGCATCGACGTTGCTGAAGCAGAGGTCTAAAAGGCGTCCGCGGACATTCAGGGTATGATTAAGCTGTTTACTACTTAGGAAAACTTAATAAAAATTAGTCCATAAAAAGTATCATATTTATCTAAAACATCCTTCCAAAGGACTCCAGATTCATAAGAACTTTATTAGGATGAGTCATATTTTATGTTAATGAATATCTTTAATTATACATTGAAGCATTGATTAAAAATAAACATTCAACAAATCATCAGATAGTTTTCGGTAAAAAAATGAAAAGATACATTGTGGTAATAGTTGTAAATTGAATTCAATCCTGAAGAAAATTGTAGAATAAAGGAATCACATAATATAAAACCAATATAATGTATAATGATTTTATTAAATTGAATAATTACCCTAAAAAGTCTTTACAAAAAACGAAGAAAATGATATTGAATGCAACTCAGTGTGTGTGTGTGTGCGAACGTGTATATGTCCGCTCGTTCGTGTATGTGAACAAAAGAGAAAGTAGTTATTTGTAAGGGCGAAATTGGAAAAAGGTTTTTCAATACTCGAACATTTTCATTTTGTGTGCAGTTGGACCATTTGGAAGCTTACCACCAATGAAATTGGAGGAAATAAAAAAAACGCTGACATATTTGACACATTCGAATGGGGGGACCCGAGGACCGCCTGCTCGTTTTGAGTTTCCATGAACTTCAGACGCATGGAACACTCTCGATAACTGGCCGTATGTGCTAGTCCGCAGTTCGCGCACTTCAGTGTTTTGGAGGTGCAAGTTGAAACGTCGTGATTGGATGCACACTTGACGCATCTGAGGTTCAGCTTGCAGTGCTGGCTTGCACGGCCAAACTTTTGGCACCTGAAACACTGGGTCGGTTGCTCGGATTTCACGTACTTTTCTATCTTGTACGTGTGATAGAAAATAGTGTCAATAGCAGCAAAGCTGGTCAAGGTTATTTCCAGGCCAACAGTGATTGCGAAGATCGGTCGTGGTCTGTTTTCTTTTGTCTCCGTTTTGTTTACTCGCACCCACTGGTGAACGGAGCGTAAGTTGATGCCGTGTTTTGATAATTCAGCTTGAAGATCAAGACGTCCATAAGACGTGTTGGAAGGTTTGGCAAAGCGAGAGGGAACTGAGCTCGCACTTTTTTTGGGTCTTCCAAAGGAGGACTCATATTGGCGTTCGTTCGTGGAGCCAGAGAAAGTTTGAGAGAATGTAAGTTCGACACTTTAGTGCCAGAACTTTTGCAAGATTTTAAAAATTCACTGTACATTGAGGGAAAAATATACTTCGGCCCAACAATTTCATTTTTCAGAGTAATAGGCATTCCTAAAAAATGAAATTTCGTCGTTGCATTTAATCTCTAACAATTACAATTAAATCTAATCATGTGAAGCGCTTAACTCCAAACAATTATATGACAACTGACCTGGGTTGAACATTATTTTTATTAATTTTAAATTAAAAAAATAATTAATTCGGGATTCTTAATTATTACTGTACAAATTCACCTAAGATCCTCTGTCTCATAAGTATCACGTAGAGTTATATGATTTACATCATTGGTAGTTAATTAATGTCACTTGGGTTTCACTAAAACAATAAAATTTATTTTTTTATAAATATCTATTTCTCTAAAACATGGTAATATTGGGCCGAAGTATATTTTTCCCTCAGTGTACTCTAAGCGTGGTACGTTGGAATTCATATTTTGTAGAGAGCGGTAGACAACAAATACTTCGACCATACGACCGGCTTAAACTCAATTTGGAATTTTTTATCTGAATTACAGGATAAATCAAGTAATGTGACCGTAGTTGATATAACTTATTCATTGGTGACGAAGTTCGCTATCTGGACTGGTGCTGGTATTAATGACCTTGTACCTAGGCATCATACGGGTGTAAAACCATATCATTTCACCGGAGGGGGTTGAAAGAGGGGGAGGTACTCAGCGTTAGATAAGTAAACAATTCCGCTCCATTATAAGTCTGATTTCGGACCTGAACACCACGTCTGCTTCTCGAAGTTTTATAAAATATTACTATCAATTGTTTAATTAAAATAAACTAAACAAATGTGTTGTCCTTAAGAACTTATACCAAATGAGTGGTAAGTAAACATGAAATTTTATTTTTAAATTGTTGTTCTTTCACGTCTGGTCTTGAGAAAGAGAAACAATAATATTAATCGAATAGAGAATTTTAATTCATTCAGAAATAAATATAAATGGCAATACTTATCGGTGAATTTTGTAATTAACATGGGAATTGTAGATGGAACAAGCCTTTAAAGGCTTTATTTAAATTTATCGTATTCTTTTCCTGTCTATGAATTTTTTCCGAAATTATGAATTCATCCCTTTATTTTGCGTCAAAAATTTCATGTTTACTTATCAATCATTTGTTAGAAGTCCTCAAGAAACAACCCTTTTTTTTAGTTTAACTTCGAGGTTCTTTTTGGTCTGCCACTTTGAAATGAAAACAAAGGTTATTTAGTTATAGCCTATCTATAGGGGTTAGTTCAAACTTCTGAAGGCCACGCTAGATGACGCCACATGACGTAATAAACGTGGTAAACGGGGCGAAGTAAGGCATGTAATTCACGTAAGTTAAAAACTAGGTAATTTACAGACGCAATTTACATGCCCAACCCTGATTGTAGGGATAGTCTGTTGGAACATATCTATTTGTTCCAGAACAATGTGCTCGAACGAGCTGATATTGAACGCGATTGAGCCAAAAATCATCAAAGAATCCTTTCACGTTTCTCAAAATTTAATGGAATGATTGAATTGAAATTGGCCACTGAATTCGGCATTAAATTGAAACAATCTTTAACTTGATCATAAGTGCTTGCCTTTTGGTTGTGTTGCAGCAATTGCTCATAATACTGTATGGGGGATAATAAAATCTTGGATGATAGTGAGGACGTGACTAGGATTATTTCTAATCACCTATTATCCATTTCTAGAGACTGATTGATGAGCCTAATGTGTACGTGGGACACGCTAGGACTAGGGGCATTCATTCGTGTTGCATTTGTAGGACCATGCTACATGGTCTGTGGCGTCGCATTTGGCATTAAAGGGTCTGGTGACTCATAGTTCATCAAGCAATTTCTAACCTCCGTATTTTTGGGGTATTACTTTGTTGGAATGATTTTCAGATACGTGAGAAAATGGCGTGTACTTCATATATGATGATGGCGTCGGAGAAAGGGGACTAGGGTAGATTGGGTTATGTAAATAGATAATGTAGTGCGAAACATTGTTTTTCGAAATTTCAAAATGACGTTACATGATTGAAATATTTTCCAAAATTTGTCCTTCAATACTTCCCGCAGCATTAGTTTTGTCTGAATGTTTTTTTTAGAAATAACCCGAAGCTAGAACTTTGTTTATAAGATTTATATGATAATAGAAGTTTATATGATAATATGATAAGTATCGTATCATTCGTCTACTCATTCCCAGGTCACACTTATTTCTCTGACTTATGGGCAACTACCGAACACGTCGAGCAAGACTTGGCCCACCAAAAGAACATAATCGATCATATGGACAATATAATAGATATCAGAGAGTTCGACGTCGCACCCCATGTTCGCGTTAGCATCGACCTCCAGATCTTCGTCGGATGTTGGTACTCCATAAAGACCAAAGGCACGGACCCTCCCACTATAACGCGTCGGCCCGATATCCTGGAGACAGTCGACCCAATTGTCGTGGCATATGATATCGAGACGACGAAACTGCCTCTGAAATTTCCTGATGCCAGTACAGATCAGGTCATGATGATCTCCTACATGGTAGATGGTCAGGGCTATCTTATCATTAACCGTGAGATAATTTCTGAGGACATTGAGGATTTTGAATATACTCCGAAGCCCGAGTTCGAGGGCGTTTTCAAGGTATTATGAAATGACTTTTATTCAGTAATGAGTTCTAAATGAGCACTTCATGATTATTATTGCACCGATTGAAGACAATGAGCTCTAGCCTCGTTCAATATTTCGAAAATTAAATACCTTCCTCCTCACAGCGACTTTACGCGAAGACCGATTCCCTCAAATTTGAAGCTGAGAGAGTTATATTGAGATAAGTGCTATAAGAATGGGGAAAAGTTCACTTGCGTTGTTGACGCACGGAAAAATAATAGATCTAAAAATCCGCAAGGGCATATGAATACACTGAAAACAAGGCTTGGGTCTAAATTATCCTCCTATTTTGATCAAACTGCAGTAGTATCTTGAGAAGATGTTAACCATGTCACTAAGTGAGGTCTCTCCAAGACGGATTTTTAAAAATAGAAATATCCCCAGAATTAATGGAGACTTACGCTTTTCCTAGTTTGCTATTGCAGGAAATCCTAGTTATGGTGCGCATCATCGGCCGAAATAATCCAACTGAAAATTTCTTACAAAGCATGCACATGTAACCTGTCGCTCGGTTTCCGGGAATTTTCCCTATTCGATCATACATATATTTTAATGAATACGACGCCGAATGATCCAATTTTAACAGAATATTGTAGTCATAAAACTTCTTTCTAGGTCTTCAACGAACCTAATGAAAAAACTACGATTCGGAAGTTCTTTGACCACATTTTAGAATTCCGTCCTCACATATTCGTCTCTTATAACGGGGACTTCTTCGACTGGCCATTCATGGAGACCCGCGCTGCAATCCATGGTATGGATATGCATGAGTGCATTGCTTTCTGTCGTAATAAAGACGACGTTTTCATAAGTCGACCCTGTATCCACATGGACTGTCTCTCCTGGGTTAGGCGTGATTCCTATCTCCCTGTAGGATCCCAGGGCCTCAAAGCAGTAACTAAAGCGAAGCTGCGATATGATCCCGTGGAAATAGAACCCGAGGAGATGTGCAGACTAGCTGCCGAAGACCCTAAGACTCTCGCCAACTACTCAGTCTCAGACGCTGTAGCAACCTACTACCTCTACCAGAAATATGTTCACCCGTTCATCTTCGCTCTTTGCACAATTATCCCGATGGAGCCGGACGAGGTTTTACGGAAGGGTTCTGGAGGTCTCTGCGAGTCCTTATTAATGGTCGAGGCGTACAAGGCAAATATTATTTTTCCAAATAAACAAGAAATGAATTTAAACAAAAGGACGGCAAATGGCCACATTCTGGACACTGAGACATATGTGGGAGGTCATGTCGAAGCGCTGGAGTCCGGAATATTCCGAGCGGACATTCCCTGTCGGTTCAAGATAGACCCCAGTGCTGTAGATGGCCTCATCAATTCCGTTGAAAATACATTGCGATATGCGATTGAAAAAGAAGAGAGAGTTTCGCTAGATCTTATAACGAACTTCGATGAAATCGTTGAAGAGATCAAAGGCAAGCTTGTGGGCATCAAGCAGCAACCCCTGAGACTCGAGAAACCAGTGATTTACCATTTAGATGTTGCCGCTATGTATCCCAATATCATCCTCACCAATCGGCTGCAGCCCTCTGCAACGGTTGATGAAACAGTCTGTGCTGCTTGTGATTTTAATACACCAGAAGCACGTTGCAAGCGAAACATGAAGTGGAAATGGAAGGGGGATGTGTTGGCTGCATCATTAGGGGAGTTCCAGAGGATCCAGCAACAATTAGAAAACGAGAGGTTTCCACCGACAGAAAAAGGAGGCCCGCGAAGAGCTTATCATGAATTGTCGAAGCACGATCAGTCGATTCTTGAAAAGAAGAGGCTGTTAGAGTACTGTAGAAAAGTTTATAAAAAATCAAAGGTGACTAAGATCGAAGAAAGGACTCAGACGATCTGCCAGAAGGAAAATTCGTTCTATGTTGACACAGTAAGGGCATTTAGGGACCGCAGATATGAATATAAAGGACTGACGAAAATTGCGAAGGCTCAGGTAGCTGCTGCGATTGCTAAGAATGATGCGGGAGAAGTTAAATCGGCGAAGAATCGGGAGGTTCTTTATGACTCCTTACAGCTCGCTCATAAGTGCATTCTTAATTCGTTCTATGGGTATGTCATGAGGAGGGGATCAAGGTGGTTCAGCATGGAGATGGGGGGTATCGTGTGTCTCACGGGAGCAAACATAATCATGAAGGCGAAAGAGATCATCGAAAAGGTGGGCCGGCCTCTAGAACTTGACACCGACGGCATCTGGTGTATCCTCCCCGCGTCCTTCCCTGATAACTTTATCATACATACCACGCACCCTCAGAAAGGCAAGCTTACAGTATCTTACCCCAACGCAGTCCTCAACTTCATGGTTAAAGATGTGTTTACTAACGATCAATACCATGAGCTCGTCGACAAAGAGACCGGTATGTACGAAATTCGTCAAGAAAATTCGGTATTCTTTGAAGTGGATGGACCTTACTTGGCTATGGTATTGCCGGCGGCTAAAGAAGAGGGGAAAAAATTGAAGAAACGTTACGCTGTTTTCAACTTTGATGGATCCTTGGCAGAGCTGAAGGGGTTTGAGGTCAAAAGAAGAGGAGAATTGCAGTTGATCAAGAACTTTCAAGCATCTGTGTTCGAATCTTTTCTGATGGGAAGAACTCTTGAAGAATGTTATCAAGCTGTTGCCGAAGTGGCCGATTACTGGCTCGACATCCTGTACTCTAAGGGCGCCGACATTCCGGATACTGAGCTCTTCGAACTAATCTCCGAGAACAAATCCATGTCAAAAAAGCTTGAAGATTACGGTGCACAGAAATCGACATCCATCTCCACAGCCAAGCGTCTCGCCGAATTCTTGGGGGACCAGATGGTGAAGGATGCAGGACTCGCCTGCAAGTACATTATCTCGAAAAAACCCCATGGTTCACCAGTTACCGAACGCGCTATTCCCCTCGCAATTTTCCAGTCAGAGCCCAGTGTCACTAAACACTATTTGAGAAAATGGCTGAAGGAACCGGCAATGCAGGAGTTCAACATTAGACAAATTCTTGACTGGGGGTATTATATCGAACGCCTCGGAAGTACAATTCAGAAGATCATTACGATTCCAGCTGCGATGCAGGGAATCGCCAATCCAGTACCCAGGGTGAAGCACCCTGATTGGCTACATAAGAAGGTAATGGAGAAGAACGACGTGAAAAAGCAAAGGAAAATCACTGATCTCTTTAGTGTGGTGCATCATCTCCCAGAATGTGGAGTCATGGATATTGAGGACACATGCAGCCAATCTGTTTTCAAGAAGCCCGGACCAGTGACTCATAAACGTAAACGGGGGTCGGAGACTGATGAAGAGGAGATAAGCAAGTCCTGGAAGGAAGTTCTGGGGGATCCTCCACCCTTCGGCGCAACCAAAGAGGAGCGAAAAGTTTGGATGACCTTCCATAAACAGAAGTGGGTGTACCAGGCCAAGCAGAAAAGCCATCAGAGGAACAAACGAATGAGGTCTCTAGAAGACCCCTTAGAGATTCCCCGAGGCCTAGTGAGGAACGTCGAAACAACAACTCTCTCGGGATTTCTCAGGAACGCACAAAGAAAGTTAGTAGATTTCCCATGGCACGTGCTTCAAGTTGTTGAAACCCACGAACCAGGGCATTTTAAAGTATGGGCTCTAGTAGGCAACGAACTTCATAAAATTCGCTTAATCGCGCCCAGAATTTTCTACGTCAATACAAGAAAAGAGAGGGCTGAGCCTAGTCCGAATGACCTCTGGAGGAAATGCAATAAAATTCTCCCACGATCACGCCCAGTTTATAATCTTTACCAATATACTGTCCCAGAGGACCTCTATCAAAAGCATAGCCAGAACTTGATGGAAAGCGTAACTCATCCTGAAAATGAGGGAATTTACGAAACTCAAATGCCCCTTATGTTTCGGGTAATTTTGAACTTGGGATGCATGTGCTCGGTGGATCCCAGGATCAAGACAGAATCCGATACATTCCACCTGCATCAGCTTCGCCTGGTTACGAGCACAGAATCTTACCTGAAGCATCAGAATTTCAAGCACATCTATATATATCATCAATGGTCGTCTAATCGACAAAGGGCTATGTGGGGGCTTTTCTTAGGTCCGAGTAAAAGAGGTCACATTTTTGTTCTGGATTCCGTAACGTCCAACCAAATGCCTTCCATGAGCTCGTTATACAATTTCGAAAGGAATCTTGCTCTGGACAATTCTGAGACTAAAGACTTCTTATCATCAACCCCTAAAGAAATGCAGTTTGATGTGAGAATGGAGATCAGTCAAGCTGCAGTGAATAAACATTTGCAGGCTGCTCTGAAAAGTTATAAAGATGAGAAGAAGGGGGCAACTTTGCTCGCTGTGCAGTCCCCTATGGATTTTCAAGCTTTATTAGTGGAAATGCCAGGGATCGGTGATTTTCCAGTGGTCAACACTCACGTTCAAGAGATCGATAATCTATTTGCCACCTTAGAGTGGCAAAAGGCCGGGGCCAGAAGCATGATCATGCACTACTTGAAGCTAGAGCATATTTTAAGTCTCATGATAGATCAAGCAAGTTTTTTTAAATCTCCGATAGGAAATATTCCTGCGGATGCCACGGTGTTTGCCGCTGATGTATTTTATGCGAGACATTTACAGAAGCATAATTTTGTACTATGGTGTTCTCCCAACGAACGCCCGGATCTTGGGGGAAGTGAGAACGATGATAACAGATTGTTAACCGATTTTGAAGAAAGTACCTGTTGCGTGACGAACAAGCCTGGGACTTATTCAAGTGTGTCTATTGAATTAGGTGTCGAAAGTCTCGCGATCAATACACTTTTGCAGGCTCCTAAGGTGAATGATATCGATGGTACAGTGTCTTTCGTGTCGTTTCATACTGCTCACAGAGCTACTCTCCAGGAAATAGCGACGGATGACTGTACCACTGCTCCAGTCCCCAGCTACGATGAAACAGTTCTATGTTCCGCGAGCTTCAAAATACTGAGATTGATGGTCACGGGTTGGCTGAGGGCCATTTCTCTACAAAAGAACGTCTTTGCTGATTATCAGGTATGTTTTTGTGGAAATATTCGAATGGTTTCCAGTTTAGGTTATTGCAAATACTTTTGGTCAAATCATAACTATCAATTTGTGTCAGCGCCGGTCGTATGGTGAAGTAGGTAAGGTGCCCGCCTACGGATCTAGAGTTCCTGGGTTCAAGCCCAGGTACCGGTGGATTTTTTCTGGATTATTTGATTTAGTCAAATAATGGGCACCACAAAAGTACAAAACAGTTCACCCCCAAAAGTTATACGACGAGTACCAAAAACTCTTTACAACTGAATGTTCCTACTCTCATTGCGAACGAATGACATCCGTAACTGTGTTACAAAGGAAAGAGTGGTGAGCCTCTAACGACTATAATAGGTCCAGAGCCGGCGCTAAGAACCATTGTAGTTGATGCGACGATAACAACAAACCGATAAATTTGTGTCAGGAACAACTCGATGACCAATTTGCGTAAATAGTTGATATTATTCATAGAAGTGGGACTGGCCGTACGGTTAAAGTGCTAAACTCGCATGCCCGCGACCAGGGTTCGATCCTGGGCAACGGCGGTCAAAATTTCCAGCGCTCTAATCTCGCAGTTTCACTATCGAGCGGTAGTGTAATCAGAAACAGTAAAAATGAAGGCGAAACTTAAGTCGATGCTGATAACACGTGAATTAAGTCCTTTCCGCAACTTAAAACCCGTCCTCCAAAATTTTTTGTTCATCGTTCCCCTACATTACCTAGAGATATTGTTGTTTTTCAGCACTTTACGGTTTCACTAATGATACTTCGTAGAATACGCGGCAAAATAATAAGGACAGATAACAACCCCCCCCCCCCCCTCCCCGCCCCTCCCATTTTCCGCCATAATCACACAATATGGCGGTGGAATTGAGCATTCTGCACACGCTGATAATATGTTATAGAAGCATTATATACTCTTGATCCAATTGATAAGTAACAATGTTGACGCAAGTGGGTGTTCAAAATTACAAATGGGGAAGTTTTCATTGTGACTGTCATGAGTCAGTCTAGTGCATCTCACTAGTTAACTTTCCGATAGGAAGTTATTGTAATGACCCCGAAAATGAAAAGTGTCAGATCGATTAAATTTTCACTTTTCTCGGCGTTTGGCATCATCCTGACACGTTTCCAATGAGATGTTCATGTGTGTGTGTGTGTGTGTGTGTGTACGTATGTGAGCAAGTCTTTGGCGAACAGTTTCTCGTAAACGGCTGGACCGATTTTAATTTTTTTTTTTTTTTCAAAAATTACGTCTCGCCGAGGCGGTGTTCTGAAAGGAGTTTTTTTTAATCGGCCATGTAGTTTTTTAGTCATTAATAAAAAAACCCGATTTTAATTGTTTATAACGCTCTATTACATGAACGGTAAGAGTTATAGGAAAAAGTTATGAATGAAAGTTGTTCCTCATCTAAAAACAAACTTTTTGTGTTTTATGATTTTTTTCGTAACACGCATAATTAAGACGGTAGTGCTTAATTAATTCAATATGCTCAACGATATGAAATCACGCTATAACACAGACACACACAAATATCGGGAAGTTATAGGTTCGGCCCGTAGAGGGTCAGACCCACATCCCGTTTATTTTCCTATTGTTTTCTACATTTACAATGCGGTACAATTACCAATTGCTTCATTCATTCGGCTCTCCAGTTGATATAACATATGGCACTCACGGAAATATACCTTCAATTGTCAATTCCGCCGCATGGATTAGCGAACAGAAAATATGTTCGTGAATTCATAGGAATTACGTTACCCCCCCCCCCCCCCCCCCGCCACCTATCGCCCTAGTTTCCTTACATTTTTCGACCTCTCAGATACATCATGTATAAAGAACACCTGTTGACACCTTAAAAAAATCAATTAGTGATTGTACAATTTCTGCTTGGTATTGAAAAATTTGATGATTTCCGTTAATTCCTTATACATAAATTCCCGAGGAGCCATCTTGAACTACTCATTCATAAGATACTTCATTCCTTTTATGGACTTTTAGGGCTTCCGTTCCCTTTACAATTTCTTTACAAAGGGCAGCCTTAACCTAAAACTTAGCCTCTACTCTACTATATTAGACATTCCTTTCCTATATCTATATGAGCTAGTACCAGAACCAATCAGAATCAGACTCAGAACCAAAATCAGGGGGGCCTCCGTTTCCGTGCACCTCGTGTTCTTTTTTTTTACACCATCGTCCCCCACGACCCCCACCCGCACGCCACCCTAACCCCCAACCCTCGGCTCCTCTCCCCTGACCTCCAGCTTCTAATTCCACCCCATCCCCCTTCTACTCTGATTCATAAACCTCACTCACTCCGTCCACATCTGATGTACAGACTTCCTTCATTCATATCCATCCACGTTTCATATACAACCACTCTAATCCATCCACTAACATCCCTCTCCTCCCTCCCCCTGTCCCACCGCCGATTCTTCCCCCTCTCCCTACCACCCCTACCTCCTTCGGGCCCTTCCTCACTCCCCCATTCACACTAATTCTTCCTCCTCTCTCCCCTTCCATCCCCACTTCCCGTCCTTCATTGACTAAGCACCCTTTCATCTCGCACCACATCCATACTTCCTCATCAATCCACATTCTCTCCCCTTTATGCCTTACCACCCTACCTTTAGATCTCTCTTCCCTCTCTTTTCTTTCCAGTACAAACCTGCTTCTCCTCTGCCTACATGACAGGACGTTTTCGATCCTTTCTTTCCTCCCCTTCATTTTCCTCTTTTCCAACCTTACATCCCTCCTCGTATAGTCCCCTTCCTCTCCTCCATCCTTCTCACCCAAACTCACCTCCAACCTTCCTCCCCTCTCTTCACTCATCTTTACTTCCTCTCTCCTATCATCTTCCCTCATCCTGTCATTCTCACCGATCTCTCCTATCTTTGCCCGCATCCTCTCATTGTGCTCCTTCCATTCCTTTCGCCTTTCACTCAACTCCTCACTCATTCCCCTTACCTCACCTCTCATAAGATCTTCCACCTCGTTCATCTCGTTCACATGCCCCATCACCTCCTTTCTACACTATCAACAAAGCCAAATCTTCGAAACCCATTTTATCTTTTCCATTTGTTTTTCTCCCTCTCCTAACCGCACACTCCATCTCCCCCCCCCCCCCGACCCTCTCGAACTTTCATCCGTCCCCACTGCCATCCCCACTCTCCTATATCCCCTGACTTACTTCTAATCACTCAACCTTACCCTGTCTAACCTGTCTTGCAACTTTCCCTTTTTCCCACCCACTTCCGCTGTCGCCTCTTGCTCCACACTCACACACCCCACACGTACTCACTCACTTACTCACCCACACTCCCTCTGATCTTTCTAACCTCACTCTTCTCTTACCTCCTATTTCACGTTTCACACTTTCCTCATACACTTTTCTATCCTACGTTTACTCTCACTCTACTCCAAAATACCACCCACACCCTTCCCTTACCTCCCTTCACCTTTCCCCTGATTTTTCTGCATGAAAAATCCAAAAAATCTATGCTTCTTATCCGCACGCGCCCGACACCTTTCACACCGGAAACGGAAGCCCCATCTTGAACTACTCTTAATCCATATTTCTTTTATCTATCACCACGATACAAAAAAATATATTGATGTCAGTGGTTCCACGACTATTCAACGCAAAGACAATTCAACACATAACATTTTAACACGCAGACAATTCAACACAGAAGTAAGTCGACACGCCAATAATGAATCTGTTTATAATATTCAGACACCCTCATAAAAATATCAATTTATTCAACTTGTGCATAATTTTTTGACCCCATTTTTTTGGCGCCCATGGTCAAATAATAAGTGAGAAAGAAAACGGAAGTGTGGAACTGTCTATGAGGTGAATTGTCTGTGAGTTAAATTTAACATGTGTGTTGAAATGATGTGTTGAGTTGAGTTGTCTAAATGTTGAATAGTCCTGCTACGAAATTACCTACACCACCATTCGATAATGTCGATCTCAATATCAAGGAAGAAGCTGCACCTACAAACCGAAATCGCATCTGAATGATGCTCAACTCGGTTGTGTCCAATCGCATGATCGCCACCGTTGCATACGCTGTGCCATCATTCGGACGAAAGAAACACGCTCGAGAACAGTTCTTTAAAAATTACGTAGAAAGTTCCGTAACCCGCGAGTGAAATACAATTCAGTAAAAATTACGAACGCCCCGGAATTTTTACGTAACCTTCGCGTAATTTTTCTGTAATGTTACGTAAAAACTCTGGTTCGTTCCGTAATTTTTACTGAATTATATTTAACTCGCGGATTGCGGAACTTTCTACGTAATTTTTAAAGAACTTTTCTCTCCGTGCGTACACGTATCTATAGGGTTTTTGTAACCGAGTCTTGTTTTTTTCTAGGTAATTCACTTTTACCGCTGGCTCCGAACTCCAACTGCCCTGATGTATGACCCCGCTCTGAGACGAATCCTTTACAATTACATGAAGAAGCTTTTCCTACAGTTAATCGCGGAATTCAAGCTTCTAAAATCTACAATCATCTTTGCCAATTTCAACAAAGTCATCATCTGTACTAAAAAGCGGAGTGTTAAAGATGCCATGGAATATGTGGAATTCGTCGTGAAAACCATTAAGAACAAGGAGCTCTTCCATAGTATTGACATCACGTATGAACAATGTTGGGAATACGCAATCTGGCTGGACTCAACTAATTTTTGTGCCATCAAGGGTCAACTCTATCAGCAACACATTGATGAGGCCGAAGACGAAGGTCCTGAAATAACTATGAACTGGAATCTTGCGGAGGTGTGTATTGACTTTGGGTGTTTCGATGAATCTGCAAAAAAACAAAGTCGCTCATTCACAATTTGTCTTTATTTTGTGATGTTGACATGAATTTAATGTATTATATTCTATGATACACATAAAATATCACAGGTGCTCCCTATGGAGGCGGGCTGTCGCAGTAGTTTCAACACGATAATTGCGGGTTACATCACAGCAGTTTATGAGTACATGTCCGAAGTTGAGGGTGGCTGCACGTCCCGCCCTAGAAAACGAAGGAACCTGTCTTTAAGCCAAACCATGTCGGCGCAACTGGGACTTGGCTCGCTGGAGAACACAGCGCACTTTGCCAAGAAATTGATCAGCGGAGAGATGAGCCAAAAGCTGTTCCAGATCAGCAACAAAATTAAGAGGAAGCTCCCAGAGAAAATTCTGACGATTGATGAACACCCAAATTTAGATCTCCAAGGGAACGATTCATTGAAGATTCAGCCGGTTTTGGAGTTTGTGAAATCCATTTGCAAGGTAACGTTGATGAATCTCAATCGATGTATTTGGCATTGCTATTCTCGATAAAACCATAATTGATAAGATTGCCTATTCATGCATGTTTCATTAGAGGAATTCATTGTACGGATGCAGTCCAGATCGTCGTATGAGCATTATGGGGCGTGCGACCTCGCCTCGGCCGAAGTTCGGAGGAATATCCGCTTGAATTTCTTGATAGGTATTAACCATACTGATGAAAGTGACACATGAAAAAGATTCGTTAGAAAATACCTCGAAACTGGAATATGGCAACATTTGACATGTCGGTATTTTAAGAAGTAACTCTCGTTTCAAACTCCATGAAAAGCTAACTCAGGCGATTCTTCCGGTGTAACGTGGGTTTATCGCGTCGGCCTTCATAGTTACGCAGAAACATTAGTGGGTGCAATGGGTGCCTTTTTAAACCCAGATTTTCATCTAGGTTTAACTGCTGAGCTGGTAGCACCCGCTCGACCGGTTTACCCCTGTGTGCTTTAAGGGATTCTCGCGCCTTAAATATGGGAGATAAAGAAACGGATTAAAATACACAATATACGTATTTTTGTACATAATTAACATTTTTAATTAGCAACGTTTTGCTACCGTTCTCATGATATCCCGTTATAAACACACAAATTGTTATAGAGGACGTATGTGGACATACGTGACCACATACAACAATAATTGATGTCAGATTCGGGTTCAGCACCCTCGGAAACATGCAGTTCAAAGATAAAGTCGAGTCGCCCTCAAAAAAATTCATCTTGGTTACGGAAACAGGCACAGTGTATATCTACTTTATCGGCGGTGGTCGGAGCAAAGAATTCTTTTCGGCTCGAAGTACCCCCTAGATGATGGCATTTGCATCTTCTACCATAGAAATAGAAAGTGTCCGGGTTAAAATCGAATGGAGTTCTTGGGTGAGACCATGGAGAATAGAAGGGAAGGAGCCCGAATGGTGGGCTTTGCGGATGGTACCAAAAATGCGGCGTGAACCGAGCCTTAGATGATGACCGCTAGTAGCGCTGATGCTCATTCTTATCACTACTTTACCGACTGTCTAATAAGGCAAATCAAAGTATGAATCGTTATTAGGTTTTAGGCATTAATTAACTATAACAACATAATACAATGCAGAAAAGGACATTTCAAAGTTTTTATTATATCGAAATCGTTTCTATGAACACAAGATAACTCAATTAGTAGAATTAACCCGAGAATTGAGTGATTGAAAATAGAGCTCTGGAAGCAATCACTACACCATGTGGACAATGTCTTTATATTTTTTCCGATTTGATGATTTTAAAATTCGGTATAAACAAAATTACCAATTATACGACACATTAAAATATACTTATTTTTAACTATGAATATACAGAATTAGAATTATGTACATAACATATAAATAATATAGTACAGATCTTTTTGGTAATAGTCTATTATACTTTTTTATCAAATATTGCTTTTTCAATCTTCCCTACTAATTAACTTTCTACTAATTTTCTACTAATTAACTTTCGCTGATTTTCTTAAATTTCGCGTTTTCTGTCTCGTAATATCATTGAATCGTTTAAAGAATTTTGCCAAAAAATGCCCACGTAACACTACATAAAAACTAATTACTTGATTTGTTGACACATGACAGTGTTCTTTACACCCAAGTAATGAAAATTCTGAGCTGGTGGAAATCCTTTCCAGTACCTGATCAGATATTCTGAGCATTGTGTCATACTGAATGCCATTTTTAGAGACTTCTGCCAAAACAATCTTCTCTATTGCTTTGGTCAACTCAAAGAGTCTCTGGTTTGGATAAATCAAATGTCCTTTCGATAAAAATTCAATTGCTTTATCTCTTCCTTGAGGATGTGGGGATCTCAAACTTTGAACACATGATTCACACTGGAAATATCCTACCATCTTCCGTGCTACGTATCCAGCTATATAGCTTTGAACATAATCACTAGTCTGAGAGATATGGTAATTATGATCCAGGTCAGGTTGTGTTTCTTGAGGGTCTGGTCGTTCATCGTTCACTTCCATCTCTTCATCTTCAGTATTTGGGATACAGTAGTCGTGATCGAACAGACTAAGACAAGCTGATGAACCCATGATGTGATCCATAGTATTATCGTTGAAGTCGACGTATTCGATGGTATTAAGCTCTGCATCCAATTTTTCCAGCCACTCGGATTTCCACGATGAATTTTCCAATTTCGGGCGATTTTCTAGACCTATAAGTGTCTCCAAGATGTCTCCACCGGCAATATTGCTATTTTTGGGGGGTTTTGTCAATGAATATGCGCTCATCAATCGGTACATTTGCGCAAACTGCCGTGCATCGGGGTGTTCATTGCATCCACAAGCTGATCGAATAATTCCAAAGAATCTCTGGGCAGAAAAAAAAATTGAAAAAAAATATGAGTGCATAGTTCAGAGTATAGTATTAAGGGAAATAGGCATAGACTACTACCTCGAGTACATCTTGATTGAGGCGACAAGTCATGAGATACTGATATCCATGACTCGTCTGGAGATACTCGAAAAGTTCAAGTGTCGATTGCAGAGTCACTTTCAATCCCAGCAATGTCGGGGCTGATAAACATGTCAAAGGTGGATAGCTGGTATTGCAAAGGGCCTCCCATTCTCTCAAGTATGTCAGAAAAGTCGTAATGGACTGAAAAAAAAGAGTACATACTTCCTAAGGAAAGACTATGGCAACGGTTCGGTTATTCCTGAAATTTATGTCTAATTGTTATAACTTTGGTACACTGAAAGAATAACGTACTTTTTGCCAGAAAAATTTCATACGGCAAGAAACCTTAACAGAAATTGTATACAAATTTTGTTTACTTTTCTTGTCTCAAGAAATGTTTTTGGCCAAAAATACGTTTTTCGTTCAGTGTACTTCTGCGTATCTTTGCACAATAAGTTTGAATTAATTTTTGTCACGTCTATGGTCTATGGGTCAAATGACTAGTCGGTCATAAAACTCTTCAAAGTCGTCCTCGATGCATATTTTCTAATGACTCAACTAATTTTTGTTTCTTTGCACATCTATCGACAACAAAACTTAGGGGCTGATTCAAAAATTTGGATTTTCCGGTTTTTTTTTAAATACGTCTACTGATATAATGTCGTGTGAATATGCCTATTTCAGTAATCAAAATGAGTATTAAAAAAATGAAAATCAATTTTGGAAAATGGTCCGTTCTATTCTGTGCCCAAAATATTGGGTACATGTGAACAATATTCCACAATGAATCGAACAGAATCTGGAAAAGGAGGACGATTTCGAAGTTTTTTTACTACTTGAAGCCAAATTTTATACGATCTTTGGAGAAATAAACATTTCACCGTGGTCTGAACTTCACAACGAACGAGGGAGTACGTTGCCACAACATAAGTTGGAAAATCTACTCGAGGAAGGCTGTATACTTGTTTATGCGCAGAATTTTCACGTAAGGCTCCGGCTGGCGTACGAGACATCATGGCTGTTATCAGATCATCCACCCTTTTGCAGAACATCCTGGAAGGCAAACTGTTTTCAGCGTAAACTGCCATAGCCGCTTGAACTTGTGGGCAAAATAACTAGAAAAAATTAAAACAAACTATCATTACTATGATTGCATAAACACTATGGATGGAGGCAAATTCTCCTCAAATGGTCATACAACGTTTTACTTTTTATCCGAAATAAGATGCAATTGTAGATCCACTCCGAAGTATATCGTCGTTGTCGTGGATTTGTGGTTTTCGATGAAGCAAAACAAGCACGAATAGCCTCTTGCATCCCTGATGGTAATTTTTCTATTGCTTCTTCAATTGTCTTTGCAGAAGAGGCAGCACACGCTTGTTGTGCAATTTGTAACTCTCCTTCTAGTCTGTCGAGCTTGAACACAAAAAAGAAATCGATGAAATTTGTCATCCCCGATAATTTATAAATCGTTTGTAAAGTATTAAATAGGCATAATTTCCGAACTATTTTGTCTATTTTTGAAACTATAATTAATGAATTCACCTAAAATTGGAAGATGAATGGATAGATTTTTATATGTTTGAAATTCGTAGGGCGATGACTTTTTTCTTACGATTTTGGACCGAAGGCAGACGAGTCTTTAAATGTTTGAAAGAAATGATGCATAATTCAATATTATTTGAATTGTCCTTACCGTTTTTTTCATTGTTTTCTCGCGCCTGCGACCTGTTCTTTTTTCTTTCCTAATTCGGTCTCCCTTTTTTTCTGACCTTGCATTTCTTTCTCTCTCATTCTTCCTTATACGGTTCCGCTGGCTTCGACAAGAAGGACATCGTTGATAAGGACTATAGTTTCTAACTAATCTATAGTTTACTAGAGTACTTCGGTGGAACTACCACGAAACAGGATGCGGACCGACTAAGAACAACATATCATGAATATAATGGGATTTGTTAGGGACATATGAACTTAATCTTTCGTCTCAATGCAAGTCATACTTAGCATCTCTTAGTATTTCTATTTCTTTCTACAATATTTTGGAAAACCGGCTGCGTTACAAAACCGGAAAAAACTTAATTTCCAATTAATTTTGTTCAAATATCAATAATTATTCTATTATGCGTCAAGAGCATTATAGACTGAGACCATGAATTCTACTACATGCGAGAATGGTCAATTGAATCCTCGCAAAATATACACGAGAAAATATTACACACATTGTAATATACCTCTGATTTTCAGTATCCAATCCTGTTCCGACGCAGATTTGAATCTTTGATAATTCTTGCAATGTAGCTTGGAAGGTTGCATAATCTATTATAGTATCTCGAAGGCGATGAACTACTTTACGATCGGCACTCTGCACCTGCAGTAATGACATAGACGATAAATTAATTACACGCATGGAATGTTAATACACACAATTTATTCGAAGTCTATATTTATGAGAAAATAACTCTAAGCATTTTGGTTTCCTTGCTCAGATGAATATGCACGGAAAAAAACAATACACGAGTTGGTTATATTGCAAAAATGATTCGAAGATATAAATATGTTCGAAGCGGACATATTGTATATCCGATTCGGAAAAATTTCATCTCCAAAGCGGAGATATTTCATCTCCGAATCGGAGATAGTTTCTCTCCTAATCGGAGATATTTTATCTTCGAATCGGAGCTATTTTAATTTCGAATCGGAAATATTTTATCTGCGAATCGGAGATACTTCAGAATTTAGTCTACCTATTTATTTTTTAATTTTTTTCAACTGACAAGAAAACTGACAAGATGAAATTTTTTGAACATTTTAATAATTGTTACATTTCTCAAAATTTCCAGACTTTCCAGAATTTTCAAAACTTGTAAAATTCTTATAATTTCCAAAGTTATCAAAACTCAAATTTTTCAAGATTCCAAACTTCCACAATATTCAGAATTCTCAAAATTTACAAAATGTTCAAAATATTCAGCATTTCCAAGGTTTTCTAAATTTTCAAATTTTTCAAAATATTTCAAATTTTTTAAATTTTTAAAATTTTCAGAATTTTCAATATTCCTAAAATTTTGGAAATTTTGCAAAATTTCCGAAATTTTCAAATTTTTAAAAAATATCCAGAATTTTCACAATTTTCGAAATTTTTTAAATTTTTAAAAGTTTGAAGATTTTACAAATTTTGAAACTTTTGACAAATTTTGAGAATTTTGAAAATTTTGGAAATTTTGAAAATTTTCAAAATTTTCAAAATTTCCAAAAGTTTCCAAATTTGCAAAATTTTCAAAATTTATAAAATTTCCAAAATTTCCAAGATTTCCAAAATTTTAAAACTTTCAAAATTTTCAACATTTTCAACATTTAAACAATTTTCAAAATTTTCCAAATTTTCATAATTTTCAAAATTTTCAAAATTTTCAAAAATTTGAAAAATTTGAAAATGTTCAAAATTTTTGAAATTTTTGAAATTTTCAACATTTTTGAAATTTTCAACATTTTTAAAATTTTAAAAATTCCCAAAATACTCAAAATTTTCAGTATTTTTTAAAAATGTCCGAAATTATCGCAATGTTTACGAAATTATAAAAAATGAAGTACTTACCGCTCCCTCCAAACTAGAATTAATAATGCAAAATAAACGCGTATCAAACGTCTTTATATCTGATAGAGACGCAATTCTATCTTTGAATCGCTACATATGTGGCTCCAATGAGACGGGAGTCCATTATTTTTCACATCACACTGTAACCGAGAGAGGCTGTATGGTATTTCCATCATTTAACATAAACACAAAAAACAAATCGTTTTTTAGAACCAAATTTTGAAACCATGAATATAACTCGAGAAACAAATAACAGGGTAAAGCAAACGATCCTCTCCACTCAATGTTTGCGACTAAACTGAAGTGTTTTCCTACCAGTATTTTACTAGCAAACCAGGTAAAATAATCACCCCCTCAATGATTTTATTGCACTAGGCCACCCAAAGTAGACCCTCAGAAACCAAAAGTAATATACAAAGTACAGTAGCGTTGACGAGTGTCATATAAGTCCCTTCACCACCTTCTGCAAAGGGAACTGTTTATCCTCCCGCCACGGAAATATATTCCGAAAATGAAAAAATGTTTCGAATTTTAAAAAACTATAGTTTCCCCCGGTTATTCCTTTTTCCTTTTTTTAGGTAAAAGACTCGAAAAAATATATTTTCTTTAAATTCGAAATATATTCGAATATGAAGTCTGGAAAATTGAAAACTCGAAGACTATTAAAATTGACAAGACTGAAAGACTCAATTCGAATTACGAATCTAATATTCATTCCTATAAGTTTATTTCATTGTCTGTATTATTCTCATAGATATATTTTATATCCTTCATATTCTGTAGTGGTCATTACCAAAATAAATCGATAATAACACGGAAAAAAAATTGATTTGGATGTAAAAACCGATTCGAAGATATTTTATGACCGAATTGAAGATATTTTATCTTCGAATCGCAGATATTTATCTCCGAATCGGAGATATTTCATCTCCGAATCGAAGTTATTTCATCTCCGAATGGGAGATATGTTATCAATGAATCGGAGATATTTCAGAATTTATTTATTGTTTTATTTTTTAATTTTTTAATTTTGGAAAACTTTGAAGATTTTGAAAACTTTAAAAAAATTTCACAATATTTTCACAATTTTGAAAATTTTCAAAATTGCTAAAATTTTGAAAATTTTGAAAATTAAACAATTAAAAAATAAATACATTCTGGAATATGTCCAATTCAGCGATAAAATATCTCTCATTTCGTTATATTTTTATATATTTATATGTTCGAATCGGTTTTTGCAATATACCCAAATAGAAATTCACAATCACCGAATATACCGAACTTATTGAAGTCTTAGACGAATTGTTATTGAAAATTGATTTAATATTATTTATTGCTTTGAAAAATGTCAAGTATGGGGAATCATCCAGTTTTTGAATAAAAAAAGAGGGCCAATTTAATTTCCCAATTTTCACAATTTTCAAAATTGTTAAAATTTTGAAAGTTTTCAAAACTTTAAGAATTTGGAAAATTTTCAAAAATTTTCATTTTTAAAATTCAGAAAATTTTGGAAATTTTGAAAATTTGGAAATTTTTTACAGTTTTCAAAATCATAAAAATTTCTAAAAATTTAAAAATTAAACAATAAATACATTCTGGAATATCTCCGATTCAGGGATAAAATATCTCCGATTCCTTTATATTTTTATATATTTATATCTTCGAATCGGTTTTTGCAATAAACCCAAATAGATTGTTTTTTTTCGTGTAATGATGAAAATTCACAATCACCGAATATACCGAACTTATTAAACTGTTACACGAATTGTTATTGAAAACTTATTTAATATTATTTATTGCTTTGAAAAATGTCAAGTATAACAATCTATATGAGTCATTGCGTCAATTACTAACCTATTTTTCGGCGTTTTAATTTTACCTATTCTCCATTTTTTACTACTTATCTGGGATGCAAATGGGAAGTTTGTCCTAAATTTCTAAGTCTTAATTCCCATTTTCAAATGAGATATGCGCAATTGCAAAAGGTGAATCTCTGACACAAATTTTGAAACAAAGAAAGTTAAAAAAAAATAAATTAAGGGAGTTATGATTTTTTGAAAATTATATTTTTTTTTGGATTTGGAATGAGTTCTTACATTTTCACTAATATCTGAGCCATGGATAGACCGATCGACTTCTTGATTTACATACTCAAAAGGGATGAGAAATCCTTCAAAATAAGCCTCTATTAAAGACTTTCGTATTCGTTTTATGGCAGTTCGGGTGAAAACCGTTTTTTCCTTGAATCGCTAATAACTTAAAAAGTTAATTTTTAAACAATCGAAAATTTTTACCAAAAATATTCCCTAGAATTGAAAACATTCTGGGAGAATTAGAAACAGAGTTGGCCAGTAGTTTTTTTTCATATCAATTTTTAAAAAAGGGAAATGGTAAAAATCCAGGAAAATTGCAATTCATTTTGCAATGAGCCAATTCTGGTGCAAGATTATGTGCTTTCAACATAGAAATATTGAGAGCGGAAAGAGTTCGGAGTTTAAATTATTCCTTCAACTTCAAGTGTTCTCTACAATTATTCCAATAAATCATTTTTTACTAAGATCTTCATAATTCCCTAAATTTTATAATAAAAGAGATATCAGAGATTTCTTCACAGTTACATGTACTTCCATGTAATGGGATGATGTATGAAATTGCCTGATAAATAGTCATACTAGAGTTGCCATCAAGATCAGACAATAATTATTTTGAAGACATCACGGTCTAAAAAAAATGGGATGTTTTGGAATCGTCGCAATTTCTAAAAACATTGCATAGGTACATATTGTCGCGATTTTGGGAGCACGTACCTTGCCTGGGTCCCGACTTTCTCTGTTTTTATCGAGAATTTATCGTGACGATATATCGACGATATAAAAACAGAAAAAATAAAAAAAAGTAGAGACGCAGGCCAGATAAGTTCTCCCAAAATCGTGATGAGATGCACCTATGCAATGTCTTTCAACATTGCGATGGGTCCAAAACTTTGGATTTTTTTTCAGACCGTGATAATCTCGTCAAAATATTTATCGTCTGATCTTGACGGCAACTCTCGGTTATGCTCAATTGAAGGATTTCTCAAGATAGAAAATGAAGTAATTCTCAGCGATATGTCCCAACGGTTCATCTTCCTCAGAGGGCCTCTTTTGGGTGCTCTAATTCGATTTTGATTTCGTGATAACGAAATATCAGTTAGTCTGTTAGTTCCTTACGGCCCTTCAACATCTTCTGCACATTCGAGAGTACCAAAAATTGTAACGATCTCATTTGAACGTATTATATGTGAAATGTCTATTCCGAAAGAAACCAAATTGAAGGCATTAACTGTCTAAACCACTCCAAAATGTAATTTATCGTGAATTGCTTGACTACAAAATTCAAAGGGATCTCTGAAAAATATATTTCCATTATAGTATTAATGAAAGAAAAATCCAGAAGCGGCCTTCTTTGGAAGGCAAACCGTTGGGATCCATCGCCAAGAAATACTTCATTTTTTATCTTGAAAAATCGTTCAATTTGGTACGACGTAGAGTTACCATCGAGATTAGACGATAAATATTCTGAACGGATCATCACGGTCTGAAAAAGAATCGAAAGTTTTGGAATCAGCGCAATCTCAAAGACATTGCATATAGGTGCATCACGTCACGATGTTGGGAGGACTTATTTGGCCTGGGTCTCGACTTTTTTCGTTTCTACTGTTTTTATATCATCCATATATCGATATATGTCCATGTTATCGATGGTATATCTCCATGTTATCCATATTATCCAGGCATATCCATGCCCTCTCAAAATCGTGATGCTGATGCAAAATTTGTATTTTCACCGTTCAGACCATTCTAGATCATTTCGAATTAGAAAATGTGAGAAATCATCGAGGACAATGGTTCCATTCGAAAACAAAAAGATCCATGGAAACTTCTTCGAAAGTTACCTAAAGTAATTGTTGTGTATTCATTATCTATGAGCCTCATTCCACCGGGAGCTAAAGGAGAGGAGAGCTGAATGGAACATCGACAAAAATCTCGGTGGAAACAGCAAAATCCTAATTAAATCCTATCAAAATCCTAACTTTAACCCATTTCCACCGCACGGGAATTACAGCTCTGCTCTTGTCCAGCTCCCGGTGGAATGAGGCTCTATTTTGGCTTTTCGCCGTCAAAGGCAGCACTAGGCGATACAGTGGTTAAAACTGTATTGTCGATAAGCCAAGCATCAGCGCTACGTGCGGATCGTTTGAGAGTCCCCGTGCACGACGTAGATTCGGTCCTCAAAAGTCTACCCCCACTTCTACCTCGTTCGGGCTCCTTCCCTTCTATTCTCCATGGGTGAGACACCGTGTAGTTACGGCACTGGCCTTTGATATACAATATCGAAAGATGAAATTCCGTCTGAGCATTCAGCTTCGGCTATAGTAGAGTGGAACTACGCTTCTAATTTAAACAAATTCATAGTCGCACGGAATATTCGTAGAAAAAACGGCTGTACAAATTGAGGTATTTCATGGTTTTCTTTTTATAACCGATTAAGGCTAGGAATATACTGGCCATCAGACATTGCATTCGTTAGTTCAATCTAAGTTTGGAAAAAAGTCGGCGAACATTGGTATCGCCGGCAGAAGTATATCGTAAACTGATTTCCAACGCAAATAAAAAAGCTTCTTAAGAGCGTGTAGAGACGAATTTTTCAACGGCTGAAGAATTCATTCTGATCAAAGATCAAATGCTCAGTATTATTGGAGACTTGATCATTACGGACTGTTGCAAATTTATTCGTGAACTTTTTCGTTTACCTTGCCCAGATAACGAAAGTGGTGCTATAATAGCCGTACGATCTTAGTATAGCGTAGATTAGGTGGTGCAGTCCAGCCTTCGTACAAGACACTAAATGGCGGGTAGGGGAATGAAATTCCAGGAAAACCTTTTCCCTCGCTTGGGCGTCAAATTGTTTTCAATTCACAATCGCGATACAAGCGACTACAGCCGACTCCGATTTACCTTCGTATTTATGTTGATAAAAAACACAATTGGTGAACGCAAAGTGTAAGTATATGAATGAATGTATAATTGAGCTATATTTTATCGGAAACTTCACTCTATGGTAAAACACAGTGAAAAATAAATGAATAACATTGTTTCCATACATCGCTCAATACTTTCTTCTGAAAAAAACGGTACTCCAAACAATATTATTAAGGTAGTTTCTAAGCCTCGTCACTCACGTTCTACATATTGTATTTTTGTATCCATTGCAAAGAGCGTCCTTTCGCACGTCTACTCAAATTTCTTGAGAATTTTTAGCTTACTAATTAAAAAGATATCAGTACACGAAAATTGTGTCGCTGTCCCCCAATTCTTGTTCCCCATTCGTTGCCCCCCTATGTTTGTGCCCCACTCCGTGCCACCCAATTTTTGTGGATCACTGCCTGCCCCCCGATTCTTGGGCCTTCTTGCTGCCCCCAAAATTTCGTGTCCCACTGGCTGTCCCCCAATATTCGTGCCTCACTAGCTGCCCCCCAATCTTTGTTCCCCACGCGATGCCCCCGAATTTTTGTCCCCCCCTCGCTAACCCCAAGTCTTGTGCCCCACTCGCTACCCCCTAATTCTTGGGCCCCCTCGCTGCCTCCTAATTGCCGCGCCCCACCCATTGCCCCCCAATTCTTGTGCCCCACTCGCTGCCCCCCAATATTTGTTCCCCAATCGCTACTCCTCAATTCTTGGGCCCCCTCGCTGCCCCACTCGCTACCCTCCAATTCTTGGGCCCCCTCCTTGCCCCCCCAATTTTCGTACCCCACTCGCTGCCCCCCACTTTTAGCCCCCCCCCCTCTCGCTGCCCCGCAATTCTTGTGCCCCGCTCGCTATCGCCCAATTTTTGTGCCCCCTCGCTGCCCCCGGATTCTTGTGCCCCACTCGCTGCTCCCCAATTCATGTGCCCCCCAATTTTTGTGTATCACTGCCTGCCCCCCAACTTTTCCGCCCCACTTGCTGCCCCCCAAATTTTTGTGCCTCACTCGCTGCCCCGCTCGCTACCACCCAGTTTTTGTGCCCCCTCGCTGCCCCCGGATTCTTGGGCCCCACTCGCTGCCCCCCAATTCTTGTGCCCCCTAATTTTTGTATATCACTGCCTGCCCCCCAACTTTTCCGCCCCACTCGCTGCCCCCCAATTCTCGTACCCCCTAATTATTGTGCCCCCCTCGCTGCCCCCCAATTCTTGGGCCCCCTCGCTGCCCCCCAAGTCTTGGGCCCCCTCGATCCCCCCCAAATTACGTGCCCTCCTCGCTGTCCCCCAATTTTCGGGGCCCACTCGCTGTCCCCTAATTCTTGTGCCCCACTCGCTGCCCTCCAATTCTTGTGCCCCACTCGCTGCCCTCCAAATTTCGTGCCCTCCTCGCTGCCTCCGAACTTTTGTTCCCCACTCGCTGCCCCGAAATTGTTGGGCCCACTGGCTGCCCCCCCCCCCCAATTCTTGTGCCCCGTTCGCTACCACCCAAATTTCGTGCCCTCCTCGCTGCCCCCCTAATTTTCGGGCTCCACTCGCTGTCCCCTAATTCTTGTGCCCCACGCGCTGCCCCCCCAATTCTTGGGCCCCCTCGCTGCTCCCCAACGTTCGTGCCCCACTAGCTGCCTCCCAATTTTTGTTCCCCACTTGCTGCCCCCCCAATTCTTGTGCCCCGCTCGCTACCACCCCATTTTTGTGCCCCCTCGTTGCCCCCGGATTCTTGTGCCCCACTTGCTGCCCCCCAAATTTTTGTGCCCCACGCTGCCCCCCAATTTTCGGGCCCCCCAATTCTTGTGCCCCACTCGCTGCCTCCCAATTCTTGGGCCCCCTCACTGCCCCCTAATTTCCGCGCCCCACTCATTGCCCCCCCAATTTCCGCGCCCCACTCATTGCCCTCCAATATTTGTACCCCACTCGTTGTCCCCCCATATTTGTGGGCCCCTCGCTACCCCCAAATTTTCGTGCCCCACTCGCTGCCCCCCAATTTTTGTGCGAGTTGTAGGATGCGAAGTTTAACGTAACAATGAGGTTGCACTGTTGTAATTTTCCGAACTATCAAGCGTTTCTCTACGTCATTCATGTGGGATTTTTTAATAAATGTTCCATTTAATCGAAATCTCTCCGCGTGTTGCGCCATTGTTGAGGTTATGTATTCATAAATATCGCAATGTCCACCGTGTCTCTTGTACGGCGAGTGAAAAACGAAATCAGCCTGAGGTAGAGAGTGGGGGAAGCGACCGATAGGGATTAGGAGACATTCCCTTGTACAAAAGTCTCTTGTACGAAGACTGGACTGTATACCGTACTATGATAATACGCGCCATCTGCTGCCGTATTCCACTGGTATTATACTAGTGCGTTGAACTCGTACGCCACGCCAGATTTCTACTAGTACAATGCTAATGCCCATGATCGGTTACGTTCAAATCGATGCAACATACTAGTTATTACATATTCCCATATTTGCGAGTACAATACTAGTAGGGTTGGCTTTTCCTGAGGAAAATGTTACTGGGCCATCGCACAATCCTACCCCGATAACCATACTGAGTGGTTAAACAAATCGTACCTCGTCAAATTTGCCCTCCTATTTTTAAACAGTTTTCAAATACTTATTTTTAGTTTTAATTGAACAAAAGCGAACTACGAGGAAATTCAATTTCTGCAATAACAGTTGCGATATCTTTCAAATTCTCACATCTCTACATACATTACACTCTTATAAAATAGATATTCTCTCCAGTATTTAATTCGATTTATGGTGTACACTCCGATTTCGCATCAAAAAGCCCATAAACGTTGATTTCTCGTAAAAGAGAATTCTATTCTAAACCTTCAGACAACATTCAGAGAAGTATAAAAAAAACGAAATTGATGTGATCGTTTTTGCATCTGTCAAGCTTTATGCCACACGTAAAATCAACTACAACAATATGCCGCCTTAACCGCTCACGCACGGCGGCCCAGCGTCACATTCAGTCCCATCGGCCAGGGGGCTTACGACGACTCACATGCGAATTTTTGCTTTGCAACGGTTATTAATAAGAATAAAATATTCCAATCTGGAGTAAAAAATAAAGACCTATGTCTTCCATAATTTTTCAGATTTTCGATATGTCAATGAGTACTTGAGTAAAAAATGTTGTTCTCTCGTCGGACAACTTCGATGCCTGGCATCGACCCCGGCTGAAGGGACAGGCTTCTAGGTCGATGTCTGGCATCGATCCCGTGGGTGAAGGGTTAATTTTGTGGGAGCTAACATTCCACCGAATTTCACATTTCTAACTCAATTCTGTTTCGAGTTATGGTGGGAGCAAGAAATCTTAGGGTCAATCAAGAATATTTGGATGTTTTGAATTTTATATATACAGATATAGATAACGATTCTTTAAACTGCTAGACCGCTCAAACTTATATTAACCATCAATCTGAAGAATGAACTAGTGGGCTAAAAGCGTGTATCCCCCGTTGAGAACACAAACAAAACTTCCCGATTCGTAAAATCTGTTTCCCATTCATACATTTTTCGACACGTCAATTAAATGTTCCAAGACTGGGTTCAGAAAAAACACCAGTACACGACGACTCGCATGCGGGTAAATCAGTGTGGGCCGTGAGGTTCACACACGGAAAATTTGCAAATTCGAGAATTTCAAACTATCCCATTTATCAAGCAGATAAGTATGAATATTTGACGCCAGTAGGGGTGTGAACGCTCGAGGGTCATACCTCCTTAATTATGATAATTGTGGAAAAAAAGTCATAAGAAATTAAAGGAGCATTTCCACTTACAGGCCAGGTTCTGCTGAACACTTTCTGCCGTATCTCTCACGGTTTTGGCAATAGAGCGTTATGAACGATTCAATTGTTAATGAATGGGATGTGGGTTTGACCGTCCGCGGGTCAAAATGATAACTTCCCGATGTCTGTGTGTATGTATGTTCGTCAATCTAACACTTTATCTCCTAAACCGTCACTTTGGGATTTAACACTTCATCTACCAAACCGTTTGAGATAATATGAAAGAAAAATATGACATAAGAAATTTTTTTTGTGTAAGGAACACCATTTATTAGATGTTTTCTTTCCAATCTCTCAATTTTCCCACCATAGAGCATTCTAAATTACGTCAATTGTTTATCACGCTCCAACGGCGGAACGGTTGAAAATACGAAAGAAGTCGAAAAACACAAAATACGTATTTTTTTTATAAGGAACAACATTTATTGGACACATTTTTGCATATCTATAATATTTCGTGAGATACAGCGTTTCAAAGAATTGAAATTGTTAATAACAATAGAAATAATTGTTATTTCACTTTGACAGTCCTTTCCGGCCTGGTCACTACGAATACGCATCGATGAAAAAACCTAAACTGGTCCATTGGTTCATCACGAACCGTTCGACAAAATTTTGATGTCCACAGCCGGACACACACACACACACACCTACGAACGTGTTTCAGAAAATTGTCAGCATGGTGTCAAACATCGATCAAAGAAAAAATTTCGTGGAAATTTCACTTTTTATTTTCGGTATGATTACAATAACTTCTCCAAGATCGGGACGTTAATAACAAAAAAACTGCTCGGTCAATTTAAACTAGAAACTAATCCTATCTAAATGAAGATGCAATGATCACGACCTCGATGACCCAGATCGTTCGATCCGTTCGTGAGAAATTCTTAACCAAAAATCCCCATTTCACACATACAAACATATAGACACCCACACACACTCACATATTCGCTCAGAATTGGACGGGCAGCATTTTGGTATACTTAAAACACCAGTGCCCTGGCGGGCCGGACGATTGCTATTCGAGCCTCGGTCGATTGTGGAATCGACTTGTGCAGTATGTCGATTACGTTTCCAGTACCGATCGATCCAGATTTCTGGAATGATCGACCGACGATCGACTAAATACCGAGTCGGTTGCCAGTCGATTGGTCTTGATTTAAAAAAAAAATCTATCTTTTTTTTTCTTTTTTTTTGGGACAATCGACTTGATGTTAGGTGGATTGTGAGTTGATTTAGGGGAAAAAATAAACTCTAGTCGACCGGCAATCGACCCGGTACTTAGTCGATCCTGGTTCTATTATTTCCCATCAGAATCGAGTTGCACTCGAAAACTAATTGACACACTGCACAAGTCGATTCTGTAATCAATCCGTCCGCTAGGGTGACTAAAAACAGCTTCTTCCCGAACCGAGTCAAATACGTGAACGATAAAGACCCAAGATAGATGTAGTTTTCTTGACTTATAGAATCAATTTGGGGCTTCATGTCCTAGGGGAGAGTTCTCCGAAGAACACTGCGCCGGAAACTAATGTAAAACTAAACGGTAAATACCATTTTGACCAGTTCTTACAACCGGGGGAGCGTAAATATGTCAAGACAACCTCTATATTCTCTGCAAGGATGGAATACATGATTTTTGAGAATTCTGAAACTTTGGGAGTCCTAACTATATTTTCACCCTATCTTAGCCTAATCCCACAAACGGTCTTGGATAAATGCAAAACAAAACCTATAACCTCATTGAATTTATCGTGTGCTTCAGGGAGCTTTGAATTTCTCTGAGTGAGCCTGTACGAATAAATAGTTACGTTTTCAATGACGAAATAAATATTCCTTACATATGAAATACAGGTGTTAATTTCAAACAAAATTGATTCGAGTTCAAATCAAAAGTTAAGAGTAGTCAGAGAAATTTATTTATGAAAAGTTACCATAATGACACCACACAATTTACGCAACGTGCCAATTTGAATTTCAACTGAAATTCATTTAGTTTGAACACAAATTTAAATAAATTTTAAGTGAAACCTAACATTAAGTTGTTGCCAATAAATTGATTCTATATTTTAATGTAAAACAATTGATGTTAATCATGAACTATGAGATATTAAATCTAGAAACTCAAACGGAAAACTGCGGAGAAAATATGGCTAAATAAGCAGACGGTCATCGACTGCCCACATTCGAATGCATAACGGTTGCTCTTATTTCGTTTAACGTTGCCTGTTCATTTCCACCAATGAAATTGGTGGTACCGGCTTTGCCATAGCCGATTTATGGGAAACATTTCATATCTCTGTTTATTATGAAACACTGAATATCCCTGAATAGAGCAAATTATGCCCTCTTATAGATGACGTGATGAGGAAGATTTCAAGGCAAAAAAATAAGTCGGTTCAATATTAAAGGACATTTTATAAAATAATATTTTACCCGTGTAAGTGGTCAAATTAGTAAGTCGAGGTGCCAAAAATGACCCGTTCACAGAGAAGCGGCGGGCTCAAATTTTGTATTTTTACGTTTCAGACCATTCTAGACCATTCCCACATGGAATTAGAAAACGTGCAAATGGGCCTAGGACAAAGCTTCTATTCGGAAGCAAAAATAGGTACCAAATGGAACATTTGTAGAAAATTTCAAGTCTCTATGACAAGACTGTATGAGGAGATGTGCGAACAAAAATTTTACATGTTAACCAGAAAAAATGAAGTACTTCGAATCTTTTTGGGTACCGGGATATAGTTCCGAATTACATTCCATACACACTATTGAGCTGAGTTTAAAAAAAAAAAAAAAATCAAAATCCGTTCATTAGTTTTTGTACAGATGCCGCGATATGAAACGATACAATAAATTCAGATTTATCGTATCGTATCGGAATTTTTGTTGAAATTATCGTCTCGTATCGTAACGGAAAGTCAATACGATACGATACGATATTATCGTCTTGTATATCGTGAACTTCAGGAAGAAAATTGGAACCCGCACACACACACACACATAGAGTATCTACCTACTACTCCCAAGGTCCTAGATTCGCGCCCGGCCGCCGGAGAATATTTTTCAAAATATTTTCTCATGGATTCCGACCGATGTAGGAACGTTTCATGTGGCTATCGGCGGTACCCATAAAATGAGACCGCCCGGCAGAGCGGGAACCTAACCCGACGCAGGGGGGGGGGGGGGGGTATTTACGCTTCGATGCGATTATGCATATGTGGCGACCCTCCCACGGTGCCGATGGAAACCGAATTCTCCCCAAACTGTACAGCATTCACTTAGTTTGACCCAATAAATGCCTACCAGACTTTACATCGCTTGGGTCAATCTACAATTGAAGGAAAACCACGGAAAACCTCAAACCGTTTCTTTGACGAAACTTCCGTTCGACTATAAATCCCTATGAACTCGAACGCTGGACAATTCCACTCTACTATACCAATCGGAGAGTCCCCAAGCAGGCCCCTCGTGTGCCAAAGGCCAGCGCTCTAACCACTCGGCCATAGCCGTCGGTGAGGGGGGGGGGGGGGGGGTTGCATTGCATCATAGGCGCTCCATTCTGAACGGAAAGGTTTCGATTGAGGAGTTCATGACAGCGCCGGGTTCATTCATTTACTTATTACATACATAATTGTTGAGACGGTCATACCCCCTTAATTATGCAAATTATGGAAAAAAGTAATTCTACATAAAATGTGTATTTTCATATAAGGAATAGTTTTCTTCAGATAAGTTTCCCGCTAACTTTAATATTTTACCCAGGGGAACCGTATAAACAATTGCAATTGTTAAGAACATTGCATATATACTCCACGAATGTCATCCAAAATGCAATCCGCTCGATTCTGAACGGAAATGCTTCGATTGAGACCTTCATGACAGCGCTGTGTTCATGACAGGGGGGGGGGGGGGCTGGGTTCCATCATAGGCGCCGGCCATCGTAGCGCAGGGGTTTCTGGAGGTTTACCCTGTGTTTAGAAATACAATGGCCCAAAAATGGCGAAAGTCGGCCCCAGCCGCATGGGTGGGTGTCCGGTACGCCCCCTGAAGGAATGCTTACACGGCCGCTACCGGGGGCGTACAAATGAGAGGGACGGAGGAAAAAAAAACAGGTGAACCAAGGAAGCGGCCACAATGCCATGGAAAAACCGGGAACATCCCATGAAACCGACCAGACGAGAGAAACGAAAGGAGAGAATTCCGCCCGATGACATCGCGGGCAAAAAGTACAAGAGTACCGAAGATGAGGCATCAGCAACACCGCCTATTCATATGGAGAAGCTGATGAGAAATGGGACCCTGTCAGATGGAAACAGGGTCTTCAAAAGATAGTAGGTAATTACTTCACCGACAGGGTTCTTAAGTACGACACAGAAGTAGGCGCCAAAACATACGAGGTGACTGGGGGTGTCCCTCAAGGCTCAGTGTTGGGGCCCCTTCTATGGAATATCGTGTACGACGAGCTGCTGAAACTGGCATTGCCGACGGGGGCAAAGCTCGTGGCTTTTGCGGAGGATGTGGCTATAACCATCGTGGAAAAACACCTATTCACGCTTCAGCTCATTTTTGATAATGTTTTTAACAAGATACAGAAATGGATGGAGTCGATTGGTCTACAACTTGCAGAGCATAAGACTGAGGCATTACTCATCACGAGCCGAAAGAAACTGGAGACAATCACGCTGCAAGTTGGCGATCACGAAATAACTTCCCAGCCCTATATACGGTACCTAGGAATTATGATTGGTGCCCGAGTCAGTTTTAGACAGCAAGCCCAACATGCAAGCAGTAAGGCGGGTGCAATGAGGACTGCACTTGCAAGACTCATGCCGAACATTGGAAGGCCAAAACAAAGGAGAAGACTCTTGTTATCATCAGTTGTCACGTCGGTATTAACGTATGGTATCCCTATATGGACTGAAGCACTACGAAGTCAAGCAGTACGACGGCAAGTTATTCCAGTGTACAGGCTGAATGCCCTTAGAGTGGCTGGCGCATATCGGACAGTATCCAGCGAAGCGGTGTATGTCATCGCTGGGATGATACCTATCGAAGTGTTAGCGGAGGAGCGTAGGCGCCTCTACACACGCAAAAGATCAACTGAGATGAGCCCAGTGGAACTGAGGAGAGAAGAACGTAACCACAGTATCAAGCAATGGCAGCTACAGTGGGACGCCTCGAGCAAAGGGCGATGGACTCAGCGTCTTATTCCGAAGCTGGATGTTTGGCTTGATCGAGCACATGGACAAGTCAATTTCTACCTACCCCAGATGCTCTCAGGACACGGGTGCTTTCGGGAATATCTTCACAAATTTAAGCATGAGGATTCCCCGGATTGCCCAAAGTGTTCGAGAATCCAGGAAAACGCGGAACATGTTCTCTTTACGTACCCGCGTTTCTACGTCCAACGAGCTGTATGGGAAAATAGAGCAGGCAAACCCATCAACGCTGGAAATCTTGTGGAAGTTATGCTGTCATCAGAGGCGGCATGGAACGCGACAAGCGACTTCGCAATGGAGGTTATGCAGGAGCTGCGCCGCGAGGAGCAGTTGCGGAAAAATCCAGAGTAAACGGAGGATCTTCTTACCGTCAACGAGCGGCAAGGATTCGCTACTGAGGAAGCCAAGGCTATCGTCCCCTACACAACGAAGTATTACTCAGCAGCTGTTCCGTCGTGGTCTGGGGACAAACCGAACTGTATTGTATGTGACAAGGGGTATTGTCCTTTGCACGTTATATTTTATTTGTTAATTTCGTAAGTTTTTTTTTTGTAACCTTATTAATACAGGAAAAGTATGAAAAAGAGGAAGGAAAGAGAAAGAAGGAAGTGTGAGGAAGGAGGTTGACTTCCTTCTTTCTCTTTCTTTCTAAAAAAAAAAAAACACACACACACACACACACACACCTAAACACACGCTGTCGGGGCTTTGGCGTAGTGGTAGAGTATCTGCCTACTACTCCGAAGGTCCTAGGTTCGCGCCCGGCCGCCGGAGAATATTTTTCAAAATATTTTCTCATGGATTCCGACCGATGTAGGAACGTTCCATGTGGCTATCGGCGGTACCCATAAAATGAGACCGCCAGGCCGAGCGGAAACCTAACCCGACGCAGGGGGGGGGGTGGGTTCCATCATAGGCGCCGGCCATCGTAGCACAGGGGTCTCTGGAGGTTTACCCTGTGTTTAGAAATACGATGGCCTAAAAATGGCGAAAGTCGGTCCCAGCCGCATGGGTGGGTGTCCGGCACGCCCCCTGAAGGAATGCTTACACGGCCGCTACCGGGGGCGTACAAATGAGAGGGACGGAGGGAAAAAAAAACCTATACACACGCACACACAGACATCGATTCAGAATTTCTTAGGTCCGGCAAAAATAGATTTTCACGAGATTATCGTTTATCGTATCGTTATCATCAAATTATCGTCAATGAATATCGTATCGCATCGTTTTGAGGATACGATAAATCATTTATCGTATCGTATCGACATTATCGACTATCGCGGCATCTCTAAGTTTTTGAGATATTGAATAAAATGAATTTCTAGTAAAAGTTGAATATCTCGGAAACTAATGAAAAATTTCGATAATCCAAACCATTTGCACATATAGGTAACAAATGTAACATTTGTGTAAAATTTAAAGTCTTTATGACAACAACTGTAGGAGGAGATGCGCGAACAAAAATTTTAAGTGAAAAACATAAAAGTTGAAATAACTCGAAAACTCTCTACGGACGCATATGTGTTTTTTGGTTCCCTCTTATAGATGGCGTGATGCAAAAAAAATTAATCAAGTTTTCTAAAAAACTTATGCTTCGATCGAGCTGAAATTTGGTATGGTGTAAGAGGGGTTCAATACCAGTTATTGGAGAGAATTTGAAATTTTATAGATCAATTTTACACGTGTAAGTGTTCAAATCAGTAAATATAGGTGCCAAAAATGACCTGTTCACAGACCGACGGCGGCCTCAAATTTTGTATTTTTACGTTTCAGACCATTCTAGATCATTTTCACATGGAATTAGAAAATGTGAAAATTGACCTAAGACAAAGCTTCCATTCGGAAGCAAAAATGGTCTAACTTTATTGAAGATCGCTCTTTGTGGAATTATGAGCAATCACTCAAAAGACTATTTAAAGGGGTCACCATATATCGAGTATGATCCAGAATCCATTTTCAGACATAATTTATACTTCGGGCCCTGAAATACACTTTAATCGCTTCAAAATTCTTTTCGTTTCCAAAATATGGATTGGACAAACACGTGTCATAATGCAGTATTAAAGTGATTGTCCTTGCCAAATTTGGCGAAAGTTCTGTCACTATGATCGATTGTTTCAACAATCGATCCTTGAAGTTTTCGATTATTGATTGAACTAGTTCCAGTATGCCTATTGGCTATCAGATAGGGCTCGTCAGTCAACGAATGTTCGATTTTGTTCGAATAAATACGAGGCGAAAATTGATCTCGTATCCTCCGTTAAACGGTTATGCTTCGGCACAAAGAACATTTTTACGATTGAAAATCCTGAGAAGAATGACGTGCCATGTTCATGGCAAGATTTTGCGAGATGAACAAAGTCGAGTATTTTTCGACCACGAATGTATGTGACGAACTATATTTCAAGGTACACAAGAATCAACATCCTATGGTACATTGGTCCTTCGTAGTTAGTTCCTCTAAGGAATTGGTGTGAAGCGAATGTGTCTTCCTAGCGTAGTACTTTGAGTTACACAGAATAAAGTTTAGAAAAGTTTTCTGGTAACGACAGTTTCGTCATTACATTTTACATCATATCCAATAACGCAGGTTGAAATCTTGTGATTTACTTCTGCCAATAGCTGGAGGGTAAGGTGCTACCACAAAAGAGTTAAGGTGCAATTCTCTACTTATCGAGAACGATTTACACCGCAGTTCTCAACCGACAACCAGTCCGTCATTTTTTGAACCTCACAATTGTACACATTTTCAATGTTTTATCTCATCGAAATTTGAACTAAGACGTGTGTTCAGGCGCAATGCTCAATACGAGACATGGAGCCCGTTACTCGAGGGGTAAATGAAAAGTTCAGATCACAATTCCGTGATGGTAAAAAGCCTTGAACATAACGTTCGATCGGGATTCTAGCTTTCTTTGAGTAGGTGATGTACAATTTCCGTACAAATACGTCCAGGTGTATAGATGTATCATATATATAAATTTATGTTGATAAACTCGGTTTAAATTTGTATTCAAATTTATCAGGTCCTGGGACTGGATCCGGAGCTAAAAGCCGAAGTCTACGAGATGAAGACGAATCTACTGAGGCTTATAGGGATCGGGGGATTCAGCGAGATTGCCGAGTGGCGGGATCCCTGTATTTCTTTTGTATTACCTGAGATTATTTGCAAAGGATGCAACCACACGAGAGATGTAGATTTATGTAAGGATCCCCATCACAGAGTTGGGAACGGAGGTTATGCATGGTACTGCCCAATTTGTAAAGCTGACTACGAGAATGAGGAAATCGAATTCCTGCTGGTGGATGTGCTGAACAGGAAAGCCATGGCCTATGTTCTACAAGATCTGCAGTGCTGCAAGTGCGGAGAGATTAAAAGAGACAATATTATGAGCTATTGCCAGTGTGCAGGAGAGTACAAGACGACTGTGGGGAAGGGAGAGATGTTAAACTATGTAAAGATTATGAGGGCTATTGGGAAAAAATGCGGAATGATAATCCTGATGGATGCCATTGCGAATACAAGAATTTGATAGAGATGAATGTTTAAGGGGGGTAAGAGTTAGATTTTTTTCCATGGCCATACAAACAATCACAGTCAACACACCGGATAATAAAAGAATAGAAATTGAAAGAATAAAACATTGACGACTATGAAACGATGTTGATTGTTTATTCACGTTGTTAATACAGCGGTGTAATATTCTCCAATTATCGGAAAAATCGCGACTGTTAAGGTTTCCGAACTATTACAAAAAAAAAGGAAAAAGAAGAAAAGAACAGGTTGTGCCCTTGATTCTACTTCGAATGTACATTTTGGATTCTGTCAGTTTTTTATTCAACATCTAGGGTGGTTTGCGTAAAAAAGATTCGAGTAAAAAATGGTTTTCAAGTATAAATTCAGCAGTGACTTAACTAACAGCTTTTAGCATTACCGACCTGATAATTTTTCTCATAATTTTCAAACTTACAGGTGATTGATGTTTTCGGAATTAAATAATTGATATCCTGGATTAACTTAACGTTGATCTTTTTTATTATTCTTACGTTACAGGCGGAAATTCCATAAATGTTATCTGTTGTATTTCTCTACTGATGTGCAGGGTATTTGAGGTCACCTTATTTTGATTGCGTTGATTCGACATCAATATGCGGCTCTGAAACAACATTAATGTCTCGGTTTAATACCACTTCAAACTTTAGAGATGGGTTAAAGATATTTTCGTTTATGATAAATGACGTAATCGTAATCTTTATACCAACTACGCTTCGCTACTATTATAGAGGAAGTACGATGCATTACTATGGATCCTTTTTTTTCTAATCATTTGTCAAGGCTTCTAATTTTCTTCAAGAAGTCTCAAGATTTATTTCGGTCTATTTTCACCGAAACGTATGGTGTATTCTGGTCTCACTAATTTCATCTGTTTGTATGTATTCCAGTACTCGGAAAATATATGGTGTCCTCAAGATGATCTCTACGGGCAGATGGTAAATGTTAAAAAATAGAGGGCAGGGAAGAAAAAATTGTACAGTTGAGAGTGCCTTCGTCTATCTGTATACATTTTCTGTCTTTCACTACTCATACCTCATTGTATTGTTCCCTTTTGATCGATTTTCAGTTACCACGATATAAGAATTATGTATTCTATCCACGAGAATTCCATTCGAAATTGACATAATGCCGCAAATCTCAAAGTTCTTCTACATGATCTCCGGTCGCTCACTGAGTACGTGAGAATTGAGGATTAAGTAGACAATGAAAAAACAAGAATCTTCTCGTACAATCCGCCCGATGTATCACTAGACACAAACCTATTGAATCGTCTATTACCTCAACATACTGAATCAAGTATTACGGGAGAGGCAGCACCAAAAAACACTGCTTGAACCTTTGGTAAGTCAATTGAATCAGGTAAGATTCTTACAATTTTTTTTTAACTGGTCGTCAAAACTATCTGGTTTTTCCAGGTGTTCCATGACACTAGCCCTACAACTCAAAAACGGCACCATTGACGTCCTTCTAAAAAAAAATATCTTTATTGTAAACAATTTTCCCCCCCTATTTGATAATTCAGTCTCAGTAGATCCTCAAAAAATATTAGATTATGAAAAAACCTACTGGAAGAACTTCAACGAGGTCATAAACGATGGAATCGCCTCTCGTAACGTTCCTTGCAATAACACAAAAGTAATAGACGTACAAATCACAAACTTTACCAATGCGATTCAAAAAGCGTTGCACCCCGCCACCCCTATCAGTTCTTCTAGATCCAATCATGCTCCACTTCCCCCTGAAAAAGCCTCCCTCATGAAAATCAAAGCCTATGTTAGGTTAAGATGGTAAAAAACTCGCAACCACTTCCTGAAAACCAACTTACATTAGTTGATCAAAGAAATCAAGGTAAAAATTACAACAAGGTACAAACAACCTGGGACAACACGCTCAGAAACATAAACCTTAAAGATCGCTCAATATGGCGCATTGCAAAGTATTTCTCTAATACCAGGTAAGTTCCATTCTCACTCTAAAATCAAATAACCAAATATACACAGGAGCCTATTACAACACAAATACACTCTGCTCACACTATGCGCACATCCATGAACTATCTGCCTCTCGAGGAAATAAATCCTTAGAAGAAGTCACAGGGCATGTAAAACAAAATTCTCAATGCGCCAGCTCAAACAACCACTAAACTCCTCACTTTTCCTCGAGAAATAATTTCCACCATCAAATTACTAAAAAATAAATCAGCCCCTGGTGTGGATAACATTTCCCAGAATTCTGGAAAGGAGCAGTGGTCATACTAATTCTCAAGCCTGGCAAGCCCCCATCCTATTCGGTGAGCTATAGGCCTATTAGTTTACTACCGGTTTTAGCAAAACTGCTGGAACGGATTATTTCAGAAGGCCTTAAAAAATCTTTCCATGACTTACGCATTATGACAATGGATCAATTCAGACTACGTAACGATATAAAATCTGCGAAAGTTCGGAAAGAAGGCATCGTGCTTCTTCTCCTGGATAGCGAGAAGATTTTGACGCGGTGTAGCCCACAAACCTAATCTACAAACTTAATAATCTGAAGATACCGAAATATTTCTGTGAAATTCTCTTATCATATTTTACAAACAGATGTATTAGTTCGAGAAGTTCGAGTTGAAACATCCCTTTGAGATAAAGGTGAAAGTGTCGCGGAACTCCCACAAGGGTTTATTCTTTCCTCTGTTTTCTTCAACCCTTCCATTGCTTTTGTTTTTAGCAGAATCCCGAGAAATGTCTCTATTGCAGGCTATGCTGATGACATCGCTCTGTACTCAGTTAGCAAATCAATTAATAAAGCTGTTAGAAGAATCGAAAACACAACTTCTCTCACAATTAGTGAACTATTAAAATGGGAAATTCAAGTGAATGCTGCTAAAACAGAAGCAATCATATTTACTAGTTCCAAGGTCAGTGCAGACTTGGCAGAATGCAGGAAAAATTCACTTGAATCCACTTCAGTTTATCCAAAATAAATTGTTCCGAATAAGAGCAAATTACAGAACGAGAACCTCGATTTTGGATATGCACAACACGCTAGTCATAGCAACCATAAGTGAATTTATTGAGAAGACTAACGATAGTTTTAAAATGAAACTGCAAACCCACGCTAATCCTCATCTCTAAACCATAGATATCGATAAAACATTCAATTGGTCTCGCTGGCCCAACTGTTATCCCGCCTCCCTCATTACTCACCCATTAATTATACGGTTTTTTCGACGTAATTTTTTTTTATATCGAATCAAACTGTAAATAATCATAAACGTATGTAATAATGGAAAATTGACTTGAACTTTGTTCAAAGTAGATATAAAGCCAATGGCTGGTGATCTAGCACTAATGATTTGATCAATACTGTATTTTTGACACTGACTCCCCCAAACTTTGGTGCCTGGCACTGCGACCGCAACGGAACGTTTTTAAAATAAATTTTGAAAGTCAGTTTCCAGCTGCCTTAACGTAAAATTCTGAAAAAAATCACAAAAATAGGGAATTTAAAAACAAATCTTTCCAGCCATATTAGAAAATGGTATTTCTGATAGATTATTTGTGATGGTCAAAAAACCATTTAGTTTTTTAGATATGTACTGCCAAACACTGTCATGTACATTATCAAATTTATATGATGGTGTGATATTTTTTGGGTCTCTGATGACGAATCTCTTATATTCTGTCGCGGAAACACGATATTTGGAATTGTTATCGACATTGAATTATTTTCCTTTATATGAAGTGTTATGAACCATTAGATTGTTCATAATACTTACCGTGGGGCAGTTGAAAACTGAAAGGAGATGCTGAGCAAATATTATTCTTCATATAAAAATAACCATTTTATGGGGTATGAATTTGTTTGGTCACTTTGATTATCTAGAAGATATTACGGATCAATGATATCAGGGGTAAGTATGATCCTTCATTCCGAACTCCTGCAGTTTAATTTTTACAGTTTAACCTTCCTCACAATACTTGGGTAGATACAATCAGTACAATTCGAAAAACGTTTGGTACATAGTCGACCGTCTATATTAGGAATTAGTGAATGAATTTTTTGTGTTCCTGCAATCGTTTTGCCTTGCTCGAAATCACTTTTCAGGAATAGATGAGGTAGAGATTTGTCATCAGAGACCCAAAAAATATCACGTCATCGTATGAACTTGATGATGTACATGCCAGTCTTTGGCAGTAAATATTTTAAAAACGATTTTTGACCATAACAAATGATCTATCAGGAATACCAGGCATTTTAAGCTGGCGAGGCCAAAGTAGCGAAACCAAATTTGGTCAATGGCATTGCAATCTCTTAGTTTTTCGTGATTTTTTTTCAAAAATTATAAATTTTTCTTATAATTTTTTTCGTGTTCTAAGGCTTTGCCAAGATTTTATCAAGCTGGCAAGGCCACCAGAAAACAGCTTAAATTATTGTTTTTTGATACATTTAGGGGTTTTGCAAAGTCGGGTATGCCATGCTGCAGTTTGCAAAACTCACAGATATTGAAAAAAAAATTAATTAACAATTTATATATTATGAACCTTAATTAATCTCTTAAGTATACCATAAGCATTCAAAAATACGAAATCATCATAACTCGACCTCCCCGAGTTTGCAAAAGTTCCGGACCCCATCCAAAATGGAATTAACATCACTTAATTAGTTAATTAATTTAGCGCGTGTACGGCTAGTACTCCAGCGGCCATCTTAGTCCGAAAAAAACTCTGTAAATGAGGATATAGATGCAGCTCGTCCTTCCAGACTTTGCAATAGTCCCAAAACCCATCCCAAGGATAATTAACATGACTTAATTAGTTAATTAATTAGACGCGTGTGTGGCCTGTACTGCAGCGCTCATTTTTACCTGCAAAAATCTCTCCAAGTCAGGGGAGAGCCTCAGCTCATCCTTCTCTTTACGGCTCAAGATGGCCCCTGGAGTACCTGCCGTACATGCGATTAATTAATTAACTAATTAGATGTGTGATTAGATGGTGATCACATTTGGTATCGGTTTTGGGACTTTTGCAAAGTCTGGAGCGATGCTCTGAACCTATTCCCTGATTTACAGAATTTTTCTCGGACCAAGATGGCCGCTGGAGCACTGGCCGTGCACGCGCTTAATTATTTAAGTAATTGAGTAAAGTTAATTAGACTTGGGATGGGCTTTGGGACTTTTGCAAAGTCCGGAACGATATTCTGAACTTATCCTCCGATTCACAGAATTTTTCTCGGACCAAGATGGCCGCTGGAGCACTGGCCATGCACGCGGTCAATTACTTAACTAATTAAGTCATGTTAATTATCCTTGGGATGGGTTTGGGACTATTGCAAAGTCTGGAAGGACGAGCTGAGTCTATATCCTCATTTACAGAATTTTTCTCGAACCAAGATGGCCGCTGGAGTCCTGGCCATGCACGCATCTAATTAATTAACTAATTAAGTCATGTTAATTATCCTTGGGATGGGTTTTGGGACTTTTGCAAAGTCTGGAAGGACGAGCTGAGTCCATATCCTCATTTACAGAATTTTTCTCGGACCAAGATGGCCGCTGGAACACTGGCCATACACACGCCTAATTAATTAACTAATCGAGTAAAGTTGATTATTCTTGAGATCGGTTTTCGGACTATTGCAAAGTCTGGAAAGATGAGCTGAGTCTATATCCTCATTTACAGAGTTTTTTTTCGGACCAAGATGGCCGCTGGAGCACTGGCAATGCACGCGCCTAATTAATTGAGTCATGTTAATTATCCTTGGGATGGGTTTTGGGACTATTGCAAAGTCTGGAGCGACGCTCTGAACCTATCCCCCGATTCACAAAATGTTTCTCGCCCCAAGATGGCCGCTGGAGGACTAGCCATGCACGCGGTCAATTAATTAACTAATTAAGTCATGTTAATTATCCTTGAGATGGGTTTTGGGACTATTGCAAAGTCTAGAAGGACGAGCTGAGTCTATATTCCAATTTACAGAATTTTTCTCGGACCAAGATGGCCGCTGGAGCACTGGCCATGCACGCGGTCAATTAATTAACTAATTAAGTCATGTTAATTATCCTTGCGATCGGTTTTGGGACTTTTGCAAAGTCTGGAGCGATGCTCTGAACCTATCCCCCGATTCACAGAATTTTTCTCGGACCAAGATGGCCGCTGGAGTCCTGGCCATGCACGCGCCTAATTAATTAACTAATTAAGTCATGGTAATTACTCTTTGGATGGGTTTGGGACTATTGCAAAGTCTGAAAGGACGAGCTGAGGCTACATCCTCATTTACAGAATTTTTCTCGGCCCAAGATGGCCGCCGGAGTCCTCGCCATGTAGGCGTCTAATTAATTAACTGATTAAGTCATGGTAATTATCCTTCGGATGGGTTTTGGGACTATTGCAAAGTCTGGAAGGACGAGCTGAGTCTATATCCTAATTTATAGAATTAATTAATTAAGTCATGTTAATTAAATTTTGGATGGGGTCCGGGACTTTTGCAAACTCGGGGAGGTCGAGTTATGATTATTTCCTATTTTTTAATGCTTATGATATACTTAAGAGATTAATTAAGGTTCATAACATATAAATTGTTAATTAATTTTTTTTTCAATATCTGTGAGTTTTGCAAACTGCAGCATGGCATACCCGACTTTGCAAAACCCCTAAATGTATCAAAAAACAATAATTTAAGCTGTTTTCTGGTGGCCTTGCCAGATTGATAAAATCTTGGCAAAGCCCTAAAGAACAAAAAAAAATGATAAGAAAAATTTTTAATTTGTGAAAAAATATCACGAAAAACTAAGAGATTGTGATGCAATTGACCAAGTTTGGTTTCGCTACTTTGGCCTTGCCAGCTTAAGATGCCTAGGAATACCCCTTATTAATATGGCTCAAAAATCCACTCATATACTCATATATCTGGGTGCGTATAAATGTACCTGAATGACCAAATTGAGAAAACGTAAATTGAATGGTTCACGCATCAAAGCAAGAGCATAGCTTATTAAAGAAAATATCTTCAAAACTAGTCATATCCCTGAAAAAATGTGATATGGCACAAAAAAGCTTCACTAAATTATCTGAAAAATAGTGGAAATTCGTAATTCATAAATGTTAAGTTTCAAGTTAGACGGGAATTTTCCGTACCAATACAACTCTGTGAAAGACATATTAGAAGTTAAACTCGACTAAGTGATTACACAGCTTCTCCATTCCCTTGTTCGTGTACTTCAGAAAGGTGAGGGGAACATACTCTAATATGTGGAAATTACTTATGATCAGAATTTTTGCTCCTTGAAACTTCAGAAAATCATAAAAAATACTGAACATATCTAATGCTAACTTTATTTTTTATGCACTGTAATGATCTGCAGAATATGTGATTCAAATCTTCGTAACATCAAAAATGTTTTTTTCGAGATATCAGTTTTTCTTCATGGACTTCTCGTCAAATTATTCCTAAGATATGAGAACAGGTCTTCTTCTGTTTAAGGAGTAATTAAGTAGTTTACATGCTTATTCATGTTACATACTTATCAATAAAACAAAAACAAGAATTAGAAATTTACCTTCGAACTTGAACGTCGGAAATTTGGTCATATCAACGCCTGGACCACCACCGTACTGGGTCGCCAATCTCTCCAGTTCCGACTTTATTTCCCTCTGAGTTTCCGGGGTTACATCAACCATTTTCCCGCCTCTATAATATAATGTATCATTATATTATAATCATTACAAGCAACGTTATTTATCATCTTTAGATCTTACCTAATATCCTAAATATGTTTCAAACGGAATACTCTCTTGCGTCACTTTCTCAATGAAAAAAAAAGAAATTCCATTCGACAAATTACTAGATAGAAGACAATTAATTACAGCCGTAATGAAGGAGTTATTAGAATTCAGTCAGGAATTGTTAATGGTATTCATCAAAAAATTTTGAATGGTGTATTTTACATCATGTTATTTAATGTTCGCGTTCATTGAGATAGGAGCTATTTGAGTAGTGGGTAAGCAAATTCTTGGCTACTCCCCTCCCCCGGTTTCTATGTATAATACTTGTAATGTTTATAACACGTACTGTCAGCACATTTTCAACAATATTCTACACCTTTCCTCCTCCCAGCCCCCCCCCCCCCCGCATCCATGCTTCCATACGACTTAAACGGTCTCACAGATTGGAAATATGACCCTAAAGATGAACCCATATAGTGCTCGAAACGTTGGTTATTAAATCTAGTTATGTTAAGGAGTGTTTTACCTGAAGATTGCTGCCATGGTCGAAATTGAAGAAATGAGAGAAACGCTCAATTGTTGCGTTTTTAATGAATATCATCAAATTACACATGATTTTCGGGCGTTTGATGTTAATTGTTAGTAAACTTTGTGACTAAAATTTCGAACCATTTGTAATTGCATATTCAAACCAAGAGAATAGTATCTTGAGTTTCCTTATTCAGAAAATTTGCCAATGAAGAAATACATAATTTTAAAATTAATTAATTTCATTTTTTAATGAAAATGGCTACATTTCGTGAGCATTTCCTTGGGTACATAAAAGTTTTTGGAATTTTCTCCATTAGTCACGCAAATATCGTAAGCATACTGCTAACTAACAAAAAATACTTTATACTATTCTTTCTACTATATATTTTACTTTACAGTTATTTTCAAGAATCATTCGCCATTAGTTACGTGATTTTTTCCGCTTTCTGGCTTAACTTACGCACTATATGAATCAATCGTTGCTCATGCACAAATGGTATAATCCACAAAAAAAAGTTTGTGACACTTCCTTGAAGACTTAATAATTACCACGATTTTCATGAAAAAAGTGCAAAATATTCATTATACTGACACGCTCTTCGATTTGTACTCGCGAATTTTGTCGAGGAAGAGCTGCTGGATTGGATCTGAGACCTTTTGCATGGCTGGCGCCAGAATTCCCATATGACGGTTGACAACTTTCGGGATTCCACTGACCACTCGTGGGGACAACATAATTGCTGTAACTCAAATGATTCAAAACAAATGTTAATCCACAACATTCGGGAATTGTAATGGCATAACGTGATTATATAATCAATTTATTCGATCACCTGGATTGAGGTTAAGTTAAAACAATGATGACTGTGGATGAAAAAAAGATGAAATCATCCCAAATATCGCTCAATCACATTTATCATAATCGATTCTTTAACTCCTATTTGTTTGAGCTGGTATCAAGGAATTCACATTTATGAGGAAAAATAAATTAGATCTTATTACCGAAATCCCACCTTTCCAATCAGCTACAGTTGACGCACAATCCACAATGGCCGATGCGATAAATACGGGATGGGTCCATTCGGGCAATCACGGTTGCCTGGGAGGGAATTCTGTGCGTTATGTGAAAGCAGATAAACATATAATTTCGCTCACGCCAGGTGGGGTGTCGGTCTATCTTGATTGGTAAATATTGACCATTTCGATGATTTTTAAGAACACTTGGACAGGTTGGTTAATATGAGGTCCGTCTAATTGACGCCCCACATATAACTTTTAATTAGTTTTTAATTTTTTTATCATTATTTGGGCTATGTAGATGATTGTTTGATGATTAATTTCATTTGCTTGATGATATTTTTTTTTATAACAATTTTTCAAAATTCAGCTAAAAATTTTAAAAAGTTGACCCCCCACCCGTGGAATTTTCGATTTTTTTTTTAATTATAGATAATTGCTTGTAGATCATTGTTTGATCATCAAAAGTTTCAACCTTTGTTTATTTGTGGGCGAATAATTAATTTTCCCTTAGCAATCGTATATTGACGCCTTGGGAGGGGAGGGTTTTAATAATGGCTGCCTAGAAGCTGGTGATTATTTTCAAACAACTGGAAACAGAGTCGATGGCAGGGGGTAGAACACTCATCTCTATATAACGGTGTCATGGGTGTCATGGGTGCCCTCATGGGTGTCATGGGTATCATGGGTGCCATGGGTGCCCTGATGGGTGTCATGGGTGCCACGGGACCCATGCGAAACGCGCCGTCTGTACATTATACGTGTATGATTAGCACAATCCGCCCGTAATAAGGTATTATAGAGGAAGGTAGTCTCAACCATTGTTCTTTTGCCCGTCCCGCAAAAGTATTTCCAGCGACGCTGCAAGAGGGCATCACGCTCGATGTGCCCCTTCTCTGCTGCCATACTCGGCCGCTCCTGCAATCCCTTCACTCGACCATTTCCCCTACCGTCCCTTGGCCACAAACTTGAAGACACACCAATGAAGACACAAAAATAAATGGATTTAATTTTCAAAAAGTCGAGCGGTTTTCAAAATATTCAAAAAAATGTATCGAAGAGATCGCTGTATCTCAGGAATCGGGGAACCGATCGAGATGAAATTTGACAAATCTGTGTATTTGATTGAGAGGGATTTTGACTCGGAAACAGCTTTTTCACAACGGCCACAAACATTGATAAATAACGATGCAACATTTACTTTTCTAGATACTCCATGAATCACAAAACACCTCGTGATTTACTGAATTACCTAAATTATATCGGAACATAATCCATATCTGCTAACAAATCTCGTCTCATGGCTCATTTAATTAGACACTGCACCTTATAAAGTATGACATTTTTTATAGATGAAATCCACCCTTTTTTATATACATCTCTCTTAAATGAGAACTATTTAATAGAAAATATTTCAAAGAGTGAACTTCATAGTCTGATTTTTCCACAAAACTTATATCTGATGAGAGTATTACAACAATTTTTTTTCTAAATATAATTTTTTGCCTGTGTTTTTTCAATGAGGAACAAAAAAAATAGATTCTCTAGATTGAATAAAATAAATTTCAACAAAAACTGTTGTGAAACAACAATAGCACAGGCTTAAAAAAGGTTACACAACTATAATGATATATTAATATATATGACCAAATGAGTGATCTAAGTGTCACATTAGTTTCTTCCTTTGGTACGTTTTCAGCACAGGACTAACTTTTAAATTTAAAATCGATAGTGGAGTCAAGTCACAAAGTGGAGTCTTCTTAGGTATATTAGGTAGAATAGCAAGCGTGTTTTGAACACATACTCTATCGGCTCCGGTCGATGCAGTTGCAGATTGGTTAATTAGCGTGTTTTTTGGCAGATAAGGATGGCTTCCAATCTGGGTAACTGTGACCTGTTTGCTTTTACCCGCATTTGTTGCTGCGGTTCTCATGAATCCACTTTTAGATGAAAATGCAATTTCTTCGGTTGGTATCGAAGCATCATGAGCTATAATGTGTACACGTAGGGATAAGAACTTTTCCACAACTTTTTCCAACAGTTTATGTTCATCACAGAATTGAGATTTAAAAAATGGGCTTGTACGTTCACAAATCATGTTCGTTAATTTTTCAATGACATTATTGAGCCGTATAATTTTTTCCTGACTTCCTTTGCATATTTGTTCTGCAAGTTCGATAACTTTGTATACATGCAGTGTAGGATGCTTCAACCCCCCATGGTTGATGATGTCTGCCCATTCATTAGGAGTATTTTCATCGGGAACCTCTGTTATCAATGATTCATCACATTCTTCACATGTTCCTTCCATTCCTTTAGCCACTCATCCAGCCACGTAATATAACCCATATTCTTGCACTTTCGTTAACGAAACATTTTTGAAATCTAATTTAATTAATCTAATTTAATTAATCTAATTTAATTAATCTAATCTAATCTAATTTATAAGTTGTTACTGAATTCTACATGAAATTTGAAATTTCAGCTGTTTTATTTTCTTCTTAAAGTGACTTCAGGTTCAGTATTCTAAAAATTCAGGTGAAATTGTCCACAAAATTCCCAAACTTATCTTACAGTGAAATATGAAAAACTGCCGTAGATAACAAGATTCATATGAAATGCTTTTCTGTAGATCTCATTGAACTTTACAAAAAAAGTTCCTATGGAAATCTTAATATCTGCCTAAGATTTTGAGATTTCTTATGGAAACCGCGAAAAGTTAGGGAAGTATTGTATTGCATTTGTGTGCGCTACATAGGTGTGACAGTTTGTTGGCAAAAGGGACGGTAGGGGAATGGAAGGCAGGGGGGAAGACGACAGAGCACTCAGCAAAGTGGGGACGAGAGAAACTATTGTGGCGACGTCCTGCGTCATGAGTAGAAAATACTTTTGCGGGACACTTGGGATTACCTTCCTCTATGATACCTTAGCCCGTAAAGTATCATTATACTGCCATCTGTCCCTTTTCAGGGAAACTATGAGTTTGTACCCAGTGCAGATAAACCCTACGAAAACCCTACTAGACCGACCGTCGTGCATGTTCCGACAACCCGGTGGGCGGCTTGTTCAATGGGAAAGAGTGCCTTTGGGCAATCGTTCTTTGGGAAAGCGTTCTCGGAGGCATTTGACTAATTCATGGGCAAACGTGGGAACAGGCAACCGTGACTGCCCGAATGTACCCATCCCATAAATACCATGTACTACTGATGCCAACTGAAGGCAACTTCCAGTAGTCTATTTCTTAAAACAATTGCCTTAACGTACATTTGTAATAAAAAACAACGTTAATTTTACAACAATATTTTTAAACCAATTTTTTGATTAGCCTCAATATGAAAGGCAAAGTTGAATAATGAGTTGACCATTCTTTTCACTTCAGTAGTATTTTCACTTGAATGACAGTCGTCTGCACGTTGTAACACGATTTGAATGTACTTCAGTGTAAACCTAATAATAACACAGTAGAACGCCGATTATCCGAACCCTTCATTATCCGAACTGATTTTGCTATATCCTAACGTTCGGTTATAGGAACGTTAGCGCAGACTATATAGTGTTGATCGCGACACTTTTCTTCTTCACTTTGTTTCATGACATCAGTTATGAGTTGCCCTCAACAGTGTGCACTAATCTGCACCAAATCCTTGCTAGTTCCTTACTACCTTAGAGAAATTCTCTCCAAGTTAGACAAGAGTGAATCTAGTGTATCTTTAGTACGTTTCTACAACATTTTGCTCAGTTATTTTTACTATACATTACCTTGTCAGGAAAAATTGCGTTCCGATTATCCGGCCTAGGCTTGGTCCCAGTTGGTTCGGTTAATCGACATTCGACTGTAATCTATTTTCAGCATTATATGTACACGTAATTAACAATAATACTCCAAGTTAATAAGTGAATACCAATGAAGAATAGATAGGAAATTAATGATTGCAGAAAACTACGGTAATGGCGAAACAGTTTTGTTATATAAAAGTTAAAGTTACTTGTAATGATTTTCAAATTCATTTCAAACACCCTTAAGTGTACATCTCATTTGACGGTTGCATATTTCCAAAACCGTGAAATATTACAAATCTGTACATACATATACTATTATACAGGTGAATCTCATAACTCCAATCATCTGTAATCTTTACAATTCGTTTATGATGGAAAGGTACTCAATTTCAATGTTACTTCGTTCCCTGGCGGACCGGTCGATTGCCATTCGAGTCTCGCTCAAATGCGGAATCGACTTGTGCAGTATGTCGATTACGTTTCGAGTACAAATCAATTCAGATTTTGGAATAATCGATCCACGATCAGAGGGGATTAGATTTTGGGTAAAATTGATGCCATATCTATGATGTTATAAAGAAAGAAACCACTTTTTGCAACTTAATGCGCAGCCTAGCCAACTACCTTGTAATCAAATCAACCAAAGCTAGACTAAGTTGACAACCGCGAGCCATCCCAGCACACGGTTATTATGTCATGGGTTCACCGGGAAGCCGTCGAGAAGTTATTCAAAATCTCGGGCGAATGCCTGAAAAATCTTCCGATCCCGATCATACTTCACAGATCTTTACAACATGATGACATGTATAAACATACCTTATCAGAAATCTATCATATCGATAATTAGGGAGGAAATATCCAAAATTCACTCACGATTCAAATTCTTGCATGGACAACTCCAAATTGCGGTAACGCCGCTTTGGTTAAATGGAGAAACAGGGCCCGCGCTTCAGCAAAATTCAACAATACTACGCCTAAGTATCCGAAAAATTAGGAGTTACATTTCGGTTGATTCGTAGATAGATAAATGCATAAAGTGGAAAAATATTCAATACAACCGGCGATAAATAAATAAACTATCAGGGCGAGTCCTAAAACCTTTCGGTGTGTAATTTAGACCAAGGATTATTTTTTTTCAGATTTGCACCAAAAGTCATTATTTAGTTAACAAGTGCTTTGAAGGAAACATATGGGGCATGCTTTTTTTTGCGATTCGACTCGATGAAAAAGCGTCCAGATTTTTTTTTTTGTTCATTTATCCTTTCTTAATGAATTTTTAAAAACGAATTTTTAGGGGCCAGAATTTAAAAATCCGAAAAAATTCTAAAAGCTTTGCATTCGAAAATGAAATTTCCGAGCATTTTTGAAAAGTGGGGATACGTATAGAACATTTATAGGACGTACAAAACCCTTGTCTTGTGTTTTTTTTCACAAGATAGATCCATGGCTACGAAAAAATTTACTTCATGACTGAAGTGAAGTTAAGTATGTTTCCAGGTAAAACTTGACTATCGAGACAGGGTTTATCCAGCCTTTAGTAAGGCCTCCACCACCCTCCCATGACGGTCAGGCTGAACCCCGATTCAACCCTGCCAGAGACCCTGAATGATAACATCGATTTAAGCTCGTGGCGGTAGGCTCGTTGATCCGAGGCTCTCGAGGGAGATTCGAAAAATCATCAAAAAGGTGACTTGTGGACCATCCGCTGCACCGCATTGGCATAATAAGACCCACGAGACCACAAGAAACCTATGTCGGTGCAGACGGCTATTCTATGAGCAACCTCCCGTTGATCAGACAATGCGAAAAAATTCTGGCCCTCACTCTCAGGAAGCCACGCGGAGGCATCTTAAGCTGGCAAGGCCACAGTAGCGAAACCAAATTTGGTCAATTGCATTGCAATCTCTTAGTTTTTCGGGGATTTTTTTCGAAATTTCAAAATTTTTCTTATCATTTTTTTTTTGTTTTTTAGGGCTCTGCCGAGATTTTATCAAGCTGGCAAGGCCACCAGAAAAAAGCTTATATTATTGTTTTTTGATACATTTAGGGGTTATACAAAGTCGGGTATGCCCAGCTGCCGTTTGCAAAACTCACAGATATTGAAAAAGAAATTAATTAACAATCTATATGTTATGAAGCTTAATTAATCACTGAAGGATATCATAAGCATTTAAAAATATGAAATCATTATAACTCGACCTCTCCGAGATTGCAAAAGTCCTAGACCCCATTCAAAATGTAATTAACATGACTTAATTAATTAATTAATTAAGCGCGTGTACGGCTAGTACTCCAGCGGCCATCTTGGTCCGAGAAAAATTCTGTAAATGATTATATAGACTCAGCTCGTCCTTCCAGACTTTGCAAGAGTCCCAAAACCCATCCCAAGGATAATTACCATCACTTAATCAGTCGATTAATTAGGCACGTGCGTGGCCAGTGCTCCGGCGGCCATCTTGGTCCGAGAAAAATCCTGTAAATGAAGATATACATTCAGCTCGTCCTTCCAGACTTTGCAAAAGTCTCAAAACCGATCACAAGAATAATTAACTTTACTCACTTAGGTAATTAATTAGACGCGTGCATGGCCAGGACTCCGGAGGCCATCTTGGTCCGAGAAAGGGGTGGGGGGGGGGGGGGGGGTGGATAGGTGGAAAATAGCGGTTGGTCAGCGAGACCAATTGGATTCCTTGTCAGTATTGATGTTTTGGAGGTGAGAATTAGGATGGGATTGTAGCTTGAATTTAAATATTGATTTTATCGATAAATTCATCCATGGTTGCCATGCCCAACGTGTTGTGCATTTCCAAAATCGTGGTTCTTCTTCTGAAGTCACCGATTATTCGCAAAAAATTATTCTGGGTAACTTGTAGGTGATTCAAATGCATTTTCGCTGTATTGTGCCAAGCAGAACAAGCAGATAATAGGTCTGATTTACCCTTTGTATAGAGTAAGTTTTAAGGATTGCCTAAGCGCTGGTGATTTTAGCAAATTATACAATCTTATTAGAATAATTTTTGTTTTCATCTTGATTTCAGATATAGGTTTTTTCGACAGGGGTTTAGAATCAATGTGTAAACCTAAATATTTCACGGAATCGGTTGGAGTAATCTTATTGCTACGAATGGTTAAAGTTGGCTTGGCCTTGGATCTAGTAAATAAGATTGCTTATGTTTTAGCAGCATTCACTTGAATTTTCCATTTCATTAATTCACTGATTGTCAAGGAAGCGGCATTTTCGATTCTACTAACAGCTCTATTGATTGATTTGCTAGCTGAGTATAAAGTGGTGTCGTCAGCATAGCCTGCAATAGCAACATTGCTTGGAATTCTGCTAAAAACAGAAGCAATGCACAGATTGAATAGTACGGGGGAGAGGATAGATCCTTGTGGGACTCCCGCGACAATTTGAGTTTTATCGGAAAGTAGTGATTCGACTCTAACTTGAATATATCTATTTGAAAAATATGATAGTAGAATTTTACATAAATATTTACGTATATTTAAGCTGTCGAGTTTATGTATAAGGCCTTCTCGCCGTCCAGGAGAAAAAGAACGGTATCTTCTATCCGGGCTTTCGCGGATTTTATATCATTTGTGATCCTGACCAGCTGGTGGCAGGTCGACTGTTCTGATCGGAATCAGAATTGATTCGTAGGCATTAATTGAAACTCTTCTATGGGTTTTTTGAGACGAGCTAAAATTATTCGCTTAAAAAGTTTAGCCAATACCGATAGGAGGCTAATAGGCCTGTAGCTCACCGCTCCTTTCCAGAGTTCCGGGAGATATTGGTTGAGGAGGCATGCATGATATATCTTTGTTAGTAAACTTATTGCTTTGATCGGGAGGTTTTTTAGCACTATGTTAGGAATATTACCCTGGCGATTGACTATCCTCGTAGTATCCACGTAATAGCTTGGATATTGCGTTTAATAGTACATGGATGTACCGACGGTAATCGCTACCTTAAATCCGAACTGAATCAGCTGATAAAAAAAATCAGACTTAAATCAATCGAATGGAAGCAATCATCTTGGGACAACAAACTTAGAAACTTAACCCTGAAAGATCACTCTATTTGGCGCGTAGCAAAATATTTTAATAACACCGGTAAAAGTAAAATCCCCACACTAAAGTCAAATAACACACTCTACACAGAAGACCATGAAAAGGCTAAAACACTTTGTAAACACTGCGCAAATATCCACGAACTATCGGCCTCTCGAGGAAACAAATCTTTTGAACACCAAGTCACAGGTCATGTGAAAAAAACTATCCTCAAAGCCCCTATCGAACCTCCCACTAAATTCCTCACAAATCCCCGTGAAATCATTTTCACCATTAAAACACTAAAAAACAAATCAGGCCCGGGTGTGGATAACATTCCCAACACAGCACTAAAAAACGTCCCGATTAAAGCAATGAGCCTACTAACAAAGATATATAATGCGTGCCTACTTAAACGATGTTTCCCGGAACTCTGGAAAGGAGCGGTGGTCATACCGATTCTCAAGCCTGGCAAGCCCCCCTCGTATCCCGTGAGCTACAGGCCTATTAGCCGCCTACCAGTATTGGCTAAACTTTTTGAGCGAATAATTTTAGCTCGTCTCAAAAAACCTATAGAAGAGTTACAACTAATGCCTGAGAATCAATTTGGATTCCGCTCAGAACACTCGACCTGCTGCCAGCTGGTCAGACTTACAAACGACATAAAATCCGCGAAAGATCGGAAAGAAGATACCGTTCTTCTTCTCCTGGACAGCGAGAAGGCCTTTGATTCTGTTTGGCCCGCAGGCCTTATATATAAACTCAACAGCTTAAATGTACCTAAGCATTTATGTAAAATTTTACTATCATATTTTTCAATTAGATATATTCGAGTTCGAGTCGAAACTTCGCTTTCGGATAAAATGGAAATAGTCGCAGAGGTCCCACAAGGGTATATCCTCTCCCCCGTACTCTTTAACCTGTACATTGCTTCTGTTTTTAGCAGAATTCCTAGAAATGTATCTATCGCTGGCTATGCTGATGACATCGCTCGGTACTCAGATAGCAAATCGATAAATAAAGCTATTAGAAGAGTCGAAAATGCAGCTGCTCTTACAATCAGTGAGCTCATGAAATGGAAAATTCAAGTAAATACTACCAAAACAGAAGCAATCTTATTTACTAGCTCCAAGGCCAATCACAGCTTGACTATTCGTAGCGATAAAATCACTCCTGTGAACTCTGTTAAATACTTAGGTTTACATATTGATTCCAAACTCCTGTGGAAAAAACACATAGACGAAGTTAAGCTGAAAACAAAAATTATTCTAATAAGAATATATAATCTGCTAAGATCTCCTGCGCTTAGCCAATCCCTAAAACTCACTTTATACAAAGGGTTAATCAGACCTATTATCACTTATGGTTGTCCCGCCTGGCACAATGCAGCGAAGATGCACTTGAATCATCTTCAAGTGATTCAAAATAAATTCCTACGAATAATAGAAAATTTTAAAAGAAGAACGACTATTGTGGAAATACACGAAACGCTCGGCATGACAGCCATAGGCGAATTTATCGGTAGAATTAATGAGACATTTAAATTTAAGCTACAATCCCATCCTAATCCCCAGCTCCAAAACATAAATATTGACAAGAAATCCAATTGGACCCGCTGGCCACTTGTGTGTCCCACCTTCCCGTATATCCCCCTTTCCCCCTCCCCTCATGCACCCATTACTTATAAGGTTTTTTAGAAGTCATTTTTCCTTATATCGAGTCATCCTGTAAAAATCACATATATTTGTAATAATGAAAAATTAGGTTAAACTTTGATCAAATTAGATATGAAGCCAATGGCTGGTGATGTAGAGCGTAGCATTTAAGATATTAATACTGTATATAGTATGTATATATGACAAATGTTAATAAACAATTTTCAAGTCAAGTCAAGGCCGTGCGGGTTGAAGCACTGGAATTGGGGGGAGCTAATTGAGATCTGAGATCACTGGTTCAAGTCCGGCATGGGCGCCATTTGTTTTTTGCCGGCTTCAACTCACACGACACAACCGAGCGGGAGTTTCGTAAAAGAAACGAGCTGTACAAATCTGAGGTTTTTTCCAATGGTTTTCCCTCGATTCCAGTGACTAAACTGGGCGAATGCTGTGCAGTGGGATTAAAGGGGGTGGGATGGGCACAAATCGTAACGACCCGAAAGGGTATACGAATAGAGTGGATTTTTTTTTTAGTACATGGATGTATTTTTTGGTTCGGAAAGGGCATAAAAAAACTGAAATATAATCCGCTAATAATTAAACCTAGTTACACGAGAGTAATTATAGGTGAATGGCGCCCTAGATCTGATTACAATGAATTACAATTAATTTGAAGAAAATAAGTATATCAATGCCGCAATTTACCTGCAATTACTCATCTGTCATCGGTTTTCATTATTAGCGCATCACACTTCATTTTTTTTACGTCTTTTCCAGAAAAAAAATCACATCCACGTACTATCCACGCAACATCCCCGCTATCACGTGGATACTACTTTGTTAGGCTTCTGAGTTTGTTGTCCCAAGTTGTTTGTTTCCATTGTGTTATTTTAAGTCTGATTTCCTTGACTAGCTGATTTAGTTCGGATTTTAGGTAGTGGTTTGGTGTTTTTTGCCATCTTGCCCTAATATATTTTTCTATTTTTATTAGGGAGGCTATTTCGGGTGCGAGAGGAGTATGGGTGGAGGTGGATCAGCGAATGGGAGTGGCGAAATCCAGGGCTGTTTGAATAATTTTAGTGAAATTTGTTATGTGTTTATGTATTGTTTCAACGTTCATACGGGGGGGGGGGCGGTAGGTGTAGAGATCTCATCATTTCAGATGTCCTTGAATTTTTTCCAGTCGGTTTTTGCGTAGTTTAATATTTTAGATGGTTGTGGTGCGGCTGGTTCGCCAAACAGGGAGAAAAGCAATGGTAGGTGGTCTGAGGGGGATTCGGAAAGAGTGGTGAAATTTCCAGTGAAAGAGATGTTGTTAGGCATAACAGAAGGACAATAGTACTAGGAGTGTTAAAATTATGGGGATAGTGTATTGGATCGTCTGGGCAGAGCAGATAGTTTTTTTGTGCCGTGAAATTTTTTTTGAGAATTTTACCAGATTCGTTTGTTCAGCGGAGGCCCAAGCAGTGTCCTTTGCATTGAAGTCTCCAGCGATGATTGTTGGAGTATTGTCGGAAAATATGTGTCTCAATAGGTTTGTATCTAGTAAGACATCAGGTGGATTGTATAACGAGAAGATTCTCTTTCTCGTCACTGATGCCTGATAAGTGGCGCTCTGGGGACTCTTTTTCGGTCGATAAATCGTAGTTATCGCATATGGTGACCGAACCCAGAGATTATAGGGGAGATTGCCAGCGCTTATGGCAGGCCTTCAACCGCATTTTGGCCCATGCGCGCGTCGAAATACAGTGAGTGTAGATACGGCAGAGCGCATGGAAGTACAGTACATGTAGATACGGCAGAGCGCGCCGAAATATCTCGAGACTGTCGATACCGCAGAGCGCGCCGAAAGACCGTGAGCGTCGATACGGAAGTGAGCAAATTCAGAGACAAGCGGGTAATTTTTGACGTGCGTATAATTAGCAGACAAGTAACCAATTAACAAATAAAATCAATTCCAATAATTTGGGATTCATTTAGGATCGCATTTTCATAGTTTAGGACCCAATAGTTTATTTATTATGATTTTGTCATTTTTCGCGGTATATAGTTAGCAGGTTTTTTAAAACTATAATATGTACTTAGTTTTAAAAAAATTGAATCATTTAGATTATTCTGAAATCATTTGGGATAGTTTAGGATCGTATTTTCATAATTGAAGGCGCAATAGTTTATTTATCATGTTTTTTTTGGTTTTTTGAGGTGTATAGTTAGCAGATGTTTTAAATCTATAATATATAATTAATCTAAAAAAATTCAAACTTGTTTACACCATTCTGAAGTTATTTGGGATAATTTAGGATAATATGTTTATAATTGAGCATGCAATAATTTATTTATTATGATTTTTGCCTTCTTTTGCGGTGTATAGTAAATTTTCTAAATCTATAGTAGAGACAATTAGCTATAAAAATTTAAACGCATTCAAATAATTTTAAAATCATTTGGTTATTTTCTACGGGAATAACTATTGCAATTGCAATTACAATTACAATGACAACGGTAATGAAAATGACGCGGTAAAAAAATTAATTCATAATAAATAAAGTATCACGCTTTCGCGTATCAACTACTAACTGCACTTTGATATTTTTGTTGACTGTTTAGCCGAGTATATGAAAACCCCTTTGTAACGAAAATTTAAATCAATCCGATAGTCATCTATATAATATGATTAAAGCTATGGGTTTTCATACACTCGTTTTCAGGGAGCACCGCGAGAAGGCAATCAACACCACTCCCCACCTAAAACTAGAATATACATGTCAGGTTAGGAGGCATGATTATAATCCTTTTCAAGAATACAATGGAGTAACTCAGATGTGGCGCATTTTACGCTATATCGATAAAAAAGGTCTGTTTTTTCTCCTTGTCAATTCTTTATATATTGTAGTAAGGGGTTACGGGCGATGTATCCCGAACAAAAAAAAATTGCAACCGTTACGCCCCTTCAAAATTTGAGCGTTGCAAAAAAACAGCAATTGTTTGACATTTAATATCTCGGAAAATTCACAATTAACCCTTTCATACTGGCTCTATGGTCAGGATTCCACCTTTTGTCGAAATGCATAATTCTTTTAAAAACAAAATTCTTCTTCACAGTATATTATCTCTAATCCATAACTACGATACATTAAAAAATTACAAAGATAAATAAATTGACGTCATTTCAATCGATATAGCGCGGAATACGCGATATAGGAGTAGCGAGTGAGGAATATGAGGGATTCTCTGTCAACTCAGCCACCAACTTTCGAAATGTTCTCCAAAAAATTATGAAAAAATTGCGGGACATCAAAAAACTACGTTCTGATTTTTTTTCCAGATTTTTTGACCCCTTTTTGGCATTTAAGCGAAAAAACAACATTTTTTTATTTATGAAAAATTAGCTTACATGAGGTGTTATGATGTTTATACTCAAAATTCGTGTTTTTTTCTCAGCTTTTCGATGGAAGTATTTAAAATTTCTTAAAATCATTTCTGAGCCACTTTGTTTTAATTTTCTTTCTTCGTTTTGATTTTCATGAAAAACATTAAGAGTATTACGCACATGTATACCATTTATATGGAAAAGTATAAACGTGGGGATTCAACGCTCTCATACTCAAAAACATAAAAATCACTTCATCGACGACTCCGCTTCACGGGAAAAAATTTGTTTTTCGTATGCCAGCTTTGAATCTCCACTTTCATATTTTTCAATATAAATAATATACATGTGATCAGTATTCTTTTTTGTTTTCATGAAAATCAAAACGGCCCGAAACAATGATTTTAATAAAACCGATTCCGTACAAATTTTGACGTTTCATGGCCTAAAAATGCCCCAGGAATGATTTAAAACAATGTCAAATACTTCCATCGAAAAACTGAGAGAAAACCACGAATTTCGAGTATAAATCTCCTGTAATTTTTTGAGAACATTCGAAACTTGGTGGCTGAGTTGACAGCGAATCCCTCATATATCAAACAAACAAATTATGCTTACGTAAAAAATAATGACGAACGCCCTGCGTGATTGCCGCTTGTCATCTGCAGGGAAGTCTTGAAACGTTATATTTGAATATTGCACAAAAATATCATATGTAACATAAACTATTAGTAAATGCAAAATGCACAGCGTACATTGCGCATGTACTTTACGTGATGACTTAATGGAGGGTGTTTTTCACAATAGGTTTTTCTCTTTAAAACGTGGCCAACATTAATAACGCGCGTCATTGGAGTGTCAGTGTTGTAAACCCTATGAACTTAGCTCATTCAAGTTAAGTATGGGAATGGTGGAAATAGCATGGCAGGTTTTTACCCTCACAACACACTGTAGGTATAAAACACTCTCCACTATGCCATTGCGTCTATCGCATGATTGAAATAAAGGTTTGAGTTATGAAGTTAACAAATTACATACCAGCCGTACCAATGGGGTCCATTCACTGAGGCATATGGGTCCAGGAATCTGCATTCCATGTCAAATCATTCACTGCCGTTACCCTTTCGAAAATCCCCCGTTTTTGTTGGAAATTCTGCACTATGAAAATCGATTCGACTTACATGATGTGCAGAATGCCTACAAAAATCAGAGGAATGTCCTAAAATCGTCACAGTCATTCATTGCATGATTTAACATGGAATGTTTGCTCTTCATTTCGCTAAATTTATATGCTATGACTGGGATTCAGGAAACATAATCGAGCGACTGTAGACCATGCTTTCACAACTGTTATTAAGACGGAAATGACAGAGCATAACAACTATCTGTTGAAAAGGTGAAAATGGCTAAGAACTAGAAGTTTTCTAGGCAAAGGTTGAACAGTATTACGAGCGGAATATGCGTTTTCGAGCATGTACGATTTCAAGATTTCGGGAGGGAGGTTGAAGACATTGTATCATTCTCAACGGCCTACTGAGCGATGTGTAAGAAGTAAGCAGTCGTAATCTGAACCACACTGTAATCAATTAATTGGAAGAAGACATACTTTGTGACTCTATCCATGACCTGGGTGGCTACTAGGACAAAATCTACGTCAACCAACATGGATGTGAAACGACATCGTCAGAACACCAGAATCGGGACACGATACAGCTATGGATTTTACAGTGTTCAGAATAATATCCTGATGCATGAACTTCACAGGATTACAAAAGTAATGCATGGTTCGTGCCGTCAGTATTTAATTGATGAATACAGATGAACAATCGAATTTGGATGGAAAACTCACTCAACGTGCGCACAGGTGCACGACTACAGGGGAAGAAAACTATGAAAAGAAAACTCTGAAAGAATGACGTCTACCTCACTGATGAGTCACTTTTTGAAGCTTGGGATTGCGGCTGAAACATTGGATATTACGTTTCAATGATGCCCGATTATTAATTCTCGTCATAGAAAAAATTTTTACTCTGACTAAAAATTTTAAAGCTGCAACTCGATGATTGAAACAATTGTGGTCTGGAGCGAACCAATGAGGAACGGATAACTGCAAGCTTTGCATTATATCGGCAGTGATGTTATTAAGAACAGTTAGAGAACTCCAGTGCTTTGCCCAAACTTGATGGAAAATCTGCAACTGCAACCCAACCAATTTTGCAAACTCATCAGCGGGGCGAGTAAGCTTGGTTACTGTCGGTGCATCAATATCGACATTTTCATACTCCCGAAATTCGATGTATAGCTCATCCTGCGAACGAGCATCCATGGGTGACTTGGACATAGTAGTTCTGCACGCACTACACTGTTTAATGGTCTTGGAAGCTATATAACCTGCGAAGTAGCATATAGCATTTGTCTCATACACTGATGTAGAATCTTGAGACTTAGAACCTGTCTGATCATTGCATTCCTCGACTGCGTGAATGATATCTATGGCCTCAGAAGCGTCACTTTCATCACTGGATTCTGCCATGTCCATTTCATGAGAAACAGTGATTAATAATGGCCAATCCTCAAATGCGGGAGAAATGCACGAAGGTTTTGCCGCCATAAGAAACGCATCATGGTCACCATGAACGTTGCCATGATTCCCCATATGTAAGGAGCCCATTGACAGAACATCCTTTGTTGAAAGACGAACCATTCTTGCTGTGGGATTTGGGCAATTCCCATTTCGACCTCGAAGACAGCCGAACCAATGTTCTGTCCCATCTTGGTTTCCGCGAGAGCTTACGAATTTAAAACAGGGATATTCTTGAGAAATAGTTTTGTATACTTTGAGGAGTGCGTGTCCAGTCAGTTGCAGTCCTCGAAAACAAGGTAGGACTGTGTAACCTGACTTTTGAGGAATTCGCCATGTCTGGCTCCATTCAATCAAATCGATAATGAGCGCTTCTATCTGTGGGTTTTCAGGTGCTAATGGTCTTCTGTTGGGGTTGCTATCGAGGAGACCAACTGAATTACATGCATCAATGATGTCATTCATTTTCTCTGCAAATTCGACACTATCCTTCCAGCTGGTAGAGGCTACATTTTCTCCTGAAGAAATTTGCGAGGAATGACCCCACAGCTTGATAGCCTGGGCATAGCGATGCCCTAATATTTGAAAATCACATTTTACATTCATAGCCTGGAAAGCATTAGGAGACAAATGAATATCAGAGATATGACCCAAAAGATGACATGTTGTCAAATTTTTATCAAAAGCGTATGCTGCCGTGAAATCACTCCATGAGACAATGGCTCGACCATCCTGCCAAATTCCCCCACGCTTCCTTAATGCAGAGACCACTCGTTTTATCAAATGGGGGAAGTCGAATGAAGCGAAATAGCTCTTCCCTCCTATTTTAACGACAGCTTCTACATAATTAACCTGAAGTATTTTATCATACAGACGTTGATTATGGACACCTTGGTCACATACTAACAACTTTACTCGGACATCGGCCTTCTCCAAATGTCCAATCCACCTTTACCAGACAAGAAATATGCGATGGGTTGTCGCCATTTATGGTCAGCGTTGAGGCTTGTCAAATTAAAGAAAAATGCATTGTGAGCTCTCTCGTTTGACCGGCCCAATGGTCCGAGATCTACGAGCCCCTCAATGCAATCGTACTTCGAAGAATATTCCTCATAACTTTTGATGGGCATCTCATCCCACGCTAGTGAGCAATACCGGTGTAAAGGATCCTTCTTTGACATTTCATGTTTCAGTTTTTCGAAAATCACCGGAGAGAAACCTGGTTTTGTCGTACTGAGAAATCAACGAACGTACCGTACTTTCCGCTGGTAGTACACAACCCGCCTTGCGCATACGAGAATATGCTGATGCAGAATGAAATTGGAATTGCTTTGCCAATTCCTGCTCTTCAGGACTATATGGAGTGTTAGGCTTATGGAACTGCAATTTGACCATTGTCTCAGCAGTTTTATGCAACGGCGGATCATGGGCTTTCAATAAATTATCAATGGTATCTTCAGACACCGATTGTGCAATTTTTTTGGGAACTTGTCGAAGATGATACTGCAGACTGCGGATTTTTAGGGTTGTTTCTTCACATTTTGTTATAACTTTGTCATTTTCGGCTCGTAACATTTTATTTGCAGCTCTCAGTCGTTCCACTTCTTTCTTTAAATCCTCTACTTCATTGCGGAGTTCAACGCATGCTGAATTTAGAGAAATGGATGCATTCGCGTCACAAACATCCATCAGAGGAATGCATAAGTTATCTGCAGTGGCAGTTGGAACTTCATGCTCAATGTCATTTGCTAACGAACGATTTGTCTCGTTACTACTGAAGGAATCATTGTTGATCACTTCAGTCGGTATCAGAGTCTCGCGTTCAGTAGCAAATGAAATTGGAATTGCATTCCACTTCAAGTTCCTCTGATCAATACTTGTGAAGGAGGTAGCAGGAAAATGGAGCTTACAAAGACCATATTGCGAGACGGTAATCTTCGTCATCTGGTTCAATTTCGGATTGCCTGTATGGAAAGGAAATCTATTAGAGAGAAACACACGTAATCATCGCTGCAATTTTAATTAAAATAAAAATATTATGTGTATTAAGTTATTAAAACTTGACGGCTCATAGCAGACCCTCATTGCCCAGGTTATGACTGACAAAACGTATATTCCTATCATCGCTGAATTCGTCACACCGCACTGTGGCAAGATCGAGCGTTGATTTTTTTAAGCAATGATACATAATGTTGGGGAGAGGGGGGGGGTCTTATCCTCTCCAAAAAGATTTAATAATATTTCACCGGAGCATTAACAAGATATTCGACTTGTTATGGGATTTCACTTGTTCTACTGTAGCATCCTATAGATCGAGTATGATAAAATTGATAGCTTTCCCCTGTGAAGGGTAGCTTTGTAATAACTCCAAAAATGAAGAGTGGAGTGAAAACCGAGCACAGTGTAACCCCCATTTGGCCTCCCTCATATTACTTCCCATTGAAAACTATCTACTGATAAGAAAAGTGAGGCGTCATAGGACACCTGATACATGTATGCAAATAGTAGTGTCAAAACATAGGCAATCATATGAAACGCCTCCTTCATTAAAAAAAAATATGAATCGCATCACATCACTGAAAAGGATTTATGCATTTCCCAGGTGACATTTCAAGGATTTGAAACTTCGAAATTTACAAGGATAAACAAAATTAAACACATTCCAAAATTTGAAGTTCTACAAATTACCGAAAAAATGTATACTTCAATTTCTTAAGGGGAGACTCCTGTGAGTTTTCAAAGTCGCGGGATTGTTGAATGACATACTTCATATGTCTTACCTAGTTCAAATACATGGAAAAATAAAGAATTGGTATGAAAAAAAAAATTGTTTATTGTTCGTATATCGGCACTTCAAAGTGAAAAAATGGTCCAGTGTACCGAATTTTCAATTTATCCAAATTTTTTTTTCTCAAAGTCTTCGAAAAAATATGCAGAAAAACAATTACGAACCATTTTTTCTCCATTCGACACCAAAATAACAAATATTGTTATTTGTTTATTAACAAATGGATTTTGTTGTAGAAATTGTTGAATCACGGAATTCTTTTTTTTTGCAATATCCTTCAAAAAACATACAGAATGATAATTACTAACCACTTTTTTCAAAATCGACTGTTAAATAACAAATGGTGTTATTTGTTTATAAACAAATGGACTTTCCTGGAGCAATTTTGAAGTTACAATTTTTTTTGTTTTTGGAAAAAAAGTTGAAAAAAATTGCAGAATAACAATTACCAACAATTTTTTCCAAATTCGACTCCAAAATAACAAATCTTTGTGATTTGAAAGTCAAATTCCAAAAAAATGGTTCGCAATGGTTGTTCTGTATATTGTTTGAGAGATTTTGTAAGAAGAAACTATACAACCCAAAAATTGCTCCCGAAAAATCTATTTATTGATAAACAAATAACAACATTTGTTATTTTCAAGTAGAAATCAGAAAAAACTGTTCGCAATTGTTATTTTGTATATTTGTTGAAAGATATTGCAAAAAAAAATAGTAATTCAAAAATTTCTGGCCAAAAATCGATTTGTTAATGAACAAATAGAAAAATTTGTTATTCAGAAGTTGAATTTGACGAAAGTGGTTCATAAATGTTATTCTGCATATTTTTGGCAGCATTTTTGAAACAAAACAAATTCTGTAACTTGAAAATTACTCCAGGGACATCTATTTGTTAATACACAAATAACAAGATTTGTCATTTAGGAGTCGAATTTGGAGAAAGTTGTTGGTAATTGTTGTTCTGCAATTTTTTTCAACTTTTTTTCCAAAAACAAAAAAATTTTTAACTTCAAAATTGCTCCAGGAAATTTTATTTGTTAATAAACTTTTAGGATACTTCAACAGCCTCAATAAAATTATATATATTCAATTTAAAATAAAACTGTACTAAATTGAGAAATATTCTGGAATAATTTTAGGAAGTGCTGTTAATAATTTAATAAAAATGGAAAACATCAAATATTGTCAAGATCAAAATAAAGGTAAGAATCCGTTTAAATAAAGTATTTTTCGTTGACCCACAAATTCTAATCTGTATATTATTTATTATATTAATTGAACTATTTATTTTTCCTTGAATATTAATGATAAAATCAAAAAATAAAATAAAAATAGTATATATCAAATGTTCGCAAAACACACTCACGCCCATTGGACGGCTAGAGATTCCGCGAACGCGGCTGTCGGCATTACTTGCCAATCCGTACTCGCTTATATCTGGTTAAATAATGTAGATAGAACTAAAAAATTTATATGAAAAATATTCCATGGAAAGTACTCAAAAATATGAACCACACTAGAAATAGATCCATTGAATAGCGGGGGACATATATGAGATTATGCCTTGCGCGGAGGAGCAATTAGCACCATTTCATCTCATTCTCACGAGCTTAGCTCATGAACCCGCAGAGTGACAAAAAATCTCACTGATGGTAATAGGTGGGATTATTTATAGAGACAATTTTTTACTTAAACTTTTCTGCGCTATCTGAAACCGTTTAGCCGGGGACTTCCGCGAAGCGCGCGGCGAACTGCGCGCGAGCCGTTCGCGCCCCGCGCTCAATTGTCGGTAGTCATATCTCAAAAAGTATACGAGATATGAAAAAAAATTATTAGACCAAATTCACGTCTTTTTGGATGATGAACATTTTCTATTGGAAACTTTTTTTCCTATCTCCAACCGTTCTTGCGAAATGGCGTTATAAACAATAAAATTGTTATAAACAAAGAAAACGTTCAACATTTCGCAAAAACGGTTATCGAATTTGGAATCAGCACCCTCGAAAACATAAAGTCCAGTCATAAAACTGACTGGACCTCTCAATGGATACAGACATGGGTCTAGCGTATGGACTAGCTCCAAAGTTGGCGCCATAATTGATCAAACTTCTTTGTTTTTTACGTGGAAGGTGGTGTTAACTGATTTTTATAAAAAACCATAAGAGCAGAAAATTTTTTTTGGCATAAGAAATTAGTTCTAAATTAGTTTTAGATTATGCAATATGAAAAATTGAATTCTGATATTTTTTACGGCTAGCTTTAGGTACGTCGCAAATTCGCGGTGCCGCGGATTTAACCATTTATATCTCGGCAATTACACAAGTTATGGAAAAATGTAATACCACGTAAAAGCCGTATTTTCACGCAAGGAACAATATTCATTCAAGACTTTTTTCGCCTGTATCTCTAACCGTTTGCGCAATAGAGCGGCTTCAACAATCGAAATTGTTAATAATAATTGACGATTTTTTTTCTAACGACACTGCTTTCCGACCCGCAGACTAGCGAGACGCAACATTGAAACCAAAAAAAATTAAATCGACCGTGCCGTTTTCCCACAAACGCGAATCAAAAATTCCCACCCACACCCACACATACTACACACACACACACATGTTCTTTTGGGAATGTGAAATCTCGTTTCAGACGATTCTGAATATTCTGAGCATAACGTCTTGAGACTGTTTTTCGCAAAATTCTCGCTTCATTCCGCACTTTGAACATTACAAAAGATGGAAAAAAAATGTGAGAAAATGATTTTTTGCGAATGTAAAATCTCAACGTTTTTGACGCTTCTGTTGAATCTCAGCGTAACGTTTTGATACCGTCTTTTACAAAGTTTGCCTATATTTCGCACTTTTTTATGAACATTACAAAAAGTTGCAAGAAAACCCGCGCGCTCACGTACACACAGACACACACACACACAGACGTCGGATGTAAAAAGTGTCAGGATGTAGGACGCTTTATTTTGAACGTGATTACAATATCTTTCCCTATCGAGAAGTTAATTGCAGCTTGCCCCCTCCCCCTCCCCATTTCCGCAGCACTTCCCTTAAATGATTTTTGCGAATTTGTATAGGATTATGATTTAAATAAAACAAAAATATGACGATACCCGAGTTTTCCATCCAGATAAGACGACGTTTCTCATCCACGGGAAACCGGAAAATTTGTGTGGAAGGATGCACGGAAGGACAATCCCTGTATACACACCTATCGCGGGATTTAATTACCTTGGCCATTTTTTTGGCAAAAACCAAAAACAATTTCGAAGTGATCGTAAGTTAAGGAGTAATTTAAAAAGATGTAGCCCTGTCACAAAACAGAGCTCAACTGAACGTTTTTCAGTGATATCGAAATTTTGTTTATGTTTTGGTCGTGTTTTCTCTCTCTATTGCCATCGTCACAGAGCGAGAGCGTTTGCTTCCAAAAACAAAACAAACGACCGCGCTGGGGTGCGGGAAGGAGAGAGGGTTTTCTGGAAATTCAAATGACCCGAAATTCGGATTTACTGCAGGAGTTTTTAAATATATCATATAAAAATTATTGTAGGCATAATTGCGGGGCTTTTTTTCTAGAGGGTTTTAGAAATGTGTGTTCCTGAATTCCTCTATGTGTGTGTGTGTGTGTGAGCATTTTTCTGTCGACGGTTTACCGTAAATTGCTAGACCGAATCACACTTGTTGTTTTTTCAAATTTCGTTCCGCCGAGGAGCAGGTCTGAAAGGAGTTTTTTCAATGTCTGTCCACTAGTTTTTTAGTGATTTATAAACAACTTCGATTTTTAACTTCCCGAGAGGGGAAGTTATTGTTTTGCCCCCGAAAATAAAAAATCGATTTTTCATAAAATCTCCACGTTTCAAGGTATTTCTAACTCTGTGTGTGTGTGTGTGTTTTTTTTTTTTTTTTTTTTTCCACTCTTTCTCTATTTGTATTCACCCCCACGTCCCCGCTGGTAAGCATTACTACATGGGCAATACTACGGATCAGAGTACCCACCCATTGCGGCTGGGGCCGACTTCGCCGTTTCAGCTCATCGTATTTCTGATCACAGGGTAAACCTCCAGAAACCCCTGTGATACGATGGCGGGCGTCTACGATGGAACCCTCCCCCCCCCCCCCCCCGCGCGACGGGTCGCGTTCGGTCCCGGCTCACGGTCTCACTTCATGGATACCGCCGATAGCACACACGGAATGTTCCTGCCATCGGTCGGAGTCCGTGAGAAAATATTTTTCAGAAAAAATATTTGCAGTGAGGGGGAATCGAACGCGGAACCTTTGGAATAGTAGGCAGACACTCTACCCACTACACCAAAGCCCCGTCAGAGTGTGTGTGTGTGTGTGTGTGTGTGTGTGTGTGTATGCGCGTGTGCAAGGGTATACGTATGTAATCAAAATTTTTGTCGAACAATTTTATCCCAACAAGCTAAGCGCTAGAGATGATGTACGGCGCAATCAAAGTGTCTCCATAAAACTTAGAGCTGATTAGTTTTTGGTAAAAATTGATCCAGTATATGCAATGTTATTAACAATTCTAATTGTTCATAACGTTCTACTGAAAAAACTATTAGACGTAGCGTTTATATAAGAAAAGTTATTCTGCAAAAAAACACATACTATGCAGAATGACTTTCTTTCATATTTTGCATAATTAACGAGGCATGGCCGTCTACAGAATTAGGTATGTAACATGTGAACGAATGAAACTACCGCTGTCTTAAAGGTCAGAATCGAAGCGGTACGGTACAGAATCGAGCGGATTACATTTTGGATAGCATTAGTGCAGTATATGCAATGTTATTAACAATTCCAGTAATTTATAAAGTTCTACTGCATGAACTATTAGATTTAGCGTAAATCTATTAATGAACAATTATTCCCCATAAAAAAATACACATTTTCTGCGTCATGGCTTGTTTTTATATTTTGCATAATTAAGGAGGTATGGCCGTCTGAAAAATTATGTATGTAACTATGGGGGATACAGCAACAACTTCCCAATCTCCGATTAGAATTTACGTATTTTAGATTAAGAGTGATATAAAAAAAATCATGTAACAGATTTTCTCTACACTGAGAGAAAAACGTATTTTTGGCAAGAAAAATTTCTTGTGGCAAGAAACCTTAATGAAAAATACATGTAAATTTTCCTTAAGTTTCTTGCCGCAAGAAATTTTTCTTGCCAAAAATACGTTTTTCTCTCAGTGTATGAATCGAGAGCTTATATTGAGCGGTTGGCGACATTCAGCATTATTCATAATTACAAGAAAAATGCTTTAGCCAAGAATGGAACTTTTCTCTCAAGATTTCTATACCTTTTTTCTCTGAAACCTACGAATGTTAGACAGAAATGACAAATCGGGAAGTTTTGTTTGTGCCCCGACAGGGGAAAATACCAAACGTGCTTTTTTGTTCCAAATCAAGTTCTCCATAGAAAATATTGTTCACCATTTTTTGATAAAACCATTGGTTAAGGAGGAAATTGACGTTGTGTGATTTTATTAATTAATTTTTATCTGGAGTTTCTATCGGAAAGTAATATGCGAGACCCAACTGGGGATCACAATTCTGTCCGCTTCTCGTTTCACACTTTCTCACATTTTATGTATCCCGAAAAGTAATGCACCTCGTCATTCCCTATAATGCTCCTATTCTCCGATTGAATTCCCAACCGCGAAAAATTAGCCGCCCGTCTCTGAATCTGCTCACTTCCGTATCGACGCTCACGGTTTTTCGGCGCGCTCTGCGGTATCGACAGTCTCGAGATATTTCGACGCGCTCTGCCGTATCTACACGCACTGTACTTCCATGCGCTCTGCCGTATCTACACTCATTGTATTTCGACGCGCGCATCGGCCAAAATGCGGTTGAAGAGTTTTTACAGGCGCTGGCAATCTCCCCTATAATCTCTGCCGAACCTACGCAGAAGTGAGGCCTAGTCCTTTTTTCAACATTTATCGGACCATGGCCTCACAGAACCATGGAAGAACTGCAACGACTCACGTAACGATATACAGCATAGTATATAATACGGCCACCGTACAGCGCCACTGATCTCTCAGGCACGCTACGGCAGCGATCTAAAATCTCGTCATAGTTCGAGACTTGTTCAGTGTGAATAGCTCGATGATGCAATTTAATGATTTAATGATATTAAGCGTTTCGTGCAGAGTGCAGACTCCAGATGATGATTTTTATTTTTATTTTGATGTCTTGTTTTTTTCAGGTGGGGAGGCTTCGGCCTCCCCCCCCCCCCCCCATCGCGCGCCCACGCCGCCCCCTAGTCAGGCATACGTGACAAAAAATAGCCTCTGTTATTCGGCCGATAACATTGGTTTGCGAGTCGTGTGAGTTTGCACCACTCGGTGTCCGTAAGTCAGTGACTCGGCTCGCCTTCGGCGACGCACCGCCACCTCGTGGTGAAACTCACACTCTTCGCAAACCGCCGTTTATCGGCCATATAACACAAATAGCTATTCTTTACTGTCTACTTGGACTTCTGCTCCCACATATTCGGTGAGCGACAAGAGATCTAATTGTCTTACCTTGCTAATTTTCTTAGTTTTGCTGCCTAGCTTAGTTTCTACAATCAGAAAAATTGTAATGTCATTACTATGGACAATGTGTCGCAATTCGTCCCGATTAGGTTTGAGCGCAAAAATATCAATGGTTAAAATATTTATTAGGTCTGTGGAGGGATCATAGTTGTTTCTGAGGATGTGAAAAGGTAAACATAGGATGCGATGATTGTGATCCTATCAAAGGGGTGTCAGCTTTCAGGAGTTTAGAGATGATTTCGCGGATTTTAGCTCGTCAAGGGCTTATTTCGCTGTATTTATATAGTTTTTAGTGCTACTTAAATAAGATTGCGGAACATGTGTCTTCATTCACATGGTTTTAGGTTCAGCAATGGGTGCGCCAACATTCGTTTTTAGGCTTTACGGCGTTGGAAAACAAGAAGCGTAGGAGGGCCTTCACATCTTCGCTGCAATAGATATTGGCGTAGAGTCGAGGACTTCAGGAGACTGGAGGAAGTGGATGTTCCTTTCCAGGTTTTGAATCGTAGCAGAGTGTGGGGTAGAGGGTAATTCCATCTTTACTCTCCTTGGTGCCGGTGGTTGGTCTATTTTTTTTGAGACTCCACAAATCTGGTTCGCGCTCTCGATAGCTCGCTGTGTGAGCTAGACCACAGTTTGCACGTTCCACAGAGTTGCTGGCGCAGGCTTTGATGTCGTGATTGCTTGTACATTTCACACATTTGAAGTTTAAATTAGAGTGCTAGTCACCGGTAGTGGCCTATTCTTTTTGCTATCTTCGTCCTTGTTTGTTTTCACAAACTTCCGGGCTGATAATACTTTTATGTCGTCTTTGGATATTTCCGCTTCAATCTTGTGCTTTGTGAAACTGGTGGGAAGACCTTTTCTGACAAATTTCTTCGGACGCTCACTTTTTCGACTCCGTCGTTCGTCGATGGACGATTGTGGTACTTTCATTGAATTTCATCCTGAAGTTTTTTTCGGAAGCGTTGACTTGCAGGAAATTAATTGTTTGTTTGTCTCTAATTTGTTATGTTCAATAACTATTCGTGGTGCGGAAGTTTGTTTTTGAGCCTCTCGAGACTCGTCAGGAGTGTTGCAAGGTTTGTTGAGGCGAGTGGGTTCGGAGTTCGCACTAGTTGACGGTTTTTTTGGGTTTTCCAACTTGGAGGGCTCATTTTGGCGTTCCTTTTTGGAACCAGACGAAGTTTGAGAGTTTTTAAGTTCGACACTTTAGTGCCAGAACTTTTGGAAGACTTTTAAATTCACTGCACCGTATGCACGGTGCGTTGTCATCATTTATATTTCGTAGAGAACGATAGACATGCGTCCGCACGGTACCGACTCAAACCAAATACTGGCCATTGACTTGACTTGAAAATTGTTTACTAACATTTGTCGTATATACAATCGCTCAAAGAAGTTCGTAAAGAAAGTGAAGTTGGGTGTGGATGGGGACTACACAGAGTATAGGCATTGAAATGTGGTGAGGATTCGCATCTACGTACTTTGAGTTTGGGTTCGTGGTGATCGATCGAGTTGGTGATTTGTCGCATTTTCAATATCGGCGACGCGACAATTTAAAAATCCAAATTGCTCCAAAAAATTATTATGTTTTAGAGCCGCTGATTTAATATAAAAATGTTGTGAATACAATGAATGAATGGTGTAAGGAATGGACAGATGGTTGACTATGTAAATGAGCCTCTTTCCACCGGGACTAAACTTGGATAAAAGTAGCGTTAGAACATAGAATATTAGGTAAAATGGTCCATATAGGTTATTTATAGATCTTGGTCATGATTAATTTGACACTACCTATTTTGAAGTAGCTCAATTTATTGCCAAGCGCAAATTTTCAACATTTTGCGTTTAAGTTAGTTCTATGATGGTTTAAAGTTAGAGAATTTTCAAAATTATAAGAAATTTCCAGAAAACTCACTTAGATTCGGAATCAGTATTTTGTTCTCCAGTTTTTTGAACAAAAAATGTTGAAAATTCGTAATTTAACATTACGTTTATGTGGAAAATCCTCAATTTTGCAATATCTTCGCTATGAATAAAGATTAAAATCTGAATTTTCTACTAAAAATTAGAAAACAATTTATATTTACTTCGTTATGTTATTAACCGTACCCTTTTCGTTATTGTTAATAATATTCTGTAGGTGTACTATTGACTAGCGATTTAATATTTTTGTTTAATTTTTTTTACTATTCACAATCGAATTAATATCATTGAAATCCAGTAAACATTGAATTTATTCTTTTCCTTTGCGGACACCAATAATTCCTCGCACTGGCCTGGTATTATCTGTTCCTATGATAACCTGTTGATTAGAATTATAGGTAACAGAGGTATCAAACTATTAATATTTTGTCCATTCAGCATTGATTACTTACTTAGATTATTCATTGGTTGAATTTAAGAAAGTTATATTAACTGGGAGACCTGGGTTCGAATCCTGGCAGGGACTATCTGGGATTTTTTTTCCTCGAAATTCGATTCGATTTGATTTGAGATGATGCCTAATGAAGATAGGCGCTGGTATTTGACAAATTCGAGCGTGAAAAATGTACCTAACCCCGGCTTAGTTGGAAGAGTGAAAATTGATCTATCTATGTATCTATGAATAGCTTGATAAGAGGTCCATATTATCCACATGATTCATACTTCCACAAGGCAATAACTGCTGGATTTACCGCTCCCGCAATATTTACTTATCTAGATTCAAAGGGATGTATAGTGGAATTCTAATTAACATTCCAATCATTCATATATCATGCCCTAAGAGGCAACAATATACCTAGAGCCATCCATTATATTTCAAACATTGGTTGCTTAATTTCTGAGAATAAGCATAAAATAAAAATTTAGTACCGACATACCAGACAGATCCAAAGAACTTAAACACAATGAAATGGAAAAATATTGATGGAATACATTTCTTCTAATGACAACTAGTCACATAGACTAACATCTTTTCACTAGATTATTTTTATAAAGACAAAAATAGGTTTTTTTTTCTCCCCTGTAAACAGCTGTTGTTTATTTAATTATATTACTTTCAAGTGCTAAAATAATATGTTGAGAGGGAGCTCTTTTTACCTACCATCTCTGGTGCTCAATTTACATAATATCAGAAAGTTTAACCGAAGGGTTTAAAAAAAAACATTTCTAATCATATATCTTAATTCTATAAAATTAAAGAAATTAGTTATTGTACTGATTCTGTATGTGTATCTAGCTTTGAATTCTTCTACTATCTTGACATATCGTGACATAGATTCTATGTGACCATCATATCTCATCTAAATAGGTGAAAAAAGGTCATACGATTCAAATTATGACCAAAAAAATGTGATGTCACATGACGGTCATAAATTTCTCAATGTAATTAATATCAGTAATATCAGACTACTTATTGAGAGCAGATTTGATCAGAATGTGTCAACTGAAATTAGCTTCTATTCAAACTTCATTTACGATTGGCGTTTCATGAATTCGTGATCATATTATTGCAATTCATTACGTTATTACTCTGATAAAAGGCTCGTTAACCATTAACAAATGAGAGAGTTGGGTATTGCTGACATCTGATCAAACCCAATGTCTCAACTGTCTATTCGTTAATTCTTAACGAATGGACATTTCATTCTCATGCATTTCATTCGTTAATTATTAACGAATGGAACTGAATCGCCATGACTGCCCAACTAAATCCATTCGTTACCAATACCTAATCAGTCCTATCAGTATACTTTTATCAAAATCATCCAAAAATCTTCCCTCTAGGACCGCGAATATGCATAACAGCAGAAAAGGCTTTCAACGTGTCGAAGGACGAACATCCAATCTACGAGGACAGTTTCAACCTGATGAGTTCAACGAAGACAAAGTCGTACAAAAACCTTCATAAAACCCCATGGGATTATTCACCTTAAACTAAGCTCAAAGCGATAGAAATATCTGAGAAGACTACTTTTCCTTCCAAACCCCCTCGAACCCCAATATAAATTCCTCTCATGATTGCCAGATCCACGTCTTTCTCACCGCTCCCGGACCTCTCAAATTTTCGCCTTAGTATTTCGCTGACGTAAACGTTCTGTAACTCTGTGCCCATCGCAACCACCTTGAAATCTACTTGTAGATGTCCCATTTCTTTTTCGATATTTTGTAAAAATATCGATACAAAATTGAGGTTTCGTTTTTAGTAGTAGAGAACAACATATAAACTCGCATGATGAAATTTAAACATAGTAATCGGCGTTGAATATCGAGAAGACAAATCGGCAAAAGACTTGTGACGTCCATCAAACATCCGAAACCTATAGGATTTTTTCAGACATGATACCAATTCGACAACCCGTGACCCTTAATTCTCCAGATTCTGGTCGTAATTTTTTCTATGATTCCTCCATCGAAACGATACATTCTCAATTTTTTTCGGAATTTTTCGATAACTAATTATTTTTTTTATTGAATATTTTTACATACGAGAGTCCAAAAAAATAAAAAAAAGTGTCCAGGGTTAAAAATCTGAAGAAATTCACAAAATTTGCCAAAAGTATGACAATTTTTCTAACTTAATTTTAATATGCTGAAACAGCCCATTCGACCTTGAAAATTCGGTGATGTTTCTGTTACTCTGAACGTCAAGGCGTCTTTTGCGTCCAGTGAGAAGTCCAGTCGATATTATGACGAGTCTACATTTTCAAGACCGCTGATAACGAATATGCTAATAATTATTGACAAATTAGGTGCGGTCCATTTGTCTCTAACAATTAAGTTGTTTAAACAACAATTGTACAAAAACTAGTGGAGATGACCAAAAAAGTGTCGAACAAAAAAATACATAAGAAGTTATGGGGAGTCAAACGTACACCTGCCGCATGGACGTGTTCGCGCAACGCCTGCTACGCTTTCACCCCCCATATGAACTATCCTACTTAGAAAACAAATTATAGAACAACAAATGTGGGTATTGAGGCAAACAGCAGGTTTTGTTTGAATCTTTTTTGTTCATCTTCACTAGTTTTTGTGCAATTCTTCGTTGGACAATTAAATTGTTATAAACAAACAGTACTTAGTTTTGCAAAAACCATTACGAGATTCGCGATCTGCCACCTCGAAAAAAAGACTCCTATCAGAAGATCTGATGCACTTCTCACTGGACGCAGAAGAGACCCTGGCGTTTGGGATAAAACCATCACCGAATTTTTAACGCTGAATGGGCTGTTTCACCATCTTAAAATTAAGATGAAAAAAATTGTCATACTTTTGGCAAATTTTGTGAATTTTTCCAGATTTTTAGCCCTAGGCACTTTTTTGGTTTTTTTAATTTTCGTATGTACAATTATTCTATAAAAAATAATTAATTATCGAAAAATTCCGAAAAAATGCGAATGTGCCGTTTTGATGGAAAAATCATATAAAAAATCACTACCAAAATCTGGAGGGTTCAGGGTCACGGATTGGTCGAATTTGTATGGAAAGGTCCATATACAGTCAATTTTTGTGAAGTACATTCGTTTGATAAAAATATGCTCATCAATAACGTCATTGCAGTTGTCAAGCAATACAAATTCGTTCTCGATATGTTTGTTTGATATTAAGGTACTCGTATGATATTAAGGACGAGTAAAAAAGCCCTGTAGGACTTCCTATCACGTAATATATTCCTACAGCAAAACCTAGAATTGCGAAGGAATTGAGAAATTCTACGGAAAATTCGGACCTGTCATATAGGATGTATATCTGTAGGGTTTTCTCTGTGAGTCCTGTAACATAGGTTTTTTTCTAGGATCTATTCGAGAGACCAATCTTTTGCAATGCATTACTATCTATGTAAAACTAATTTGAAAAATTTCGAGGACCTCAAGCATATCGTTTATTAAACAAGGAATTTCAGAAATTCACACAGTGTTCTTCAATTTTTCTATCTTGAGTATCCTTGAAATTCCTTGAAATCTATATGAATGACTACATACAAAATTTTGAGTTCAATTTTATATCAGTTAAGTGACTCTGTTTAATAGCAAGTGAGCTGGATTTTTTTACTTATTTTCATATTTTCAACTTAATTGGGATGGATTTTTTTGCGACTGGATTACTCTGAACTCGAAAACACCAGTAATGTATTAAACTGGCATGTAATTCAAAAAGTGTGAATAAAACCATTCTAAGTATGCATATTGACTAAACTTATAAGTTTAAAAACTTCAAAATATAGTTCTTCTGCAGCCCTACCAATTCGGTAAGTTCATATCATCACTGTTAGAGTCAAAAAAGACAATCAAATTTTCACAATAAAAAAATAGTACGAAGTATGCTCAGACTGGCATGTACACTTGAATCAAGTCATGTGTAAAGTGAGTCAACGAATATTTATTTGTATCACAAAACTTGACGGTTGAGTTTACATCGACTCACCTACAAACACATTCTGTCCATGCCATTATTACAAGGGGAATTAATTGAATTTCACTGAATAATTTTGTTTTCATGGGGTTTTATTTGAATACGATTAATATATTAAAATTGAGACTTTAACATCAATGCTTCAAGAACCGTTAGGAAAGAAGGCTTCAGTAATGGGGTGTTGTTGTTATTTAAAAATATTTTAAATAAGTAAATCAGGCTAAACCTAAAACAGCCAAAGTATCACAATTAAATTTTTTATTTTTTTAAGTATTCATTAATCATTAATTCAGTCAGTGATTATTAGCTGAGGCAAGTACAGGGGACATGCGAGCTATAAAACATTGAAAATTCCAGGCAATCTTCAGGAGTTCCCCATAGCGTTTGCCCAACCCTCTCTCTAATTATGACAAAGTAATTAACAAAATTATAAATGGTTAACTTGAATATGAGTCGTCAGCTAAGATGTTAATATGAGCCTCGAGGCTGAGCAAATTCTGCAATTATTAACAATTTGTCAGTGAAGGTTCTTTGTACTGCTAGAGGGTGACCTTCTAAAGGTTGACCTCATGTTTCAAAGTTTTGTCACCAACCGGGAGGCAGTCGACTCAGCTGACAATTAATTAATCATCATTAGAGGGAGGGGTGGGCAAACTCTAGGGAGATCTCCTGAAGGTTGCCTGGACTTTTCAGTGTGTTATAGATCGCATGGACCATGTCATTGCCTCAGCTCATGATCATTCATTGAATCAATTATTAATTGATTATTTTAAAAAACAAACTGTTTTGCTGTGGTGGGCAAATGAATACTCACCGTTTTTTAGTCTGCTCACCATTCAGAAAAAACAAAAAAAAATAGTTCAAATTTTTCTCCTCAGAAAAAAGTAGTGAAAAGGTATAACTTTCGAGTACCACTAGCGAAATTTGATGTTGACTTTGACTGTATTTTTAATTTTCAGTTAAGAAACACGCGATTCAACAGTGCAATTTATACCACCAAGTAAGGAAGTAATAAAAACTTTAAGCCAAATTTGTTTGCAATGCCCACCAAAAAATTTCCTTTTATGTCACTCGGCTCGTCTCGAACCTCGTTCTTACCAGCCCTAGGCCGGTAAGTGGCCACTTACTATAATAATTTTAATCGTTTCTAACACCCATTTTGGACAAAGGGTTGGAGGCACAAAAAATATGTAGGTCGTATGATTCAGGCTAAAGCTAAAAAATCTACAAAATAAATCAATTTCCGAAAGATGTCGATCCACAGGTGTATTCATGTGTGTGCAAAATAAGGAGTATGGAGAAGTTGTTGGAATGACCGGATCTCCTGGTCAAACACACGGTTTCATGAACTCAACACATCGTGTACAATATAAACGCCCCGTCGTTGCTTCCAAATGAAGCTATGGTTATAATATTTGTTCGCCTTGCCATTCCAATGAAACAAACTGTAAGACGATGAGATTTGTTTGCACTTTTTTGGCCCGCATCTTTTCCAAATTGATGCAAAATGCTTAGAATTGTTTAGTGATCTTTTCTGGAATTCCAAAATGAAATACATTCACAATCCGATTGAAATTGTTTCAACATAAAAACTTGGAAATGTTTCTTGGCGAAAAACGTGAGAACTTCCCGGCAACATCTAATTGTTATTTTGGAACTCGTGATAATGTGTTTGGAATTCATGCTGAATTCCTCGAAAGCTTCGGTGTCTTTCAAAAATGGCTTTATCCTTTTTTTTACATTTTGGAATTTCTTTAAAAACTTAGAGTTTTCTTTATCTTCTTTTTTATTTTCAAGATCGTTGAATTTGTTGAATTTTGTGAAAGTTTCCATTTCAAATTTTGAAATTTTCAACTTCCTGATAGGGGAAGTGATTGACATGTCCCTGATTTGAAAAAAATGATTTTTCAATATACCTCCACGTTTTATGACATTTCTGGCCATTTTAGACTAGTTTTAACGAGATCTACGTATGCGTGTTTGTGTGTGTATGTGTGAAGACAAATTCTTTCTCAAACGATTTCTCACCACGAAATTAGGCGCTTGAGATGCGGTGTGGCGCAGTCAAAGTGTCTTTGTGGCATCTAAAACTGATTAAATTTTGCTTGCAATCAGTTTTGTAGTTTTTTCATATTTCCGAAAAAGTATTGTTTCACATAAAGAAAGGAGAACAATCTTTGTATTCCAAATAGTTTCTATTTAGAACGGTTGTGAGAACGTATTATTCAATTTCTCATTCCAGTTTTTTGAATTCGATTTTCATTTCAATTTTCAAGTTACCAACACAACTTTTTAAATTGAGCGGTGCACAGTGTAATTGGTCATTGCGTCACATGACATATTCATTGTCTCGAGACACCTCTCACTAGAGACGTGGTTCGAAATAGTTATTCACAACCGTTGCATCCAGTCCGCGCTAAATACGAAAAGATTACGAATAAATGTAGTTGATTAAAAAAATAAATCAAAACTCGAAGGATAGAGATTCAGTAAGAATGAGGAGATTCATGCATTTCTCCCAGGAAATGGAATTTGGTATTATCTCCGAAAATAGTTATCCTTGTATTTGCATGAAGCGCCCATTTTTAAGTCGAATAGTGATTCAACTGAACAGTTGTATCCAAATGGAACCTTGAAAAAATTAACCATGTAGTTCATACAATTCATACATCTTCCTTTCAAACCGCATTTTCTTTTTAGGAATTTAATGTGAAGAAAAAATCTCCGTAAATTGTTTTCCTTATCTTTGTATAAACAGTAATTTCTACGTCGATAGTAATTGTAATGTACGGACAATTTTTTGCGCCTATATATTAACACATATCTCCCAGATCCATGAATATGTTATTTCACTATCCTTATTCATTAATTACCCATATTTTGTTTCTGCTTTTGACAAAATATTTACGACAGAGGATGAGTAATATGAACATACTGGATTTTTGGAAAACTGAGTAACCTCTACGTGTAGTCTCCAGCAGTATTCCAAATTTTATGATTCCTATCTTTTTCTCTGAAACTAGAAAGAACGCGCGCTCGCCACATTAAGATACGCGATAACGTATCGGGCCAAGTCCATGTTTCTTTTGAATTTCTTTCTCTCTCCCCTCCAGTCGGCCCGCATACGCTATGAGTATCTTTACGTCTCAGAACTTACCCCCTCCACTTCCACCAAACATCACTAATTGAAAATTAAAAATGAGAAATAGACAATTAGAAATTGAATGCTCACAATTGAAACTTGACGTTTGAAGATTACGAATTGACAGATGGAAATCAACAATTAAATGTTGGTAATTGACAATCCGTGATTGATGATGACATTGAAGTTAACCGATTACAAGTTGAGGAAAAACTTTGCTACAGGATATCTCATAACACACAGGTGGCATTTGAACGAACGACCATTCTCATGATTCAGGATCAATTTATTTTTTCGTGATGAGTCCTAAATTTGATGACATTGACTTCAAGGTATTTTATACATAAAGTACATGGCTCCGAAGAACCAGTAAAACCTTATACCACAGGATATTTCACTATATAATGAGCGTATCATGCACCACCAAGCCGTTGTTATGAATACTTCACAGCATTGTTAGGTAGACTCGTGGTGGATGCGAAACAGCATTTCCCAGTGGCAATCGCGGGAGATTTCAATTCCTGGACAGTCGACTGGGGCAGCAAGGAGATGAATCAACGAGGACGGGTTTTACTGGAAGCCATGTCGACTCTAGATGTGGTCCTATTGAACGATGGAAATGAACCAACATTTCGCAGAGAACAAGCGAGCTCAATTATAGATCTCACCTTCGTCAGCAGTAGCCTGCTCAAAGGAAATTGTACATGGGAGGTATCCGAGATCTATACTGCCAGAGATCATAGAGCGGTACTCTGGGGGGTGTCTGTTGACCGGAGGTCCGCGCCCACATCGCAAAGAATAAACGGAGTCGACTGGAATGTAAGACAATTTGACATTACCACCTTTCTTATAGCACTGAAAACTGACCCCATAGACGGTCAATACCACAGAAAAAGTAGACGGAGTCATGCGGAGAGTCACCGACGCCTGCGATGCGACTATGCCCAGGAAATTTAGTGGAAACCGACGGCCACCCGTGTATTGATGGAGCGATGAAATTGCCACCCTCCGCAGGGAATGTTTCGCAGCGAAAAGATCTTGGCATCGCGCAAGGAAGAAGTCCAATCCTGAAAGCCTGGAAGTGAAGTATAAAACCGCTAAGCGTAAACTCACCAAGCCCATAAAGCTTCGCAAACGAGACGGTTGGAACGAGCTTTTGGAGGAACTGGATAAGGATCCTTGGGGCAGACCGTACAAGGTGGTTATGGCGCGACTTAGGAGTCAACCGATGCCATCAGGGACCTGCCCTGAGCTCCGGGAGAGGATTGTGTCTGTCTTATTTCCTCAACAATCGAATATTACTGGGACGTATGTGAAGAATGGTATCAACGACGAACTTCCACCGATTACAGCTGATAAACTATTGCAGGCCTGTAGTAGAGTGGGCAACAACAAGGCCCCTGGTCTCGCTGGTGTGCCAAACATAGCGCTGAAGGCCGCCATTAATGCAGCACCTGGAATTTTTCTCCACATGTACAATGCTTCAGGAAGGTATCTTCCCAACAAATCGAAGCAACAGAGACTCGGACTGCGTCCTAAGGGAAAAAAGCGTCCGGACGAACCGTCATCATATCGTCCACTTCGTATGCTGGATACGGCGGGCAAGATCATGGAGCGCATTATACATCAGAGAATTGAAGCAGTGGTGGAACCCCTATTGGCCGAAGCTCAATACGGCTTCAGACGACGATGATCTACGTTGGATGCTATAAACCTGGTGGTCAAAATAGCCAAGAAAGCAATCGATGGCAGGCGATGGAAAGGAGGTACGAAACATTATTGTTTGGTTGTTACCCTGGACATTAAGAATGCCTTCAACTCGGTGCGGTGGGATTCCATTCTGGCTGCATTGTCGAAGCTGCAAGTACCGGCATATTTGCAAAAGATGGTAGGCAATTACTTTACCGACAGAGTACTCAGATATGACACAGAGGTAGATCCTAAAACATATGAGATGACTGGGGGGGGGGGGGTACCCCAAGGATCGGTGTTGGGGCCTCTTTTGTGGAATATCGTATATGACGAACTGCTCAAACTGGCATTGCCGGCGGGGGGAGAGCTTGATTATCATCGTGAAAAAACACCTTTCCACGCTCCAGCTCATTTTCGAGAATGTTTTTAACAAGATACGACAATGGAAGGACTCGATTGGTTTACAACTTGCGGAGCATAAGACTGAGGCATAACTCATTACGAGCTGAAAGAAAATGGAGACAATTACGCTGCAAGTCGGTGTGCACGAAACAACTTCCCAGCCCTACATACGACAGTAAGCCCAACATGCAAGCAGTAAGGCAGGTGCAGTGGAGACTGCCCTTGCAAGACTTATGCCAAACATTGGAGGGCCAAAACAAAAGAGAAGGCTCTTGTTATCGTCAGTTGTTACGCCGGTATTAACATATGGTATAGCTATCTGGACTGACGCATTACGAAGTCAAGCAGCACGACGGCAAATTGTTCCAGTCTACAGGTTGTGTCCTTAGAGTGGCTAGCGCATACCGGACAGTGTCTAACGATGCTGCGTGTGTCATTGCTGGGATGCTACCTATCGAAGTTTTAGCGGAGGAGCGTAGGTGCCTCTACACCCGCAGAGAATCAACTAAGCTGAGCTCGGTGGAACTGAGGAGAGAAGAACGAAACCTCAGCATTAAGCGATGACAGCTACAGTGGGACGCCTCGAGCAAAGGGAGGTGGACTCATGAACTTAGGCCGAAGCTGAATGTTTGGCTTGACCGATCACATGGGCAAGTCAATTAGTACCTAACCCAGATGCTCTCAGGAAACGGGTGTTTTCGGGAATATCTTCATAAATTCAAGCATGAGGATTCCTCCGATTGCCCAAAGTGTCAGAGAATTCAGGAAAACGCGGAACATGTTCTCTTTGCATCCCAGGTGGGAACCGCCAAGCTTCGACAACCGGGACAAGCGTGAGACAGCCTCGCATACCAAGCCTTGGCTCACCTAGCTTAGCCCTTGATTCGACCGATGGTGTTGCCACCCTGTTTCCAGGGCTTGGGCCAGTCTAGGCACACAATTGGTAATCAGGATATTGGATTGTCAAGCGTAGAACAGGCTATTTCCAAGACTCGTCTAGAGCCTCGGTAAAACTCAGATTTGTAATTTACATTGAGGCTTTGCGACTAAGCTTGTCCCAGTCTACAATCAGGACTGGTATCTAAGGGCCGATTGAACCCAGCTATGAACAAGCTGTAGCTAGGACAGGCCTCAAGTCTCGGTAATACCTTGGTTGGCAAGTCACATTGGGATTTAACAACCACTCTGGGGACAATCTACAGCCATGGCTGGTACCTCAGAGCTGGATATACCGGATTTGGACCAGACTGGCGCCAAGCCTGGGTGATACCCCGATTTACAAGTTACATTGAGATTTGGTAACTAGTCTTGGGCCAATCTACCACCAAGATCGCTTTAATCCGCCCTTGGATACCAATGCTGGTTGTAGAATGGGCCGAACCTGGTGGCCATGGCTCAATAGAAATTATAGATCTGGGTTTTACCAAGGTTCTAGAGCAGTTCTGGAGATAGCTTGTCTCATGCTCGGCATTGCCGAGCCATGGTTACAAGTTCTGGGCCTAGACTGGGCCAAATCTGGTCGCCAAGCCTCAATATAAATTGAAAATCTGGGTTTTACCAGGGTTCCAGGCCAGTCCTGGAAATACCCTGGCCCCGTATGACAACACCGAGCCCTGGTTACCACTTCTGTGCCTAGACTGGTCCAAGGCTAGTCGCCAGGGACTGGGCTGCGAGCCCTGGAACCAGGGTGGTACAACACCATCGGTACAAGCGCGGGCCAACCTAGCGTGCCAAGGCTTGGTAATGCGGGGCTGTCCCAAGCTCGCCCCATTTGTCGAAGCTTGGTACTTCCTATTTGCGATCATCCCCAGCTTTCCATTACGCTTGCCATTCCATTATGGCCTGCTTCTCATTATGTCCCACAATACATTATACCCTGGTTCCCATTGTGTCCCACCCCGCGCTTATTTATCTCGCTCTATCTCATTTTATTCCGTTATCCTCTTTTGCTCCACTATTCCATTTTGTCTCGCTGTCTCATTTTGACCCACTATCAAAGTATATAATGCCATTCTATCCCGCTTTTTCATTGGTTTATTCTCTTTCACCCTCCTACCCCATTATCTTCCCTCATATTGATTCCCCATATAAACCCAAAAAACATATCCTTCCGTGTAAGCAGCCGCACAGCAGTATTTGTTTTGAGTCGGTGTTGTGCGGACGCATGTCTACCGCTCCCTACGAATTACAAATTTCAAACATACCGTGCTTCTCGTACATTGAACTTATAAATCGAGGAAAAGTTTTGGCACAAAAGTGTCAAATCTAAAAAACCTCAAAATTCCCTTGGCTTCCAAAAGGAAAGCCATAACGAGCCCTCCGATGGAAGACCCGCAAAAAAAAACCAAAAAAAAACCGTTATGAACCGGTCAAACAGCGCGAGCTCTGAACCCCCTCGCCCCAACAATCTTCCGAACTCTTCTGATCGGCCTCAAGAGGCTCAAAAAAAAATCTCAGTGCCTCCAATCGTTATTGAGAATGAGAAATTGGAGACTAAAAAGTTAATTAATTTCCTGCAAGTCAACGCCTCGGATAAAAACTTCAGGATGAAGGTTAATGGAAGTACCACGGTCGTCCACTCACAAACGACCGAGGACTACAACAAAATTGCAAGTATCCTGAAAAGGCAAAAACTGAATTTTTTCACCTACGGTCTTAAAAGTGAGGGACCCAAGAAATTTATTTTGAAAGGGCTTCCCAGCAGTTTCTCGGAAGCCGAAATTCCAGCCGAATTATCAAATCACGGCATCAACGTACTTTCCGTTCGCCAATTCGTGAAAATAAATAAAGACGGAGATACTAAAGAAAACAGGACTCTACCGATCTTCGCAATCACGGTTGGCCCGGAAATAACCTTGAGCAGCTTTCCTGCTATTGAAACTATTTTCTACCACACTTACAAAATAGAAAAGTTCGCGAAGTCCGAGCAACCGACCCAGTGCTTCAAGTGCCAACGGTTTGGCCATGCAAGCCAGCACTGCAACCTGGACCTCAGATGTGTAAAGTGTGCGTCAAACCATGACGTCAAAGCCTGCACTTCGAAAACTCTTAAGGGCGCGAACTGCGGACTAGCCCACACGGCCAGTTATAGAGAGTGTTCCATGCGCCTAAAATTCATGGAAACTCAAAAAAACGAGCATAGTCAGCCGGGCCCAGCATAGCGCCATTGCAATTTCCCGCTACACCTCACTTGCATGCCACACCTCACTCGGCCACGATCCAGAATCTGGAAAGGAACATCCGTTTCCTCCAGTCTCCTGTAATCCCAGTGCCAACTCCGACTTCTACTGCCAACACGTCCAGGCCCACCTACGCTTCTTTGTTCCCACACCCATTGATAGGATCACAATCATCGCATCCTACGCTCACTTGTTCTCATCCTCAGATACATCTACGATTCCCCCACAAACATAACCAATATATTAGCAATTAATATTTTTGCACTCAAGCCCCATCTGGACAAGTTATGACACATTATCCATAGTAATAACATTAAAATTTGTCTAATTTCAGAGACTAAGCTAAATAGCAAAACGAGGAAAATAAACTTTCCAGACTTCTCGCTGATCAGGGAAGACAGAACGACCAAAGCAGGTGGTGGTGTCGCGGTGGGGATCCACAAAAGCTTAAGGCATAAAACTATTCCGCACGATCTCCTGTCGCTCACCGAATACGTGGGAGTAGAGGTCCAAGTAGACAATAGAATAACGAGGATCTACTCGATATACAATCCACCGGATGTGTCACTAGATACAAATCTATTGAGGCACCTACTCTCCGGTAGTACTCCAACAATTATTGTTGGAGACTTCAATGCGAAGGACACTGCTTGGACCTCTGCTAGGCCGAACGAATCAGGTAAAATTCTCTCAAATTTTTTGTCGGAACAGAAAATCAATCTGCTCTTTGCAGACGTTCCTACATACTACCCTCATAATTCTAACACTCCTAGTACTATTGAGATTTTATGAATTAACAACATCTCTATCATAAATACTTTCACGACACTTTCCGAATCCCCCTCAGATCACCTATCACTGCTTTTCTCCCTGTTTGGAAAACCAACACTGAAGCAATAGATAAACACATAACAAATTTCACCCAAATTATTCAAAGAGCCCTGGATTCCTCCACTTCCACCCGCTCATCCAAATCCACCCATACCCCGCTCCCACCCGAAATAGCCTAGTTAAAACTCAAAAATTATATTAAGTGAAGATGGCAGAGAACGCGGAATCGCTACCTTAAATCCGAACTCAATCAGCTAATCAAAAAAATCAGACTTCAATTAACCAAACGGAAACAATCATCTTGGGACAACAAACTTAGAAACTTAAACCTGAGAGATCACTCTATTTGACGCGTAATAAAATATTTTAATAACACCGGTAAAAGTAAAATCCCCACAGTAAAGTCAAATAACACACTGACCATGAAAAGGCTGATACACTTTCTAAACACTACGCAAATATCTACGAGCTATCGGCCTCTCAAGGAAACAAATCTTTTCCACAACAAGTCACAGGTCATGTGAAAAAAACTATCCTCAAAGCCCCTATCGAAACTCTCATTAAATTCCTCACAAATCCCCGTGAAATCATTTCCACCATCAAAACGCTAAAATACAAATCAGCCCCGGGTGTGGATAACATTCCCAACATAGCACTAAAAAACATATAATATATAATGCATGCCTCTTCAACCAATATTGCCTGGAACTCTGGAGAGGAGCTACAGGCCTATTAGCCTCCTAGACTATTGGCTAAACTTTTTGAGCGAATAATTCTAGGTCGTCTCAAAAAAACCCATTGAAGAGTTACAACTAATGCCTACAAATCAATTTGGTTTCCGAGCGGAACACTCCACCAGCCACCAGCTGGTCAGAATTACCAATGATATAAAATCCGCGAACGACCGGAAAGAAGATACCCTTCTTCTTCTCCTGGACAGCGAGAAGGCCTTTGATTCTGTTTGGCCCAGAGGCCTTATATTTAAACTCGACTGTTTAAATGTACCTAAATATTTATGTAAAATTTTACATAATTTATGTAAAATCATATCTTTCAAATAGATATATTCGAGTTCGAGTCGAAACTTCGCTTTCGGATAAAATTGAAATAGTCGCAGGGGTCCCACAAGGGTCTATCCTCTCCCCCGTACTACTTAACCTGTACATTGCTTCTGTTTTTAGCAGAATTCCTAGAAATGTATCTATCGTTGGCTATGCTGATGACATCGCTCTGTACTCAGCTAGAAAATCGATAAATAAAGCTGTTAGAAGAGTCAAAAACGCAGCTGCTCTTACAATCAGCGAGCTCATGAAATAGAAAATTCAAGTAAATACTGCCAAAACAGAAGCAATCTTATTTACTAGCACCAAGGCCAAACCGACTTCAACTATTCGTAGCAATAAGATTACCTCAACCGATTCTGTGAAATATTTAGGTTTACATATTATTTCCAAACTCCTGTGGAAAAAACATATATATCTGAAATCAAGATGAAAACAAAAATTGTTTTAATAAGATTGTATAATTTGCTAAAATCACCAGCGCTTAGTCAATCACTGAAACTTACTCTATACAAAGGTTTAATCAGACCTATTATCACATATGGTTGTCCTGCCTGGCACAATGCGGCAAAAATCCACTTGATTCATCTTCGAGTTATCCAAAATAAATTTTTGCGAATAATAGGCAATTTTAAAAGAAGAACCACGATTTTGGAAATACACAATACGCTGGGCATGGCAACCATAGGTGAATTTATCGATAGAATAAACGAGACATTTAAATTGAAGCTACAATCCCATCCTAATCCCCAGCTCCAAAACATCAATATTGACAAGAAATCCAATTGGTCCCGCTGACCACCTGTTTGTCCCACCTTCCCGTTGTATGTTGAACGATCTGTATGTTAAAATAGCGCAAGCAAACCCATTAACGCTGGAAATCTTGTGGAAGTTATGCTGTCATCAGAGGTAGCATAGAATGCGACAAGCGATTTCGCAATGGCGGTCCTGCAGGAGCTGCGCCGCGAGGAGCAGCTTAGGAAAAATCCAGACTAAACGGAGGATCTTCTTACTGAGAACGAGCGGAAAGGATTCGCTACTGAGAAAGCCAGGGCTGTCGTCCCCTACGCAACGAACCCGACCAGAAATTTAAGTACGGGTCTTACATAGGCCAGGTACGGTTTGCCGGATGCCGCATGTCCGGTCCTTCTACAGTTACCTTGTACCGATGAAGAATGAAATGCTTTGGGGGTATCTTAACCGGACAGGCGACCAGACCTGGACCTGGCAAAGGCAACTCTGTCCGGGCCTCAGTAGGAAACCTTGGTATGCCCTCGTCCGGCTACATTCGATGGCTCTCATGAAAAAGGCAATACTCCGAATTTTGAATGGTAAATATCGAAATTGAATTATGCCTTAATTTGAAAAATATAAAAATGTTGCATTCGAAAAACTTGAACTAAAAAAGATCATTGATGAAAGGCTATAGATTGCATACCTTAAATGTCAAGTTTTCGACGTGGCAAATCTTGAACATTACATTAAAGAAGATTCAATATTGAAAAATGGAAGAAAAAAAAACTTTCTTCCGGAATTACTATCAGTACCCTCACTAGACGATCATTGAATACTATTCTCCCCAAAGACAAGGACGAGGCTTTATACAGTGTTGAGGCATACTTCCGCTACAAAAAATTTCGGCCATCTAGCAGCCACAACTGGAACTTCCCGATAGCCTTTGATTGTACATTAATGGATTATTTTTGCTACTTATTCTGCACACACACACAGATACTCCCGTAGATCGGCTCGTTCCAAAAATTAATTAATTTTGTTGATTTCTTTAGCAACAATCTGCAATATCTCACTAATTATGCGAGATAGCGTGAAAATTCATACGACCTAAAATATGCATCTTCACACTTCGAGCAACTTTTGTCATACATATTTTTTGTGCCTCGAACGGTTCTCCCGAAACAGCGTTATAATCGATTAAAATTGTTTATAGCTATTAATGCAATGAACCGATTTTAACCGAAATCTAACAGTGAAGTAAAAGTTCTTGATGAAATAACGTTAGAATTGTATTTACGTAATATCACCAAATATTGACCTTATACGATGCTAATAAGGTAGAGTCACTGTAAGTTAATAAGCACTCTTAAACTACTGAATGAGAAGATTCCCTTCGGCAATCATCGGTTCTTATGCCACGTGGGCCGAAAGGATCCGATGAAACAGAGTATTTCCTCAAATTTCGTCTGGACACGGCTGCCGGGTATCTGCCTTTCATGGCTCAGATAAGGTGGAGCCACTTGGTCAAGATTGCCGTGTTCCCACCGAATGTAACCATTTTTAGGACCGGATAGTCATACAAGGCCCAGGCCAGGACTTAGTCAGGAACACCGGATGAAACACTGGTTTTAATTGAGCCACGTCTACCGGATACTGGTCTTCCACGGTCAAGATAAGGCGGAGCCACGACACCCTGGTCAAGCTTGCCATGTTGCCGTTGGATGTGACAATTTTTACGCCCGGATAGTCATACAAGGCCCTGACCAGGCCATTGTACAGATAACCGGACAGATAATAGAATTTTATTTGGGCACGGTTGCCGGATATTGGCTTTCCACGGTCTAGATAAGGCGGAGTCACGGCAACTTGGCCAAGATTGCCGTGTTTCCACCGGATGTGACAATGTTTGCGTCCGAATAATCATACAAGGCCCTGACCAGGCCCTTGTACAGATAACCGGACAGATGATAGGATTTTATTTGGGCACGGCTGCCGGATATTGACCTTACACGGTCTAGATAAGGTAAATCTACAGCAACTTGATCAAGGTAGCCGTGGGCTCACCAGACCCGGCCCTTACGTGACACAAAGCCTGTCCAAATTTCTAGTCGGGAAGTATTGCTCCGCAGATGTTCCGTCGTGATTTGGGGATACTGCGATACAGAAGGTTGTCTTTCTACTAGTGTAGGCCAAGGGGTATTGTCCCTTGTTGTTTCTTTATCTTGTTCTTTTAATTTGTAATTTTTTTTTGTTTGTTTTCAATAAAAACTTTAAAAAAAGGAAGGGAAGAGAAAGAAGGAAGCGTGAGGAAGGAGGTTGGCTTCCTTCTTTCGCTATATAAAAAAACACACAAAAACACACACACACACACATACGCCAACTCAGAATTTGACGGGGATCATTTTGGTATATGTAAAAGCCTAGTTAGATAAACGGGATGTGGGTATGACCCTCTACGGGTCGAACCAATAACTTCCCGATCGTTCCGCCGTATATATTATATCCACAATTTCCGTCCATGTCTCAAATTATAGACTTTATAAAGTTTTAGAAATTTCTAAATATTAAAAAAAAATATAATTCTTAATGGGAAGTAGTTAGATAAACAATACAATTGGTTAAGAACAATTAACTATGGGTGTTGGCAAAATAGTCATGGAACGTCAAATGTCTATTTCGTGGCGGGAAACAACTTTCATTTAACACTTTTTTTTTTGTATCTCGAAGCGTTCTTGCGATAGAGCGATCTAGACAATTAAATTTGTTAATAACTATTAACTATGGGTGTTAGCAAAAAAAGTTATGCGACATCAAATATGTATTTTTGTGTGAGGAATAATTTTCATCAACTAATTTGTTTCGTATCTTCAACTGTTCTCACGCCGCTGCGATATAAACAATCTTTTTTGTTACTAACAATTAATTACAGGTGTTATCAAACAAAGTCATAAAACGTCAAATGTGTATTCCGTGCCGGGGAATTCCTTTCATTCAACACTTTTTTTCGTATCACAAACCCTTCTTGCGATAGAGCGATATGAACAATTGAAGTTGTTAGTAACAATTGAACAAAACATTTTTCGCATAAAGCGTTCCTTTCAGACTAAGGATGCGAGATGACGTCACGTTTTGAAATTTGTCATGTCACCAAAATATGACCGTCATGTGACGGTCACATGACGTTATTTTTTTCTGCCACAATTGTGGCCATACTTTCAATCGTCATGTGACAATCAACTAATTAGATGTAATCTGACGGTCATAATTTTTTTTTGTCACACTTTACAGACAATTAATATTTTGAATTTTTCATTTTTATTTGAACACGTTAACTTTATTATCAAACGTTTTTCACATCATAGAGCACAAGATATATCATAAATACTTATGAAGTTCTTCATAGGCAATGTTAATAAGTACTTTTTTATACTTCCTCCCAAGAATATTTTTTGTATTCCTTCCTCTATATTCCTCCCAAATAATAGTATATTTCGATACAAGTGCGATGGGGTGTTCACGAGTGCGAAGTTGGCGGCGCGAGGCGAAGCCGAGCGCTGCCAATCGCACTAGCTGAAACACCCCGTCGCACGTGTGTCGAACGATAGTTTTTGACAGTGATGTTACGTTCTACGAGTGCCGAAATAGTTACTTTTCGGCACGAACTGAACGTAGCAGCAATGTCGAAAATCATATTCTGATAAACTGAATAACGACTTAACGAAAATCATTTGACTTCATTTGTCTTCACTGAAGACTCTTCAGTCATTTCTTAAAAATACTTATAATTGTAGAGATGATAAACGAAACAAAACGTGAACCCCATAGTAACTCTGTCAGCAACACATTGATCAATCAAACACCAATTCAGTCAGATTCTTCATATTCAGCTTCTGCACAGTCAGGTTCTGTATCTCCCTCTTCGCTACTTAAAATTCCCTCATATTTTCGACTTAGAGTTGAGCCTTCAGACATCAATCGATTCAATATTCTTGCAATCTGGTTCTCATTGAAGAGCCTTATGTTATGAGCAACGTTTTTCAAAGCAAATTTCAAAAACTCTGATCATCTCAAAAACTTCACAATTTGACCATTTTTGGAGGTGTTCATTTTGCCCCTTGTGTCCGTTTCGCCCTCACCGCCTCTAACCCAAAAATGTCGATGAACTTGCCGTTGTTGTGCCACAGTTTTTGTTATCTAACCTCCAAAAACAGCTTCAACTTCCAGCCCTGACGTCTTTCAGATGAAATTATCTTTATTGAAATAAAGGTGGTCGCAACTGTTGTGGGAAGGAAAACCACAGTTCATTGACAATTGACATTCGTTTTTATCAAGCCCAAAGAATATCGATTTTTATTATGCAGTGACAAACGTGGAGTATTATTGACACGTTCTGGTCATTGATCACAAACGGTTATGATTCGCGAATTTTAAAATTTTCAACTGGCGCCACCTGTACAACTAGTTAGATGCGACCTGACGGTCACATGGTAAAACGGTCACATTTTTGTCGCATGACAACAGATGGTCATCATTGGGCCTGTCATGTGACCGCATCATTTTCTCGCATCCGTTGGTTTCTTCGGAAACGTTAAACAAAGTTTTTGGTCACACACACACACACACACACACACACACACACACACATACAGACACTTTTCGGAAATGTGAAACGTCGAGAAAAGGGAAAATACCATGAAAATTTCACTTTCGATTTTCGTGGTCATTACAATAACTTGCCTATATCAGATCTATAGATATATATATCGATATATTGCATTTCCCCCTGTCCCATTCTCATTTACGTTCGCGACACTCACTGATCCTACATGTTGTTCTTTAGTTGACCATAACTCCCTAAATATGCGAATTACGGAAAAAAATTATTCAACATAATGTGTAGTTTTGCACTAGGAACAACTTTCCTTATATAAATTTTTCGCTACCTCCAACCGTTCGCTCAGGAGAATGTTATGAACAATTCAAATTGTTATTAACAATATATAGACTATACCAATTTTCACCAAAATTTCGAATCAACTCTAAGTTACATGAAGACGCTTCGATTGCAATTTTCATAATTCCGAAAGCTTCATTCGTTCGCGAGAAATCCGGGATCAAAATTTGGCCACATACATACATACATACATACACACACATGGGAGAAACCTAACTCCCGAAACCAAGGGTGGCAAGGGTGGGCTCCCTATAACAGCCCATGAAGCAAACATGAACAGCGATGATAAAACAATAGTATCCCACGCGGACAACCGCCAAAAGGGAAATTCCGCCGTCGGTTCCTATCAGGTGAAAGCCCTGATGGCCGGCGCTGGCTCCTCGGATTGTGGGAAGAGCCAAGCATCACTGGATTGTCCCCGGGTGGCCCACTTGGCCCCAAATGTTACAAGTGGATTCCAAAGTAGTGGAAAATCAGCATGGGATCAGCAGGAAAACGATCTGGCAACGCTGGTGAACCTCCTCACGGATAAAAATCGGCGAACCATCAACGAAGAGATCCGGAGTCTAGCTAGAAAGATCCAAATATCGACCAAGCGGATACGAACCATGACGGAAACCGGAAGATCGGACTCGCGGTTGCCAGCAGCGGCATGGCTCACCCCCCGGGTCCTAGATTGTCGTAGGTGAACCGAGGAAGCGGCCACAATGCCATGGAAAAACCGGGAACATCCCATGAAACGCCGACCAGATGAGAGAAAAGAAAGGAGAGAACTCCGCCCGATGACATCGCGGGCAAAAAATACAAGAGTATGAGAAGATGAGGCATCAGCAACACCGCCTATTCATATGGAGGAGCTGATGAGAAATGGGATCCGGTCAGATGGAAACAGGGCCAACGAGCAAACCTCGAATTCTGCTACAGAAGACGATGGAAATGCTTGGGAGAAAGCCAAGGGACGGAGGAAAAAACAGAATCCGTCCCAAAATCTTCCAGGAGCTACGCAGAATCAACCACGGTCGAAAAAGAAAGCAGCAATCCGACCTGCTGCGCTAATTATTCGCTCGACGGGGAAAGATACGTACTCGGAAATATTCGGACGAATAAAGAAGGATCAAGGTGTTTATGCGGCTAGCTCATGTGTGGAAAGAATCCGTAAAACAGCTTCCGGAGACGTTCTCTTAATCCTGGCGAGAGGAAAGAAGGACGAAGGTGTTGAGTTAGAGAAGGCACTAGCTGGAGCCCTCCAAAACGAAGCTAAGGTGTTTAATAAGGGACCTCAACAGGAACTCGAAATCAAAGACCTCGATGACGTCGCTACGAAAGAAGACATACTCGATGCCCTGAGAAAAGCTGACGGATATTTCACTGGGTGCCATCAAGTCTCTTCGCAAGGCATACAGAGGGACACAATCGGCCACTGTGGTACTCCCTGCCGCTACGGCAGGAAATATACTGAGTAAAGGTAGCAAAATACGAATAAGCCTATATATGCGCGCATCGTGGCGGTGGTAAGGCCACTAAAGTGCTTCAAGTGCTTGCTGTTAATTGCAAGAGCCGCATTGACCGATCAGACCTGTGCTATAAATGCAGCGAACAGGGGCACAAAAGCTCTGACTGTGAAGCGTCTCCGACATGCGTTCTATGCGTAGAACTGGAGTCCACGAAAGACCATGTCCATGTAACTGGTAGGATCAAATGTCCAGTCTACCAGGGTGCACTCCAGAAGATCCGTACACGGCCATAGTGCGAGTGTTACAGGTGAACCTTACTTACTGCGCAACAGCACACGATCTGCTGACGCAGACGGTTCGAGACCTGAAGATTGATGTTTCCATCATTTCCGAACCCTACAGGAATCTACATTCCCAAAACTGGGTGACCGATACTAGCAACGAAGCTGTCATTTGGTCCTGCGGTGGTTTACCGTTTGAAGCATACGACGGTGTCGAACAGTCTGGATTTGTTGTGGCCAAGGTGAATGGTATCTATTTCTATAGCTGCTATGCACCACCAAGCCTTTGTTATGAAGACTTCACAGCATTCCTAGATAGACTCGTGATGGATGCGAAACAGCATTTCCCGGTGGCCATTGCGGAAGATTTCAATTCCTGGGCAGTCGAGTGGGGTAGCAAGGACACGAATCAGCGAGGACGTGCTTTACTAGAAGCCTTCTCGACTTTAGATGTCGTCCTATTGAACGATGGAAATGAACCAACATTTCGCAGAGGACAAGCGAGCTCAATTATAGATCTTACCTTTGTAAGCAGTAGCCTGCTCAAAGGAAATTGTACATGGGAGGTATCTGAGATCTATACTGCCAGTGATCATAGAGCGGTACTTTGGGAGGTGTCTGTTGACCGGAGGTCCGCGCCCACATCAGAAAGAACAAACGGAGTCGGCTGGAATGTAAGAAGATTCGACATTACCATCTTCCTTTTAGCACTGAAGACTGACCCCATAAACGATAGCAATACCACAGAGAAAGTAGACGCAGTCATGCGGAGAGTCAACGACGCCTGCGATGCCACTATGCCCAGGAAATTTAGTGGAAACCGACGGCCACCGGTGTATTGGTGGAGCGATGAAATCGCGACCCTCCGCAAGGAATGTTTCGCAGCGAGAAGATCCTGGCAACGCGCAAGGAAGAAGTCCAATCCTGAAAGCCTGGAAGTGAAGTTTAAAGCCGCTAAGCGTAAACTCACCAAGGCCATAAAGCTTCGCAAACGAGACTGTTGGAACGAGCTTTTGGAGGAAGTGGATAAGGATCCTTGGGGCAGACCGTACAAGGTGGTTATGGCGCGACTTAAGAGTCAACCGATGCCATCACCGACCTGCCCTGAGCTCCTGGAGAGGATTGTGGCTGTCTTATTTCCTCAACAAACGAATATTACTGGGACGTATGTGAAGAATGGTATCAACGACGAAATTCCACCGATTACAGCTGATGAACTATTGCAGGCCTGTAGTAGAGTGGGCAACAACAAGGCCCCTGGTCTCGATGGTGTGCCAAACATAGCACTGAAGGCCGCCATTAATGCAGCACCTGGAATCTTTCTCGATATGTACAATGCTTGCATTCAGGAAGGTATCTTCCCCAGCAGATGGAAGCAACAGAGACTCGTACTGCTTCCTAAGGGAAAAAAGCCTCCGGACGAACCGTCATCATATCGTCCACTCTGTATGCTGGATACTGCGGGCAAGATCCTGGAACGAAATAACTTCCTAGCCCTATATACGGTACCTAGGAATTATGATTGATGCCCGACTCAGTTTTAGACAGCAAGCCCAACATGCAAGCAGTAAGGCGGGTGCAGTGAGGACTGCACTTGCAAGACTCATGCCGAACATTGGAGGGCCAAAACAAAGGAGAAGACTCTTGTTATCATCAGTTGTCACGTCGGTATTAACGTATGGCATCCCTATATGGACTGAAGCACTACGAAGTCAAGCAGCACGACGGCAAGTTGGTCCAGTGTACACGCTGAGTGCCCTTAGAGTGGCTGGCGCATACCGGACAGTATCCAGCGAAGCGGTGTGTGTCATCGCTGGGATGACACCTATCGAAGTGTTAGCGGAGGAGCGTAGGCGCCTCTACACACGCAAAAGATCAACTGAGCTGAGCCCAGTGGAACTGAGGAGAGAAGAACGTAACCACAGCATCAAGCGATGGCAGCTACAGTGGGACGCCTCGAGCAAAGGGCGATGGACTCATCGTCTTATTCTGAAGCTGGATGTTTGGCTTGACCGACCACATGGACAAGTCAATTTCTACCTAACCCAGATGCTCTCAGGACACGGGTGCTTTCGGGAATATCTTCACAAATTTAAGCCTGAGGATTCCCCGGATTACCCAAAGTGTTCGAAAATCCAGGAAAACGCGGAACATGTTCTCTTTACGTGCCCGAGTTTCGACGTCCAACGAGCTGTATGGGAAAATGGAGCAGGCAAACCCATCAACGCTGGAAATCTTGTGGAAGTTATACTGTCATCAGAGGCGGCATGGAACGCGACAAGCGACTTCGCAATGGAGGTTATGCAGGAGCTGCGCTGCGAGGAGCAGTTGCGGAAAAATCCAAACTAAACGAAGGATCTTCTTACCGTGAACGAGCGGATTCGGACGCATGTCTACCGCTCTCTACAAAATATAAATTCCAAACGTACCGCGCTTACAGTACAGTGAATTTATAAATCTTGTCAAAGTTCTGGCACTAAAGTGTCAAACTTCAAAAATCTCAAACTTTCTCTGGCTCCCAAAAGGAAAGCCAAAATGACTCCTCCTGTGGAAGACCCAAAAAAAACTAAAAAAACCGTTATGAAACCGTCAACTAGTGCGCGCTGTGAACCCGCTCGCCTCAACAAACCTTCGAACACTCCTGTCGGGCCACAACAGGCTCAAAAACAAACATCAGTGCCTCCAATAGTTATTGAAAATGACAAATTGGAGACCAAAAAATTAATCAACTTCCTGCAAGTCAACGCCTCGGACAAAAACTTCAGGATGAAATTCAATGGTAGTATCACCATCGTCCATCTACAATCGATGGAGGATTATAATAAAATCGCAAGTATCCTGAAAAGGCACAATTTACATTTTTACACCTTCGGTCTAAAAAGTGAGCGTTCGAAGAAATTTATCATAAAAGGTCTTCCCGCCAGTTTTACTGAGCACGAGATTGAAGCGGAAATATCCAAACACGGCATAAAGGTATTATCAGTCCAGCAGTTTGTGAAAACAAACAAGGACGGAGACAGCAAAGAGAATAGGCCACTACCGGTGTTTGCAATTACGGTTGGGCCTGATGTAACCTTGAGCAGCCTCGCTGCTATTAAAACCACTTTCTATCATACATGTAAGATAGAAAAATACATCAAAACCCAACAACCAACGCAGTGCTACCGGTGCCAAAAATTTGGACACGCCAGTCAGCACTGTGATTTAAATCCCAGATGTGTGAAATGCGCAGGCAATAACGACATCAAAACCTGCACCAGTAACTCCCTGAAGTGCGCAAATTGTGGTCTAGCTCACACAGCGAGCTATCGTGAGTGCGCCTCACGAACCAAATTTGTGGAGACTCATGAAAAAAGAGTCCAACCACCAGCACCAAAAAGAGCAGAGCGGAAACTGCCCGCTACCCCACACTCGGCTACGATGCAAAACCTGGAAAGCAACATCCACTTTCTCCAGTCTCCTCCAGTCCTTGAGCCTACGCCAATCTCTACTGCCACGAAGATGTCCAGGCCATCGTACGCTTCTTGTTTTCCAACGATAGAAACCTTAAGCACGAATGTTGGCGCACCCACCGCTGAAGCTAGGACCATTCCGATGGAGACTGATGATCCGGAACTACATTTAAGTACAACTAAAAACTCAATTTGTCCAGAATAAATTTTTATGAATAATAAAATGGTCGGCATGCACAATACGCTGGGCACGGCAACCATAGGTAAATTTATCGATAGAATAAATTCGACATTTAAATTTAAACTACAATCCGATCCTAATCCCCAGCTGCAAAACATCAATATTGATAAGAAAGCAAATTGGTCTCGCTGACCACCTGTTTTGTCCCACCTTTCCATATATCCCTTTCTCCCCCCCCCCCTTATGCACCCATTACTTATAAGGTTTTTTAGAAGTCATTTTTCCTTAAATCGAGTCATCATGTAAATAATCACAAATATCTGAAATAATGAAAAATTAGGTTAAACTTCGTTCAAATTAGATATAAAGCCAACGGCTGGTGATCTAGAGCGTAGCACTTAAGATATTAATACTGTATATAGTATGTATATATGACAAATGTTAATAAACAATTTTCAAGTCAAGTCAACTGGCTTTGGCGTCAGTATTTGTTTTGAGTCGGTGTCGTGCGGACGCATGTCTACCGCTCCCTACGAATTACAAATTTCAAACGTACCGTGCTCCTAGTGCATTGAAATTTTAAATCGAGGAAAAGTTTTGGCACAAAAGTGTCAAATCTAAAAAACCTAAAAATTCCCTTGGCTCCCAAAAGGAAAGCCAAAACGAGTCCTCCGATGGAGAGCCAAAAAAACCAAAAAAACCGTTATGAAACGGTCAAACAGCGCGAGCTCTGAACCAGCCCGCCCCAACAATCCTGCGAACTCTTCTGATGGGCCTCAAGACGCTCAAAAAAAAACCTCAGTGCCTCCAATCATCGTTGAAAACGACAAATTGGAGACCAAAAAGTCAATAAATTTCCTGCAAGTCAATGCCTCGGATAAAAACTTCAGGATGAAGTTTAATGGAAGTACCACGATCGTCCACCTACAAACGACTGAGGATTTCAACAAAATCGCAAGTATCCTGAAAAGGCAAAACCTTAATTTTTTCACCTACGGCCTTAAAAGTGAAAGACCGAAGAAATTTATTTTGAAAGGGCTTCCCAGCAGTTTCTCGGAATCCGAAATTCAAGCCGAATTATCAAATCACGGCATTAACGTACTTTCCGTTTGCCAGTTCGTGAAAGTAAATAAAGACGCAAATATTAAAGAAAACAGGCCTCTTCCGAAGTAACCTTGAGCAGCTTTGCTGCTATTAAAACTATTTTCTATCACACATACAAGATAGAAAAATTTGTGAAATCCGAGCAACCGACCCAGTGTTTCGGGTGCCAAGGGTTCGGCCATGCAAGCCAACATTGCAACCTGATTAGCCCACACGGCCAGTTACAGAGAGTGTTCCATGCGCCTAAAATTCATGGAAACCCAAAAAAAACGAGCACAGTCGGCCAGGCCCAGCATAGCCCCATTGGAATTGCCCCCTACACCTCTCTTGCCTGCCGCACCTCACTCGGCCACGATCCAGAATCTGGAAAGGAACATCCAGTTCTTCCAGTCTCCTGCAGTCCCAGTGCCAACTCCGAGTTCTACTGCCAACACGTCCAGGCCCACCTACGCTTCCTTCTTCCCGACGGCGGAAACCTCGAGAAGGAATCTTATCGCACCCACTGCTGACCCTAGGACCATCCCAGTGGAAACACATGTTCCCGAATGTCATTTAAGTAGAACTAAAAACTATATAATTACAGCGAAGCAAGTCCTTGACGAGCTAACAACCCTTAGAATTCCCGAAATCCTTTCAGAGCTTAAAGAGATGAGCTCTAAACTCCAAACAGCCCTTACACCAATTGATAAGATCACAATTGATTCGTAAGGAATTTGATGGGAATTTCGGTAGGGGCTTTGAGGATAGTTTCTCTCACATGACCTGTGACTTGTTGCTCAAAAGAGTTGTTACCTCGGGAGGCCGATAATTCGTGTATTTTTGCGTAGTGTTTGCAAAGTGTATTTGCCTTATCGTGGTCTTCTGTGTGGAGTGTGTTGTTTGACTTTAGTGTGGGGATTTTTCTTTTACCGGTGTTATTAAAATATTTTGCTACGCGCCAAATAGAGTGATCTTTTAAGTTTATGTTTCTGAGTTTGTTGTCCCAAGATGGTTATTTCCATTCGGTTAATGTAAGTCTGATTTCTTTTATCAGCTGATTGAGTTCGGATTTAAGGTACCGATTTCGCGTTTTTTGCCATCTTGATCTAATGTAATTTTTTAGCTTTATTAATGAGGCTATTTCGGGTCGGATAGGAGTGTGGGTGGATTTGGTTGAGCGGATGGGAGTGGAGGAATCTAGGGCTGTTTGAATGACTTGAGTGAAATGTGTTATGTGTTGATCTATTGCTTCAGTGTTGTTACAAGTAGGGTTTGGTGTAGAAATCTCATCATTTAAGATATCCTTGAACTTATTCCAGTCGGTTTTTGCGTAGTTTAAAATTTTTGATGATTCTGGTGAGGTTGGTCTGCCAAATGGGGAGAAAAACAATGGCAGGTGATCGGATGGGGATTCGGAAAGCGTGGTGAAATTATTAATGATAGAGATGTTGTTAGTTAATAAAAGGTCAATAGTACTAGGACTGTTTGAATTATGAGGGTAGTGTGTGGGAACGTCTGGAAAGAGCAGATTAATTTTTTGTTCCGTCAAAAAATTTGAGAGATTCTTACCTGATTCGTTTGGCCTAGCAGAGGTCCAAGCAGTGTCCTTGGCATTTAAGTCTCCAACAATAATTGTTGGAGTACTATCGGAAAGTAGGTGCCTCAATAGGTTTGTATCTATTGAGACATGCGGGGGATTGTAGATCGAGTAGATCTTCGTTTTTTTATTGTTTACTTGGACCTCTACTCCCATGTATTCGGTGAGCGACAGGAGATCATGCGGAAGAGTTCTATGTGACAAGGTTTTGTGGATCGCCACCGCAACACCACCACCTGCTTTGGCCGTTCTGTCTTCCCTGATCAGCGAGAAGTCTGGGAAGTTAATTTTCTTCGTTTTGCTGTTTAACTTAGTTTTTGAAATCGGACAAATGTTGATGTTATTTCTATGGACGATGTGTAATAACTCGTCCAGATTAGGCTTGAGCGCAAAAATATTAATTGCTAATATGTTGGTTATGTTTGCTGGGGAATCGTAGGTGTGTTTGAGGAGGGTGAGAACAGGTGGACATAGGATGCGATGATTGTGATCTTATCAATTGGTGTAAGGGCTGTTTGGAGTTTAGAGCTCATCTCTTTAAGCTCTGAAAGGATTTCGGGAATTCTAAGGGTTGTTAGCTCGTCAAGGACTTGCTTCGCTGTAATTATATAGTTTTTAGTTCTACTTAAATGACATTCGGGAACATGTGTTTCCACTGGGATGGTCCTAGGTTCAGCAGTGAGTGCGATAAGATTCCTTCTCGAGGTTTCCGCCGTCGGGAAGAAGGAAGCGTAGGTGGGCCTGGACGTGTTGGCAGTAGAACTCGGAGTTGGCACTGGGACTGCAGGAGACTGGAAGAACTGGATGTTCCTTTCCAGATTCTGGATCGTGGCCGAGTGAGGTGCGGCGGGCAAGAGAGGTGTAGGGGGCAATTCCAATGGGGCTATGCTGGGCCTGGCCGACTGTGCTCGTTTTTTTTGGGTTTCCATGAATTTTAGGCGCATGGAACACTCTCTGTAACTGGCCGTGTGGGCTAATCCGCAGTTCGCGCACTTGAGAGTTTTCGAAGTGCAGGCTTTGACGTCATGGTTTGACGCTCACTTTACACATCTGGGGTTCAGGTTGCAATGTTGGCTTGCATGGCCGAACCCTTGGCACCTGAAACACTGGGTCGGTTGCTCGGATTTCACAAATTTTTCTATCTTGTATGTGTGATAGAAAATAGTTTTAATAGCAGCAAAGCTGCTCAAGGTTACTTCAGGGCCAACCGTGATTGCGAAGATCGGAAGAGGCCTGTTTTCTTTAATATTTCCGTCTTTATTTACTTTCACGAACTGGCAAACGGAAAGTACGTTAATGCCGTGATTTGATAATTCGGCTTGAATTTCGGCTTCCGAGAAACTGCTGGGAAGCCCTTTCAAAATAAATTTCTTCGGTCTTTCACTTTTAAGGCCGTAGGTGAAAAAATTAAGGTTTTGCCTTTTCAGGATACTTGCGATTTTGTTGAAATCCTCAGTCGTTTGTAGGTGGACGATCGTGGTACTTCCATTAAACTTCATCCTGAAGTTTTTATCCGAGGCATTGACTTGCAGGAAATTTATTGACTTTTTGGTCTCCAATTTGTCGTTTTCAACGATGATTGGAGGCACTGAGGTTTTTTTTTGAGCGTCTTGAAGCCCATCAGAAGAGTTCGGAGGATTGTTGGGGCGGGCTGGTTCAGAGCTCGCGCTGTTTGACCGTTTCATAACGGTTTTTTTGGTTTTTTTGGCTCTCCATCGGAGGACTCGTTTTGGCTTTCCTTTTGGGAGCCCAGGGAATTTTGAGGTTTTTTAGATTTGACACTTTTGTGCCAAAACTTTTACTCGATTTAAAATTTCAATGTACTAGGAGCACGGTACGTTTGAAATTAAACCCAACGGCTGGTGATCTAGAGCGTAGCACTTAAGATATTAATACTGTATATAGTATGTATATATGACACATGTTAATAAACAATTTTCAAGTCAAGTCAAGGGCTTTGGCAGTATTTGTTTTGAGTCGGTGTCGTGCGGACGCATGTCTACCGCTCTCTGCGAAATATAAATTTCTAACGTACAGCGCTTATAGTACAGTGAAATTCTAAATCGAGTAAAAGTTTTGGCACAAAAGTGTCAAACTTAAAAAACTTCAAAATTCCCTTGGCTCCAAAAAGGAAAGCCAAAATGAGTCCTCCGATGGAAGACCCAAAGAAAACGAAAAAAACCGTTACGAAACCTTCGACTAGTGCGAGTTCAGTTCCCGCTCGCCTCGCCAAACCCTCCGACACTTCTGATGGACCTCAAGAGACTCCAAAACAAATTTCTGTCCCTCCATTAATCATCGAGAATGAAAAAATGGAGACAAAAAAATTAATCAATTTTCTGCAGAGCAACGCCACAGACAAAAATTTCAAGATGAAATTTAATGGAAGTACCACGATCGTCCATCTACGAACGCTCGAGGACTACAACAAAATCGCAAGTATCCTGAAAAGGCAAGATATAAATTTTTTCACTTTCGGTCTTAAAAGTGATCGACCGAAAAAATATATTCTGAAAGGGCTTCCAAGCAGTTTTTCACAAGACGAAATTCAAGCCGAGTTATCTAAACACGGCATCAACGTACTTTCCGTTCGCCAGTTCGTGAAAGTAAACAAAGACGGAGACACCAAAGAAAACAGGCCATTACCGATCTTCGCTATCACGGTTGGCCCGGAAACAACCTTGAGCAGCTTTGCTGAAATCAAAACGATTTTCTACCATACATATAAGGTAGAAAAATATGTAAAATCCCAGCAACCTACCCAATGCTTCAGGTGCCAGAGATTTGGCCACGCAAGCCAACATTGCAACCTGAACCTGAGATGCGTCAAGTGTGCGTCAAACCACGACGTAAAAGTCTGCACTTCCAAAACCCTGAAGTGTGCAAACTGCGGACTCGCCCACACAGCCAGCTACAGAGAGTGTTCCATGCGCCTAAAATTCATGGAAACTCAGAAAAAACGAGCCCAATCGGCCAGGCCCAGCATGGCGCCATTGGACTTGCCCGCTACACCTCACTCGGCCACGATCCAGAATCTGGAAAGGAACATCCAGTTCCTCCAGTCTCCTGCAGACCCAGTGCCAACTCCGAGCTCTACTGCCAACACGTCCAGGCCCACCTACGCTTCCTTCTTCCCGACGGCGGAAACCTCGAGAAGGAATCTTATTGCACCCACTGCTGAACATAGGACCATCCCAATGGAAACACATGTTCCCGACTCTCACTTAAGTAGAACTAAAAACTATGTAATTACAGCGAAGCAAGTCCTTGACGAGCTAACAACCCTTAGAATCCCCGAAATCCTTTCAGAGCTTAAAGAGATGAGCTCTAAACTCCAAACAGCCCTTACACCAATTGATAGGATCACAATCATTGCATCCTATGTCCACCTGTTCTTACCCTCCCCAAACACACCTACGATTCCCCAGCAAACATAACCAACATATTAGCAATTAATATTTTTGCGCTCAAGCCTAATCTGGACGAGTTATTACACATCGTCCACAGAAATAACATCAAAATTTGTCTGATTTCAGAGACTAAGTTAAACAGCAAAACGAAAAAAATTAACTTCCCAGACTTCTCGCTGATCAGGGAAGACAGAACGGCCAAAGCAGGTGGTGGTGTTGCGGTGGCGATCCACAAAACCTTGTCACATAGAACTCTTCCGCATGATCTCCTGTCGCTCACCGAATACGTGGGAGTAGAGGTCCAAGTAAACAATAAAAAAACGAAGATCTACTCGATCTACAATCCACCGGATGTCTCAATAGATACAAACCTATTGAGGCACCTATTTTCCGATAGTACTCCAACAATTATTGTTGGAGACTTCAATGCGAAGGACACTGCTTGGACCTCTGCTAGGCCAAACGAATCAGGTAAGATTCTCTCAAATTTTTTGACGGAACAAAAAATTAATCTGCTCTTTCCAGACGTTCCTACACACTACCCTCATAATTCAAACACTCCTAGTACTATTGACCTTTTATTAACAAACAACATCTCTATCATTAATAATTTCACTACACTTTCCGAATCTCCATCCGATCACCTACCATTGTTTTTTTCGCTATTTGGCCGACCGACCTCACCAGAATCATCAAAAATTTTAAACTACGCGAAAACCGACTGGAATAAATTCAAGGATACCTTAAATGATGAGATTTCTACACCAAACCCTACTTGTAACAACACTGAAGCAATAGATCAACACATAACACATTTCACCCAAGTCATTCAAACAGCCCTGGATTCCTCCACTCCCAAACGCTCAACCAAACCCACCCACACTCCTATCCCACCCGAAATAGCTTCATTAATAAAGCTAAAAAATTACATTAGGTCAAGATGGCAAAAAACCCGAAATCGCTACCTTAAATCCGAACTCAATCAGCTGATAAAAGAAATCAGACTTAAATTAACCGAATGGAAACAATCATCTTGGGACAACAAACTCAGAAACATAAACTTAAAAGATCACTCTATTTGGCGCGTAGCAAAATATTTTAATAATACCGCTAAACGAACAATCCCCACACTAAAGTCAAACAACACACTCCACACAGAAGACCACGACAAGGCAAATACACTCTGCAGACACTACGCACAAATACACGAAATATCGGCCTCCCGAGGCAACAAATCCTTTGAACAACAAGTCACAGGTCATGTGAGAAAGACTATCCTCAGAGCCCCTATCGAAACTCCCATAAAATTCCTCACGAATCCCCGTGAAATCACTTCCGCTATCAAAAAACTAAAAAATAAATCTGCCCCGGGTGTGGATAATATTCCCAATATAGCACTAAAAAACCTCCCAATTAAAGCAATAAGTTTACTAACAAAGATATACAATGCATGCCTCCTCAGACAATATTTCCCGGAACTCTGGAAAGGAGCGGTGGTCATTCCGATTCTAAAGCCCGGTAAGCCCCCTTCGCATCCGGTGAGCTATAGGCCTATCAGCCTCCTACCGGTATTGGCTAAACTCTTTGAGCGAATAATTTTAGCTCGTCTCAAAAAACCCATAGAAGAGTTACAACTAATGCCTATCAATCAATTTGGTTTTCGATCAGAACACTCGACCTGCCACCAGCTGGTTAGAATTACGAATGATATAAAATCCGCGAAAGACCGGAAAGAAGATACCGTTCTTCTTCTCCTGGACAGCGAGAAGGCCTTTGATTCTGTTTGGCCCACAGGCCTTATATACAAACTCGAAGGATTAAATGTCCCTAAATATCTATGTAAAATTTTACTATCATATCTCTCAAATAGATATATCCGAGTTCGAGTCGAAACTTCGCTTTCGAATAAAATAGAAATTGTCGCGGGAGTCCCACAAGGGTCTATTCTCTCGCCTGTTTTATTCAACTTGTACATTGCTTCTGTTTTTAGTAGAATTCCGAGAAATGTATCCATTGCAGGCTATGCTGATGACATTGCCTTGTACTCAGCTAGCAAATCGATAAACAAAGCTATTAGAAGAATAGAAAATGCTGCTTCTCTCACAATCAGTGAATTAACGAAATGGAAAATTCAAGTGAATGCTGCTAAAACAGAAGCAATCTTATTTACTAGCTCCAAGGCCAAGCCGACCTTAACTATTCGTAGCGATAAGATCACACCAACCGACTCTGTAAAGTATTTAGGCTTACACATCGATTCCAAACTCGTGTGGAAAAAACATATATCTGAAATCAAGGTCAAGACTAAAGTTATCCTAGTAAGATTATATAATTTGCTAAAATCGCCCGCGCTCAGTCAATCCCTCAAACTTACTCTCTACAAAGGGTTAATTAGGCCCATTATCACCTATGGTTGTCCTGCCTGGCACAATGCAGCGAAAATGCACTTGAATCATCTTCAAGTGATTCAAAATAAATTCCTACGAATAATAGGAAATTTTAAAAGAAGAACGACTATTGTGGAAATACACGAAACGCTCGGCATGACAACCATAGGCGAATTTATCGATAGAATAAATGAGACATTTAAATTTAAGCTACAATCCCATCCTAATTCCCAGCTCCAAAACATCAATATTGACATAAAATCAAATTGGTCCCGCTGACCACCTGTTTTGTCCCACCTTCCCATATATCCTTTTCTCTCCCGCCCCTCATGCACCCATTACTTATAAGGTTTTTTAGAAGTCATTTTTCCTTATATCGAGTCATCATGTAAATAATCACAAATATCTGTAATAATGAAAAATTAGTTTACACTTCTTTCAAATTAGATATAAAGCCAACGGCTGGTGATCTAGAACGTAGCACTTAAGATATTAATACTGTACATAGTATGTATATATGACAAATGTTAATACACAATTTTCAAGTCAAGTCAAGTCAAGGGCTTTGGCGTAGTGGTAGAGTATCTGCGTACTACTCCGAAGGTCCTAGGTTCGCGCCCGGCCGCCGGAGAATATTTTTTCAAAATATTTTCTCATGGATTCCGACCGATGCAGGAACTTCCGTGTGTGCTATCGGCGGTACCCATAAAATGAGACCGCCCGGCCGAGCGGGAACCTAACCCGTCGCAGGGGGGGGGGGTCCCATCATAGGCACCGGCCATCATAGCACAGGGGTTTCTGGAGGTTTACCCTGTGTTTAGAAAGAGGATGGCCTAAAAATGGCGAAAGTCGGCCACAGCCGCATGGGTGGGTGTCCGGTACGCCCCCTGAAGGAATGCTTACACGGCCGCTACCGGGGGCGTACAAATGAGAGGGACGGAGGAAAAAAACCACACACACATCGATCCAGAATTTGTTGGGGATCATCTTAGTATACTTAAGACACCAGTCACCTGTGGAAACAAAAATCGATTTCGGGGTCATTACAATAAGTTCCCGACAAATCGGGAAGTTAAAAAAAACCCCTGCGTTCTATTAGTTTATAACGCGACCATGTAAAAACGGTTAGAGATAGAGGGAAACTTTAACCGGATAATACATTGCGTTTTTTAAACCTACATAGATTCACTCGTATAACTCTTTTCTCTATTTCTCATAGTTTAGGAGCTAGTGTGGGTGGAAGCTAAAAAGGTGCCGCGTAAGTACCTCCGCGCACTTGACCGCGTAAATGCCGAGGAAGCGTTTCACCATACAAGGAAATGGCTTAATAATAAATTGTTCAGAATAAAGAAACCTATCAAATATATCTTATAGCTTTTTGACCTACTTCTACTCGTTTTTGCGCACCTCATGGTTGAATAGTGTATCGGGAAGAAAATTAGCGTTCTGCTTGACTTTCCATCAGAATTAGCTCAGTAGCTGTTGAAGATAGAGCTGAAACTCACAAGAATAGAACATTCGCCATAAAATTTGCCGTATTAAAAGTTTTATCACTTATCTGAATATTTCCAAGCGTTTCCAAGATATTCCTAGATGAAATGATAGCAGTACGATGTGTCTAGCGCATGGTGGACACTTACGCGGCACCTTTTTAGCTTCCACCCACACTAGCTCCTAAACTATGAGAAATAGAGGAAAAAGTTATACAACTGAATCTGTGTAGGTTTAAAGAAGGAATATATTATCTGTTCGAAGTTTTTCTCTATCTCTAATCGTTTTACATAATCGCATGATAAATAAATAAATTATTGTAAACAAATAGAACGCAGGGTTTTATTTCAAATCTGATAACGCCCTTCGGTTTTGGTCCTATTATCCTATTATCCTATTATAAAAACGACAATGTCAGAATTTCGAAATATCTCGAAGTCTGTCACAGTCGTAGTCTCTATCTCTCTCTTTTCCTTATCCTTCCTTGACGGACGGATTGATTACAGAATCGACTTGTGCAGTATGTCGATTAGTTTGCGAGTACAAGTCGATTCTGATTTGAAATAATCGAGCCAGCATCGACTAAGTACCGGGTTGATTGCCGGTCGACTAGAATTTATTTTTTCTCTCAAACCAACTCACGATCCACCTAACACCAAGTTGATTATCAAAAAAATATTGGAAAAAATAATTAAGACCAGTCGACCGGCAACCGACTCGGTATTTAGTCGATCGTGGGTCGATCATTTCAGAAATCTGGATCGATCTGTACTCGAAACGTAATCGACATACTGCACAAGTCCATTCCACAATCGACCGAGGCTCGAATGGCAGTCGACGGGTCCGCCAGGGTCCAAAAAAAGACAGGGAACAATCGACAGATCAACATGATAGTCGATTAGATGCAAGTAATCGATTGTTTTGCGACTGACATCGAGAAATCGACCCAAAATACATGAATTCTCATGAGCAACACTTGTGTAATGCGTACGCACAATTTGTCATTGACGTTTGCGCAGAAACATTTTTGCTTCTGCGCATCTGCAAGGCATGCGGACTGTGGTCCCGGGCGATAGTTACGTACTCTGAGTGTCATAACCATCTTTTCGTCCAGGCACGTCCTCGACTAAACGTGTTGTTTGTGCATCGTCGACTTCATCCACCACCAATCCTTCCTAGAAATGGCCACCCTGTCATGGCAGCGGCCATTACACTAATTTCTATTCTCATGGGCTGTCATACTGTTTTCGTTCACTGAGGGAAAAATATACTTCGGCCCAATATTACCATGCTTCAGAGAAATAGATATTTATAAAAAAATGAATTTTATTGTTTTAGTGAAACCCAAGTGACATTAATTAACTACCAATGATGTTAATCATATAACTCTATGTGATACTTATGAGACAGAGGATCTTAGGTGAATTTGTACAGCAATAATTAAGAATCCCGAATTAATTAATTTTTTATTTTCAAATTAATAAAAATTAATAAAAATAATGTTCAACCCAGGTCAGTTGTCATATAATTGTTTGGAGTTAAGCGATTCACATGATTACATTTAATTGTAATTGTCAGAGATTACATGCAACGACGAAATTTCATTTTTTAGGAATGTCTATTACTCTAAAAAATGAAATTGTTGGGCCGAAGTATATTTTTCCCTCAGTGTTCATATTCAGTCTGATTGGATTTGAAATGTACGTCGCCATGTTCCTGTTCGCACGGGCTCATATTTTAAATTCAAAAAATTTACAATTTCATTTTTCCAATGCTAAAATTCACTTTCATGTTGAAATTTTTTTTTCATAATCAAATTTAATTCAAATTGAAATTCCAATGCAAACATTTATATCCATTGTTTAATTCAACTAACAAAAATCGAAATCAAACTCAAACGTAACTATTACACAAGTTGCAAATCAAAATATTTCAAATTTCATTTCAAACTCCAAATCATGTAAATACGAAAAAAGTTAATTTGAAAAATTGATCAACATCCCAGCCGCTTGCGGCCGGCAAGGCACTAGTCCTTATATATAATTGAGAGCTTCGACTACAAATCGAATGAGAATCGCAATAAATCGATTATCGAAGAAAAAACTCGATTATCGAAGAAAAATCTCGATTATCGATGCCATGATAAAAATTGAAATCGAAATCGCATCTGGAAAAGGAAATGCACCGGGAAGGAACTAGTCTCTATATAAATAATTGAGAGCTTCGACCAGGAAAATAAATCGATTATCGAAATCGAACCCGAACCCAGGCAGGGAACGGCATGTGGCTAATAGAAAAATAGGAAATTAGAGAACCAGTAGTTTTATTTCAAATTCATTTATTATATAATATGAACGATCTGGTAAGTAGAAATTCTTCTTTAAAATGGTATATACATAATTTCACTTTCTTGACCACCAACGGGAGAAAAATCCAATTCATAATGAATCAACGATAAAATGATGAAATTTGATTCATGCCGAAAAACCCCGATAAATGCATGAAAATCACTCATAATTGAATGATTTGCGGGTCAAGTTGAAGATCCTTACTTGTGTTTCTAATAAAGTATGGAATATATTTGCAGCTATTTTAGAATCGAGCTATTTTAGACCAAAAGTGTCAAAACCATAAAAATGTGGCCTATGCAAAAAAATACAAATTTTCACTCATAATCAATTAATCTAATTTATCAACTAAAAAATGATGCATATCCACTGAAAGATCTCGATGAGATCTTCAAATTGGTTTATTATATATACCAACTAGATACCAAATGGTCCAATGAGACCTATCCGATAGGGAAAGTTATTGTAATCACCCCGAAATCGAATGTTTTCATTTCGACCTGTAACTGGTGTCTTAAGGGTACCAAAATGATCTCCGAAAAATTATGAGTCAATATCTGTATGTGTGTGTGTGTGTGTATGTAAATATGTTTGTATGTATGTGCCCTAAATTTTGGTCAACGATTTCTCACGAATGGATGCACCAATCGAAGCCATCGAGGTCTCAATCGACGCGTTTTCGTGGAACTCAGCCCTGATTAGTTTTTGATGGATATTGGTTCAGACTATATATTGTTATTAACAATGTCAATTGTTCATAACGCTATATCTCGTACGCGGTTGGAGTTAGGGAAACAAATTGTCGACATAAGTTGTTCCTCAGACAAAGGTACACATTTAATGTTTATTGACTTTATCGGATAATGTGCATAATTAAGGTGGTAGAGCCGCTAGAAAAAAATAATTCATGTGATGAGTGCATGAATGGAGACTAGATGGCGCCGGCGATCGCAAAAATTGGTGTTTACAGTAGACATGGACCGACTCAGAATACAATACTTGTATATCATTTTTTAAACAAAATTAATTTTGTTTTTTTTTATAGATTGAATTCTTTTCATCATACCGTACGTGTGTGTGAGACAGTCGTTTTTGGTGTTGGTAAGCAGATGTTCTACGAGCTGTACGTTTATTAAGCTATTCACAATAAATATCTATTTAAACTTATGCAGCTATCTCTACTTAATAAATAATTCTAACAAGTTTCATACATTTTTATATTCTGTAAGACTCGAAATTACCATTATGGTGAGTTCCTCCTTCTTGCTCTCCTTTTTTCTGGCTTTGTTGCATCAGCCCAATCGGTCGTAATCCCTCTGGGGGATTTTATTGTGTCTTTCTTGGATATTTTCGTATAATTTACTTTTTTTGCCCCGACGGGTTGTGGCACGTTGATTTTGGTCTTACGGTTACGCTGTATTGAAAAAATATCGGGATTTTCGATGGTTTCTTTCCCGTTTCCTTTTCACCAGAGGATATGCAGCATCAATGATTCAAATCCTTGCTATAATCGGATTTTTATAAGAATTGCCTTCGGGTTTCCATCTGCGAAGGCGCAAAACGGCTGGTTCGGGCGAGTTCGGCGCTGAAGGCCGAAGGCAATCCGTATGAAAATCCGACTATATCTCGAATATTTTTACTATTCTCGTTAACGGCGTGTTAAAGGTCCTTTAAATTCGGAGAATGTTTTTCTAATATACTCTACAACCGAGTTCAAGTTTCGTGATGTTATTTATATTTTTACCTTCTCGATTTTTGATGTGTAAACATCACTTTCGGCTGGGTATAATTTTTTGAAAGCGCGAACAACTTAGAATGTGTCCGTGTGAGCTCCACAAGTACTAGCTTCGTCTGAAGATGGCGCTTCCAATGCGATCGTGGCATGTTCACAACAAAATTCCGAGGTCACAGGGCTAGATCGCTACTTTTTTTTGTGTAATGACCCGTAAATCGATTTTTTACATTTTTATTCATGGAGAGTTCTCCAAGGGACTGTGGTACTTTTGTGTTTTACAAGTACAAAGTTTACCATTCACTAATGCTCAAAAGTCAATAAAAATGTCGCCCCAGTCGTTCTAAACAGCCAGGGAGATCCTTCATACAGTCATTGTTTGGACATTGTCGATAGTCATTCCTTTCGAAGGTGTCGAAATAAACCAATAGTTTCACACGCAACTTAACAAAGTAAATAATGGTGACAACCTTGGCCGACGAGTCGATTGCTATTCGAGCCTCGGTCGATTGTGGAAACGACGTGGAATATGTCGATTACGTTTCGAGTACAGATCGATCCAGATTTCTGGAATGATCGACCCACGATCGGCTAAATACCGAGTCGGTTGCCGGTCAACTGGTCTTAATGTTTTTTTTATAGGGCTTAAAAATCAAACTGAATCGATCGCGTGCAGTAATTATTAGTTGCCACTTTAATTATTGATATCACAGTTGGGTTTGTTCATCACCATGGTTGCGTTCTTATGCTGTGCTGAAATACCAAATCGGGAAGTTTTGTTTGTGCCCCGTATGGGGCACACACATTTGCACACCACTAGTTTTTATTTTTTTTTTGGACAATCGACTTGGTGTTAGGTGGATCGTGAGTTGATTTGGGGGAAAAAATAAACTCTAGTCGACCGGCAATCGACCCGGTACTTAGTCGATCCTGGGTATATTATTTCCCATCAGAATCGAGTTGTGCTCGAAAACTAATGGGCATACTGCACAAGTCGATTCTCTAATTGATCCAGAGAAGCCGCTCGGTTATCCTGCCATTATCGACAGTTCAAATGCTGCATTTTTCACGCTGCCTAAAAAGTCCCCAGTTTCAGACAAAATCCGTCTCGGAATATTATCACAACATTTCGGAACAAAATTTATTAGATACTTTCTTGTTAATCTCTCATTTTTATGACCATAGAGCGTTCTAAATGATGCCAATTGTTTATAAAGCTCTAACGCCGAAACCGTCAAAGATAGGAAAAAAGTCAAAAGCCACAAAACATGTATTTTTTAATATGGAATAACATTTATGGGGCATGTTTTTGCGTATCTACAATATTTCGTGAGATACAGCGTTATAAACAATGGAAATTGTTAATAACCATAGACCTAATTGTTATTTCACTTTGGCACTCCTTTCCGGCCTGGTCACCATGGAGAGGCATCGACCAAAAAAAATGAAAAGTTCAACTTCGATTTTCCTTCTACCATAATGAATTAATCAATTATACATGTTAAGGAAAAAAGTCATAAAACTTCAAGTGTGTATTTTTCGCGGGGGAAACTTTCATTGAACACTTTTTTCCGTATCTCAAACCGTTCTTGCGGTGGAGCGATATACACAATTCAAATTGTTAATAACAATTGGGAAAATCAGTTTTTCGACAAATCGCTCCTTTCGGACCTGCAGACCAGCAAGACGCCTTGATAAAAAAAAGGGAAATCTCTCCAATGGTTCAGACGGAAACATTGGACAAATTTTTTTTTGTCCACACACACACACACACACACACACAAACGAACAAACACAAACACATACAAACATTTTTCGGGAAACGATTCAGGGTGATGTGAAACATCGAGAAAAGTGAAAATATTTTGAAAATTTCACTTCTCATTTTCAGCGTGATTACAATAACTTCCCCATCGGGAAGTTAAAAAAAAGCCTCAGCAGTTGGAGTAACTGGTAATAGTTGTTATGTATGAATTTTCACATATTATAGAATGGATGAGGGAAGTTAAATCAAATGACATGGGACGTCGAACATAAGAGTCCCTTTTCTTTCCCGTTCAAAAAACCGTTTAGGTTCGAAGTTTTATGTCAAAACTTTGACAGAGAAGTCGTGAGTCTTCAAGTGAACGAAACGCTTCCCCTTCTCTCAATCGTCAGTCAACAGGGAGGGGGCAGACGTGCTCTTTCCATTCCCTCGCCTCCACTGCTTGTTTCATTCTCGTTTTAGTTTCATTCATGAACGTCGCGGCCACCACGCGAGGCTTTATCATTAACTCTTCTCAACGTTCGTTGATATTCACTTCCTAGCACTTTCTTTTGGAAAATACCAAGCGCGTGTGGGTGAAAACAAGACTCTTCTAGACAAAAATTGATAACAAACGGAGTGCAGTGTCGATTATTGAGTGAATTCTAGTGTTTAGAGTTGTTCTTCACCTCATATTTATTGTTTTTCACGTTCATCCGTTTTGTTTGGTGTGCATGAACTGCAGTTCTTGGAAATATTCTACACGACAATACAGCCTACGTTCATACCATTTTTGATCCATTCCTCGGACTGAGGAAACATCGCGAGGAGCTCTGGAAAGGTACCAGCCATAAAGAAGTGTTAGTTGTTGATACAATCTGACACTAATTTCTCAGGTTAAAGCCATGTTTCGAATGAGGAGAAGCAGTAAGCGAATAATGTAAAGAGGCCAACTATTTTCATCTTCATTTCAACAGTACATGCAGCGAATTGCTCATTATCCAAAAAATTAACTCGATAAGATATTCTAAGTGAATAATAATAATAATGCGCCGGAGACATCTCAGCTTTGAGGAAAAAGTCATATACCGAATTGCGTAATCGCTATTTAGATAAAATCATCCAAATTTACCTTCGGCCTTCCTCATATCACTCACCTTTCTGTCAATGATGTGATTAGCGTATTGATTGACTGAATAAATAAATTGCACGGCCAATTAAATAGGGGTTATCAGCTCTAGTAAATTCTACCAATTGTAATTAATTATTTATTCAATTTCGATAAGTGGACATGAGCATGTTGGTTTTTGACGCTTCTTTTTCATGTGCCAGGGTCTTTCATGAACTTAAAATTTAGAAAACCGTGGTTAAGTGGTAGGCCTGGACCAAAGAAATATTAGCGGTTTAGTGAAAACTAGTTTTATCTACATCGGAAAATCTTGCAGTGAATTCATTTCTTCGGTTGATTTCTTTTGAAAGTTGCGTGCATCCGGAATTATCGACAATTGACAATTCCTTCAGAGAGTTTGTTTCAATTTGTGTGTTACACCAAATAGTTCAGAAATTAAATGGAATTAATGGGTGAAATAATAGCTATTGAAAATTTGATTGGTCTAGAAAAAATGGCGCGTCGGATGGATGGAGTTGGATCGGGTGCAGTTTTTGTTAGGTTTTCTCGATCCTCTCGGCATGGCAACGCCGCGGGGCGACGACGCCTCTCTCGGTTCCAATCTTTCGGCCTCTTCGTCTTTCTCACTTTTCGCTATTTAATAAGATATGCAGGAGAGAGAGGGGGTGATAGCCGACACGAATACAGGAGGCAAGGGACGAAATATCCAAGAAAAGATCCATCTCTTTCGGTAGATTTTTTTCTCAGAGGTTTTGAGGTTTCTCTGGGAACTGTCGTTACTCTCGACGCGTCTGCAATGTAGGAATAAATGACTCCTGAGACTTGGTTATTTCATAATTTTTTAGTAATTTCTTTAATGGGATCTCGATAATCGCAAAAAAATGTCGGTAAGGTGGGTATTTAAGTTCATTACATTTCTATTATCAGTTCTAATTAAGCACGGAGGATCCGAGGCATGGTTTATAAAAAATGACGTATAAATCATTGATGTGGTGAAACTTATACTCGCCTGGCTGGAATGGGGAAGGAAAACCTGGATTTGCACATCCGTTTCTTTCACGAGACTGCTGCGAATAAATGATGCCCCAAGCTGGTCTGGAATTAGCGATCCTTAGATTTTTCTTTGCCTCCCCCTGTCAGCAGATTTACTGCTCTAACCCAATGGCGGGAAAATGTTCTATTTCGTATCTATGTTTATTGAAGCAAACCGAATGTCTCATCATGGAGGGTTTTCTCGTGTTTGAAATTTTAGTAGTGAACTTCATGTTATTGTATTGTTACGCACAAGATATTTTTTTCTTTTATGTCAATTCATTCATTGAAACCACAATGGTACATAGTTCATTAGAAGTACATATAGATTTCGTAAACCAAAAATGTAGTTGGTGTGTAAGTAGATGAATTACTGGAAACGATCGGCGAGGAGGTTTAACACATCTACAACGTCAATAATTGTTCAGTACGTTTCTTCTTATCCAATGTACCCATCATTGGGCACCCAGCATGAAACTGTATCATTGTGACCCCATTAAAAAATGGTGTGAACCTTATATCTAATGCACACTTACAATATTCTACTGCTATGTTATTGTTTGTTCGTTTGAACGTCTTTGCGCTTTGGTATAAAGGTTTGATAAATACTACGGTTTTATTTTTTCGATGTCTATTTTTGTCACTTTTACTAGTGAATTGAAAATTTCACTTGATTCCCACATTTCATGACCTTCAGAAACGTTTCCGACCGATAGATGCTTGCCCCTCTCCGTGTGTGTACGTGTTTGAGCAAAATTTCAAGGTACCATTCCTCTTAGACAAATTATCCGATATGGGTTTTCTGATACTGATTCGATAGGTTTACGCCTAACTTAGACCTGATTAGATTTCCAGCATAAATTTCTAGTCACTAACCAATTCAATTGTTTATATCGCTGTATCTTGAGACCGGTTAAAGATACGAAACAAATTATTTAATGGAAGTTGTTTCATACACAAAAATACATATTGGACACCGCATAACTTTTTATGCTAACACCGATAGTTAATTGTTCTTAACAAATTGAATTGTTGAGATCGCTCTATCGCAAGAACGGTTGAAGATACAAAACAAATTATTCAATAGGAGTTGTTCCATCCACATAAATACATGTTTGATGTTATATAACTTTTTTGCTAACACAAAGAGTTAATTGTTATTCAAAAATTGCATTGTTGATCTAACGCTATCGCAGGAAAGGTTATATTTTTGAAAAATCTTTTTGCATTTTAAGAATTATAAAATTTTACATATTTGGAAATTTTGAGAAGTTTAAACAGTTCATAATTTGACGTTAAAGTTTTCTATATAGCATATACGGCGGAACGATCGGGAAGCTATTGATTCGGCCCGTAGAGGGTCAGACCCACATCCCGTTTATTGTAGATTTTTTGTTGCAGGGGTCTCAAAATAATTTGGAATTGAGAATCCAATAGTACCTGTAGGCTCAATGCTTGCAGTAGGAAATTTGAGAAATACTTTTTTGAAATATTGTTTTAACCAGCATATACTCCAGATGGAGTTTCAAAGAATTTTTAATTATTATGTGGAACACATGCTAAATTTCTTAATGCTCCTCATAATGGAGCAAGTCTAAAATTACGTCTGTTCCTATTTTTTACACTATTTCTGAAATCATAAGTTGCTCTCCTGGAGATATTGGGAATTATTCTATTTCCAAGTGTATTTGAACAATTCCCTTCAGATTCACCAGACCTTCGTTTAAATTAATATTTATATTAGTTGAAGAATATTTCGATCAAGTTAAGGTTTTCACACGAAAATCAGTAAGAAATGGTTTTAGAAAATTGAGGTCCATAGGAGCAACTTCTTGTATTTTTCAAACATAAATGGGCTGATTTTTAAGGTAGTGATAAGTTAACCAACTTGACACCACTGGAAAGACAAAAGTTGTGATGATTGATTGGCGGTTAGACCGTGAAACTTTGTTGAAATTATTCTTTATGCGAAAAAATAATAAAGGTAATGAATGAAGGGTCTGTCAAAAGATTTGGGAGATCCATCGACGGAATTTTTATTTACATTGTTTTCTATAAAATGACGCAGGCAAAGTGATGCAACTGTTAAACTAACAAATCTGTCTTTATGGGGGTAGGCGACTGCCCCGAGACTGTACAAGTTATTCTATGGGTTCTTGAAGCTAGGACGCCCGCATGTGTATCCTGCAAGGTCTTAAGGAGGGCCTGAAGACAATGTTCCACTCGAAACTGTTAAGGCTCATCGGGTGCATCTACGTTTCCGTTCCACTTGGAGAGAAAATAAAATTCTCGTGGGGTCTCCAGCATTCGAAATTTCGTCACACCTAACTGTCAGGAATATTAATACGCTTCATCATGTGACAAAAGTGGCGTGTTTGGAATACAGTATGTCCAGAATTTGTTGAAATTTGTTAGTTTCTCAATAGTGATTAAGATCGCAGCTGAACTTAAACGGAACCATCCTAAATACATTTTAGCATTATGAGATCAGCGGTGGTAAGCGTGCATTGTTACTAGAACCATACCGTCTACCTGGTCGTATAGAGTAGGGAAATCGACTTCGTTGCGTTACAACCCATTCCCAGCAACCCAATGGGTTGTAGCCCATTCCCAGCATGAGGCTGAAGCTAGCCGCCAACCGCCGAGCCGCCATGACAAAATTTTTGATCCGGACGGTACGGCGTGGCGGCTGTGTATATTGTGATCCCATACTGTATTCAAAAAAACGTTAAAAAAATACTCCGAGCTCGCGAGGTCCAAATTTTTTTGTAGAAAATAGTTTGGGGGGTGTTCTGCATATTCTGTGAAAAAACCAAATCGTTTCAAAATTTCTACGGGGGTGCAGGGAGGGTGAGAAGGGGGAAAATCCGGTGTTTTGGTAAAAAAATCAGTTCAAAAATGTAAAAAAATACTCTGAAGTGGCGAGATGTAAATCTTCTTGCACGAAATAGTTTAGGGGGGTGTTCAACATATTCTGTAAAAAAAACCAAATCGTTTCAAAATTTCCAGGGGGGTGCGGGGAAGGTTCAAAGGGGCAAAATCGGATTCGCTATTTACAAAATCAATTTAAAAATTTGAAAAAAATACTCCGAAGTGGCGAGATGCTAATTTTCTTGCACGAAATAGTTTGGGGGGGTGTTCAACATATTCTGTAAAAAAACCACATCGGTTCAAAATTTCCACGGGGGTGCGGAGAGGGTCCAAAGGGGAAAAATCGGATTCGCTATTTAAAAAATCAATAAAATTTTTTTTTTTTAAATACTCCGATGTCGCGAGATGCCAAATTTTTTGCACGAAATAGTTTAAGGGGGTGTTCAATATATTCTGTAAAAAAACCGAATCGTTTCAAAATTTCCACGGGGGTGCAGGGAGGGTCCAAAGGGGAAAAATCCGGTGCTCTGGTAAAAAAATCAGTTTAAAAATATAAAAAAAAGCTCTGAAGAGGCGAGATGCGGGTTTTTTTCCACGAAATAGTTTGGTGGGGGGGGGGGGGGGTGTTCTACATATTCTGTGAAAAAACCACATCGGTTCAAAATTTCCACGGGGGTGCGGGGAGGGTTCAAAGGGGAAAAATCGGATTCGCTATTTAAAAAATCAATAAAAAAATTTGAAAAAAATACTCCGAAGTGGCGAGATGTTAATTTTCTTGCACGAAATAGTTTGGGGGGGGGGGGGTGTTCTACATATTCTGTAAAAGAAACAAATCGTTTAAAAATTTCCACGGGGGTGTAGGGAGGGTTAAAATGGGAAAAAGCCGATGCTCTATTAAAAAAATTTATTAAAAAAATTTTTTTAAATACTCCGATGTTGCGAGATGCTAATTTTGTTGCACGAAATAGTTTGGAGAGATGTTGGATATATTCTGTAAAAAAACGAAACTGATTCAAAATTTCCACGGGGGTGCAGGGAGGGTTAAAAGGCGAAAACCCTGATATTCTATCTAAGAAATAAATTCAAAATTAAAAAAAAAATACTCCGATGTGGCGAGATGCCAAATTTTTTGCACGAAATAGTTTGGGGGGGTGCTCTACATATTCGGTGAAAAAACCAAATCGTTTCAAAATTTCCACGGGGGTGCGGGGAGGGTTCAAAGGGGAAAAATCGGATTCGCTGTTTAAACAATCTATAAAATTAATAAATAAAATACTCCGATGTACTATTTTTGTTGGAGTTTGCATTCTTCACAATAAAAGTGTTTTGATTTCATCTTGTAAATCCAGTCATTCATTATTACTTTTCCGAATGAAAAATTTGTTATTCATCATATATCGGTAGCTACCTATCAAAACCACGTAACTGCCAAAAAAGTTCCCCCAGAAAACTTCTCTCTAGAATCTGTAGGAAAAATGTTAGGCGGTCCTATTTTTTTACAGAATATGTTGACTCCCCCCCCCCCAACTATTTCGTGCAAAAAAATTGACATCTCGGGACATCGGGGTATTTTTTTTTTAATTTTTGAATTGATTTTTTCAATATAACATCGGTTTTTCCCCCTTTCAACCCTCCCTGCACCCCCGTGGAAATTTTGAATCAGTTTCGTTTTTTTTACAGAATATGTTGAACACCCCCCTAAACTATTTCGTGCAAAAAACTTGGCGGCGCGCGACATCGGAGTATTTAAAAAAAAAATTTGTATTGATTTTTCAAATAGCGAATCCGATTTTTCTCCTTAGAACCCTCCCCGCACCCCCGTGGAAATTTTGAAACGGTTTGGTTTTTTCACAGAATATGTAGAATACCCCCCCAAACTATTTCGTGGAAAAAAAATCGTATCTCGCCTCTTCAGAGTATTTTTGGTTATATTTTTAAACTGATTTTCTTAATAGCGAATCCGATTTTCCCCTTCTAACCCTCCTTGCACCCCCGTGGAAATTTTGAATCACTTCCGTTTTTTCACAGAATATGTTGGACACACCCGCAAACTATTTCGTGCAAGAAAATTAGCATCTCGCCACTTCGGAGTATTTTTTTCAAATTTTAAAATTGATTTTTTAAATTACAAATCCGATTTTTGCCCTTTGGACCCTCCCTGCACCCCCGTGGAAATTTTGAAACGATTTGGTTTTTTCACAGAATATATTGAACACCTCCCCCCCCCCCCCCCCAAACTATTTCGGGCATGAAAATTAGCATCTCGCCACTTCGGACTATTTTTTTCAAATTTTTAAATTGATTTTTTTCATAGCGAATCCGATTTTTCCCATTTGAACCCTCCCCGCACCCCCGTGGAAATTTTGAAACGATTTGGTTTTTTTACAGAATATGTAGAACACCCCCCCCCCAAACTATTTCGTGCAAGAAAATTAGCATCTCGCCACTTCGGAGTATTTTTTTCAAATTTTTAAATTGATTTTTTTAATAGCGAATCCGATTTTTCCCATTTGAACCCTTCCTGCACCCCCGTAGAAATTTTGAAACGATTTGGTTTTTTCACAGAATATGTAGAACACCCCCCCAAACTATTTCGTGGAAAAAAACCCGCATCTCGCCTCTTCAGAGCTTTTTTTTTATATTTTTAAACGGATTTTTTTACTAGAGCACCGGATTTTTCCCCTTTCGACCCTCCCTGCACCCCCGTGGAAATTTTGAAACGATTTGGTTTTTTTACAGAATATGTTGAAAACCCCCCTAAACTATTTCGTGCAAAAAATTTGGCATCTCGCGACATCGGAGTATTTAAAAAAATTTTTTTGATTGATTTTTTAAACAGCGAATCCGGTTTTTCCCCTTTGGACCCTCTCCGCACCCCCGTGGAAATTTTGAACCGATGTGGTTTTTTTACAGAATATGTTGAACCCCCCCCCCCCCCCTCCCCAACTATTTCGTGCAAGAAAATTAGCATCTCGCCACTTCGGAGTATTTTTTTCAAATTTTAAAATTGATTTTGTAAATAGCGAATCCGATTTTTCCCCTTTGAACCCTCCCCGCACCCCCGTGGAAATTTTGAAACGATTTGGTTTTATTACAGAATATGTTGAACCCCCCCCTAAACTATTTTGTGCAAGAAGATTTGCATGTCGCCACTTTGGAGTATTTTTTTACACTTTTAAACTGATTTTTTTACCAAAACACCGGATTTTTCCCCTTCTCACCCTCCCTGCACCCCCGTAGAAATTTTGAAACGATTTGGTTTTTTCACACAATATGCAGAACACCCCCCCAGACTATTTTCGTTTTTTTGAATACAGTATGGGATCGCAATATACACAGCCGCCACGCCGTACCGTCCGGATCAAAAACTTTGTCATGGCGGCTCGGCGGCTGGCGGCTAGCTTCAGCCTCATATTCCCAGCATTCTATATGCATTAATTTTCAACCTTTAGCTATCCATGGAAAAGATGCATTCGAGCTTAATTCGGCCTGAATTGCAAGGTAGCAGTAAACTGCATCAACCCATGGATATTTAATTTCTAAAGCTCTCGTATATTGTATGTAACTTACTCAAGTCGATCTTTTTACTAAATTGAACGATCAAGAAGTAGCAGCAACTATCTTTTTCAGAAGAGGTTGAACAGCGGGGAAATTTATTAATACGTATAAAGGTAGCTGGTAATTAGACATTCAAAATTTGATTCGGCTACTTTTTACAGCTAGTTATACATACGTTCGATTTTTTCGGCCATTACAATCACTTTCTATATCAGGGATTAATAATAACAGCAAACACCATTAAAATTGAAGAACAAAATCAGTCCAACTACGATAAGCGAATGCTTCCAAAAATTTTTTTTCGCTAGGCCCGCTAAACTGTAAGTCTAATCTCGCTGTGCTCAGTTAGGTCGCGCTTTATTGGACCAAGTGAAGGAAGAAAGGATTCACCATTTGGTCTGAAAAACTTCTTTAACGAGGATGAGGGCGAAGCCGAGGTATGCAATCACCCGCCGAAAATTTGGTAAACCCACATTATAGAATCCATCGAAAATACTGGATGCTGCAGAAAACATACTGGAAGAAATTCAAACAGATTTAACCCATACCATTCAAACGGCCGCTCCTATTCGTTCTTTAAATCCATCCGTACCCAACTTCCCCCTGAACTTCCAGCCTGTTTAAATGAAATCAAAAACTTTGTTAGATCGAGACGGCAAGGAATTCGCAACCCATTCCTAAATTCTGACTGAAATCAGCTAATCAAGGAAATCCAAATTAAAATAACCAACTAGGAATTGAGTACCTGGGGAAGCAAATACAAAAGAATATATTTAAAGATCACTCAATATGGCACATTGCAAAGTATTTCGATAACACAAGTAAACGCTTCATTTCCACTCTAAAGTTGAATAACCGAATATATACGGACTTCTATGATAAGGCAAATACACTCTCCCCACACTATACTAACATCTGCCTGTCGAGAGAACAAAACCTTTGGAGAACAGGTTACAGCCAATGGAAAACACAATTCTCAATACAACAATTGAAACGCCTATGACGTACGTTAAGCTGCCGGTAAAAAATAACGGAATGAAAGTTCGATTATTTCATAATTTGGAGTTAATTCGCAACTATTTTGAACTGTAAAAAAACTAGTGGTGTGCAAATGTGGGTGCCCCATACGGGGCACAAACAAAACTTCCCGATTTAGTATTTCAGCACAGCATAAGAACGCAACCATGGTAATGAGCAAACCAGAGAGTGATATCAATAATTGAACTTGCGACTAATAATTACTGCACGCGATCGATTTAGTTTGATTTTCCAGACCCATAAAAAGATTCAACTAGAATTCGTCCGCCTAGTTACCCTCTCTACCTCTGTACTTTGCCGCTCTTTGACATTGTTCCCTCAATTGTCGACATATTCATTCGTCAACTATTTTCTAGTTCAACTCGCGATATGCTCTAGCCTATATTGAAAAAAGTCATACTGAATGTCCATTTTTGTATAAGGATCAACCCTGGTGATACGCATTGTTCCCGTATTTCAAATTGCTCAGACAACCATACCTCCTTAATTATGTAAATTATGGAAAACAGTCATTGAACATCAAAGGTGTATTTTCATGTCAGGAATAATTCTCTTTTGGGAAGTTTCCCGATAACGTTAATATTTTACCCAGTGGAACAGTATAAACAATTACAATTGTTGATGACATTGCATATACTGCACGAATCCCATCCAAAGTGTAATCCGCTCGATGTTGCACGGGAGCGCTTTGATTGGGACCGGCATGACAGCGCTGTGTTCATTCGTTCACTCATTACAGACATAATTGTTGAAACGGTCATACCTCCTTAATTATGCAAATTGTCGAAAAAAGTCATTCTACATAAAATACGTATTTTTATATGGGGAACAACTTTTCTTACACTGATGGAAAAAATCTCTGACACGAAACATCTATTCTCTGGAGGCAATCAATTTGCTTTCGAATGCTCAAGTCGGAGCGGCATTTGGACCTCATGCCGTCTATTGTAATTCTTATGCTTTACGATGCTTAGATATTTGAGAATGGGTATGTTACATATCAATTTATTGAATGTGTCTTTCTAAAATTATATTTTTGTTATTAACTTAAATTTTCACTTTTTTCTGTATAAACTAAGCATATGTCGATATAGGATGTATTTATTGCCTAATGTAAAGTTCTAGTAACATTTGGAACTCATTCGAACATCCTCATGGGGGGGATTTCCCGCCAAATCGGAGATTTGGATAAACTCCAATAGTTTATGCAATGGAACATGATAAACAATAAAAATTGTTAATAACAATATATATACTGCACCGATTTCATCCAAAAACTAATCAGCTCTAAGTTACATGGAAACGCCTCGATTCCGACCTCAATAATGTCGATGGTAGCATTCGTTCGTGAGAAACTTAGGATCAGAATTCGGCGACACACGTACATACACACACACACCCATATATACTTCGACTCAGAATATGTTGGGGGTCATTTTGGTATACTTAAAACACCAGTAACAGAACGAAACAAAAACCTACGATTTCGGGGTGATTACTGTAACTTCCCGAAAATCGGGAAGTTAAAAAAATTTGAGCTAATGCCATTTAGAGAAACGTCTTGGTGCTAACTTTTTTGTAAGTTGGCAGGAAAGTGACTTGAAAAAATGAACAAAAGTTCATTTTAGATGCCAGCTAATTTGAAGCTTATTCAGAGCTAATGTTTACCGCCAGCTTAACGTACGTATTTCACCATTCAACTCTAAGAAGGAAAATGGTTAGAAAATAGATAATTTATGACAAAATAGAATTTGGATGCATGCTCTTTTTATTAATTTTTCCTTACGCAATTCAATTAAAGAGATCAATTTTTCTGCAGCACCAAATCCTTGTAGTGCATCCTTGGGCAACTATAGCGTGATACCATACTACTACTCTGAAATCATCGATCATGCATCCACTTTTCTGTGCATCGAACCCGCCGCAAATCTCGGGAAGTTGTTATACTATCCTATGATCACATCCCAGGTAGGAATTGACGATCCGGACAGGGCTTGTTCAGCCCTTGATCAGGGCTGACAGATGTTGGATTGAGGCTGAGCGCCAACCCTGGTTGAGTCCTTATCCAGACCCCAAATGATAACGTGTTTTCAGGCTCGGGCCCCAAGCCTCAAAAAAGGCTGACTAAAAGGGTCTCAGAAAAGCCTGGGATTAAATTAAATTTCACTTTTCACTTTAATGAATTTCAGCAAATCATCTAATTAATCATGAATAATGGTGGAAATATGATTATTAACCATCTGAATTCTTCGGGGTGAATAAAAAACAGTAAAAAAAAAACCGGCCGACTAGAGAGTTGAACCGTGGCCCTTCTCATGACTAGCCCTGGACCTTAACCACTTAGCTATCGAAGCATTGTTATAAAATAACAGTGTTTTAGAGTATAGAAGCGTTAGGGTGTTTCTTGACTTAGATTTCTATTTCAATGACAAGTATTTAAATTATGATTAGCATTGTCATTATTTATGATTATCTATTCATTTGAGGATAAAGTTTTAATGGACCACTGAATCCCGAACTGATTAATTAGTGAATGTTTATCCAATTTAGGCAGCCTCGGGAAAAAAGGGCTGGTACAAGTCTGATCCAGGCTGAGTTTGAGAGGTTTGAGAGCAGAGGTCGTGGATTTGTTTATTATCACGATAACTATATTTCCAAGTCATTGAACCGAAATCATGAATGATAAAAAAAAACACATTTTGAATTTAATTCGACATCTTAGGCTCGGCTGAGCCTTGGGAGATCCAGCCTCGATATAGACGGCCTGAACCGAGGCTGATTCAGTACTTGCAACTAGCCTCAAAAACGACCCCATAGTCAGGCTGGAGTGGACGATAAACTCAAGCCTGGTTCAGGCTTGGGATGCTCAACCTGATAAAATCAGCCCTTGCACAGGGCTGATTCCATGGTCAGCCTTTGCCATTCCTACCTGGGCATGGGTGTTTCTTTAGTGTTCCTTCTTTAATCATGTAGACAGAAGGAGGAAAAACGTGTACATCTATAGGATGTATCGAGTTCGAAGCCTGTGAAAATAGACCATGGCGGTGGAACAGTGGATGCGGGTTTTTCTTTCCTTTTTTTTGGTTATCGGTTTGTGTATAGGTTGGTTGTATATCTAGAGGCTCTTTTGCACTGCCACTTACCATCTGCCTTACGGGTGGTGTCTGAGTAACCCGATCCCGTATTGGAGCATCGTTCAGGGAGCAACGTGTATAGTAAAAAACCGCTTTCGGTTATTCAATCCTCATCACCCGTATTCATCAACAGATTTTAAGAGTTAAGCCCACCATACACGAGCGAACTTTGGGCGAACCGTTCGTACGAACATGAGGAAATGGAGCCACCAACGAACGCAGTTCGCCGTTCGCCTTTTTTTCAAGACGGCTTGAAAACGACGTTTGTCGAGTACCATGTTCGCTGCATAGTTCGCCCGTGTATGGAGGCTGCTAACATAATTCGGCGAACCTACATGATGTGCGCATGCGCAATTGGAAAACTGGATTGGGTGTATCTACTAAATAAATTATTGTTCATAATTTTATTGACCATAATGATGTTGGTATTGATGATGGAGATTGAGCATGTATATGAATTAATAGAAAACTATGGTTTTTCTTTTAGATAACCCCCTAACAATGCCGATCAGACACTAACAATGCAGATACATGACCTATATCTCTATGTGATCCACGTAAAAAATCAAATTTTTGTGACTGAATATATAATGAAGACTTAAGGCAATGAAATTTTCCTAGAAAGCGTTTCAAATCTCGCAAAAATATTTTGTTTTTAGTTGAAATTTTTTTCAATCGATTGTGGGTGCAGAAGAAATCGTTAACGAACAGTACAAATGACAGATGGGAATCATCGGCATAAACACCTTCATTTCTTTTTTGTAAAAGTAAATCGCACATGTGCAGTTGACATAATCCACTCAAAATAGATGCTGAGTGATTTGCTATTTTTTCATCTTGGGGAATAATGTAAACATTCAGTGCCCTTCCGCCAATTTCGGCTCCTGCTCATGCCTATCTTTAATATCGAAACCGACCAGAGGGGTCATAAATCAAAGATTATCGAAAACTCACTTACTGCATAGAGTAATTCATAGTGGTAACTATGTGTAAATCAGTAAGCTACCATTTCCAAATTTTAATATTACAGAAAGCTGTATAAATCATAAGATTTGGTGGGTTTGAAAAAAAAAAGAAATATTACAGAAAATCAACTATTGAGCAGATACGTAACACATCCTCAATGCATGTATGGGCAAACTGGGGTAAGACGGGCTAATTTTGCAATTTCTTAACAAAATGTACAGAGTTAGGCCCTTCTCATTTTGTCAAAATATAGAAATCATGCGACATACGTCCGGCTCGTGTAGGGGCTTTAGCGGCCCAAGACCGCCGCATGATTTCGATACTTTGACAAAATGAGGAGGGTGAGGCACATATTTTGTTAAGAAATTGCAAAATTACGCCGTCTTACCCCAGTCCGCAGATACGTTATACATACATGTATTGAGTATGTGTTACGTATCTGCTCAATAGTTGATTGTCTGTAATGGGTCGTTTTTTTTAATGCACCAAATCCTATGATTTATACAGCTTTCTGTAATATTCAAATTTTGAAATGGTAGCTTACTGGAAATATTTCACACAACCCCCTGACGAAAAATGAACGATCATTTTGTTAGTATTACCACTATGAATTACTCAATGCAGTAAGGACTCAATGAGTTTGCATAAAAGAAATGAAGGTGCTTATGCTGATGATGTCCATCTATGCCTTGTACTGTTAGTTAAGGATTTCTTCGGCATCCAAAATCGATGAAAAAAATTTTCAACTAAAAATAACATTTTTGCGATATTTGAAACGCTTTATAGGAAAATTTCATTGCCGTAAGTCTCCATTATATCTTCAGTGAACAAATTGATTTTTTACGTGGATTATATAGAGATGTGGGTCATGTAGAGGAAATATGAAACTTAGCCCCTTGGAGATTTACGTTTAGTTATGTGTCTTTTCTAGAATATTCATACTTCTTCGCTAATTTGCATTGTGCGTGTCAGATCGACATTGTTAGGGGATCATTTTTTCAAACAACTATCGTTTTTCATTAATTCTTATACGTGCTCAATCTCCATCATAAATACCAACATCATTATGGTCCATAAAATGATGAAAAATAATTTATGTGGTAGATTCACCCTATCCAGTTTTCCAATTCCGCATACGCAGATCGCGTAGGTTCGTCAAATTATGTTCGCAGCCTCCATACACGGGCGAATTTTGCAGCGAACATGGTACTGGACGAACGCCGTTTTCAAGCTGTCTACCGGCACTGGTAGATTTTTTTACAGGAAAAATTGTATTGAACCCTCGGGAGGACAATCAGACAACCTGCTAGACAATTACTTGTTGGAAAAACAATATAAATATATCATTTTTCTATATAACATTTGAATTTTTACGTTGATATATTACAAGATTGACGGAATACTCATATTGCTTGAGACGCAAAACTCATAATTTCCGTTCTAAGGGATGAGATCTAAGTAGTACCTAATAGCGCTAAAATGACAATATATAACGGCATTATTATATTAATTATGTCATTGTCATTAATTATGACAAAATATTTGTCACCAGAATCATTTGCATTCCATCATTTTCTGTTTCGTATTCTGAGGAAATGGTATAATGACTGGACATGTAGGTAACATGGGACGAAACAATTCCATCCATTTTAAGACATAATTTTCCGAAAAAATGTGAGACCCCGGAGAGGCCTTGGGCATCGGGTTTCTGAGTTTTGTAACACATGTGATCCACTGATGTTATTCAGTCTCTTTGGACTCACGTTGCAGGCTCCCGATTTTGTCATTTCAGGGAATTCTTTTTTCCTAATGTCTAAGGCCATCTGAAACGGACTCAAGTTATTTTCCAACACTTTCCTGACGAATCATGAAATGTGTTGAATGCAAAATAATAGCGGAAGATAATTGAAGTATTCATGTTTGTGAAGATTTCAAATTTCGTTAGGCTGGAAAGACTCATTATCAATAGACCAATACCTTCATGTATTTAATCGTTCTGTTTCAATTGCAGATAAAAATGGACATCGAGTCTTCCCTGTATGATTACGAGGAGGAGGACCAGGATTTCTACGAAGAATCCGTGGCCAGAAAGGGCTTTCCCATTGATCACCGTGTGCGAAAGGTGAATAACGACAATTAATAGTAAACAAATAAGAAAAGTTAGGAAATATGTGATAGCAGCGAAACTCGGCTGTTTGTGGTGGCTGAAATATGTGCCATTTTCAGGCTCCCGTTTTTGAGGAACAAAAAGAAATTTCACTAGAACCGCGAAAGACTTAAACTTTCAGTATAAGATAACTCATTTTCGTGACTATACCACTTATTGCTATCACTAAAACTCTATGGGGTTTCACGCCTAAAATGGTTTGAACGCGGAATTGTTCCCTTCTAGAACGGAAATCCTCTTAGTTTTCGATTTTTATTGCGGGAAACTTTACAAATGACCATTGTCCGAGGGCTTTCAGCCCGATATTTGCCGCATTTAACGTTTTAATAATAATCATCTAAATTCTCAAATGGCATAGAATCAGCTAACATTCTTGTAATAGAAATTGAATAGAAACAAAATCTAGAAAATAATAAATAGGATGTGCGTGTGACCTTCGACAGGCCACATCATTAACTTTCCGATATGTAACGAGACATTTCGTTTTCGGGATGATTGCTATAACTCCCCTATCGGGAACTTCAAAAGTCAATTGTCTCGTTAACCATTAGTTTTATGAAACAATGGTAGGAGCGATGTTCTGCGGAGAATTCGATTTCTAACAAAAAAAATATGGTTACTATTTTTTTATAAATTGACCGGTTCACGGAGTAAGTAATAAAAATCGGAGTTTTTTTAATGAATTATTTAATGAAAATTGTGGAAAAAAAATCAAATTGGTAAATCCGTTTATGCAAAACCATTGACTAAAAGATGCTCATACACACACACACACACACACAAAGTCAGGGCTTTAGCGCCGTGCGCAGAGTATCTGCCTAATACGTTAAAGGTCCGAGGTTCCCACCCGGCCGCCGGAGATTTTTTCGTATGATGACATATTTTCTCATGGATTCCGACCGATAGCGAGAACCTTCGGTGTGTACTATTGGCGGTATCCCTAAAATGAGACCGTACGACCGGGCGGCAACCCGTTTCAGCATAGGCCCCCTCATCGTAGCCCAGGCGAGGGGTTATTCACTCCCGAAATCACTGTGTCACTAAATGAAATCACCCTCGAAATCCCATAAACTCGCATAATATCACACGAAATTAGTGAAATGCCGCGATTTTATTGATTTTGGATGATTTCAAACGAAATCGCGTGAAATCGGTATGAAATCATAAACTCGACGAATGAGTATTCAATGTAGTTTTGTCAGTATTTATTTAGTGGGAGACACTGACGTTGTTTGGTGGATTGATATACGTATATACAATTTGACCTACACAATTCATTATGAAACATTACATTATTGTTGTATCGTTGATCTATTTTTATTGCCGCCTATTGTATCCTCGGGCTCAACTAGACCCAACTCTCCCTTGCTCCTTTGCACGGGTGGAATAAAAAAAATTGAAATTATCCGAAATCAGCTGAAATCACCTAAAAATTTGGAGGAAATCAAAATAAATCTACGACTTCACGAAATCATTGAAATCATCTCAAAATCACCTGAAATCAGCAATCACTCTGCCATTCGATTTCGTGGTGAATTACCCCTCGCGCCCAGGGGTTTTTGGCGGCTTACCTTGTGTTTAGAAATACGACGGCCTAAATGGCGAATGCCGGCTCCAGTCGCATGAATTGGTGTCCAGTACTCCCGTTGAAGGAATGTACGATGGCAGCCATGGAGAGTACAAACGAGAGGGATGGAAACAAAAAAAAACGCGCACACTGACACAGGCACGGGCAGAAACTTAACTCCATAAATCGAGAGCGGCAGCCCATGGGAACCCGATACCCACCGGTGTGCTGGTGGAGCGACACACTTGCGGATCTCCCTAAGAAATGCTTTGCAGCGAGAGGATCGGCACAACTTGCGCGAAAGACGCAGAATATAAAGTTGTGCGTTGGAACCTAAGTGAGACGATCAAGCTTAGTAAGCAGAACTGCTACAGCGAACTTCTCGAGGAAGTAGAAACGGATCCATGGTCCAGGCCCCATAAGGTTGTCAGGGCTTGTCTGAAGAGCCAGCCTGTGTCCTGTAGCGACCTGCCCGACGCTCCGGTGGAGGATCATTTTCGTCTTGTTTCCGCAGTGATTAGAGCTACCTGAAAATCGGCTGGATGGAGTCTACGAGGATGTGATCTCACCGATTTCAGAGACGGCGGTCATGAAGGTTTCTGGTAGAGTGAACAGCGATAAGGCACCTGGTCTCGGAGGAGTTCCCAAGACCGCACCGCTTGCAGTGATTAACGCAGCCCCGCGAATGGTTCTCGTAGTATATGTATAATGCATACCTCCAGGAAGACCCGTACCCTACCAGATGAAAGCAGCCGAGTCTGGTACTTCTCTCCAAGAGCAGAAAGCCATCGGAGAAAACCTCATATTATCTTCCTCTGTGGATGTTGGATACGGCAGGCAAGATCTATGAGAGAATTATACACCAAAGCATAGACGCAATTGTTGAGTCTCTGCTAGCCGACAACGAAAATGATTTCGGACAATGTCGTTTGATGCTAGACGCTATCGATTTTGTGGTGAAAACAGCTAAAAGAGGGGACGAGATCTGAGGTCGGCACGAACGAGTTTTGTCTCATTGCTATGTTAGTCATAAAAAATGCCACCAACTCAACATGGTGGGATCGTAGCTCAGAGTCACTGTGAAAACTGCAAGGACTAGCGTACCTGCGGAGGATAGTACGCAGTTATTTTACTGAACGACTCTTCAAGTATGAGACAGAAGTGGGTCCCAGGGCATACAGAGTCACTGTACTCCAAGGATTGCTACTGGGGCCTCTCTTGTGGAATACCATGTACGATGGCCTGCTGAAATGCGGACATGTGGCAATAGTCATTGCGGAGAACTACTTGTCTAACCTTTGATGAAAACTCATATTCGACAATGTATTCCAGTTGATAAAAAATTGGATGGACTCAGTAAGATTGCAGCATGCAGAGCACAAGACTGAAGCAGTGCTCATCACCAGTAGGGAGAAGTTAGAATCGATTAGTTTTGCAAATGGGCGAGCATTAGTTGACTTCTCAGTTATACAAACGGTACCTGGGGATTTTGATGGATGTCCGACTCGGTTTCAGGCAGCATGCAAGCGATTAAGCAACTATGATGTTGCACACCCTGTCGTGTCGTGACTTCTGCTAAACACCGAACGGTCAAAACAGATGAGAAGGCTTCTCGTATCATCAGTTGGAATTTAATAGCGTCTAGTGTTGCGGCGCAATTTGAAAAGGTTTTCCAAGAATTTGACGCATTTGGTAACTTTTAAAAGTGAAACTTTGTGTCCTTCCCTAGTTTTCAATTCAAGGTTTTCTTTATATTCCTGGAAAATTTGATTTTTTGCAGTTCAAAATTTGCAACATTTTACTTTTTTTAATTACCTTTGCAACTTTTCATTGCCATCAACTCAGAAATCTTCCTTTCAAAAAGTTTTTTGAACTAGTGGTGTGAGCATGTGTATGCCCCCTTCGGGCCACAAAAAAAACCTTCCCGATTTGGTATTTCAACACAGCGTGCTAAAATTATTCTTCTTCAATATACCTTGGTTAATCAGTGTGACCCCTCTTAGTGTCATAATGAACAGTTGCAGATTTGACAATTCTAAACTGGCTCATTTATGAAGCAGATACTTATGAATATTTGAGTAGACGCATGGTGAGCATGAGGATGCGACTTATGCGCGTCACTTGAGTGAGAGTGAGTCGCCAATGTCGATGCAGCCGCAATACAAACGATGACTTTAATATCTTACCCAGCGCAACAGTATAAACAATTGCAATTGTTAATAACATTGCATATACTGGACGAATGTCATCCAAAATAGATAAATCATGATTTTTGGGAAGGTATGAGTGCATCGATTTTCCTTGAATTTTTATATGAAAAATTGTTGGCCGTTTGACAAATTTTAAGCCTATCCTCGTTATGGGCATCAAATGAGAACTATTTTTTTTAATAGCTGATTATAAAAATGGTTACTTTTTTTTATTTGCAATAACTCGTATAGTGAATGATTTTTGTTCATAAAGACTTTCTACATTCAATTCACACGTGATTTTTGCAACGTACTTTACTTTGCAGTACCATATTGTTCATTTTTTTCTATAGTCTTATGATTCTGGCGTAAAACATTAAAGCACAAATAAATTAAGGTCAAGTTCCTCAAATTTTTCACACTTGGCGGAGTTTACTGACTGAAAAATAGCCAATCGCGAACATTATTCATCAACGATGAAATAAAAAAGTAAACGATAAAAAACCTGAATGAAGAAACATAAACAATAATCAAATCTTGAAAATAACTGAAAACGGAGCGGCATCACCGATATCATCTGCAAACTACTTGCCAACACAGTATTGCGTAGAAGCATAGTTTCCTTTAAAAAATAGGGGAAAACCCCCTTCTAGAACTCACTAACTATTTGAAAACCAACCATTTGAGGTACTCTAGCCATTGTATGGCAGTGCGAATGTTACATGGAGCTTCCATCGCCAGTCTAGGGCATACTTTATTCTCATTTTCTTTCAGTGGAACTCATATTCGATTCAGGAGATTGAATAAAATAAAGGAGATTAAAGTAACTGTCGATACAATTCATCTTCAATTGATACATGAATAGATAAACACACCGGCCTACCTCTAGTTAGTTAACTATGTTCTTACATCATGTTGGCGAATTTTTTTTACTGGCCATTGCATGTGCTTACAAAATAACAAACAAATTCGAATTTTGCAGAAGTGCTTATCTTGCGAAGTAGTAATAGCAGTATATTTGTCTATCCATTTTGTTGTTCCCTCGTATGAGCAAACATAGAATTCGTCGTATTTCCTGCTAGATCATACCCACCGGGGGTTTCGATCTGTTAGGCATGGAGCGAGGAAAAAAAATGTTTTTGAAAGTAGCTCTATTTTGAATTTCGCTGTAAACTATTTCAAATACTCTATTTTTTATCTCAAAAAATGCGTACACATTGAAAGTTAATGAAGGCCTACCATTTTTACATAGAAATTCAATTCTTATGAATAAATATTATCATGAACAACTTTTAAGAAACACAAAAAAACACAAAATCGAATTTTCCAATTTCGGATATTTGTAGGTGTTGATATACAGCTACTTTCGGATGCTTCGTGAACTATTAATTATGTTTTACGCATTAATGAAGAAGGATCATTTACAAGAGCTATTATGTTCCACCTAGAAATTTAATTTTTATTAATAATGGTTGTAGTATAACTTCTGAGTTCTGCAATCGTACGGAGTTCTTAAAAAATAAGTGAATGAAATAAAATACTCCGGTTCTAGGCTGAGAAAAATTCTGACTGAAGCAATCTTAAGTAGGCAAGGCCAATGTAGCAGGGACGAATTTTGTGGAAAGTATCAGAATCAGAGAGTTTTGCGCGATTTTTTTCTGACAAAAAGAAATTTTCGTGTGGTAATTTTTTTTGTTTTTTATGGCCTTGTCAGGTTTTTATTAAGCCAGCTTAATTTCTTTCACATTTTTGAAGGGTGACAAAACTCGGCGGTGGCCTTCTGAAGGTCCACCTCATTTTCCAAAATTTTGTCACCCTCAGAAGAGCACTTCCCAACTTAGCCAAAAACCTGACTAGATAATTCATTAACATTAATTTGTAAATTTTTTTTCGTGCATTTTTGAAGGGTGACAAAACTCGGGGGTGGCCTTCTGAAGGTCCACCTCATTTTTCAAAATTTTGTCACCCTCAGGAAAGCATTATTAGTCCAGCCAAAAATCGGACTGAATCATTAATTAACAATAATGTGTTCATAATATTATTTTCATATTTAATTTGATTGAGCAAATTCCACTAGCATGTGATAGAGTTTGCACACCCATCAGATTCTTGGGAAAAACATTTTTAAAACTTTTTTCCTATGGCCTTGCTGGCTTAATAAAAACCTGACAAGGCCATAAAAAACAAAAAAAATTACTACACGAAAAATTTTTTTTTGTCAGAAAAAATTCGCGAAAAACTCTCTGATTCTGCTTTTTTTCACAAAATTTGTCTCTGCTACATTGGTCTTGCCTACTTAAGATGGCTTCTGACTAAAAAATATATCTACTTTGAGATATTAATAATTCAGCAGCCTTAGCATTGCCAGTACTTTAACAGCTAAAGGTGTTTGTTGAAAAAAATTATCTACAACATGTAGGTCAAGTATGCGGTAAGTGTCTAGCAAGCATCCTGGAACGATTTCGATTGTTCAATGATATTTTGAATCTACTTTGAAGTTAATATTATGTGTGTTCAATAATTTCTTTTCCAATAGATATTTTCAGATGTTCAAGCGCTGAAAATTCTAGAACTAGTCGATGATTTCTATGTGAAACTGTATGTGTAGTTTACCGTCCCCAGAATAATTTTCTCAGCCGAGAAGGATTTGATTTCGTCAATGTGTTCTTTAAGAACTTTATTTATAAAAAAATCCTGTGTGAAAAATGAGCGCTCTTGATGAGCCTTTCACTGCTAGAATTTGCTGTATATGGAAAACAAAGTGTTCCACACACTTTACTCCTAGTGTAAGAATCAAGCTTGCAAGAACACGCGCATTTCAATAATGTGGAAAGCACAAATAGTTTCTAAAGCATTTAAAAGTAGGTGCACATCATGAAATGTCCGACATTGAAAACTACGATTTTGTGAATTTTCTTGTTCCACAAAAATTGTATATGGCCATAGTTATTTAGAAACATTAAATTTCCATACGGGAAATCATATCCTTCAATTAGCTTTTAACTTCTATACCTTTTTGGAGCCCAAAAATACTGTATTTAATTTAGTCTACTTACTATTTAGTCGAACGTGTTTTTTCAATTAATGACTAAAGTTTGAAAATTAATGAAGGCATATAAAAGTAGCTACACAGCTATACATGAGGTGCAATTCTAAAAAAGGCCCTTGGTAATAGGATGTGTGTGTGTGTGTGAGCAACGATGTATTTACGGAAATGTGTAATCGACGATTTCTGACGCACTATTTCCCGGACTGAGGTGTAATGTACTCGTATAGTGCAATCGATGCGGTTTTGATGAACCTCACGAAACTCTTTGGTTAACTAAGATGACATTCACTATAAAACATGTTTAATTAGATTTTACTTTTCAAAATTATTTGTCAAAGAGGTATTCGACGTTGGAAGAATTTTTTTGGCAAATGCATAATCTTAGACCGCAATGATAACTCCGAAACCGTCTCAAGTATTCCTAATGCGTTAAGAAAACAGTTATTATGTTGACAAAAGTGTTATGAATCTCCGTCTACTTTTCCAAAAATTTACATGCTATACAAAGGTAAGCGCACGAGCAACGAAATTATTTGGTTGCTTGGATAAAGCGAAAACTTCGGTTAAAAGTATCTGGATATTTGAATACCATCCATCCTACGTTGGGCGTTGATCAAGAATATATGAAATACAGATCAGTGTACGAGAATTGTTAATTGTTCATTTGTAGTTTTGTGAAGCTACGTTCAAGCAAAGTTTTGTGGTACGAAAATTATGTTTTCCGTATCGCCTTGTTCGAAGATTGGTATTAGCCCTGTTGCGAACTTGGCAAAGTAAAAGTCACTACGGAAAAATGTTGCCCAGGCTGCAGGCTTAGGCAAGTAAAATACCTCCGGTAGAATCTTGAGTTTTTTACATGTAGAAAAGTAGGAAAAATACTGTATTTTACCGGCGAGGTTTTCTACCGTTTTCTACCGCGTATGGCACCATCTTCCGTTGCAAAAAGTAATTGCTGTATTTTGGCGGGTTCGAAAGACAGGGGTTGTGTTTTACAGTGTGGAGCCCAGGGATTTATCACCAAACTGGCGATTTTTGCCATGGGTGCCATCTTCATCTTTTTCTACCTTCTTTTACCTTTTTTTTTTACCATTTAGAGGTAAATTACCGGTTTTCTACCATATACTGGTAAAAAACTCGAATTTGTCGTAAATGCCCATCGCTGCCAGGCTATCAATTTCTGGATTTTTGCTCGCGCCTTTGCCTGCGCTACGCATCGCCTCGAACGCAAAATTACAGTCCGGAAATAGACTATTTTTCTCAAAATGTTCTATAAGAAAACGTAACATAGTAATTACATTATGCAAATTTCAATCTGTATTTGCTCATACACCTTTGTGGCGCCCACTAATTCTTTGATTGTGATCCGTCTTGTTTTGGAGTTCACTGCAATTCACAATTCACATTCTGACCAATTTATGGTTCGAATTTCCTAACCAATTGATTCCCCGAAATATATATATCGAAAATATAAATGTACATGTATAAAGATACGTAATATGTATGTATTTTATATACGCGACCAGTCACTACGCACCGCGCAATGTAAAAAAAATGTGTTCAAGTCATCGGGAAACTTATCAGAAGAAAATTATTTCATATATAAAAATTCACATTTTATGTGGAATTACTTTTTCCATAATTTTGCATAATTATGGAGGTATGGTCATTTGAACAATCATTAGTAAGTGACCGAATGGAGTCAGGGTCGTCATCGCAGTATTTCGATGGAGAATAGAGGATCCAAGATTTCAAGTAATGGAATACATGGAACTTGTTCTGTAAGTGCAAATGCACATTTAATTTCTGATGACTTTCTTTCATGATTATCATAATTAAGAAGGTATGACGGATTTAACCCTCGAGTGGATGCACCCCTATAGGCGTCTTACTCCTACTCAAGGAAGGCGTATAACTCTCATCCTCGTGCTCACCATGCGTCTACACTGAGAGAAAAGATTCGTCGTTTCTACGGAATACGGTGCCAACGGTACCAAATTTTTAGCACCAACCGACAATTCATTCCGTACAACGGAAAATCCGTCAAATGAATGGCATAATCAGTTGGTACGAATAATTTCGCATCGTTGGCACCGTATTCCGTAGAAACGACGAATCTTTTCTCTCAGTGTACTTAAATATTCATAATAATCTGCTTCATGAATGAGGCATTATAGAATTCTGAAATCTGCACGTTTTCGTTATGACACTAAGAGGGGTCACAGTGATTAACCGTGGTATATGGGAGAAGAATAAATTTAGTACGCTGTAAGTGAAATACCAAATTGGGAAGTTTTGTTTGTGCCCCGCATGGAGCACACCACTAGTCGGATCAGAAACCGCTTGATCAGGGAAACCTACTACCGACGGATCCATTCCTGACCCAATATCAGGCCAGATTGGAGCAATTTCCAGCCGGGCATGATTCGTTATTAGGTCATTGTGTGAATATCCTGAAATCTCCGGGAAATTTATAGCCAAGAGGGGAGTTGTTTTTATAGAGAAATTGATAAGACTCAAGTATTCGAATGATGTTTTTTTTTGCCATCTATATTTTCACGAAGCAAAATCAACCTTGCTGTATCCGTAACAAAAATTATCTTAATAAATCATTTCCATTATATTTTTATGAGCTTTCAATAAAAAATTGATATGACCGATAAGATTATTTATAACTGAACTCTCCATTGATACCACGGCATGCAAAATCTGCATTTGTGCATGTCTAATTGCATCATCTATATTACTTCCAACTGGAGGTGATGAACGTAGTAGAATTTTGTATATAGCAAATAGAAATTAGAATCACTCCAACTAATTAAATGGCGGAGACATACAAGAGGTAAATTTAGAAACGCAGCGATACAAGTTTCATAGCAGTTTCAAGCTCAATTTAGGGAGCGGAGAGTTATAGGTGGCGCATTTATCAATGAACATAAAATTTTGTATCTCTTGTCTCACTCTTACGGTATCATTCGCATATGTCATTGATAGTGTGCATGGCGATACTTCGTGCAAAGGGCCATGTAATGACTTTCACGAAGAAACAGCCAGTTGTTAGCGTGCCTCCTATGGATTGAGAATGTCTTTTGTAAGGCATTTATGCTACGGCTCAATTGCATGACTCGAGAACGCACACGCTTTTTACAATATACTGGTATGCACGGAAAAATATTGAGAGACTTTCAGAGAAAATTACAAAAATTAAATAGTTTACTTTTTGGTGGATGTTTTAGCTAGGAATTTCAGAAATGCATTCGCGGATGATAGGTTGAATGAGTGGTACGTGTTGCCAGGAATTCATGGAAAATTGTATAGACAACTGTCCGGAATTCGCGGAAGAGAATGAAAACTTTGGAACAACACGGTAAATTGAAGAAAGTTTCGAATCGTAAATAAATGTTCTCGAAAAACGAAGTTTCAAACAGCAATTTTATAAAACTAGATTTCAACAAAGTGTGTGCACATCATCTCAAACCTTTGTGGTCGCAAAATTGAAACCTAATTGGGACCTAATGTAGTCCCAAATTACTGCTTCTTTCAAATTACTGCACCTATAGTTTTCTCGGAAAATTCGATTTTTCCGAATCACGTGTCAAGCCAAGCGGGCAGGGGGGTCTGTCGTATCAAAAAGCGCGGAATTCTATTCTAGGTTATCACAAGCGAATTTTTTGTGGGAAAATAATTGGAAAATTCCTGATGTTTCCGGAAAACTCCCACATAAATATGTGGTCCATTTCCACGATCAAAGCAGGTAACTCCCTAAATATAAACAATCCTCAGCAGCTTTCGGTCCGACATCTTAGTCAACAGGGACCATAGGCAACGGGGCGGGAGGAGGTTCCGACTTTCCCATGGAGCCGAAACTTCGTAATCGTGGCCGAATGAAAGCAGGTAATTCCCTGAACATTTTAGGGATACAATAGAGAATCATCACATGCGACTCGATTCTCTATAGAACTTAGAGGATACTACAAAATTTTAGGTATCAAAAGCTGGCACGGCCAAAGTATCACACCCAAATTTGGTAAATAGGAATCGAAAGTGCTACTTTTTAAATAATTTTTTCTGCAAAAAAATAATTTTTTAACCCTTTTTTTTGTTTTTTTTTTTATGGCCGTGTCAGCATTTTATTAAGCTGGCACGGCCATCGATAAAAGAGGGTAATGAGTCTTTTTATCATTATATAAAGGGTGTGTAAATTCAGGAGCATCGAGAAGGATTTTCCTCACCCATCAAAACTTCCATTAATCATTAATTAACAATTTACGCATAATTAACCAAAAATAATCCTCCAGGAGAGTAACGATTTCAACCCCAACATTCAGACATCTCAAAAACTTCAGGGACATCTTCAGAATACTCCTCTGGGATTTTCTCACCCCTTTTCCCCCATTTAAAAATAATTGAGTAACAATTTATTATTAATTAGTCTGTAAACTAATAATGGAATTGTTTGATTACTTGGGCCCCGAAACTGAGCAAATTCTAAAACGGCAGGGACATCTCCAGCATACTCTTCTGGAATTTTCTCACCCCCTCCCCTACTCTTTTTTTTTGTTTTTTTCATGGCCGTGTCAGGATTTTATTAAGCTGGCACGGCCATCGATTAAAGAGGGTAATGAGTCTTTTCATCATTAGATAAAGGGTGTGTAAATTCAGGACCATCGAGAAGGATTTTCCTCACCCATCAAAACCTGCATTAATCATCAATTAGCAATTTGCGTATACTTAACCAAAAGTAATAATCCAGGAAAGTAACGATCCTAACCCTGACATCCAGACATCTCTCAAATTTCAGGGAGATCTCCAGAATGCTCTCCTAGAATTTTATCACCCTCTCCCCTCCATGTTTAAAATAATTAATCAACCATTTATTATCAATTAGTCTATGAACTAATTATGTAATAGCTTGATTACTTGGGCCCAGAAAATGAGCAAATTCTAAAACGCCAGCAGTCCCACCAGAATACTCTCCTGGAATTTCCTCACCCCCCGGAATTACGAAATAATCAATCAGCAATTTATTAATAATTAGTCTATGAACTAATTATGAACCAGCTTGATTACTTGGGCTCCGAAGATGAGCAAATTCTAAAACTCCACGCACTGCTCCAGAATACTCTCCCGGAATCTCCTCCCTCCCCCCAATTTCAAAATAATTAATCAACTATCTATGATTAATGAGTTTATGAACTAATTAGAAAATAGCTTGATTACTTGGGCTCCGAAGATGAGCAAATTTCAAAACTCTAGGGACCTCTCCAGAATACTCTCCTGCAATTCAGGCCGGGGGGAGGGGGGTGAGTGAATTCTAGGAGAGTATCCTGGAGTTTTAGAATTTGCTCATCTTCGGGCCCAAGGAATCAAGCTATTTTGTAATTAGTTCGTAGACTCATCAATCATAGATAGTTGATTAATTATTTTGAAATTCTGGGGAGGGAGGAGTGAGAAAATTCCGGGAGAGTATTCTGGAGCAGTGTGTGGAGTTTTAGAATTTGCTCATCTTCGGAGCTCAAGTAATCAAGCTCTTTCATAATTAGTTCATAGGCTCATTAATCATAGATAGTTGATTGATTATTTTCAAATTGGGGGGAGGGAGGCGTGAGAAAATTCAGGGAGAGTATTCTGGAGCAGTGCGTGGAGTTTCGAAATTTGCTCATCTTCGGAGTCCAAGTAATCAAGCTATTTCATAATTAGTTCATAGACTCATTAATCATGGATGGTTGATTAATTATTTTGAAATTGGGGAGAGGGAGGAGTGAGAAAATTCCGGGAGAGTATTCTGGAGCAGTGCGTGGAGTTTTAGAATTTGCTCATCTTCGGAGCCCAAGTAATCAAGCTGGTTCATAATTAGTTCATAGACTAATTGATAATAAATTGTTGATTAATTATTCTGAAATTGGAGGGGAGAGGGTGAGAAAATTCTAGGAGAGCATTCTAGAGATCTCCCTGAAATTTGAGAGATGTCTGGATGTCAGGGTTAGGATCGTTACTTTCCTGGATTATTATTTTTGGTTAATTATGCGTAAATTGTTAATTAATGATTAATGGAAGTTTTGATGGGTGAGGAACATCCTTCTCGATGCTCCTGAATTTACACACCCTTTATCCTATGGTAAAAAGGAGAAGCGAAGAAAAATCTCGAAATATCTCGATATCGCGTAAGACGAAATGTCTCGAAAACCGTAAGCCCGAAACTAATGCCACACCAGTGAGTGTGGCGGAAAAAGGAAATGCGCGTGCGAAGCACGCGCTACCGCTCTCGTATAATGATAAAAAGACTCATTACCCTCTTTTATCGATGGCCGTGCCAGCTTAATAAAATTCTGACACGGCCATTAAAAAAAAAAACAAAAAAAAGGGTTAAAAAAATTTGTTTTTTGCAGAAAAAATTATTAAAAAAGTAGCACTTTCGATTTCTATTTATCAAATTTGGGTGTGATACTTTGGCCGTGCCAGCTTTTGATACCTCAAAATTTTCCCGAAATTAGCTCTGTGGAATCATTTCTAACTTTCTTCATTCAGATATTATCTACCGGAAACTTATATCTTACAATACTGAGTTAATATCTGAAGTTGACTTCTTTTTCTGCAGGCTTGGAACATCACGATGGGTGATGGTTACCATATAAGCGACAATATTATTAGTGTGAAATTACATTGTTTTGCGCAATTCTGATATGATTTATCGATTTATCGATCCCATATGAGACATTGAAGACAAGAATTGTAAATGTTTGCCTTCACTTTGATAAAAAAAAAAACCGCGTTTATTTTGAGAATGTTTTGAATTTTTCCTGTATGAGATAATTCAGTTCAACAAATATAGAGTGGTGGAAAATTAGGGCTCTTACATGGGAAGGTTCGGAAATTATTAAGAGGCGAAACATAATATATTATGAGACATGAAAAATCCTGGGCAATAGAGACCCGGCACTTGTTTGCGGTATGCACCGGATTTTCTTTTGCATACGAACTGGTGTGATGCCATCATCTTCCAAGCTCAATATAAAACAGTAGATTGGGATCACATTGAAAATCTATTTTGAAATAGTTTTGTTTTGTACGTGCTTTGATTTAAAGCCGTTTTGAGGTACGTAAGTTTTGAATTCAACTGTAGAACTAGTTTTTACTGGTTTGAAACAGTAAAGTCAGAGGAATCGGCATATATGACCATACGACTGAAAACGCATCGTCAAGAGGAACAAGTTCTGTAGGACAAAAAATTGTGATTGCCATTTAAAAAACGTTACTTTGTGCTTGCAGCTTGCAAGTCTGAGCTTGCAAGTTCAAAGTGAAGCTCGTATCAGATGTCACCCTCAAAACTCTGCAGCTTTCATATGACACCTCTTTTCATTTACTACCCTTATTTTAGGAGTTATTCAGGTGTACTGTTTCAAATGCCACATCCTGTATATGATGTACACAGTATGGACACCTTAAATAATAAATGTTTATGTGAACGAACTTTAATTTAATCTTTCATTGGAGGAGATGGTTTTTAAATACAGTGGGATATGGTATGAAGGAAAAATAAATCCTAAAAACCCTTAGCAATAATGGGCGAGCCGGGAAGACGGAGGAACAGGATATAGGGAGCGGCGGGATAAGTGGCGACCGCCAATGCGATTTTTTTTATCAATATTCATGGTTTGGAGGTAAGGATTTGGATGAATTTGTAGTTGTAGTTTCAAATTGTCGTTGATTGAATCTATACATTCACCTATGGTTCCTAGGCTCAACACGTTGTGCATATCCGAAACGTGGCGGAACGCTAGCAGTAAAAATGAACGTAATCAAATTTTGTTAATTACATCGATTAGATCTCAGTTAATTTTGAGTAAAGAAATAAAATTGTAAGGTCACCCCTATAAGGTCACAAATCGCCTTACTGCTAGCTTTTTTGATGAGCTAGCAGTAGTATTTTCAAGAATGACCGGGATCATTCCAATTTTTATTCAACGTATTTTTCAAACCAATTTTGGAGAATTATTTCTTATAAGTGCTTTGTTTACAAATACATCGTAGATTTCCGTCGTTGATTAGCACTTGAACGAGTACAAACATAACGACGTTAAATAACCATAAAAAAAAAATTAAAAAAAGGAGAATTATTTCTCCGTTTTGCCAATATTGAAAGGGTGTTATTGCCCAACTACAACATTAAAAGCATGTTCCTCGCTCTAATTACAACTACAGTGTTGATATTATTATACGATGTTTGACTTGTTAACTTTCCAATCTAGGGGAAGTTATTGTAACGGCCCCGCAAATCAAAAGTGAACTTTTCACTTTTCTCGATGTTTGACGACATGCTGCCAAGTTTTCTGAAACATGTTCATGTGTCCGTGGTGCACAGGCCGAAAAGGACTGTCAAAGTGCAATAACAATTATTTCTATTGCCATTAACAATTTAAATTGTTTATAACGCTGTCTCTCACGAAATATTATAGATACCCAAAAATGTGTCTAGTAAATGTTGTTCCTTATAAAAAACATACATATTTTGTGCTTTTTGACTTTTTTCGAATCTTTAACCATTTCGGCCTTAGAGCGTTATAAACAATTGAAATCATTTAGAACGCTCTATGGTGAGAAGAATGAGAGATTGGGAAGAAAGTATCTAATAAATATTGTTCCTTACATAAAACAACATGTCTAATGTGAGACTTTTCTTTCATATCTCAAATGGTGCAGAAGATAAAGTGTTGAATTCGACAAAGTGACTGTTTAGGAGATAAAGGGTTAATTTGACGAAAACACACACACACATCCCATTTTTTTAACTTCCCGATTTTTTTGGAAGTTATTGTATTGCCCCCGAAATCGAAATTTTTGTTCCCGCCCAGGAAATGGTGGTTTAAGTATACCAAAATGATCCCCAACATATTCTGAGACGATGTATATGTGTGTGTGTCTGTCTGTATGTACGATGTGTACAAATTTTGATCCTGGATTTCTCACGAACGAATATCACGATCAAAGTTATTAAGGTCACAATCGAAGCTTTTACATGTAACTTAGAGGTGATTCGATTTTAGGTGAAATTGGTGCAGTATATATGTTGTTATTAACAATTTCAATTGTTTATAATGTTCTATTGCATAAACTATTAGAGTTAGCGTAAAATTTATATAAGAAAAATTGTTCCCCATATAAAAATACGTATTTTATCTAGAATGACTTTTTTCGAGAATTTGCATAATTAAGGAGGTATGACCGTCTCAACAATTATGTCTGTAATGAGTGAACGAATGAACACAGCGCTGCCATGCCGGTCCCAATCGAAGCGCTTCCGTGCAACATCGAGCGGATTACACTTTGGATGGGATTCGTGCAGGATATGCAGGGTTATTAACAATTCCAATTGTTTATACTGTTCCACTGCTTAAGAGAAAATCATTCCTTATATGAAAATACACCTTTTATATATGATGACTTTTTCCATAATTTGCATAATTAAGGAGGTCTGGTTGGCTGAGCAATTCAACATGCGAGAACAATGCATATCACCAGGGTTGTTCCTTATACAAAGATGCACATTCAATGTGACATTTTTCAATATAGGTTAGAACATATCGCGAGTTGAACTAGAATATACATGGCAAATGGATATGTCGATAATTGCGGGAATGATGTCAATGAGTGTGATAATTAAGAAAGTACAGAGGTAGGAAGGGTAACTATGCGGATGAATTCCAGTTCAATATTTGTATGGGGCTTAAAAATCAAACTGAATCGATCGTGTGCAGTAATTATTAGATGTCAGTTCAATTATTGATATCACTGTTGGGTTTGTTCATCAACATGGTTGCGTTCTTATGTTGTGCTGAAATACCAAATTGGGAAGTTTTGTTTGTGCCCCGTATGGGGTACACACATTTCCAAACCACTAGTTTCCTTTTCGATTCGGAATGGGTCTTTTGAGTATACCAAAATGCTTCCCGTGAGATTCTGAAGAAATGTGTGTGTGTTCCTATGCCCGTGTGTAGCTAAATTGTCGGCGAACGATTTCTCTTGCATGAAGAGCACGATCAAGGTCATCGACATCGCAAACGAAGCGGCTCCATACAACTTGGAGGGGATTAGATTTTGGATAAAGTTCATGCGATCTTTATGTTGTTATATACGATTTCGATTGTTCATAACAGTCTATCACGAAAACCGTCGGAGGTAGGAGTACAACAATGAAAGTTGGTCCCCACGTCAAAATCCACATTTTATGTTTAATGACTTTTATTTATTTATTTATTTAATAACGTCAATCGGCAGTATACACAGAATATGAATATACGATGGAGAATTCAATTTTAAGAAAAACCGAAGGAATAAAGCGGGGAATGATACATTATTGATGGCATGTTTTACAGAAGCAATGAATGTGGGTAAAGAGCGATCAAAGAAATTAAGCGACATACAATGATCATTAATTACAGTAGCAATTCTATTGTATGGGCCAAATTGACGTATCTCGAAGCGGGTTTGCGATAGAGCGATCTAAACAATTGAATTTGTTAATAACTATTAACTATCGGTGTTATCAAAAAAAGTTATATGAGATCAAATATGTGATTGTGTGTGTGGAACAATTTTTATCAACTAATTAGTTTCGTATCTTCCACCGTTCTCACGCCGCTGCGATATAAACAATCTTTTTTGTTACTAAGAATGAACTACGGGTGTTATCAGAAAAGTGATAAAACGTCAAATGTGTATTTCGTGGCGGGAAACAACTTTCATTGGACACTTTTTTTCGTATCTCAAACCGTTCTTGCGATAGAGCAATCTAAACAATTGAATTTGTTAATAACTATTAACTATCGGTGTTAGCAAAAAAAGTTATACGACATCAAATATGTATTTTTGTGTGTGGAACAATTTTTATCAACTAATTAGTTTCGTATCTTCCACCGTTCTCACGCCGCTGCGATATAAACAATCTTTTTTGTTACTAACAATCAACTACGGGTGTTATCAAAAAAAGTCATAAAACGTCAAATGTGTAGTTCGTGGCGGGGAACAACTGTCATGGAACACTTTTTTTCGTATCGCAAACCGTTCTTGCGATAGAGCGATATAAACAATTGAATTTGTTAGTAACAATTGAACGAATCGTTTTTCGCGTACATCGTTCCTTTCAGACCTGGAGAATAGTAAGTCGCGTCGATAAACAAAAAAACGTAAATCGCTACGTTGGTTTTTTCGGAAACGTTAAACATAGTTTTTGGTCACACACACACACATACAAACACTTTTCGGAAAACGACTCAGGATGATGTGAAACGTCGAGAAAAGTGAAAATATGAAAATTTTACTTTCAATGTTCGGGGTCATTACAATAACTCCCCTATATTGGGAAGTTAATAACAACGAATCCAGTCTAATGCACCATGTCGGTCGCCATACAGTCTCAATTTCCTTATTATAACTTCATCATTTACTGGGTCGAAGGCCTTGCTGAAGTCAGTGTAAATGGCATGAACATCATTACATGTTCAAATAATTTAATGTTCAAAAATTAAAAAAAAAAAATTAAATTGAAGATAGATCGAAAATTTGAGAGAAAAAAATCCCGATAGTCCCCGTCGGGATTCGAACCTGACTCCCAGTATCGCGCCGGGCACTTTTCCAACTAAGCTACCGGGCATATAGAGACTTTCCATTCTCAAATTCGATCAGTAACCACCGCCTTCCCGTCTGAAGGCATTTATTAAATTAAATTGAAGATAGATCGAAAATTTAAGAGAAATCTGATTGACATACAAAAACAGATTCGACGACGTCGATCTGCCACTCAGGAAACCATGTTGATTGGAAGACAGGATGTTCTGAAAAGCTGAAGACAACTGAGGAAACCCCAACATTTCCATAAGTTGAGCTAAGGCCGATTGAAGGCAAATTGGGTTATAGTTGATTACATTTGACCTAGAACCAGTTTTATGAATAGAGCGTATGAAAGAAAGTTTCCATGCAGATGGGAAAATGCCAGCTTGAAAAGACTTGCAAAAAATATGGGTAATAGGTTCGCACAACCCAGCAGCACAGTTTTTGAGAAATAGGTTTGGAAGTCCATCTGGTCCAGCACCCTTCTTAGTATCAAGATTTTATAAGAGTTTAAAGACAGTATTATAAGAGGTATTAAGCTGTGATAAATCAGCATCCATAATACCCATGGCTCCACGCAAATAGGTATCAGAAGTAGTATTTTCAGCCTCAGTATATACAGACTCGAAAGATGAAGCAAATAGTGCACTGATATCGTCACCATTTGTCGCTAGTAAGTTATCCCAAGACATAGAAGAAGGAACATTTGCATCGTTTCGTCTTTTATTCTTTATCAACTTCCAGAAGATGGATGAATCTCAACATACGGTATTCTCAATCTTTGATATATAGTTTTTATAGCTTAATTTGCTCAATTTTTTGCATCCACATCGATAGCCTCGAAATACATTATAAGTATATGTACGACGTCGACGAGTGCAACTCAACTTATAAGTGTAGTGTGCATTATTTTTCATCTTAATCATGCGTATCAGCTCTTTGGAAAACCAACAAGGATACGTGGTATTTCTGGCTGAGTAGACAGGCACAAATTGTTCAACTCCTTCATTAATTTCATCATAGAACTATGAAACCTTATCATCTAAGGAGCTCAAGCAATACAGGTTTAACCAATTTGTCGCCAGGAAGAACGAGTTTAGGGCTACATCATCGGCATTCTTGAATGAGTAGGAGGGTGCAGAATTAGGTGTAAGTAACAGTTGAAAATCAAGATCAACACCTAGAGCTGGATGATGTTTATCTTCAACGACGATAGCAGGGGCTTTTTCAACACAGCCATCCAGGTTTCCAAAACAGAGATCAAGCATACGATTGTTCTCGTTTAAGATGCGGTTCAGTTGCACACAACCAGCAAGACACAAGTTTTCGTACAGTCTTCCTGACGAACGCTACTCGGAAGATTATAATCACCGAATAAAAGTAGCCTCGAGTTGGGGAATTTTTCTTTGAGGTAGATGATCGTCGTCGTGATATGTGGTCGTGAAACGATTCAATTGAAGATTGTGGCGGCATGTAAACACACCCAATAATAAGATTGTATTGTTGGTTTTTCACCTTAATGAATATTTGTTCAAGATTGTTATCAATGATAGTTATCACTTCAGCTGGAATACTCTTCTTAACAGCAATGAAGAGTCCACCGCCGCGCTCAAAAAAATAAGGAGAAAGAGTTATCAACCACTTCGCCATCATATATAGATGAGTGTAGCCAGGATTCACTAACACAGATTATGTCATATGCGCAACAGGCTGAGCCAATGAGAAATGATTGAAGTTTGGTCCTAAGACCCCTCGTATTCTGATACCAGATTCTCAGCTTCCTCTGAATCTTATTGCTGCCTTTGAAATGTACGAAAGGAGGACTTGTCTACAATTTTCGTTTTACCATTAATGTACTTGATAATCTTATCAACGTCGCCACCTTTGCCTAGGTTATCCAATTGAGTACGAAGATCTTTCAAGTGCGATTGTTGTGCTGGGGTCAGATCATGTTTAAGGACAACATTGAATTCACCGGCAGGATTGGCTCTGAGAACGGACTTAGCAATTTCCTCCGAAGGAGTACCAATAAGTAAACGACGAGTTTTGCCGTTTGAAAAACGCCCAAGCCTGCGAATTTCAAGGCGGGGAACCAAATCTGCAAATTGCTAGGGTAAAAAAATGACAATTTGCTCTGGATCATCATTCAGTCTGTGAACGCCCGTTGTTTTATCAGATTCAGGAACATTCAATGCCACTACATTACAGCAACGTTTTTTATGTTCGTTCAATTCAGCAACAAAGGACTCGGCATCGAAACCACTACCATCCATAGAGCTCATCTTATTTTCCACTGCACAAATTCGAAAATTCAACTGGGACTGCTTAGCCTTCATGGATTTATTTTGCTGCACAATGCCATTCAGGTCTGATTTAATTTCATTCAGACTTTTCTCCACTTCATTCTTGAAGGGCACAAAGAATTTCTCAAACTTGTGATTAAACAATTGTTCCAATTTACGAACCAAATAGTCATTGTTATCCTCAGGGGTATCATCACCAACAACAAAACTTTTGTCCATAACTCGCATCATTAAGGATTGATTGATTGATTAATGGTTTCTTACTGTACATTATGTTGTGCAAAAGACTTCGATCAAAGTTCACATATTAGTAATCGCAATAGCAAGCGATAATTCATTAACAGCAAAGCTGAAAGCAAAGTGACACTAGATATGGTAGTAAGAATACAAATAGTAATAGAAAGAAGAAGACTTAGACGCAGGAGCCAGCACATAAACCAAACCAAAGAACACCAAAAAGTAAAAAAAAATGACAGAAAGTAATAAGTAATGCATGGTAAACGGGCCCTCTATGAGGCACACCAGCTAATTCATTCTCGGAGCAGGAGAGGATAGTTAGAAGATAATTGGAACGACGTTAGAAGGAACAAGGGAAGAGGATAGGTCAAGGGATAGCAACGTTAGAATGAACAAGGGAAGAGGATAGGTCGAGGGATAACAACGTTAGAAGGAACAAGGGAAGAGGATAGGTCAAGGGATAAGGGTAGGCAGCAAAAAAACTAGAGGAGACATTAAGAGACTTAGGGGTTGACGAGAGTCGCCCAGAAAAGCTCTCAACGCTAATCTGAAGGAAGGAAGGGAGGGCAAGTCGCTTATAGACGAAGGCAGAGCATTCCACTGATAGGCCGCTGTCACATGGAAGGAGTTCCTGAGAGAATCCGTCCTAAATGGTCTGATGTGAAAAGGAAGCAGCTCACCCCGACTCGGTCTCACAGCCCGGTTGGCAACAAAAAAGGCAGCAAGGTAACTAGACTCGCGATTGCATAAAATGCCAAAGGTAAGGCAGCCGCGAAAGTAGTTCCTGCGAGCCTTAGAAGTTAACCAACCTAGCTGCTCACGATACGACGTGATCTGCTCATCTCTTCTAGCTCCCGTGACATACCTAACCTCCATATTGATGAGACGCTGAATGCTGGCAGATAGCTCATCAGACAGACCCCCATACACGAGGCAGCAGTAGTCAACTACAGGAAAAATTAATGCCTAGACAAGGTGTTTACGCAGTCCAAAAATAGTGCTGGCCCTGAAGAACCTAAGTCGATACATCACAGACTGTACCCTCTGTGAGATTGAGGCCACATGGTTTCTGAAAGTGAGCTTACTATCCAAGCACCACTCCCAGACTGCGCACCGAGGTCTCGAACGGCACCACCTGCCCCTCAATGATGAGAGACAGCCCAGGCATCGAGTAGACATCATTGATATACGCCCGAGGCCGAGTCGGTTGCAACGAGCCCACTCTCCAATGCCATCAGCCACATCATTCATCACGGAAATGGCAGACTCAAGCTCACAACGCGGAAATCGAAGATACACCCGCAGGTCATCAGCGTAGATCAGGTGATCAACACCATGAGCTAGACCTTCACAAGCATCATTGATGAAGAGAAAGAAGAACAACGGACCCAGCCCGGACCCCTGCAGTACACCACGATTTAAATCACGAAAGGATGACATGTCAGTTGCACCACCTAGTGTCGCCTCAGAACGACCACAAAGGTAAGATGCTACCCATGTGATGGCACTAGACGAAAAGCCAGCCACCACGAGCTTCCTAAGTAGCAGCAAGTGACACACAGTGTCAAATTCTTTGCTAAAGTCAAACAGAAGCAACATCGTCAGCTGACGCCGGTCAATGCCAACACGAATGTCATCCGTGAGCTTGAGCAGCGCCGTCTGAGTACTATTATGAGGCTGAAATCCTGTCTGCAGTGGATCCAAGAAGGCCCGACTAGCAAGGAAGTCCATCATCTGTACAGCAGCCAGCCTCTCCAATACTTTCGACAGAAAACATAGAAGAGCCACTGGTCTGTAGTCATTAGCAAATGATGCATTCCTCACCTTCCCAATTGCAACAATTAGAGATTTTTTCCAGACGGTCGGAAAGGAAGACGACAGGAACGATTTGTTGAAGAGGAGTCGCAGAAAGGGTCCCAGTACAGACAAGGCCGCCACCACTACCGCCCGTGGAATCCCATCAGATCCTTTGGCCTCGGCGGTGAAGTGCATAACTGCCTTCAACACTTCATCAGCGGTGATCGTCCTGGAGGAAAAACTTGAGGCAGCAGTGGAGCAGTCTTGGTGAATTGACTCAAGGAAGTCCATAACAACGGGTTCCTCTGAGTCAAACCATACTCCTGCAAAATGGACATTTAGCGCTTCCGGATCAAAATCCCCCGACTCCCCAGCAGCAACAGCCAACCCGAGGTGCCGCAGCTCTTTCCAGATCTGGGCCGGTGTTGTACAAGAGATTAATCTGTCATGGAAGAACTTTTGGCGCGCCCCCTCAACTTCACGTTGCGCCAGATCACGAGCTGCCCGATAGCCGAGCAGAGCAGAGGCGGTGCGGACGCGTCTGTACACCCTATAGAGACGATCCCTCTCAGCCACAAGGTCATCGAGACGTGCCGTAAACCAGGGTTTGCGAGCAAAACGGTTCCTCACTATCCTGGTGGGAACAGCAGTCTCGATAGCCTCGCTGAGATGAGAGGAGAGACACAAGGCCATGTCCTCCAGAGAATATGCACCATCCTCGAGAATCGACCAGTCACAGTCTACCAGGTGAGCATTCAGCTTATCAACCTCCAAGGAGGAGAAGTCCTTATAATGGATCTCCTCTCCCAAGGAAGCATCAGGAAGAACAGCACGAATGGTAGCAGTGATCAGGTCATGACCATCAACAAATGGTACATCTTCCAAGAGGACAGCCGTGTATCCTCGTCATCTATAAGTCATAGGTCCAGCCAGGTGTCGGAAACCGCGGTATGGTGAGTAGTACCATGCTGCACAAAGCAGAGACCATTGTCAGAGCACGGAGTCCGAATAAAGTTGGCATCTGCACTAGTGGACAACTGATCTGCATTGAAATCACCGAGAATGACCTTTGAGCTGTAGTCTTGCAGATGGAGTTGCAACGACGCTATGAAGTTAGTGCCCCCCACAAAGGGGGCATGAGGGGGTCTGTAGATCACAGCCACAAAGATCGGGAAAACCCCATGACCCGAGACTTCACAAAAGAGATACTTGGGCAACCCCGGTTTCCCCGTCCAGACATGCGTAGAAGTACAAAGAACTTTAGTCTTGAGATAGCTACTAATAAACAACGCAACTCCACCGCCCCGCGTATTGCGATCACGGCGGAAGAGACTATAGCCGTCAAGAGAAACAAGGTCGTCATCAACAAGAGGGTCAAGTTTAGGTTCTGACATTGCGATAATATGGAGCGGAAGGTGGGTGCTCAGGAACAATCTAACTCGCTCAACGTGGGCTCTGAGGGAGTTCACATTGAGGTGACAGAGCCGGAGGCCCTCACATGACAGCAATCTGGCAGAGAACGATGACCAAGAAGAGGATGGAGCAGAGGTAGAAGGAGAAAGAGGAGAGAAAGAAGTAGCTGGCATTACCTATGAGTCTAGCGAGAGCCCTCCAGGAAGTTTTTTAAGTCATCTGCTGACGAAATGCGCATGGCTGAATCCTCCTTCCGTTTCCTGATGAAAACTTCACCATCTCTGATGAAAGTGGAGCAGCCTTTCTCCCTCGCCACATCCCGTACATCACGACGGAGTTTGTGAAGGTCAGCGGGAAGGAACTCATTAACGTTAATGAGCGAGGCCCGGAGAGGAAGCGATGCGCCAGAAGCAACCACGAGCTTCTGGTCCAAGGATGAGGTGTGCAGTTTGGAGGTATGGTCGCCTGAATAACAATTATTGTAAAACTGAACGAATGAAGCCAGTGACGTCATTAAGGTTGCAATCGCAGTATTTCTATGGAGAATGGAGGGTCAAAGATTTTAGATAAAATGGGAGCAGTGTCTATGTTGTTATTAACAAATTCAATTGTTTGTAATTGCAGAAATACGCATTTTATATTGAATGATTTTTTTGCATAATTTACATAATTAAGGAGGTATGGTCGTCTGAGCAGTCATTCATGTAATGGGTGAACGAGTGAAGTCGTTCAACGTATTGCGATCGAAGTATTTCCATGTAACAGGGGGTTAAATCCTTCGAATAAAATGGAAGCAGTATATACATTGTTACTAACAGCTGAATTGTTCACAACACACAAACTGAGAGATACAGCAGAAAGTATTAAATGGAACTTGTTTGGTGAGTGAAAATGCACATGTTAACATTGGGACCTTATGGAGAGGCAAACTTAAATTTTTTAAAATGGAATTTTTCGCCCCAAGGGGCTGGATACTTTTCAATTGTAACTCCAGGAAGACATTTCCGTCGATTTGAGGTCGAATAAAAAGTCAGGCGTCATGGGACAGATGGTAGATGTGAAACATGGAAACACTAATTTTGATCTACATTGATTCAAAGTTTTTGACGATTTCTTGAGAATTATTGGAAATTTTGAAATATTCAGTTGTTTTAAATGTTTTTTTTTTTCGAGATTTTCCAAAACGTTCTCAAATTTTTAGAAAAATTGTCAAATTTTCCAAGCATTTCAAAATTTTCTCCAATTTTGTGACTACCCTATATTAAGTTATTGTAATCACCCCGAAAATGAAATGTCTCAGAATCATGAAATTTTTATGTTTCTCGACGTTTTACATGCTCCTGATACATTTTCAGCGCGGGTGCCAGATCCGAGAAAAAGTATCCAACAAAAGTTGTTCCTCTCGTGAAACTACATATCTCATGTTCCATTAATTTTGTTGCTACGCATTATATTTCACGAGATATTTTTAAAAAATCATAATAATCGATCATTCGCACATACACACACACACTATCGGGAAGTTATTGATGCGACGCGTCGAGGGTCACACTCGCGTCTCATTTATTTCAAAATTGTTTCAATTTTGCCAATTATTGCAAATTTTTCCACAGTTTTTCAAAAATTTTAGACTTTTTTTCCAACTTTTTAAAAAAGTGTTCCGAATTTCTTCGAGCTTGTAGCAACATTTTTTTCAATTTAAAAAAGAAATCCAAATTCATTCAAACCTCTTCTGAATTATTACACCAATTTTACAATTTTGTTTTAAATCTGCTGTAAATTTTTGACAACTTTTTAAAAATTATCCAAAATGAGCGAAATTTTTTCCACAATTTTTCAAGAGTTTTCCAATTTTTAAAATTCCCCCAACATTTCCAACATTTTTCAAATTTTTTGAAACCCTGCAGCGTATTTTGATATGTACATACTTGTGCACATCGGCTGTGCGTCGTAGGCAGAAAGAGAGGGCGATGGAGTATATCTATATATATTTGCTAAGGAAAAGTGCCTATACCGAGAGCAATTTTTTTTTCTCATGTGCGGCATTAGATGTTTCACATCAAAAAGTCAAATTAATTGTTTTCGATTTTGGCCAAAGTTAACATTGGATCCTCATGGCGAGGCAAACTTAAATTTCTAACTTCCAGATTTAGGGTTATTGTAATGACTCCGACAATGAGGTGTCTACGAAATCGAAGTCTTTCACTTTTCTCGACGTTTCACATCATTCTGACAAATTTTAGATGAGGGTTCTGTGTGTGTGTTTGTGTCTGTGTGTTCTTACGTGACTGATTCTTCGAGAAACGGTTCCCTTTGTTTCTCCTTTCACACAAAATTACCTAGGAAAATATTTGAAAAATCACGGAAAATTCATTTCTAATTTCATTCACATTTATCCAGGTTTCTCAATTCGTCAAGAAAAAGTCATTGAACAACATGAAAGTTGATATCCCATCTGTGTCACATGGCATGTATATACTGCAGTAATTCATTTTCCAAGCCCAGAAGATTTAAAATAAGCATTAAAAGTTGATAGAACGATTGATTATTTTGAGTTCAACGATGATTATCGCAATGAACTGTTGCTAAAATTGTTATCAATCCAGTCGATATTGATATAGAAAATTTCTTCTTTTCTAACTTAAAAATCGACAATCTTCCTCAGCTATGGAAAATCCTCAATTATCAATTTCCTGTTATTCATATGTTTTTCAACAATCATCAGTAATGCCTAGTATCCAATGAGAATGTTCCATAATCAAAAACGCGTGCAATAGGATGGATTCACTAAAATAAAAATATGAACATAGAGATAAAAGTATTCTCACCATTTTTTAATAGATAAAGTAAATTAAACATGCACTTTTTTGCTACAACCACGAGCTCGCAGATGTGAACTTTCTTTGAATTTCTGCTCTAAATGTAAATAAACTTGTGTGACAAACTTGTGCTCTAATCTGCAGAAACTAGTGTATAGACGTTATTTATTAATAGCCATTTTATAAATAGAAACTTTTTAGTCTTGTTAGTTCAGCCTGCACTTCAGCCTGTACAATTTTGCAACTCGCTGTGTTCTGTTCTTCTTCCATCATCTCGAACCTCATACCCTCGTCAGAATAGCTTCTATATCTCTTTTTAATATAAGAGTTCCTATAATTTCGGCGATCATTAATATAGCAAGAATGCTATATTTTTTGTTTTGTTAGTATAAGCTTATTTAATGATATAAATTCGAATCATCATTGTTTACCGTTTCAATTCCGGAATTTTTGGCACGTTCGTCAATCTAAAGGGTCCGATATTTTTTCCATTGAACCTATTTGAATTTTTATATATACATGCATGTATATCAGCAATTCCAACAATTATGTAAATGAAATTAGGTCTGCGAATTTTTCGTGCATTTTAATTTTTCATTTAAAAGTATATGAGAAAAGATGAGAGATGAGTACCTAATGAACTCTAAGTAAGAAATTGGTGCAAATGTTCTATGTTAAATTTCGATGTTTCCTAAATTTCGAAATTTTATGATTCTGAGTTTGAGAGATGTTACAAGAGATGTTAGAAGTTGTTAGATGTTAGAAGTTGTTAGAGGTAGGCACAAAAGTTGTGTGCAAAGTTTATTGCTCATATGCAAATACATCTTTTACATCGTAATATATATTCTGCTAACATTGATAAAAGAACAATATCAAATAATAGATTTCAGGTGATTAATTGTTTTTTCCCGGAAAACTTTTTCTCTTTGTTGTATCAAAATCAAATCTTCTAATTTTGCAATAATTTATTCCAATGAAAAAAATTTCAATCTTCCCCTGTTCGAATTTTTGTTTGTCCATACATTCCTGGATTTTCCGATTTTACATACTGGTTTCAGAGAAAAAAAATAGGAATCATGAAATTTGAAAGACACTGAGGGAAAAATATACTTCGGCCCAATATTACCATGTTTCAGAGAAATAGATATTTATAAAGAAATGAATCTTATTGTTTTAGTGAAACCCAAGTGACATTAATTAACTACCAATGTTAATCATATAACTCTACGTGATACTTATGAGACAGAGGATTTTAGGTGAATTTGTACAGTAATAATTAAGAATCCCGAATTAATTAATTTATTATTTTCAAATTAATAAAAATTAATAAAAATAGTGTTCAACCCAGGTCAGTTGTCATATAATTGTTTGGAGTTAAGCGATTCACATGATCACATTTAATTGTAATTGTCAGAGATTAGATGCAACGACGAAATTTCATTTTTTAGGAATGCCTATTACTCTGAAAAATGAACTTGTTGGGCCGAAGTATATTTTTCCCTCAGTGTACTGTTGGAGACAGCACGTATACAGAATTTAGTTTTTCGAAAATTCACTATTTCCCTATTACTGGTCGTTCTATATAATGAATATGAGGTAAAAATTGAAAAAAATCCAGAAAGAACAACGATCGGTTCGTTAAGAAGTAAGGAAAGTGAAATACAATATTCATGGATCTAGGAAAATTCTGATCACATATGGGTGCAAAACGGTGTGGACAAGCTTAATTTTCGTAAGGTTACATATAGGTATGGTCCATAATACAATTGTTCATTTTAATTCTCGCTCATTATTACTATCGATGTAAAATTCCTAAAAAGAAAATGTATGAAGTGAATGAACTGTATACCTGACAAGAAGGATTCGTTAAATTGTTTTCTCCACACAATTGATGATTATATTACATATTTGTGTACTTACATCATTACAGTCATTTTTTTTTAATCAACTGTATTTATACCTAATTTTTTTCAGTGTTTATCCCAGGCTGGATTCACCGGTTGCAAACAAATATTTCGAATCGAGTCTCGTAACAGATCTGTAGTTTCGTCACTACATGTCAAAATATGTCACACTGACCGATCACACTGCCCACCACCCAATGAAAAAAATTGGGTTGATAACTTGGTTTTTCAATATATCTGGAAATTTACTAAATTGGAATACAAATGTTTTCAAAATCGAATGACACGCAGTCACAACTGTTCCAAACGAAAACTATTTGAAACGGGCAGATTCTTTTCCTTTTTGCTTCTGAATGGAAGCTTTACGATCGTTCCATTTTCACTTTTACTAATTTTGTAAATGATATATAATGGTCTGAAACGTAAAAGCACTGAGTTTGACCATAGTGTCTGTATGTATCAATTTTTTCGAAAATCTTCACTTAAACGGAAAGAAAAAAAACATAATTATTATTAGACCCCTGGTGACTAATCTGAGGACGAAATTTCCGTGAGTCCAAAAATTCATCCCAGTGAGTATAAAAACTATCCCGAAACAACAGAAAAAGTCGGCCGAATGCGACTAAATTTTAGACTATAGGAGTCTAATTTTTCGACTCACGGAAATTTCGTCCTCAGATTAGTCACCAGGGGTCTAACAATTATGTTCTTTTTCTTTCCGTGTACAAAATTTAACAAAAATTTTTTTTTGTTTCCACTGATTTCATCGGTGGTAAGCTTTCGAATGATCCGACTGAACACAATGAAAATGTTCCAGTATTGAAAAACCTTTTTCCAATTTCGGCCTCACAAACTACCATTCTGTCTTTTGTTCACATTCACGAACGGGCCGACACATACATACACGACACATACGCACACGCACACACACAGTTGAATTTAATATCCTTAATTTCATTGTTCTTGTAAAGACTTTTTTGGGTAATTATTCAATTTAGTAAAATCATTATACATCATATTGATTGTACATTATTTGATTACCTTATTTTACAATTTTCTTCATTGAATTCAATTCACAACTATTTGCACTATGGAACTTTTTATTTTTTAATGAAAATTATTTGATAATTTGTTGAATGATTATTTTTAGTCAATGCTTCAATGTGTACTTCCATACATTCATTCACGTAGATGTCGTTGAAACGCACATTAAAAAAACATCCGTTGAATAATTATTGAGAAATAAAATAAAAACCGTAAAAATGAAAAAATAAAATCTAGACAGGTAATAATGCGATCAAATGGCCATTCAATAACGTTGTTCACCATGATAAAATGAACTTCTGTTCCAAATTTCAAGGTTTTATCGTAATTCTTGCGGAGGGTAGAGCGCGAACAAGAGAAACAAACAAAGAAAACAGTAAAAAACAGAAAAATTGAACTGTCCACTTTCTTGTGAGTATCGAACTAGATGTTCTTCGACTATTTCGTAGATCTCGTTGAGAGGCACATTCTGAAAAGAAATCAGAATGTTGAGTAGTTTCTAAGGTGGCAACCATCAAAGGAGAAAAAATAGGTCTATTGCGAAGAAACTTACCGACAGTTTGCACTGGAATTGCGCTGACAGCTATATGTACCCAATACCAATAATTTTTTCAGGTTTTATTCTTCAAATTTAGTCCTTTCTTTATTAAATTTTGTAAGTGAAGAGTTTTGAAAAAAATGGATACATACAGACACTATGCTCAAACTTTGACGGATTTTTACGTTTCAGACCATTATAAAATCACAAAAGGCAGCGACATATAGAGAAATGAAAGAAAAAATCAGTAAATACTGAAGTCTCGTAAATTTTTGAAACAGACATGATCTCGAAAACTCGAGTTACCAAATCAGAAAGTTTACATTGTGTCCTCACTGCGGGCACAAATACATGCCACCCACTAGTTCTTAGATCGTTCATATCTCAGAAACTAATGGATATTTTTTAATTTTTTTATCAAAATGTGCGTTTCAACCAGATCCAGGGAATGGTTGGAGACCATCTAATAGGTTGCTCACAAGAAATTGGAGATATTTCATTTTTTCTGTTGTTTACAGTTTTCGTTGCTTTTTGCTTTTGTTCGCACTCTAGCGCCCGCAAAAATGGTGATAAAAACTTGGAATTTGGAACAAAGGTTCCTCTTGTAGTGGTGAAGAACCCTATTGAATGGCGATCTGATCGTATCATTAGTTTTCCAGATTTCAATTTTTTCGTTTTCACGGTTTTTATTTTATTTCTCGATAATTTTTCAACCGATTTTGTTGCGTTTTTTTCAAAAGGTGTGCCTTGACGAGATCTATGATATGGTTGAAAAACATTGAGTCTATTAGTGTGGGTAATATGAGATATTCCTATTTTTTGACTTTGGTTTTACTATTTGTGTTTGTTCGCACTCTAGCGCCCGCAAAAATGTGTAGATGTATGTGTCCGTCCGTCCGTGGATGTAAACAAAATGGAAAATAGTGGTTTTTGAGGGCGAAATTCGAAAAAGCTTTGTCAATATTGGAACATTTTCAATGCAATTGGTAGAAAGAAAAAAAACGTTATATGGGGGGGGGGGCGAGGACTGCCTGCTGCCCGAGTCGAACAATGAGTTGTTCCGAATCTTTGTTTTGTTGGTCAAGTCGTTCTACAATTTTGAGTTATTTTCAACGATACTGAAAGATACAAGTAAGACTTTCGTCGTTGCATCGGTCTTCGCAATAAGCATCTCAGCGACAGTTGTCTTCCAACTGTAATTCTTAGAAAAAGAAGACTAAAGTCGTTCGAATTTGATAATGGTCAAAGCGACTCTGAGCGTCCCTTTGTCTTTCAAGTCTTCATTTTCAGGGGCCGCGGTCAGTATGCCTATCCTTGTCTAATTTTATGACTATGGATCCCAGGTACCAGAAAAGGGGGAATGGGTTACGCAATATACAAAAACACAATTTTAGATATACATACATTAAATATATTTCTCAGGGATTCAAGTTGTAACATATTTTAGTCAGCTACACCTAAATTAATCAGTATTACCATTATATAGTACAATTTTAAAATTAATTCCTATATTAATTTCGACTGTTTATCGGAGTACAATACCATTATCATATTCAGATTCTTAAATAATTGCTCAATTAGGCAGATAGATATATGTTTATTTTTCCCCCTTGGGGTCACAAAGGACTTCCTTTCCATTGACATATACGTATACAATTATACAGAGCACATTATAATAGGACCTCACCACTCATTTCGTTTCATCCCTCACACCCCCCCCCCCTTCGCCTCACTCCCCAACCCAATCCCTTCCCTCCATCTCTTCACTTCCCTACTTCTCCCATTCAATCATCCATTTTTCCCCCGTTCCCTCACTATCCAATATCTCATACATTCTCTCCTACACACTTCTGTAACTCCCATCCTCACCCGAACATTCCTCCATTACATGCCTCCAGTTATCTCTTTTGCTCCTGCGTTTCCTGCACAACACCAATCTATCCTCGTCCCAACTTCTCTTTCCCTTTAACCCTTCCCTTAGCCTAAACCTGGTCACCCTATTCCACATTTCCTCTCCCCATTTTCCCTCTAAGTACCTAGGTAATCCGTCACCTATCACCCCTTTGTACCACCAGTTGCTTGACTTAACTATTTTGCCCCATCTTTCTTCCGCCTGTCTTTTCCTCTCCTCTTTTTCCACTTCAAAAGCCTCCCTCTCCATACTACCCCCCGCTCTCTCCTCGCCTTTACATCCCAGACCCCTATTAACCCTAAACTCTCTCCTCGACGCTTCCCACTTTTAAACCGGGTTCCCCACCTCCCTCCCTTCTATTTCCCACAAAGAATTCCTCGCAATTTCACTTCCCTGCCCCTTTCTCAACTTAGCCTCAAATTTCCACGCTCTCTTTGCCGCCCTTGTCGTTAACTTATCCCTCTTCAGTTCCACCCTAATCATGTACCCTGGCACACCCCTTCCCCACCCCCACCGTCCATCTCAGGTACCTTTTTTGCAATCTGTCCACCTGCCCCCACTCCTCCCAACCCCAAATCTCCACACCGTAGCTCAACACGGACCACACCAGAGTGTCAAACAACCCCTTTCTTCCAATCTTTCCTAAATCCCCTCTTTCCTATCCCTCAGACCTGACCCATCACCCGCCCTGCTTTTCCTAGCTTTTCTCTAATTTGCTTCACATGCTTCCCATCACTCTGAAACCAATACCCCGGGTAACAGTATTCTTTCACCACTTCAACCTCTTTGCCTGCTAACCTCCAGACTCTCTCTTGGCCACTTACTCTCCCTCTGTTTCTGAAAATCGGTAGCTTCGATTTGTCGACATTTATTGTCAGATCCTTTGCTCCCATATATTTCTCTATAAAACTCATGACTAAACCCATCCCATCCTCAACCTCCGCCATCACCACCATATCATCCGCGTACGCTAGAGAAAATACTTTAATCGCCCTCCCCCTTCCATAACTCCCCCTCCCAGACTCACCCCTCCCGCCCTTAGTCTCCCCCTTCCATAACTCCCTCAGCTTCTGCTCTAGGTCTGACAATAGACTGTTGAACAAAATCGGGCTCAGTGGGCACCCTTGTCTCACCCCTCTCGCCGTCCAAAATTTCCCGGATACACCCTCCCCTATCCTAACCTTACCTATAGTCTCCTGATACATTTCCTTGACCCTTTCTGTCAGCAGTTTTGACACCCCTCTCTCCTCCGTCACTTTCCTATTCACTGTGTCAAAAGCTGCCTTCAGGTCAATCAATAGCGTGAGCAACTTTCCCCCTTTTCCCGCGAGACATTTACTCACCAGGTAGTTTAGTATCTTGCTGATTATCTGGAATTCTCCTTTTCTCTTCCACCTCTGCCTCCATCCTTCTTCTTAATACCGATGCATACATCTTGTATAAAGATTGCATCAGCGTGACCCCTCTGTACTTTGTTACCTTCTTACTCTCCCCCTTTTTATAATTGGTGCTAGAATCCCTTCCCTCCATTCTTCCGGCCATCCTTCCCCTCTCCACACCTGGTCACATACCTTCCAAGCAACCCTCTTCATCCCCTCCCCTCCCTTTTTCCATATCTCATTTTCTATTCCGTCCTCCCCAGCCGCTTTTGCTCCTTTCATTTTGTTTATCGTTTCCTCAACCTCCTGTTGTGTTAACCCCGGCTCCTCCCCTCCTTTCTCCTTCTTTTTGTTTTGAGCGAGAGAACATTTAGTAGGGAATTAAAAGGATACATCAAAGAAAGGTATGGAATATGAAAAATGGATGTATGCAATGTGCGAAGAAAGAAAGCGGAAGCTAAATAAACCAATTCATTCATTTATTCTTTGTTTTCGCCCCCATTACTATCCCTTCCACTCCTCCCAAGAGTCCCATAAAATATCTCTTGCATTCCTCCAACCCAATGTCTCCATTTATTTCTTTCCACGTCTTTCTTTCCTTATTTACAACCTCCCAGACTTTTCCGTCCTCAATGGCTTTTTCCACCTCCTGTTCAAATTCCATCATTTCTTTTCCTCACACACCTTATTATATATCCTTTTCTTCTCCTTGTATCCAACCCACTCTCCCCACCTCCTCTTCCTCATCTTCTTCCCTTCCTCTATACTTCTCTTTGTCACTGCTACGTTTTCCCTTATATGCGTCAGCAACTCCTGCACCGGTGCAGTTTCATCCCGTCTCTGTTTCTCCAACCTCTGTCTCACTTCTGCACTCCAGCTTGCTATTGTTCTTCCCCTCTTCCCTCCCCTACTTCTCTTCCCCCCTGCCCCTTCCTTCCTCACTGCGTTAGTTGTTACTATCATCGGGACATGGTCAGAGTTGCATCTGTCCCCCACTTCAAACCGCTCCACCTCCTTCCTTCCTCTGCCATCTGAGATAACATAATCTATTAGTGTTCTGCTTTTCCCTTCCCACGTGTATTCCCCCTCGCCATTTGCATTTAATATAGACCATCCTGCTTCCTCCACCACCCTTAACATCGCCATCCCTCCCCCATTAACTTTCTTATCCTTCGACGCCCTGTAACCTCTTCCTCTATCTTCGACCCCTCTTATACATCCCCCCTGTGTTCCTGTTCTTACATTAAAATCCCCCCCCCCCCCCCCCCCTCCCCTATATACACTATCTCCTTTCCTTCTTCTACCATCACTTTTCTCGCCCTCTCCAACTTCCTCTCCAGATCCCCGTTGACGTATACTCCTACTATCTTCCATTTCCTACCTCCCATACTCAGTCTTCCCACCATCCAGCCCTCCTCCTTTTCATCCTCCCTCTCCTCTTGCATCAATCTTGTCTCACACATACTTTTTATCACTCCCGTTACTATCCCTCCACTCCTTCTTCCTTTGTTATTCTGTTTCCTCGCCGTCTGCATCTTCCACTCAAACTCTTTTGGAGCCTTTCCCTTTACCCTCTGCCAGCCTCTCACATCCAGCCACGTTTCTATCAATACCACTGCATCCCAATTGTTTAACGATTCTCCAAACTCTCTGTCTTTATTTCCCAGCCCTGCTACGTCCCAAAATACTATCTTCCTTCTTTCTTGCGCCACTCCCACCTTCCTGCATTCTAGTTTTCCTCCATCTGCTCCTCTCCTCTCTCTTCCCTATCTTCTTATACTTCCTCCCACCCTCTGTTATTTATTAAATACTATGTCATTATTAAATACTATGAACGGCGTAGGCATGAAACAATATATTTCTGAACCGACAAGAGTCAATGGTAGATCGCGGACTATTATTGACTTGCTCTTGTGTAATTATACTATAGTAACGCAAGTGATGAATGACGTAGAAATCACGGATCATTTGCCTATGGAATGTAAGTTAAATGCAGTTGAACCTATTAATATGAAACAAAATATCCTGAAAAGAAATTTTAAAAACTTTGAAGGACATTTGTTTAAAGAAAAAATGTTGAATTCAATGAATGATTCCGCAATGAGAGTGATAGATAGCGACTTAGAGTATAAAGCAAACAAAATGATTGGCATAATTACCCAAGAAATTGAAGAAATGGCACCCTTGAAAATGATTAAACAGAAAAATGAGATAAAATCAAAACAATGGTTCAATTCTAGTATTAAAAACCTAATTAAAGAAAGATGACAGCTTTTTATAATTGCTAGAAATTCTAATAATGATAATGACTGGTACAAATACACACAGAAACGAAAGCAAGTTGTTACAGAAACGCGGAAAGTGAAAAAAAGGTATTATGAGGAAATGATAGATGAAAATAGGAATGATTCCAAAAAAATGTGGAAAACAATAAACCAAGTTTTGAAAGGATCGAATGAAAATGATTTACCAGATGAAATAAAAATGGATGAAATTGTTATAAAAGTGGATGAAAATATTGCCAATAGTTCCAATAATTACTTCGTAGATAGAATTATGGGGATTATTGGCAGTATCGAACATACTGAGACAATATGTAATAATGGAAAATATACTGATAAATCATTTAAAGTTTCCAAAAATATCTATTGAAAAATTGAATGGAATAATAAAAGAGTTGCCGGTACATTTGAAGGAATTGCGTCTAACATAATGAAACTGGCATGTGAGCCGATAGGTCAATATATGTGTGCAATTATGAATGAGTCAATTGCGAGTGGCTATGTTCCGAGTGGTTGGAACCATTCACAGATCATTCCGATACAAAAGATTCAAAATACAGTAAGTAGAAGAATTCAGGCCAATATATATGCTCCCACAATACGAAAAAGATTGTAGCAAATCAATTGATGGACTATTTTGAAAATGGTGGACTATTTGTTGACGAGCAGTATGGATTTAGGGCACAAAGATCATGCGAAAACGCAATACAACCAATTGTAACTGAATGAACGACGAACATTAGTGATGGATTTAATGTGGGAGCCATATTTATTGACCTGAAACGAGCATTCGAAACAGTCGATAGGAAAATGTTGATAGAAAAATTGAATAAATATGGAATTGAAGGAAGTGCATTGGAATGGTTTAAATTGTACTTGGAGGGTAGAACACAAGCAACACATTATAGGGGCACTAAATCTGAGATCGTTGAGGTGACTGTAGGTGTACCTCAGGGGCCCGTATTAGGGCCATTGTTATTTTTAATTTATGTTAATGACATCATAGCTCAATGGAACACACGAGATTATCAAGTACGCCTCATCGCAGATGATATGGTGGTTTTTACAAAGGGCCAAAGCTCCGAAAACATCCAATCAAACTTGAACACGTCTTTACAGCGAATTGAAACATATCTAGCCCAAAATAAACTGAAAATGAATGTAAATAAGACGAAATTCATGGTCATACGTCATAAACGACAAAAAAAGGGTGAGAATGTAATGATAAGAAGTGAGGATGGAGTTGAATTGGAAAGAGTGTATGTTATGAAGTATTTGGGAGTCATAATTGACTCGAATTTGTCTTTTAACGAACATCATTACCAAGAATACATGGTAAAAAAGATCGGTAGGAAAGTTGGTGTTTTGAATAGGTTAGGCAATAATTTAACCCTCTCAGGCACGGAGAGCACGAAACGTATCCGTGAGCAAGGAGAGAGGGAGCAGCCAGTTACAGCGAGAACCATGAGTGTGTTAGCGCGCTACATCTGTGCTGTGCGTGGATGTGTCCCCCACTCCTGGCTAACACAGGAACATTTTTTTTTTACTCTTCTCTATTCGTATTCACCCACGTAACCGCTGTTGGACATTACTTCGTGTGCAATACTACGGATCAGAGTACCCACCCATTGCGGCTGGGGCCGACTTCGCCATTTCAGGTCATCGTATTTCTAACCACAGGATGAACCTCCAGAAACCCCTGTGATGAAGGTAGGAGTCTACGATGAAATCCTCCCTTCCCCCCCCCCCCCGCGCGACGGGCCGCGTTCGGTCCCGGCTCACGGTCTCACTTTATGGATACCGCCGATAGCACACACGGAATGTTCCTGCCATCGGTCGGAGTCCGTGAGAAAATATTCTTCAGAAAAAATATTCGCAGTGAGCCGGAATCGAACGCGGGACCTTTAGAATAGTAGCTAGACACTCTACCCACTCCACCAAAGCCCCGTCTAACACAGGAACGTATTTCAGCTCACTCGGAGGGCCCATGGGTGCTAGTCACTTTTAACTGATTATTTGTGGCTGTTTAATAGTTTTTAATGTGAAAATCATGGAAGGAGTAAGAAGAGAAAGGAGAAGAAGAAATCTGAGTGTATGTAAGTCTGTTTAAAGTTCTAAGGGGCTGCAAAGAAGAGGAAAGTCTGACATTCGCGCGCGTTGCAGTCACGACTTACGGACCTAAGCACGCGCTCCCCACTCCAAGTCGCTAGCGCTTGGCGTTATAGTGGGGACAGCCAGCGTGCCTGAGAGGGTTAACTATAATGACACGAAAAATAATCTATGACAGCGTAATTGCCCCGCATTTTGAATACTGTTGTACAATTCTATTCACACTAAATGAGACTAGTCAGAAAATATTACAAAAAATGCAAAATAGAGTGATGCGGGCAATACTACATTGTAGAAGGAGTACCAAAATGAGAGACATGTTGGAGGCTCTGTGTATGATGACTGTAAAGGAGAGAGTAGACTTGAATGTATTGAAGTATATACACGGGATGTATGCAAGAAAGGAGTGGCAAAACGTATGTGTTAAAGTGACGAGACAGAGTGATAACCTGAAAGTTGAAAGAAGGAAGACGAGTTATGGACAGAATGATATATTATACAATGGAATAAAGTTATATAATGAGTTACCAATGGAAGTACGGAGGCTAAGTGAGGAGCGATTCAAACGTAAAGCTGTGATATTTGTTCAAAACAGAGGTGACATGCAAAGGAGCATATTGTAGAAGGGAGAAATGTAGCAGAATAGCGAAATAAAGACAATCAATCAATCTGCCCCCTTCCACATTAAGCCTTTACCATCCCTCACATCCCAGTTCCTTTCATTCCAGCTCCACAGCGTACGCTCAATCAAATTCTTCCTCTTTCCACTCCTACTCTTTTATTTCTCATCCTTTCCGTATCTGCCACCCCTTCTAGGTCCCATTGTTCTCTCCTCTCCCTCCATGTCAGGTCATTTTCCACCCTCTCCTTCCTGCCCCTCAGCTTAAATCTATTCATCCACACCTGCATCCTCTGCTCCTTATCTCTCAATCCTAAGATCACTGTTTCTAATCCCTTCCTGTCCTTCCCTCCAATTTTTCTAATCCACTCAATCTCTATCTGTGTTTCCATTATCTCGTTCAATAGGTTTTCCGCTTCTCTCTTACCATCACCTTTTCCCATCTTGATTTTCCTAATTACCACGCTTTTCCTCCTCCTCAGCCTCTCTTGTTTCTCCTCTTTCCACTCCAACTCCCAAATTCTTCCCATCAACCCTTCCTTCCCTAATCCACTACCCTTTTCTTCCAGCACTTCAATCCTCTCCTTTATCTCTACTTTTCCTTCCTCGTTTCCTCCTCCTTCACCTTTTTTTTAGTTCTACACTCAAATCACCCACGTTTAATTTCAAACTCGATTACGTTTTAGACAAAAATGAAAGTAAAAATTTGAGGAATAGTGCAAAAAGCAGGAGGGTAGGGGAGGAAACTGAGTTGAGAGAGGCAAATAGTGAGTTGACTGGTAATAAAATTGAAGTGTTAATAGATAAAATTGAAGAAGTGAAAAAACAACATGACAGAAATGAAGCTTTCAGGAATGAAGTGCGATCTATCTTAACGAGTGAGCTCTCATCATTAGATAATAAGTTGACAAATGACATGACGTTAATGAAAAATGAACTTAGAGATATGAAATTGCTCATCATGCAGTTAATGACAAGTACCCAAAAGGAGACTTCACGAGAGGTCACAGCTAATGGTTCTAGTGTAGGTAATAACAAAACTGTAATTCCGCCGGGTATCAACACGTATGCCACGGTCACATCGAGGAGACTCGAACGATCTCAAAGGCAGATTAATCAATCATTAATTGTGGTGACCCCGAAAAACAATATGGAAGTTTCTGATACAGCTAACTTGATCAAAAATCGAATTAATATCAATAATCTAGACGTAAATGAGTGCCCAATAAAAAGTTCAACGAAAGGTAAAGTGATTATTAAGTGCAGTTGTGACGGGATTTGAAGAATTCCGGGAAATTTGGGTGCGAAAAGAGACGGATCGATAATCACGTCATACAATAGGACGGAAAGTGATTGCTCGCGACTATAAACTTACCGAAGATATAATACAAGTTTAAAATTATTTGGGTTTCGGGAAATTTTATTGCGAAATAATATTATTCGACCGGAAAGTCGAAAAACTAATTAGGTCATTAATCGGCATATTTTTGTTGGAAAATTACATTCTCTCGACCGGAACGTCGCAAAACTAATTCGAACCATTGTTCAAGATTTTTCTTTCGGGTTTGTTGTCAACGTATGCAATGTCGACAAAAATGTTTCGAGTCTTTGTGTGAGACTTTTGATTTATTTCGAGTCTCTGAGTGAGACTCGTGTTTATTATAAAATAATTTCGAGTCTTTGTGTGAGACTTTTGATTTATTTCGAGTCTCTGAGTGAGACTCGTGTTTATTATAAAATAATTTCGAGTCTTTGCGTGAGACTTTTGTTTTATTTCGAGTCTTTGAGTGAGACTTTTGTTTATTATAAAATATTTCGAGTCTTTGCGTGAGACTTTTGTTTAATTTCGAGTCTTTGAGTGAGGCTTTTGTTTTATTATAACATCATGGTCTCGACCGAAATGTCGATAAACTATCTTCGCTATTGAGTGCTCTTTTTTGTGTGTTAGATCATTATGTCATTCGGTTCATTATTGGATTTTTTTTGGTTCGTTACGAGGTTATGAAACTTCGACCGGGAGGTCGAAAAAGTATTTTGGGGAAAATTAACATCTTTTTTTGTTTATTGCGAAATTATATTATGTCGACCGCAAAGTCGATAAACTATCGGTCTCGGTTGACTGAAACTTTCAGTGAATTAATAAGATTCACTGATTTTGTTGGGATTTAGGATAGTTATAAGGTCTCGACCGAGAAGCCGATAAACTATCGCTTTATGTGCGGTTCCGAGTTCGTTTTTGTGTCTCTTTGGATTATTATGGGATAAATTTCGGAGTAAAATTGAGACAAATCTCGACCGCGAAGTCGATAAACTATCGGTCCCTGTTGACTGAAAATTCAATGAATTAATAAGATTTACCGATTTTGTTGGGATTTAGGATAGTTATAAGGTCTCGACCGCAAAGTCGGTAAACTATCGCCTTATGTGCGGTTCTGATTTTGTTTTTTTTGGTGTCGCTTTTATGTGTTACGGGAAGAAAAGTTTCGACCGCGATGTCGGTAAACTAGTTAGTTTTAGGTTCGATCGCGATTTTAGTTGATTTGGTTCTTTTGGGTTGGATTCGACCTGATTTTATGGGATATCACGTGAGCTTCGTGTACTTCAACTAATCGGAATTTAAAAGTTTTGAGTTTGTATATTTTGGCGAGAAGTAAATATAGAATTTTGAGAATTGAGTCTTTCGAGTTTATGCTTTATTTAGGTGTTTTTTTTTTTTTTTTGAGACCAATTATTCCCTAACATCTCGACCCACCCCATCTACCATAAACCCCTTCTGAGCAGCGCGGAATATACCGCTTCCTTTCCCTTAGGTTTAATTTAGTTAAGTTAGGTTAAGTATCCGAGATAAGTCAAGTATGCGGTTACGGTAAGTAACATTAACTCCTTTTCCGTTTTAATTTTGGTATTTTGTGAATTTGCGTTTAGAGAAATTTTGCGTTAGAAACTCTCGCGGTGTTGGTTCGGCGTACAAACCAACTGGCGCCCAATTTTTAGGTTTAGGTTAAGTAAGTTTTTTTAGTATTTTGTTTGTTACTAAGGGAAAGCGACGCGAAGGTGGATGATGTTTTGCTCAGGCAAAATATCACGTCACAAATGATATTGTCTCAGTAATAGAGACGAAAGTACAAAAGTTGCCAATGCCATTGATGCAGAATTGGGAAATCATTGTTCGGTCACGATTCCCAAGAACCCCAAACTCAAAATAACAATTACAAACATTGACATGAATAACGAAGAAAAAACCGACGAGTAGTTGTTCCAAAGTATATTAAAGCTAAACAATATCAATTCAAAGGTTAGTTGTGATCAGATAAGACTCTTAAGCAAGTGGGAAGTTCAAAAATATAATAATTTGTCTGCTGTTGTTGAAGTGAATCAGAAGATTCATGATGAAATTATCAGTAAGGGTTTCCTAAACATCGGATGGAACAAGTGTAAAGTGACTGACTATGTAAAAGTCACTCGTTGTTTTAAATGTTGGGGATTTCATCACATTGCCAAGTATTGTGAAAGGAATTACGCTTGTGGTAAATGTGCTGAAAGCCATCCAACTGCCAACTGGGCGAGTGCCTTTCTGGAATGTATTACATGCATAAAATATAAAAATGAGTTCAATTTGGGAGATGATCAGCTTAGACATGATGTTAATGACCGAAAGTGCCCTTCGTATAAGTATTTTTTAGACAAGCAGAAAGACAAAATAGTAGTAGTAAACTAGATAATATTTTCAAGCAGAAGAAGAAAAATGATTTATCTGTAATTTATATGAATGTAAGTAGTATGATCCATAACAAAGATGAAATTGAAGAAGTCGTTGTGAGAACAAAAAATCCATCTATTTTAATTTGTTCAGAAGCTAGGATTACCGAAGAGATAGAGGATGATGAAATCTCAATGGCTGGTTATAACGTGATTCGTTGCAATTCGGAAAGGAAACAACGGGAGGTGTATTGATGTACATGAGAAACGATGTCAAATTTAGTAGACTTATAAATACGAAAATTATCAGTAATTGCTGGGTAATTGGCGTCGAAATTAGAAGCAATATATTTAATGGTGTATTGATAGGAACTTATCATTCACCAAGTTCTAGTGATGTCAAATTTATAAATTTTATAGAGGATATTTATGAATCTATTGGAAGTGGAAATGATTACTTATGTATTAGTGACTTTAACATTAATCTTAATGAAAATTCATTTTATTCAAGAAAATTAGAAAATACATTCAAAGGTTCAGGAATGAAGCAATTGATACATGAACGAGAATTGCAAAAAATACAGCAACATTGATAGATCTTCTGTTTAGTAATAATGACGTTGATGTGAAAGTACTTTTAAGTCCAAAAATAACTGACCATGTTGTGTTAGAATTCAGTTTGGGTAATGTTGAGAATGATAGTAGTTTGCGCATTTAGACATACGAAATTGGAAATATTTTAATGAGAGACGTTTTAAAGAAAAATTGAAAAATAAGATTAACGGTAGAAATATGATTGTTAATAGTAATATGAATATAGATGAAAATGCAGATTTGTTTATTGCGTCAATAACACAAACCTTGGATGTAGAAGCACCAACAAAAACAATTATAGTAAGAGATAATATTAAGGACAGAAATTGGTTTAATAACGAAGTTAACTGATAGAAGAGAAACTAATTGACTTAACTATGTAAATAAGAGAAATATGACTGTTGCAGAAATACGTAAAGCTAAAAGAAATTATTATGAAAAGAGATTGATAATAATAAAAATGACAGCAAACGAATGTGGAAAACTCCGAAAAATGCCCTGAATAAAAGGCGCACTAGTACGTTACCGAAAGAGAGTTTAACGAAAAAATTATCAGAAATGAAACTGCCATTGCGAATGCATTCAATCATTACTTCATACAGACCGTTGATGATATTGTCAATAGCATAGATACAGTAGAATGGGACTACCAAGTAATATATTTTAAGAATTTAACTTTTGGAAGATTTGAACCAGTATCTGTGGAAAATTTTAATAAGATTATCAATGATTTGGCGGGTAAAGGGGCGACACGTGAGGGAATCTCGACTACTATTATGAAGTTAGTTAATAATACAGTTAAATCGAATGTTGGCAGAAGGGTATGTCTCGAATGGTTGGAAGCATTCCGAGATCGTGCCTATCCAGAAAGTTCCAAATATGAAAAAAAACTAGAAGAATTCAGACCTATCAATATGTTACCACAATACAAGAAAATATTAGAAAAAATAGTTACAAAGCAGACTTTGGATTATTTTGAAAAGAATGGACTTTTTTATCGAAGAACAATATGGCTTTAGACCTAATCGATCATGTAAGAAGGCCGTACAACAATTGATATCAGAGTGGAAAAAGATCATAAGTAATCGAAAAATTGCAGGTGTTATATTCAGAGATTTGAAAAGAGCGTTTGAAACAGTTGATCGGGAGTTATTATTAATGAAATTAAAAAGATATGGATTAAATGGCAGGGTATGGGATTGGTTTCAATCTTATTTGTCTGGACGTACTCAAACAACGTATTATGGATCGGGTAAGTCGGATGGAGGTACCAATGGGAGTTCCTCAGGGATCTGTTATTGGGCCACTACTGTTTCTGATTTACATAAATGATATCATAGTAAGCAGTGGTTTAAATTATGATATCAGATTATTTGCTGATGATATGGCAATTTTCATCAGTGGAGAAAGCCCCAGGGAAATCGAGATGACGCTTACTAAATCCTTGCATTGTTTGGAGAATTACTTGGAGGCGAGAAAGTTGAAAATCAATATCAAAAAAACCAAATTTATGATAATACATCATCAACGACAAAAGAAAGGGCAGAAAGTAGAAATAAGAAGTAAGGATGGAACACATTTGGAAAGAACGTACACAATAAAATATTTACGAGTTATGATAGATCCTAATCTAACGTTGAAAGCACATCAAGAGTATATACAGAAGAAAATTCCGAAGAAGAAAGTGTTTTCAACAGAGTCAGGAATCATGTAACTGTCATGGCTAGAAATGTAATTTACAAAAGCATGATAGCGCCACATTTCGAATATTGCTCAACGATTCTTTTTACAATGAATGAAACCAGTATGAAAGTACTGCAGAAAATACAAATAGGGCAATGCGTACAATTTTACACTGTTCTAAACGTACAAAAATTGAAGAGATGGCGGATGCATTGGGACTCATGTGTGTGCATCCGAGAATAAAATATAACGTAGTGAAATATACTCATGAAAAGTATGGACATGATAAGAGTGGAACAAATGATACAAATGGTATGAATGCAAGACAAGGAGATCACCAGAAAGTTGAGTTTGCACGGATAAGTTATGTGTAAATCGAGTTTTAAGAGAGTTCATCAGAGACGAACATCCTATACGGAAAATGCGTTGAACAATGTTTAATGTAGCTGGAAGCTAAAATAAATAAATCAATCAATCAAAAAAAAAAGCATTATCTCTTTTTTCAAATCCACCATTTCCTTCCAAATCTCATTCCTCTCCTCCTTCCATTTTTTCCATGTTCCTTCCTTCTTACTTCACCTCTTCTATTGTTTCTTTTAACGTCTTCATCATTATCCTTTGGAATCTATCCATCATCATTTCCTATCCTGCTCTGCTCCCCGGTCCTCTTTTTTTCTTTTACTGTACTAGTCTGATGCCATTTCTCCTTCCTCTTCTTCTCTCTTTCTCTTCTGAAGTACTTTTTCTGTTCCCTCCCTACTTTCCCCCACTTCGATACCCCTTATTTCTTTGCTTTTCCTCCACAACTCTTGAATCGCTCTCTCTTTTATTCCTCGCCTCTCTCTTTCTCCCACTTCTCACGCAGCAGCAAAGCCGGCTTCGATAATCTCCCTCTGCTTCTCCTTAACGTCAGGCCCTTCTCGCTCTCCCCACTACCCCCGCTTCCCCCCCCCCCTGACTCTGCTGACTCCACCGACCCCTCTGATTCATAGACTTCTTCCTCCCTTCCCTTTCTTCCTCATGTTCCTCTTCCTTGTCCGCAGAGCTCTCTTTTACCGAGATCTCCCAATAGTTCGCTTTAAACATACTCCATTCCTTACCAACCTCTTCCTTACTCCCTCTACTGCCCCTCGCCTCGCTCCACAAAAAATCTTAATAAAAACTTACCTTCTCCTAATTCTCATTTGCTCCCATACGTTCCTTCTTACTAACCCCTTTGCTGTTGCTGCTCTATTACTCCTTGGTTCTCTAGAACTCCTCCCTACCCTGCACACTTTTTACACTATAACCTCACTCTTCCACATGTACCACACTAGAACCTTTTCGTTTTCTCATCCTTTCCTTCCACTCTGCTCAACCATTCGTACCTTGCATTCACCCTTACTGCCCACCCTTGCTTCTCTCAATACCATTCACTGACACTTAATTCATAGAGAAAAAACTAGAAATCTATACACGCGTTTGAAGCCTACAAGTGTCTCCTATCAGACCGGAAACGAAAGTCAATTACTTAATTAGGTATTTTATGCTATTAGGCGGTTTTGTACATTTTACATATTTGATACAAAATCGTGATATATTTAAATAAGCATCATGACCATTTACATTTATCGTACTGGTAATTTTTTTTATAGTATCATCAGATTTAGTTCCCATGATCTCCAGATCTATCTGGCGATTCACTTGGAAACCCTTCTCTTTTATCTCTTTATTATTCACTTGGACTTTTTTCCTCGCAATTTGTACTGGACGCGTTATGGCCCTGTCTTCAGGCGCACTCAAGATTCCAGTTGTCGAGACATCCCAATTTTCTAATTCCTCACGTGATTCTAAAAAAAACGGTATTATGACAGTGATGAGAAGGCCTTCAATTATTTTAGCAGATATAGTATGAGTAATAAATGTAGATACTTACCTCCGATCTTCAATACTTTAACACTACGTTTTTAACTTTTTCCCCCTCTTTCCACGTTAATCGCGTTTCAGCATTTTCGTATCGATCTTTCCGTAAGAGATTAGTCACTGGAATAATGCTGCTCTCTTGGTCTTCCCTCCAAAACTCAATCGCGAACATTGCAAATAATACTCGGGAAAATTTCAATGAAATAATATGGACTTGGAGGACACGACGTGCTTTTCGCACTAGTCAACAGAGGACTGACGTGCTTAATAATGTCTTTGGTATATTTTAGTTCAAAAGTTCTATATTCCACTGCAATGGGAAAGTACCAGACCTTTTCCCAACGCCCCCGAAAAGACTAAGACCTCTCCGCGTTTTCAGGTATCATTTTATAGCCTTGGAAGCGCAGGGTTCCTTCGTCATGCGGGGGGTCTGTTTCGAACTGGGGTTAAGAAGTTCTATAAAAGAAGACACAGGAATACGCGTGGACGACTCTAATCGTTACGACTGAGTTGTTGTAGCAAATCGTCGTTTTGCCGTTCTCTGTCTTCACCCGAAAAATCAAATGGAACGACACGAGTTGACATCGTGAAGACTCCTGTCGTCCTCAAATTGTAGTGAAGACATCGAAGACTTAAGTCGCTGGATATAAACGGCGAAAAAAGCCGAAAACAAAAGAAATCGTCCTTTTTAAAGACATAGGAAAGACTACGACCAACTTATTTTTCGACTCGAGTTTTTTTGTATTTAAAATAGTAGTTTTTTCGCAACTATTATGAAACTACAAAACCGATTCCAACCAAAACCTAAGTAGCGTCATAGACCATAAAACGCTTCTATTGCATCACATAGTATCTTCATCGGTTAATTTGTTAGTAAGCAATTGTTGCAAAAAGAATTTGTGTACATACATCCACGGTTATACACATCCACACATATGCACACGGGAGAAACTTAACTCCTGAAACCAAGGGTGGACTCCTTATAACAGCCCATGAAGCAAAAAAGAATAGTGATCATACAACACTTGTATCCCACGCGAACAACCCGCAAAAGGGAAATTTCGCCGTCGGTTTCGATCAGGTGAACGCTCTGGGGACCGACGCTGGCTCCTCGGATTGTGGGAAGAGTCAAACATCACTTGATCGTCGCCGGGTGGCTCACTTGGCCCCAAATGCTACAAGTGGAATTCAAACTACTATCGAGAACGCATGGAATCTGCATGAGAATGCTTTCGCAGCTAGTGAATTTCCTCACAGATAAAAATAGGAGAACCATCAATGAAGAGATACGGACGCTGTCTAAGAAGATCCAAATGGCCGCAAAGCGGATAAAATCCATGACCGAAACAGGGGCATGGAAAACACCCCCCCCCCCCCTGCCAGCTGTTGGATGGCTCACCCCTCCATGTTCTAGATTGTTCCAGCTTAATTTAGGGAGTCGCCATAAGTCCATGGAAAGAAGACGCTGGAAATGCTTGGGAGAAAGCGAAGAGACGAAGGAAAAAGCAGAACCGGTCCCAAAATCTTGCAGGAGCTACGCGGAATTAATCTCAGCCGAAAAAAAAGCAGCTATCCGACCTGATGCGCTAATTATTCGTTCAACTGGATGAACACTGTTATATTGGGATAAATAAAGAAGGACCAAGATATTTACGCCCCTAGCTCATCCGTGGACAAAATCAGTAAAACAGCCTCCGGAGATGTTCTCCTGATTCTTGCGAGAGGACAGAAGGACGAAGGTGTTGAGCTAGAGGAGGCGCTAGTGGGAGCCCTCTAAAATAAAGCCAAAGTGTTTAATAAGGGACTTCAAGAGGAACTGAGAATTAAAGACCTCGATGACGTCGCTACAAAAGAAGCTATACTTGATGCCCTGAGAAAAGCTGATTGCGTAGATAGTGATATCACATTGAAGGCCATCTAGTCTCTTCGCAAGGCGTACAGAGGGACACGATCGGCGACGGTGGTACTACTTGCAGCAACTACCAGGAATATACTGAGTAAGGATACTAAAATACGAAGCAACGTTGGTATATGCCCGCATCGTGACTTTGATAAGGCTCCTAAAGTGCTTCAAGTGTTTGCACTACGCGCCTCTTGCCGTTAATCATAAGAGCCCCATTGAGCTGTGCTATGAATGCGGCGAAAAAAAGATACAGAAGCTCTAATCGTAAAGCGTCTCCGACATGCGCTCTTTGCGTAGAACTGGAGCCCACGTAAATACCATGCCCATGTAACTCGTAGTATCAAATGCCTAGTCTACCGGGGTGTGCTCCTGAAGCCATAGTGTGGGTGTTACAGGTGAACCATGCTCACTGTGTAACAGCCCACGATCTGCTGACGCAGACGGTTCGGGACTTAAATATTGATGTTGGCATCATTTCGGAACCGTACAGGAACCTATATACCCAAAATTGGGGTACTGATGCTAGCATCAAGCCGTCATTTGGTCCTGTGGTGCTTTACCGTTTGAAGGATACGATGGTGATGAACAGTCGGGATTTGCGGTGTCCAAGGTGAATGGTATAGATTTTTATAGATGCTATGCACCGCCATAGACTTCATGGCATTCCTAGATAGATTTGTGGTGAATGGGCAGTCGACTGGGGCAGCAAAGGCAATTGACTGGAAGTCGCACCCACATCCAAAAGAACAAACTGAATCAGCTGGAATATAAGAAAATTCGGCATTGCCATCTTTCTTCTGGCACTGAAGACTGACCGAATAAATGGTAGAAATGCGACGAAAAAAGTAGAGCAAGCCATACGCAGAGTCACCGACGCCTGCGATGCGACTATGCCCAGGAAAGTTAGTGGAAATCGACGTATTCACCACCGGTATATTGGTGTGGCTGCCGGTTGCAATGAATTTGCGACCCTCCGCAAGGAATGTTTCGTACCGAGAAACTCTTGACCACGTGGAAGGAAGAAGTCCAATCCCGAAAGCGTTGAGTCCTCTGGTAAAAAGGACAAACGCAAGAAACCTATCGAAAAATCTCGATCTTATATCGATATTAGCGTAAGAGACCGATATCGATATTAGCGTAAGAGGGCTGTATCGATATTACCGTAAGGATGAAACCGATACACCGGCAATCAGTGCGGCGAAAGAAGGAAATGCGCGTGCGAAGCACGCGCTGCCGGACTTGTGAAGTATAAAGCCGCTAACCGTGAATTCACCAAGGCCATAAACCTTCGCAGACACGACTGTTGGAACGAGGTTTTGGAGGAAGTGGATAAGGATTCTTGGAGCAGACCGTACAAGGTGGTTATGGCGCGACTTGGGAGTCTCTGTCTTATTTCCTCAACAATCGAATCTTATCGGAACGTATGTGAAGAATGGTATGAACGACGAAATTTCACCGATTACAGCGGATGAACTATTGCAGTCCTGTAGTAGAGTCGGCAACAACAAGGCCCCCGGTCTCGATGGTGTGCCAAACATAGCGCTGACGGCAGCCATTAATGCAGCACCGCAAATTTTTATCGAAATGTACAATGCGTGCATTCAGGAAGGTATCTTCCTCAACAGATGGAAGTAACAGAGATTCGTACTTCTTCCCAAGGGGAAAAGCCACCAGACTAGCCATCATCATATCGTCCACTCTGTATACTGGATACGACGGGTAAGATCCTGGAACGCATAATACACCGGAAGATGAGCCAGCGGTGGGACCCTGCTGGCCGATGGCCAATCTGGCTTTAGGCGACGACGATCTACGTTGAATGCTATTGACTTCGTGATCAGCACAGCCAAGAGAACAATTGAGGGTGGACGATGGAAAGGACGTATGAAACAATATTGTCTGGTTGTTACTCGGGACATCACGAATGTCTTCAGCTCGGTACGGCGGGATGCCATCCTGGCAGCATTGTCGAAGCTGCTAGTACCGACACATTTGCGAAAGATGGTAGAGAATTAATTTACCGGCAGAGTTCTTATGTATGGCACCGAGGCAGGTCCCATAACATATAATAGGGTGACTGGGGGTCTACCCCATGACTCGGTGTTGGGGCTACTTTTCTGGAATACTATGTATGACAAATTGCTCAAACCAGCATTATCTACGGGGGCAAAGCTTGTTGCTTTTGCAGATGATGTGGCCATAATCATCGTGGAAAAACAACTTTCTACCCTTCAGCTCATTTTCTATAATCTTTCTAATAAGGCACGACAATTGATGGACTCGATTGGTTTACAACTTGCGAAGTATAAGACTGAGGCACTACTCAGCACAAGCGGAAAGAAATTGGAGACAATTACGTTGCTAGTCGGTGACCACGAAATAACTTCCCAACCCTACATATCGGACCTGGGAATTATAATTGATGGCCGACTTAGTTTTAGACAGCAAGCCCAACCTGCAATCAGTAAGGCAGGTGCGGTAAAGACTACCCTTGCAACACTCATGCCGCATATTGGAGGGCCAAAACAGAGGCGAAGGTTCTTTTAATCACCAGTTGTTCCCTCGATATTAACATATGGTATTCCTATATGGGCTGATGCTTTACGAAGTTAGGCGGCACGACGGAAAATTGTTCCAGGCTACAGGCTGAGTGCCCTTAGAGTGGCCTGCGCATACTGCATAGTATCTAACGAAACGCGGAGCGTAGGCGCCTGTACACCCGCAGAACGTCAACTACCCTGAGTGCGGTAGAACCGAGGAGAGAAGAACAAAATCACAGCATTAAGCGATGGCAACTACAGTGGGACGCCTTGAGCAAATGCCGGTGGAGTCATCGACTAATACCGACGGTGGATATTTGACTTGACGCATCACATGCACAAATCAATTATTATCTAACTCAGATGCTCTCCGGACACGGACGCTTTCGGGAATATCTTCTCAAATTCAAGTATCAGAATTTCCCGCATTGCCCAAAGTGTCATAGAATTCATGAAAATGCGGACCATCCTTTTTTTGCATGTTCTCATTTCAACGTCCGACGATGTGTATGGGAAACTGACGCAGGCAAATCCGGACATGCTGAAAATCTTCTGGAAGTTATGCTGTCATCAGAAGCAGTATGGAACGCAACAAGCATTTTTGCCATGGAGGTTCTGAGGGAGCTGCACCGCGTGGAGCAGCTACGCAAAAAACCGGAGTGAACGGAGGATAGCCTATGATCGAAGAACCGAGAAGCTACTGCGGAGGCCTCGGATATCATCCCCTACACAACGAAGTATTGCTTCGCACATGTCCCATCGTGGTATGGGGACACTGGAATTGTATTGTATGTGCCTTGTACTTTATTTTTTATTTGTTAATTTTGTACGTTTGTTTAATGAAGGAAACAAATAGAAAAAGAGGAAGGAAAGCGAAAGAAGGAAGCGGGAAGAAGGCGGTTGACTTCCTTCTTTCTCTTTTCTTCTATAAAAAAACCACATACACGCACACACACCCAAGTTGGAAGATGTCAATGAGCATGAAATCCCACTGATCACAGAGGAAAAGCTCATGGATGCGACTGGCAAAGTGAACAACAACACGGCATCTGGTTTCGATGAAGTTTCTAACACCGCCCTGAAGATTATCGCTGGACCGGGAGTGCTTGTCGGAGTGTACAATACATGCCTGCATGAAGACCTCTTCAGTACAAAATGAAGAAGATGATAGGCCCTCATCTTATTGTCCTCTGTGTATGCTGGATACGGCAGGCAAGATCTTTCTACGAATGATACACCGCCGGTTAGAAGCAACTGTTGAGCCCCTGCTGGCCGACAACTAATATGGCTTCAGACGACGTCGCTCGACGCCGGACGCTATCGATTCCGTGGTGAAAGGCTTTAGATAACCGCTTGAAAGGCTATCGAAGGAAGGAGATACACGAAGAAATATTTCCTCATTGCTACCTTAGACATTAAAAATGCCTTGAACTCAGAACAGTGGGATTTTCTCCTAGCGTGATTGTCGAGACTGCAAGTACTGGCGTGCCTGTGAAGGCTTGTATGCAGTTCTTTAACCGGTTCCATGTACTATTATCACTGCAATTTCACTTCGCGACACAATATTCAGTCCAAAAATAATGTACGTCAATATATCCTACCTCTTGTGAAACTTTCCTCTTTCAGGCCCCCACATTCGGGTGCGGTAGTATCCATTTTATTATTATTATTATTATAGAAACCGAGAAATCAGTGAGAATCTATGTTCTTTTTCGTTTATTTTATGTTTCTCACAACATTATTAATATTTCTAAAAAGGTCAAATTTCGTCTCCTCACAATGGACAATAGCATCTGAAAATCCTGTAGAACTCAAGATTTGGGCACCATGTGTAAGTCGTAAAATGTGAGTCACAAGCAATTCCTTTTCTGTACTTCACTACCGACGAAAAATTTGGAAGTTTCTAAATAGAAAAAAAATTTGCTCTCTGCAGTTTTAACGTATTTCAGTCCACGCCTTAGGCAGTGGAATCTTTTGAGTTTTCCACCGATAATAATATACCTTACCCTCACTCTTCCTAAAACTCGAGCTATATTGTCCTTAGACGCAGTAATAGAGGTAGTGACCACTTAGACTCGAATCAGAATAGATCTAAATCTCTTGCTGAATTATAGAACTTCATATCCGAATATCTTTATTTGTTTAATCTTTATCGTTCTTATATTCAGACATTTACGTTTATGGACTTACCCAGGTATCTAAACCTGACTTTTTTTTTTTCACTCACACACACACAATTTCAAAGACAGATAGATACCTGACTTACCCCGGGTAATACATTAGTGTTCTATTTTACTTCAAATATTATTAAAGTGCAGGTTTTTTAAATGAAATCAAGTGTCCTAACGTAACAAATTTCCACAGGGCGTGAGGGGCGGTCATAGTAGGGGACGAAATGCGGGGGAATGGGAGACTAGCGAAGGAGGGGTACTACCAATATGCGTAGCGTGGTTCAAGCAGCTGGAATTCGATGAGAAAGTGTGAGAAATGCGTCGAAAGAGAGCGGGAATGCATGGTATCAGGCGGCTTAAGCTGTTAATCGCCGAAATTGCACCGCGTATATCGAGCTCAGAGAACAGTGAACGTACCCTACGAACTTTTCCACGGTCGTGTAATAAGTCTCTGTATAGTTTGTGACGACGTCAAAGCCCCCCTAAATAATACAGGCTAAATATCCAACTGCCACCGCTGGCCTCCCAATTATCCCATAGATATTCCCCTCATTCCCCCTGTTTCCCTATCGCCCCTTGAAGCCATCAACAAGGACCCCGCCTTCTACGGAAGCGCCAAAAATTTCCGAATACAAGAACACAGAAATCAATGGAAGGGCCTACTCTGCACACGATAGACCCGATGATTAGGTCAACTAGATCCTAGGCGACCCGAAGCTTCCCCTCTCCTCACGAGAAATACCGAGCATCTTCGAAGAGAACCCTATAAAAGGAAGTAATAGAAAGGAAAACACACTTGTTAGGAGCAGTGTCCAGAGTGGTTACTTGTGATAATGGTTACCGATCATGGCGTCATATTAGTTGATTTGGAAGAAAAAGCATCAGCATAACCTGAGGACCCGTAGAAAACGATCCCAGGAATTAGGAGCTGAAGTACAGTAGAGCTCCGTTTATTTTTCGAGCTCGAGGGGTGACCTTGAAGCAATTTCGTGGAGAAAATAATTAAGGAAGCCCCCCACTCTGCCCACTGGTTGGTTGGCGTGGTGGGGGTTGTCGGCAGCAGAAGGGGAGATAAGAGCAGAAGTAAGCGGACTATGTATCAAAAGTAAATAGGTTATGTTTCATGAATGCTCGGTCCCACTATTGAGACGCTGCGCAGTCTGGAGCGCATGGAGTGTATGATTGAAAACAAGGATAGTCAAAGTACGGGGAGTGGGAGAAGGTTTTTGAGGGGCGACAAGTCGTGAGGGGAGTACAGCGAAAATAAAGGAAGCGGAAAATTAAGGGAGCTCTATTAAAATTAAGGGATTTTTTGCTTGTAAATAATTGAGCAAAAATTATGAACAAAAGACGATATCTCCAAAACCAGCTTTTTTATTTTGATAAAACTGAAAAAACATATTCCACGATTATTCCCGATCGTTTTGAAAGGAAAAAGTCACCATTGGACATTTTAAGGAGGATGGGCATCACGTCAAAAAAAGTGATAAAAATCTGAAAAAAATAATTTGTATTAAGTTTCCCCTACAAAATATTTCAAGTGCTTTAGAAAGATTTTGTAGGAGATAATCAAGTTTGAAATTAATATAGGTTCTTATGAGGAAAAGCGTTAAAAAAAATCTGTAGGCTTTAAAAAAAGTGATACAAATTTGAAACTTTTTGGATGTACTCGCAAAAGTTATTAAGATTTTTTTTTATTTTTTCTAAACACATTGGGAAGCTTTGCGAATTTTAAATGAATTATTTCACCCTTCTAGTTACAAAAATTCTCCATGACGCTGAAGCTAGCAGACGGAGCTGGCAGACGCAAGGCGCCCGTTACTGCGCGTCACCCGGCCAGGACCTAGGACGGTCCAAAATTAATTTATTTATGCAAAATAAATTAAAGGCTCTATAATTTTTGTTAATTTCAATTTTTTAATTTATTTTTAGACGCATGCGACCCTCTATCCTTAAAAATTAATGGTTAATTTTAATTTTGTTTTTTTTTGAAGGGGAAAATCGGGGTGGCAAGCTAAGCGAGGGTTGCAAATTTTTGTAGGGGTTGGGGGAGGGGTGTAGAAGGATACACGAGTGCCCTACTTAGGATGCGCTACCATTTTGGGCCCGGAAAAAAATAAAAAAAGGTCAATTTCCCTAATTTTCTATTGTTTTTAAGTAAGAAAGTCCGTCTGCCAGGGGGTGGCAAGCTAGGGGAGGGTTGCAAATTTTTGTAGGGGTTGGGGGAGGGGTGGAGAAGGATACACGAGTGCTCTACTTAGGATGCGCTACCATTTTGGTCCCGAAAAAAAATAAAAAAAGGTTAATTTCCCTAAATCTTGAATTTTTTGAAGTTAAAACTGCGTCTGCCCGGGGGTGGCAAGCTAGGGGAGGGTTGCAAATTTTTGTAGGGGGTGGGGGAGGGGTGTAGAAGGATAGATCAGTGCCCTACTTAGGATGCGCTACCGTTTTGGGCCTAGAAATAATAAAAAATTTCGGTTCATGTCTCGAATTATTGACTTTTCAAACTTTTCAGAATTTTCAAATATTAAAAAATTATATAATTCTTAATATGTAGTAGTTAGATAAACAATGCAATTTGTTAATAATAATTAACTATCCGTATTGGCAAAAAAGTCATGGAACATCAAATGTGTATTTTTACGTGTGGAACGACTTGCATTCTACCATTTGTTCCGTATCTCACAAGGTTCTTGCGATAGAGCGATCTAAATAATTAAATTTGTTAATAACAATTAACTATTGGTGTTAGCAAAAAAAGTTATACAACATCAAATATGTATTTTTGTGGGTGGAACAACTTTCAATAACTAATTTGTTTCGTATCTTTAACTGTTCTCCCGACGCAGCGATATAAAGAATCCATTTTGTCAATAACGATTAACTACTACAATTAACTATTTTTTACGGCCACCAATTTATCCTTCCGCACCCCTACCCAAACCCCTACAAAAACTTGCAACGCTCCACTAGCTTGCCACCTCCGCGCAGATACACTTTTAACATAATAAATTAGAAAATTAAGGAAATTAACCGTTTTTTATTTTTTTCCAGGCCCAAAATGGCAGCGCATCCTAAGTAGGGCACTGGTCTACCCTTCTACACCCCTACTCCGACTCCTACAAAAATTTGCAACCCTCCCCTAGCTTGCCACCCCCTGGCAGACATAGATTTTTACTTAAAAAAATAGAAAATTAGGCAAATTGACCTTTCAAAATTTTTTTCCAGGCCCAAAATGGTAGCGAATCCCAAATAGGTGACTAGTCGATTATTGTCCACCCCTCCCCCGACTCCTACAAAAATTTGCAACCCTCCCCTAGCTTGCCACCCCCTGGCAGATATAGGTTTTTACTTAAAAAAATATAAAATTAGGCAAATTGACTTTTCAAAATTTTTTTCCAGGCCCAAAATGGTAGCGCATCCCAAGTAGGTCACTAGTCGATTATTGTCCACCCCTCCCCCGACCCCTACAAAAATTTGCAACCCTCCCCTAGCTTGCCACCCCCTGACAGACATAGGTTTTTACTTTAAAAAAAATAGAAAATTAAGGAAATTGACTTTTCAAAATTTGTTTCCAGGCCCAAAATGGTAGCGCATCCCAAGTAGGTCACTAGTCGATTATTGTCCACCCCTTCCCCGACCCCTACAAAAATTTGCACCCCTCCCCTAGCTTGCCACCCCCTGGCAGACACAGGTTTTTACTTTAAAAAATAGGAAATTAGGGAAATTAACCCTTTTTTATTTTTTTCCGGCCCCAAAATGTTAGCGCATCCCAAGTAGGTCACCAGTCAATTATTGTCCACCCCTCCCCCGACCCCTACGAAAATTTCCACCCCTCCCTTAACTTGCCACCCCCTTTTTCCGCCTTAAAAAAAAAAAACCTAAATTTAACCCCTGATTTTTAAGGATAGGGGGTCGCAAGCCAATGGAAATTAATTTAAAGAATAAAATAATAAAAATCATGGACTATTTAATTGATTTTGCATGAATAAATTAATTTTAGACAGCCTTAGTCTCTGCCCGGGCGCCTCGCAGGGGCGTACAGTAAAGGGTGCCTTGGGTCTGTCAGCTCCGTCTGCTAGCTTCAGCAACATAATTCTCCCTCTCGTTGAACGTGACCACGCCGCACTGACGCGCGGCAGTAGCGGCAAATTCAACTGTCTACTGTGATATACAGGCTTACCACACGTGAAGGCATAGGATCATTGGATTTATGTAACCAAAGATGAACTTTCATCAAGCTCACTTTATTTGTATTAATTTTTGGCAGTTACAGCATATAAATAACAAAAATTCCTGGAGACATAGTAAATTTCTAACCTCTTCATAGCCATTGCATGGATCTCAAACCTCAAACAACTCGTAAACTTCAATTTAAACATAGAATTATATGTCCTCAGGAAATTTCTTCAAAAGATCAACAATGCTTTGGATAATTTTTTTCCTCTTTGTAACTCTTACAACCCCATTCTCATCAATACCCAGAAGGGTTTTTATGCCATTCTCTTGACGAGTTCGAAATGTATTACAAATAATTTCAAAACTTACATTTTCGCCTCATCTGTACACTCACACAATGCTTACTACTTTTACCTACTTGCACCTGGCTTAATCTCTGTTGATAAATTTTCCGACACACGTTTTCGCTTCCATATGAAGAGTTTTTTACCATTTTTATCAAATACACTTTTAGCCGGATCATTTGACGCCATGACGTTTCGACTTACACACATAGATATACTTTAATACGCTGAGGGGCCCATGATTGGACGCTCCTTGCAACGTTGTGAAGATGAGAGAGTTACTGCTAGTGATAATTCTCTAGCCTGGGGAATAGCGATGTTAGCTTAGACGCAGCATATTTTTTGTTAGCTACAATGGACTGTAATGCCCTATCATCCTTAAGGAGAGTTTTTAGGGATCTTTCAAACGTTATATTATCAGAGGTTCTGACTTTCCCGTAATTTTCATTGATAATCTTATAGGTTTCTGTTATTCATCTGCAAATTCAAACAACAAAAATTTCCATAGGAATCTAATCACCGGGGAAAGCTTTCAAATAGATAAACATGATATTTAACAATCTTTAGAAATGAAAGAATTGACCCTACCCATTACATTTTCAATCGTACCACCATCAACTCATCAACTATGTAAGCCCATACAAAACTCTTGATCACTTTTGAATTCAACCACAGTACATTATGAAATTATAGAGCTAAACACACATTATGTTATTTTTGTTTGTTTCTTGTTATTCATACATTATATAAAAATGTTCATATTGTAGATACTTGGCTGAAGGCCCTCAGGCGATGGACTATTGTAAGAGAATTTTTGGTTTTGTTCTTGCAATAAAGACCGTTAAACAGTCGTGAGCATATAACGACTATAATAAGTCCAGAGTGGTCGTTAAAGACCCAGACAGTTATACAGCGACCTAAAATAACCCTATATAAAAAACGACCGTTAAAACTTAAAACCAAAAGTATTGAGTATATTTTAGAAATGAAAGTCGAGAGCATATTTTCGAAAATACTGATATTGTGGAAAAAATGCAAAATACGAGAATGATCCTCGGTAAATTTGCCATAAAAAATATATACCTGTGTTTTCTGCATATCTGACCAGAAAGAAACAGATTGACGACGACATTGACATCGTGAATTTTCGTCAACAAATCTTCATCCTTCAGAAAGTTATATTTATGAAAAAAATATAGAATGTGTTTATAATATAATAAACGAAAATGTTTGTTGGTAAATTTGGCAATTCTCTTGGGCAATAATACTTTACTGTATATCCAAGCAGGAGCAGTTGGGCCCAATCTTAATTATGCATCTTTGCTTGTGACCGGAAAATCCCGCTTTCATTTTAATTACGAATTTCTAAAAGGCTTGGTCAGGCCAAAGGGGATGTTTGAATATACAAAATATACATACAGTAAATTAGTATTGGCATAAACCACTTATATACTCGTACATCTTGAGGGCAAATAAAGACTAATTAACAAAGACCAAGGATGTTACGAAGGAATGTTTGCACATACTATATTTCTTTTTCAAAAATAACGGTAGGTTCGACGGGACGCCTATTTGTTCACAAGAATCTGCCATTGAGATTGGACCAGTTTCTTTCTACTCAGGAAAAGCTTCTTCCTACAACAAAACATGTATATATGTTTTATGCGAAATTTACTGAGAAACATTCTCGTATATTACACCGCACAGGTTATATTACATCGACTGAGATAAGTCACTTACTCCATAAATATTAAAAAACTATCAATTAATTTTGTCCCATTTAGTATAAACCTTATTCGGTTTCCCAATTAGGGAATCATATGAATCTAACAATCTAATATAAGTCACGCGTGGTTGGTAATACCAATTGGTTCGTTCCAGGGAGATGTACGTGGATCAAGTGGTATATTGGGGTGTGGAAGTCTTACTGGTGGTGGAGTAATGATGATGATGGCCAAGTACATGAAGCAGGAGCTGACCTCCGATGCCGAAGAGGAGGACTTTGTACCTAGCATTAACGGCAGGTTCACTTCCATGAGGAAAGTGCCATCGCTTTCGGACCTTTCTGACCCAGACAGCTCTTTAGGTAAGTCTTGAAATTCTAATTTTTTCTATTTAACAGTTCTTTTTTATCGTATGCCAATGTAGTCCAAGTGTCGAAATACGACCGAAAACAGAGTTGTTGCACAAAATGGTTGCCATAATATCCTATATCAGCATATCGCGGTTATGCGTTGAGTGAACGTTCATAATTGTTTGGCGAGTAACTTCAAGACATGTATGATATTCTGGCAATACAAAGTAGCGGAATGAAAATTTTAGATTGCACACTTTGCAGCTTATTTATAGCTAATTTAATGTGCCTTTCTTAATTTTCCAGCTTTAGCCATTAACGCGTTTAACTTAGCTTGATTTTTAAGCCCACAGTCGAATATATCGAATCCTCTATGGCTTATATCCAAAAGTGTCTCGCAATTAGGAATTCATTAAGATTTTTAAACATGATGAAGAATCGTTCAGAACCAAGAAAATTTACGAAATTAAAGTTATCAATTTCCAACGCTTGCACTTTCGTTGCCGTCTCTTGAGAATTACACGTGCCCTTTGAAGCTAGCAGTAAACTATTTCAAATACTCTGTTTTATGTAAAAAGAACTTCAGACATTGAGATCTCATCATGAAGTATCATTTTTTACATAGGATATTGGTTTTTATCAATCAATATTGCCATAAATCATTTTTGAGAAACAAAACAGTTAATAAAGATGAAGGTTTCAATTTCCAACGTTTAGGGCTTTGGATCTACACCTCCTTGTAAATGTTTTGTAAACGGAGAGTGCTTCCTGCATTAATGGTGTAATCGTGTTTGAGGGAGCTTGATCTTTAGACTAATAATAGTAAACTATGTGGACGACTTTGGTTGAGTTGTTAGCGTGCTCGCCGCCTGAACAAAGCGTCTAGGGAGCAAGGATTCGAATCCCGGTGATGGAAAAATTTTCCATAGTAAACTATGTGAACTACTTCATCTGCCATCTCAAAAAAATCCTAGCACTGAAAAGGTCGTCAAAAGCCATGAATTTACATTTGGAAATTTCATTCATCATCACAAACTCAAATCTTCTTGTCCCCATCCCAAAAAATGGATGGACCACCGAAAAAGCGCCTAATTAGCACCGATTAATTATGAGTCCAGTCAAGATCTGATTTCAGTACGTAGGACTGCCACCTCGACAGACCTGATAAATATAGTTCGGCACTCGGCTGAAAAGTAATTTTCTTGTGATTGTGTTCACAATCCTCGGCTTCGCCTCAGACTATAACCTCTCTTAAGAAGTATATATTACATTCCGTGAACCAACCAGTAATTGACAAAAAACTTAGAAAACTTCAATCCGTATAGCCGCTTTCTCTGTAATACTTCTGCATAACCTAGAGCATGAATAATTCCATACTGCTCTAATGAAACAAGACTCGTGGTACGGGCATTCGATTCGTGCATCTCGTGTGCCAAAGGCCTGTGGTATCATTGCACGACCATCGCTATGACTGGAGTTAGAAGTTAACATAAATGGTCTGTTACACGCTGTGCACAGAATTATGTTCTGAATCAATTGTTACCAGGTCATGAGCCACTGGCTTTACATCTGATTCCAACAACGTTAATTTAAAAATACAACATATGATTTTGAGGAGGTACAGTTTAGTTTGTTATAATAAACATTAACTATTGAAGAAACTTTAAAAATAATGAGTGTGTCAGAGAAAGGGAAATAAGGAGGAATGATAGACATATTATTAATTAACTTTCCGATTTTTCGGGAAGTTATTGTAATGACCCCTAAATCGATTTTGTTCATTTCGATTCGTAACTAGAATTTTAAGTATATCAGAATGCTCCTGGTCGAATTCCGAACAAATGTCTGTGTGTGTGTGTGTGTGTTTGTGTGGAATCGGAATTTTCCGTTAACGATTTTCCACGAATGGGTCCAACGATCTGAGTCATCGAGGTCTTATTCGGAGCATCTTCATTAAATTGAGATCGGATTAGTTTTGGGTTTAAATTGACCTAGCAGTTTTTTTATTATTAAAAACTGAATTGTTTACAACGCTATATTCTAAAAATGGTAAGAGATACGGCAAAGAGTATTAAGTAGAATTTGCTCTGTAAGTGGAAATGCATATTTAATATCATTACTTTTTTCCATATTTGTCAGAATTGAGGAGGTATGACGGGTTTAACCCTGGAGCGTTCGCACCCCTATTGGCGTCTTACCCCCACTTCAGTAACGCGCATAATTCTCGTCCTCACACTGACTATGCGGCTAGTCAAATATTCATAATTATCTGCTTGATGAATGGAATTGAAACATTTAATTGACGTATCGGAAAATCTAGGAATGGCAAACAGATATTATAAATCGGGAAGTTTTATTTGTGTTCTCAACGGGAACACACGCACTTTTCTCCCACTAGTTTCATCAATAAATTCACCTATGGTTGCTATACCTGGAGAGTTATGTTGCTGTACCGTTTCGATGCCTATCCAAAACTAGTGGGTGGGATGTGTTTGTACCCTCAGTGAGGACACAATGCAAACTTCCCGATTTGGTAACTCGAGTTTTCGAGATCATGTCTGTTTCAAAAATTTACGAGACTTCTCACTTGAGTATTTACTGAATTCGTTTTTCATTTCTCCATATGTCACTGCATTTCATGATTTTTCTCATAATCAAGAGATAACTTCCTCTTCCACGTGAAGGCCATTTACTTCTCATTGAAGCCTTTGAGTCTCTTTGAAGCATTTTAAACCCACGAATATACAACAACTACGTTGAAGAAGTTTAATAAGTCCGTATCTCCGGCTTCACTCGACTTCACGTTCCTGGCAGAATTGACACACAAAAATGATATACAAGCATTATATTCTGAGTCGGTCTATGTATACTTAGTAACGAATAGAGAATATTCGCAAATAGAGAAAGAGTAGAAAAAAACACACTGTCGGGGCTTTGGCGTTAGCAGGTGGTGGTGTTGCGGTAGCGATCCACAAGAGCTTACGGCATACAACTCTTCCGCATGATCTCCTATCGCTCACCGAATACGTGGGAGTAGAGGTCCAAGTGGACAACAGAATAACGAGGATCTACTCGATTTACAATCCACCGGATGTCTCACTAGATACAAATCAATTGAGGCATCTACTCTCTGATAGTACTCCAACAATTATTGTTGGAGACTTTAATGCGAAGGACACCGCTTAGACCTCTGCAAGGCCGAACGAATCAGGTAAGATTCTCTCAAATTTTTTGACGGAACAAAAAATTAATCTGCTCTTTCCAGACGTTCATACACACTACCCTCATAATTCTAACACTCCTAGCACTATTGACCTCCTATTAACAAACAACATTTCGATTATTAATAATTTCACCACACTTTCCGAATCCCCATCCGATCACCTACCACTGTTTTTCTCCCTATTTGGCAAACCAACCCCCTCAGAATCATCAAAAATTTTAAACTACGCAAAAACCGACTGGAATAAGTTCAAGGATATCTTAAATGATGAGATTTCTACACCAAACCCTACTTGTAACACCACTGAAGCAATAGATCAACACATAACACATTTCACTCAAGTCATTCAAACAGCCCTGGATTCCTCCACTCCCATCCGCTCAACCAAATCCACCCACACTCCTATCCCACCCGAAATAGCCTCATTAATAAAACTAAAAAATTACATTAGGTCAAGATGGCAAAAAACGCGAAATCGCTACCTTAAATCCGAACTCAATCAGCTGATAAAAAAAATCAGACTTAAATTAACCGAATGGAAACAATCATCTTGGGACAACAAACTCAGAAACATAAACTTAAAAGATCACTCGATTTGGCGCGTAGCAAAATATTTTAATAACACCGGTGGAAAAAACACATAGATGAAGTTAAGCTGAAAGCAAAAATTATTCTCATAAGATTATATAATCTGCTAAAATCACCCGCGCTCAGTCAATCCCTCAAACTTACTCTCTACAAAGGGTTAATTAGGCTCATTATCACCTATGGTTGTCCGGCCTGGCACAATGCAGCGAAAATGCACTTGAATCATCTTCAAGTGATTCAAAATAAATTCCTACGAATAATAGGAAATTTTAAAAGAAGAACGACTATTGTGGAAATACACGAAACGCTCGACATGACAACCATAGGCGAATTTATCGATAGAATAAATGAGACATTTAAATTTAAACAAATTTAAATCTACAATCCCATCCTAATCCCCAGCTCCAAAACATCAATATTGACATAAAATCCAATTGGTCCCGCTGACCACCTGTTTTGTCCCACCTTTCCATATATCCTTTCCTCTCCCGCCCCTCATGCACCCATTACTTATAAGGTTTTTTAGAAGTCATTTTTCCTTATATCGAGTCATCATGTAAATAATCACAAATATCTGTAATAATGAAAAATTAGGTTACACTTCTTTCAAATGAGATATAAAGCCAACGGCTGGTGATCTAGAACGTAGCACTTAAGATATTAATACTGTATATAGTATGTATATATGACAAATGTTAATAAACAATTTTCAAGTCAAGTCAAGGGCTTTGGCGTAGTGGTAGAGTATCTGCCTTCTACTCCGAAGGTCCTAGGTTCGCGCCCGGCCGCCGGAGAATATTTTTAAAAAATATTTTCTCATGGATTCCGACCGATGCAGGAACTTCCGTGTGTGCTATCGGCGGTACCCATAAAATGAGACCGCCCGGCCGAGCGGGCCTATCGGAAAGTTAATTATTCCAAATCACTTATATTACATTTTGTCCGAATATGACAGGCTGTGGAGTATGCTTAGAGTTTCGGATTTCCGATTTTGTGAAAAAATCTCCAAAAAACAAGGTCTTTCGGGGAAATTCCTAATCGCAAAGTTTTTGTATCGTCCCCATCGGCCACACTCACATTCTAGCAGATTACTGATAGACACAAAATAGACAAAGCAATATGAAACCCTTTTTTGCCCAGCGAATATTTCTCACGGCTGACCTCATTCCTACATTACTTTAGATAACAGTAAAGATGAAACAAAAAGGTAGTTGACAAAACGCTCCGTTGATCCACACTTCGTGTGCATTGAGTGATCACAATGCAGCGGGAATGTACGAATTGGATAATCAGCGGCATCCTTATTAACTATTCCCCCACTGTAACCATATACGCCCTCGCGCTTCCCTTTCTATTCCACGACTGATCTATCTTTCTCGTTTGTATATCAACTGTGTATATTATCAACGTAACTCTAACGGCTTTATTGCCCCGATATGCGTCTACTCAATTTTCCATTTTCCTTGTACGGCTCGATTTGTTAGGTACGTACAGAGATAGCAAAAATATTGTAAAAAAACTTTTTTTTTGTTACTAATCGTATTCTCTGAACAGAGAATTGATAACTAAAAATTTCATAAACTTCAAAACTCCGTCCAAGTAAAGGGGATATACGTATGATCCTTCACAGGGTCATTTCTTCGGGATGGAGATTGCCCTCCCGAGGAACACGGTCTCACAGATGGTATAATCTGAATAAAAACTTTTGTTTCCTTAATCTCACGTAAAGAAAACCACGTACGGCAATGGCCATTCGGTTAGAGCACTTGTCTTTGGCACACGAGGTCCAAGGGTCGAATCCACGTACGGGGAGTCTCCTTTCGGTGTAATGGTGTGGAATTGTCCAGTTGGTAACTCCCTTGAATTCATCGTCGAACAGGATCTTCGTAAAAGAAATCGGTTGTAGGGGACAGGTGGGCCTGAAGAACCGGGCGGTCATAACGAAACGGCAGGCATAAAGGATGTGCCTCACGCATCGACACCAAAAGGTTATCTATCTTTCATCACTAGCCTCATCGACTCAAGCCCAAAGTTCATCCATCCGACCCAAACCTGATTCATAGAAACACAAAGCTTACTCGTCCGAAGTCAAAGCTCAGTCACTTAAACTGAAAGTTTCTTCATATGAAGCAGAAGCTCATCCATCGAAATCTGAAGCTGACGTACCCAAACCAAAAACTCATTGATCCAGAACAAAGTTTACGCCATCTAACCCTAAATTCACCCGTGCAAACCCAAAGTGCATCAACTCAAACCAAACTATCACAAATGCGAGCCCCACCACATGCCAATACTATCTGTACTAAATCTACAGTCCATCCAAACCCACCCACCTACAAATACATATTCTTGTTTCGGTGCCTTATTATATCCGTTTGTCCTCCACAAATTGCGATTTCCCATCGTTTTTCTTCAATTACTGGATAAATGGCGGAATAAAATCTACATCATTCGATTCGGGAATTCGTGATTCGATTTTAAATTCGATTCGTGAACTCATTATTAACTTCCCGGTCTTAGGGAAGTTATTGTTTATTAATTTAGATTCATTATCAATTTTGTTTCATAATTTTGCTAAGAATAGGTAGAAGAAGAATCATTGACCACTTTTTCCGATCTCGACACATTTTGTAAATTGAACCATCAGTTGTTTGAATAAGCCAATCGATAAATAAAAAAAATAATTACGTGCAAATCAAATTTAGGAAAACTTTCGACTGCTCATGGCAATTGCACTCGTTTATCATGAGTACGTTCAACATCCATAAGACATAAGTACTCACCCCAATATTTATAATGACGGCAAAATATTAGTACCAGCAAGGACACCACTGATAACCTCGAGTCGGTACGGCACTGCTCTCTGAAATCGAAGTAAGTTTGCTCGCGTTCGGATTTTCTGCGGTTTTCAACACGGTCCGATTGGATACCCTTCTCGTGATAGCGGGGCAAGAGAGAGAGAGGGGGGGGGGAGGCCGAGGGCTGGATACCACTTACCACCAATTCCACATCAGAGGGTTAAATCGGATCGGAGCGTAAATATGAAAGGGAGAAAAGTGCCGGATGTGTTTGCTTTTCCTTAATTTTTTTGTATATGTTCTCAAGTATTCTTACGAATGAGCTATTAAGGTATTTCGGGCAGGGTGATTTTTAAAAAAACATAATTGTTCTCACGATGCAGCGATACAAACAATTCAATTTCTTAATAACTACACTGAGAGAAAAACGGCTTTTTGACCAGAAACATTTCTTGTGACGAGAAACTTATGCAAAAATTGCCGTGAAATTTTCCCAATTTTCTTGTCACAAGAAAGGTTTCTGGCCAAAAAGCCGTTTTTCTCTCAGTGTAGAAAACCGCTGGGTACATTATGTTCAAAATCTAATTAGGTCTAAGTTAGGCGGAAACCTATCGAATGAGTATAAGAAAAACACAAATCAGATAATTTGTCTAAGAGAAATCGTTCGACAAAATTTTGCTCACATACGCACACACACACACACACATAGGCAAACATCTCTTTCAATATGTTCGGAAACGTTTCTAAGGGCCATGAAAGGTGGAGATCAAGTGAGATTTCTAATTTCCATTTTCGGACCTTAGATCTTTAGGGCCCCTTTACTACAATTCGGCGTTCCGTGATACGTCATCCTGCGAGCATGACCAGGTCGTCGAGAGTCACTTCCGGTTGCATCGACCTGCTGGTCTGCCAAGTATCCCCCTAAGCAATGTACTATGTGTGAATGGTTTCAAGTTCTATGCCCAAATTACAAAAAAATTACAACCCAGTGACCTCGTCATTTAGCTCTATTGCCTCCTAAAAAATTTCCAAAAAAAACTTCATTGCTTCTTGATTGTTCATAGGCATGACGATGGAAATGTTCCCTGTATTAATTTTTTTCGTCCCACTGATACAATATTACGAAATCGATCGCTCCCTTGACGTCTAGTGGATCGGGAGTCGGGGGAGCAAACAATTGGTCCCTGTAAAATTATCTCAGTGATTCGTTGTTAGTTATGCATCGATCGTATATTTTCGATGGTGACTTGACAAAATACCACCGGAAGACATCAATCAGGCCATTTTATTTCAGTTTATGGGAGTAAAAGCTTTAATTCGTTATTAGCACTAGAATTTCGTGAACTTTTGTTTTAAGCAAAAAATAAACAGGTGAGATTCTAACCATTAGTTTGTATGGGACGCGCAATCGAGTTTATTACTGAAAATTCTGGTAAGGAAATTTGAAATAGTTAGAGACGGTAAAACCTCAAAAATAAACCTGAAATTTTCTGGATCGCACAATTTTGATAAAATGCTGTTTTTCTTGCGTTTGACCTATTTCCATGATTTATCAATATGATTTTTTTATACCATCTGCAAGTCCTTTATTGTATGTTGAACTGATGTTAGAATGGCAGGATCTATTATGAGTCGGTCGCTTTCCATCAATTATGAATTTTAACATTCATTTCTAATTCCCTTAGTACAGTGCATTCATAACGAAATTTAGTAAGAGTTCTGACACTAAAGTATCGGAAATAAAAAAAAAACACGTAAGTACGGCCCCTGAACAGGAGGAGCAAAATGAGTCCTCCCTTCACTGATCAAAAAAACCAATAACGAAAAGTATAAATCGGTGTAAGTTCAGATCCTTCTCGACTCAACGGTAATTCTACCAAGCCTGATGAACGTTAAGAGGTTCGCCAATGTATCCACTAATTATGAACAATCATAAATTGGAGACAGAAGAATTAATCGATTTTCGGCAACTCAACACTGCAGATAAGACTTCAAAAAGGAAGCTCAGTGGATGAAGCACAATTGTTCACTTACGAACAGCGAGAGACTACAAGAAAACATCTTCGTGCTACAAACTGAGTGACCGAGGAATTATATAGTTGAAGGGGCCAGTGTGATCGAGAACAACATTCAAGGGGAAATTTTAGGCCTCATTAGCTGGCAAGGCCAAAGTAGCGAAACCAAATTTGGTCAATTGCATACGTATGTATACCTGGCCGCACCAAGTAGCAGAATGCAATTTTCAATGTTGCATATTTTCAAGCTCCTTTAGAGCTAATTTAATATGCTGAAAGATTTCCTGCTGACGGGGTTTTGGAAGAAAAATGAGTTGAGGCTAGCCTCCATGTAAGCTGGCGGAACAATGGCTACAAAATGAGCAGAATTTTATTTTCTCCTGCTCAGATTTTAAAGCTAATTTAATATGGTGAACAAAAATCTCCTGCTGACGGGGTTTTGGACGAAAAATGAGTTGAGGCCAGCTCCCATGTAAGCAAGCAAAATAATGAATAAAAAATTAACAGAACTTTTTTGTCTTCTACTTATTTTTTCAAACTAATTCGGCGCTAATTTTATATGCTTTTAGAAGTTTTCCTACTTTCATAACTTCCACGGAAGCATGACTTACATGGAAGCTAGCTTTAACTCATTTGTCTTCCAGAACCCCGTCAGCAGGAATTTTTCTTTCAGCATATTAAATTAGCTTTAAAACCTGAGCAGGAGAAAAAAAATTCTGCTCATTTTTTAGCCATTGGACCAGCTTACATGGCAGCTAGCCTCAACTCATTTTTCGTCCAAAACCCCGTCAGCAGGAAATTTTTTTCAACATATTAAATTAGCTCTAAATGAGCTTTAAATTATGCAACATTGAAAATTGCATTCTGCTACTTGGTGCGGCCAGGTATGCTTGTTATCTCTTGGATTTTCGTCAATTTTTTTCGGAAATTTAACATTTTTCTTATCATTTTTGTTTTGTTTTTAGGGCTTTGTCATAATTTTAACAAGCTGGCAAGGCCACCAGAAAAAAGCTTGAATTATTGTTTTTTAATAGATTTAGAGGTTTTGCAAAGTCGGGTATGCCATGCTGCAGTTTGCAAAACTCACAGATATTGAAAAAAAATGAACTAGTGGTGTGCAAATGTGTGTGCCCTATGCAGGGTCCAAACAAAACTTCCCGATTTGGTACTTCAGCACAGCATAAGCATGCAACCATGCTGATAAGCAAACTCAACAGTGATATCAATAATTGACCCTTATGACTAATAATTACTGTACGCGATCGATTCAGTTTGATTTTTAAGCCGCATAACAATATTCAACTGAAATTCGTCCGCCTAGTTACGTTCTCAACCTCTGTACGTTCCTAATTATCCCGCTCTTTGACATCCTTCGCGCAATTGTCGACATATTCATTCGCCAAGTATATTCTATTTCAACTCGCGATATGTTTCAACCTATATTGAAAAAAGTCATACTGAATGTGCATTGTTGTGTAAGGAACGACCCTGGTGATACGCATTGTTCCCGTATTTCAGATTGCTCGGACGACCATACCTCCTTAATTATGCAAATTATGGACAAAAGTCATTTCACATAAAAGCTGTATTTTCATATAAGGAATAGTTTTCTTCAGATAAGTTTCCCGCTAACTTTAATATTTTACGCAGTGGAATCGTATAAGCAATTGCAATTGTTAATAACATTGCATGTACTGCACGAATGCCATCCAAAATGTAATCCGCTCCATTCTGAAGGGAAAGGTTTCGATTGAGACCTTCATGACAGCGCTGGGTTCATTCATTTACTTATTACATACATAATTGTTGAGACGGCCATACCCCCTTAATTATGCAAATTATGGAAAAAAGTCATTCTACATAAAATGTGTATTTTTATATGGGGAACAAGTTTTCTTATATAAATTTTGCGCTAACTCTCATAGTTTATGGATGGCCGTTGATTAACCCGATTTGCGATTTTTGGCCTTTCGATTTTCTGGAAATTATTGAAAACTGCTGACTGGATTCCTTCCAGAATCGAATCAGCACTAAGTTACATGAAAACTCATCGATCGAAAAAAAAAATTCATGGAATCGGACCATTAGTTTTCAAGAAATCGTTGACGAAAAATTTGGGCACATACATACGAACATACACACACACACACACATACAGACATTTTTCCAAAAATGGTCTAGAATGATTAGGGAGACCTTGAAACGTGGAGATCTGGTGCAAATCCGATTTTCGATTTTCGGGGTGATTACAATAACTTCCCTATATCGGGAAGTTAATTAACAATCTATATGTTATGAATCATAATTAATCTCTTAAGTATATCATCAGCATTCAAAAATACGAAAACATCATAACTCAACCTCCCCGAGTTTGCAAAAGTCCCGAACCCCATCCAAAATGTAATTAACATGACTTCATTATTTAATTAATTAAGCGCGTGTACGGCTAGTACTCCAGCGGCCATCTTGGTCCGAAAAAAACTCTGTAAATGAGGATATAGACTCAACTCATCCTTCCAGACTTTGCAATAGTCCCAAAACCCGTCCCAAGGATAATTAACATGACTCAATTAGTTAATTAATCAGGCGCGTGCATGGCCAGGACTCCAGCGGCCATCTTGGTCCGTGAAAAATTCTGTGAATCGGGGAATAGGTTCAGAGTATCGCTCCAGACTTTGCAAAAGTCCCAAAACCGATCCCAAGGATAATTACCATGACTTAATTAATTAATTAGACGCGTGCCTAGCCAGGACTCCAGCGGCCATCTTGGTCCGAAAAATATTCCGCAAATGAGGATATAGCCTCAGTTCGTCTTTCCAGACTTTGCAATAGTCCCACAACCCATCCCAAGGATAATTAACATGACTCAATTAGTTAATTAATTAGGCACGTGCATAGCCAGTACTCCAGCGGCGATCTTGGTCTGAGAAAAAGTCCGTGAATCGGGGGATAGATTCAGAGCATCGCTCCAGACTTTGCAAAAGTCCCAAAACCGATCCTAAGGATAATTACCATGATTTAATTAATTAATTCATTAGACGCATGCATGGCCAGGACTCCCGCGACCATCTTGGTCCGAAAAAAAATCGGCAAATGAGGATATAGCCTCAGCTCGTCCTTCCAGACTTTGCAATAATCCCAAAAGCCATCCCAAGAATAATTAACATGAGTCAATTAGTTAATTAATTAGGCGCGTGTATGGCCAGTACTCCAGCGGCCACCTTGGTCCGAGAAAAATTCTGTGAATCGGGGGATAGGTTCAGAGCATCGCTCCAGACTTTGCAAAAGTCCCAAAACCGATCCCAAGGATAATTACGATGACTTAATTAGTTAATTAATTAGACGCGTGCATGGCCAGGCCTCCAGCGGCCATCGTGGTCGGAGAAGAATTCTGTAAATGAGGATATAGACTCAGCTCGTCCTTCCAGACTTTGCAATAGTCCCAAAACCCATCCCAAGGACAATTAACATGACTCAATTAGGTAATTAATCGGGCGCGTGCCTGGCCAGTACTCCAGCGGCCACCTTGGTCCGAGAAAAATTCTGTGAATCGGGGGATAGGTTCAGAGCATCGCTCCAAACTTTGCAAAAGTCCCAAAATCGATCCCAAGGATAATTACGATGACGTAATTAGTTAATTAATTAGACGCGTGCATGGCCAGGACTCCAGCGGCCATCCTGGTCCGAAAAAAATTCGGCAAATGAGGATATAGCCTCAGCTCGTCCTTCCAGACTTTGCAATAGTCCCAAAACCCATCCCAAGGATAATTAACATGACTCAATTAGCTCATTAATCGGGCGCGTGCATGGCCAGGACTCCAGCGGCTGTCTTGGTCCGAGAAAAATTCTGTAAATTAGGGAATAGGTTCACAGCATCGCTCTAGACTTTGTAAAAGTCCCAAAATCCATCCCCAATGTCATCAACACATAATCACACATCTAATTAGTCAATTAATTAATCGCGTGTACGGCAGCTACTCCAGGGGCCATCTTGAGCCGTAAAGGGAAGGATGAGCTGAGGCTCTTCCTCCTGAAGAGACTTTTGCAGGTCAAAATGACCGCTGGAGTACCGGCCATATACGCGCCTAATCAATTATCTAATTGAGTCATGTTAATTATCTTTGGGATGACTTTTGGGACTTTTGCAAAGTCTGGGAGGACGAGCTGATGCTGTCCCGTGATTTACAGAGTTTTTTTTGGCCCAAGATGGCCGCTAGAGTACTAGCCGTACACGCTCTTAATTAATTAATTAATTAAGTTATGTTAATTACATTTTGGATGGGGGTTGGGACTTTTGCAAACTCCCGGAGGTCGAGTTATGATGATTTCGTATTTTTGAATGCTTATGATATACTTAAGAGATTAATTATGGTTCATAACATATAGATTGTTAATCAACTTTTTTTTCAATATCTGTGAGTTTTGCAAACTGCAGCATGACATACCCGACTTTGCCAAACCCCCAAATATATTAAAAAACAATACCTCAAGCTTTTTTCTGGTGGCCTTGCCAGCTTGTTAGATATCTTTGCGGCCAAAACAAATCTGCAGTATATATTCTAGACATAAGTTTACGCGTATATTTTATTTCCACGCGGGAAGCCGAGGGTGATGAACAGAATCGCAAGAGAAATACTTTTCAGCCGAATGAAGAACAATATTTTTTATTATTGTGTGCCGAGGCAGGTTTTTATGGTCATGATGCGGCCATAAAATGCATCTTCAGAGACTCAGTGAAAAGTACATTGAATCAGAACAACCATCGCAATGCGGCAGGTGTTGACGGCTAGGTGAAGCAAATCAAAAGCGCTGGGAACACTATGGCATCAACCTGTGTAGGAGCAAGTTCCTGAAACACTTTTTCTTCCCCCCGGACCCGAAAGTACGCTCTCCACCGGGGTCTGTTACAGGGGGTAGACACTCAGCCTTCCCCCTCCCTTTTCATTTGGTTTAGTAGTCTGGTATTGTCAACCAACTTTTGTGCTGTTTTGATGGTAGCAGTGATTGTATATTACCGACGAGGTTCACTACTTTTTTTTTTTAATCGAAAATTCACATGATATGTGCCAAGGGTAAAAGAAAAAAAAATGTACATTGATATTCTGTGCCATGGGTGCCCCTACTAGATGATATAAATGTAAAAAAAAATCGAACCTCCCAAATAAATGGTGCCAAAAAAAAAATAGCATGAGAGATGCAACGAAGGATATTATCTTTATTATGAATCCGCATTTACATAAATTAAACCGTTTAGGGCATATATTGAGGCATGATCTAATTATCGCTTTTGTGCAAAGGATGTTTCACTCACGGCATGTTTGAATTATTATGATCTTTATTCGGTTAGCGAAAACGCTGAGAATCAGGAGAATCAACCCACATGCCTCGTGGTTTTGCGCCGCAAGTTGGCACTGGCGCCTTACCAAACGGCCAAATAACTCGGCATACGTTTTACATTGAGTTTCTACCCCCTGCTGAAATATAAGACGATGGCATGCGACATTTGGGGTAAAGTGACTAAATTTTCGCCGCTGAATTTCAATTTAAACTTATTAAACAGTGACCACTCAAAAATAGAACTGTTCGAACTTGCGTTCTTGGTCTCTCGCCTTGCTCGCTTCCGAACGGGAATGCATTGTTAAGGCTGGATTCCATCGGGTGTGACCCATCGCGAGTTGAACCAAAACCTTCCCGATTTTTATCCTCAAAATCGATGAACAATGCAGAACGCTATCAGTGCACCGAAAAATTGGTTTCAAAGCATAAATTATTGAAATTGAAAAAAAAATTATTATATATTAAAATATATAATAATTAAAATGAAATATATTACACATATGCACATTTATATGGAAAAATGATAATTCAAATAATTCGTCATGCTAACATTAAAAATTTAACATTGGAAACAACATTTGTCCTTTTGATCTTCAAACTTTGCCGTTTTTATAGGCTGTTTTCAACTATTTGAAACGCGAACCAATCACAGTGGAACGGCCCGTTTTTCATCTAATGACGGCGTGATCCAAGGGAAAGAATCCCTAAAATTTCGAATACGGAGATGGGTCGTGAAACGCGAGTTCACTGTATTGAAAACGCGCTGTGCATTCAAGGTTCTCAGTACGGTGTGAAAGAAAGGCATTTTTTCACACCCTACTGAGAACCTCGATTCAGTTAGGTTAAACGTATAACCTGGGTATAATGGCCGAATTATACAGGGAGATATATAATTCAATAATTACAGTTTTGAAGAAACCAAGTGAAGTACGCAACAATAGCGAAGGCGAACGCACAGAAGTTTCATCCCTCAAGTACCACAAATAGACCCCAGAGCTTGTCCTACACGGAGAGAGAAGTTCAATAAAAATTACCAGAAAAGTTCCGTAAAGATTACTGTCCGAAACGTAATGCGCGAGTGAAATGAAATCCTTTAAAAATTACGAAACGAAACGAAATTTTCACATTTCGATGCAAAAATTGTACGACCCGTTCCGTGAAATTTCCCCTGAAACGAAAAAATCAGAATGGAACAAATTTTCATGAATACTTTCGTCATTTTTCACTGTCACTCATTCATGTAGAATTAAAAACAATTGACGACATAAAAAAATAAACTCGAACACAAACAAACGAAAGTAAATATCATCTGGGGATAAGAAAAAGCATAACACAGATTTGTTTATCATTTTTTGAGGTTATGCACCGGTGAGATGGCAACGTGGTCTCAAACTAAAGATTTCACTTTAGAAGAATGTTTTCTCATTTTATAAAATGAGAATCACTATTTTCAAATGTAGTTATGTGACGTTCACAAACTCGTCTAATCCCCTGTCGTAAGCAAAATCATCAGCGACTTTTCCACGAGACACGTTTGAGCGGCGTCACCTCCGGCCAACCGCGCTTTGCAGCTTGCCAAAACCCCCGACCATGAGGACTTCTGGTGAAGGCTCGAGTTTGACAAAATTGACGGAACAAGGAATCGTAAAAATCACTATGAAAATGACGTAAAAATTGTGGAGCATTTTCGGTAAACTTTACATTTTCAGGAAAATTACGCAACTTTTCCACACTTTTTCCATAACGAACTTGACAATTGACGAACCGTTCCGTAGTTCTTCACTTGAAGTTTCGTAAATACTGCCAAGATATGATTTTCACTCGCGCATTACGTGAAAATTATTTTTCTCTCTTAGTATAATAGATATCAAAATTCTGAAAATTATCCCATGACGTACATGACTTTGTCAATAGAATGCACTTAATTATTTTTCCAAATCATCAGAATATCATGACAAACAATATACAAAACAAATTAAACCAAAAGCCTAAAATAGGTGCACAACGTATGAAAGAGTGTAGATTACGAGAACAGGCAAAACATTTTCAGTTAACAGAGACTGATAATTTCATTTCTAGAGCATACTGAGAAAGGAAATTTAATGAAAAAAATTGTTCTATATCAGCTTCACTTCAGTTGCCTCAAACTATCCACCTTCGATATATACTGATATCTAACTGACTCATCCCATCCATACCTATGTGGAGAATGAAGTCGAAAATACTCTACTAGAAAATTTCACTTTGTTCTCAAATTCTGATAGTGTTATTTTAATTCCCTGATATGCAAAGTACTTCTAATCATTCTTCTTTCTTCTCTGTTCTTTGGTGTATCTTTCCTGTGAACAAATGAATGCAACACCTATATAAACCATGTTACGAAGAACATCTTTTACAACAATGTCTCGAAAAGGACAATACTTCTTGGCCTACATTAGACAGGAATATAAACATCTCCTATTTTCCACTGTCCCCGATCACTACATCCCGTAAGACCTCATTTCGTTGCATGGGGCAGTATATCTGCAGCTGTTTCTTTGGACCTTCCACTAGGAGAACTCGTGTCATTCTGGATGTTGTCTAAGCTGCTGTTGACAGCGCAACTCCGTTAAGACGTTCGTTGCGAAGGTGCTTCTTGCATCCCATCGCGCATGTGATGACAGCATGACTTCTATTTATTGTCGTTGGTGATGGTTTACACTGTGTCGGTTTCCCATAAACATTGCTGCACGCCGCATCGCAGACATATGAAGATATATATTGCGCATTTTCACTAATTCCTGCACGAGTCAGACAGTCTGGGGAAACCTCGTGCTTGAATTTGTGCAGATAGTGTCGATAACATCCGTGTCCTGAAAGGATCTGGGTCAGGTAGTGTTTGACTTGTTCGTTCATACGGTCCAGCTATGAGGTTTTTCGGGAGGAGACATTTATTTAGCTATGTGAAGTTGGGGTCGAAATTCGCAAAAAATATTTTTTTTTTATTGTCTGGATTGTACTTGTTTAGTACCTGAATGTACCGCATTCACTTTTTTTTGTACCCCCTATTTGTAACTGTGAAGCAGGGGTGCAAAATCGTGCAGCGTCGAAGTTGCGCATAAAGAAAAAAAAACATGGTGTTCAGTTCTATTTCGTTAGTACTGTTATGTACCACTTTTCGTTTTTTTTTCAATTCAACCCCTACTATACTTACCCCCCTTGAAAAAATGCAACGGAAAAAAAAACAAAAAAAATATCATGGATTGGTTCCAAATCGTTAGTACTTTTATGTACCATGCTCGCATGATTACTTTTTTCTTTTTTTCATATCAACTACCCCTCCACTCCACCCCCCCCCCCCGCTCCCGGGAGAAATGTACCGCAAAAAAAAATGCATCGTTCTATTCCAAGTCGTTAGTACTTTTACGTACTATGCTCGTTTGATTCTTTTTTTTATTTTTTATTAATAATATCCCCTCAACTTGATCCCCTCCCCCCTCCCAAAGAATTGTACTACCAAAAAAAGGAAATGGTCCTCTCCCAAATCGTTAGTACTTTTATGTACCATGCTCGCTTGATTACTTTTCTCATTTTTTCTTATCAACAACCCCTCTACTTCACCCCGCCCCTCCCGGGAGAAATGTACCGCAAAAAAAATGCATGCTTCTATTCCAAGTCGTTAGTACTTTTATGTACCATGCTCGTTTGATTCTTTTTTAAATTTTTTATTAATAAGATGCCCTCAACTTGATCCCCTCCCCTCTCGCGGAGAATTGTACGAGCAAAAAAAAAAAAAAAAAAAAATTAAAGATAGATCGAAAATTTAAGAGAAAAAAATCCCGATAGTCCCAGTCGGGATTCGAACCCGAGACTCCCAGTTACGCGCCGGGCACTTTTCCAACTAAGCTACCGGGAATATAGAGACTTTCCATTCTCAAATTCGATCAGTAACCACCACCTCCCCGTCTTTTTTTGGTAGTACAATTCTTTAGGAGGGGGGAGGGGATCAAGTTGGGGGGATCTTATCAATAAAAAATAAAAAAAAGAATCAAACAAGCATGGCACATGAAAGTACTAACGATTTCGGAGAGGACCATTTCCTTTTTTTGGTAGTACAATTCTTTGGGAGGGAGGAGGGGATCAAGTTGAGGGGATATTATCAATAAATAAAGAAAAGAATCAAACGAGCATAGTACGTAAAAGTACTAACGACTTGGAATAGAACCATGCATTTTCTTTTGCGGTACATTTGTCCCGGGAGGGGGGGGGGTGAAGTAGAGGGTTTGTTGATAAGAAAAAAATGAGAAAAGTAATCAAGCGAGCATGGTACATAAAAGTACTAACGATTTGGGAGAGGGCCATTTCCTTTTTTTGATAGTACAATTTTGTGGGAGGGCATGGGGATCAAATTGGGGGATCTGATTAATAAAAAATTTGAAAAAGAATCAAACGAGAATAGTACATAAAAGTACTAACGACTCGGAATAGAACCATGCATTTTTTTTGCGGTACAATTGTCCCGGGAGGGGGGTGGGGGGGGTGAAGTAGAGGGGTTGTTGACAAGAAAAAATGAAGAAAGTAATCAAGCGAGCATGGTACATAAAAGTACTAACGATTTCGGAGAGGACCATTTCCTTTTTTTGGTAGTATAATTGTTTGGGAGGGGGGAGGGGATCAAGTTGGGGGGATCTTATCAATAAAAAATAAAAAAAAGAATCAAAAAAGCATGGCACATGAAAGTACTAACGATTTCGGAGAGGACCATTTCCTTTTTTTGGTAGTACAATTCTTTGGGAGGGGGGAGGGGATCAAGTTGAGGGGATATTATTAATAAAAAATAAAAAAAAGAATCAAACGAGCATAGTACGTAAAAGTACTAACGACTTGGAATAGAACCATGCATTTTTTTTTTGCGGTACATTTGTCCCGGGGGGGGGGGTGAAGTCGAGGGGTTGTTGATAAGAAAAAATGAGAAAAGTAATCAAGCGAGCATGGTGCATAAAAGTACTAACGATTTGGGAGAGGACCATTTCCTTTTTTTGGTAGTACAATTCTTTGGGAGGGGGGAGGGGATCAAGTTGAGGGGATATTATTAATAAAAAATAAAAAAAAGAATCAAACGAGAATAGTACATAAAAGTACTAACGACTTGGAATAGAACCATGCATTTTTTTTGCGGTACATTTGTCTCGGGAGGGGGGGGGTGAAGTAGAGGGGTTGTTGACAAGAAAAAATGAAGAAAGTAATCAAGCGAGCATGGTACATAAAAGTACTAACGATTTCGGAGAGGACCATTTCCTTTTTTTGGTAGTATAATTGTTTGGGAGGGGGGAGGGGATCAAGTTGGGGGGATCTTATCAATAAAAAATAAAAAAAAGAATCAAAAAAGCATGGCACATGAAAGTACTAACGATTTCGGAGAGGACCATTTCCTTTTTTTGGTAGTACAATTCTTTGGGAGGGGGGAGGGGATGAAGTTGAGGGGATATTATTAATAAAAAATAAAAAAAAGAATCAAACGAGCATAGTACGTAAAAGTACTAACGACTTGGAATAGAACCATGCATTTTTTTTTGCGGTACATTTGTCCCGGGGGGGGGGTGAAGTCGAGGGGTTGTTGATAAGAAAAAATGAGAAAAGTAATCAAGCGAGCATGGTGCATAAAAGTACTAACGATTTGGGAGAGGACCATTTCCTTTTTTTGGTAGTACAATTCTTTGGGAGGGGGGAGTGGATCAAGTTGAGGGGATATTATTAATAAAAAATAACAAAAAGAATCAAACGAGCATAGTACGTAAAAGTACTAACGACTTGGAATAGAACGATGCATTTTTTTTGCGGTACATTTCGCCCGGGAGTGGGGGGGGGGGGTGGAGTGGAGGGGTAGTTGATATGAAAAAAAGAAAAAAGTAATCATGCGAGCATGGTACATAAAAGTACTAACGATTTGGGAGAGGACCATTTCCTTTTTTTGGTAGTACAATTCTTTGGGAGGGTGGAGGGGATCAAGTTGAGGGGATATTATCAATAAATAAAGAAAAGAATCAAACGAGCATAGTACGTAAAAGTACTAACGACTTGGAATAGAACCATGCATTTTTTTTGCGGTACATTTCTCCCGGGAGTGGGGGGGGGGGGGGTGGAGTGGAGGGGTAGTTGATATGAAAAAAAGAAAAAAGTAATCATGCGAGCATGGTACATAAAAGTACTAACGATTTGGGAGAGGACCATTTCCTTTTTTTGGTAGTACAATTCTTTAGGAGGGGGGAGGGGATCAAGTTGGGGGGATCTTATCAATAAAAAATAAAAAAAAGAATGAAACAAGCATGGCACATGAAAGTACTAACGATTTCGGAGAGGACCATTTCCTTTTTTTGGTAGTACAATTCTTTGGGAGGGAGGAGGGGATCAAGTTGAGGGGATATTATCAATAAATAAAGAAAAGAATCAAACGAGCATAGTACGTAAAAGTACTAACGACTTGGAATAGAACCATGCATTTTTTTTGCGGTACATTTCTCCCGGGAGTGGGGGGGGGGTGGAGTGGAGGGGTAGTTGATATGAAAAAAAGAAAAAAGTAATCATGCGAGCATGGTACATAAAAGTACTAACGATTTGGAACCAATCCATGATATTTTTTTTGTTTTTTTTTTCCGTTGCATTTTTTCAAGGGGGGTAAGTATAGTAGGGGTTGAATTGAAAAAAAAACGAAAAGTGGTACATAACAGTACTAACGAAATAGAACTGAACACCATGTTTTTTTTTCTTTATGCGCAACTTCGACGCTGCACGATTTTGCACCCCTGCTTCACAGTTACAAATAGGGGGTACAAAAAAAAGTGAATGCGGTACATTCAGGTACTAAACAAGTACAATCCAGACAATAAAAAAAAAAATATTTTTTGCGAATTTCGACCCCAACTTCACATAGCTCATTTATTTTGAGTTTTTTTTTTTATTTTATAGATGACGTCAAAGCGAAGATTTTGAATGAGAACAGAGTTCATTGCTCTACACTTGAAGGTGTTATTCCGAACATATCGATGAAAAACAAATCGAGGTTTCTGAAAAATTATGAACCGATTAAGTCGAAATTCTTCCCATAATACGCAGAATAGGTAGAGGTACGATTAAGATCAATTATCTGACAAAATTGCAGATATTTGTGTTCAAATTTTCCCATTGCTCAATTCAATTCAAGTGCAATATTGATTTTTCAATTGAGTAAAATGAGATCATAAAATCGAGTTAGTCCCATACGGATAGGATGCTTAAACTTCGTATTTTTACGCTGCAGATCATTCTTAATACTTTCCACATGAAAGTACGTAATCATAAAATCTACCGAAACTCTAGGAAGAATCGTGACGAATCAAGAAAAAACATGGAAACTCACGAAATATTGTGACACACCATAAAAAATGACGAACAATATCAACTAGTTTTGGGGTTTAAATCAGCCCAGCCGTTTTTGCGAAATTGTTTGACGAAAAAAAGAGGTATGGATGCACATTCACCATTCTTGCCATTCTCTGGGAGATTATCATCACTTCCCTTAGCGAAGACTTAGGCAATAAATGATGCGATGAATAATATTCGATATCAGTTTTATGGCACCATAGTTGGAGTGATTCGATGAATTTTATGGATTTTTTTAGAGTACTTTAATGCACTGTTTATAGCGCTAGATACAAGTGATAAGATGAGATATTTGTAGATGCTGGACATAATGTTATCTTTTGAAAGTTAATAAGATTTGTTCTCCTTCAAACTGGGTGGTAGGAAATTTGCTTTTCAAGAAAATTTCTAAAAAAAAGAGTTATGCGTAGAAGGTGCAAATCAGGAAATTATTTGTATAGCCTAGAAATGGCTTACGCCCATTCAACTAGCTATCAGTTCATTCATTTTTTTCCTGCTAGATCAGAACACTTTAAGGTGTGTGTTGTTTTTATAATAAATAGTGATTTTATTCAGGAGAGGAGAACATCCTGCAGATACAATTAATTTTTCTCATAACAAAAATAAATTGCCATTTTTTGCTAATCTTCACGTGAAAGCCCTCTCCACAGGCCAGTCCTTGGGCCTTGTTCTTGTTTTTCCCTTGCATTATTTCCTAAATCGTGTGAAAATACTGATTGTAACCGATTGGAAGCCCTGTTAGTGTGTGAAGCCGCTGTGATGCCCCCGAAAAATACGATCTCTCATCGAGTACAAGGTGCCATGCACATTGCGTGGAACACAACCGCAGATGTCCGTGGTACGGTTGAGCCCTTGAGGTTCCCTCTAACTATCTTCGGGAGTCTCTCTCGTCTCCCCAAACAGTCGGCTCTTGAGGGATGAAATTCTCACGTTATTTTCAAGAATACGATGTGAAAAAGTCCTCTTGAGCTCATCGAGTTCCCTGATGGCTTGAGTCAACATTTTTTACAACCACAATTCAAGTTTTTCAGTCCGTCTCTCCGTTTCCTTATTTTTCGCTATGCTCATCGGCTTAATATGCAGCCAGATAGTGCGCCAAAACTAATATTGAGGTGCTGAGCTGAACCTCTTAACGATTCTTTGCTGCCCACATGCATGCGAAGCGAGCATTCTAACCTCGCTTTGCTCGATTAGAATCCTCACTTTTTGTGCATGTAGACAGAAAAATCTTATTCAACGCTCGGGACGGCAATCAGACAACCATTCCTCACGTGCTTGCTACCCTCGCCTTCGGCTCGGGTGGCAATCTTAGGCGTGGGGAAGAATTGTTTGCTTTTCCTTCCTAGGTAGGAAATATATTTCAAAACCTTTACACATACCAAATATAGGACGGACGAATAGTTAGCAGCTGAAAAACGAATTTTTCAATGAATCCAATTTAGGCATTTCAGGAATCATTCAGGATAATTTAGGATTAGATTTTTATAATTTAGGACTGAATAGATTTTATTTATTATGATTTTTTTATTTATACCCGTATAGTCAGCAGATTTTTTTTGAAAAAAAATTGAATCACCCTAGATCGACGCAAAATAATTTGGGAAGCCTAACAAACATCATTTCCGAATTTAGGAATAATGGCTTTTATTTTTAATAATTATTTTTTTATGGGTCCCGCCTCGCAGCGCCATCCGCGCAGGCGCAGTGTGTAGGCGCCTGGGACTATTGCGGGCACTCAGCTGTTCATCAGTTTGATTATTGCCCCAAAAACAGAACCAGTAATGACCAGTGAAAAATAGTGAAATAATTGTTTGATTCAACTGCAATTCAATTTTTAGGGGCCACAGTAATGGAGTGCGGAGCAGAACGAATTTCGCATTTATCAGCATTTTCAGAATTTTTTCAATATTTGACATTTTGTGTAGGAAGGGGGGGGGGGGGTAAATGGACCTCCTAAGAAAAAAAAGTTATTATTCAATGTTTCTGATTATTACCAACACCCAAAATCATGTTACGTGTCCGTCATTTGAAAAAGTTAGGGTTGGTCCGGCTAAAATGGAACCCTCGTGAGAAGGTTATTTTAATCAATTTTTGAATCACCCATACTAGTAACAAAAAGACAATAACCATAAAATAACTCACAGATCAAATAAATCATGCTGAACACCTTTTGGGGTCCCAATTGGATAGTATAAACGCCCACGGGGCCGAAGACCCGATTTTAAAAAAATCAAGTTTGCCTCCCCATAAGGTCCCAATGTTAAATTAGGCCAAAATCCAAAAAAATTAATTTGACTTTTTCGACCCCAATTCGACGGGAGTGTCTTCTAGGGGTCGAAATTGGATAGTATAAACGCCCACGGGGCCAAAAATCCGATTTAAAAAAAATTAAGTTTGCCTCCCCATAAGGTCCCAATGTTAAATTTGGCCAAAATCGAAAAAAAATAATTTGACTTTTTCGACCCCAATTCGACGGGAGTGTCTTCTAGGGGTCCCAATTGGATAGTATAAACGCCCACGGGGCCAAAAATCCGATTTTAAAAAATTTAAGTTTGCCTCCCCATAAGGTCCCAATGAATGTTTAGACCCAAATTCGAATGGCAATGGCCATTTCACGTCATCTATCCACCCACCCACTAGCCCGTCTGTCCACACACCCACCCACTCCTCTACTTACCCTTTTACACACTTACCCTGCAATCCATGCATCAACCTACTCATGAATTCACCGATCCCCCCTTCTCGCACTAATTCATTCATCCACCCACGCATCGATTTACCCACCCACAGATCCAACAATGCGTCCATCCACTCTCTTACTCCTTACTTTCAGCCATCCACAAATAAAATACAAAAATTTAGCTTAAAAACAGAGAGGGTCTATTTTACCCCCTATGAATTAGAAGGATTTCAAACCTCTGGAAGTTTCTGAAATTTTCAAAAAATTTGGTGTGGGGCCATTTTACCCACACACCAACCCTAACTTTCTCAAATGACGGACACGTAACATGGTTTTGGGTGGTGGTAATAATCAGAAACATTGAATAATCACTTTTTTCTTAGGGGGTCCTTTTACCCCGGCCCCTTTCCTACACGAAATGTCAAATATTGAAAAAAATCTGAAAATGTTAATAAATGCGAAATTCGACAACATTTTGGAGATGTCCATTTTGCTCCAAGTATCGGTTTTGCCCCGCACTCCATTACTGTGACCCCTAAAAATTGAACTACAGTTAATTCAAATAATTATTTCACAATTTTTCACTGCTCATTACTGGTTCTGTTTTTAGGGCAATATTCAAACTAATGAACAGCTGTGGGTCCGCAATTGTCCCAGGCCTACACACTGCGCCTGCGCGGATGGCGCTGCGGGGCGGGGTCCATAAAAAATAATTATTAAAAATAAAAGCCATTATTCCTAAATTCGGAAATGATGTTTTTAGGCTTCGGAAATTATCTTGCGTCGATCTAGAGTGATTCAATTTTTTTTTGAAAAAAATCTGCTAACTATACGGGTATAAATAAAAAAATCATAATAAATAAACTATTTAGTCCTAAATTATAAAAGTCTAATCCTAAATTATCCTGAATTATTCCTGAAATGCCTAAATTGGTTTCATTGAAAAATTCGTTTTTCATCTGCTAACTATTCGTCTGTAAATATAGGTGTTTCAAGGACGCTACCAGCATCCGTAGATCTCGGTTTTACCGATCTTGATGGTTCCGCCTGTTAACAATGTAAATATCTGCGACCGATGTAACAGATCCATGATAAAATTTTCAGTGCAAATACCCTAGTTTTACAAGGTTCATGGCGGACTTAGAGTAATCAATCAATACCTTGGTGATTTATTTTTGGAAAAATTAAAGGCGCCAAATTGGAACAATCGAGCCAAGGTCAAACAAAATCATACGACTAAACAAACATATACTTCAAGTGAATAATTTGAATAACTCCCGTCTATGGTGATGTAAAAAATTCGCCTATGAGAATAAACTAATCTAAAGCGTTTCACCCTGAAAAATCATTCTGGCGAAATGTAGAAATGATGTTATAAAGTAGAATGCGAAGATCTTTGAAAGATGGTAAGTGAATAAATGTGCCGGTTGATATTGGAACTCGTTAAATCGGAGCACAGCGTAGCATTTATCGTTTGCAGCGTAATGTATTTCTGAATAGAATTATAAGTGGCTCAGTTGATCATTCATCGTAGCACATGCATTTATACCACTCGACGGTGTGTTGACACTGGACTCTTGTCGACCGCCATCTGACGGACATTCCTTAAATATTTGAAATCGATGTTGCTCTTCTTGCCGTTCGATGTCGCCGCTGAGTTCATCAGACCTTAGCTTCCGGTAAGGCAGATACCCACCTTACTTTTTCTCGCTTTGGCAGGCATCTATGGGAACGGTGGTGATTTCCTCATATGTTGAGACAGTAGAGAGTTCGATTGAAATAATCTTAAATAAATGGACAGCTTTCCCATTAAAATATAAACCACATTCGGCTCAGCAGAAATGATAAAACCTGATAAATTATGCCCGATTATGAACAAATATATTTCGTAAAAAACTTTATCGGCACTTTATGATGAAATATTACATGTGGAATGTTGGTAGTTCTCCACCAAATTGAATAAGGACAATTTATGTAATCCGTTTTCGCTTCGCTCGGTTAGTTCGCGCTTTATCGCACAAAGTGACGAAAAGAAGTGTTCGTCATTCGGTCTAAAAAACTTTACTGGCGAGGACGATGGTTGCAGGCCGAGGCGAACCTTCGATTTTAAAACGATGTTTTAAAATGAGTTTCTTCTATCAAGAAACTGATGTTATAATCGCAGAAAATATTTCTATCAGTCTATCTTATCAATCAGTTTTATCACGTTAGTGAATGAATCAAGATATCAATCAAATTTCGTTTCTGGGTGCAACTTTCGTTTGTTAAACGAGGTCCAATAATTTTTCGAAAATATCTGAAATTTACATTTCATCATCACAAAATTTAGATTGAATGTTGGACCTGCATGATACTATGATAATATGACTAACATCCATATTTTAAACTTCCCGATAGGAATTATTGTAATCACCGCGAAAATGAAAAGTATCAGAATCATGAAATTTTTACCTTTTTCGAGGTTTCACATGCTCCTGAAACATTTCCAGCGCGGGTTATGTGTGTGTGTGTGTATATACGTCCTTATTCTTTTTTTTTGGGAAACGGTTCCTCTTAAACCGCTGGACCGATTTAACTTTTTTTTCTAATCGACGCGTCTCCTGAGTCTCCAGTTCTGAAAGGAGTGTTTTTGCAATCGTACCATCCGTTTAATTGTTATTAACAATTTTAATTGTTTATAACGCTGTCCCTTGAGAACAGTCACAGATACGAGAAAACATGTCCAACAAAAGTTGTTCCTCTCGTGAAACTACATATTTCATTTCCATTAATTTTGTTGCTACGCATCATATTTTACGAGATATTGATAAAAAATGATAATAATCAATCAATAGTCGAATTTGCGTAAGTGATATATACCTTGATTTCATACGTGTATCGTCACACACACACACACACACACACACTACCGGGAAGTTATTGATGCGAGCTGTCCAGGGTCACACTCACGTCCCATTTATTTATATTAAGAACGAGTTTATCGCTTTCTCCGGGTGACTTTATCAATGCATAACATTCATACGCATTATCAATGTAATTGACTCGAATCGAAGAACATCGTTTTTGAATGCCAAACAGCAAACAAAAAAATCAACCACATCTGGTCTCCTTTAGTATGTTAATATGCCGACTCGCAATGCATAAGTGGACTGGGATTGAGAAGGGGAGGCCACCCATTGGGACACCGAGGAGGTTGCAACAGGTTGTTGTGACGTCACCAGATGCGCCGCGCGACGCTGCGTTAAGTTTTCATTCATGAACTTAGAGCTGGTCGAGGTCATCCATCCTCAACCATATTCCACCCTGTTGCGTTCATTTATTTCAGGGATCTACGAACAATGATTATTGTGTCTCGAAATAAAAATCCCATAGTCTTCTCACGTATAATGAACAGGATGAGAGTGTGTCCCTCTAGGGGTCAAACCACTAACTTCCCGAAACGAAAGGCTAACATTACATGCGAAACTATAGAAGTCGGCCTGAAAGATTCTTTCTGTATATTGTGGTCGATGAGCAATTTATGATATGAAGATACGTGGTATTATATATTGATCTGATTTATCATTCTTTTTACTTTCCACCGAGATATTGCTTGAGGCTTGGCTGTGATGTGCTATTTCTCTATATACTATCAAGCTCATGAAATCCCGGATGGAAAACGTATATAATGGCAAAAATACTATGAAATGGCAAAATATATACTAAGCAGAAAGTATTCGACTTTTCAGTCAAAATACTTTGTGAAATGTATTTGATATCTTTCTATAAAATTTCACAAATATATACCATATACTTCTTCACATACATTTTGAGTATAGACCATCTTAAATAATCGAGAAATTAATGCATTTTATTGTGACAGATGTTGATTATATGACTTATCTAAATCTTAAATTTAATGTAAGTTTTGAAAACCCTACAGCGTCCGGAATTACTTGTGTTCCACGACTTCGTAAAGCATGCTTTAATCAATCAATCGCTACCTGACTCTGTCTCTCTCCCCGTTCTCTGGCCCGCGCGCCTCTCTCTGGTCTTTCCCTTTAGGCGCCTGCTCCCTCGGCCACACGATTTCATTCATAAGATCGTGGGAACGAAGGCCCACAGTCCATCGTCGACTTCTTCGACTCCGTCACTAGAACTCGTTGAGTTTTTCTTTCCCTGGTTTGTACCGGTCCATTTTATTTGTATCCCCTCTCCACCCACCTCTTGGCCATTTTAGCGATACCAAAGACGGGTATAGGGCCAGGTACAGTGGCTGTCACAAGTTACGCCACGACTCAACTACCGGAAGTCATTCCACTTCTGATGTCATTCCATTTCACAGTTCATTCGCGACCTTTTACATCCGTTTCGCTAATGCCATTTATCAATTAAGTAATTAGCTTTCGTGTTTATCTGAAGCTAAAAGTCATCCCAAAAGCGTATGTCACTATAGCTAAAATCTCAAGAGCATTATTCACCTGTGATATCAATTTTGCAGTCCGCAATATATTATTGAAACGGGTTTGTGAGCCATATGAGATCCAGTCGCCCTCTATCGTCGGAAAATATTCTGTAAGGTTGAACCTCAAGAATACCTTGCAAATTATTAAGCGTCTAATCAGGCGAGTACATAGAAATACAATCGTAGTGAATAATTGATCATAATGTAATTACTATTATATGAGGAATTAATCACATAGCAACATTTTATTTAAGGCTCTCTCTAGAAATGGCAAACACAATGAAGCACTGCTCTCAAAACACGAAAAATTATATTGGAAAATCATTCTTGATGTATCATTTTTTTCTGTTACATTATTCTACGGAAGTGATTTAAATATATATATCAGTTTGCAATCAGCCTGCAAATAGCAAGTTCTAAGTCTCTCGGTCTGCATGACATCACCAATGAACGTTTCACAGTATATTAGTAGCAGTTGTCCTTCCTTACCGAAACATATCTCGAACATTGTATTACACATCTAATTTTGTTCGCAAGTAGACAAAAATCTTAAAGAATAATTCTCCATAATAACTTTTATGGTCTAATATACCCAAAGACTCAAATGGTGTCTGCGTGGCTGGAAGCCCACTGGAGACATAATTGCGCGGAGGATAATCAAGCCGCCAGCACACGGTATAAAGACCCCGCAGGGCCCCTAAGTTGTAATGCTATATGACCATCTTTATTTATCCTCCCTTTCCGCTCTACCGCTTCAAGCCTCACGCTGTACATACTCAAGCCTCACATACCCTATAGTTTTCAGACTGCATTGGCCACCAGTGTGCGTATCACACGCGTTATTATAAGCCTTTCAGAAGGATTCGAGCTGGTGCTTTCACGGTGCTCCCTTTCTATTTTTACACGAAACGTTTATGCATCATTTTGTAGTGTTGGTCTTAATGCCTTAGAGTACAGAAGGACGCGATAGGACGGGTCTATTACCGATGTTTATGCCACCTTTGGTATGCCGCCAGCAGATGGCTATTAGGTACCTTTTTTGCTACAATTTACAAGAGGACTTGAATACCATGTTTTCGATCTCAAGATGTGGACAAAGGGGTCAAGTGCTATTCCACTTACACATTTCGGAGAAGAAGAGGAAGTTTTCACGACACGTTATTTGTAGTTTCTGTTTTCGTACATAATAGTCTAGTCTCATACCTCAATATTATGGGATATGTCAGTAAGTAATATGTTCGATAATATCATCATGAAGAATTCCTTTCCTACTTACATATTATCCAAGTTCGACATCATTACCGTCCTCATTGGTGGAATAATTGATTTGGAGCCTCTGTCCCGTCATCTCAAACCTTCCAAATTCAGCTTTCAGTGACTGATTATTGGGGCTGTATTTTTAGGCTCACCGTTGGCCATTCCGCGGCAAAGAGAATCATAATATCAAACCTCTAATCTGACTGTGTTTGGTTGAATTTTTAGTGAGATTATAAAATCTCCGGCTTTCTGAGATGAAGAATATATTACGATGGTGAGAGTTAAAATGCTTCTGTACCCTGTCCCGATAGTTTTACATGGCTACCTTATGCTCGAATGTAGTTGGAAGTTGTTTGAAAATAACTGGATGGCGAAGGCCAAGCGGGAGAATACATTGAAGATCACCACGAGGCACCCATCAGAACTGCCAGTACATGGGCTCCTATACGCGATCTAGCTACACCAGATATTACCGCAGGTAATGGGGTCTAGAGGGAATAGGCATTTGTGATGTTAAGACCTCTCCCTCATTCCTCCAACAAATTACCGGGTTCATTCATTCTACCTTTCGTAAAAATAGATAAAAACTAGCCACACCAGATCCTGTTCTTCAATAGCTCGACCAGGCGCCTTGGGATGCTGAGATATATCTCCCTATTCGCATCTCAATTTATTTGTTGTATTCCTGGAATAATCTCAAAATACTCTCATAGGTACCATTGGGAGTAAATCATTAGATGAATGCACGTAATATTCACTACCTAAAAAATTCATTAATGAGTGAATATGATAAAAGGCATCAATAATTATGCCTAGAAAATTCGACTCGTAAATCTGGAATTTCAATATCAATGACACTTGGTAAATTCCTTACTGGAATTTTCATTCCACTTTTGAAATGAGATTTGAGAAACATCATAATTAAGGAGTGGTAAAAAATGTAAAGTTCTTCTGGGTCAGAATCTAACGTGTTAGATGAAAACTAACTTCTTCCCACTATTTACGTACAGTCACTGATTCATACCATTACGATACTCGATCATTTGCATATTATCCGAAGGCATACGCCCAACTTTCATCGATCATGCGATAATATTTAATCAAGCCCTTGCTACTGAGTGTAAGATCAATAATACGAGAACACAAAAAGAAAAATCGCATTAAAATGGCTTGGGTTGAAATAGGTTGTTCAAACGTGTACCTTGTACCCATAGAATTTACTAGTGTATTTCCCAATAACGATCGCGTTTCCTGAGCTACCGTATATACCGTAATTACGTTTTAATTTTCAACAGCCTACCGGTAATCGGTAGCGTCCCTCTATATCTCCTCTCTGTCTCTCTCTTTCCCTCCGCCTCTTCTCAATCATATGCTTTTTGTTTCATCTTCATTTCACGTTTTTTATCAATATCGTTTTTGTTTTGGAGCTCATGGCGATACGGAAAATTGCGCGCGCATGATGACTGTACGCTGTACGTGTGCCTACGTGACTGCTACCTTCGTTATATTGGCATCCTTTGAACATAAAATGTTGAAGATGGTTGTACTGTGCTCCAGATCCACTGGTACCAGATGCTGATGTATCAGTGATTTGTATTTCATTCAACTCTCATGATCTGGACCAATACCATCGTACATAAGACTGGAATACTGTACAAAGGCATGGGGAGAAAATATCTTCTGATGTAGGGGAACTTAGTGCAACGCCTTGGTTGAGTTCGCTCGTTTCACGGTTAAGAGGATACTCTAATCTTACGTAATCAGGCTTAACGATTATTTTCTGTCTCTCTTTCTCTACACTGTTCTTTAGTTTATTTGATTTTTTTCACTGACAGTTTTGGCCTTCTTTCTGCTTCTCATTTCTCTGTAATGGCATGCACAGAAATTGTCCATGATGTTTAACTATTTTGCCCTTAACGAAGAAAGAATTACACTCATTTCTTGATAGGAAATTTTAATGCTGCAAGCAATGATGGTTAAACTGGTTTTCTGAGTTCAATGTTTCAGCTTCACCAGTAACATTAATTGAAGGGCAAGTAATTTTCTGCTATCCCGCTTGAATAATTGACAGCAACTTGGTATTTTAGAGATATGTCAGGTTTTGCTCAGCACTCATTGGCTTATCGCTGAAGTCTATATTGAAATTACATACTCAACTCATTGAGTTTATTCTCGCGTTCCCAAGGAGGTGAACACTATGACCACATCCTCTTCCTCCATCTTGTGGTTCGTTGAAGCGGTTATCATTTATGGACTGAGGAATATTCACTACTGGGGCTTCAGAATCGGGCTCATGATATTTTAGGTGATAAGTATTTACAATGTGATTCGTTAATGATGACGGTTCAGGCAAACTGGCATTTTTCAAGCGTTACTGCGTTAGTGCAAGTGACTCCTTTGTTGATTCCACTTGTGCCTAAGTATTTTTTCATCATTGTTTGACGTTCAAATATTGAAATTCTTCGGATCATCTACGGCTGACACAGTTCTTCGCTTTTTTGATTATGTTTATTTCGGATGATATCATTATTACGGATGTAATTGTGTTTTTTTGAATGCTATTTATTATCTGGTAAGTTACATTATTCCTCTTACTAATAATTATTTATTTAGATTCGCTCTAATTAGCAAATTACAACTCTACCGAAATTATTTTTCCCATAATCTTTGAACGCCCACACTTACGTATCGTTGATCACTTTCAGTTGACTAAGTTCAGTCAAATTCAATATACCATCAGCAATGGCCGTGTGGTTAGAGCATTAGCCTCTGGCACACGAGGTTCAAGGAGCGAATCTCCGTGCGGAGAGTCTCATTTCGGAATAGTACTGTAGAATTGTCCAGGTTTTAATTCATAGGGATTTATCGTCAGATGGAAGTTTCGTAAAACGAACGGTTGTACAAATACAAGTTTTCTTTTATAATAGCGATCGCGCATTTGCATCATCTTGAAACTCTATATATTACTTATCTTCTCCGTTTATATATTTTTGTTTCCATGTAGTCTATAACGTCACTATGGTCGGGGACCGCGAGCTGGTATGCGAATTAGTGTTTTTTCCTCATTTTCAGTAAAAAAAAAAAATAAATAAACTTGACAAAAATAACAACGTTGTATTCTAGGAACCGAAGTTCCCGTTTCGAAATATTTTAGACCCGGTTTGGTTGAATCTCGGCCCACGTTACATACGTAAGTAGGGCATTATTGAACAATTCGGGATTGATAGAATTTTTCCTTTACAATGTGGAATATTTATCTTGATTTCCCAAGGGGCTTTTCTGTGCTGAGTTTAACAGGCTTAATCTTACTTCCTGTTTTAATAAATTTTACGATTACACTGTATGATAATAAAACCAATGCACAATATTTCTTTATTCCTTGCATGCTGTTATTCCTTTATGCCTTGATTTATTAAAACATCATTTTAATTACCATCATTGGATGTGCGGTGGAAGAAATATTATTTATGGTGGGAGTTGAGGCCATGTTTTTACGGGTGTAAATCTTTGGGTGGTTATAACTCCTTAAATCACTATTTGTCGTTTCATCAGTAATTCACGGGAAATATTCAGAGTGAGACATTGTTACAGATGTGTAACCCAGTCGTGAGCCATTGCGAAATCTTTAGAGCGATTTGAAAGTATTCGCTTTCGCGATTGGCGTTAGACAATGAAGATATAATGAGTAACTAAGAAAAATGTTATTTACGGTTTAACGGAATGACATAATGGCCTTAACGATCTGCCTTATTTCTTTGTTTACTCTTGACTTTTACTTCAAGTTGTAAAATCAGCAGTGAAGAACGATTACGGGGAAGCCAAATCAATGAACTATCGGTTCTTGCAAGTAGTTTTTCAGGTTGACGATCTCATTTTGAATACTATTTGATACTGTAAGGTACTTGTGTGAAATACTGGAGGTATGTAAACTCTTGAAAAGCCGAGGAAACACTTGTTTTGAATACAGTCGTAATTTTTAGCTCAAGTATGGATTTGCATCAACTTATGATTCGATCATTTGACAAATTTTCATGTAAATCGCACGAAAATTCGCAAACTTAGGCGTACGAATACCCAATTTAAGAGATCTGAATGCCTCAAATGGAGATGTTTGAAGTATTTACATCAACACTCTGTGACGTCTCAATGAAATTTTTTTCAATTACTATTCCGCAATCATAAACCAAGATTCCAGAGTCCTGAATCACTGTTTTGAAATAGTAAAAGACGAAAGTGTGATTTCTGAGTTTATTTACGTTTGAAAAGCCTTTTGCGTCCTGTTGAACACACACAAACTATCAGGAAGTTATTGATGCGACCCGTCGAGGATCACACTCACGTCCCATTTGTGAAAAGTGGTTTGGCCATTTTTGCAAAGGGTAGTTCGAACTTCTGAAACGTATTTCCAGAACTATTGAATGTCAGTCTAGGTGTGTCCCATTTATGTGGATATTTACATACTACGAGGCGTCAAATTGTAAGCAGTTGAATGTTCAGTCCACTCTACTAATTGCATAATGTTCTTATACATGATGGCAATTAATATGTGCCAGTGCATTACGATTTAAAAGAATCCGGGCATTTGATAATATGTACGCATGTGTGAATTTTGAAATCGAATTAATATTTTATTACGTATAAATATGGTCATTCGATTATAGAATTGTTTCATTCAATTCCTTGTAAATACTGTGTGGCTCGAGTTGAGGTCATTAATTAATCCAACGCTAATAAAATACATTTGTGAATCTATGGGAGAAAGAAATGGCTACTACTAAGTTAAAAGAACAACTACAGCAGGCTATCATAATGGCGGGATTGTTCAATGTTAAGATCAGAGCTTGAATTCCTGTATATTTTTATGAATGAAGAGGACAAACTTACCTATAAGTTTCTCTTATAATCGACATCTTGTAATATATCAAATCATTATTGTTATAACAATATTATTACTATATTATTAATCAATTTTATCAATTCTTTATAACAACATTGTTAGAGAGCAGGGCGAAACCTACAAGAATGTCACTATCTCTCTTCGATTGTGAGATATCTGGAAAATGTAAGTGACTAACTGCCAGAAGTCTGGTAAAATTCTTGACTCAAAAGATTTTTTTCCTTGAAATGAAACATTTATTTCCTGCGATCCTATTGTTGAATGGGAGGAATCGAATTTCGTTAACAAAATCTTTTCGTTTAGAAATCGTGTATGGCAATCGTAGGGGCATTTCGTTTACAAGTCACCTGGAGAAGCAATGCTCTTTTGGAAGCTAATATTATTTATAATGATAAGAGCCGAGACAGTCTTCAATGTGAATATTTTCCATTTCTATCCAAAAATCATTGGTTATACGCTTATATTTCGTTTATAAGATATTTTTCGAATTTTTGCAACAATGAGGAACAAAATTTTCGTTGAATGCAACTGTATCTTTGATTTAGTGAATACCAGTTGGAGTTGAATGGAAAGCTTGTATTAGTCGAAAAAGTGCTCGACGCAAAAGTATGATTCTCGAAGTTTGGATCCTGATTGGGACTATCTCTTGAAATTCATCCGGGATTTTGGCATTCAATGGGGATTTTTTTCTCTTGAAATTCAATTTATCTGTGATATTTTCTAGCTTTCGGCTTGGTTATGATCGCAGCTGCCGAGTGGTTGTATTTTGCCCTAAAACGATATTTTATGTTATGCAGTTCAGAAAATGCAATTTCGCCGAGCTTAGGGACCGCATTCTTTAACCTAATGATATAAATTCAATTTAAAATGATGAAAACATTGAGAACTACTTTGAAATATGGGGATCGCATTAACAAATAAATATTTCTTGATGAACCAGTATTCTAATTTTTATATTACATCAATTCAAACAAAACTGCTCTGTATAGAGAATGATGCATATCGTTGAATTTACTGCATCCGCGGGACATAAAGTATTACCATGTTGAAAAGGACTGGAAAATTTTTTAACTGAGCAGAATCATGTTTTTGTTAATTTGTTACATTTCTTCACTCTTCCTCATGAAAACGAATGTTAATTTTTAAGTAGATTATTTCTTACAATAGTTTTCTAGAGTTCTTCAAATTTTTATGTTTCGTTGGGTAACCCCTATATTTTCATATTCTCTCCAACGAGAATATTCCTGTCATCTGAAAGTGAGACAGCGTAGCTCCCTTATTTCGCTGCGTTATCGAAGAGATATGGCATTTTAAGAATAAAAATAACATAATCAGACTGAATAATTGGTTCGGCTGCAATTGATGCTGCAGTGTAAGTATATATATGAATACACTCAAGGGCCTTTAACTCGTTCAGCCATGGTGGGGAAACGGAACAGGTTTTTGACGAGGATAAATGTAAGGTCATCATGGGGAAGTCTGCATAGACCCTCGTTTGCCAGGATAGAAAATATCATTGGAAAACATGGTTTCATATAGCATTTTTGAGGAAAACGAAAAGTACGAACGTACAGACAGGCCCTGATGCCCATTCCACTTCATATTTTCTTTTTTTTATTTCATTTCATGCGTATACTTCAGTAGCTTGTGTACTGTGTATCGTTCAACTCCAGTAGCTGTAATTAATACCAAATAGCGCATTGAGCCGGATGGAAATCGTCTTCGAGTGCTAATGAGGCGGTTCAATGCTAATTAAAGATTGCACGAATTTTGAATTTCGAAATTTGTGAAGCGGTGGTTGGAGAGCCGGTCTCGAGGACTCACGGAGGAAGATAATGTTTCTTTTCCTGGAGAATGACCGTTAACCGTAAGACTCTTGGAACTTCTAATTTTTCAATAATTAGTTCGTAATGACTCGTTTTCTACAGAAAAATTCCTCAGGAATAGTTAAAAGCTGATATTTTATAGTCAGTTTTGGTTAATTCTCTCAACAATATTAGGACCATGGGCAATGAGATTGTCGCACAGAGTAACATAGTTGAATTAAGAAATGCAACTGCGATTGCTGTATGACGACGAGAAAAAAAAGTTGGGCTGGTCTGGAGGTGATGCAAGTCTATCTCTCTTCCCCCATCTCTCTTCTACACACTTATTCTCTCACTCTCTCCCTATCCTTCATGCTGTTTCTCTCTGGTGAGGTTACATCGTTTAATAGCGCACCTGTTCAACCGGCTTTGAGCCGAGGCGAAAATCGAGAAGAAGTTGAGCGGAGCAAACGACAACGAACTGCCGTCGTGTGGACGTTCGCGTGGATCAGTACCAAGTGGTAGGGATAGAAACGCGCGGCTACAGTGAGAGGGGATGGT